>CM029621.1:34541763-35876716 GCA_017311315.1 Dendrocalamus latiflorus
ATGTGGGCACAAAATTAATACAAAAAATGCAGAACAAAAATTATGATGTAGTTTGTGGAGTGCTGCAGCACCCTTCCAAATTTCAACTTCAAACTCAAAATATGTTAGGAAAAAATTCAATACTAACTCAAGTGCCAGTACAACATATCTTTTGTGTGTTCCATTCTAGCTAATTCAATTGTAAAACCAGTAGATCCTAGTATATTGTATAATTCCAATTTTGAATTATTAATACATAAAGAGTAAATAAATCAAAACAATATACTTAGAGAGCATGAAACGAAGTGTATTGCACAAGAGCACACAGTGAGTGATGCAAATCAGTATAGTACTCGACTTTGTGTGGCAAGGAAAGTGCAACTGAATAATGGAAAGAAATGTTTATCAAACATAGAAGTCACACATAGGGCCAAAGATTACCTTTGCTTCCAATCTGTACAAACAACTGGCAATATGGTCATGTAACTCAGATGAAATGATGGAATCATCATATTGCACTATCCTCGTGGTGGCAAATGGTATGTATTTCAATAAAGCTGATTCACTCTCAACAGTGTACACCTTCAACAACAAATACACCAAATAAGTACCAAAGTAAGTTTTCCTTACATATGACTAAATTAGAGAGAATGACTATCTTAAGTACAAGGAATATGTGCAATCTTATATACTCTGACCTTTGAATTCATGAGATTCTCAAGCTCGCTGATTTGCTTCGAATAGTTGGCTCGATCCAAACCTATAGAATGAACACCAAGAGAGTTGCTCAATAAGAGAGGATGTACAATAAAGAAAAGAGTTGATCCCATCATTCTTACTTTTTGAATGAATGAGCGAAGCAGTCATCCCAAATATCCTCGGCAGAGGGTCCGACGGCCTAGAATTCAACTGCGGGTGGTAAAATTCCTACATGCAAAGCGACATTTAAGGCTTTGACCAAATTGGTGCGACGAGAGGGTACAAACAGGAAACATCCAAGATTCTAACTGAAATGTTAAATGTGGCAAAAGAAACTGTAAATATTCTGACTAAATTGGCACTAGAAATAAACATTGAAGATTCGGAGTTGATACAAGTGGCAAAAGATACGTCGAAGCTTGTAACTATTACTAGGATGGTGCGACAAAAAAAAAGAAAATAGGAGCTTTAAACAGATCAACAAATGTAGGCAAAAATAACGAAAAAAAGGAACAGAGCGGTTGTAGCTTTTGGGACCTTAAAAATGCACGCATATGGGGAATCGCCCTTGGCGTGGTGGCATTCGTCGAAGATGAGCAGCGCAATGTCCTGAAGGCGGAAGAAGCTGTGGCGGAGGTTGTCGAGGAGGATCTGCGGCGTCATGACGAGCACCTCGGCGTCGTCCACTTCGCGGCGCCAGGTGGCGGCGTCCCAGAAATCGACGCCCATGGCGCCGTAGAACTGCTTGACGCGGAGGTCGGTGTGCGCCTGCACGACCCGCGCCTGCTGCCCCACGAGCACGACGGTGGGGACGAGGAAGACGGCGAAGGGCCGCGCCGGCCTCCGCACGCGGTGCGCGTAGACGCGCAGCAGCAGCACCGCGATGAGGGTCTTCCCGGCCCCCGTCTCCAGGAACGCCACCGTGTTCCCGCGTACCGCCCGCTCCAGCGCCTCCAGCTGGTACCTGCATTCATGCGCGCACGCATTCGTCACAACCACATCGAACGGATGACGCAGCTGGCACCTGCGGCGCATCGGCAATCACCATCTCGCTAGCGTCTGCGGATCGCAGGGGGTCGGAGGAGGGGGCTCCATTGGCGGTGGTTCCACCGGCGCGGCGACGGCGGAGTCATCCATGGTGGTGAGGTTTGGGGGAGGGATTGGGGTGGTGCGGAATGGGAGGGGAGCGGGCGAAGGAAAAACGAGGCGGCGGCGACGCTTGCGCTGCTTCCACGGGGTTTGATGGGTGCGCGCAGAAGGAGACTTAGGGACGAAGGTTTTGCTGATTCCGGTGCGCTTTTTGACTTGACGAGGGAGCGGCGGAGGACCCCCGCCGCTTGGCGTCACACCCGCAGGGAATCTCGCTTTCACGGGTGGCCGCTGGGAGGCTGGGCCGCTTCGGCTTTTGCGATGGATTCCTTTGGTTTTCTATCTTGGAAATCAATCAACCATGTGCTTGAATTAGGGCCGTGTCTACCTATGAAACCTTGTAGTGATTAAAATGATGCTTGCGGTATGAAATGCATGCCTCCTCGTGTTCTTGTGCTGCTTACTTGCTGGTAATTATTCTCTTAATTAAAATGACGCTTATCCATCCATATATATATATATATATATATATATATATATATATATATATATATATATATATATATATATATATATATATATATATATATATATATATATATATATATATATATATATTAAGGGAGTGACTATTGCACAGTCGACTGAAATTTTTTTATCTTTCAGTCACTTGAAGTTGCACTCTAAATTACTTGAAGTTACAGATGATTTTTTTGGAAGGGGGCTACAATTTCAGTTGATTTTCTGAATCACCTAAAGTTTCAGATGTTTTTTAGGAGGCTGCAACTTCAGTTGATTGAGAGTGCAATTTCAGTAATCCTTGCGGCTTACAATCAATGTTATTTCTCTCTTCCCTCGTACACCTATATCACTCTTATCATTGCCAACTTTTACATAAAATTATGTATCACAGATGTTCCTTAGATGCAATTAGTCCTCACTAACTGCATTTAATCTATATTTCTTTGCCTAGCTGTCGGATTGCTATTAGAGATTGTTACAGGCATACGATTCGCAACTAACAAATTGTTTTTTACAAATTCTCGCTGCAACGCGAAAGGAATCCTTATAGTATATGAAATACATGTTTCCTCGGGTTCTTGTGCTGCTTACTGCAATGATCAAAAGAAGTTCCTAGAAAATTGGGAGGTAGATATGAAGTAAATGACCATGACAAAAACATAGGGAGCACTGAAAATAGTAGGTCTGAAGATAGAATGATAAGGTTAAAAATACAAATTAATATCTCTATTTCTTTTTACTGTAAGGAATACTTAGACACGTCATAGGGATTAAGTATCATAAAATCAAGAATACGGTAGAGCCTAAATGCTAATGTATTCGGAATAAAAAAAAAGGCGATAGTTAGCACTCACATATAAATAAAGAGCGAAGATAAGTGAGAGCAAAGCAAAAAAAAATTATAGTTAAATTAGCAACATGATTGCAAAACCATTTACTTATATTTTGAAATGGAGTTAGTATTCAGTAGGCCATATTATTGTTTTTAAAGTGTGCCTCGGGTCCATAAACTTGCACAGGCGTGTCAAATTGGGTATCTGAATTTAAGAATTACATAGTCCTGATCAACTCGGCTTCGGCTTCTGACTTCTGGCTTATTTTTCACTATTCATAAGTTTTGTCTTTTTCTGAACTTTTGGCTTTTTGTTGAGCTTTTTTGCCGGTTCTTTTTTTCCCGTATTTGTTTGCATTATACGTAATGGGTTAACATATTTTTTATATTTTTAAAATTTTTAAATTTTAATTATGCTAAATAAGCCTCTGTCAGCTACAGTGCTTTTTTCAGCCAGTTACAGTGTTTTCAGCCATAAGCCATGAGCTTTTCAGCCGAACCGATCACCACCTTAAGTCCCTAAACGTGCATAGATGAGTCAACAAAGATCCAACCCATACTTTAATGGTAATTAGAGATAATATGACACCTTAACTCAATCTAAAAAACAATCTGGCCATTCAATTGCCATTTCAAATCATTGAAGAATTAGTACTTTTGGATTTGAAGGAAATTTTCACTTGTCATCAAACAACCTCTACAAACTTCCGATTTATCTTTTTTTTAAGAAAACAGTAGAAGAGACTCCTACTATGGTATATTCTTTACTATTATAAAAATGTGAGTTGGTGGTCGTCGGTGCATTCTCCCTCCTCTCTTCTCAACTGTCCAGATTCACATGTAGGTAGTTCTTCCACTCCTCATAGAAAAAGGTCGGGCCGACGCATGGGCCACGCTCCTCCTCTTCTCTTCCCCCGCATCCTCCGCCTCCCACAACCACTCCACCTCTCGCAACCGCTGCCTCCTTCTCTCCCCTAAATCCTTGTGTCGCGCCTCCTCCTCCTCAGTGCCGCCACCAATTCTCTCACCGTACGGCAGCGTCTGGTCGTAGTCCCCCAATTTCCCCCAACAACGTCGCATCCCCTCGTCGCCACCTCCCCAACGCATTTGCCCATCGTCTCCTCTCCCCATCTGCCTACCGCCGCCTCCCCGCCTCCACCACCTGCAACTGCCGCCTCTTTCTTCGATGAACCCTCGTGTCGTGCCTCCTCCTCTTCCTCGGTGCCGCCACCAATTTCTTCCCCGCGTGGCAGCATCTGGTCGCAGTCCCCCAACTTTCCCTAGGGCGCCGCCACCAATTCCATCTCCTATCGCCCCTCCAACTAGCGGCACGATGCTTGGCAACAGTGGCCGATGGATTAGAGAGAATGGAGCTCAGCGAAAGCGGCCGGTGGATCAAAGAAAAGGGCACTCGGCGGTGGCAGTGGCTTTGTCTTACTACGCTCGCCCACAGGGCTCTCCCCCACCACCGCCGCCCATCGGTCGCTCGCCCGGTGAGCCTCTCTACCTCCTCCTGCTCTTCGCTCCGAGCCTGTCGCGCTGTTTGGCGATTTTGGTTTCCCAAGCTGGTCGTCAAAGTTGGTGCCGTGGTCGAATAGGGCCGTGGTCGAGGGGCATGGCCAAAGTTGAGGGCCGTGATTTGAAGTCGAAGCCGTGGTTGAAGGGGGCCATGGCCGAAGTCAAAGATCCGTCGTCGAAGTCAAAGCCGTGTGAAAGATCAAGCTCCGTTTAAGTTGGTTTTGGTGTTAATGACAAATGCCATTATGAGATTTTGATATAAATGACAAATACTTTTATAACGTTTTGGTGATAATGACAAATGCATATATGAGACTAATATGCTTGTTTAAGTTTATTTATGTTTAATCTCATTTGGATGGAAAGGTGAAATCAAAGAGGTATGCATTCGAAATCACTCTCTCATAATAATGCATCCCTTAGATCCAAAATATAGATTGAACTCCTAAATTAGTCCAAAATGAATATGTGCATATGTCCTCTTTATATACACTTGTATGCACACATTTAGGGGGAGCTCTCTCTCTATGTTTTGGAGTTTCACTAGTATTGATCCATGTTTCCTTTTATACATACATTGGGATCAAACTAGGAGCTTTCATTCATTGAAAATCTGTTTTAAAAGCCAAATCTGTGCTCTGTCTGGAAGAGCGGTAGTACCGCTGATTTCAACGTCGAAACTACCGTAGAGCGGACGTTCCGCGCCCAGAATCGGTACTACCGGCGACCGGAAGCTCCGGATAGCGAGCTGAGCCTTTTTTCCAGAGAGCACCCTCCGGATGCATTTGAGTTTTCACGGGATCGGAAGTACCGGCGATTTGAATGCCGGAACTACCGCAGGTTGCGGTAGTACCGCAGTATAGAGCGGTACTTCCGGAGTCCGGAAGCTCCGGAGGTAGAGCGGAACCTTTTTTCCAGAGAGCGCCAAGTTTGGTTCCGGCTCAAGCGAAACTACCGCGCCGACTTTGCGGACCTACCGCAGAGCGGTAGTACCGGAAGTTACAACGGCGGTAGTACCGCACTTTGAATTAAAATAATTTCATATTCAATTTATTATCTCATTATTTGTTGAGATTGTCACCAATTACCAAAAGGGAAAGATTGAGAATCTAGTCCCTCCATTATGAGTTAATGGTGAGTTTTGGTAATTGATGACAATTATTTTGTGGACTAACATTTTTCATGAGTTGGATGAATAGGTTAGGTTCCACAAATGAGGATGACTTGGGATGACTTCATGGGTTGAAGATCATCAAGTCAAGATCAAGAAGAAGTTAGCTTCATGAGTTTAAGGCTATCAAAGAAGAAGAACATGTGTCATGAGTTGATGCATGATCATGTGTTGATTAAGTCAAGGAAGATCATCATGTGTTGATGGAGTTGATGAGAGGGATGCATCATGAGTTGATGCATATCGAGATGATGACCCAAGGCAAAGGTATGACTAGTTAGGGCTAAGGATGTGTTCCTAGTCTTTTACCGGTCTCGGTGGTTGGTTGAAAGACCGGATTGCTAGTATAGGTTGCCGTACTATTAAGAGGGGTCATGTCTAGTAGTTTGAGTCTCATCATGTGTTGATGGCTCAACCTCACTTGCTCTAGCTCATCTTGACATGAGGCTTGCATTTGCGAATGTGTTTTGCAAATGGTTGAAGCTCATGTGGCAAATCCTTGTAACATGTGACTATACTGTGCAAATGTGTTTTGCAAAAGGTTGAAGTCCATGTACCTATTCCTTGTGACATGATCTAAGTTTGCAAATGTGTTTTGCAAAAGTTGTAGATCATGTATAATCCCTTGGCATGGTCTAAGATTGTTTATTGCTATTTCCTTTGGACATTAGACCATGGGAGTGACTCTTTTGGATCTCTTTTGATTTATGCATTGATCTATTGTGTTTGAGATCATGCAAATAGATGGGTTGTGTAGCCCTTTGAATAAGCTTTCCATAGAGTCCAAGATCACTCAATTCCGACATCGGAGTCAAAAGTTATGACCGTTTTTCTGAGTGCTGTCTGTGCTGAAGCGGAAGTACCGCGCCGACTTCCCGGTACTACCGCAGAACGGTAGTACCGCATTTTATAACTGCGGTAGTACCGCAAATGGCTGACTAACGGCTATTTTTCTAGCCGTTATGGTGGGGAGCGGTAGTACCGGTCCTGTAGCAGCGGTAGTACCGCAGAATCCTGTTTTTGACTCCAACGGCTAGTTTTGAGGTGTGGGTTATAAATACTCCATTGTGGCCGGTTGGGGTAAGGTTCTAGGGACTCCATTTCACTCTTTTGAGCTAGTGTGAGGCTCTCCACTCAATTGTGCATGTGTTGCACCTTGTGAGAGAGGAGAGGTGATCTAGAGTGCACGTGTTGCATCTAGAGGAGGACTTTGTGTCCGGATTGAGCTTGTGCATTCGTTGCACGTGATGAGAGTCAAGTGAGGGACTTGATTTGTTACTCTTGGAGTTTGCCGACTCCTAGACGGCGTGGGAGGCGTCGTGCCCGGTGATCTTCTCAAAGAAGCTTGTGAGAAGGCCCGCGTGTGTGAAGGTTGGAGCTCACCTACCCGGAGCGGGGAAGAGCTACCACTAGTGGATTTGAGGTGGAAGGCTTAATTCGTGGAGCCGGTCCAATTCGTTTGGGCTAACCTCAACGTGGATTAGGGGAGACCGGCAAGTCTCCGAACACCACGGTAAAAAGAGAACGTGTCATTTGTGGTTTGCTTTCTTATGCTCTTTTTACATTCAAGCAATTTACTTACTTAGCATTATTTTGATTGCTTGTAAATCTAGAATTGCAAAGATTGACCTAGGCTAGACTTGTTGGTGCACTTAGGCGAATTTATTTGACTTAGGCACTATTTGTACTAAACCAACTTGAATTTAACTTCCGCATTATATACTTGGTTTAGGCAAATAGAAAAGCTCCTTAAGTGGTAATATTAATTTGAAGAAATTTTTTAGACCGCCTATTCACCCCCCTCTAGTCGGCCTCCTCGATCTTACAAGTGGTATCAGAGCTTGGTCTCTCATCTATTAGGCTTAACCGCCTAGAGAGTATAAAGGATGGCAACTAGTGGGATTGTGCACCTAGATGACACACCTCTATTTGATGGCACAAATTATGATAATTGGAAAATCCGCATGATTTGTTATTTTAAGGCCATGAGCCCAAAAATATGGCGGATTGTAGATGTGGGCTTTTCTCCTCCATTGGATCCTCTAGCTCCAACTATTGAGGATGAGAAATGCTCACATCTCGACGCTCAAGCTACTAATGCTCTTTTTAGTGCTTTGAGTGTAGAGGTGTTCAACACAATATGCAATCTCAATAGCGCTCATGATATGTGGACAAGTATTCAAGATAAATATGAAGTGTCCACCTCATCCAATGAAGATTGCATACAAGAGTGGACGTCGGGAGAAGAATGCTCAACTTCTAGCTCCGATGATGAAGAGTCCACCATTCCCTCCACATCAACTCGATGCTTCATGGCAAAAGGTAAAAAGAAGGTAAACTTTGATGATAATGATGACGCACTTTCTTATGATGAGTTGATGGACATGTTAGAAGAGCTTAATGAATTTCTTGGAAAGGAGAAAACTAAATTTAAGGTTTTGAAGAAAGAATATGTCTCTCTTCAAAATAATTATGATGTGTTAAAAGAAGAACATGAGTCTCTTCTTTTCAAGGAATATTCTAAACCTAGCATGGATATAGGAATTACATGCAATTTGCTAGATGATATACCATGTGTAATTCCTAGCTCTAGCATTTCATCTAAAATCAATGTTTCCACCTCATGTGAGGATTTAATAGATGATATGTCATATGTAGCTTCTAATTCTAGCAATTCAACTAAAACTAGTGTTTCTACATCTTGTGATGATTTGCTAGATTTACCTTGTTGCTCAAATATAAATGCTTCCACCTTCTCTATGGTTGTTGAGACTAACCTTGTAGAGGAGAATAATGAGCTCAAGGCCCAAGTCATAAGTTTGAAAAATGACTTGGAGAAAAGCTACAAAGGGAAGGCATCTCTTGACAAGATATTGGGTAGTCAAAGAAAATCCAATGACAAGAGAAGTATTGGCTTCATCTCCAAGAAGAAGGAAAATAGCAAAACAAGGCACAATGCAAGACACACGAAGAAAGTCAAGTGCCATGGTTGCAACGAAACGGGTCACTTCGCCTCTAAGTGCCCCAACAAGGTGGAAAACAAGAAAAATCCATCAATGAAGAGGCAAACCGGCAATGAGCAAGGCAAGAAGATAAGAAGAGGTAATAATTGTCAAACTTGCTACAATTGCCGGGAAAAGGGACATTTAAATAAGAATTGTCCCAAAGGTACCATTCCTAAGCCATCTCTTGTTAATGAACATTATATGCTTAGGAAAAATAAAAATGGCAATGTGTTTGCTAGGAATGTTAGTTTACATAAAATCACTCGTAGGGCTATTTGGGTGCCCAAGTCTATGATGACTAACATTCATGGACCCAACCAAGTTTTGGGTACCAAAATGTGTTTAAATGCTTAATAGGTACTTGGAGAGGCATTGGAGACTTGGCGTATTCATGAAGAGGTGAATCCACCATATGGACAATGGAACCCAAGCTTGAGGATGATCATGCCATATTATGAACCAATGCCATCTCGGTAATAAGTATCTACATTTGAATTTATTTAGCCCCTAGCCTTGTGTAGGTTGCATTGCATGAAAATCATTTAAAAGGGGTATTCTTGCTCTTGTGCTAAAATTTCATTGTTGTGAATTATGAGCAAGATGATAGTGGCACTGATGTGACGATGGCCCGATCTTCCGAGAGGTACTGATAAGTCGATTGTGGAGATCTCGACGTTGATGATCCAAAGGCTCCGACCAAAACAGATCGAACCCCTCGCAATCACTACACCACTGCTCCGTTGGTTATCAACCGTGCCGAACACGATTGACCTCGCCAAGAAGGCTATCTCCTGCAAGCGAATCGAGAACACAAGCAAGAGAGTACAAGATGCAATCTGAAATTGCGAATAAATATTAAGTTCACAAGTTGGGGTCTCACAAACCGATGAACGGCGAAACTGTTCAAAGACAGATTAATCTAAGCAAAACCCAAGTAAAACTAAAGGGGTGTGGCCTCCTTAAATAGGGGAGGGGGAAGCCACACTTATCTAATGAAAAGGGATGTGGTACTATTCCTAGTTACTGTTCACGTGTGTGGTACTGTTCACGTGAACAGTACCGGCCCAAATAGCCCAAGTTACAAGGCCCTCGGCCCACTTTGAGTCGGATTGGAAAAGTGACGTGGCTTGTTTCGCAGTTTCTGATCTGCTCGAGTGGAGTTTGGAGGTGAGACCAGATCCATCTGAAAGTAGACTCCAAGATCTTTCTAACGAGTACTCACAGGCCCCGAGAAGCCTTCTGGATCAAAAGTTATGGCCGTTTGAAGTTGGCTTGTCAAGCTGAATCCGAATTGATCTGAAGGCCGAATTGGATTCCAAAACCTGTCCAAGTTGAACCCTTGCTTCAATTGGTTCCAAAGTGATGTGGTGCTACAAATATATATATTTTCATCATTAGGTAGCATCATATTCTCATTTAAAATATGTTGAAGTTGAAGAAACGAATTCACGTTTAGTTCATTCTTGATATTGGCCGCTATGGTCGTACGTGTTGGTGGCGTGGTCACATCATCCTCCCCTTCTTGATGGAAAACCATCCTCGGTTTTAACATCTTTGTAGTGTCACGTATTGCATGATCTTGATCATAAATCTTGGTGTATGATAACAAACGCAACAAACTCTCATTACGTAATATCATAAGTTCTTTATCAAATAAAGTAAAATCTCTTTGAAACGAGCTCACCTCATAATTTAAGTGATGCGTAGGAGCTCTTGTAATTGTAACAACAAGTAGAGCAAATATGGTTGTATCCATAGGGTTCATGTTCTTATCATCCTCCCCTTCTTGCAAACAAAGCCGTCCTCAGCTTTTGATAAGCTGAAAAAATGGTAACAAAGAAGCCAAGGTGTATGCATGGTATATGTATATGTCATCCGTTTTAACCGTTCTTCGTTGTTGCACAATTAATGTTATAAAACAGCAATGATCATAAAAGCTCGTTGTATTATTAACCCAAAAGTAATCATATATGTTAATGAGCAATTCAAAATTTCTCACACAGTAATTATTGCAACTTGTTTTGCAAATGTAAGTGAAGCATTTATGCAATTCAAATCTTTGAATTTGTAAACTTGTAGTGGTGGCACATATGGGCAAAACTACAACTTTTGGAATCAAGCAAAGTTTATCTATATAATCATATCTCAATCGAACAATAGCAAATTCATCTAGTAAGAGTGAAGAGCTTTGTATGTTCAGCCATAATTCATCATCTTTATTTAGATTGTCTATACTAGATGGTGCAAAAAGAGATGAACACATAGGCATTGAATGAGTACTAAATTTTACTTCCCTCTCACATTCAACATGATTCAGCATACAAGAATTGTTGTCCCAAATAACAAGTTTCAATTCATCTATGTGATCACAAGTTATGCATATTCGATATACAAGAAATTGATTTTCCACACCATAATCTCCAATCAAATTAAACTTATATCCAGGGGTGTAGGTACTAAATAAGAATTTCGAACATGCAAGTTCAGAAACTTTCTCCATAGCATGTGACAATTTCATAGGTAGATCCAACATGCTGTAACACAATGAATTAGCAGGAGAAATTCTAGTCAAAACTTCTTTATGTGTTATTAATTTAACATGTGCAATATTATGAGAATTTAGATCAGCACATGGTTTATTTAAGTCAACACAAGGAATATCAAAAGATTGCTCTACAACAGGTATATACTCACAAGGTTGCTCTATGTCTTGTTGTAGCACCAAATCAATACCGTGAGCGATGATAGTACCATGTTCTTTACCTTTTTGGCTCTCCTCAGATGATGTAAGTGCATCCATCTCCTTATCTTCATTCTCAACCAATGGGGTCAGTGATTCAATCAGCTCATGCTCTTCTTTGGCATGGTTCTCAACTACCTGCAAGTTGTTAGTCACAGAAAATGGCACAAACACATGTTTGTTCTCATGTTCATCACCACTACCTGCAAGGTTAGCTGCAAGAGCATATTCATCCTCAACATCACTAGCACTTACATAACCACCATCTTCTGTCGTAATGTACGCCCGCTGACTTGTGCAATCTCTCATGACGTGGCCCATCCCTTTACAACGGTGGCACACAATGCCCGTTGTACGGCCCGTGGAAGCAATCGATGAAGAGCTCTTTGCTGGTGCTTGCACACTAGTAGATTTGCTTGTCTCGGGTGCGTGTGATGGTGGCGGCGGTGCTGCTGAACGCGCCCTACTCACAGAGGGGGCAGCAGCTCGACAAATAGGTGGTGGGGCTATCTTGGCTCGCCCAGGCGTTGATCTCGATGTAGACATACCTCCAAAGTTGCTCCTTGTCCTTTGTTGCCTACCCTGCAATTCTTTTTCTGCAAGCACAGCAAGCTGGAACAACTGGTTGATAGTAGTAAAATCTTTATAATAAACAATGTCCTGAAGTTCACGCCGTAACCCCCCGTAAAAATGACAAATCTTATCCTCCTCATCTTCTACAACATTACAACGCAACATGCCTATTTGTAGTTCTTGATAATATTCCTCGACAGATTTATTACCTTGGTCTAAGCACTGCAATTTCTTTTGCATTTCATGTTTAAAAGCAGGAGGAACAAATCTAGCACGCATAGCTTCTTTTAACCGCTTCCATGTATCAGGTTGTAAGCGCATGGTACCCATATCATTCCACCAGATAATAGCAAAGTCCTTAAACTCACTAGTAGCTTGTCTAACTCTATGTTGCTCAGGAACCAAGTGAGAATTAAACTTCTGCTCTACCGTCATCTCCCAATCAAGATATATTTCAGCATCATAAAGACCAGAAAAAGATGGAATGATAAATTTGACTTTAGCAAAAGGGTCATGATTAGAACGATCATTATGGTGCTGAAAATTATTACCTCCCATACCGTGACGGTTTTGATGTAGGCGGTGTCGTGGGCGTGCATCTTGGACAGCAAATGAAGCACTTGCGTCGCGGTTTTGTCTCTCATTATCATCAGACAACCCACCTGTCATGGTTAGTAGAAAACAAAAGACAACACAAAGGTATCATCCCTATGCGCTACTAGGTGGTGGAAGGTGGAATCACATATTCTCAAGCGTCTTACTACACTCTTACAAGTGTTCTTACCGATGCAACAGGTGGTACAACTGGTGGCTGGTTCGTGATACCGTGTCGAGCGTGGGTACGATTGCAAGAGGGAACCTGTTCTGATCAAGAGTAGGTGTAGCTTGGAAGGCACAATATGGTAGCAATGGAGAACAATCAGTTAATTTCAGAATTGCATAGAATTGAATTATAGTCCGTATCTAACACTTAGCCTATGTTGCTGAACAACCAAGAATGGAAGAAGGCTAAAAACAAGTGTATGGCAATGTGTATGAGTGGTAAATACAAGATAATTCAATCCAATGCAATCTGGAATTGAAGAACACAAGGATTGACCCAAAACTGAAAACTGAAGATTTCTGTCCACTGGACAGTACGTCGGTATTTTGGCCGTAACTTTTTGTCAGATGCCTTTTTTCCACTGATTCTTTTTTTCTCTGTTTTCTGATGACTTTTTATACAGATTTTCTTTTGGGGCCAACTTCCAAAACCCAACGCAGAAATTCGCACAAAAATCACAACTGCTGACTGTTGCAGATTCAAAACAGATAACTGGGTCAACTTTCACCGCATATATCTCTTAACTGCCTTGCTGGAATGACGTGAAATTTTACAGATAGATGGATAATGAATTTTTGAATCTAATGGCGGTGGTCTCACTCAAAAATAATCTCGGAATCAAAAGATATGGCGTTTTTGGTGGCGGCTGCAGAGAAAGGAAAAATCAGCCGAATTTGGAAATTAGGGTTTGGGGTGGGGAATTTTTCTTTTGTTTGGATTTTTAATGGAACAAAGATATGACCAGCAACTAGACAATGCTAATATGGACACAAATTCAATTTAGCAAACCAAAACTAACAGATTGAAAGGCACAACGGGGTTTGGACAGCGGAATTAATTCTTTTTGTGGAGCAATATTTTTTTCTGGACTATAGGAAATAAAAACCAATCTACTAACTAGGGATACAAGAATTACCTCACGGGCAACCGTTGCTCTGATACCAACTGATGTGACGATGGCCCGATCTTCCGAGAGGTACTGATAAGTCGATTGTGGAGATCTCGACGTTGATGATCCAAAGGCTCCGACCAAAACAGATCGAACCCCTCGCAATCACTACACCACTGCTCCGTTGGTTATCAACCGTGCCGAACACGATTGACCTCGCCAAGAAGGCTATCTCCTGCAAGCGAATCGAGAACACAAGCAAGAGAGTACAAGATGCAATCTGAAATTGCGAATAAATATTAAGTTCACAAGTTGGGGTCTCACAAACCGATGAACGGCGAAACTGTTCAAAGACAGATTAATCTAAGCAAAACCCAAGTAAAACTAAAGGGGTGTTGCCTCCTTAAATAGGGGAGGGGGGAAGCCACACTTATCTAATGAAAGGGATGTGGTACTATTCCTAGTTACTGTTCACGCGTGTGGTACTGTTCACGTGAACAGTACCGGCCCAAATAGCCCAAGTTACAAGGCCCTCGGCCCACTTTGAGTCGGATTGGAAAAGTGACGTGGCTTGTTTCGCAGTTTTTGATCTGCTCGAGTGGAGTTTGGAGGTGAGACCAGATCCATCTGAAAGTAGACTCCAAGATCTTTCCAACGAGTACTCACGGGCCCCGAGAAGCCTTCTGGATCAAAAGTTATGGCCGTTTGAAGTTGGCTTGTCAAGCTGAATCCGAATTGATCTGGAGGTCGAATTGGATTCCAAAACCTGTCCAAGTTGAACCCTTGCTTCAATTGGTTCCAAAGTGATGTGGTGCTACAAATATATATATTTTCATCATTAGGTAGCATCATATTCTCATTTAAAATATGTTGAAGTTGAAGAAACGAATTCACCTTTAGTTCATTCTTGATATTGGCCGCTATGGTCGTACGTGTTGGTGGCGTGGTCACATCAGGCACATTAAGGGGGAGTGCTAAATCATATTCATGTGTATCACATCCCTAAGTGTGCCCAAATTAATTAAGTGCTAGAATTGTTTTTCAAAATTGAGCCATTTAGCCAAAAGTCAAAAATTTCGAAATTATTATTATATCTTTGAAAAACTAGTTGGAAAATGTATACAAATGCTTTTCAAAGGTTTTACAAAAGGTTTTTGGTTTTAGAAAACTTATTTGTAGTAAAAATGAGTTTCCAACCCAAAACTACCTAGTTAGTATCTTGTTTTGGTTTTAAACTCAAAAATTCCCCAAAATCAATTCTTAAAGGAATTTTAAAATGTATTCAATACCAAAAACATAGAGTTGGCTATTTCAAACATTATTGGTATTCAAAAGTTTTACAAAAAGCCAATCAATCAAAAGTTATTTGGTTTTGAAACTCATCCAAAATATTGAGTTGACCTATGTGGTCACAATCTAGCACTTAAGTGAGTTTTGTCATTTGAGCCCAAACTATTGATGCATATTGGCTCTCAAGGGTATTTAAAACGCATACATGTAATTGAATGCTTAATATACCCCCCAAATGCTCATTTTTGCAATCTTGAAAAATTCAATGAAAATGAGCTTATTGTTAAAAATTGAAAGCTTAATTTGTTAAAAACTATATTGAAAAAGTTTTTAATCTTTGCATATAGTTGGAAATGCTCCATAAGAGGTTTATGTTTCTTTGTGAAAAACTTTGGAGCATGGGACAACACTATATAAAAGCTCTCCTCAAAAATCCCAATCTCCTGGCGTGTTCCCAGAAAAATCGGAACTACTGGCAGCCATCTAGCGGTACTTCCGTTTTCCGGAACTACCGGTGGTGAAACGGCGGTACTTCCGATATTTCTGGCAAGTGGCTGCTTTGATTCAAAAATTGATTCCCAATTTCCTCAGCCATTCCTCTTGCTTCTCAAAGTCAAGATGATCCATCTTATCCTTGTTATCTACCCTCAATCATTTATTGACTCCATATGCCATTTTGCTCCTACTTTGATTCCGTTTCATTAAAATGGCATCCTCTCTAAAGAGTGGTAGAATTCTAGTCATCTTGACATCGACATGTGCTTCACTCCAATCTTATCAAGTGATATCATCCATTTTCTTTAAGTGGTATCCTTAATCCTCCTAAGTGATGTCTTTTGGATTGATATCCCTTTCAACTTGGCAAGCAAATATTTCTTAACCAAGCTCTTCACATATATGATATCATTGATTTCCAAGTGATGTTGTTTTTCAAGTGGTATCTACTCTTTTCTCTTGCCGAGCAAAATCTCTTCTCTTAATCAAGCTCCTCACCTATGATATCAACTTCTTCCATATAGTAACCACCCTTACAAGTGGTATCTCTTCTATATGATATCATACTCTTACCATAAGTGCTATTACCATTGAGAATTCTTTCAAATGGTATCAAGTTTTCTACGATTGAAATTAAATATACTTGGTATCATTTCTATCTACAAGTGGTATATTCACACAAGTAATTAAAAGGGAGGAGATGAGAAAAGAGAAGAAAAACAAGAAGAGGAGAATCCCTCTTACACAAAAGAGGAGAAAACAATTTCCGGGGAGTTTTTCTTTGTGAAAAACATATATAATACTTTTGTGCTTACTAAAGCAAAAAAAGGGTAAAATACTATTATTGGAAAATTATTTTACTTTTGCCCAAAACTCATTTTGGAAGCTTGTGAATGAATGTGTTTCATTCTCATTTGCTTCTTTTGGTATTCATGGAGTAACAATCAAATGATATGCAAGATTATCTTTTCAAAAGAGCCTCTTTGGTCAAAAATCAAAATCTTGTTGTAAAAGGCTAAAAGTTGTGAAAAACTAAATAAAAATACTTAACTATGTATTTCAAATGATTTCAAATCCTTTTGAGTAAAAATTTCTATTTTAGAAATCAAAAGGAAGTTTTGGCCCTAAAAGGATCTTGTATGATCTTGTTTTTGAATTAAAAGAGATATTTCCTTATATCAAAAACTATTGAGTATTTGAAAAGTGGTCAATACAAAACTCAAAGGGTTGGTCATTTCAAACATTTCTCTAGTTCAAAGTTTTTGCAAAAGACCAACCGTTGAAAAGTTATATCTATTTGAATTTCACCGAAAAACAAGTATTGACCCAAAATGGCCTATTCTTGCATATAATGAGTTTGGCTATTTGAGCAATATTTCCTTGTGTATCTTGGCTTAAAACAGTATTTACAACTCATATGAAGCTATGAAAGTAAAATACTCCAAGAAAATCTAAATAGTTTGGATTTTATGCCTTCAATGCAAAATCAATTCATTCTTTTGCTCTCAAAGCGCATTTTGGCATATCTTTTGAAAGAAAATGTCTTTTTCAAAAATTCTTGTTGGAAAAGGTCACAAATAGCATCAACCTCAAATCTGCAAAGTTTGAAAATATTTCAAGTTAATTTGAAAAAGTTGTGACTTTTTCTCTCTTGGGCAAAATGCTGAAAATTTCAGAATCTCCATGATTCTGAGCCGATTTGTGATTTTTATATCTTCAAATGGGTTCCGATTTAGTGGAAGTAATAATAATAAAAACTGATACTCTATAGTTGTTCTTCATTGTAAAATTTTATAAGAATTTATAAAGATCATTTAATTAATATTCCTTCTCTCTCTAGAAGCTTAAGTGGAATGCAAAAGTCTGAAATTTCAGACTTCCAGATTTCTGAAAAATCTTGTTGCGAGCTGAATTATGATTTTTCTATCTTTAAGTGTGCTCATAATCTGAGAAAGATATAATTATGACCTTTGATCCTCAGATATTGAACTTTACTGACAATTATTCTCAGATTTATTGGACATTTGTAAGTCAGTTTTTCAGGAAACTTTTGAAGGCCACTTGGAATGCAAAATCAGGAAATGATCCACATGCTACAAGTGTTTTATATACAAGTGGTGTCAATTCAAGTGGTATAACATCAAGTGGTATCAAATACCAAACAAAGAAAACTTCAAAAGTCTTCAAGGAGCTCTCATGAGTAAGATTATTTGAATGTGTTTCAAATATCTTTAGCTATTTTAAGTGGTTTCAATTGGTCATTTGCATTTAGTTTCATATTTCTTCATGACCATATTAAGTTAAATCAAATTGGTATCAAACTCCTCATAATAACAATACAATTGGTATCAAGCTCCTCATGATAAAATATCGCTTTTCATGGCTTAACTTGTATTCTTCCCTTGTCTTTAATGCTAATCAATGCTATTTTATGTTAATTATCTCTTTTTGGTGCTTAATGCCAAATGGGGGAGAAAAGTGTGATAATAGCATTGAAATTTGTGATAATAGTCTTGGATAGTGGGGGAGAAAAATTTACAATTGCGATAATGCCAAATGGGGGAGACATAATAGAAATGCCAATGCTAATGGGGGAGAAATGTGATAACATATTCATTAGGGAGAAATTAAAATTTTTAATCTATATGTCAAATAATGCTTTCACCTTCTCTTATGCACTTCATGTTATATCATTTGGTCATTTTCACCTATGTGCTATTATCATAAATGGATTTGTCATGAATCACCAAAAAGGGGGAGATTGAAAGATCAAGCTCCGTTTAAGTTGGTTTTGGTGTTAATGACAAATGCCATTATGAGATTTTGATATAAATGACAAATACTTTTATAACGTTTTGGTGATAATGACAAATGCATATATGAGACTAATATGCTTGTTTAAGTTTATTTATGTTTAATCTCATTTGGATGGAAAGGTGAAATCAAAGAGGTATGCATTCAAAATCACTCTCTCATAATAATGCATCCCTTAGATCCAAAATATAGATTGAACTCCTAAATTAGTCCAAAATGAATATGTGCATATGTCCTCTTTATATACACTTGTATGCACACATTTAGGGGGAGCTCTCTCTCTATGTTTTGGAGTTTCACTAGTATTGATCCATGTTTCCTTTTATACATACATTGGGATCAAACTAGGAGCTTTCATTCATTGAAAATCTGTTTTAAAAGCCAAATCTGTGCTCTGTCTGGAAGAGCGGTAGTACCGCTGATTTCAACGTCGAAACTACCGTAGAGCGGACGTTCCGCGCCCAGAATCGGTACTACCGGCAACCGGAAGCTCCGGATAGCGAGCTGAGCCTTTTTTCCAGAGAGCACCCTCCGGATGCATTTGAGTTTTCACGGGATCGGAAGTACCGGCGATTTGAATGCCGGAACTACCGCAGGTTGCGGTAGTACCGCAGTATAGAGCGGTACTTCCGGAGTCCGGAAGCTCCGGAGGTAGAGCAGAACCTTTTTTCCAGAGAGCGCCAAGTTTGGTTCCGGCTCAAGCGAAACTACCGCGCCGACTTTGCGGACCTACCGCAGAGCGGTAGTACCGGAAGTTACAACGGCGGTAGTACCGCACTTTGAATTAAAATAATTTCATATTCAATTTATTATCTCATTATTTGTTGAGATTGTCACCAATTACCAAAAGGGAAAGATTGAGAATCTAGTCCCTCCATTATGAGTTAATGGTGAGTTTTGGTAATTGATGACAATTATTTTGTGGACTAACATTTTTCATGAGTTGGATGAATAGGTTAGGTTCCACAAATGAGGATGACTTGGGATGACTTCATGGGTTGAAGATCATCAAGTCAAGATCAAGAAGAAGTTAGCTTCATGAGTTTAAGGCTATCAAAGAAGAAGAACATGTGTCATGAGTTGATGCATGATCATGTGTTGATTAAGTCAAGGAAGATCATCATGTGTTGATGGAGTTGATGAGAGGGATGCATCATGAGTTGATGCATATCGAGATGATGACCCAAGGCAAAGGTATGACTAGTTAGGGCTAAGGATGTGTTCCTAGTCTTTTACCGGTCTCGGTGGTTGGTTGAAAGACCGGATTGCTAGTATAGGTTGCCGTACTATTAAGAGGGGTCATGTCTAGTAGTTTGAGTCTCATCATGTGTTGATGGCTCAACCTCACTTGCTCTAGCTCATCTTGACATGAGGCTTGCATTTGCGAATGTGTTTTGCAAATGGTTGAAGCTCATGTGGCAAATCCTTGTAACATGTGACTATACTGTGCAAATGTGTTTTGCAAAAGGTTGAAGTCCATGTACCTATTCCTTGTGACATGATCTAAGTTTGCAAATGTGTTTTGCAAAAGTTGTAGATCATGTATAATCCCTTGGCATGGTCTAAGATTGTTTATTGCTATTTCCTTTGGACATTAGACCATGGGAGTGACTCTTTTGGATCTCTTTTGATTTATGCATTGATCTATTGTGTTTGAGATCATGCAAATAGATGGGTTGTGTAGCCCTTTGAATAAGCTTTCCATAGAGTCCAAGATCACTCAATTCCGACATCGGAGTCAAAAGTTATGACCGTTTTTCTGAGTGCTGTCTGTGCTGAAGCGGAAGTACCGCGCCGACTTCCCGGTACTACCGCAGAACGGTAGTACCGCATTTTATAACTGCGGTAGTACCGCAAATGGCTGACTAACGGCTATTTTTCTAGCCGTTATGGTGGGGAGCGGTAGTACCGGTCCTGTAGCAGCGGTAGTACCGCAGAATCCTGTTTTTGACTCCAACGGCTAGTTTTGAGGTGTGGGTTATAAATACTCCATTGTGGCCGGTTGGGGTAAGGTTCTAGGGACTCCATTTCACTCTTTTGAGCTAGTGTGAGGCTCTCCACTCAATTGTGCATGTGTTGCACCTTGTGAGAGAGGAGAGGTGATCTAGAGTGCACGTGTTGCATCTAGAGGAGGACTTTGTGTCCGGATTGAGCTTGTGCATTCGTTGCACGTGATGAGAGTCAAGTGAGGGACTTGATTTGTTACTCTTGGAGTTTGCCGACTCCTAGACGGCGTGGGAGGCGTCGTGCCCGGTGATCTTCTCAAAGAAGCTTGTGAGAAGGCCCGCGTGTGTGAAGGTTGGAGCTCACCTACCCGGAGCGGGGAAGAGCTACCACTAGTGGATTTGAGGTGGAAGGCTTAATTCGTGGAGCCGGTCCAATTCGTTTGGGCTAACCTCAACGTGGATTAGGGGAGACCGGCAAGTCTCCGAACACCACGGTAAAAAGAGAACGTGTCATTTGTGGTTTGCTTTCTTATGCTCTTTTTACATTCAAGCAATTTACTTACTTAGCATTATTTTGATTGCTTGTAAATCTAGAATTGCAAAGATTGACCTAGGCTAGACTTGTTGGTGCACTTAGGCGAATTTATTTGACTTAGGCACTATTTGTACTAAACCAACTTGAATTTAACTTCCGCATTATATACTTGGTTTAGGCAAATAGAAAAGCTCCTTAAGTGTTAATATTAATTTGAAGAAATTTTTTAGACCGCCTATTCACCCCCCTCTAGTCGGCCTCCTCGATCTTACACCGTGGTCGAAGTCAAAGGGCCGTGGTCGAAGTCCAAGCCGTGGTCAAAGGGGGTAGTGGTCGAATTTGAAGAGTTGTGGACGAAGTCGGTTCGCGGTCAAAGTCGAAGGGTTGTGGTTGAAGTCAGACCGTGGTCGAAATCGAAGGGTCATGGTCGAAGTCGAAACCGTGGTCGAAAGGGACAGTGGTCGAAGTCGAAGGGCCGTGGATGAAGTCGGTCCGCGGTCAAAGTCGATGGGCCAAAATCGAAGTCGAAGGGTCGTGGTCGAAGTCCAAGCCGTGGTCAAAGTCGAGGCCGAGCAGGCTGGCGCCAGCAGTCAAGCGACAAGGCACAAGCGCACCAGTGTCCTACCAATGTATGACCACCAGCGTTGATCGACCGCTCCCGACCTATGATCACGCGTGATAGTCGATGGCTTCTAACTTACAACCACGAGGTGTGATCGACAGCTTCTAATTTACGACCATGAGCACTGGTTGATGTGTTTTGACTTACGACTACGAGGTGTGGTCGATGTCTTTCGACTTACGACTATGAGCGTTGGTCGATGTGTTCCGACTTACGACCACGAGATATCCTCAATGGCTTCTGACTTACGACCACGAACGATGGTCATCGGCTTCCCATGTACGACCATGAGCCATTGTCAAAGGCTCCCAATTTAGGACCACGATCGATCGTCGACCGCTGCCAACTTACAACTACCAGTGATGGTCGATCGCTCCCCGCCTACAATCTCGTGTGATGGTCGACAGCTTCCAACTTACGACGACGAGGTGTGCTCGAGGGCTCCCGACCTACGACCACGAGGTGTGGTCGATGTCTTCCGACTTATGACCACGAGGTGTGATCGATGGCTTTTGACTTACTTGACGGAATTAAAAACTTTTAGAACATGTTTGTATGCATATTCTAAAAAATTTTATCACCTATGAGTTTTAAAACATGTAATATTATAAATTTTAAAAATCCGTAGCAACGTACGGACATTCAGCTAATTATATATAATAAATGGAATGTTACAATATATATAGAGATTATAAGTAGATTATAAATTATCTAGCCAATTACAGATATCATCGTGAGCGCTATCCTTAACTCTGTGCAAATGCAGAGTTACCGACCTCTTGAATCCTCCTTTTCCAGTCATAAAGACTATGATGCAAGTACTCAAAGATTTCGCCATTTCGCTGTTTTCAAATATGCCATGTAGTGATAATGAATATTTCCATAAAGAAAATAATCCTAGAATTTTGTTTTGTTAGGTAAGCCATTCTTGCTACATCAACAGCATAGTTCCAGTTGATTCCAACCATTTGTCAACACTATATACTAAATGGACATCCAGAGAAAAGATGGTGTGTAGTCTCCTCTACGCCTCTATTGCATAGTACACAATTTGAGTAGCCATCAATATTAATTCTTTTTTGCTTTAAGATGTTTCTAGTGTTGAGTCTATCTATCATAAGCAGCCAAGTGAAGACCTTAAGCTTCATTGTGCATTTGCTCTTCCATATAAGCAAATATACTTCTAGACATTGAATTTGACTGAATTGATGATTGTAACATTTCCTTGAGGTGTAGGGACTATTGCCCCAAATATATGTCCAAGTATCATGCACATGTTACCGAACATGGATATTAGCTAACATGTTCTACAATCCATCATATTCATAGTAAGCCTCTTCATATAACAGCAGATGAAATTGAATATAGGGGTCATTTTGTTGGAAGAAATCCCTGATAGATATGTCTTGATTCTTAGCAAAAGAGTAAAGTCATGGATATTTGAGACATAATAAATTGCTCTCCCAGCAATCCTTCCAAAATAGAACAACCAGTTCGGGGAGGAGCCCTACGCGTGTGGGGAGGTGGCGAGGGGGAGAATGAATGTATGACCACCAACTCATATTTTGGCTTTTCCTGCCAATTCAAAGAGAATCATAAATTGTTATCTAACTAAAATATTGAATTTGTCAAGATGAACTAAGAATTTAACTAAGCTAAAACAACATAGCTCTATTCGTATTACAGTACATCTCAATATTTCTTACCTTTTATTTTGTTAGTATGTTTCATCATTTCACTATCCCTGTATGCACAATTTTTTTAACAAAGCTATAATACCACACCTATCAGGATTCCAACACCACAATCGACAACTCAGAAATTAGGTAACAGGATAACTTAAACTAATAGTGAGCATGCACGTAAAACTCAAGTGCTCCAAAACCAAAAAAAATCACCATGGATGTAGAAGGGCAATTATATCCATAACAAATAGGACAAACAAAAACAAATTTGGAAAGGCATGCTTGTCCGTCAAACTGATACAAATTGTTGGAGGCATCAAAGGTTCATCCCATAGTCTAGGTGCTGGTAGGCAGTAGCCGTGACCAATAGTACATTGAGTGGCTCCTTCTAATCAGTAATCAAAACCTTGTAAAAACAATTCAATGATGAATGGTAAGAGGAAAAAAGAAAACTATATATTGGTCTTGTGATCAAGCAAAATGAGCTAACTTATTCGATCTTCTATGATAAATTAGGTAAACTTTCATGAAGTGTGCTACACCAAAATTTAATTTCTTTAGGGTTTAAACTTCATGTTAGAACTGCTTGTATTATGAGGATAAATGTAATTTCATGCAATGTCTATTTTAAATATTACAATTGTAAGCACAAATGCAGTTGTAGGCTTATAGCTACTTGTTCTTCTACTGGTTGAAGCAAAGCTTAAAAATATCATGATCAATCACCTCAGTACCTATTGACTTAGTTTTTTCTAAGGAATTTTTATAATTCTAACTACAAAGGCTCAATGTATGGAATGGGAACACTAATTTCCCCCAACAATTGCAATAAACATATCTTTCTTCACAACACAATCATACGCAACCTATCTATTTTCCTCTTACCAATGTTTGCTAAAAAAATTCTATGCCAATCAAAACACATTTGACATTGCATTCAACTTGTCCATACAAATCAAATAACTTTACTACCACACGAGGAGTTGTTGATCACAATAACGCGGTACCACCTAAAATGTGCTTATTGTAGAACGCTGCTCGGCAAGTCAATTAAAATATTGTGGTGTTCATAATGTAATTGTAACAAAAATGTTGCTTTATGATAAAAAAATCGCAGAAATAATTAACACAAGCATATAATTGCAGAAATAAGAGCATTACAATCACACGGCCCCCACAAAGTCTCGCAGCCACACATTCCTAAATGCCTAGGTTGCAATGGTTAGACCAATCACTTGTAACCCCGCGATAGCCTCCTAGGTGGAGAGGGGCATTGTCGAGGAGGTTCTAGCGGAAGGAGAGCCTACGGAGGCTGAGGAGGCGGCCAATGCAGGGGTTGATCGTGACGAGGCGATTGACTATGAGGTCGAGCTCCTCCATTGTGGGCAGGATCTCCACCTCGCTTAGATCGTGCAATTGGTAGCTCGTCAGGTCAAGGCATCGCTTCACCTCCTCCACCTCCATCTCCTCCTCCGTCAAGTCCTGTGGATCCCCCACGTCCTTGCCAGATGCCATGGGGATTGGGGATTGCGAGGCTTGAGGTTTTGACTTTCGAGAAGCTTCTAGAAGAAAGCAGCAAAGTTTAGGCAAGGGAGGAAGAATATGCAGGAATGGGGGCTAAGAGGCCTTAGGGGTGGAAAAAGGAGAGTGATTGCAAGTGCCCAGGCCGAGTTGGGTGGAGGAGTGCCAACGAGGCAAGAGGAGGGAGCGACGAGGGAGGAAATAGGGGAGGAGGTGAGAGAGGGGAGAGGAGGATTGGGGGCTGGAGCGGCGGCGGTGGTGTCACCCAGGGGAAGGAAGCAAGCGGGAGGGAGAGGGTGCCCTCAAGGCCAACCGCACATAGGCGAAGGAGAGGCATCGTGGGGAGCGGTTGGAGAAGCGAATAGCCAATTCGGGGAGGAGTGTGAGCGCGTGGGGAGGTGACGAGGGGAGAATGAACTACTATCACTAACTCTTATTTTTCAGTAGTAATATAGAAATTATCTGTTAAGGTTGTTACCTTTTAGCCAAGCTTTCGTTGTAAAGAGCTTGATGTCTTGGGTTCAAAGGTTTGATCCCCTTCCCAAGCTGTGGTGAAAACACCTTGTTTCAAAAAGAAGAAGAAGAAGAAGAAGAATAATAATAATAATAATAATAATAAGGAAAAAGAAAAAAGGGCTACCCTGTGTTCAAAAATATACAAAGCTTTGGACAAGTTGTGGTATCCAATAAGTAATTTTGATTATCAATTTTTGTACCAATATGTTAGTTAAAAGTATATGAATATTATATTATGAAAGCACTTCTCGTAACAAATCTAATAATACTATTTTCGTAAGAACAATCTAAATAATTTTGCACGTATTAGCGGTTAAAAATAAAGAAGTTTGACCACTCAAACCTACATCGTGGTATATTTCTGAACCGAGAGAGTAGGTGATTTGGGCCACGCAACACAAAGGCAATAACATCGATCGAACGAAGCGCCCGCTTAAGGGTCTGTTCTTTTCAGCTTTTAAAAGCTGTTTTTCGGTTTTTCTATAGTAACTAGCTTTTAAATGGAGCATCTTTTCAAGATAGGGTCGACTAGTTAATTGTAGTATATACTGTACCGACTTCATTTATATCGGCAAAAACTGCACGTGAATTTCTGTTACTCTGTAATCTCTCGCACAAACAGCCTAAAAGCCATAAGTCGCAGCCAAAAGCTACAGCAAAAAAGAACAGGCCTAAAATCCCCCTCCTGCACAGAATCAATGAAGTGCTTCCTGATGTCATGTGCAGGTTAGCTAATTGCGTGGGTAAGGAAGAGCCGAGCGTGCCTTGTTTAGGAAAGGAGGAAGAAGCAGCGACCTGGTCCTACAAGGGCAGGGAAGGGAAGGCGCGTGCCACGTCCGTCCTCCCTCCTCATCCGTTTGAAGGACCACGCGCACGCACGCACGCACGCGGCAATAGCAGCAGGAAAGCCAAGTGAAGGGTGTTGACAACCTGAGCTTCGTCTCCTGCTTCCTTGCAGCGGGCCAGCGGCTTCCTCCTTCCCAGCTTGCGCCTCTGCTTATCTATACCACGCTCACTCCCTCTTCCTTGCCCACACCCAACATCAGCTCAGCTCTCTCAACGCCCATCAGTTGATCATGTGCCCCGGCCACCGGAAGCCTCCAGCCATGCCCATGCCCATGCCCAAGCTGGAGCCGTCTTCGTCTTCCCTGCTTGAACTCGCCGCCGCCGACGACCTTGTGGCGTTCCGCAGCGCCGTCCAGGAGGACAACCTTTCCCTCGTCGCCGCCGCCTCCTGGTACGGCCCGTCCGCCAGGGGCCCGGCCCGCCTCGCCCTCGAGCTGCGCACGCCCGCCATGGTTGCCGCGCTCTACGGCAGCAACGCCGTGCTCTCCTACGTCCTCTCCATCGCGCCCTCCGAGGCCGCGCGCGCCTCCGCCACCGACGGCGCCACGCCCCTCCACCTCGCCGCCGCCGGTGGGGCCGCCTCGTCGCTCGCCGCCACGCACCTCCTCCTCGCCGCCGGCGCGTCCCCGGACGCGCACGCCTCCTCCGGCCTCCGCGCCGGCGACCTGCTCCCGCGCTCCACACCCGCGGACAACCCCATCCGCCTCCTGCTCAAGTCACCGGCGGCCTCGCCATCGTCCACCCCCACCCACAAGAAGGAGAAGGAGAGGGAGGAGGAGAAAAAGGAGTACGGGCATCCGGAGCTCCCGGACCTGAACAGCGGCGTGTTCTGCATGGACGAGTTCCGGATGTACAGCTTCAAGGTGAAGCCGTGCTCCCGCGCCTACACCCACGACTGGACCGAGTGCCCCTTCGCCCACCCCGGCGAGAACGCGCGCCGCCGCGACCCGCGCCGCTTCTCCTACACCTGCGTCCCCTGCCCCGAATTCCGCAAGGCCCCCGCCTCCTGCCGCAAGGGCGACGCCTGCGAGTACGCCCACGGCGTCTTCGAGTCCTGGCTCCACCCCGCCCAGTACCGCACCCGCCTCTGCAAGGACGAGGTCGGCTGCCCGCGCCGCATCTGCTTCTTCGCACACAGGCCCGAAGAGCTCCGCGTCGTCAACCCGTCCGCCGTCTCCGTTGCCATGCCGTCGCCGCGCTCCTCGTCCCCGCCTACCAATACTCCCAGCGGCCTCGACATGGCTCGTGTCGCGATGCTTAGCGCCTCACGGCCGGTGCTCAACGCGTCGCTGAGCTCGCGGGAGCTGGATTTCGATCTCGACCAATACAAGCACAAGCTGCTGTTGGAATGCTCGGCTGCTGCTGCTGCCTCACCGCTTGCGCCAAGAACCGCGCCGGATTACTCGGACCTCCTCGGCTCCGTGTCCCAGCTCCAAGCGCTGGCTCTGAAGCAGGCCAGAGACATAAATAATATGCCAGCCTACAGTTGTTTGCCGGAGGCACAGATGCACAGCGCGCACAGGCCGCCGCCGGGCCGGCCGATGGTGGGCTCGAACACCGGCCACTCGATTGCCAAGGCCATCATGGGCTCCCGCGCCTCTGCGTTCGGCAAGCGCAGCCAGAGCTTCGTCGACCGCACTCCGGCCGCGCGATCGTTCGTGTCTCCGGCCACGACATCCGTGCTCTCCGACTGGGGCTCGCCGGACGGAAAGCTGGACTGGAGCGTCCAGGGCGCGGAGCTGCGCAAGTCGGCGTCTTTTGGAATCCGGAGCGCGCAGACGGCGAATAATACGACGCCGGACGTGTCCTGGGTGAGCTCCCTTGTGAAGGACGGCAGCGACTTGTTGGCGGCGGCTCACTGGTCGGACCTGGAGCAGATGGTGGCCTAGCCGAATTAATTTACTTGATAGGAGTATTTTCCTAGCTAGCTAACAAATGTGTGAGCACTACATTTTTTCCTCCTTCAATTACTAGTAATATATCTATTCATACGTACGATTGATGGTAATCGCTTGCAGTCGCAGAGTTGCACTATTAGGCCCTGTTTGGAATGCGGGAATTTTTCCCGATTCCTGCGGGAATTGAACTGTTTCCTGCAAAATTTCTGTAAAATTTCTGTGAAATTCCTCTGTTCCAAACAGGCCCTTAGTATCTTGTTGACTGGTTGCTAATTATAATCGTGGCACGTCGTTTTCTTGCTGTGGCCTATGCGACCAGCCAATTATTTTTGTCACTACAGTGAGTGTCTGTATCAATAAATCAAATATCAATAAATTATTTTTAAAAAATTATATCAATAAATAGTTTTTTTAAAAAATAATGAATAAACTATTTTATTTCTTTATTTATTTATTTAAGAGAAATTAAAAATTAAAAAGAATAGAGCCATAGTCTCCCCTGCTCAATCCGATCACAAAAGAGAAGCAATGGCATATGGCTGGGAATTTTTTGTACGGATAATCCATTTTTTATTCGAAATTATACAAATATACCCGCGGGAAATTTTTTTGCAAAAATAGGCTCTAGTCGCCTAATGGTTGGGCGACTGGAGACTTTCGCCCAACCAGACCGCGACACAATATATCTCGCTGCACGGTAGAGCGACTACATTAAGTCGCTCTTCCGTTCGGCGACTTAACGGTAGTCGCTATCCCGTTAAGCGACTAACATGCAGTCGCCATCCCGTTAGGCGACTGCATGTAGCCCCCGTGATTGTTTTAAATTTTGTGAATTTTGTAACGTTGAACCGGTAAAAAATACGGTGAAGTTGTAATAAAAGTTTATGTTCATTGTATATTGTAGGTATGTAAAAAGTTTTTAAATCTTTTTTATGAAAGATTGAGTAGAAAATGATCGATACATACACTGTTAAGTGAGATAGTTTATATGTGGGGAGAGAGATGATAGACTATGTAAATTTAAATAAACTTCATAATATAACTGAGAGTAACATGCCGCATGTTTTTTCATTACATGCATAACATATATAGCATCTGCAACACGCCTCACTGGTCACCCTGGTGTGCCCCGTCACCGCGCCCGCGTCCTCCCATACGGCCTCGCTTGGCCCTCCTCCGGTGCAACGGGTTAGGACGATCCGAAAACGTAAAACGAGCAGGAGGGTGTCTATCCCGCCCCTACGCTGGTGGAGTCAGCTGCACCTCTGGCTGTGTGCCCGCCGGTGCACCGGGGAGGGCACTGCTAGAGAGAACCTCCGGTGCTGCGTCGGAGAACTGTTCGGACCACTCCGCGAAAAACTGGTCCACATCGTCCGGGCCTGGGGAGACGCCGTGCTGCTGGTAAGTACCTGCAATATTAATATCGTTAGTTCGTTGCATGTCGTCTTCGGATAAACACGATATAAGACCCTCTGCGTACCCGTAGCTGGCGCCATCGAGGTGGGAAAGACAGGGGTGTGCGTAGGAGGCGTGAAGTGAACCGGTGTAGGAGGCCCTGCCCAGGCTGAACCCCCTGGCTGCTCCGGGTGAGGCGGTGGAGGACGTGTCCATGTCGGTGCACCAGAGTAGTGCCACGCTGGTCGGGGTGGCACTGGTGGACGAGCAGGCGGAGCGGTGGGCGTGGAGACCGCCGGTAGCCTCGTGCAGGACAGTAGGCTAACAATACGTCTACACCCATCGTGCATCCGACGCGCAAAGCTGACGCCCTCGTCATGGGTCAGCTGCCCACCACTGCTCGACCCAGGGATGCATCTTCAACGACCAGTCCGTCCCTCTTTTCACTCCCTTCGCGCTGTGCCTGCGTATAGAACCATTACGTAATGTGAGATACTTGCGAACGCAGTAGTAAGTATGTACATATTTAACACAAACGATCACTCACCCGTGCACGTGCCGCGGAAGCGATGGTCCGACTGGTACAGGAACCGGCTGCCGTAGCCCGAACTGCCGCATCACCCGCTGGGGTGCGTAGTCCTCCACGTAGATGAGGTACACGAGCTTCCGGCGGGTGAGCCAGAAAGCTCTGTCACGCCAGCAAAGTGAGGACAGACCGGCAGGAGCACGGGCCTGCACTGCCGTATCAGCGTACGGCTCCCAGCGCACGTCGTCGGATGTGATGCGGTCGAGCTGCTCCAGAAAGACCCGGTACGCCCGCGTGACCTGCACGTGCGCGAACTGTACCTGCAAGAAAGACAAGTTGTTTAGATTGACGATCGTCAGTACGAAAGAAATAGTAGACTGTGATAACACTTACTCGCCGACGGCACCAGATAGAACCCATCGTCGGCCGGTCGACGTCTCCCCCTCCCCCTGGATACATCTCGGGCCCGTACGGACCCATGTCGTCAAGCACAGGTCGTCCGACGCTTAAGCGCTCGAACGACCACAACTGCAGTAGAAGGGGATAGCCTGTGAGGATCGAGTTTGCCTTGACCCTCGTGCACGCATCGCACAGCGCGCGGTACGTCGCGGCAAGTACGGCCGATCCCCAGCTGACCTGGTGGGGCTCGCCGTCATCGATCGCCCTCGCATAAGCGATGAGGCGCGTATTCACCGAGTTGCCGTGGCTGGTGGTGAAAAGCACCCAACCAAACAACCACAGCACGTACGCCTCCAGGTGCCGCGAGACCTGCTGATCGTCTGCCTACGGAACCATGCGCTCCACCTGAATGCAAAAAAGTTGTTATTAGTACGTAATACCACAAATAAGAGCTTCGAAGACACGATCGATTTTATATACCACGTACCCGGTACTGTCTGAGCCACCTCAGTGTCGGCCCATGGGTCTGGTCCTCTCCGAACACGTGGTGGTCATCGGCCGGTGGAACGACACCCTGGAATCTGGCGAGCAGGTCAGCGCGCCAGTGGGCCAGGGCCTCCGGTAGGAAGGCAGCGTCTCCCGCGATCGGAAGCCCAAGGAGCAGGGACACATCCTGCAAGGTCGACGTCATCTCCCCGAATGGGAGGTGGAAAGTGTGCGTCTCGGGCCGCCAACGGTCCACCAAAGCCGTCAGCAGGGAACGGTCGAACGGAAAGCGTCGTGATCGCTCCCCGCCCGCCTCGTCCCCGCCCTCGTCCCCGCCAGCGGCGCCAGCGTGTCCGGACCACTCCCAGCTGAGGCGGGTCGTCCGTGCTCCCCGGTGGCGGGACTAGACGGGAAGCGCGATGAGAGCGGTCCACGTGCTCGTCCAACAGCGCGAACCTCCACTCCGAGTCACGTCCAGCACGAGCCATACCTGGAAAATTTGTACAATAATTTCAACATTCAATGTTCTACATCTAAATTTCAACACTACATTTTCTATATCTAAATTTGTACAATAATTTCAACATTACATTTTCTACATGTAAATTTCAACACTAAATTTTCTACATCTAAATTTGTACAATAATTGCAAAATTAAATTTTGTACATGTACATTTAAATACTATTTTTTGTACAATAATGCATTATAAATGGTATACAAAATTTAGTTTACACATTTTGTAAACTAAATTTCTAAACTATATTTACTAAACAAAATTTGAAAATTAAATTTGTAAACTAAATTTCTAAACTACATTTTCTAAACTATATTTCTAAACTAATTTTCTAGACTACATTTTCTAAACTAATTTTCTAAACTATATTTCTAAACTAATTTTCTATACTACATTTTGTAAACTAATTTTCTAGACTATATTTTCTAAACTAATTTTCTAGACTATATTTTCTAAACTAATTTTCTAGACTATATTTTCTAAACTAATTTTCTAGACTATATTTTCTAAACTATTTTTTCTACACTAACAAAAAATATAACACAAAAACTTACCTGAAAAACGCGCACTCCTTCTCCTCCCCCTTCTCTTCTCCCCCTTCTCTTCTCCTCTCCCTCTCCCTCTTTCCCCTCTCTTCTCTGCGCTGGCCGAACGGAAGAACAGTCCGGCGCTGCGGCGTTGCCTTATATCCACCTTCAGTCGCCCAACCGTTGGGCGACTGAATCATAGTCGCCGAACTGTTCGGCGACTACGTTGAAGGCGCCCAACGGTTGGGCGATTGCAATTAATCGCCCAACCGTTCGTAGACTCTCCAGCTGTCGCGGTCTGGTTGGGCGAAAGTCTCCAGTCGCCCAACCATTAGGCGACTGGAGCCTATTTTTGCAAAAAATTTCCCGCGGGTATATTTGTGTAATTTCGAATAAAAAATGGATTATCCGTACAAAAAATTCATATGGCTGGCGGGGTGCTCCGGCTCCCATCATCATACATGCACAAGAACCACAAACTCAGTGAAATAGCCTGAGTAAATTTTTTAGACTGAGATTCATGGTTTTTGACTGTAATCTTTAAATTTTGGTCTATTCGTGAGAGACATTACATAGAGGAAAATAGTCATATGTAATTTTGGCTAATACAACTAAATTCGGTACAATTTATACTATAATTTATATGTAGACATTGTCTTAAAAAACACACTATTTAACTGCGAGTTATTGTAGAAATAGAAACCAAAGCCAGTATAAGCTCAAAAAACCTGAGCCCAATGTTACTGCTAGTACGTCAGGCACAAAACAGTTTGGGATCGTAGATGCCTGCACTGCAGCCTGCACCCTCCCTCCAGTACAACTTGGAGGGGATGGATTGAGCTTTTGGCCGAATTCTTTTAGGTTTAAAGTTAGCTTATGCTTGTACTGTCTACAGTACCTAACTTTTAAACGGTGCATTTTTTCAAGGTAGGGTCAATAGAAAGTGTAGTAAAAAGTGTACTGAGTTCAGCTGCACCGGCTAAAATTGCATGCGACTATTTTTCTCAGCATACTGCATCTCGTGAACAACCAGAATTCAAATATTTAATCCATAAGCTATCAATCTAAAAGAACCCACCCTTTAGCTTCGTCTTGGCAGCACTATTTTTTATGAGCATATATGAATGTATTAATTGGCTTGCCATACGTAGATGTTGACATGAGGAGACCTTTCCTGAGACAAAGCCACATTTGGCACTGTTTCGCACCATATTTACAAAACTAGCGGTATGCCGAGCGTATTTGCAGAAATATCGCTTCTGCTGTCTGGCAACAGGGCGGCAGTGCGTGCGAGACAATGGTGGCAGACGCCTGCCGCCCTGCCAGCAGACAGCAGGCAGGCATCACTTATTTTTGAAAGTTCTAACATTATAGTTTTCGCTAAGGTGACAAGGCTCAGATATTTAAGGGTTTGAAATGAGAGTAATACTACAAGTTCATTATTGGTTATATAACTAGCAGCTTGAAATCGAACATAAATTTGCACATAAAATAACAGCATGCAATTTGATAATTTAAATGGAATTAATTTGCATAAATGTAGATTCAACATGATCAAAGTATTGACTCACCTTGATCGCAATTACCTTGGTCTTGATCATTAAGTGTCGCTTTAGCTTTGGCTTCTTCTTCCTGGGCCTTGTACACTATTTTTACGTTGCGCAAAAATTTGGATAAAAATTAGCAAACCAAACAAATTCTCTCAAAAATTCAAATGAGCTTCAAAAATTATGGTTTTGGTTCCATTGAATAGAGGTTGAATTTATATGAATTTAAAAAATTGTTTCACTCAATTTGGAGTTAAAATGAATAAGTTATGCCCTTTTAAAGTTCTCAGTTTAAATAAATCTAGAAAATAATTAAAATCTGACAGGTAGGACCCACAGCAGAGATTTTAGTTTTTCTTTTGTTTTTATTTCCTTTCCTGTGTCCATGACAGGTGGGGCCGGTATTATTTAATTTTAAACAGGATGGCCCACATGTCAGTGAGTGATTTGCATTAACTAATAACATTTAGCATTAATGATCCGTTTTAACCGTTTGATTATGTCCTAACCATCGCTACAGTGCTCCTTCTTCCTCCGGTCGAGGAATGGCGAGCTTGCCGCCGGCGGAGGAAGCGGTGGCCGGCCATGAACATTTCAAAAATGGAATGCTCATGCCCGCACAAATGATTGGGCTCGGTCCCACGGGCCAATTTAGCGGTGGCGGCGGCCGGCTGGGTTTGCATGGCGCGGCGAGCGGCGACGGCGAGGCTTCGGCTTCGCCGAAGTGAATGGAGAAGAAAGAGAGATGGGCCAAGCCGGCTCGGCCAAGCCGAAATCTCTTATTTATTTATTTATATACACTCATGTATATATATACACATATATCAGTTTTCATATTTTTATTCATTTGCTTATTTACTCACTTATTTTATTCTCTTTATTTCTCAACTCATCTTTGTATTTATTTAGTATGGTGCATGTATTTATATATATTTTTATTCATTTACCTTTTCTTGGTATTATTATTATTATTATTGTTGTTGTTGTTGTTGTTGTTGTTGTTGTTATTATTATTATTATTATTATTATTATTATTATTAAGACCATAGTGCATTTTTAAATTTTTGGATTCAAATTACACCTCTCTCTTTTGATGGATCATCTTTTTAGATTCGATTTTTAAAAATATAAATTTCTATTATTTTCATAATTCCTTCTTGACTTTATATTTGTTTTATTTTCCATAAAGTTTTTAATCATTGGAACCTCAACCAAAATTCAAGATAAATTCGTTAGAATCCAAATATCGAGAAAATATATTTCAAAATAATTCAAGGGCTACACGTTTCCAAAATCAAGTTTTTAGGATGTTACAGCCTTCGACGACCTATACAACCGCATCCTCCCTGTGTCTGCATTTCAGCCATACTGGTTGAGCCCTCTTGTTTGGCATCAAGCGGTAGTTACGACCGAAGTCCTCCCTTCTTTCCAGGGAAAGGTCTTCCTTTGGCAACTTCGCTCCGACTGGCCCCTTAGTGTCTGGCATGCTATGTTACTGTATGACATAAACGGTTCTTCTTCCTACAAGAAGCAAAACGTAGTTTAGATGAGCAATGCGCGATTGCGAGAGCTCTGCATTTGAAGCGAGGGAAAAGAGAATCCGGTGCATTGCCATCGGAAATTACGGACGCGTTGTCGACATGCACCACCATAGGCGACAGGGGATAGCATGCCAAAAGTAACATATGTGTGCACGACAGAGTATGCGAGGTGGGCCAATGTGGCCACACTAACATTTGTGCAGATGAGGGAGCGGGCGAGGGGGGGCCGGTATGTCAAGCCAACAAATGTCGAAGCAGGGAGCGGGCAACGGTGTACAGTATGGACAGACTAGCAATTTAGAGCATATAAAATTCCCAAAAAAATCAAAAAAAAATAACTATGAGTGTGTCGGTAGGATTCACATAAAATTCCGTAATTTTTGGAGCTCATTTGCTATATGTAAAACTCATACAAATATCAAAATTGTATAAATTTTTGACCAAGATTCACATTGGATAAAATTACCCAAAAATTACATTATAATGTACGTTATGTCGAGAGATTGTATGTAAATTTTCATAATTGTTGTAGTTCATGTTATGTATTTAAAAATTCAAACAAAAACTAAACAAAAAAATTAGGGCAGGTAATTAAGCTAGCTAATCAGCCAGCTTAATCTCCTACCGGCCCCTTATTGGACGGCAGGCAGGAATGCCGTCCCCCCATCGGATGATAGGCTGCCTGCTGTCTACTGGCGGGGTGGCTGGCGCCTGCCGTCGGCGGCCTCGCCACCTGTTGTGTCACGGGTGCTGTTGCCTGATCGCCGGACAGCAGAAGCGACATTTCAGCAAATACGCTCGGCATACCGCTAGTTTTGTAAATACGGTGTGAAACAGTGCCAAATGTGACTTTGTCTCAACCTTTCTTGTCTTGTAGATGCATAGGAGTGGACGAATCGATCATCGACCAGCCGCATTTTGTTGGGAGGAAATTTTTCCAAAGACAATTGTGTCCAACCACAAAGGAAGATAATGGGTGAGTTCTTTTTAACTGTGATTTATAATTTTTATCTTATAAATTTTGAATTCCAGCTGTTTGTGAGCAAGAGTATGAAGAGATAGACAATCATATGCGATTTTGGTCGATATAGCTAAACTCGGTACAATGTCTATTACAATCAACTTATAGACACCGCTTTGAAAAGCTACACCATTTGAAAGCTAGTTATTGTAGCAGAAGGTGATAAGCCAAAGTTAGAAGTGGAGCTGGACCCAGCCAATATCAACACCGCTCATTGGGCTTTTAAGCCTGAGCTTCTGGCATATTTTGCACTGTAGCGACTTTTCGCTGTAGATGTTGGTAACTTTTCAGCTTAATTAAATTTAAAAATGAATAAAAGGTTGTATCATCATGGACAATACAATGGAATAATAGAAAAAAGAAAAAAATCAAAAAACTAGAAAAAGACAAAATTAAGATGCTAGAAGGTGAAGCTAACGTCGCCTAAAACCTATAAGAGCAAACTTCTTTTTTTCTCCTAACTTGTTTTGAGTTTAAAGTTGAAATTTAAAAGGACTGCATAGACAATCTCACCAATTTTTTTACATAATATTAGTCCTAAAACAAGGCCATGAACAGTTACGATGGGGTCTAGGTGACTGGTGGCAATGATTTGTGCAACCACAACAGGGACAACAAACAATGGAGTAATGGGTGGCTGAAGCATGTAAGCTCCTAATTTCATGTTAAGTCTTATTTGGGTGGAGATCCTCGGTGAACTTGACATAAAATTTTTTTTGATCTTTTTCCCTAGGCTGAGAAGCAACACCAGAGAACAAGTGATGACCTCAAGTTGGATAAGGTCAAGGCAAAGGTATAACGAAGGCTAAGAATGCTTTCTTAGCATTTTGTTAGTCTAGATGTTTGTTAGAGAGATTGAGTTGCTAGAATTTGTTTCTAATTTTTATGTACTATTAAGAGAGGTTGAATGGTTAGTAGCTTAATTAAAATTGGTGTCAACAAACTCAATTGCATATCTCTTTTAGGCTTGTGTCATCACTTTCATGCATAGTAGGTCCAAAAGAAATCATTAGAAGATAAGATTTGGATCCAAATTTTTCTTTAGAGCAAAGCACTAAAAGTGAGAAATGTCCTCAATCAAGTGAGGAATGTCCTTAGTGTGGGTTGTCCCTAGGGCAAGAGCAAATCCATTTGTCCTCAAAATTGATAAACAGCCTAAGAGTATCTCCAATAATACGATCTCAACTTTTTTTAGCTATATTAAATAAGTAAAAACCTATATGAAGGAGAGAAGAGGTAAGGAGAGATAGTATGTTGTCTCTTATGCAAGAGATGACCCAGCCCGCAAACCAACGCAAATAGTGAGAGGGTGTGAGGCAGGAAATTATGGTGAAAATAGTATAAAATAGTTCGAGGAATAATTTACTGTTAGAGAGGTTGTCTCTAGTGTTGTTCTTAGATAAGATAGAAACCTTAGATACAATATTAAGAGACAGACTATTGTACATACTCTAACAAGTGTTTCTTGGCTCGAACTGTTACTCAACAACATTTAATGCACTAGCCGTTACAAGGTGAGAAATGTCCTCAATCAGCACAAGGAATATCCTCATTATGTGTTTTCTCAGGCTGAAACTTCCTACGACTATTTTCTTTGGTGGGGCTATATATACCTGGTTTGGGTTGTCATCTACCCTCTGTTCGCACTTCATTGAACATTCTTGAGTTAGTGTAAATCTTTTCAAATTTTTTTGTGCATGTGTTGCATCTAATGAGGGTTTAAGGCATAATTCAAATGCATTGCATTCAAGATTAAGCTTTAGGCATTTGGTTGAAGTCAAGTGAGCATCTTGGTTTGTTACTTTTGGTAGTTACCACCATTTAGATGGTTTGGAGAAGTCATTGACTGGTGATCTCTTGAAGATGCTTCTGAATAGTGCTTGCTATATCTGAAGTGGAGGAAGAACAATCCTAGTGGATTGAGGGAAGTGATCGATCGAAAGGAGTTGGCTCAATTCATTTGAACTTCCTCAACATGGATTAGACAAGACTGACAAGTCTCCGAGCATGACCAGAAAAAATCTTGTCATGTTGTGTGGCTGTATCTCTTGTGCCTTTACATTTGTGTTATTTACTTTTTTAGTCTTAAATTGCTAGCTTGTCACTTAGGATTGCTTGCCTTGCTATAGATGTATGGTTTTGGCACACTTAGTTAAGACAAATCTTTAGGATTTAATTGTGCAAAATCATTTTGTTTAAATTCCACATTAAACTCAATTTTGATCAAAAGTTTTAAAATCTATCTATTCACCCCTTTCCCTTAGTCTACTTTCTTTATCCTATAGGCAACTAATTGTTTCTCACATGGTTCGACTGGCTGGTAGTGTAAAATTTAGCAGGGCTATGGGCAATGGTTATTCAATTGGTGTGAAGTACAAATACACAACCTAGCCCGACTTGCACTTCTCTATTGGCACCTCGTTGAATTCATTTGAGCTAGCACAAGGCTTCCTACACTCTTGAGCATTAGCTTCTTCATCCTTGAGTTAGGGAGAGCATTCAAGTTTGTGTGGATCAATTTGATCTTCTTCGGCACTTGATTAGGTCCAAGCAATCATCCTCAACTTGTAACTCTTAGAGGTTGTCACCTCCTAGAGTGTGTTTGGTTGGTAGATAAGGTTAAATGGGATGAGATGGGATGGTCATGTACCATGTGGTTCACTTGTTTTGGGGGAATGGGATGGTTTAACATCTAGAGGGAATATTTATGAAATTTGTATCGTAACATCTAGGATGGGATGACTCGGTTCAAGCAATCAAACATATGGATGATATTTTTCTCTTGAACTATTATCGAGATCCAAATATGCAAATCTGGACTCCCTGTGTATTTTCCACTAGTCTAGGATTACGGTAGTGCACGCGTTGTAGAGATAGATAAAATATCGACCATGATCATGATTAACTAAGAAAAGACTCAAATATTAGCAAAAAAAATGTGTACTAGCCATTCAACATGCCCACAAGCAATCGACTGGGAAGCGAAGTCCTAATCCGAGAAATCATTGACTTTAGGATCGAGGAGGACGACTAGAGGGGGTGAATATGTTGTTTTAAAATTCCTTTAGCTAAAACCGAGTTTATGTGCAGAAGAGTAAATCAAATCGGTTTTGCACAATTAAGGTCTAAATCAACTAGTTTCACTAAGTGTACCAACAACCTAAGTCTATGTCAAGGTTTGAAATACTAGGGTGACAAATGATCAATTTAATTCTAGGAATATAAAATACTTGAGTATAAATTGAGCACAAGAAATCAAATCATAATAACACGGTTTTTTCCTATCGTAGTGTTCGGAGACTTGCTAGTCTCTCCTAGTCCATGTTAAGGTAAGTCCAAACGAATTAGATTAGCTCCACGAATTAAGTCAAACATCTCAATTCCACTAGTGATAACTTTTTCCCACTTTAGATAGGTGAGCTCCAACCTTCATACCATGTCGAGCCTTCATACAAGCTTCTTTGAGAATATCACCGGGCACAACACCTTTAATGCCGTCTAGGAATCGGCAACCTATAAGAGTAATAAGTCAAGCCCCTTGCTTGGCTCTCACCATGTGCAACGAATGCATAAGCTTAATTGGATACGAAATCCACCTCTAGATGCAACACATGCAACTAGAGACCTCTCTCCTTTCTCACAAAGTGTAACACATGCACAACTAAGAGAGGAAGTTCACACTATCTCAAGAGATTAAAATGGAATGTCAAAGATTGTCTCACAACAGGCCAAGGGGTTATTTATAGCCCCCACCACAAAAACTAGCCGTTGGGAGCAAACCCCCCAAATCAATATTTACGGTAGCACCGCAATTATAGGGCTGGTACTACTATTTTCCATCATAGCGGCTAGAAAAGTAGCCGTTATTCAGCATTTGTGGTACTATCACAGGTATAAGGGTGATACTACCTTTTTGCGGTCATACCATAGGAATAAGAGTGGTACTACCGTTTCTGGATTTTAGCATGGACGACACAACCCACCTATTAAAAGTTTATTCAGAGGGCTACACAACTCACCTATTTGCATAATCTCAAATATATTAGATCAATGCAGAAATCATAAGAGATCCAAGGAGTCACTACCACGGTCTAAGTCCAAGAAAATAGCAACGAATAATCTTAGACCATACCAAGGGATAATGCATGACTTCTAACAATTTGCAAAACAAATTTACAAACTTAGATTATTTCACAAGGAGTTGGTATATGGACTTCAACCATTTACAAAACACATATGCAAAGTATAGTCACATGTTATAAGGATTAGATACATGGGCCTCAACTATTTACAAAACACATTCGCAAATAATAGCATCATACCACAGAGAGCTAAAGCAAGCGGGATTGAGCTATCAACATATGATAAGACTCAAACTACTAGACAAGAGCCCTCTTAATAGTACGGCAAACATATACTAGCAATCCAGTTTTTCAACCAAACACTAAGACCGGTAAAAGACTAGGAATACATCCTTAGGCCTTGCTAGTTATACCTTTGCCTTAAGTATCTTCTTGAATTTTGATGACGCACATCTTCACTTCAAGTCCGGGTTATTGTCCTGTATGCATCAACCCATGATGCATCTTTCAAGTGCCCTCCATCAACACATGATGGGTTTTCTCTTGACTTGATGATCAACTCATGATCATCTCTTCGTTGGGGATCTTGATCAACTTATGATCATCTTCTCTTTGGAATCTTGATTTGCATCATCTTCTTGATGACCTTTAACTCATAAAACCATCTAAAATCTTCATCATCATGAAATCTAATATATTCATCCAACTTATGGAAAATATTAGTCCCACAAATCGATTATCATTAATTGCAAAAACTCACCATTAAATCATAATGGAGGAACCAGATTCTCAATCTTTCCCTTTTTGGTAATTAATGACAATCTCAATAAATAATGAGATAATAAATTGAATATAAAACCATTTAAACTTAAAGTGTGGTACTACTACTCTCACAGGGCCCAGTACTACTGGCATGTGCTAGTACCATTTCCTAAGAGCGGTACTACCGTTTTTGAGAGGAGCAAAAATGCTCCAAAAAGTACCTTTCTGAAAATAACTTACCGCCAACTAATTTTCGATCATACCGGGGTGTGGTACTACCACACATACCACTTGGTCATAGTGCATTGCAGTAATACCGCCACATACACACTGATACTACCGTTTTTCCTGACAATGCATAGTTGGCTTTGGAGTTTTAATTTAAATGTATACATGACCTTTGTTTCGAGTCATGTCGATCTTCTTGTCAACCTTAGTATGCATCTCCAAGTCAATAAGCAAAATTCAAGACTAAGCTTTTCAAACACTTGATAATCATATTAGTCCCATATAGAACTAATTGATTATGAAGCAATATGAGTACATATGAACTATACAAGTTTCATATACTCAAAAGATATATTTCAAAGTAGAGGTCCCCCATATATACGTAAAAAAACATGGATCAATACTAACAAAACTATAAAATATAAAGTGAACTCCCACAAATGTAGACATATAAGAATGTGTAATAAAAACATATTCACGTTACCTAACAAGGAAGAAAGTGAATGAAACACAAATAAAATCGAAATAAGATACAAAAACTACAAAACTACAAAAACTACACATGGATCTTGGGCTGATGTCATCACTGTTGTGGCTGCTGATGTTAGCACGCTCGACGCAACTAGGGCTGACATTAGTGACTAACATCATCTGCTCCGAAGTGCAAAGTGTCCTGGAGATCTAACAAATGACAATGCACCATGTGGGTGAATCGCAACTGTCGGATCAGGGTGTTCGCGTGGATTTGGATGAACGGTCGTGATGGTGATCGGATGGATGATGGGGATGACACATGGCACATGATGATTGGCTAGTGGAGGCGAAGCGTCAACGGTGGCTGAGGTGTCTATGTGGATGCAGCGAGGCGATGCGCTCATCGGCGAGCATGCGGTGGTAGAAGAGCGATGTGACGGTTCAGTGAGGTTGAGTGGTAGCTTAACAGTGAAGAGAGGTGGCTTACCAGCGAAGCGAGGCAGTCTCCTTCATCTTCTCCGGCGATGACAATGTAGATCTCTGGCGAAGGCTTGAGACAGCGAAACTGAGGAACCCAAACACATTAAAAAATATATATTTTATAGAATCTACACAAAATTTTCTACATTTTTCAAGTTATGCAAATTTTTTGATTAGGTCATCTAAGCCCTGTTTTCAATCTCGAAGGTCAATCTAAAATGATTCTGGACAAGAAACTTCACAATGTCATAGCTATTTTTCTACTGCACAAAATGTAGTAAATGACACCACTTCTGTAATATATGACAAATTATCTACATATTTTTAGTTGACCCTGGAATTTAATTATGTCATCTACTAAGTGTAATTAGCTAATTTTCGCGGCTGCATCCAATGAAAATCAATTTCAAAATAGACACATTCTGGAATCATAGATTCCAATCTGCTTGTCCAAATTTAATGATCTATGGCTCTATGGAAATATTAAATATTATATATAACTTTTGTACAGAGCACAAATTTTAATTAAGCCATCTAATATATCTAATCTAGGTTTTTACCTCGACATTGCCAATTGACGAAGATCCTTCGGACTGCATGCTTACCAAATTCATATATTTCAATCTATCTAACTATATTATGTGCTTAATGACTCTGTGGAAGATAATAAAATTATCTACAACTCTCTATTTATTGACCAGACTTAATTCAATCGTCTTTATGGCTTCGCTCAATTGTTACGATCTACAGGATAGTAGACTTCCAAAGACCATATCTTACAATCTACACGATGAAATTTGTTGACCTTGAGATTTCTGGAATGATTAGGAAGTTATCTAAAACTCTTTAGTACATTACCTTTCCATATTATTCTCTCAAGGCCCTCGAAAATCGTTTAAATCTAAACTGCGTGAAACCAAAAAAATCCTAGCAGTCCTAAACAAAAATCACTACAACAAATATGGGCTTCAATGATGATCATAAATCATTATGGAAGATCATATTTTTGTCACAAAAAGTATTTTCTGATAAAAATGAGGCGTCACGACCGTCGTCATAGAAAGTGCATCATAGATTGTGCCTAGTGACACGACAATGCATTTTCGTCATAAACTCAACAAAAAAATATTATTGTCATGGAACGTAACAACTAGTAATGTTTATAATCATCATGCATGTTTTGGTAAACGTCATGTAAACGTGAAAGTTCGTCATAGATTCTAGGCCTGCCCGACTGGGTAGGCTTTGGGCAGGTATGTTTTGTGATGTTTTTTTGTCATAGCATCCATAAAATTCTTCCACCTTCCCAGAGGTTACCCATCCTAACTCTTCTCTCACCCAGCTCACTTAACTGTGATGGTGCTTTCTTCTTTCATTTGATTGAACAATTCACCTTTAGCCTCCTGTACCCTTTGCTTCTCCAAGCTAATTTTCAAACCAAGCTTCATCTCCACCTCGTGCAAAAATGGAAAATGACCCAAATTACTCAAGCATCAATTCCCAGTTGTATATTTTCCGTTTATTCTACCGTTTCCTTTTATTTGGCAGTTTCAAAATTTAATGACCAAAAACCGTCGTTCCCGAATCCTTTCATTACTCATCGGTTTTCCATCACCTAATCCTTCAAATTGGGTTCCCATAATTGTGTTGCTTTCCTTCCACACTTTTGCAAACTTTCTAGAGCTTCCAAATACCATCTTCCTAAGCGTTTGGTTCAGTCAATCAATGGGAATCGAGATTTTTCTAAAACCAACCGTTTTAGTTCCTTGTTGTCGATTCGTTATCTTTGGTGACCCGTTCTTCGTTTCCTTGTAATTACACTATCACTAGCACATCCTCTACATATTTCATACTTTGAATTAATGAATGCATCACCATAGAACTCCAGCACTGGTGCCACCCCATTGTCCACCATCGTGCACTGTCGCCTTATTTCTCTGGCCATGCTCCCTTGTTTCCTCCGTGTTTGCTGCCCATGCCCATGCCCATGCCTCTAAGCAATAACAATTTATCATAGAAAAGTAAAACAATACAGGACAAAAAATAAATACATCACAAAAAAATAATTTGTTATAAAAACACCTTAGTGCGCAGCCATGCTTCTGACCTAACAATCTATGATGATGATGCGTAACTGTATTTTGTGACGCAAATTTTCAAACCGTTACAAAGTTTTAGGACGAAATGCCCCTACTTTCAATGGTGACAAATTTAATACATGCATCATAGAAAGTTAGTTATTAATGACCTTCAGTCGTCAAGTAGTATTCGTCATTGAAGCTCATATTTGTTGTAGTGAATTGGCATAATCTACAGGGCTAATCACCCATTAATTACAAAATTAATCTGCACAAATTTTCATCTATAATACATAGTGAAAGTATTAGAGGGTTACCTATGCATCGAAGATCTAATGAAGAAAACACGAACTCTTCTCCTCTTTCCCAATATTTCCCTTGCCTCCCCATCCACCTCCTAGAGCAGCTATGACAAAGCGTTAGGGAAAAGAGAAAGCAACCCTAGAGGGAGATGCGTTGCACTAGGAAATGTAGTGGCTGCCTTTAAAGAGAGAGGGGCAGCCTAAGGGAATCCGAGTATAACTCTTTCTTATGGGACAAGGCCTGCCTTTAAAAAGAGAGGGGTAACCCTAAGGGAATATGAGTATAACTCTTTCTTATGGGGACAAGGCTTAGATGGGCTAGCCCATATGACCCTCTCACCTCCAAATTATTATTGTTTTATTTTAGTCCTAATTGTCTGAGATTTGAGGTGTTATATACTAATTAGGGTTAAGGTTATAAATAATTAGCCCACTAATAGCCTATTAAGCCCAATAGTATCACTTGTTATTTAATCTCTTATTAACTATTTCACATATTTAAGTTAGAGATGTTATAGTTTCTAATGATTCCAGTGAAAATTCCTCTTGGCATTCATTTGTTGTTGCAGCTTCCAGCACTACTAGAATATGTTAAGTTCTCGAGTGCCATAAACACTTGGGAAAAAACATAAAACACTCGAGAGCATCTTTCCCCAAGGTCGACCATCGGGAAAAAGCACTTGGGATTGTTTTGTCAGGCAAAAACCGATTCCTCGAGAGTTACACTTGGGAGACATGCATTTGCTGTGTGTTCGGACGTACACTCAAAATAAAACCAACACTCGGTAGAAAATTTCTATAACGGCTTTAGCCACTATAACATAATAATTTCTCGAGTGTGAACACTCAGAAAGGTTTGACATATGTACCCGTTTTGGCTTGGGATGTGTCTATTATTTCCCAACAGTTTGTCAACAATTTTCCCGAGTGTTTTCCAGGCACACGAGAAACTTATTTTCCCTGCTTTATATATAGGAAAATAATTTCATACTCTTAGAAGTATATACTCCCACTTGTTATATACCGCTTAAATAATATTGTTGTACCACTTTATCCTTTTAAGTATAATATAATAATGATTATAAGATACAACATATGATGATTACAAAAATCTAAAAGAAATGATCTTCAGTTTTGGCGTCGCTGATGGATGCTTGCTCAGGGTTTTTAGCTGTATTTATATCATTCTTTGCTAACACGACATAGTATTTATTTTTAGCAAACGTATGTGTGCAACGAAATTGAAGTTTACAACCACGACCATGGTTGAAAGACTGCGGTCGAACAACCATGATGGTCAGAGTTGCAGTATATGGTGGATAGTTGTAGCTACGGTATTTTGGAGATAGTCGTGGCTACAATATTTGGTCGGCAGTTGTAGCTACTACGCATGCTGATGGTTGTGGCTACAATATTTGGAGATGGTCATAACTACGGTATTTTGGAGATGGTCATAGCTACAACATTACATAGTGCTCGTAAATATCAAGCGCTTGTATGTACATAACCAAAGCGAAAGTATCTCCTTTCTTCCATCATTTATTGTTTTACTCCATCCTGTATTACTACAAGCACTGTATAGCCTTTGCAGATGTTAAGCGCTTTGCACGTAGCATAACCTAGGCGAAGGTTATGTTTTATATTTTATTTTGGCAACATATACCCACCGTTAATTTGTATCCATTTAAGAGGACCGAATTGAAGAAATGGGGGGCTCTTCCAACTTCTCACCTTCAGTTTGTATCCATTTGCAAGGGACCGAACCGAAGATATGAAGTCTTCATGCCTCACCTTGATTTGTATCCATTTTGCAGGGACCGAACCAAAGAAATGAGGGATCAAACACTCGTTCTTTGGGTTGTATCCACTAACAAGACTGAACCAAGGGGGCCAGAACATAAACAAAATAAAGCACGTTGTTCTGTACCGCGATGGCCGAACGTAAGGGTGACGGAGGGGGTGTGGATATGGAGAATGCTCCTCGATTCGTACCACGATGGCCGAACTAAAGAGCAGAGTGAGAGATGAAGAAGAAGAGCAGGAACTTCACCTCCTTTCCGGATTGGCTACTCTCGCTTTTTCTTCTTTCAAGTGTGTTTTGTGTGTCTCCATTTCTCCTAGAGTTTGCCTAGCGTTTCCTTCTCTTGCTCTAGCTTCTCCCTTGCCTTTACCTTTCACCCCCTATTTATAGAGCAAGAATGAGAGGATGGTTGATGGAGGAAAGTTACAGCAGCCTCTCTATTTGATTTCTTTTTATTGCATTTTCCTTTGAAAACTGCCGATGCAGCACGTACAGGCATATAGATATGTGGGACGTGGGCATGGTAGGACGTGGGCGATTCGAGCGCTGCAGCTGGTGTTGCTTGCGGTCATGCAAGACATACGCCAGTTGGACTCTGTCCCACCTATAGTTTATGGCTAGACCATGGGCCCATGATCATTTAGTTAGAGAGTGCTTAACTTCTGCATGCATGCATTTATGATGCCATTTTCCTATCATTATGGGGGTGGTATCCATGCATGCATTTGGTTGACTAGTGGGTCGTTCAGTGCACGTTGAAGATAACAACGTGGTTGATAGCACGTGGTCGATATAACATGGTCAACACAACATGGAGAAATATCATGGTCGACTAAGGTTGTCGAAGTATCATGGTCGACCAAGGTGGTTGAAGTATCGTGGCCAACCCACGTGGTCGAAATATCATAGTCGACCAATATGGTCGAAATATCATGGTCGACCAATGTGGTCGAAATATCGTGGTCAACCCACGCGTTCGAAATATGAGGGTCGACCAACATGGTTGAAATATGATGGTCGACCAAGGTGGTCGAAATATCATGGTCTACCAGGTAGTCAAAATATGAGGTTCGACTAACGTGGTCGAAATATGATGGTCGGCCCACATGGTCAAAATATCATGGTCGACCAACGTGGTAGGAATGTCCTGGTCAAAACTAGCCTGGTTGACCGACATGGTCGAACCCAGTGTAGTCGACCAACATGGTCAAATCCAGCGTGCTCAAGACCCATGTATGTTGTGGTCGATTTGAACTTTAGTTGTTTGTTTTGTTAAATATCTACACATGACCATTGACCGGTTATAGCTATGGTAAACATCAGCTTCATCACCAGCCTAATGTTGCGAGGCCTTGCAGTTGTTCCGCCTCCAAGATCGCCAGATTAGAAGGCACATCTCGCTCATCGCTTCGGGCAACCTATCCCCAAGGGGTGTAAGGGCGTTCCACATGCCTGGCTACGACAATTCATGCATTGCCCGGATGACGCAACGGAGAAGGTAGTTCGATGTCACCTAATTGCATATTTGTTGTTTCTATTTGGGTTGGTCATGTTCCATCATGGACTCCGATGATAAGGATGTGCCGCAGTATAGTTGGAGTTTAGTTGTACTATGTGCCATGTAATATGGCATATGCGACACTTCGCAGCATCGCACGGGAACTGAGCCCGTGCTCTTAGGTTGCCACACGTTCTTGCAGCTGTGGTTGTGGGAGCACTTTCTGATCGGGCAGCCGTACTTCTGCTCCCTAGTCCACCCTTACTTGCGCATGGAGAATTTCTACAGTAGGGCAAATGACAAGGATCCCATCATAGGCCTAACCATGGGATCCCGATGGACTATGGCAGTGGTAGGGTGGGCTAGGAAGAGAACACGTCAAATATAACCCCAGTTCCATAACAAATTCGAGGCCCTGCATGAGGACGACATAATATGGACTCCTTGGACAGATGCCTTCGTGTAGGACACGATGCTGAACAGCTTGAGCTCGCCGTGCCACTCGGATGTGGCGTATTGGAGGACAACTTGCCATCTGATGTTCTCCCACAAGATTGAGCCCTACAACCTGCAACGAGTGATGAGGCAGTTCCGGCTGCACCAGGAGATCCCCTAGCTCCAGGGCGACCGCTTCTAAGCCGTAGCCACCTGTAAGCACATTACATTGCTTTATATTGGACCTCAATTATTCATTTATTATATCAGTACCATAACTTATTTGTTTGGTTCCACCATCAGGTAGACAAAGAAGGGCCACAAGAACGATGACTGGTGACCGAAGAAGCAATCATGGTAGATGCATGGCAATCTGCCCTTGATTACATTTTCTAGGAGGAATGACCTTACGATGCAGGGACGTACGGCATGTACCTGGAATGTTACGTATGGCACACGCGGGCGAGATTGATAGGTGCACCCCTAGCCCAACATGCATATCCTAGCCACGCTGAATGCTTGGGCTGGGGCTTGACCTGTGCAGCACGTCTTGATGAGTCGGTACATTGAGCACGTAGCAGATAAAACACCCTCTGGAATAGGCTAAACTAACAAAATTTTATTTGTTTAGTAACCATGCAGCTGGACCGCTTACAGAGTGTTGTGCAGCGCGACCATCGGGAACTCGAGCGAGGAAGGAATAACACAGTTGAATGACTTCATGTGGTCATGAAGTCTATTGTGGACGACGTCAAGCATGTTGTTCACAACATGAGTTGTGGAAGGCCTACTGATGTCGACTTGAGGCAACAGATGGAGTATCGTCACGCACCCTCACCACCTTCATCTTCCCATCCAAGCGAGTCAACCCAGCGGTGCAGTGTTAGTGGCCAATCGTCCACATAGCAAACCTCCTCGGTGAGTGACAACAGAGTTTTAGTTGCGCTATGTCGAACTATATCATCCTTGATTAATGGTGTTGTTCCGTGCAGTTGTGACTCATAGACACCATGTTGCTGTCGTCCTCGTCATGGAGGCAGGAGGAGGCCATACCAGAGAGTAGGAAGGCACAACCCACAACGACTGAGGTTGTCCCAGGTTCTCCTGTCGACCAGTACGGGGGTAAGCCTAGTACCACACTTTTGGACAATATCAAATGTGCGATACAACCCCATGGTATGAGTCCGGCTACACGGCGTACCCCAAGCCTTCGTACACCTACGAGTATGGGGGTCCATCCAGTTCGCAGTTGCAGGTAACAATTTTACTTATTGAAAGAATGACCATCATTTGTATTTCTGTCTTAACAGCTTCATTCCGCGTAGTTCACCCCACAAGCTCTGCCGAGTTGGTGGCCCTCCGCGGATCCTACTACACAGCCAAGGGATTGGATCAATGAGATGTTCTTAATGCCACATCCCCCAGTGGTCCCCCCAGCATGGGCACACGCTGGGTGAGGAGCACTGCTACGACCTGCAGCAGAACCCACGATCACCCGAGAGGCTGACGTTCCCAGAGGAATAGATTCGTCTGAGATGATTAATAGATCGTTGGGGCATCTATGGGACATGCGGTGCTGCCCTGACAACTTAACCTATCTTGAGGGCCAGCATAAGTAAAATTAGCATTGCCATTTTTGTTTTTTGTGCTAATAAACCTTATGAAGCAAATGTACAGTTTATCTTGTACATGTGATTTTGGACATTGCATAATGCTATTTGATAGTTCATAACTTGTGATCTTTACGCATAATGAGCTCACAATCTAGTTCGAAATTACTGCTTTGATATGTTGTGATCGCATTAATTCATGCTGACCCAACAAGACATCTTGGCACGACAACGTGACCCAATGAGGAAGCTTTGTAGAGCGATGTGACGCAACGAGGCAGCTTTGCGCTGTGACATAACTTGACGAGCCAGCTTCACAAACTGATGCGGTGCAATGCTACCTCGTTGATTCCTCCTCGGGCTTGCCTCACGGATGTGAACCACCATGTATTGAATTGGAATTCACCTGTGTACACCATGCCGGCTCGGTTCATAAGTAGTACCTGTTGGGCAGCAGGTTTTCCTACAACTACACAACAACACTACCTCACACACATGGGAAAGCAATGGGAGGAGCTCACCCAGCTCGCAAGGGATGCTGCAGCCCGCGATGAACAAAGCAGGCATGCTAGGAGGCCACCTCCCTGCAACGACGCCCCACGTAGCTCCAACCCCTACCTGGACATTCCTACGAAGCATTCACTGCAAGACCCGCCCATAGGGGAGAGGCTGCCCCCTGCTGGTGCGGGGATACATGCAAGTTCTTCAAGTCCAAGGAGCGATTCAGCCTGGGCATGCGTTACTGGGGTTGCGCTAACTACATCTGAGACTACCTCGACCGATGTTGGGACACGGGACGCTACCGTCAACCTGTAAGAACCAGTTATAGTACATTCCCCTCCCACTTCTCTTTTAAAATAGGTGCTAACATTCTCTCCAATCACCCATAGTCTCTGGATCCGTTATGTGTGTTCCGCAAATGGATCAACCAAGACATCCATCCACAGGACCAGTGGCGTCTGGCCTACAAGGAGTGTGATACCGAGAAGTACCGCGAGAAGAGGGAGGAGCGGCGGCACAACGAAGCGCATAGCAAGCATATATGGCGGAAGACACAGGCTCATCTGGAGGCATGCAGGCACAAGGAGCACGAGGCTCGTGAGGAGGAGCACGAGAGAAAGTGCAAAAGGGCAATCAAAGCCAAGGAGGTCGCCAAGGACTACAATGCCGACCTCGCAAGAAAGGGCCACGTTGGATGTTGCTTTGTAATCCACGTTGTGGTACGTATTTTTACCTCTATCAACATTTGAGTACTATGTAAAAAAGCACTCAAGAACTGCTCAGATACCACCAAACAAAAAATAAAATTGTACATCGATCACATGACTTGATACAGAGTGCAGCACACATTGCTATTTTATTTCATTTCTTCCAACAGAGACATCACAAATAGAGAAATATTTGCATCCTATCACCAGCAATGCATCTCATGGTAACACATGCACATACAAAAGTACTAAAATCATCATGAATTGGACAACAATCACTATGGTTTTTGTTGAGTACGACACATCTATGGCACGACTTCCACAACGCTGGCTTCGCACAGTCACATTGTCATTCTGAGCCGATTCACCAAGTGATGACCCATACACCCTGAACGTCTCCAATGCCTCTTCTTCAGTGCCGAATCGTCGGTAGCTCGCATCTAAGAACGAACGGATCTGTTCGTGGCAGTGTTCCCAACTGCTGTACCCCCCCCCAAATTCCGACTATTGAACACGACGTACCACCTTATTCTACCCTAGACCACACAAACACACACTCAAATGCACGAACGACGGCGAGAAGCATTCTAATAAAACCCACAAGAAGAACAAAAAATTCACCCAAAAGGAGGGCCACATCGGAAATACCTGGGTAACCAATGGCCCGCAACCATCTTGCCTCTCTCGGCTAGAATCGACGATGGTGGAGATCCAACCCACGCTCGAAGCACTAAGTGGGCGGTCTTGAGTCACCTTCGTCGCTGCATCTAGGATTCACGAGGGAGAAGAGCGAATGCATGAGTGAGAGAGTGTGAGAGGGAGACAAGGAGAGAGCTTAAACCCGATCATGAGGATCTGTTTTGCTACGTATTTAAATAACCGAGCACCGGAGAAAACGATGAGCGAAAATGGCGCACACGCGGGTGGGGTCCTCCTGCCACGCCCAAGGTCGGGGCCAGGTGACCTGCTGCGCCTAGCGTAGGGGGCAGGTCCCCTTCGCGCTTGGTATCGGGGGCAGGTGTCCTGTAGTGGGGCTACATCTGTAATTTAAGCGCGAGGGGATTATTTATGCAAAAACAAAATTTCCGGAGGCACAAATACCAAAACCTCATTTATAACTGATTTGTTGCATTTGTGGGCCCAATTGGACCTTCAGACACAGAAAGAAGCATACACTGGATGCGGCACATTATGGAAGGAATCTCTACTCCTTAAAAGAAGGAGTTCAAGGTGATGGTGCATTCTACACCTCTTCTGACAAAAAACATACTCTGTCTGACATATGGGCCCACCCATCCCTCCTCACGCCCGTGCGCCCCCACCCCACCCCACCCCACCGAATCCGTGCGCTCCCGGCTCCTCCCCCCAATTTCTCCCTCGCCTCCCTCCTCCTCCATCGCCTCCTCCCTCCACTCCGCCGTCGCCTCCTCCCCCGCCGTCCGTTCCGCCGCCGCCTCATCCCCCGCTCCTCTGCTCCGCCGCCGCCTCCTCCTCCCCCACCCGTCCGCTCCACCGCCGCCTCCTCCTCCCCATCCCGCGCCGCCGCCGCCTCCTCCTCCCCCCACCCCTCCGCTCCGCCGCCGCCTCCTCCTCCCCCACCCCGCGCGCCGCCGCCTCCTCCCCCCACCCCGCGCCGCCGCCTCCTCTCCCCCCACCACTCCGCGCCGCCGCCTACCCGTGCTGGATGACCTCGAAGACTACGACTTCCCCGTTTTCTCCCCGGCCACCGCCGCCAGCAGCCTCGCCGACGACTTTTACCGTAGCGGCACCGACTGGTCCTCCCTGCGCGCCCCTCCTCCGCACCAACCGGAGGCGGCCTCTGGGACAAAGGCAAAGGGTAGTAGCTTGCTCGTGCAGAGGAGCCTCTTCCAGGCGTGGGGGATCGAGAAGCCGCGGCGGGAGGCGGCGGCGCATGGGGTCCGAGCTGGGGCTAGGGCTTCCTCATCATCCCCCTCTCCTTGTGGTGCTTGGTCCGGGTTTAGGGTTTCGTCTCGCGCACGGCAGCAACCGCATCAGCAGCAGTGGGTGGATTGGTGGTTGCCTTCTCTTCCTCGCTCCCCTCCCTCTCTTCCCCTCACCTCCGGCCGACTCCCCCCGCCCGTCCACGGCGATGGCCTCCCCTCTCCCGCATTGACCCCGTGTCTTCCGGCGGTAAGCGGGAGCGGTAGCAGCAGAGGGGGAGGCAGGGTGGAATCTTGGTTGGGCGTGATCCGGGGCGGTGCTGGGCGGATCTTGGCGGTGTCCGGCGCGGATCTGACCGAGCCACGGGGATGGAGAGCGAGCGCGAGGAGGGAGCCGCGGCGGCGAATGGCTTGGGAGGGGAGGACTACGTCACCGTCACCTCACTCCGAACCACGCTCTTCGTTCTGCCATAGAAGAATATATGCAGCAGCAGAAGCCGCCATCACAATTGGTTCGGTCAACTTGATTCTTCTTAACATCAGTTGATAGTCCATTCTTTGTTCAGAAGTCCGCTGTTTTGGGTTTGTGAGTTGCAAATTGCAATGAATTGTGCATGTGCATATTGGCAGATAGGTGATCACTGAGATCAGCAAAGGTTTTATACCAAGTTATGCTTGGAACAAATTTGTTTCAGATCAATGGGCACTGGTTTATGCGATCTCATGTGCTTAGTGTTGTGGGCAACTGAAAAAAGGAATATTCAAGAAATAAACTTATTTGGTTATCTTTTCCTGGAGATTTAACATTGCTGACCTTTTCAATTCCATGAGCTAACAATTATGAGCAATGGTTCAATACACTTTGTCCATTGTGAACCGTCCAATAAAACTCATCTAACGGTTATGATAGATTTGACACCTCCGGTGTTTGTAAGTGATGCACTGGGGTGGTGTTAGCGAATGGGGGTAAAAGAGTAATTTCGCGTGAGAACGCTCTTACAACAGGGCGCGAAATGGGGGCACAAAAGTAATTTCGCGTGAGAACCGCTGGGCAAAAGAGTCATTTCGCGTGGGAACTGCTCTTACAACGTGCGCCTCGCTGTCCCGCACTCGCACCGTTTCACGAAGCAGAGAGAGAGAGAGTTTCGGGAAGTATGAGGCCTGGCGATCCATCTCCTCAAGGACTTCGCCGGCGGAGGAGACGCGTCCGTCCCCTCCTCCCCCTGGGCGCCGGTGACGGTCCTCGACGACTTCGCCGGCGGAGGAGACACGTCCGTCCCCTCCTCCCCCTGGGCGCCGGTGACGGCGAGTGGAGGATGGGATATTCCCCCCGTACCCCGGCGTCATGAAGACCACCTCGCCGCCGCCAGCATCACGACCATCACGCCGCCGCCACGCGTGAGAACTGTTCTTACAACGCGCCTCGCTGTCCCGCACGCGCACCGTTTCACGAAAGCAGAGAGAGAGTTTCGGGGAGTCGGAGGCTAGGCGATCTCCTCAACGACTTCGCCGGCGGAGGAGACGTGTCCGTCCCCTCCTCCCCCTGGGCGCCGGTGACGGCGAGTGGAGGATGGGATCTTCCCCCCGTACCCCGGCGTCATGAAGACCACCTCGCCGCCGCCATGAACAGCCTCCACCGTAAGTCTCATCCTCCTCAGACCCGCTGCCGCATTGCAGAATCGCCATCCGTTATCAATGATCGTGGTTCTTTCTGGTACATAGCTTTTAAAAATGCGTGAAGCAACCACTCATAAGAACTAGTTGATTCATCTGATACAACACCACACCCGAAAACAACTGTGCTCCGATGATGATTAACACCAATGAATGGAACAAATGGCAGATTATACCGATTCACACGATATGTACTATCAAACACTACAACGTCACCAAAAACATCATAATCAATGCGCGGTTGCGCATCTGACCAGAATAAATTTCTTAAGTGACACAAGTCATCCGTGTTATACTGATAAAAGAACTCAGAATCCTTTTCCTGTCGTGCTCTCATATGACTGATCACAGTTTCCGCATCATACCCTATAATGGTTCTTTTCTTGTATCTTTTGAAGAAGTTGTACAAATCAGCTGGTATAAACCCAACCTTTTCATAGCCACCATGTTGTTTCTCCATGACTTCCATTATTTGATATTTACGGATGCCACCAACCTGATATTCAATAGCATCTGCTTTCTGTGCATCACTGAGCCCTCGATGTGATCGTAGAAATGCAACTTCACCAGGCCTCGCTAGCGAGTGCTTGTGTTCATCCTTGAAATTTTTCACAAACCACCGATCGGTTTCCTCATTAAGCTCTATCTCAAACTCTGCTTCACATCCACAACGAGTAAGTGGTCTTGGCTCTTTCTGTCTATTAGGTAAGTCAAAGAATTGTATTCTTCGATAACCTTCTCTAGAGCAGTAATACCGCCTACGGACTATCTTTCCAGTGGTTGGATCACGTTTCACAATATCTTTTCTAACACTAAAGCCTTTCCCCTCCGCATAACTATTATAGAATCTAAAACCTTCCTCCTCGCTACCAAACTCCTTTAGTACAATCAAATTATACTCTTCCAAATCCTCAATGGTGACCTTGGTGGGTTTTTTACCTTCCATAATATAATCCTGCAATTTACACATCTCTACATTAGGCACAAAAGAACATAAAATAATGACAATTTTACCTTCCAAGACGCATTTCATTTTTTCTAAGTGTGGAAAGGCAAGTTTGGTGAAAACAGCGTGCAACTTGGCGCACATCTTTGTCCAGCGTTTCTTAGTTTAGGTTTTTAATGTATTAGTCGGGTACCTATACATTGTAACGGAAACTAAAATTTCAGAATATTCATGTTTTGTATGGTGATTTTGTCACTACTCATCATCAAAATTTACAATCAACATCTTATTAATGCTTCCACAAGATCCTCATTTCTCCCAAGACCGCTGTGCAAATACTGCTCAAATTTTTTAAACAACACAAGGATAATACTGCTCTTCGTGACCACACACAGAAATGCAGCTCAGAGATAATTTACTCGAATAATCTAGGTCCTTGTTTATCCGCAACAGCCATATTCTTGGTATTTAACAAATTAAGATCAATCCTAACAATTACACTATATGCTCAGTACATGGTATATTTGGCTGTTAAAAAAACCAATATATGTTGTCTGATCAGTTCATGATATGTACAGTCTACAGAAGCAAGAACTCATATAAGAATCAATGTAATGTAGATATCACGTGCGGTAATCTTCAACACAAAAAAATTGTATACTACAATATCAAGCACAAATGGTTTCAGTTCAGCTGCCAAACTAATCTTCAGAAGTTCTGCCAGATTAATCATTCATATAGCAAGACTGCGTGCGAGTAACATTTTAAGGTGCTGAACTCAAATTAAGTGCCTTTTATGTTCTTACTGTATGAAACATGAGGATCGAGATTTAGTATAACTGGCATAATAACAAATCACAAGTGGATATATATTAGAACAAAAATATATATTTCGCGCAATAGAATTAACAACTCTAATATTATACACGATTCGATGGATGCGGATTGCTGCAGATTTAAGCTAGGTGCAGCAAGTATTAGAGTTAATGAGCTCTACAACATCTCCACGACTCCGCCCGAATTCCATCAAAATTTCACAGAAGACAGTGGAAACGAACACCTTGCCGTCCAAAACAAAATTCCACCCCAAAAATGTGGCCCCGAAGATCCAAAAACCCTACAGCTCGGCCCGCACTAACCGCAAGAGGATCTGACTCACCGGAAGGGCGGACCGGGGCGGCCGCGCGCGGCGAGGGGGGCAGCTTCTTCCCGCAGGGGTAGGAGACCCGACGGTCGAGACAGGCCGTACGCCTCCGTCCTGTTCGGCGCAATTCTACTCGGCGGAAATCTCAACGAGCCGCTCCGGTTTTCACATCTGTTTTTTTTTCTGCAACCGCTGTGGAGTCGTGCGCCTCGTGCCTGACTGAGCTGACTCATTCTGTAGATAAAGAAGAAGCTAAATGACGGTAATACCCCTAATTAATGGATGGTTGGATTTGCTGGAGGTGTTAGCACCACCCACACCACTACATGGACCAAACCAATTCTCAACAATTATATGTGAAAATTGCAATTAATTCTGCTTGTTCTTAGGCGTGATTATGTCAAAACAGGAGCCGGGAATGTTCTGTTCAATTTGCACGTTCGGCCTGCCATCTGTTTTTTCGGGTTACTCTGCCTGTTTTGCAGCTTAAAACAACCGACGTGATGGTAGTTACATACTTATATATTCATCAGTGACATTGTTGGCGACTGATTGGAATCACGATACAAAACAAAACCTTCATTATTTGTTTGATTTTGCTTGAGCATTGCACTCATCATGGATTTAACATAGCCTTCACGTACATGTGTGCGCGAACTGCGTCATGCCTGACTAATACTTCATTCTTGTTACGTACGTACGAAATGAAATACGACTTGCTAGCGTACATGCGTCATTGAGTTTCAGTCGCATGCTAATTTATCATTGATACGGGGAATAAACATAGACCCAAACAAATGGTGAGCCCGGATTATACATTGGAAACTTCCATGCATATGGTAAAATACATAATCCAATAGTATTAAATCTAGATGATAGTTAGGAAGAAAACATCCGGATTGTTATGAATAGCGCTTGTATTCAATATGAGGCCAATGGGCCGGTATATATACACAAAGTACAGGTGGTAAATATGCAAAGAACCCCTCATAACAATGGGGAATAACAAACTATACATATATCTCTAACACCCCCCTCAAATTCATGGTGGATCAACAACACTGAGTTTGGAGAGGTAGAAGCTGTGCTGTGCTCGAGTCTGGGCCTTCGTGAAGAAATCCGCTATTTGAAGCTCCGAAGGCACATACTGAAGAGTAATCACCTGATCATGCACACAAGACCTCATGAAAGAAGCATCAACACCAATATGCTTAGTGAGCTCATGCTTCACAGGATCACGAGCAATACTGATAGCACCTGTACTGTCTGACAAGAGAGGGGTCGGTGTAGTGACAGAAACACCAAAATCCTCAAGTAACCACCGTAGCCAAGTAATCTCTGCTGTCAAGAGAGCCATAGCTCGCAACTCAGCTTCTGCACTCGAACGGGACACTGCAGTCTGTTTCTTCGTCTTCCAGGCAATAAGAGAACCCCCAAGAAAAACACAGTAAGCAGAGATAGACCGGCGATCAGAGGGATCGCTGGCCCAAGTAGCATCCGAATAGGCCTAAAGCTGTAACGAGCTGGAACGTGGAAAGAAGAGACGGCGAGAGATAGTCCCGCGAAGGTATCGCAGAACTCGAAGAAGGTGACTGTAGTGGACCTGAGTGGGAGCTGAAACAAACTGACTCAGAATATGAACTGGATAAGTGATATCCGGACGAGTAACAGCAAGGTAGACAAGACTCCCAACAAGATGACGATAGCGAGTCGGATCAGAAAGAGACTCGCTATCAGAGAGTCGGAGATGAACATTGAGCTCCATGGGAGTCTCAACAGTACGCTGATCAGTGAGAGAGGCGCGATCAAGAAGATCCTGAATATATTTCCCTTGGGACATAAAGAAACCATCTGGAGTGGAAGTAACCTCAATCCCAAGGAAGTAACGAAGAGGACCAAGATCCGACATAAGGAACTGCTCACTAAGACGAGCCTTGACAAAGGCAATGTACTCAGAATCATCTCCCGTAATGATCATATCATCAACATACAGAAGAAGAAGAGTCCGACCACGAGACGAAGTGTGGACAAAGAGCGCAGGATCATGATCACTAGCTGAAAAGCCAGCAGCAGTGACCACAGAGGAGAAGCGCTCAAACCAAGCACGAGGGGCTTGCTTAAGGCCATAGAGAGAGCGACGAAGGCGACAGACCATGCCCTTAGGAACAGAATACCCGGGTGGCGGATGCATGTAGACCTCCTCACGCAACTCGCCATTAAGAAAGGCATTCTTGACATCAAGCTGAGAAACAGACCAGTGGCGAACAGACGCCACCGAAAGAAGAGTGCGAACAGTGGTCATGTGGGCCGCAGGAGCAAAAGTATCGTCGTAGTCAACACCATGCTCCTGCTGGAAGCCACGAGCAACAAGACGCGCCTTATAGCGCTCAAGAGAGCCATCAGAGCGAGTCTTAATCTTATAGACCCACTTACATGTGATGGGAGGAGAATGAGATGCAAAAGGAACAAGATCCCAAGTACCAGTACGCTCGAGGGCAGCAATCTCCTCGGCCATGGCAAGCTGCCACTCAGGATGAGTAACAGCATCCCGGTAGGAGACAGGCTCACGAGTAGCTGCACCAGCAAAGGCAAAACGGGCAGGAAGCCGAATCGACTGGCGATTGCGGAGAGCGTAGCGAGGAGAAGATGACCCATCAGGGGAAGATGGAGCATCAGGAGAAGATGAAACATCAGGAGAAGATGGAAAAGGTACTGTAGTGGGAGGAGCCTAGGGAGTCGTAGGAGATGACACAGGCGGCGACAACGGCGGAGAGGCCACAGGGGGAATATGTGGAGACTCAGTGGGACAGGTGGACGAGGGTAAAACAGATATAGGTGTATCTGGAAAGGTCAAGAAAGACAGAGACTCCACAGAGGAAGCCGAAGGAGAGGCAGGACGTGGGTAGAATGGACGAGACTCGTCGAAAGTCACATCCCGAGAAACCCGCATCCGATGACCAACAGGATCCCAGCACCGATAGCCCTTGTGCTCGGCACTGTATCCCAGAAAGACACACTCAACAGACTGAGCGGTCAGTTTGGTGCGTTCTCGAGGGGCGAGGAGAACGTAGCAAACGCAGCCAAACAGGTGAAGGGTAGAGTAGTCAGGAAGAAGACCACAGAGACGCTCAACAGGGATCGCTCCCTGAAGAGCAGAAGAGGGCTGGATGTTGACGAGATAGGTGGCAGTGGAAACAGCCTCGGCCCAAAAGTGAGGTGGAATAGAGGCGGCGATCATCAGAGCACGAGCCGTCTCAAGGAGGTGACGATGCTTGCGCTCAGCGACACCATTCTGAGCATGAGCACCAGGACAAGAGAACTGAGCGAGAGTGCCCTGCTCAGCAAGGAAGCTGCGCAGGTAACGAGAGAGGTACTCGCCAGCAGAATCAGCACGAAAGACACGAATAGGAGTGGAGAACTGTGTGTGAATCATAGTGGCAAATTATTTATAGATAGACAAGGCCTCACTACGAGAAGACATGAAATATATCCAAGTGTGGCGAGAGAAATCATCTATAAATATGATATAATATCGATGACCCCCTTTCGAAACGAAGGGAACCGGACCCCAAACATCTGAATGAACAAGATCAAAAGGGCGCTGAGACACAGACTCACTATGAGGATAAGCAAGCTGGATCTGTTTACCTAACTTACAGCCCTGACAATCTAAAGACACGTCTCCTGAGACAGACCCCAGAAGACCACGACGAACTAAGGACGACAGACGAGATCCACACAGATGACCAAGACGGTGATGCCACTGCTGGAAAGAGCCGGTAGACGAAGTGGCAGAAGTGGAGAAACTGGCGGCGATGGTGGCAGCGGAAGGAAGGTGAAGCCAGTCAAGCTCCCAGAGACGCTGTGAGTCACGGCGCCGAGGGCCAGAACCAACCAGAGCTCCTGTGTGGCGGTCCTGAACACAACAAGAGTCAGAGTCGAGAATGACCCGATAACCAAGGTCAGTAATCTGCCCAGCAGAAAGAAGCTGCATGGTAAGGCGAGGAACATGAGCAACAGAAGAAACATGAAAGGATGAGTTGCTAAGAGATCCTCGACCAGAGACAGAAAGAGATGTACCATCAGCAGTAAGAACACTGACAGGAGAATCAAGAGGTGTAATAGAAGACAGAGTGGAAGGATCAGGAGTCATGTGAAAAGATGCTCCAGAATCAAGAATCCACGGGGAGGTACCTGACTGTGTAGGGGGTGCTTTCTCAGTGCCCGAAGAGTCAGTAGCAGAACCTGCAGAACTTGTCGAGGGAGAACCGGAAGCGGCAAGCAGGCGTCGAAGTCTGGCTATCTCCTGCTCGACGAGAGAAACTGCTGAAGAAGTCGATGTAGAAGCACTAGTGCCAGTAGAAGAACCGCGTGAAAGATGCCGCTTCTTCTTATAGCACTGGGACTCAATGTGGCCGACCTTGTCGCAGTAGGGACAGTGAGGACGGCCACCTCCAGACGGAGGGCGGCCACCACCACCTGTGGTAGCCGCTGGAGGAGGCAGTGTAGCAGGTAGACGAGCGGCGAGCACAGAGGGGAGTGGCATCAGACCAGCACCACTCAGGCGAGTCTCCTCTGCGCGTATCTCGGTAAGAGCCTCCAGGAGAGTGACACGAGGGTGGCGTGCAAGGAGCTGGGCGCGCCGTTGCTCGAACTCAGGACGAATGCGAGTAAGGAACTCGTAGACCCGCTGAAACTCCAGGTCAGCACGTATATCCAGGCAGCACGGACAGGAACGACAGCCAGCAGTGCGGAGAGAGTCCAACTGACGCCAGACAGCAGAGCTTTGGGCGTAAAAAGCGTCAACAGTAGCATCACCCTGCTGAAGAGAGTGCTCCTGGCGGACCACGGACAGGTACAGGGCATCACCAGAGGGCTCGTAGCGCTGACGAAGATGAGTCCACATCTGGAAAGCCGAAGGGAGTCCCACAACCTCAGAAGAGAACTGAGGCTGGACACTGGCAATGAAGACAGCAGCAGCCCGAGCGTCGTCATCGTACCACTGAGTGTAGGCGGTCAGACGATCCTTGTAGGAATCCAGAGCCTTCTGGTAGGTAGAGGCAGCTTCATCATCAGCAAGGCGAGCGGCCTCAATAGCAGCCTTATCGGCTGTCGGGGGCAATGCAACAGGCGTAGGCTCCGTCGGAGGAATAGGGCAAGGCGGGCAGGTGACATCGCCAGAGAGGACGCCCCAGAGACGAAGACCACGCATGTGGATGCGCATGTGAGACATGAAATCGGTGTAATTAACACCATCAAAGATCACCGGGCAGCGAGGGAGGGAAACGGTGCATATTGGTAGGCGGCGCTGGACGGCGCGGCGACCAAGGCAACGAAGTCTAACAGGCGGCGCTGGACGGCGCGGCGGTTAGAATGACGTTTTTTTTCTCGGCTTCGGCTAAAACCTAAAGCCTAAATAGGCCTCCGGCCCAATTAGAAAACACACGCACGCACGCCTTAGGGCTGGAGGCGGCGGCGCGACGACAGCGTGGCCCGGGCGGCGGCGACGGATTGGCGGCGTGGCCCGGGTGGCGGCGACGGATCGGCGGCTGGGCGGAGGGGTGGCCCGGGCGGCGGTGTAGGCCGTCGATGGAGAGCGGAGGCGGAGGCCCGGGAGGCGGTGGAGGCCGAGCGGGGACGGCGGCGGTGGAGGCCGTCGATGGAGAGCGGCGCGTCGAGCGCGGCGTTAAGGGAGCCGTCGGGGGAGACGACGAGGGAGCCGGGGGCGATGGAGCGGCGGCCAACACGGCGCACACGGAGTCGTCGGCAGAACGACGGCGACGGCGTCAAGGATGACGACGAGACGGCGACCTCCAGATTGGATCCAAGAGGCGACGGCGAGGTGACAAGCGAAGCGACGGGAAACCCTAGGTACGCTCTGATACCATGTTATGAATAGCGCTTGTATTCAATATGAGGCCAATGGGCCGGTATATATACACAAAGTACAGGTGGTAAATATGCAAAGAACCCCTCATAACAATGGGGAATAACAAACTATACATATATCTCTAACACGGATGATGTTTAACAAAATCTATAAAATAAATATAGCCTGGTTCTCTAAATACCCAAACCCAAGCAACACTAAAGCAGCAGATTATGTAGGCACAAATATTACTCCTACCGTTCTTTTTTATTTGCCGTCCTAGAATTTATGCTGTTAAACTTTATAAAGTTTGATCACCAATATGTTAGAAACTATCAAGGTTAGCTATATAAAATACTACATTATGAGATTTGTTATTAAAAATGCATTTATAATATTATAATTTTATTAGTACATATTAATATAAAGTCAAGACATTGCAATTTTTTTACAGACTCTAGACATTGCAAGGCTGGAACAGTGTAACGAAACCTCGACCAGCCATGTGGTTGGACCGAAAAACTGGACTTACGACACAGAACAGGCGAAGCAAGGCACAGCAGCACACCCACAGGACCGGAGTGGCAAACACGCGATTTCCCCTGCGGTGAAGACCGGGTTGGTGAGGGAGCCAACGGCCATAAGCGTGCAGTAGAGCACGGAGATGTGGAGGCTGGGGGGTGCGAGGACGAAGGCGACGCCATCGCGGGGGAAGCGAAGGTGCGCGTGGAGCGCCACAGCGAGGGCGCTGACCTGACCGCGGGGTGGGAGGGGGCGGCAGCGGGACGGGGGCGCGGAGGCTGTGGAAGGTCCTGATGGCGGCGCAGTAGGTAGTAGCCGCTGCAGGGGTTGACGGTGGCCAGAGGCGGCATGGCTGCGCTTTTTGAGTAGAACTAGCTGAATGCCCGTGTGTTGCTACGGATTTTAAAATTTTATTATACTATATGTTCTGATAAAGGGTGGTAAAAATTTTTAAAACATGCATACAAATATGTTCTAAATTTTTTTAAAATCCGTAGCAACGCACGGGCATTCAGCTAGTAAATGAGAAGCTCCACAAAGTGTTTGCTGATACCGGCGACATGACAAGTCTGCAGAGTTCAGGTGGTAACTAAGACCGTCTGAATCGCTAGGTTCTGAAATAAGAAATGAGGATGATCAAGTCATATTACAAACAAAGCCTATTAATTCTAATTGGAGTATAAACAAAGGGTAAAGTTGTAAACTACTCTGTATGTCTTTTGAAGACTATGCACAATATGCGTGCCTGCTGCCTACTAAAGCACTGTTACAGGAGGGCTTGAGTTTCAGCTTAAAGACCCCAAAAGATTAATTCAGGCAAGAGCGAATATGTGAGAGCAGGAGCAGCAGCAACATTTCCCTGTGCATCGACCACGCTGGCGGCGGCGGAGTCTTCCATGGTGGCGAGGTTTTGGGGAGGGAGTGGGGAGTTTTGGCGACGCCGACGCTTGGGCTTCTTCCCCTGTGCACGGATCTATGTGTGTCATGCACTGTGTGTCAGTGTGTGGTGTGAGTGTGATTATGGACAAAGGAAACTTCGAACGGAAGGTTTCCTGGTTTCGTAGCCCGCTTTTTTGCTTGACGAGGAGCCAAGGGCTGTGTGGCTGTTTGGTCATAAGGTTAACCTCGGGACCAGTGACACTTCGGCTAAATGTTCCTCCCATTATCAGAAAATAGTAATAAATATAGCTCTGTCAATGAATAGTATCTATTCTTAGATTCAAGCAATAAATTTACCTAACTCTCCCCCTCTCACCCTCTTCCTATTCTCATTGGATTCAATGTTTTGCTGTTAGATTTTGTGCCCAAACAATATCTTATGAGAGCAAGTACAATAGTATAGCCAACTAGTGGCTATAACACTTGTTCATTTCATCTATAGCCTTCAAAAAAATAGTTCATACAATAAGGTAGCTATTACAATAACTATTTGGCCCCACGTGTAAGAGAGTGAAATGCATATTTTTACGTGCTATAGCTAGCTGTAATTTAGTAGCCAGCTTCCTTCTCTCTCTTCCTTTCTCTCTCTGCCACGTAAGATTTGGTTGATATTATATTTGCTATAGACTGCTGACTAAGCCTTATTGTACCTGCTCTGAGAGATACTATTTCTATCTCTCTGTTCTTTATTTCTATATCTCTGTTCTTTATTTCTATATCTCTGTTCTTTAATTCTTCCTCCATCTTATCACAATCCTAGTTGATATGCTAATTAATACTATAGACATTGCTGACTAGGACTCACCGAGAGTACCTAAATATAGTGGGCCTCAAAGCTAACCCGCGGTGAGATTTGTTAGATGTGCCAATGTTAAGTCTTAGACTTAACACCGTTGTTTGTTATTTTAGAAGTATAAATATGCGTGCACATTTAGTGAGAAAGTACATGACTATACTACGTGAGGCCTTAACTGCCTTCGATAAATTTCTAGCGTGTGTAGAAGACATGCACATGTATGTATACGTGGGTTAGGTGGTATGAGTACGGTGTATGTTAAATGTGTGCATCTAGTTATGTAAACGAGTCAAGTTCGAGCGAGCCTGGCCTCTCAAGCTTGAGTGAGAGTTAAGGTCCAAGTCTGAGGTTAGGCTCAAGCTCGGGCGCGTCAAGTCTGTAATCTATCATTTTGGAGTCCCGTCGCTGAATGGTCTAGAGATCAGGAGGTTTGGGTAGTCGTCCCAAGCTCAACTATGCTCAAGTTCGACTCGAGTAAACTCGATAATAGTAAAAATAATTTAACATGCACTAATTTTCAACAATAAGAAAAACTTGAGATCAAGCTCGGCTTGAGTAAACTCAGTAACAGTCAAAATAATTCAGCATGCACTAATTTTTAACAATAAGAAAAGGTCGAGCTCGATTCGAGTAAACTCGTTAAGAGTTAACATGCATCAATATTCAAGCTCGAATCGAGTCATAAGGAGCTATTCGAGCTCGGCTCATTGAACCTCGCAAGCTCGAGATCAAGCTTGAGCTCGGCTCGTTTATAGTTCGAGTTGAGTTCGAATCGAGTCTAGAACGAGCTGAGCTTGATCAACTCGTGAGCCTAGAGCTTTTTTTTTTACATCTCTATGCGCCTCTATCTTACACTCTTAAAAAAATATATTAGGCCAATTTTGGAGGCACTGTAGTGGCCGCCAAACCGCTCATCTCTAGCACCGGCCTACATTCCATTCTGTGCAGCCCCCAGCCATGTTTCAAGTCCGCTTTGTTAAGGGTGTCAGCCCAACAACCAGCCCACACGCAAAAGGGCCTTTACATGTCCCAACACCCTCCAAAATGGTACCAAGACGAAAAAGCAACTGATGTACTATCCGTTACCATTTGTTAGTTCGAATAATCCTGCAGGCCGGTCCGACCCAAAAGCGTTGTAGTGTAGGGAGGCAGGGCCTAAGAGCAGGTACAATAAGACTTAGTCAGCAAGCTATAGCAAATATAATATCAACCAAATTTTATGTGGCAGAGAGAGAAAGGAAGAGAGAGAAGGAAGCTGGCTACTAAATTACAGCTAGCTATAACACGTAAAAATATGCATTTCACTCTCTTACACGTGGGGCCAAATAGTTATTGTAATAGCTATCTTATTGTATGAACTATTTTTTTGAAGGCTATAGATTAAATGGACAAGTATTATAGCCACTAGGTGGCTATACTATTGTACTTGCTCTAACAAGGGAAAGCTGCTGAGGACTGCACGTGTTTGAGCGCTGCTCGGCGTGCTAGCTGAATAATTTTCGGAGTTACTGCTTATTAAACAGTACTTTCTAGAGGAGTGCATACGCGTGCGTGCTCAGTAGAACAGCGCATATCCACACTTTAGAGGTTGAATTTCTGTTTACATCCTAACGTGTATAGAGGATACACATGTGTATGGTGTAAGTGGATGTACGTGGATTGTATGCATCTATCTTGTAATGTGTATAGAGGATACATATCCGTATGGTGTAAGTGGATGTACGTAGATTGTGTGCATCTATCTTGTAACTCCTTAAATTTCATGCCATTCCTATAAAAAATACACAAACATGCATGCTTTAGTTTCACTCTGGTCCTTTTCATGCCATCTCATCTTATGTGTGCTATTTTACTCCATTTTTATACTGCTCATCTCTTATTTACCTAACAATATAAAAGTAAGGTCCTGTTTGGACGAGCTGTTCTTTTGCCATAAGCCGCTTGGCTTTCTGGCCAAAAAACAGCTATAGTTGATGGCTGCAGCTTTTCCTAAGACAAGTCATGTGCCTATGCATTACAATAAAAAAACAAATACAATGAAATAGCACATCTCTAATGACCATAGCCTACAGAAAAATAGTAGAGATAAAATTAGCTCGCAAATAGTAGCATTTAAAGAATATTTCTGGTTCACATGTGCAACAAGAAGCACTGTGCCATACTTTCTTAATAATAACAAAAAAATTCCTATAATTAAATAATGACGGATATTATAAGGAAGCTTAACCATAAATGTACAGAACTAACTACCCATCCTAATCATCTATGAGCGGCCTTTATTCTTCATTGTGGCAAAATAATTAAAAGAAGATGAAGCAATATCGTTCAAGATATGTTACCAAAACATTAAGTTAAGCTTTCTAGAAAATGATAAAAATTACAACTATGCCTATTGTATACAGGCTAAACACAGGAAAATGTACCAAAAATTTGCAAGGTACTTGCACTTCTTTCCACTTCCTGTTAACATATATAACAATTATTTTCAAATTTAAGGGCAAGAAGTCATTAGTATACAACAAATCAATTAAACATGCAGGCGTGCTAACCTAAACCATCATATGTCGAGACCGACGAAGGCTCTCGGTGATACTTTCGGTAGCATATGTCATCCCAGCCTTTGTCCTACATTATTTTAGTAGGTTAGTGTTCACTATACGCACAGAAATAATATGTTGATTCGGCAATGCAATTTGATTTTAAGGGGATGGACCAGTATCCAAATAATACAAAATGTTATATCAACACAATAATTTCTAATTAGTTGACCACAGTTCATAGTTTAGATTACAGCAATAACTAAATTATGGCGGTGTGGCAAAGGTTGCCACGCAGGTGCAATTCCAACTTCAAAACTGGGCAGTAAGGTTTAAATCATGGCTAGCAGGGTAAAAAAGCCTTATGACAAGGCAAAAGGTTTTTCTAAGCCAAGGTTTCTGATACATACGAAGTGCCAACATGATGCTTCCAATCATGCACACGCGTTGTCTTATGATCATGGCCAGGTTAGCTGCATGTTTTGTTTTAGCTATAAAAATTTAATATGTCGGTTGATGTATAGCTCTTTTAGGGGATATATACTCCAGTGTTTTAATAGTTTTCAAGTGTTTCTGACACTTAGGAAACTCCATTTCCAGGCAGCGAAATATTTAAGTTGTGTAAGTAGGCATCTATCGACGCGGCAGCATAGGTAAACAGGGGTATGTGAAGCCTATGGATCGGCATATTCATATATAGGCTCTGCTCTCCTAAACTTATTAACAGACCACGTGCATTAGCTGATTACCAATAAATCAGCCATTATATATCCTTGAGGCACCGAGGAACATTAGGCAACCAAAATCTAAGGAACTAAGGCCCTGTTTGGATCCATCCATCTAAAGTTTAGACACTAAAGTTTAGATCTAAAGTCTCCAAACAGATAGTCTAAAATTAGATCTAAACTTTAGCTAACCCATAAAAACAACTTTAGACCATTAGACCAAAAACATGAGCTAAAGTGGTCTAAAGTTTTAGTTTCTCCCGGCTCCCGCACACAAAAGTCGATTTTGCCCTCAGGATATATCTTCCCATGATCCGGACGACCGACGCCCCCGCACGAAAAAAAACTCCACGGGAGGCAACTTTCCCCGCCGATTCCTTACTTCCCCCGCCGATTCCCGCCGAACCCGCCGCCACCCACCCATCCCACCTCCGCCCGGCCTTCGCACCGCCGCCCCCGCCGCGCATTCCGCCCCCGCCGACCATCCCACCGCCCCGACGACCATCGGGAGGCAACTTCCCCGCCAGGACTCCCGACGCCCCCGCCGAACCCGCCACCCCCGCCGCGCATCCCACCACCACCGACCATCCCACCGCCTTGCCCTTCCCCGCCTTCCTCTCATGGAACCCGTCGACGATGCGTCCATGCGCCCCCAAGATCCCATCCCCTATGAATTCTTCTCCCAAACCGATCCCGTGCTCTTGAGTGAAGACGGCATGGTAGGTCTTGACCTCAACTCGTCATCAGCTCTTGATTTCCCGCACATGGGGTCGTACCAAGAGTTTCTTGAATTGGCGCCGGTTGAAGAAGGAAGCAGTGGCGGCCGTGGCGCTCGTGGCGCCCGTGGCGTCAGAGGCAGCCTTGGCGGGTCTGGCGGGCGTGGAGGAACTGGAGCTGCTGCTGGCACAGGCGGCCGTGGTGGCCGTGGCGGCGTTGGTGGATCTGCCGCTAGCAGAGGCGGTCGTGGTGGCCGTGGCGGCGTTGCTGGGCATGGCGGGCGTGCTGGAGCTGTGCCGCGGGCTTCTTCTTCTCCAATGCCGTTCCGTGCTCCTCGCACGGCACGAGCGCCTAACAATGGTGGGCGTGGAGGCTCTCGGTCTGAAGTCGCCACTACGCTACCATCCAGTGCAGCAGCCGCAGGTGGCAGCTCGGCAAGCCACCAAGGCCCTCCACAATTTGAAGAACCTGTGGGTATGACCGAAGAAATTGAAGAAGAGGATGAAACTCTTGGAAATAATTTTTCGGTGAGCACACGTTACTTGATCCAACTTCATATTCAAGGGTACTATCTGTAAACATGACTGTTCATCAGACTGGATGTGTTCATCAGAAAATAGCATATGTTCATTGGGATTTTAGTTTGATTTGTCAACTCATATATACCTGCCCTCCCTTAAACATTAGTTACTATCTGTAAACATGACTGTTTGGACCTTTTGCTACATGAGCTAGTAAAGTACAAGTTGTCACCCGAATTGGAATCTCATTCGTGTCTTCAGTAGTGTTAAGGTTTCAGCAGATGTTAGTAATTGGTTATCTGCTTTTGGTTTGGTAATTGGTACAACATTCTAAGAGAGTCCACAAATATCAAGAGAGATACAAAAACATTACAAGCATTCTAGGGTCCATAACAACTAGCCATCCTTCTAAGAAATGTAACATAATCATTGCTCATTCAGATAACTAATGAAGATAATAGGTTCTGTCATTACCTTGAATAATGTTGCTTATCAGCCTTTGTTTGAGCAGTATGATGATATGCCCTGAGCTTTGCTACAAGCTCAGTTGCATCTTTTGCAGCATTAACAGGGAGAACCTGCGATCACAAGATCATGCTCCCCATTAATATGTTATGTAGTTCAGTATGCAAGATTCTCCACATCAACTGGATCTCCCTGACCATCGTTCTTTTCCTCCACATTCTCACCAAGTATTCCTTTAGCATCTTCAACTACTGCATGAACAGATCGTGTCCTTTTCACACCCCCTCTTGTTCTACCCTTCCTGTTTTGTTGGCGTCGTCCTTCCTTTGATGTTTCAGGCTGCAAATCTACCTCAGCGGAAACTGCAGAGTCCTTTTCGTTTTGATCTACAGAGGGAATAGTTGTGTCAACAGCCATATCATTGGTGCCATCAAATGACTGAGTTCCATGAACATCTATACAGTTATCTGCTACTCCAACAGAAGACTCCATCTGGACATCATCTGCTATATCATTCCTTTCAGATTCTTCACTAGATTTTCTCTTTCCCTCTGCAGCTGTTGTTTCTCCAATGTTATCTTCTGAATCTTGGACTCATTCAAATCGATTGCATGTCTTACTTTATTTTCTACAAAATCCATTTTCTTATTTTTAGGTGGGTAATCGCTTTGACAAGGCAAATTGGTCTGCTGAAAATACTTCTATTTTCTGCGACATTTGTCTTGAGGAAAAGAGGGCAGGCAATCATAGCAATGGATTCATTACTAACAGGGGTTATGTGAATATAGCTGAGAAGTACTACATTAGTACCCACCTAAAACATAGTAGGAAACAACTGAGAAACAGATGGGCTCAATTGAAGGGGCTCTAACAGTTTTGGCTGTACCTCAACGGACACACTGGTTTGGGACACAATGCTAATGGCTCAGTGATGGCTGATGATGATTTCTGGGATAGACACACAAAGGTAATGATAACACCGTTTTTATGTCAATTAGATGGATGATCCATTTGACCGCAAAGTAATGTTGACACTGGTTTACTTTATTTCAGAACAAACCCGACTGGCGGAGGCTGAGAACTGGACCTCCAGACAATCTTGCACACCTGGAGGAAATATTTGAATATGTCGCTGTTGATGGGTCTTCAGCATGTATGCCTGGAGAAATAATTGGAGATGGAAATGATGAGAGTGAGGAAGACCAAGAGGAAGATGGGATGGAAGACAACCCAATGAGTGTTAGTACCAGGAAGAGATGCAGCAGCACTACTACTACTGCCATGAGTCCTACAAAAAAAACAAAGAGTCCTATGGTGAAGGTGCTGAAAGGAATACTTGACAACTTCAAGGAAGATAGTTCAGGAGAGAAAATGGCCAAATCAATGAAGAAAGCTCTCCAATTGGCAGTGGAAAGTGGGACAGCAGAAGATAGTATTGAGTATTTCATGGCTACCACTTTGTTTGTGAAGGCTGAAAACCGCGAGGCATTCTTCAACTTCACCACAAAAGAAGCTAGGCTTATATGGTTGAAGAGGTGGTGCACCATGAAGAAGTTGTACTAGATGAACTAGGCTTATATGGACAGCAGTAGTGCCTATCTTTATTTGCATGAACTTACTTTGCATGAACTTACTATAATCATGTTTGCTTATTATTAATGTTTGCTTGAACTCTGTTTATTGTTAGCGTGGTGTAATGTTTGCTTGAACTTTGTTTATTGACAGTAGTAGTGCCTCTCTTTATTACTGTAATCATGATCTAACATGTGGGGGGGTGCCCTATTTGTAGACGAATTTTTCATCAAGTGATGATGAAGACAACGCACTTGAGGCGGCACAGGAACATCGTAGGAGGAAACGACAATTTGCTGCCATTGCTTGCATTATTGGTACGTACTATTATGAAACTTACATGAACAAATCCGAGCAGAGGATTGTGGTTGAATCAGGCATTGATTGGGCTATGAGGACATTGAACAATTCTAGATCTTGTTACGACATGTTTAGGATGAGTAGGGAAATGTTTTACAGACTGCATGATTTGCTAGTTACATCATACGGCTTGAAGTCATCATGTAAGATGTCGTCGATAGAAGGTTTGGCCATGTTTTTATGGATGGTTGGTGCCCCTCAATCGGTTAGACAAGCAGACAATCGTTTTGGGAGGTCAATCGAGACGGTCAGTAGGAAATTTGATGAAGTATTGCAGTGTGTTTACAGGCTCTCAGCAGATGTTATCAAACCAAATGATCCAGAATTTATAACAGTTCACCCTAGGTTGGAAGGACCTCGATTTCATCCTTTTTTTTGATAATTGTATTGGAGCCATAGATGGGACACATGTACCAGTTGTTGTGCCAGTGTCAAAGGTCGTTCAGCATACGGGTCGACATGGTTACACGTCCCAAAATGTGTTAGCCATTTGTGACTTCGATATGAGGTTCACCTTTGTTCTCGCGGGATGGCCGGGGTCAGTCCATGATATGAGAGTGTTCAATGATGCTACAAATAAATATGGTCACAAATTCCCACATCCTCCACTAGGTACAACCAATTATTCATATGGAATGTCATTTGGTATCTCATCTAATATTTATAGTTTTAAAATATTTCTGTTTGATTCCTTTAGGTAAATTTTATCTCGTTGACTCGGGCTACCCTAACCGACCGGGTTATCTTGCACCATACAAGGGGGTAAAATACCATCTGCCGGAGTTTAGACAAGGACCAAGACCTAGTGGACGAAATGAGGTATTCAATTTTCATCACTCATCTCTTCGCAATGTCATAGAGCGTTCTTTCGGTGTTTTGAAGATGAAATGGAGGATCTTGTTGGGCGTACCGTCATATCCGATGCCAAAGCAAAGCCAAATAATACATTCATGCATGGCTCTCCATAATTTTATTCGTGAAAGTGCAATAGCAGACGCGGACTTTGATAGATGTGATCGAGATGAAAACTATATGCCAATGACTGAGGAACCTTCATCTGAGCCAAGGGGTGGCAATCGACATGGTGGTGGCGAGGATCATAACATGAATACTTTCCGTGATAACATCGCTAACGCGTTGTTTACTAGGCGAGAGTGATGTAGATAAAAAAGTAGCACGGAATCATGTCTCCAAAATTTTATGTATTGTTTCAACTATATTTTCTTTGGATTACAGTCGGTTTTGTTAAACTTTTATTATTTGTTTTTTCTATTCCTTTCTCCTTTTTAGCTTCTGGGTTGTAGTATTCATCCTGAAGTCCTTAAGAAACAAAACATTTTTGGCGATCGGGCATAGAGAAAGTCCTTAAGAAACACAATTGTTTTTGGCGATCCGGCAAGAATCAGAAGCAGCAGACCTCAAAACATTACATAAAGAGTTCGACGCCTACATATTTGACAATCCACTCGAAAACCAGAACACGAAACAACAAATCCTTCGATAAAAAGACGCGCACAGAGATAAAAACAGTATATTGGTGAATGGCGCTAAGCAAAAAATATCTCAGGGGGTATAAAAGTCCGTTTATTGAATCAGAACTAAACTTTAGTCCATGATCCAAACAGTCCTGTGGTCTAAAGTTTAGTGGCTAAAGTTTAGTTGTCTAAAGTTTAGTCCAAAACTTTAGACAACTAAACTTTAGACCATGGGATCCAAACAGGGCCTAACATTCCGTAAAGAACAAGTACATAATTATGAAGTTAACTAATTAAGGGCTGGACAGTAGCATAATCAACGAATAATCACATACGTTTAGGAAGAAAAATACAAGCTAACCTTAACTTCAAAAAGACAATGGAACATTACCTTGTTAATAGGACATAAACCAACGTAATTGCTGTTTTCGTCTTCGTAGTGGATATGTTTCATGAGGTTGCTCAAAGCTCTTTCTCTTATCTTGTTAATTGGCCACCGATTTAACATTGGTTCCACAAAATTATTCAAACAAGCCATAGCAATATTTTGCACCTGCAAAGGGGGGGGGGGGGGGGGGGTAAATAAGGTCTTCCTATAGGGATAAAACAAAAAATAATAAATCTTTCAGTAGTAAAGATATTTCTTATAAAAATTGAGAAAACCTTTTCTCCTAATGAACTCATCTGAAGATATAAACAACAAACATAATCTTACCCTTGTCTCTTTACATCATATATTATATCACTAAAATATTTTTTTATGGTATATCACAATGACGTTGGGGCCTCTTGACTGATGGCAATATACCAAGCCATATTCCTAAAGCTGGAACATTTTGAACGCTCAACATCACTGCCTTTATTTGCTCTTTGCAGAGGAAAAAGCTCTACTATTTTTTTTAATTTTCATCAACATTGTCTTGTCTGTTCATTTAAACAAACACATATGGTTAACCGGAATTATATAGAACAACACAAATGGCCATGGTTCGCCAAGCAGAGTGGCTGGGTTTTCTAGCAAACAACCAGTGCTCGATTCGCAACAACGTAACCATGTGTTGGGTGGGTTATATCTTTATTTTCGGGTATTTGATCCCGTGGCTGTTGTATAAGTTTTCAAAATAAATGGCTACACAATGCAAGTCCAAATTAAGGGTATTTTGGTCATTATTGAAATATATGTCACGAATGGTCAATGGTAGTATATATCAACACCCCCTAAAGTTCTATTGCTCTATACAAAAATAACTTAAGAGTACTGAAGGTAGATTCAAAACTACACAACATTGCAGTGGTAGATACAAAATTCTCCCTGATAGCTTGCTCAACAATAATTATACATATGCATATTTTAAACAGGATTATACCTAGAATCAGTACAGTTTTAGAGCTTACAAGGATAGTAACAAACCTTGGCACAAGAACTGAGAGGATTGTTCCAATCGATCTCACTGTATGGTATAGTGTAGAGCTCATCTCTTATTGCCAATATAGTTGGGAGTGATGGGCCCAACAATTTTTTTTGGCTTAAATATAAGCCATTGGCATGTAAACCATCCAGCAAAAGCACCAAAATCTCCCTAAAAACAATAATTTTTACTTCAATGTGTAGGCATAAAGTACATCCATGCATTAATTTGGACATATTAATATTACAACTCCTTTGGAATGGTTGAACATTTGAGCCTTATCACCCTAGGAAAATTATAATAGTAACCTTTCAAAAATAAGTCTACAGTTAGTCACCATGCTTAGTACTGCTTAGATACTCGGGGCGCCAAAATACCCCAAGCATCACTTTTAATCATAAGAAACTAATTTGGGAAGTTATGGTGGAAATGACTAGATTATTTTGGTATGATTATGTTATGCTCCTAAAAATCTCAAATTGCTTATCTATCTGGGCGGATGAGGGGGTATGGTGCAGCGGTGCACAAGAGTGTGGTTAGTGGTAGCACCGCCCAGATAACCCTAAGGACTGAATCTTGTCATGACCTCCTGTGTAAGACAAGTACAACTACAAGTCTGTAAATTACTACTTGGCTTAATAGATTTACTGAACCCTGAAAGTCATCTCATCGGTGGAGTAGGTGAGGTAGTGCAAGTGGCTGTTTGTGTGCCGACTTGAATGGGACACTCGTTGAGGGTGAAGTTTTCTGCGGTGAGCAAGTCAGTGTGGGTAGTCCAGCTGCTAGTCGCATAGGGGAAGAACATCCCACACAACTTATGGAACCTGCCGCAAGCGGGAGAAGCCCATATGGGTGAGCTGATAGAAGGAGTGAGGTATTTTGAAAAGTTACTATGATGATCTACTCAACCGCATGACCAAGGAATCGTGTGGAGCAACGAGCAGATTGTCTCTTGTGGGTAAAGTGTGCTAACTCTGCAGAGTCATTAGAGTTAAAACTATTCGAATAGCCGTGCCCACGGTCAAGGACGGACATGAGAATTTAACCATATATAGTTCTATTTCAAAAACTTTGTCAGTGGAATTGAAAAAGTGGAGGGCAGTGAAAAGTCCTGATTTGTATTGCCCTGGGTGTCGCTCCAGTGATAATGTAAGTGGTTATAACACTGAAAGGTTAGCATATGGTGCAGAAACCATGTAACAGTGGATGGTATCTGGATCGCTATTATTAATACATGCTTTTACACATTATGTTTTAAGTCCAAAATGCTAGGTCATAGGAAATTTCTAAGTAACCTATTCTAAAAAGCAATTGATGGCAAATAAAATAAACCCGAGCCTTTCCTTGATAAGCCATGCATATTACGTATTGCATTCTGTGTATTGGCTTGCGGAGCACGGTGGATTTGTGCTCACCCTCGCATTACTAAAATCAGAAACCGGGACCCAAGACTACAATGCATATGAAGATACCCCTGCCGCGGATGGAGGAAACATCAATGGGAACTAGGACGGCTTCATCATTTTCAGGTCCTAGACAAATATACTTAATGGAGATTGTGTGCACATATATTACCTAAGTTAGGATAATATATGTTGTACATGTTTACCCCTAGGCGCTTACCTGTGGATTATGGTCTGATTTCTGCTTTTGCTTCCGCTGTTGTCTTTGTAATGTAGACATTTGGCTTGTTTGGCCCTTATGTAAATTGTTGCCCGATGTGGTGTATTTTAAACTCTGATCTATAATATTATGGTTTATTATGTTCATGTGATGTATGAGTTGATGCAGCAATGTACCTGTGCGCACTATCTACTAATCTAGCGAATAGTGCGATGCATCATAGGGGATTCTGGATTGAAAAATTCAGGTCCGACAACCACACTGTAGATGAGGAGTGGGTGCCGACCACTGGCGAGGATACAGTGGAGTAGAGATGTGGCACCACTGGCTCACAGCCTCATGGGGGTCTGGATCTAGACGTTCAGCGTTGAGCCTAGCCATCATTGTCGGTGGATTCTAGTAGTGTTGTTGACTTGGGCAGGGCTGGGTAGAGGGAGATGGAGGGTGAGGCCTACACCGTCTAAGGCATCACCGCCACCAATGCCACCCCGTCTGCGCCACCCTCTCACTCAACACCGCCCCTTCGTTGTCATCTGGCCGCCCTACATCACATTCGCTGACCTCTCCGGCGATTGCCACTTCTTCTACACCCTCCGCTCTTGCACCACCACCATTTTCTGTCGGGACCCAGCCTTCTTCCATGACCCCAAGTGAGTCTATTGTGGCACTAACGCGCTCGTTGGCCTCACCGTCGGTATAGACCACATCACCGCCTTTGACAACAACACCACTTGCCTTCTATGGTGGTAGTGCTGCAACAACCGCTTTCTTGACTCCATGCCCAGGGCCTATTGCTCGCTCGCCTTCGGCACCAACTTCACCTGCACTATCCACCCCAATTTCCCTAGCGTAGTCCACTATTGGGCCCCCCGCGGCGTCACTTTGTAGACCACATTTGCCAACTTGTCTGCATTCTCCCTCATTGCTGGCGGAATGCACGCCTGGGCCACAAACTTCTTCAGGGTGGTGATATGCTCCGACGGTGCTACCCGTGTCCTGCTACCCACGTCGCAAAACGACCTCTTCAGCCCTACCATCGGCGATGTGCACAAGTGCGCGCTCTGACGGCCCAACTACACGATCGTGTGCTAGGTGCTCGTGAACGGCACCAAGATGTGCCACTTTTCATGCCGATGTAAGATCAAGAAGGTCAACTAGATGGGGGCAAATAACCAGTTTTAAAATCCTTTGGCCAAAACTAAGGCTTATATGTGGAAGTGTAAATCAAAATGGTTTTTCTCAATTAAGGCCTAAATTAACTAATCTCACTAAGCGCACCAACAATCTATGTCTATGTCAAAAGTTTGCAATCCTAGGCTGACAAATAATCAGTTTAATTCTATGAATATAAATTGTTTAAATGTAGGTTGAGCATAAGAGAACAAACCACAATAACACGGGTTTTTTTACCGTGGTGATGGAGACTTGCCGGTCTCCCCTAGTCCACATTGTGGTAAGCCTAAACAAATTAGACTATTTCTATGAATTAAGTTAAACACCTCAATTCCACTAGTGGTAGCTCTTTTTCGCTCAGGGTAAGTGTAGGGACCCAGATATTAACATCCGGATTCCTCTGTGATTACTGCACTATTCCCTGGATCAGTAGATAGTGCTCACAGTTATAGTAATGAATATCAAAATACATATCATGCGGAAGCGTAAAATTTAATAGTAGACTTACTCATGGGCCGATTAGGCCGAAATCATTAAATTGCAGCAGCGGAAGAACGAAGCACACAGGTGGGACCTTCAGGACATGCCCACAGGCAGCCAACTGGAGGTTCGCGACCTAGCCCTTGACATCTTCATCTTCTCTGCCAGCTTGTCCAATCTTGTTGCTGCGGCGCAGTGATTTGATTCCTGATTCTGAATTTTGTCGCAAAAGCGAGCGTGAGCACTCCGACCCCGTGGTCCGCGAGCCAATACACAGAATGCAAATAAATAGTATGCATAGCTTAACAAAGGAGAGGCTCGGGCTATTTTATTTTGCGTAGGGTGCTTTTGAATACAAATAATTAAAAAGCCCTATGACTTAGCAATTTTGGAACAAATCATAATGTACAAGGAAATGCATTATTAATATCGATTCAGATTTCATCCACCGTTACATGGCATCTGCACCATATAGCAATTTCTTCAGCGTTATAGCCGCTTAACTTACCACTGGGACGACACCCAGGACAACTCAAATCAGGGCCTTTCACAGCCCTCTACTTTTTCATCCCACCCACAAAACATTTTGAAATAGAACTATATCAGGTTAAGTTCCCATGTCCGCCCTTGACCGTGGGCACGGCTATTCGAATAGTTTTGACTCTGCAGAGTTTGTACACTTTCACCACAAGAGACAATCGACTCGTTGCCCCACACGATTCCTTAGACGTGTGGTTGAGCAGACCATCACAGTGACTTTTCAAAGTATCTAGTCCCTTTTCTCATCTCACTTTATGGGCTTCTCCCACTTGCGGTGGGTCCCATACGTTGCACGGGATGTTCCCCACGGCTACTAGCCTACGGGCTCCCCTCCCCTCTGCGCTAGTACGACTGGGAAACTTCACCCTCCACTCGGTGTCCCTTTAGGCCTTCTCTTGCCCTTGCGTAGCCACTTCCCAACCACTACCGGTGAGATGAGTTCGGGGATTTCGATAAGTTTACTTAGCCAAGTTGTATTTTACAGACTTGTGGTTGTACTGTTTTACACAGGAGGTCATGACAAGATTCAGTCCTTATTGGTATCTGGGCGGTCTACCACTAACCCACTTTGTGCTTCCACTGCACCACACATTCACACCCCCGAACCAATCCGCCCAGATATTTAAGCATGTTGGGGTTTTTGGAAACATAAAGTAATCATACCAACATATACCAGTCATTCCCGTCATGACTGCCCGAATCAATTTCTCATGAATAAAAGTGATGCTTGGGACAATTTCTTGCCCCGGGTTCCTAATCAATGCTAAGCATGGCATATAATTGAGGACTTATTTTCGAAATGATACTATTATATTTTTGCTAGGGCGACAAGGTTCACACATTCAAATATTCCAAAGGAGGGGTAATATTATTCAAGGTAAACAATGGGCACATATCTAGCATATTAAATTAAGCATGTATTTGCATATAAATTAACAGCATGCAATTTGATAATTTAAAACAAAGTAATTTGCAGAAAACATAGGATCAACATGATCAAAGTATTGACTCGCCTGGCACGGTTTACCGCAGACTTGAGCTCACACGATGCTTTCTCTTGAATTGACGTTTATCTTCACTTCGAGCTTGACCTCACTTGATCCAATGAGTCTTCACGACTTCCGATTTCTAATTACGCGATAAACGACTGAATCCAAATAAAAGCAAATAACTCAAGATCCAAACAAATCCGAATAAACTTAATTTAGTTTTACTTTGAGTTAATGGGTGATTCGTGTGGTTTGAGGCAAGGCCGACGGTGGAATACGATGACTTGATCTTGTTATTAATAATCGCTTTCATTATTGCTTTAGACCTATGAATTGGGGTGCAAGTCTAGCTGGGTATCATTTTGTCGAGCGTTGATTTTTAGGGCATGTGATATACATATATAAGTAATATTTGCAAGTTTTAGCTTATCAAGTTAATCTTATAGTCTATGTTTTTTTTAACATTAGGTGATATGATATTTTATGTACCTCCCTTTTGTCGCTAGACTATGTTTAATTTGAATTAGGGCTTAATTATTCGGGTTCTAGCTTGCTATATATGCAATTAGGCTCAATATTACTATGCACTAAAGCTAGTGTTAACATTTGGTTAATGGCACTATTTTTATCCTACTTATACTTTAGCTACTATTAGGCTTAGTCTCATCTCAAATCTTAGTCTACATCTAGCTATCTTAGCAAGGCTTGGTTTGTATCATTTTATGTGACCTTAATTACCCATGTTAGTGGTTACATGTTCAATTTAGAGTATTTATATGTCCGTGTTATGATTTTGAATCATGATGACCTAGGGCTATTATATTAGGGTATGGCACTGGGGTTTGTTTAATGGTGGCACGACAATTATTGGGCCTCTATGTTTACATGTTAATTAAGGGCCACCATTATTAGGTACAGACATTTATCCAAAGCCTTTATTAAATAATTAGATTTACAATTTGAATGTTTAAGTCATACTAATTATTTATCATGGCAACTATTCCGAATTTAAATCACACATAAACTCCCTAATGCCTTATTTAAATTTTATTAGCTTCACCAGTTTTTCTCAAGTTCTCCCTTTAATTTTGGGAAAATATATGCTATTGGCTTACTAATCATACAGATATGATAATAATAACTAATCCATGATTAAACATTTATTAAGTTCATGTATATATACTAATAAATTTTGTACCTCCTATGGATGTATTTTTAATTAGAATTCTTATTACTTTTGGACTATACACTAAACCACATTTTATTAAAACCTCTAATCAACAACTAAACCTCATCTAAATATCTAGACTATATCAGTGGCTCATATAGTAAATAATCACATATTAAAATGTTAAGTAACCTTAGTTTATATACTAATTAAATTTATTACACTCCCTAGATTATTCCCTAAATTTTCTGGATTTTTCCTAAGTTTCCTTCTTCATTGTAGCCACTGGCAAAATAAAAAAAAGAAACCTAACTCTATATTGCAGCCGGGGATTCGAACACGGGCGGGGGAAATGAGAGCACACGCTGCTAGCCGGGTGGGTCGCTGGTGTTACCTGATTAGGGAGGGGGAACAAAACACTTAAGCCGTGCGGCAGCAGAGGCCCGAAGCAGAGCAAGCCGAGGGCGACGGAAGACGGCGAGGTTGCCGGCGAGGGGTGGCTGATGAGGGCCGGGTGAGGGCCAAAACACGTCGTGCGCGCCGAGGTGAGGCCGGTGGAGGCGGTTGTGGGGGCCGGGGAGCGTCGAGGCGGGCCGGCGTCGTGCGGTGGCGGTGGCCCAAGGAGGAGGTCGTCGCCGGCGATCTACAGGGACGGGGAGGCTCGGCCGACCTCATGGTTGACTTCACGACGTCACGGAGAGGGTGTGGATGTCAGGAATCAAGAAATGGTGGTGCGGTTAGGGAGATGGCTCGGCGGCCGGACTTGAGGAAGAGAGGGGATTCCGGCGAGGAGAAGGGAAGGGAAGCCGATTGCTCTGGGGGGAGTAAAAGGGAGGTGCGAGGAAGGGTTTGGTGAACTCGGCTGCCTTTGTAGTTGCGCGGTTGGAGCTGGCACCGGGAGACCCGCCTGCACAATCCCCTCGGCAAGCAACGGAGGTGCAGAGAAGGGCATGATGCCGCTGTGCCGCTCGAGGGAGGGCAGGGGACTCGATCCATCCTCCTGGAGGGACGGCTCAGGCAACGCGGGGAGGAAAAAGAGAGCCGGCGGCAGTGCGGCGAAGAAAAAGAGAGCGGGGCAGAGTTCTTGACGCGGCCGACCAATGGGGAGAGGCGACGTTGTCCAGCGTTTCCGAGGTGAGGCGGAGGAAAGGAGGCGCGGAGGAAAGGGACGACGTGGAAGCAGCTCGTCCGCGCAGCGAAGGAAAAAGAAAGAAGGAGGGAGCCAGCGCTGGGGGCGCTCAGGCAGAAGGAGTGGGAGGCGGCCGCGCTGAAGAAACGGGGAGAGCGGGGAGTTGGGCTGGCTGACTCGGTCGGGCCTGACTCCCCCCCCAACATATTTCTTTTTCTTTTTCTTTTTCTTTTGCTATCTTCATCACATGTATATGAAAATACACATACACTTATAGTTTTATATACAGGTATTTATGCTCTTTATTTACTGATTTATTTGCCTAATGTGCCTTTTTTTATTTGACCAACATTATGTGTATATGTATATATGTATTCATATGTGGACCCATTTTTATTTACTTGCCACTTTACCTCTCATACCCTTATCTTTGTAGATGACATTTTGTGCTTAATTACAATTCTCTCCTTATATTTTAAGGATCATCTTTTCAGATTCTTATTTAAATTTTCAACTCTCCACTATTCAAACTTATGTTTCTTTTTGGATCCTTTTAACTCTTAAATCCTTTTGCCCAAATTTTTAGGAAAACATTCTAACTCCAAACGCAAATGGAATTACATTAGAAAATTAACTCAAAAGCTTTACATATTCCTGATTCAAATTTCAGGATGTTACAAACCTACCCCCCTTAAATGAATCTCGACCCTGAGATTCCGGTAGAGCAGAAAGAAGCAAGTGGGCCAAATTGGTTAGCAACAGGTTTGCTCGTTGCAACGGTCTTGCAAATTTCTCAGTCTGATCTGCTTAGATCTAATACAGCATCATTGCACCTCCAAAATAGTCATACATCAGTTCGATACTTCTAAAAGTACTTATACACCATAATAGTCCCCCGACTTTCTTGTCTATTCTTGCTACCCCCCTTAAAATAAGCGACGTCTGATATTAGTCTTCCTTTCCAACTTCAGGCCTGACAAGTCTTGCTTTACCACATTCTGCACATATGTTATTTAAGGAAGTTTCCGGGTCGGGTGGCGGCACTTTTGTAGTTGCAGCTTGTTCCTCTTTGAAGTCGAGAGGGTTTCCTTTGGCAGAGTTGGAGCTAGGGGTGACGGCATCCATCATTTGCTTGTTTGATTTCCGTTGAGGGCAGTCTCTCACATAATGTCCTGGGTCACTGCATATGAAACAGTTGAACCCATGACCCGGCTTCCTCTGAGGGCCTTGATTGGTGGTGATAGCATCCCCGGCTAATCTTTCTAGATTCCTTTTCTCAGGGCACCTACGCATATCATGTCCTTTTTCTCCGCAATAGTAGCAGATGGTATTCTTTCGGGGTCCGCCTAATGTAGTGGTGCGGTTGCCCATCATGCGGCGACTTGTTCGTAGTTGTCTTTGTGAAGTGGATCTGATCGAATACTTGGACGAGCGGTAGGGTCCATAGTGAGTAAAAACCATTGGTTCCTGCTTCTTGCTTTTAGCCTTATTCTTGGTCATTGAGGATGCCTTGACGATGACTGGAATAGTGAGTCTACCGCGGAACAGAGACTTGAGTCTTGATCCTCTTGCAGGCTAAGGCTTCTTAGTTGTTATCCTTTTCTGAGATGTTGCCTCTTTCCACTTCAGAGCTTCAAGTGTGTTGACTTGGTTATCTGCTATCTCTTGCCTGCAGACCTGACGAGGTTTTCAGCAATAGGGTGAGGGGGAATTAGCATGGGGTGAGTATTAATCGTAGAGATAAGATATTCTAAACCCACTCATATTTTCAAGAGAATATACCCCGGAAGCTGGGGTGATATACAATCACGCAAACTTTTAAAGCAAGCTCTTCCCGTGACTGCGAAATAGAACGCCTGAGGGCGAAAAGGCAGTGCACAGGACCCAATGAAAACCTAGCGGCAGTACAACGTCTACTCGGGAAAGCACACACAAAAAGGGCGCAGGGTTTATCGGCATAGTGCGTTTTAGAACGGAACCACCTTAGCTTCATGACCGTCTTCGACAATCTTAATCTTAAATTTTGAAGCGAGGGTAAGAAAAAGTGAGTTAAATTTTCTCTTGAAATCCATAGAAGGAAGAGGAAAGCATTGGGAGGTTAGTAGTACTCATTCTTGTAATTGTTTTGAAAACACGCAACCTTGCAATACCCCTCTTTTTTTATACATATACATATAGGTGTACAATCTCCCCAGTATCCATCAATGATTTAATTCACTTCAACCTTCATACATAAGTCGTAAAATCCAACAGCCTCGATCAGTCAACTTCCATTTTTGCAATTTGCTCTTTAAGCTATCTTCCTTCAACATTTAGTCACAATATTATTGCCGTCTGAAACTCCAAATAGCGGGTGTCTTTATTTATTCGATTTACCGATCATGCACTCCCTGTTGTGTCTTTTCAATTCTATTAATTCTGTTATGGGTTATATAAATCCTAATTTCCACCATAGATTTATAATTCAAATATCATGTTTCACCGTGTCCCTATAATCCCAATTTCAGATCTATTATTTGCCAACTTAATCAGCTCAATCCAAAGGGAAGTCTAGTATCCTTTATCTTAGTTCCACCAATGATCTTCATACCGAGACTTTCTAATAACTCAGTCTGGTGTTATTGATTCAAATCCATAAGTTGCTTCTCTAGAGATCAACCTAAATATTCACTATCTCCAATCGGATTCATTGTTTCATATTGTCAATTAGGTTTATACTCCAATAGTTGTTACCACATCTCTAATTTCTAAATATTTCAGTCAATCCATCCAGCTATCGATCATATCCTATTATTCCATTGTTATAAACATCTTCCAGGGATTTTTTTTTATCTGTGTTGCCATCCTTTAATTAGTTTCGCACTCTCTATTTCTTCTGGAATTTCTTATTTATCTGTCTGATCAATCTATTCAATCTAATCCTTTAATCTCCCCCAATACATTTACCCAAAATTTACACTGTTGTTTCCTCCCGGGATAAAACAATTGTTGAGGTTAAGCCTCAAGGTTCAGCATCACGATTCTTAGCCCAAAGTGTGTTTTTGTAGAAAATTTACAAGAGGAGTACTGGATTTCTATCACTTTGAATTCGAGGTAAGAGGGTTTCAGAAGTAAAATAGCTATTGCCACATATAGATAAGGGGGAAATCATCTAAGAGAGATGAGAATGAGCAATATAGCTTATAATTGTGAAAATAGATATTGTGGAAATAAGTCGAGTCATGGACTAACGGCCAAGCTAACTAGGTCACGACCTACAGTCGATATGCTCTGATACCATCGCTGTAGGGACCCAGATATTAACATCCGGATTCCTCTGTGATTACTGCACTATTCCCTGGATCAGTAGATAGTGCTCATAGTTACAGTAATGAATATCAAAATACATATCATGCGGAAGCGTAAAATTTAATAGTAGACTTACTCATGGGCCGATTAGGCCGAAATCATTAAATTGCAGCAGCGGAAGAACGAAGCACACAGGTGGGACCTTCAGGACATGCCCACAGGCAGCCAACTGGAGGTTCGCGACCTAGCCCTTAACATCTTCATCTTCTCTGCCAGCTTGTCCAATCTTGTTGCTGCGGCGCAGTGATTTGATTCCTGATTCTGAATTTTGTCGCAAAAGCGAGCGTGAGCACTCCGACCCCGTGCTCCGCGAGCCAATACACAGAATGCAAATAAATAGTATGCATAGCTTAACAAAGGAGAGGCTCGGGCTATTTTATTTTGCGTAGGGTGCTTTTGAATACAATTAATTAAAAAACCCTATGACTTAGCAATTTTGGAACAAATCATAATGTACAAGGAAATGCATTATTAATATCGATTCAGATTTCATCCACCGTTACATGGCATCTGCACCATATAGCAATTTCTTCAGCGTTATAGCCGCTTAACTTACCACTGGGACGACACCCAGGACAACTCAAATCAGGGCCTTTCACAGCCCTCTACTTTTTCATCCCACCCACAAAACATTTTGAAATAGAACTATATCTGGTTAAGTTCCCATGTCCGCCCTTGACCGTGGGCACGGCTATTCGAATAGTTTTGACTCTGCAGAGTTTGTACACTTTCACCACAAGAGACAATCGACTCGTTGCCCCACACGATTCCTTAGACGTGTGGTTGAGCAGACCATCACAGTGACTTTTCAAAGTATCTAGTCCCTTTTCTCATCTCACTTTATGGGCTTCTCCCACTTGCGGTGGGTCCCATACGTTGCACGGGATGTTCCCCACGGCTACTAGCGTACGGGCTCCCCTCCCCTCTGCGCTAGTACGACTGGGAAACTTCACCCTCCACTCGGTGTCCCTTTAGGCCTTCTCTTGCCCTTGCGTAGCCACTTCCCAACCACTACCGGTGAGATGAGTCCAGGGATTTTGATAAGTTTACTTAGCCAAGTTGTATTTTACAGACTTGTGGTTGTACTGTTTTACACAGGAGGTCATGACAAGATTCAGTCCTTATTGGTATCTGGGCGGTCTACCACTAACCCACTTTGTGCTTCCACTGCACCACACATTCACACCCCCGAACCAATCCGCCCAGATATTTAAGCATGTTGGGGTTTTTGGAAACATAAAGTAATCATACCAACATATACCAGTCATTACCGTCATGACTGCCCGAATCAATTTCTCATGAATAAAAGTGATGCTTGGGACAATTTCTTGCCCCGGGTTCCTAATCAATGCTAAGCATGGCATATAATTGAGGACTTATTTTCGAAATGATACTATTATATTTTTGCTAGGGCGACAAGGTTCACACATTCAAATATTCCAAAGGAGGGGTAATATTATTCAAGGTAAACAATGGGCACATATCTAGCATATTAAATTAAGCATGTATTTGCATATAAATTAACAGCATGCAATTTGATAATTTAAAACAAAGTAATTTGCAGAAAACATAGGATCAACATGATCAAAGTATTGACTCGCCTGGCACGGTTTACCGCAGACTTGAGCTCACACGATGCTTTCTCTTGAATTGACGTTTATCTTCACTTCGAGCTTGACCTCACTTGATCCAATGAGTCTTCACGACTTCCGATTTCTAATTACGCGATAAACGACTGAATCCAAATAAAAGCAAATAACTCAAAAGATCCAAACAAATCCGAATAAACTTAATTTAGTTTTACTTTGAGTTAATGGGTGATTCGTGTGGTTTGAGGCAAGGCCGACGGTGGAATACGATGACTTGATCTTGTTATTAATAATCGCTTTCATTATTGCTTTAGACCTATGAATTGGGGTGCAAGTCTAGCTGGGTATCATTTTGTCGAGCGTTGATTTTTAGGGCATGTGATATACATATATAAGTAATATTTGCAAGTTTTAGCTTATCAAGTTAATCTTATAGTCTATGTTTTTTTTAACATTAGGTGATATGATATTTTATGTACCTCCCTTTTGTCGCTAGACTATGTTTAATTTGAATTAGGGCTTAATTATTCGGGTTCTAGCTTGCTATATATGCAATTAGGCTCAATATTACTATGCACTAAAGCTAGTGTTAACATTTGGTTAATGGCACTATTTTTATCCTACTTATACTTTAGCTACTATTAGGCTTAGTCTCATCTCAAATCTTAGTCTACATCTAGCTATCTTAGCAAGGCTTGGTTTGTATCATTTTATGTGACCTTAATTACCCATGTTAGTGGTTACATGTTCAATTTAGAGTATTTATATGTCCGTGTTATGATTTTGAATCATGATGACCTAGGGCTATTATATTAGGGTATGGCACTGGGGTTTGTTTAATGGTGGCACGACAATTATTGGGCCTCTATGTTTACATGTTAATTAAGGGCCACCATTATTAGGTACAGACATTTATCCAAAGCCTTTATTAAATAATTAGATTTACAATTTGAATGTTTAAGTCATACTAATTATTTATCATGGCAACTATTCCGAATTTAAATCACACATAAACTCCCTAATGCCTTATTTAAATTTTATTAGCTTCACCAGTTTTTCTCAAGTTCTCCCTTTAATTTTGGGAAAATATATGCTATTGGCTTACTAATCATACAGATATGATAATAATAACTAATCCATGATTAAACATTTATTAAGTTCATGTATATATACTAATAAATTTTGTACCTCCTATGGATGTATTTTTAATTAGAATTCTTATTACTTTTGGACTATACACTAAACCACATTTTATTAAAACCTCTAATCAACAACTAAACCTCATCTAAATATCTAGACTATATCAGTGGCTCATATAGTAAATAATCACATATTAAAATGTTAAGTAACCTTAGTTTATATACTAATTAAATTTATTACACTCCCTAGATTATTCCCTAAATTTTCTGGATTTTTCCTAAGTTTCCTTCTTCATTGTAGCCACTGGCAAAATAAAAAAAAGAAACCTAACTCTATATTGCAGCCGGGGATTCGAACACGGGCGGGGGAAATGAGAGCACACGCTGCTAGCCGGGTGGGTCGCTGGTGTTACCTGATTAGGGAGGGGGAACAAAACACTTAAGCCGTGCGGCAGCAGAGGCTCGAAGCAGAGCAAGCCGAGGGCGACGGAAGACGGCGAGGTTGCCGGCGAGGGGTGGCTGATGAGGGCCGGGTGAGGGCCAAAACACGTCGTGCGCGCCGAGGTGAGGCCGGTGGAGGCGGTTGTGGGGGCCGGGGAGCGTCGAGGCGGGCCGGCGTCGTGCGGTGGCGGTGGCCCAAGGAGGAGGTCGTCGCCGGCGATCTACAGGGACGGAGAGGCTCGGCCGACCTCATGGTTGACTTCACGACGTCACGGAGAGGGTGTGGATGTCAGGAATCAAGAAATGGTGGTGCGGTTAGGGAGATGGCTCGGCGGCCGGACTTGAGGAAGAGAGGGGATTCCGGCGAGGAGAAGGGAAGGGAAGCCGATTGCTCTGGGGGGAGTAAAAGGGAGGTGCGAGGAAGGGTTTGGTGAACTCGGCTGCCTTTGTAGTTGCGCGGTTGGAGCTGGCACCGGGAGACCCGCCTGCACAATCCCCTCGGCAAGCAACGGAGGTGCAGAGAAGGGCATGATGCCGCTGTGCCGCTCGAGGGAGGGCAGGGGACTCGATCCATCCTCCTGGAGGGACGGCTCAGGCAACGCGGGGAGGAAAAAGAGAGCCGGCGGCAGTGCGGCGAAGAAAAAGAGAGCGGGGCAGAGTTCTTGACGCGGCCGACCAATGGGGAGAGGCGACGTTGTCCAGCGTTTCCGAGGTGAGGCGGAGGAAAGGAGGCGCGGAGGAAAGGGACGACGTGGAAGCAGCTCGTCCGCGCAGCGAAGGAAAAAGAAAGAAGGAGGGAGCCAGCGCTGGGGGCGCTCAGGCAGAAGGAGTGGGAGGCGGCCGCGCTGAAGAAACGGGGAGAGCGGGGAGTTGGGCTGGCTGACTCGGTCGGGCCTGACTCCCCCCCCCCAACATATTTTTTTTCTTTTTCTTTTTCTTTTGCTATCTTCATCACATGTATATGAAAATACACATACACTTATAGTTTTATATACAGGTATTTATGCTCTTTATTTACTGATTTATTTGCCTAATGTGCCTTTTTTTATTTGACCAACATTATGTGTATATGTATATATGTATTCATATGTGGACCCATTTTTATTTACTTGCCACTTTACCTCTCATACCCTTATCTTTGTAGATGACATTTTGTGCTTAATTACAATTCTCTCCTTATATTTTAAGGATCATCTTTTCAGATTCTTATTTAAATTTTCAACTCTCCACTATTCAAACTTATGTTTCTTTTTGGATCCTTTTAACTCTTAAATCCTTTTGCCCAAATTTTTAGGAAAACATTCTAACTCCAAACGCAAATGGAATTACATTACAAAATTAACTCAAAAGCTTTACATATTCCTGATTCAAATTTCAGGATGTTACAAACCTACCCCCTTAAATGAATCTCGACCCTGAGATTCCGGTAGAGCAGAAAGAAGCAAGTGGGCCAAATTGGTTAGCAACAGGTTTGCTCGTTGCAACGGTCTTGCAAATTTCTCAGTCTGATCTGCTTAGATCTAATACAGCATCATTGCACCTCCAAAATAGTCATACATCAGTTCGATACTTCTAAAAGTACTTATACACCATAATAGTCCCCCGACTTTCTTGTCTATTCTTGCTACCCCCCTTAAAATAAGCGACGTCTGATATTAGTCTTCCTTTCCAACTTCAGGCCTGACAAGTCTTGCTTTACCACATTCTGCACATATGTTATTTAAGGAAGTTTCCGGGTCGGGTGGCGGCACTTTTGTAGTTGCAGCTTGTTCCTCTTTGAAGTTGAGAGGGTTTCCTTTGGCAGAGTTGGAGCTAGGGGTGACGGCATCCATCATTTGCTTGTTTGATTTCCGTTGAGGGCAGTCTCTCACATAATGTCCTGGGTCACTGCATATGAAACAGTTGAACCCATGACCCGGCTTCCTCTGAGGGCCTTGATTGGTGGTGATAGCATCCCCGGCTAATCTTTCTAGATTCCTTTTCTCAGGGCACCTACGCATATCATGTCCTTTTTCTCCGCAATAGTAGCAGATGGTATTCTTTCGGGGTCCGCCTAATGTAGTGGTGCGGTTGCCCATCATGCGGCGACTTGTTCGTAGTTGTCTTTGTGAAGTGGATCTGATCGAATACTTGGACGAGCGGTAGGGTCCATAGTGAGTAAAAACCATTGGTTCCTGCTTCTTGCTTTTAGCCTTATTCTTGGTCATTGAGGATGCCTTGACGATGACTGGAATAGTGAGTCTACCGCGGAACAGAGACTTGAGTCTTGATCCTCTTGCAGGCTAAGGCTTCTTAGTTGTTATCCTTTTCTGAGATGTTGCCTCTTTCCACTTCAGAGCTTCAAGTGTGTTGACTTGGTTATCTGCTATCTCTTGCCTGCAGACCTGACGAGGTTTTCAGCAATAGGGTGAGGGGGAATTAGCATGGGGTGAGTATTAATCGTAGAGATAAGATATTCTAAACCCACTCATATTTTCAAGAGAATATACCCCGGAAGCTGGGGTGATATACAATCACGCAAACTTTTAAAGCAAGCTCTTCCCGTGACTGCGAAATAGAACGCCTGAGGGCGAAAAGGCAGTGCACAGGACCCAATGAAAACCTAGCGGCAGTACAACGTCTACTCGGGAAAGCACACACAAAAAGGGCGCAGGGTTTATCGGCATAGTGCGTTTTAGAACGGAACCACCTTAGCTTCATGACCGTCTTCGACAATCTTAATCTTAAATTTTGAAGCGAGGGTAAGAAAAAGTGAGTTAAATTTTCTCTTGAAATCCATAGAAGGAAGAGGAAAGCATTGGGAGGTTAGTAGTACTCATTCTTGTAATTGTTTTGAAAACACGCAACCTTGCAATACCCCTCTTTTTTTATACATATACATATAGGTGTACAATCTCCCCAGTATCCATCAATGATTTAATTCACTTCAACCTTCATACATAAGTCGTAAAATCCAACAGCCTCGATCAGTCAACTTCCATTTTTGCAATTTGCTCTTTAAGCTATCTTCCTTCAACATTTAGTCACAATATTATTGCCGTCTGAAACTCCAAATAGCGGGTGTCTTTATTTATTCGATTTACCGATCATGCACTCCCTGTTGTGTCTTTTCAATTCTATTAATTCTGTTATGGGTTATATAAATCCTAATTTCCACCATAGATTTATAATTCAAATATCATGTTTCACCGTGTCCCTATAATCCCAATTTCAGATCTATTATTTGCCAACTTAATCAGCTCAATCCAAAGGGAAGTCTAGTATCCTTTATCTTAGTTCCACCAATGATCTTCATACCGAGACTTTCTAATAACTCAGTCTGGTGTTATTGATTCAAATCCATAAGTTGCTTCTCTAGAGATCAACCTAAATATTCACTATCTCCAATCGGATTCATTGTTTCATATTGTCAATTAGGTTTATACTCCAATAGTTGTTACCACATCTCTAATTTCTAAATATTTCAGTCAATCCATCCAGCTATCGATCATATCCTATTATTCCATTGTTATAAACATCTTCCAGGGATTTTTTTTTATCTGTGTTGCCATCCTTTAATTAGTTTCGCACTCTCTATTTCTTCTGGAATTTCTTATTTATCTGTCTGATCAATCTATTCAATCTAATCCTTTAATCTCCCCCAATACATTTACCCAAAATTTACACTGTTGTTTCCTCCCGGGATAAAACAATTGTTGAGGTTAAGCCTCAAGGTTCAGCATCACGATTCTTAGCCCAAAGTGTGTTTTTGTAGAAAATTTACAAGAGGAGTTACTGGATTTCTATCACTTTGAATTCGAGGTAAGAGGGTTTCAGAAGTAAAATAGCTATTGCCACATATAGATAAGGGGGAAATCATCTAAGAGAGATGAGAATGAGCAATATAGCTTATAATTGTGAAAATAGATATTGTGGAAATAAGTCGAGTCATGGACTAACGGCCAAGCTAACTAGGTCACGACCTACAGTCGATATGCTCTGATACCATCGCTGTAGGGACCCAGATATTAACATCCGGATTCCTCTGTGATTACTGCACTATTCCCTGGATCAGTAGATAGTGCTCATAGTTACAGTAATGAATATCAAAATACATATCATGCGGAAGCGTAAAATTTAATAGTAGACTTACTCATGGGCCGATTAGGCCGAAATCATTAAATTGCAGCAGCGGAAGAACGAAGCACACAGGTGGGACCTTCAGGACATGCCCACAGGCAGCCAACTGGAGGTTCGCGACCTAGCCCTTGACATCTTCATCTTCTCTGCCAGCTTGTCCAATCTTGTTGCTGCGGCGCAGTGATTTGATTCCTGATTCTGAATTTTGTCGCAAAAGCGAGCGTGAGCACTCCGACCCCGTGGTCCGCGAGCCAATACACAGAATGCAAATAAATAGTATGCATAGCTTAACAAAGGAGAGGCTCGGGCTATTTTATTTTGCGTAGGGTGCTTTTGAATACAAATAATTAAAAAGCCCTATGACTTAGCAATTTTGGAACAAATCATAATGTACAAGGAAATGCATTATTAATATCGATTCAGATTTCATCCACCGTTACATGGCATCTGCACCATATAGCAATTTCTTCAGCGTTATAGCCGCTTAACTTACCACTGGGACGACACCCAGGACAACTCAAATCAGGGCCTTTCACAGCCCTCTACTTTTTCATCCCACCCACAAAACATTTTGAAATAGAACTATATCAGGTTAAGTTCCCATGTCCGCCCTTGACCGTGGGCACGGCTATTCGAATAGTTTTGACTCTGCAGAGTTTGTACACTTTCACCACAAGAGACAATCGACTCGTTGCCCCACACGATTCCTTAGACGTGTGGTTGAGCAGACCATCACAGTGACTTTTCAAAGTATCTAGTCCCTTTTCTCATCTCACTTTATGGGCTTCTCCCACTTGCGGTGGGTCCCATACGTTGCACGGGATGTTCCCCACGGCTACTAGCCTACGGGCTCCCCTCCCCTCTGCGCTAGTACGACTGGGAAACTTCACCCTCCACTCGGTGTCCCTTTAGGCCTTCTCTTGCCCTTGCGTAGCCACTTCCCAACCACTACCGGTGAGATGAGTTCGGGGATTTCGATAAGTTTACTTAGCCAAGTTGTATTTTACAGACTTGTGGTTGTACTGTTTTACACAGGAGGTCATGACAAGATTCAGTCCTTATTGGTATCTGGGCGGTCTACCACTAACCCACTTTGTGCTTCCACTGCACCACACATTCACACCCCCGAACCAATCCGCCCAGATATTTAAGCATGTTGGGGTTTTTGGAAACATAAAGTAATCATACCAACATATACCAGTCATTCCCGTCATGACTGCCCGAATCAATTTCTCATGAATAAAAGTGATGCTTGGGACAATTTCTTGCCCCGGGTTCCTAATCAATGCTAAGCATGGCATATAATTGAGGACTTATTTTCGAAATGATACTATTATATTTTTGCTAGGGCGACAAGGTTCACACATTCAAATATTCCAAAGGAGGGGTAATATTATTCAAGGTAAACAATGGGCACATATCTAGCATATTAAATTAAGCATGTATTTGCATATAAATTAACAGCATGCAATTTGATAATTTAAAACAAAGTAATTTGCAGAAAACATAGGATCAACATGATCAAAGTATTGACTCGCCTGGCACGGTTTACCGCAGACTTGAGCTCACACGATGCTTTCTCTTGAATTGACGTTTATCTTCACTTCGAGCTTGACCTCACTTGATCCAATGAGTCTTCACGACTTCCGATTTCTAATTACGCGATAAACGACTGAATCCAAATAAAAGCAAATAACTCAAGATCCAAACAAATCCGAATAAACTTAATTTAGTTTTACTTTGAGTTAATGGGTGATTCGTGTGGTTTGAGGCAAGGCCGACGGTGGAATACGATGACTTGATCTTGTTATTAATAATCGCTTTCATTATTGCTTTAGACCTATGAATTGGGGTGCAAGTCTAGCTGGGTATCATTTTGTCGAGCGTTGATTTTTAGGGCATGTGATATACATATATAAGTAATATTTGCAAGTTTTAGCTTATCAAGTTAATCTTATAGTCTATGTTTTTTTTAACATTAGGTGATATGATATTTTATGTACCTCCCTTTTGTCGCTAGACTATGTTTAATTTGAATTAGGGCTTAATTATTCGGGTTCTAGCTTGCTATATATGCAATTAGGCTCAATATTACTATGCACTAAAGCTAGTGTTAACATTTGGTTAATGGCACTATTTTTATCCTACTTATACTTTAGCTACTATTAGGCTTAGTCTCATCTCAAATCTTAGTCTACATCTAGCTATCTTAGCAAGGCTTGGTTTGTATCATTTTATGTGACCTTAATTACCCATGTTAGTGGTTACATGTTCAATTTAGAGTATTTATATGTCCGTGTTATGATTTTGAATCATGATGACCTAGGGCTATTATATTAGGGTATGGCACTGGGGTTTGTTTAATGGTGGCACGACAATTATTGGGCCTCTATGTTTACATGTTAATTAAGGGCCACCATTATTAGGTACAGACATTTATCCAAAGCCTTTATTAAATAATTAGATTTACAATTTGAATGTTTAAGTCATACTAATTATTTATCATGGCAACTATTCCGAATTTAAATCACACATAAACTCCCTAATGCCTTATTTAAATTTTATTAGCTTCACCAGTTTTTCTCAAGTTCTCCCTTTAATTTTGGGAAAATATATGCTATTGGCTTACTAATCATACAGATATGATAATAATAACTAATCCATGATTAAACATTTATTAAGTTCATGTATATATACTAATAAATTTTGTACCTCCTATGGATGTATTTTTAATTAGAATTCTTATTACTTTTGGACTATACACTAAACCACATTTTATTAAAACCTCTAATCAACAACTAAACCTCATCTAAATATCTAGACTATATCAGTGGCTCATATAGTAAATAATCACATATTAAAATGTTAAGTAACCTTAGTTTATATACTAATTAAATTTATTACACTCCCTAGATTATTCCCTAAATTTTCTGGATTTTTCCTAAGTTTCCTTCTTCATTGTAGCCACTGGCAAAATAAAAAAAAGAAACCTAACTCTATATTGCAGCCGGGGATTCGAACACGGGCGGGGGAAATGAGAGCACACGCTGCTAGCCGGGTGGGTCGCTGGTGTTACCTGATTAGGGAGGGGGAACAAAACACTTAAGCCGTGCGGCAGCAGAGGCCCGAAGCAGAGCAAGCCGAGGGCGACGGAAGACGGCGAGGTTGCCGGCGAGGGGTGGCTGATGAGGGCCGGGTGAGGGCCAAAACACGTCGTGCGCGCCGAGGTGAGGCCGGTGGAGGCGGTTGTGGGGGCCGGGGAGCGTCGAGGCGGGCCGGCGTCGTGCGGTGGCGGTGGCCCAAGGAGGAGGTCGTCGCCGGCGATCTACAGGGACGGGGAGGCTCGGCCGACCTCATGGTTGACTTCACGACGTCACGGAGAGGGTGTGGATGTCAGGAATCAAGAAATGGTGGTGCGGTTAGGGAGATGGCTCGGCGGCCGGACTTGAGGAAGAGAGGGGATTCCGGCGAGGAGAAGGGAAGGGAAGCCGATTGCTCTGGGGGGAGTAAAAGGGAGGTGCGAGGAAGGGTTTGGTGAACTCGGCTGCCTTTGTAGTTGCGCGGTTGGAGCTGGCACCGGGAGACCCGCCTGCACAATCCCCTCGGCAAGCAACGGAGGTGCAGAGAAGGGCATGATGCCGCTGTGCCGCTCGAGGGAGGGCAGGGGACTCGATCCATCCTCCTGGAGGGACGGCTCAGGCAACGCGGGGAGGAAAAAGAGAGCCGGCGGCAGTGCGGCGAAGAAAAAGAGAGCGGGGCAGAGTTCTTGACGCGGCCGACCAATGGGGAGAGGCGACGTTGTCCAGCGTTTCCGAGGTGAGGCGGAGGAAAGGAGGCGCGGAGGAAAGGGACGACGTGGAAGCAGCTCGTCCGCGCAGCGAAGGAAAAAGAAAGAAGGAGGGAGCCAGCGCTGGGGGCGCTCAGGCAGAAGGAGTGGGAGGCGGCCGCGCTGAAGAAACGGGGAGAGCGGGGAGTTGGGCTGGCTGACTCGGTCGGGCCTGACTCCCCCCCCCCAACATATTTTTTTTCTTTTTCTTTTTCTTTTGCTATCTTCATCACATGTATATGAAAATACACATACACTTATAGTTTTATATACAGGTATTTATGCTCTTTATTTACTGATTTATTTGCCTAATGTGCCTTTTTTTATTTGACCAACATTATGTGTATATGTATATATGTATTCATATGTGGACCCATTTTTATTTACTTGCCACTTTACCTCTCATACCCTTATCTTTGTAGATGACATTTTGTGCTTAATTACAATTCTCTCCTTATATTTTAAGGATCATCTTTTCAGATTCTTATTTAAATTTTCAACTCTCCACTATTCAAACTTATGTTTCTTTTTGGATCCTTTTAACTCTTAAATCCTTTTGCCCAAATTTTTAGGAAAACATTCTAACTCCAAACGCAAATGGAATTACATTACAAAATTAACTCAAAAGCTTTACATATTCCTGATTCAAATTTCAGGATGTTACAGTAAGTGAGTTCCAACCTTCACAACATACCGGGTCTTCTCACAAGCTTCTTTGAGAAGATCATCAGGCACGACATCTCCAACACTATCTAGGAGTCGGCAACCTCCAAGTATAATAAGTCAAACCCCTTGCTTGACTCTCACCACATGCAATGAATGCACAAGCTCAACTGGATACAAAATCCACCTCTAGATGCAACACATGAAACTAGAACTAGAGTCCCCTCTTCTTACTCACAATGTGTAACACATACACAATTGAGAGAACAAACTCACACTAGCTCAAGGGGACGAAATAGAGTGCCAAAGATAGTATCCCAACCGGCCAAGGGGTATTTATAGCTCTCACCACAAAAACTAGATGTTGGAGAAGAAATCCCCAAAACAAATCGGTATTTGCGGTACTACTACCATTTATGGCTGGTACTACCGCACCTACTATTCAACGGCTATCTTCGGTTCAAAAAATTTAGACGTTGGAGTCAAAGTCAAGGATCGGTTATGGCAACTAGAGGGGGCGAATAAGCGGAAATTAAATCTCCCGTACTCAAGTATTTCTTTTCTTGAACTTTAGTGCTATTATGAAGACACTAGATTCAAGAATACCAAGAGTGAATTAACAAAAACTGAACAAGAATTTCAACAACTTGACAACTAAGAAACCTCAATATAAACTTAACTAAAATTAATAAAAATTGAATCATAGTAAGATAAGATTATCAGAGTCATGATTCCAAAAGGTATTGCAAAATAAATCCTAAGAGATAGACCTTTCTTGCTCAAAGTCCACGTTGCATCGAAAATGAAATTGCAGTAATTTAGCTATCAAGAAATCTCAAGAACTCAAAATCTATTCAACGAAAATTGTTGTAACACGAATCATAGCAAGATGAGGTCCTCAGAGTAATGATTTCAAAAGGATGTAAAATAAAGCCTAAGAGAGATACCTATCTTGTTCAAGATTCACCTTGCATCAAAACATAAATTTCAGCAACTTGGTGGTCATGAAACCTCAATAACTACTATCCAAAATTGATAAGAAAACTTGAACCATAGTAAGATAAAATACTTAGGGTTATGACTCCAAAATAGATTGTAGAAAAAAAGTCTAAAACAGAAATGTCAACAACTTAGTGGTAAAAAAAATCTCAAAAACTCAATGTCTACTCATCCAAAGTTTATGAAACTTGAACCATGAATAGAAAATAATCTTAGGGCTATGATTCCAGAAGGAATTGCAAGATAAACTCATAATCTTAACCTATCATGTAAATAGTTCAAGCTGCACTAAAAACAACAATTTCAGCTCAAGTACACGGTAAATGCAAGCACAACTTGAGCAAGAATGAATTCTAATGGATCTTTCTGAGTTAGGACACACGCTTGATGAACTCTTCAATCTCATATATGTCCTAGGTCCAATAAAACTATTGCAGGTAGGAGGGGAATAAAAACTTAAGTTGCAACAAAGAAAAGCTAGAAATTACAAGAAATAAAATAATTTTCAGAACATGTATGAACTTGGAACTTCATTGCTTTGAGAGGAAGGATATCAAAGCCACACTTTCTGATGGGCAAAGCTCAAAAGAGCAAAAGAAAAATCCTAAATCCTTCTCAAAAACTTGGTGGTGGAGGTATACCCCACCTCTCTATTTGTAGCCCTTTGGGAGCAATCTCAACCCTTGGATCACCTCAAGGGCTAAGATTAACTCTATCTACTCACTCATATCTACATAGGGTTCAGCTGACACTTTTTCTTATCTAGAATACCCCTCAAGGCTAGCTACAATTACAACTCATCACTTAGCACACATCACAAAGTGGCTATTACAAGATCTGAGCCCTTGGCTCTACACAACTCAACACACATGATTTATTAGCCCTAAACCACCTTCAAGGGTGTGCCACAGTATTCTCCATTTCAAAGATTCTAGGTAATATACCAATTACTTCAATGCCCACTTGGAGCTACATACACACACACATATATAGGTATATATATAGGTATATATGTATATATATATGTATATATGTATATATATGTATATGTATATATGTATAGGACGCTGAAATGGGGCACCATGGTATCTGGGCACCAAGTCTCCTTGCCTTTGGATTACTTTTAGATGCGTGCTAGTGCAATGGTATACAATATGTTAGGCATGCTAAATCAATCAAGGATGGAAAGTTTCAATCATACTAGCACACATCTAAAAGTAATCCAAAGACAGGAAGATTTGGTGTCCAAACACCATGGTGCCTCTGTTATTTATACCATATGTATATGTGTGTATATATATGTGTGTGTGTGTGTGTATGTAAGGGCACAAAAAATGCACAAATGTAAAGAAATATGCTTTAAGCATATCACCATTTAAAAGAAGTATGCTACAAGTATGCCATATGCTTAAGAATTGAATGTGGAGTAATAGGTTGTTACATGAGATTGCTAGCTCATCTAGATTTAAGGTTTGGTTTATTTTTAGGCTTCCACTTTTCGATGTGATATCCCATTGTGCTCTTTATAAATTGGTTTGATCATTGTTGGGGTACCTATCATTAATCTAATTTACTTAATCATGCCAAAAACTTGTTTTGACATTGCTATATAATATATGACTTTATATGATCTAAGTAGCTATACTAAAAAAATGGTTTGGTTAATTTATTAATTCAATGTAACATGACTTGGATAATCTACAAAGTTTCTTAATGTTTACTATCATTGCTCCTTCTTAGAATTATTCTTTCTCTGAAGTTCTTGATGATTACATTGTCAAAAGGGGAGAAAAATGGGAGAAATTGGAGAGATTTTGATTTTGGAGTAATTGGAGAAATTTGCTAAAATTGAGGGGGAGTTTTTTTTGGAGTTTTTACTGAGTGATTGCTGCTGTGGTATGTCAAATTCTTTTCTCTGCAGCTTCGAAACTTTCGTTTTGTAAATTTTGCTCTTCTTCCAAAACACAACTCATTTGAGATATTTTTAGGTGTTGTCAATGAATTCATCAAGGGGGAGATTGTTAGACTATATGGATAGGTTGGGAATATACTGATGATGAATAATTAACATTTGGGTTGCATTAAGATTTGTGTTTGTGAAAGTTTCGGTCGATGCACTATTGTAAAACTAGAATTGCTGGAATATTTAGGTTACGCGGTCTGATCACCTTGTACTGGAAAGTCTAACTGGCAGACTTCGACCGTTCAGCAGTCATAGACTTTGCGTCGACCTCAATCGGTAGTCCTAAGCTCTGACTAGGATGGTCGTAGCTATAGTACATAGTCAGTGGTCGTAGCTACAATACATGGTCGGTGGTCGTAGCTACAGTACGTGATCGGTGGTCGTAGCTACAGTATATGGTCGGTGGTCATAGCTACAGTACCTGGTCGGTCGTCGTAGCTACAATACTTGGTCGATCATCATAGCTATAGTACCTGGTTGATGTTCGTAGCTACAATGCTTGGTCAGTGGTCGGTGCTATAGTGACTAGTCAATGGCCGATTATCATAGGCTTCAAGTGCTACAATTCATGTGACCTTTGAGTAGCCCGAGTACTCGTGTTGGGCCAGCGGTCTTACCAGCCTGTGCGTGGTGATCAGACCAGTCTTTTTGGGTGGCCTGAGGTTGATTTTGGAAAGTGTGGATTTTGAGTTTGAGGTTGATTTGGGTCCTGTTTATTGTTAGTTTGGGGTGTGACATGTGCGTGGACTGATGTTGGTCAAGTTGGAGAGAATTTGTGCCGAGAAAACGTTCTTTGATCTTTGCGTGTGTAGGTTGGGTATGGAGATGATCATGGTTGATGATGAGGAGGACCGGGACTAGGATAGGGAAATCTGAGGTTTAGGTGGTCGAGGATGTCACGAGGTGGTTGAACTCACACTAGAGCATGTAGAGATTAAAGTTGGATGATGCATGGAGAAGCTACGGGAGGTGCGGTCTTGGAGGCTTTGATATGTGATGACACTACTACAAAACAAGCTATATACTAGATGCCTTATCATAGATGGCTAATCAAAACCGTTAGTATTAAGTATAATCACAGATGATTTTAATACAAACCGTCTGTGAAGAGAAATATCATAGACGATTTATAGTGAAAATCGTCGGTGAAGTATCACAATTTATACCATCTGTGATACTTCACAAACGGTTTGTATTAAAAACCATTTGTGATAATGAAGTTACTATAGATGATTTATATTAAAAATTGTCTGTGATATTTTCCCGCCTCGTCGCAGTCCTCCAAAATTTCATAATCTTCCACCTAAATTCGAGTAGGATTCCGTTCCAAGACACCTTTAGTAAAATAGGCGTAACTTTTGCATACGGTGTCCATTTTTGATATTCTTGTACTCGTTGGAAAGTAACAACGAGCCTGATAAAAAAATGACTAGCTTGCACTGAATTTGCATTGTAAGTTTTTAGTTTCTATTTTTGCCCTTTTTTGGACTTCCCTTCAGAATTTGGGTTTCGCCTCTACTACAAAGTTGTAGATCTCGTCGAAACCATTTAAATGAGCATATATAACAAAACTTTGCTATTTTATCTTCTGATAGTAGCTATTTAGATTGCACCGATATGTTGTCTTTGAATTGTGATCTACAGTCTGACCATTATCACCGACGTCGGTTTTGAATTAGAACCATCTGTGATATGTCCCATTATCATAGACATTTTTTGTTAAGAACTATCTGTGATGTCTCTATCATAAATAATTTGTAATCTGAAATGTCTGTGATAATTCCCTGCCACATCACAGAACTACGGCATCTCCCCGAGAATCTCGATCTCACCCATCCATTCTCTCCACATCCAACAGCAGGCACTGGTCTCCTCCCCATCTCTCGCCCCTTATTAATGCCCCTCTCCCTACTCCAAGAACCAACACCACCAGTACTACTTCAACTTGTTTGTGCGCGGCAAGGGTGGGAAGGGGTTCATTAAGAGTGACTGAATATTCAATTGAAGCAAGATGGAATGGAAAAAAAGGCAATGACATATCTACACTATTCCAAGTTGTCATCATCGACAGGGGGCTTTTGCTTGTTACATCACACTCTGTTGATTTTGGCATAGAAACTGAAAATGGTATTCATTGCCTTTTTGTTTCTACTACTTGAAAATTTTCCCGCTCCACTTGTTTTGGATTGTAGTTTAATGAAGGATGTGTGAGTTTAGCTTACATTAGCCTGAAGTTTTTTTTGTAATGTTAAGCATCTTTCTAAATTTTGTAACCATGAAACTTATATTTGTAAAATTGTAAGTATCCTCTTGTATTAAAATGGAACTGTGAACTCGCACATCGCAGATGGTTGGTAGCTAGAACCGTCTGTGATGTGTGAGTATTACAAACGGTTTTTGGTTCGAGCCATTTGTGATAGTGTTCTTTACAAACGGTACTAGTTACAAATAGTTTGTGTTGTATTTATCACAGACGACTCACAAACCATTTGTGATAATCTTCGATTATCACTGACATGTAAATTCAGATAGTTCAGAAAATCATCTGTGATGACATTCCGAACTATCTGTAATGATCCTTTTTGTATAGTAGTGTGAGTTAGAAGGTATTATGGAAGGTGTCCATAATTGGAAGGTTTAGATATTATGGAAAACCCGTGTTTAGAAGGGTTTCGGGTCTCTTGATTTTTGAAATTGGATGGAATTTCGTTTCCGTGTTGATGAGGACACATTTTGGGCTCTAGCATATAAAAGCAGGGAGAGATTAAGGTTTATGGTGCGGCTTTGAGGGCTAAAGCTTTTGGAACTTTTGTGCTAGGGTTTAAGGGGTGTCGTAAGGGCACTTTGTAGCCACAGAACATGATTCAGAAATAAAAGATCAGATCTATTCTGAAAAACTTAGTTGGCATCAGCGCATGTTTTCTAGGCATTGTCTTCGACTTGTTCTCGTTCCGAGCAGAGCAGTGCATGATAAGATAGTGTTCCTCCGTCGATTTCACTTTCTTTGATCACTCGCCAAGTCATCCACTTGATCGTCGTCGACTACATAGTGATCAGACTACACACACCAGTTAGACCGCCTTCACCTTTGCAGTGTCAAAAAGCGGAGACAATTATTCACCTACTCTGATTGCGGTATTTGATCTTGCAATTTCATTTGTAGAAATTTGATACCACTTGTAGGGGATACCACTTATTTTTTTACTTGTAAGGGATAACACTTGAAGGAAAAAGATGATATCAATTGTAAAGACAAAGATGAATCTCACGCTGAAGTCAAAATGATCGACAGTGCAGCCACTTTTAGAGAGATACCATTTTTATGATAAAAGCATCATAATATGATCAAATGTCATATGGAGTTAAGAAGATATTTGAGGGTAGCTAACAAAGATAATAAGGATCAACTTAACTTTGGGGATCAAAGAGAATGACTAAGGGAATTAGAAATAAAAAATTTGGATAAATCAAGCAAGTCTCCCAAGTTCGGTTAGAACAGCTGCAAAGATGCAATCTGATCGCTGGACACCGATTGTACCACTGAGGAGATGCGGTCATACCGGGGTGCAACAGAATGCATGCTGATGATTGAAATTTTGAAGGGAAGTTAAATACCATGTTATAATTTGCTCTAAAATTTTTTTAACAAAGAAATATAAACTATTTTTAGAGCATTTTCAATTATATGATAAAGTTAAAACCCATTGCCAAAATGGCCATGTGAGGATGTTTTTAGCATAACAAATAGAAAGGCTAGGCCTTTTTGTATTGCGTGTAGAAAATATGCCTCAATAAATGCATGTACGAGTCTTTTTTAATTACAACGCATGGATGGGTGCATGCCTGATCAAGGTTGTGCATGAAAAAACAAAGGCACAACCTTTTGTGTTAGGAACAGAACTAGGAAGTAGGAACTGATGCATTGATAGATGCATGTCCGATCTAAGTTTTTTTTCCATCCAAATATATAACTGCGGAATTTAAAACTATAAATCCTAGAAAAATGAGTGAGGACAACAAAAACTTAATTAATTTAATTTTCGAAATTAACCATAATGGAATTTAAATCTTTTTGTTTGCATAACTTCTATGGAAGTCTCTCTAAAAGGCTCCATATTAATTCTAAAAGTGAAAAAGTGCAAATTACCACACCTAAGCAGCAAAAAAGAAAAAAAGAGAGAAATTCCCACAAAAAACACAGAAAGGGGCAAAAAAGAAACTCAACATATATGGACGTAAGGCCCCGTTCTATATTTATGGAAGCTGTTTTCCTGCCCACCAATTCTATCAGTATACAGATATCAACGTGTGGAGAAATATAGGAAACAACCAATTCAGCCAATTAATATACGCCACCCTTCACAAAAGAGAGAAAGATTAACTATCATATCATCACATAAATATAGAACATGTACACTAAGAGACTATATATTAATATATAATACCATTTTTGCCATGAAATTTAGAATACTTTAGGATTTATACAAATGTAACAAATTGGTTTCGTAGAATAACTAGCATGTGCGGACGCACGGATTGACGAGTGCCCCGCTTATTTTGCATCCATCTAGCAAGTTTAACGCCAAATTTCCCATGTCAAATTAACGCCCGCAACCCACGACGGACTACGTACAAGCGCTCCGATATATCGATCGGCCTCATGATGCAACATCCCATATCGCGTGTATCGGTAGTTTTCTGGATCAACGCGTCCGGGCGGTGTCAGGGCTGCCCTGGCGCTAGGGGTGGAAACGAATTGGAATATTGGATACGAGAATAGTTTCAAATACGAATACAAATCTATATTTTTAAAACGAATACAAATACGAATTCGAATATTTTTAAATATGGATACAAATATTCTCGAATACCAATATTTTCGAATACGGATTTTCTCGGATACGAATATCGGATAAAACAGATTCCTAGCGGTTTTGCCGATTTTTTACCGGTTTTTGACCGGTTACCGGTTTTAAACCGCCTAAATTCAAATTTTGAATCACAAAATTCGTACGGATTTGTCATGGGTTCTAGAAATGGATCGAATTGTCTCAAATACGAATACAAATATTCTCGAATACAAATGCGAATACGAATATTCTCAAATACAGATACGAATATTCTCGAATACGAACATTTTCGAATACAGATTTCGCTTACTACATTCGCATTTTCTTGGATACAAATATCGGATAAAATAAACTATCCGTTACCGTTTTTCACCTCTACTGGCGCCTCTTATCCGCCTGTCCCCATACACTGCATCCTAGCCTCTCTCTCTCTCGGGCATCTCCTCTGTCTACCAGCCAGTAACTACTGTACATGTATCTATGCGGTGCGTGCATGGAAGCTAGCTCGCTAGCTATATGCCAATTTTTTTCTTTTGTCTGTAGCTCATGATTTTTATATATGTTTTTAAGATAATAGTAGATGATAAAAACATCAATGTATATGATGTACATAATTTTAGACCTAAGAACCGTTGAAAAAAACTGCTTGAAAAGATTATCCTATTTATTTTAACTTAAAAAACTAAAGTCAAAAGCCAAAAAATCATAGACTACAACTTCTTATTTGCTCTTGCAGACAATAATGACGAGCTTGCACCATATGTAAGATCCAGTCGATCCTTGAGAAGAACAAGTATGCAAACACTGACAAGTAGGTGGATAGTTGCATAGAGCATCCGTAGGCTCGCAGCAGTCGCAGAGTACTGGACTACTGGTACTACATGGGCTCTGTTTATTTTGATTTGAACTTTTGATTTACGGTTGATTTTTTATTATTTTAAATTTTATTTTTTTCTGATTTTTTAGTTTTTTAGCTTTTTTGTTTGTTCTTTTTTCGTATTCGTTTGCGTTGTTCGTAATAGGCTAAACTGTTTTTAATTTTTAAATTTTTTAAAATTTAGTTACACTAAATAAATCACTATTAATTATAGTATAATTTTAATTATAAATTAATTTATTTCAGTTCAATGGCCCAGTAGGACATACTGGGGTGCTTATTAACTACGGGCTAACGCAACGCAGAAAAAACATTAATCGTCAAAGCAGCTAGTTATTTGTCCTGCAGGCTGGGCTAGGCTCGGAGGCTGAGGCCGGCTGAGCTGAGCACTTGATGCAATCACAGGCGCCAATCTACAGAGAGTGAGACGTCGCTTTTTACCTTCCCATCAAACCCCATGCATGCAGGCATGTCTACACATGATGACATGAGATGCCACTCAATGAGGGGCCTGTTCTTTTTCCTCCGAAGTCAGCGGTTTTTGACTTTTGCTACAGTATCTAACTTTCAAACGGAGTATTTTCTTAAGACGGGGTCTACAAGTTAAACGATGTACACGTTAAAAGCCTAACATCTGTACCAGCCAAAATCGCAAGTGAGTATCTCTCTCTCCGTAATCTGTACCGTAAACAGTCAAAATTCAAAAATTTCAGCCAAAAACCATAAGCCGCAGCCATTGCCAAACAGGCCCCTTGGCCTCCCTCCCAGCACTTCTTCCCTCCTCCCCAGGAAACCCTTATCCACCATCCCATCTCTTCTTATATACACACATGTACCCCTCCCTAGTGTTTGTCCACCTAATTAGCTAGCTAGCTACCCTGCATTTCTTGTGCCCTTGATTGGCCAGCTGCTGCGCTGAGAGCTCTATACTAATGGCGTCGACGGCGGTGGCGGCGGGCGACGGCGCGGTGGGGCCGCGCGAGGGTACAGGGGGTGGGACACTGCCACCGCCGCCGGAGCAGGGGCTGAGGTGCCCGCGCTGCGACTCGCCCAACACCAAGTTCTGCTACTACAACAACTACAGCCTTAGCCAGCCGCGCCACTTTTGCAAGAGGTGCCGCAGGTACTGGACCAAGGGCGGCGCTCTCCGCAACGTCCCCGTCGGCGGCAGTTGCCGCAAGAACAAGCGCCAGCGTTCTGCGGCCGCGGCGGCCGCCGCGGCTGCCTCCTCCCGCCTCGCGCTCAACCTGCTGGTGGAGAGTATTAGTACGGCCGCCGACCTGGCGGCGGCCTTCGGGAGGCTGGGCTTTTTTGGCGGCGGGCCAGTGTCGTCGCCGCTCAGCGGCGCCGCGGTTGACTTCCAGGGCGCAGTAGGCATGCTGCCGCTGCCCCGGCTCTATTCCCCGGTCGTCAGCCAGTACATGCCGTTCGAAGAGTGGCCCTCGGGGGCGCCGGGGGGCATTACCGGCGCCTGCAACGGCGGCGCAATGAACGGGGGTCAGGAGGCGGTGAGCAGCACCATTGCGTCGTCCATAGAGTCGTTGAGCTTCATCAACCAGGACCTACACTGGAAGCTGCATTGTCGGAAGTCTGCGTTACCTGACACATACCCGACCTGACATTACGTTCACGGTCGGATATGTGAGTCGGTTCATGGAGAAACCGACCCAGGAGCATATGAACGTTGTGAAGCATATTCTGAGGTATATCAAAGGTACTTTGAACCTTGGGATTCAGTACAAAAGAGGAGGCGGAAAGTTTTTGCAACTGACGGGCTACAGTGACAGCGACATGGCGGGAGATGTCGATGATCGGAAGAGCACGACGGGCGTAATGTTTGTGCTTGGGGAGAGTCCGGTCAGTTGGCAATCACAAAAGCAAAAAGTGGTCGCTTTGTCATCCTGTGAAGCTGAGTACATCGCAGCAAGCACAACATCGTGCCAAGGAGTTTGGCTCGCTCGATTGTTAAGTGAATTGTCGGACGAGGCAGTTCAAAAGGTGACGCTCAGGGTTGATAACAAATCTGCATATCGCTGAGCAAGAATCCGGTTCTACATGATAGAAGCAAGCACATAGATACAAGATATCATTTTATCAGAGATTGTGTCGAAGAAGGGAAGATCGCGATCGACTACATCAGAACAGAAGAACAAAAAACTGATATTCTGACGAAGCCGCTGGGGCGGATAAAGTTTTCGGAGATGAGGAGAAGAATCGGCATGATCGAAGTCAAAAAAACAAGATTAGGGAGAGAATGTTGTAAATAATCTTGTTTAGAAGCCGTGTACAAAATTTGGTTGTAATCGAAGTCGTATTGCAGCCGTGATCAAAGTCGTATCAGAGTCGGAGTAGAAGTCGTATCGGAGTCGAAGTCAGAATTGTAATCGTAGTCGAACCCGTGTTAAAGTCGTAGAACCGGGTATAAAAGGAGGGGTAGTCATGTAACCAAGTAGTACCAAGCAATTTGCAAATAATAGAGAAGAGAAAAGCAATCCCTGAGCGTTGTGAGCAATCTCATAGACGTGGTCGAAGTCGACTTACGACCACGACAAACATGGTCGTAAGGTCTTTCGACCACGGTGAATAGTGATCGCCAGCATCACTGCGTGATCGTAAAGGGTTTTCGATCACGGTATTTCCAAGCGGCTGGAGGAAGACAGCGTAGCGATATAGCAGTCGTAAACTGCTACAGTGAAATTACGACCACGACTCAAAGCGATCGGTGGCGAGTTTGAGTGGTCGGAATCGGTCGTAAACGACTCTAACCAGTCGTAAAAGATCCTGGGAGGTCGTAAGACTTTCCAACACACCCCACCTGCTGCCGCCATAGCCACCACCAGCAGCAATATCAACAGCGTCCGGAGTAGCGGCAGCGGCAAAGATAACGCCACATCGAACAAGAACAACTGTGGCAGCGCAATACCGGCCTGGGGCGACATTTCGACGTTCGCGATGCTGCCGTAGTCCGGCGACGATGACGCTAATCCGGAGGGGTTCAAACTTTCCAGAGCTGATTCCGAAGGAAGTGAGCTTTCTCTAGCAGTGCTAATTTATTACTATTAATTAACTAGGGGTCTCTAAGACTCTAACTGGGTTGGGATATTAATTAATTATTAAGTGGTATATTTGTCATAACATTATAATCAACAATATCCATGTATGATGTCATGGTCTTTCTTTCTCTTTTCCTTTCCTTTGTGTTCTATTTTCACTTTAGTTCATTCATACATGCATGCATGTTATATCTCATGTGGATTAGTTGTGTTCCACCTAGGTTGTATCTAGTTTTACTTTTCACTTACATGTAAGCTAGACATCGATGAGATGGATTGAAGTGTTCAAAGTATGCTTAATCAAGCTATGGAATTCTTGTTCTTTTCGGTACAAGGTTCACAGTAGTCATGCTAGGTATCTAGCTAGCTATCTCATGACATATTCTTGCATGCATGCGAATTCAGCCTGATCGATCCATGTAGTTGCAAAGGCAGCTGTAGCGAGTACTGTTCCTGTGGGTGTGAACTGTACGCGTCCACCCAACCTCCAGTGGCATCAAACGAAGCGCCTGTGATCGATTATGGTAGCCAGTGTATGCGCTGAGAGGGCAGGCGAGTTTAGTCACGTGAATCCTACGTACGTAGAGCTAGCTAGGCACGTACAATTACCAGGAGCACAAGCCGCACAAGTGTGCCTAGCCAAGTATTGACGATTCTTATAACTTATAACTATAAATTCGCAAGCGTACAAAATTATCCGCTCCAAAATCAAAACGTCAAGAAAGAGAGCTATTAAAAAAGCCTGAGGGCTGATTTACCATCACAGAGGTTGATGGATCTAGGACCCCTCTTCTTCCTCGCCGAGCAGCATACGCATTCCGAAAAATGATCAGAATAGTTGCATGAGAATGAATTGAGATCACATTCGATTCATGTAAGAGCATGACTGGGACTCAGAAATGTGAGCTGCTTACAGAAATTTTTGCATCGTTCGAGATCTCAGAAGAACACTAAGACTCTGTCTAACGACATGCCTTGCTAGCGGCGTGCAAAGCATGGAAGAACTTCAAGAGCGTGCTTGTCAAGAACTACGTGGAGAAGGATGAAACGCCCTTTCATAAGTACCCATTCCTGGAACCACAATGGGAAGAGTTTAAGGCGATGAAGACGACTGAAGATTTTAGAAGTGCAAATGTGGTGCACAAGGCCCTCCAGGCAAAAAAACACACACCCCCACAGACTTGGCACAGCTGGGTATGCAGGCAAAATCCCGCAGTGGAGGGCGGAGGACGAACAGACAATTCTGTGGGACACCGCCCCACCATTTACCATGATCCTGGATGAGCGCGCTCGAAATTGGATTAGAGCGAGGTCATCCACCAAGTCATCCGGGGACATCTCCATCCGAAACCCTATAGACCAGGAAGTGTCCCACCGCCTGATAAGATATCGATCGAACTACGTAGCTTGTAATTACTCCATAACTTCGTAGGAAGTGAGATGACGTGTCGTGCTCTTGCAGGAAGCGCTGAGTGTTGAATCTTCTCAGGGATCATTCTAGGGAACAAGAGAGAAAGATATACTCTCCGTGGCTCTGGAAAACAAGGAGCACTTGGGTCGTACGAGAGGCCTTGGGCTTTATGTTTCTTGGAAACATGGTTTCTAAGATGACTCCGAATTGTATCGGAGTAAGAAGAGAACCAAAGTCGAGCGTGAGGCACGGCTACGAGAGGAGATCAAGGCATCTCTTAGAGAGGAGCTGGCTGATTATGTTAGAGATGAGATGCGAAGATTTACAGAAAATCAGCAGGCCGCCACCGCCGCCGCTCCTGTGCTAGCTAGCCCACCTAACCGTCGAAGTAGTTGCGCGTCCAATCCTACGACGGAAAGCGAGGCCAGATTTCCTATGTACGACATTCTGGTAATAATTATTATCTCTGGAATGCTCGATCTGTTGATAGGCCTATCGGAGTAGCTAATTTTGTATCGTTATGTAGGAGGCTACGAAGTGCACGCTCCAAGTGAAATATGCCTCTGTCCCCTTGTGTGCTGCTTGGGGCCAGACATATCCGTCTGCTTGCGGGGCCATGGTGCACCGTACACCTTTAGCACTAGGTTTCGGAAATGTTCATGTGGATGGTGTGCATGCCAATTTTGAGGTCGTCCCGCTACCGAAGGCCCCCAACGACGAGATCGTGACTCTAGGGCAAGCCATTGGAACATTCATCCAGTGGCCCAAAAGCGACATCTACCTGGAGGTTTCTTCACCGGTGGCAGGACCATTAGGGCAGTCCGAACCAGAGCTACATGCACTGGTGCCATCTCCACCACCACTACCTGCACCGGTGCCATCTCCACGGGTACTATTCCCGGTGAAGCAACTTCCACCGGTGGTACCTTTACAGTCGACTACCGTGAAGTCGACCTACAAGCGAGGCAGGGCCAAACCAAAGAAGACATATGATGATATCCCCTACTTGCCATTGGCCCACAAATTTGTGCTAGGCGAGCCGATGATCGTCCCGGAAGAGCGCCTCCTAACCCTAGGATTTGGTTGCCAAAGATTACACGCTTGGTATATGGAACAGTCCAATAAGCCACAGGCAGAACGGCGCTCAGGTATCACTGTCAAATTCAGGCCAGATCATTTGTGGCACAATATTCATGATTGTGTCTTTGCGATGACCTTTAAGGATTTATTTCAACTTTTCTTGCTCGACGCTCTCGACGCCTCACTCGTTCGATGCTGGACGTTGTAAGTGTGTACAATCACAGTCTCCGTTCATGTAATACCGATATATGTCATATATAATTTGTTGCTTTTCTGTGTATATATAAATACATGGTGATTGAAGATAGATCATCCAAATCATCAAATGGTTTCCTGAACCTACGCTTGGTCGCCATGGATACCATCAGCGAGGATGCATCCTTCGTCGAGAGCTATATTACAACAACACTGCTGGCTCACCGTGATAAGGAATTTGTTCTTATGCCATACAATGAGCCGTTCTATTGGATTCTGTAATACCCCAAAAGTGATTCGAGAGTTAATCGATTAATTGGAGGGAAGGACCATATAGAAAAGAGTTAAATACGGATTTTTAGACGGGGAATTTCTGAAAATCCTGACAACCTGAGCCTGGGCTTGGCCCAGGAGGTGGCTGGCCAAAAAGGGGGGAGGCACCCCTCCCCCAAACCCTAGCCGCCACCCCTTCTCCCCCTCTCCTCTCCCCTTGTGGCCGCCACCCCTCTCTCCCCCTTGCGCCTCCCATGTCCAGCAGCACCCCCTCCTCCTCCTGCATTGAAGCCCCTAGCTATTGGTGAAAAAGATCTCCCATTGCTGCCGATCGAGCGAAGGAAGGAGACCAATCGCAGCGAGGCGATCGGATCCGGAGGAAGGGAAGAGGAAGGGAAAAAGGGGAGAAGGGAAAGAGAGGGAGTTCGTGGGGTGTTCATCGTGTTCTTCAGCGGTTCGTCAAGGGTAACCCCTGTTTTCCCCCAATTAGATGTATATTTTAATTGTGGTAGCAATGTCGATATTCTGGACTGCTAGGAAAGATTTCTTTGGATGGCTGTTTTGGGGTAGTTTCGTGGGGATTCAGGTCTGGACTTCTCCTAGGGAGCTGTAGAGGACTTCGTTATCTTTCCGTGAAGTACTAGAACACATCATTCGGACCCTTTTAGCAGAAGTTATGATTTTTCTAGTAAGGCTGTTCTGCAGATCGGGAGATTTCTGTTAGGTTTTGATAGATTGGATTGGGCGATTAGAAAATGGGAGAATCAGAGGATCTCCATATTATAAAAGTTGTAGCTAATTGCCTTATATTTCTAGGAAGGTCAAGAAATCAAGATTCGGACACTCGGGCTGAAAGTTATAGCAATTTTAGTGCTCTGTCCAGAGAACCCGATGTGAAATTGATATTTTAGAAAATTGGATGGTGCGGGTAGAAGATAGCCGATTCAGGGGGGCTCACCGACCAGGTTTAGTTAGATAATTTAATTATCTTTCTAGAAAGTCTAAGAACACCCAATTGGACTACTGTAACAATAGATATGAATTTTTGAAGTTGACTGTCCACAGGGGGCAGGATGATCTGTAGGATTTGGGGATTTTGAACCAAGTTAAACGTTTTTGTTAGTTTGTGAGTGTTTTTATTTAGTCTAAGGTCCGCTACTGTTATCTTAGCATATATTATAATTATTATTCAGGTGAAGGACGGATCCCAGGGGCAGCACCTTCTGCACGTCCCTCGTTTTCTCGCGGTTAAGGCAAGTATAATGATGGTTTAAAAATTAATACTGTGGAATGTCGATGTTTGATCTATATTATGAGTAAATGTGTTCATGGTGGTGGTAAGGATGTATTGGTGATGTTATGGTTGATTGCGAATTATAGTGTTCATGAGTATTTCTGGTGCATAGACATTGTGGATGCAAGTTTTATTTCATTGGGACATTCACGCATATGCATCATGTTGATTTATTGAAGACTTGGTCACGAGATGACCAAGCGCTGAGGTCCCCGTCATGTTGATGACGGGCTAAAGGTCCCCATACTTGTGGAGTATGGGCAATTGGTCCCTGTACCAGATGTACAGGCATGGGTATGCATCGACGGATGCACACTTTGCATTACGGTAAATGCAAACGAGAAAGAGATAAAGAGATTTTTGATCATATTGCATAGCATGGCTTATTTATATGGTTGCTGGATGAATGTGTGAAGTGATGTTCATGAATGTTCTTGTTACTATCTATTATATTTGCTGAGTCGTTGGACTCACTCTTGTTGTTGTTGTTTTTTTAGGGCACCGTTATGAGGTCGGCATGCATGGGGAAAAAGAAGGATTAGTCTTGTTGCACTTGCACGTTCCATCCATAATGGAAATAAAGGAAGAAAAATTAAATATAAGACGCAAGGACTATTTAAGTACCATTTGATTATTACCCTTGAAATTTAATTGTAATAAGAGTTTAGAATATTTATGATGCTCATGGTCTTTCTCTAGGTATTATATCCATGAATGGTTTAGTAATCTTTAATCTATTTGCTTAGCATTGAACTTATTACTTGAGGATTGGCTATTATAATCGATACTGCTAGTGAAATCTCTGATTTAGAAAGATAAACAAAGGAGGCTCTGCCGAAATTTTGTATAACGCAATTAGTTAACATTGCTTTACTTCTAATTGGGTAGCATTCCAGGTCATTGTTTGGCTGTGGTGTTACAGTTGGTATCAGAGCGGGCTGTAGGTCCGTGGTTAACGAAATATTAATTTTGACACACTAAGCACTGTAGGTGGGAATGGGGTTTGCATTGCATCTACGTTTCTGTCGATTATCATAGCTGAATGTGTGCTTAATGTTTGACTGTACATGTTATGAGATGATCTTTTGTGCCTACGATTTGATTATATGATTGTTATGTGTGGTGATAGTTGATGTCGAGAGATAGAGATCGCGGTGTGGCCATTGACATAGCCAGGTTATATCACTATTCGTGGTATTGAACTGGCGAAGGATTTTTCCTTGAGCAACTTAGTTTCAGAGGTTAGGAATGAGTTCTTTAGAAAAGTTTCTCTCTTCCTTGAGTTGAATTTGATCAATTCTTATCCTGTGGTGGTGGATGAATTTATCTTGGGCTCGTGGTTCGTTGCAGTTGAGGGTTTTCAATTGGTTTTACCTGTTCTTGAAAGCAATTATTGTTTTTCGGACTATTGAGACACTTTTGCTACCTGTGAGCATTGTGGATTTGCATGGTTGGTCCCTTCGCGGGAGTTTTGTCTTGTTGTGAAACATGTCTCATTTGTTCGCTTGGTATTCTTGTTAATGAAAGTTTTATGTTGCAAATTCTTTAACATGTTGCAAATTAAAGTGTTGAAGTTTAATACCTCTCTTTTCTGAAGGGAGGTGTTAAAATCCTTTTGTGACGTCTTGGGTTATGGTTAAGTCAGAGATTGTAATCAAATAAATTGATATGGTATGAGTATCCTTGGAAGTGAAACCGAATAAGTTGATGCTGTCTTCTTGTAGTTGTTCATGAACTGTGTTTATGAATAGGGCTATTCCTAATGGAATCAATAGAGTTACTAAGAGGCATGGAACTTTGATGAATTGGTTGATCAATAAGAGAGACAAAATTAGTAAACTTTTGGGATAAATTGAATCAACAGGTCTCAATGGATTAATCTAACCATTTAGGATAGTTAAATTCAGAAGGTGTTGGATTACTGTATTAGTGGATATTAATCTTGGAGCTATCTTTGTGGATACTTAGTGTTCGTATGTAATTGCTAAGTGCAACTGTTGTGCAATGAAGTTTGGTGTTGCGCATCAATAAGAGAGCAATGGATGGGGTTTAAAATGTGATCTATATTTACATGATGGTGGGATTGCCAAATGATATTATGTCTTTGATGGAAGAGTTTTGGTAGAATCATTAAAATTGTGTAGTAGATCTCCTCTAATTTAAAGCGGTTGTCGTAGTGCAGTTGTAATGTTTTAAAATACTTTCAATTTGAGGATGGGATGATAAAGTAGCATGGAACTATTTGATGAGATTTTGGAGGGCTTTATAATGGAAGGGTAGACGATAACGATTCTTGTTAAGAGTGTATTATTCTTGATGTTAGTAAGATTGTTGCAATCTTATTGGAAAAAAAACATTTGAAAATAAGTTATTGTGTTCTTTTGGAAAGGTTTATGATGCGCTGGTAAGCTATGATGATTCATGTTAGGAATATATAATGACGAGGTTAGTAAAACCGAGTATGAGATGATGAGGGTAGTGTTGATTCTTTTAGAAGTAAAGGAATTTGTTCATCTTCCGTGATGTCAGTTAAATGAAATGTTTGGAGTTTTGCATTCATGATCTTGTGGGAGTTCATGAATTGTTGTGGTATCTGAAATTAGTTTGCATAGAGTGACGTATTGGAAGGTTCTATCGGTTCTTAAGTGATTCATGTGATTTGAGCTTAAAGGATTATTTGCTTGAAGTTGGTAAAGTGATGTTTCCATTAAAGAAAATTATGTCCTTTGTTAAATTGAAGGGTGTAGTAGAGGTATTCGCGGTTGGATTCAAGTTTTGTACCTTGCAGCTTATTGAAGCGTGCTTAACCTTGTTGGTTTGACTCACAGAAATTCCTCAAGTTTCCAAAAGCAGTGCTTTATTTATTTATTTATTTTCGGCTAAAGTTTGATTTTCTCTTCTTGTGGGACTTGCGCACTCAACTGTGGTCTCGTCTTCTATTTTCCAAGATCTTGGCTATTTGACTTTTTTTTCCTTGGTCTTGTGTCTACGGTGTGTGGTAAACGTTTTTCTATGTGTGCTGAAAATTGTTTCTATCTATATCTTCTTCTGAGGAAGGATTAACCAATCCGTGTTGTGAAGCCTTTTAGGTTGTATAATGGCAACTTGATAGTGGTGGTCAAGTAGATGATTTGGTGAAATTGTAGGTGTCAAGTTGTTTGAGATTCATTGAGTGATAAATTGATTTCTTGGAATAATTCTCGGTGAGGATTTGATTTAAATAGAATGTTTGTCTTTGGAGCCGTCTGACTTCATGGTTGCAATTAGTAGAACCTATAGTAGATTGTGGTTCAAGAATGTTTCGATCATTTTGATAGAACATTAGAATTATCAAAAGTATGAGAAACTTGATCAATTTTATTAGAGTATCATGATTGGGCACTTTGCAAGGTCTAGTAGGAGGATTATGGTGGTGTAGTTAATGAGATTATAATTGTGAAGGAGTCTAACCGTTATGGGAATCATTCGGATAGTAGGGATTGTTGAATTATTGCCATGCATGACTTGGCTTCAGTGAGTAACCCTCCAGGAGTTAGAATCTTCCTAAAGATAATTAGGTTGAGAATACGTTTTCATGTGGTTGTTAATGATTGAGCATGTTTGATTGTGGGAATTTTAGTCACCGAATTCGAGAGTCTTCGTATCAATTATATCAAAGTGCATATATAGGAGCCCTGGAGATGGAAAATTTTGGTTTGGTGTTCTATGCTAGAACCATGGAGGCTAATGATGTTGTGTGGGAATATTGGAACAAGTGGATTCTAAATAGTGTGATGCTCCTTGATAGTGTCCTTTGGGTGTGGGAATTGAGTGTGTGTGCTGAGAATTTCAATTTGATTATCCTTAGAGAATTGTGGTGAAGTGATTGTGGGTGAAAACAATGATGAGGTGCATTGGAAATTATTTATCAAAGTAACCCTGTGGTAGAGGAGTTGGCTAGAGTATGTTATTGTGAGGTCAGTAGAGTCTCTCCACAAAGGGGTGGTTGATGCACTCGGTTTGAGCATAGTGTTGATGTTGCCAATTTAAGAGAAATGAGTTAGTGTGGCGTGTGATGATTTGGAATCTTGTGATTCAAGAGAAAGTTTATTCCTAAAAGGAAAAAAATATTCTCGGGTAGTAAAATGGTCTCTTGATTCTTGTTTGAGCTATGTGATGATAGCAAAAGTCTTTTGTGGTTTGGGTTGACTTTATGTTGGCATGTGTAGTTTTTCCGGTTCAGGAAAAAAAACAAAGGAAGGGTTTGGCATTGGAGTGATTCTCCTTTGACTTATGTGTTGTTTATTTGCAAACTAACTACTTGGAATGTGGAGAGGTTCTCGTGTTGAATCTTCTTTTTTTTTCTTTTTTTGATTTAACTCTTTTGGTCGGGAGTTGGTGATGTGTCGTTGCGATGAGAATCCTTTATTTTCAGTTGGATTCTATTTATAAAAGAGTTTGTTTACAATGAGCACTTTTGTGCGTCAGTGGTTAAAGGAGGTGCTCCTTGTTAAGGTAAAGAGATCGATTGAGAGTTGGAACAAGAGTTTCGTTTGATGTGCAGGTTGTGCGGGTTGGTACCAAAGAGAACGATAACCTGAGGTATATTTAATCGCATCTGTTAGTTGTGAGGATTTGGAGGGTGGTGTATCGCTAGGACCGCCTTGGGTCCTAGGGTGGGATACACAACGTTATGTATGACCCCGTGTCAAGGAGGTACCTACGAGATCTGGAGCTTCATATTTTACAAGACCCGTTAATACTTGAACATGATCTGTCATTTGAGTCCAAGCCAGTGCGAATTCTGGAAAGATCAGGAGAAGCATTGAGGAATAAAACTTTAAAGTATGTCAAGGTGCTTTGGTCGCAGCAGACAGAGATAGAAGCCACTTGGGAATTAGAGTCTCGCATGTGTGAACAATATCCAGAATTATTCACAATAGGTGCGTGTTAATATGATTAAGTTTTAGCTGTGATTAAACTTTGGTGTAAGCGTGGATAGAATTCGGGGTCGAATTCTGTTTAAGGGGGGTAGAATGTAATACCCCAAAAGTGATTCGAGAGTTAATCGATTAATTGGAGGAAAGGACCATATAGAAAAGACTTAAATAGGGATTTTTAGAGGGGGAATTTCTGAAAATCCTGGCAACCTGGGCCTGGGCCTTGGCCCAAGAAGTGGCTGGCCAAAAAGGGGGGAGGCACCCCTCCCCCAAACCCTAGCCGCCACCCCTTCTCCCCCTCTCCTCTTCCCTTGTGGCCGCCACCCCCCTCTCCCCCTTGCGCCTCCCATGTCCAGCAGCACCTCCTCCTCCTCCTCCATTGAAGCCCCTTGCTGTTGGTGAAAAAGATCTCTCATTGCTGCCGATCGAGCGGAGGAAGGAGACCAATCGCAGCGAGGCGATTGGATCCGGAGGAAGGGAAAAAGGGGAGAAGGGAAAGAGAGGGAGTTCGTGGGGTGTTCATCGTGTTCTTCAGCGGTTCATCAAGGGTAACCCCTGTTTTCCCCCAATTAGATGTATATTTTAATTGTGGTAGCAATGTCGATATTCTGGACTGCTAGGACAGATTTCGTTGGACGGCTGTTTTGGGGTAGTTTTGTGGGGATTCAGGTCTGTACTTCTCCTAGAGAGCTGTAGAGGACGTCGTTATGTTTCTGTGAAGTACTAGAACACATCATTCGGACCATTTTAGCAGAAGTTATGATTTTTCTAGTAAGACTGTTCTGCAGAACGGGAGATTTCTGTCAGGTTTTGATAGATTGGATTGGGTGATTAGAAAACGGGAGAATCAGAGGATCTCCATATTATGAAAGTTGTATATAATTGCCTTAGATTTCTAGGAAGGTCAAGAAATCATGATTCGAACACTCGGGCTGAAAGTTATGGCAATTTTAGTGCTCTGTCCAGAGAACCCGACGTGAAATTGATATTTTAGAAAATTGGATGGTGCGGGAAGAAGATAGCCGATTCAGGGGGTCTCACCAACTAGGTTTAGTTAGATAATTTAATTATCTTTCTATAAAGTCTAAGAACACCCTATTCGAACTCATGTACCAATAGATATGAATTTTTTAATTTGACTGTCTACAGGGGGGCAGGATGATCTGTAGGATTTGGGGATTTGGAACCAAGTTAAACGTTTTTGTTAGTTTGTGAGTGTTTTTATTTAGTCTAAGGTCTGCTACTGTTATCTTAGCATATATTATAATTATTATTCAGGTGAAGGACGGATCCCAGGGGCAGCACCTTCTGCACGTCCCTCGTTTTCTCGCGGTTAAGGCAAGTATAATGATGGTTTAAAAATTGATAGTGTGGAATGTCGATGTTTGATCTATATTATGAGTAAATGTGTTCATGGTGGTGGTAAGGATGTGTTGGTGATGTTTATGGTTGATTGCGAATTATAGTGTTCATGAGTATTTCTGGTGCATAGACATTGTGGATGCAAGTTTTATTTCATTGGGACATTCACGCAAATGCATCATGTTGATTTATTGAAGACTTGGTCACGAGATGACCAAGCGCTGAGGTCCCCGTCATGTTGATGACGGGCTAAAGGTCCCCATACTTGTGGAGTATGGGCAATTGGTCCCTGTACCAGATGTACAGGCATGGGTATGCATCGACGGATGCACACTTTGCATTACGGTAAATGCAAACGAGAAAGAGATAAAGAGATTTTTGATCATATTGCATAGCATGGCTTATTTATATGGTTGCTGGATGAATGTGTGAAGTGATGTTCATGAATGTTCTTGTTACTATCTATTATATTTGCTGAGTCGTTGGACTCACTCTTGTTGTTGTTGTTTTTTTAGGGCACCGTTATGAGGTCGGCATGCATGGGGAAAAAGAAGGATTAGTCTTGTTGCACTTGCACGTTCCATCCATAATGGAAATAAAGGAAGAAAAATTAAATATAAGACGCAAGGACTATTTAAGTACCATTTGATTATTACCCTTGAAATTTAATTGTAATAAGAGTTTAGAATATTTATGATGCTCATGGTCTTTCTCTAGGTATTATATCCATGAATGGTTTAGTAATCTTTAATCTATTTGCTTAGCATTGAACTTATTACTTGAGGATTGGCTATTATAATCGATACTGCTTGTGAAATCTCTGATTTAGAAAGATAAACAAAGGAGGCGCTGCCGAAATTCTGTATAACGCAATTAGTTAACATTGCTTTTGTTCTAGTTGGGGTCATTGTTTGGCTGGGGTGTTACAGATTCCCTAAGTAAGAACAAAACTGACTATACAGGTATCGCCCAATTACTCAATAGGTAAGTACATTTTCTCCATACATAACTATATTGTACTCTTTCTTTCTTTTCGAATGATTATGCTAACTTCTTCGAATCATGAAGGTCGTTCGCCACGTGCGTTGCACAGACACGTGGCTCGATGCAAGGGGCCAAGTCCTTGTAACATGTTCAAAATTTTTGGGTATTCGCTAGTACATATTAATTAAGTCTATACAACACTTGGTAGTAATGCCTCTTGAATTAACACATTCTATTTTTTTGCAGTGCCACCAGCAGCCGCCAGGCAACACGTGTAGATTCTACGTTTGCCACCATATGAGACTACTCCTCGATTTCTCGAAGATCACCAATTCTAAGGTTTGTCAATCTACCCACATTTATTTCATACTTATCAGGTTATATATGTATGCACATTGATATTCCTATCGACAGTGCGCATACTTTTTGTTGTCTAAAGTCATAAGATCAGATGGAGAGTTCCACATCGCACAATGATTATTTGTTTGGGATAAGATTGACATTGATTATAATTGCATATTTGTTAATGGATATTTTATTTTATTTCAATTAATTGATTTGCGAAATGGATGTTTTATGTTTGTGAAATGAATTGAGATGTGAATTGGATGTATTGATCTGCTTGTTTCAGAGGGCATGGCTTAGCATTTCCTGAGGCTAGCTAATAAATAGAAATAGGTTTAGGGGTAGTAGATAATATCACAGATGGTTTTTAACTAAAAACCGTCTATGATATTAATAATCATAGACATTTTTTTAGTTAAAAACCGTCTGTGATTTATAAATATCACAGACGGTTTTAGTTAAAAACTGTCTGTGTTAAAACCGTCTATGATTTTTATAAATCACAGATGGTTTTTAACTAAAAACTGTTTGTGATTATTAATATCACAGACGATTTTTAGTTAAAAATCGTCTGTGATATTTGCACCATAGACGGTTTGAAAGGCGTCTGTGGTGACCTCGTATCATTACTGACCCATAAATTCAGACGGCTCACAAAACCGTCTGTGATGGTGTTTCTGAACCGTCTGTAATAAGGTTTTCTGTAGTAGTGATATATGGCCACAAAAAATCAAAAGCAAAAGGGAACAAAGTTGCAGAATGCTATGCCCACAATCATATTCCACATCAGGCTTTGCCACTATGATCAGTTAGAATTGGCATGACAATTCAACAATCAATTGGACAGTTCTTTTATTGAGCTATCTAGTCCAACACAGTGCCCAGGACTGCATTCATCACATCAAAACAGTCACTTAACACTACCAACACCAAACAAAAAATTTTCAAAAGAGAAAACTAAAAAAGATCTAATTATTATGCGAGAGAAACAATTTAGTGATGCACGACATACCAAGTTTTAATGAAATAGTGTCATTGCGAAAGTGGGTAATTACAGTAGAAAAAATTCTAAAGATCAAAACAGCACAAGCTCTTAAAATCAACTGCTTTTATCGATGGAATCAAGGGGATTCAACACATAACATTTTGGTAGAAACATTTTTTTGTCAGAGTTGGAACTTACTATCTTTCTAAAAGAATTGGGTGTTTTGTGGATGGATGGAATAAGGGTGGATTGGGTTGGCTTACCATCTTCAAGGCAAGTATCCCATCATACGACTAGTACATGGCGAGGCCCCTGATGGTGAGCTCCCTCTCCTTCTCGTTCCCTCTGTCCACCATGAGCGCCTCCCCCGCATGCTCCTCCATCCTTCTCCCCACCAAATCCAATGATGGCTGCATCGCCACCACATCAAGCTATCTCTAATGGTTTTGAGTACAACATGCCAAGGGATGAAGGGATAATAAGTTATAGTTACATGGTTCTTGACGAGGCCAAGCTGGATGATGCCGGTAGGGTTGGAGGCCAGGTAGTATTTGTCGTCGGTGCAGCATTGGAGGCCGGCGTAGTAGAGGGAGTCCTCATCCCTGATGTGGAAGATGATGCCATGCACGGAGAGGGTGTGGAGCGCCCGCTGGGAGAGGACACTCCAGGAGTGGGCGCCCGCGGCGGCAGCAGCACTGGGGGATCGGGAAGGCGTGGGATAGTTGCACTTGATGTAGAGCTGGAGGAAGTAGAAAAGGGCGCATGCTATGAGGGAGCCGATCACCAAGCCACCGTGGCCCTACACCACCCCCTGTAGTGACACCACAATGCACATACCCCTGTCCACATGTGGCTGTGCACGGCCCTTGTTGCGTGATTTCAGGGACGACTTTTCCACCCCCTCATCCCCCTCTCCAAGATTTGTTCCTTGAGCAGAGAAGGTGGCATGGATCTAGAAGTGCACTGTAGCGAATTTCCACTGGGAGTTGAGGCAGCGATGGCGTGCTGGTTGGGAGGAGGTGGATGGTGAGTTGCACAGAGAAGAGGGGAGGCAGATGATGAGGAACACATGCTAGACCATGAGAGTGAGGAGTGACGGTGGGGAGAAGGCCATGGGAGGGCGGTGCAGGCACGTGGCATGAGAGGGGAACTTTCTGTGATGTTTGGCTATTGCAAGTAGGCAACCATGAGGAGGGGATGGGGAATCAGGAAGAGAGGTAGGTGAGGAGGGGGACAATTGTGGGCTTGTGGAAGAGAGGTAGGTGAGGAGGGGGACAATTGTGGGCTTGTGGCAGAACGTGGGATGGTGAGTTGGTTTTCATGGTCAAGTGTGTGGCCCACATGTCATTTAGGTTTTCTTGTAGCCGGTTTTATTGGGTGTGCTACGAGGAAATGTTAGAAGGGGTGGGACAAGAACAAAGGGGAGAATGGATGTACGACCACCAACTCATAATTTTAAGTAATAAAGAATAGAGATGTATGTGTATATATATGTATATATGTATATAGGTAGGTAGGTAAATTATTGTTTCAATCACCAGTGGTCACGCATGACTACTACTTCTCTGCATCCTCCTCATTTCTTTACTGTAGTCTTTAATTGCATGATTCATGGAGTGCTATACCGTGTGGGTGGTTCCGCATCGCATGTTGCTGATTCGTCGGTGCATGACATTCATGTTGCAATTGGGGAGCATGCTCACATCGGGTCTAGGCCGAGTCACCCTAGCTTCTCTGCAGCAGGGTACCTTCACTCGTTTGCCCTATTCCCTAATGGTGGTGAGAGTTCACACTCTATGCAGTGCCGCCACATTGAGCCCCTGAGTGACTCAGAGGAGTCTGAGCATGAGGAGGTTGAGGAGCCCATGGTGCCCAGTGCACCTGAGGTGCCCATCTCTGCCGAATCACCTACTTACATTGAGGACTAGACTTTTAGGCTAGGCCATTAGTGCTCATAATAGTTTAATTTTGGTTTAGTAAGCTATGTATCCCTTTTGTTTATGTATCATTATGTTGTAGACATTGAAATGTGAGGTGTATGTTTCTACTTTGTCCCATGTGAATTGCCTATTTGCCTACAAGCATTGTATTTAGCAATTGCACAAAAAGCTACCCTTGTGTTTAAAAGTATGTTGTGATGCCTTCTGGTGTTTATGTGGATATTTTGAACTTGGTTCTTGTACTTTGTAAAAAAATTAATCAAGTACAAAATTAATCAAGTACCTCACCCCTATTGTTCCCTCTCAACTTTAGCTATTTCCGTCTCACCATGATCAAGTGGATAACAATTGGTATGTTGACAGGATAACTGGACCAAGGACCCACTCAATGTCCAACATTTTTGGATGTCCAAGAGACTCTGGTTCATAGTCGCCTGGTGTTCAACTGCCGAACCCAACACAACCTAACCCGCTACACCCTAGTTCACATGTTGAACAACAACACAATCAAAATTAGCCTGGATCTAGGCTACCTTTGCCACCTTCTATGGCTCAAGTGCTAGCTGAAATTTGAGTGAAAATCGTCAAGCACAAAATCACATCCTCCAACAAATTGCTCAGAACACCACCAACATGCAAACTACGCTTATGGCAGTGGGAGGAGCAATGGCAGCTGCACAGCAACTGCAATTGAAGCTTGCTGAATTTCTACGAACCTAGCCATCTGTTTACTCTCATTCTGAAGAGCTGCTTGATGCCAATGATTGGCTATATGCAACTGAAATAAAGCTGGACAGAGCACTATGTGGAGACAATGAGAATGTTTTTTATGCATCGTATCAACTCCAAGGGGCAGCAAGTGCATGGTGGGACAACTATTGTGCTATGCAACCCATAAGATGAGTCATTACCTATAGTGCTTTCAAGGGTGCTTTCTGTAAGGCTCACATCCCGGATGTCCTTATGGCAATCAAGAAGAAACAATTTTATGCTTTGAAGCAAGGAAACCAGACTGTGCTAGAGTACCACCACGAGTTTAATCACTTTGCTCAGTATGCTCCTACTAATGTTCCTAATGATGCCGTAGAAATTGAGCACTTCATGGATGGGTTCACTAATGAAATGCAATTGGAATTTGTTGCTTTGGATTTCCCAGATTTTTTTAGACCATGGTCAATAAGGCAATTGTGATTGAGGATAAGTGTTGTACACTAGAAGATTATCACAATTGCAAGGGGGCTACCCAAAAACCAGCAAGCAGCAGTTTCAGAAACCTCACACTTGGCAGCCACCTACTACTCATTTTCAAGCACCACCACCTCTAAGATTTCAAGTTCAAGCTCCTCACTCGGTGAATCAAGGATTTGAGCCACAAAACTATGGTAATCAGCAGCCTAGGGGCAGCAACAAGCTAGCTGGAGTTACTTGCTTCAATTATGATGAGAAAGGCCATTATGCTAGCAAGTGCACAAAGAAGAATTAAGGTGCAGCTTGTGCCAGCTTTCCCAAAGCTCCTATCAAGAATCTAATGCAAGCACAAGGCTGTGGAGCACCTCAAATTTAGAACTACAGGCATGGGCTTGTGAATCACATCATGACCGAGGATGTATAAGAGGCACCAGATGCTGTGTTGGGTATGTTCCTTGTCAACTCAGTCCCCGCTATAATTTTTTTATTCTAGATCTTCGCATTCATTTGTTTAAAAAAAATTTGTTGCTCAACAAAAGATGGCATAGTTTTTTGCTAACTACACCCATGATAATTCAATCTTTGGGATAAAAAATGGAAACTAAACTTGTATGTCCAGAGGTTAAGATAAAAATCAATGGGGTAGAATTTTTAGCTAACTTGGTAGTGCTAAATTCACAAGGATTAGATGTCATTCTTGGGATGGATTGGCTGTCCAAACATAAAGATCGAATAGATTGTGCAAGTAGAGCCATCACTCTCACTAGTGCTCATGGTACCCGAATGGAATTCGTGTCAAGTTTAACCAACTCTTCTCCCCGCACTCTCAACTGCCTCATGATCTCATATTTAAGTAAAATACCAGTAGTGCATGAATATTCTAATGTGTTTCCTGAAAAACTGTGCAGAATGCCACCCGACCGAGACATGGAGTTTGTCATTGAACTAGTGCCCGGGACAGCTCCTATATCAAAGAGACAATATCGGATACCCACAAATGAGCTGGCTGAATTGAAGAAATAACTTAAGGAGCTACAAGAGAAAGGATTCATTAGGACAAGTTCATCACCATAGGGATCTCTAGTATTGTTTGTGAAGAAGAAAGACGGAAGTTTGAGAATGTGTGTTGACTACCATTTGCAAGAATTGATGACTTATTTGACCAATGAATGGGGCCCATGTTTTCTTCCGGATTGACCTGAGATTAGGGTATTATCAACTCAAAATTAGATCTAAAGATAGTCCAAAGATAGCTTCTCCGCCTATTATGGATTGTATGAGTATACCATCATGTCTTTTGGATTGACTAATGCTCCTACATACTTTATGAACCTTATGAATAAAGTATTTATGGACTATTTAGACAAGTCTGTGGTGGTATTTTGTAGATAGTATTCTCATATATTCCAAGATTGAAGAAGAGCATGAGCACCATTTGAGACTAGTGTTAGAAAAACTCCAAGAGCACAAGTTGTATGAAAAAAATTCATCAAGTGTGAATTTTGGTTAAAGGAGGTTGCATTCTTAGGTCATATGCTATCTGAAGGTGGAGTTGCAGTGGATCCAAGCAAGGAGCCCAAGACCGTCACCAATGCTAGAAGCTTTCTCGGTTTGGTGGGATATTACCACCGATTCATCGAGAATTTTTCCAAGATTACAAGACCACTAACTCAGCTACTCAAGAAGGAAAAGTGGTTTGCATGGATAGTGGAGTATGAAGAAAGTTTTCTAGAATTGAAGAGCAAGTTAACCACTGCACCCATGCTAGTTTTGTCAGACATACACAAGAACTTCAACATATCTTGTGATGTATCCCATCATGGACTTGGTTGTGTGCTAATGCAAGAAGACAAGATTGTATCTTATGCATCAAAACAATTAAAGCCACATAAAGTAAATTGTCCAACTCATGACTTAGAGCTAGCAGTTGTAGTGCATGCTCACAAGATTTGGCTCCATTGCCTCATCGGTAAATGTTGCGAGATATATACAAACCATAAAAGTTTGAAGTATATATTAACTCAAGATGACCTTAACCTGAGACACAGAAGATGGTTAGAATTGAGAAAGAATTATGATCTTGGCATCCATATCACCCCGACAAGGCCAATGTGGTAACTGACGCTTTGAGTTGGAAAGTCTATTGCAACAATGTCATGATCAAGGACAATCAAAAGCACTTCATGAAGAATTTCAGTGGATCAACCTAGGATTAGTGAAGTAAGGTTATATGGCAACTTTGGAAGTGAAGCCTATATTGGAAGAGTAAATTAAGATAGCCCAAAACAAGAGGGAAGATATCAAAGAAATCAAGGAAAACATGAAGAAAGGCATAGTTACCAAAATTTTCCAAGATGAGCAAGGTGTATTATGGTATGGGAAACGTTTGGTTGTACCAAATTGCAGCAAGCTCAAGGATTTAATTCTTAGAGAGGCTCATGAATTTGCATATTCAAATCATTAAGGAAGCATACAGATGTATCAAGACCTAAAGCAAATATGTTGCTGGGCTAGCATGAAGAGAGAGATAGCAAGGTTTGTTGCCAAGTATGGCGTGTGTCAAAGGTAAAAGCCGAGCATGTGAGACCAGCAGGACTACTTCAGCCCCTACCTACACTTGAGTGGAATGGTATGAAGTAGCAATGGATTTATCACCGAACTACCAAGGACACAAAAACAGTTTTGATTCCATATGGGTAGTAGTTGATTGGTTGACCAAGGCCCGTCAAGACCACATACTGAGGAAATAAGTTAGCAAAGTTGTATATCTCAAGAATAGTATGTCTCCATGGTGTGCCCAAAAAGATTGTTTCAGATCGAGGTACCCAATTCACCTCATGATTTTGAAAATGTTTGCATGAAGCCATGGGAACAATTTTATCTTTTAGCACCACTTACCATCCACAAATTGGAGATCAAACCGAGAGGATAAACCAAATATTAGATGACATGTTGAGAGCATGCATGCTGTCCTATGGTTTGAGTTGGGATAAATGTTTGCTGTATGTTAGGTTTTCATACAACAATAGCTATCAAGCAAGCCTCCAGATGTCACCATTTGAAGACATATATGGGATAAAGTGTAGAACACCACTTAACTAGTCTAAGACCAAAGGAAGACAAGTGTTTGGATTGGCCTCCATTCAAGAAGCTGAAGAACAAGTTCAATTAATTTGAGACTGGTTGAAGGCCACCCAATCAATCTAAAAAGCGTTATGACAATCATCGAAACCATGGGATTAAGTTTGAGCCAAATGATGTAACATCCCATTTTGGGAAAAATTGTACCTTGTGTAAAGAAAATTTCAAACCAAAATTTAATTAAAATTATTTAAGAAAATTTTAGCTAAAATCCAAATTTCAAATAAAATTTTCAAACTCCTAAATTACCTTGGGCTTGGCCTAGCCAACCCCTGTCTTTCTCTCTCTTGGGCCCAGCCCAGAAGCCACACGGCCTGGCCTGGAGTGTCCCATGCCTACCCACGATGACCAGACGTGCCCAAACTGCATCCGCGCCATGCGCGCCCATGCGTTGAGCCACCTCAGCCTTCACCCAACATTGTGCCACTCTCGTGCCCTGCTCGTTTCAAGATTCCCAGTACTGCGCCATGCCTGCACCACCCCAACCCCACTGCAATGCCACCACCCCTGAGCTCTAATGCCTGGCCACCCCTTTCCTTCCTCCCCGCCACAACATCTTAACCTAAGCCACCTTGTCCCATCATTTCCATGCTACAGCTCCCTGCATCGCATGCCCATGATGACACCCAACTCGACGCTGCGCCAATCCTCTCATGCATGCCTGCCCATTTCCCTACCAACTCATTGCCCTAGCTACCACAGGCCATCATGGCACCAACGGCTGTGCCATAGGACCCATTTTCGACCATGCTACTGGTCACCAAGGTCTGCACCGTCGACGAGGGGCTTCGTCTCTTCTCGGCGGGAAGACGCACTATAGCGTAGTGTTTAAATTAACACATGTGATTAAAATTAGCATAATGATGGTGCTTAGTGTTAGCTAATCACGCTGACATGTGGCCCCTATTTAATTAGTGCCTTGAGTGGCTGACGTGTGGACCCCACAGCCTTTTAAACTGGTTTTAAAAGTCAGGGCCACTGACAAGTGGGCCCAAGTTACCATTGACATAGTAAATGGACCCCACCTATCAATCCCTCAAGTATTTTTGTATTTTAAAATAAATTAGATTTAAAATTAAATACCATGGGACCCCCTTGTCAGCTTCAGTAAGAATTTTCAATAGAAAAGGTAATACAAAAATTAAACAAAAACCTGCGGGTCCCTAATGTCAGCGAGAGTAACCTCTATCCTCTTTCATTTTCTTGAATTAAATTGTATTTTAAACGTCAGATGATTCATTCTCAGTCATATTAGCTCCAAGTTAATGAAATTTGTTTTTAATTTTTCTAAATTGAAGATCTATCTAATGGCACTAGTTTTGTTAAATTTGGAGTTCATTTGCATTTTCATTAGTGTTTATATCTTTCACTCTCTTGTGTGTATTTTTTCAATGCGACCATCCGGGTAGAGTACGAGAAAGCAGAACAGCCCCAGTTTGAGCAAACTCGAGATTTCTAAGACCAACCCGCTTGTGAACTAGGCAAATCAATACTTTGATCATATTGAACTTATCTTTATGCAAATTTATGTTCATTTAAATTATCAAATTGCATGCTATTATCTATTATGAAAATGTGTAAGTTAAACTTAAGTTAGATACATAAATACTTGAATTTTATAATATTATTATATCATCCTTGACATTTGAATCACATACCCTTGTCGCCCTAGATACTTAATGGTAACTTTACTAGCTATATGTCATACTTAAGCGTTTTGCTAGTCTTACTTAAGTATCAAGGTATTAAACTACCCTATCATTGTCTTTAATCACGAAATTTATTTTGGGCAGTCATTAGAGGGAAATGACTGGTATATTTGAGATAACTTAGTTAATGCTTCTTAAAACCCCAAAATTTGTTGTTACCATACCTGGACGAATGGTATGATGGTTAGTCTAGATGTAGCATGAGAAATTATAGAATGTGGCATGTACCACCAAGATAGCTTTAAGGACTGAATCCTGTGATGACCTTCAAATGTAAAATAGTACAACCACAAGTCTATAATGGTGTCGACCTTTTTATAAATAATAATTTTTTATTTGGAATTACAAAATATAATTGCGAATTGATTTTTGCACTTTTGACCTCATGTCACGCAACCGGTGGGCGACTTGGGCTAGTCGCCTAACGGTTGGGTGACATGTGGCCAAGTCGCCCAACGGTTGGGTGACTTGACCATGTCGCCGGACCATCGAGTGACTTTGGCACGTGTCAACCAACAGTTGGGCGGTAATCCTCTACGCCCAACCGTTGGGCAATTGTTAAAAATATGTAATTATTTGTTAATCTGATAGATATAATTGTTGGAGCAGTAAATGACAATTGTTGTAGGTAGGTAACATTTAGCAAATCTTGTTTATAAGTTGTTTTTTTGAAAAAGGGCAGACATTGTTAGTTGATCCTTTTGTGATTTTCATATATTGTGAATGTACGAAATATGTTAGACTCATAATAGCAGTTTGCGATCGTCATATGTTACTGTAGTGTGATAAAACTTTTAAAAAATTTTGTGAGGACGATTAAGGTAGCAATGTTTCGTAAGTAGAAAGGTAAGTGCTATTGCGATGCAATAGATAATTTATGAATTTTTTAAAATAATCAATTTTTTATTCAAAAATATAAAATTATACCCGCGATATTTTTTTTGCATTAGTAGCCTCCTTTTTAACTGAGCGTAGATACATATATGGATTGATAATCTTTTTGTGGGCTCCACACTCCAAGCACAAGGATGGACATATACTAGACAGTACTGTTGATGAAAGATGTGTAGACATTTTGTGTGTACCTCCAGAACTCATTTTTCATGTTGTTGGATGCGTTGGTACGGGAAGAATTGAATGCGAAAAGACGACGAGATTTGATGTTGCAAATTAAAATAACTTTATAATAAAGTTGGGAATAATACGGTGCACAGGGTTTGGTTACGTGCATAAGAAATAACATCATGCACGATGCAACAAACTAAAGTACTCCTACAATACATATGCACATTTTTGGAATGGAAATAAATTTGACCTTTGGGGGACTAGTTCGGAACGGCCCGTCCTACTGCATGGACCGGGGCCATTTTCCCTTCCTTGTGAGTTCGGTGTTGAACTCCTCGATGGCCTCTTTGGCCTTGGCTGCTATTTTCCTTTTTTTCACGCTCCCTCTCGCGAGCTTCGTGCTCCCTGTGTGATGGGAGAGGTTGTTAGTGCATACTTCAAAAGAGAAATAGTAGGGGAACACACTGTAACTGGTTCTTATCGACTGTGATAGCTACTCGTATCCCAACGGGGGTCAGGATAGTTATAGGAGTAGTTTGCGTAACCCCAGTAATGCATGTCCAAGCTGAGCCACTGCTTAGACTTGAAGAACTTGCATGGGTCTCTACACCAACAAAGGGGTGGCGTCTCCCCGTCGGGCGGGTGTTGTGACGAACGCTCGGTTGGAACGTTTAGGACATGGTTGCTGCTATAGGGGCATCATTGCAGGGAGGTGACCTCCTAGCATGCTCCGCTTATTTGTCCTGGGCTGCAGCAGCCCTTGCTTATTTGTTGTGAGCCATAGAAGGCCTTGCTAGTTCGTGGGTCTACTCCCATTACTTTATCATCTTATCTCATTGCTTCTTCTGCCTCTTGTCCATCCTGATGTGGTGAAACAAGCTCTGATGTAGTGTTCGGTTTGGTTGTGTAGTGTTCTCTCCCAGATCTCCTCCACCTCCTTTTATAAGTGAAAGGGTTAGCATAGTGTGGTTAATTTTATGTGAGTAGCCTGTGAGGCAGAGTGTTTCCTTGTCTTTCCAAAAAGCTGCTGGTGAGGCAAAGTGTTGTCACATCTTACATGCAGGGAGCTGTTATGTCTTACTTTGCATAGCCCTGTCTTTTTTGTCTGAAAAGCTAAGGAGGTATAGTGTTGTCATGTCGATCTAAAAAGCTGGTGAGGTAAAGTGTTGTCACATCTTACTTTGCGGAGTATTGTCACTTCCTGCTTTGCACGCCAAATGATTCATCGACCAGTGTAGCATCACGTCACTCCATAAAGCTGCCCCTTTGGTCTTATCAGTGCATAAAGCCGCCCTATTTAGTCTTGTCACGCATAAAGCTAGCCCTTTTGGTGTAGTCACTGCACAAAGCTGCCCCATCCAATATACTCACTGCGCAAAGCTGGCCTGTGTGGTCTAGTCACTGTGAAAGGAGGGAGGACTTTGGCTCTAACCACCGCTTGATGCCAAACAAGCATGCTCAACTGGTATGACTGAAATGCAGACACAGGAAGGACGTGGTCGTGTAGGTCGTGGATAGACATTTTGATGGCGAAAAATGTTACTTCCAATGCCCACACTCTGGGGGTACAAGTAGCCAATAGTTTATTTTCTGTTATTGCTAATAGAGCTTCTATGTTAACCCTCTTTTCCAGCAAATGACGAAATACGACTTTGTCCGCTGGATAAATTCTCCCCATGAACGCCATGTTGTGACGTACATGGATATATTATGGAACCAAATCTTAGAGTTGGAGGCACTGATTAACAATCTCAATGAGGAGAATGATGACATCTACCAACAGATGCAGCACGAGAGGGGCAACGAGGAGGTTGTCAACATAAGAAGTTCCTATGATCCCATATGCTGTTGACAAACCCTAGTTGTATGTGTGTGCCACTATAACAACGACCAGTTACATCTGAGACGCCTCCTCTACAACACTCCATGTGGGTAGCGCAAAGCACCTTCTACCAGTAGCCACGCCCGGAGATGCTTATACCACGATACTCTCCCCTGTTGTACACGGTTATGTTCAATCTCCTAAAGCATGTAACATGATGTCATTTTACTATGATGTTATTTTTATTGGCAAAAGAATTTGAGAAGTACATTGCAATGAGAAGATTATTATTTGCACAACGTGGCGTGGATATGCATTATACATACATACATCGTACAAAGGAGTGTAGGTATCAATGCGACACAAATGAAGTTACAACCTGATAACATTTGTACTGTTAGTACCAGTACACACAGAACAACAAGGCACACGGCACTTCACAGATTTACAGTACAAATTAAGTTAAATTTTGTAAATAAAGTTACAACATGATAGCATTTGTAATCGAAATACCAATATGAACGCCACAACAAGGCGGACGACATTTCACACCAGTGTTCCTCCTCATCGACAGGCGCCATGCAACATCTTGTAGTGTAGCCTTCTTGGCTACAATGCTCACAATGTCTATTTGCCGATCCAGCTTCCCCTTCGTCCATATCGTTCCTAATGGGATGACTCTGCCGATGGCCCTTCTCACCCTTCAATTGGTCAAGATTCAGAATCCAAACCCTCTGTACAATATCCAACATGGCAAAGTTGCCCACAACACTGAAGCCTCTTAGCTCACCTCACCATGCCTGTAGCACCATCTCCTTTATGAATTACTCTGACATGAAGTTCGATAGGTCCATATTGATAGTCCCACATGTGGCAAGGACATGAGAATATGGCTTGTGAAGGAGCTTTAGCTTACTACATATGTAGCTAGGTTCATTCATATGATCTCCAAGGCAACCTCATGGGTAACAAGAGAGTGAGTAGTCCCAAATCTGGCTGTCCCGAAAGAGCATGTCAAAACGATGCTCCGTATTACCCATCACATAGACCGTGTGTGATTGACCCTTCTCAATCTTAGCCTACATGTATGTTGTGATCTTTGAGTAGTACGATGTATATGGGTTGGCTACATGAAGTGCTGCATTTGCATGCCTTTCTCGAAAATATCTGATTGTACCTTGTAGAACGCCTTCGACGATCGCAACGAGGGGCTAAGAACGGACACCCCCTAAGAACCCAGTTGTACACCTCTGCAAGATTAGTGGTCATTATATCATACCTCGCACTGTCGGTGTCGAGCAATAAGGACCACTTCTCCAATGACTCGACCTCAACTTAATGGGAGAAGCCCTTGATATTCCTCTAGGTCCTCTGCATCACACTTGGCCAAGCTCCAGCAATGGTACGAGGCGTTCAAGTTGCGCCGCCCCAGGAATGGTCGATCGCTTGTTCCTCTCAACAACGTGCTTCCTAGTGTGCTCCTCCAACATCTCCCATAGCGTACCAAATTTACGCCACTGGTTCTGCATGGCCAACCTCTTGAACAGCTTCATTAATAGCTATTGCGGGAACTGCTTGAAGAAGTTGGCCCCCAGATGGTGAATGCACAATCTGTTCCTCATGTTTGGTCAAGGGAACGGCTCCCCCGGGTCTTGCTAAAGTTTTCTTATGGCCTTAATCATCTCGGGGTGGTGATCATGGATTATGCAAACATCAGGACATGCCCCAACTACTCCCTCCTTCAGGTGTCGAAGGAACAACAACCAGCTGTTGAAATTCTCACTTTTGACGAATGCGATGGCCAAGGACAGAGTCTAATTATTACCATCAACATCAATTGCTGTCAGGATCTGCCCCTTGTATTTTCGTGTTAGAAATGTCCCATCAATTGAAATCACTGGTAATATGTGCCTCAAAGCATCGATGCACTGAAGGCTAAGAAGGACCTCTATAAAACTAGGTAACCGGGCGGTCTTCTGGATGGTTTGTCCTTCACAGCAATATGTGTGTATGGGTTCCTGTCTCGTAGCACCTTGAGCATATAAGAAAGGTTGTCATAAGCTGCCTTAAAAGAACTGAACCTCCTTTCCAAAGCCTTCTGCTTCTCATGCCATACCTTGGCGTAGCTAATCTTGTACTTAAGTTTTGCTCAATAACCACCATGATGTGCTTGGCCTCCAGGTTTTCCATCATTATCTCACCATACATAAGGTTTGCTATGAAGGTGGATGTTAGGTTGTGATGCTTCGGCAAAACACTACTGAGCACGCAGGAGTGTGGCTCCACATTCGAGATAATCCAGTGAGTCTTGTACTTATGTTTGCATGCGTGCACATGCCAAGGACAGCCAACCTGCTTATAGACCACGGTGTACTGCTCTGGGCTAGATTTGAGGACCCAAAACGTTCTTTACATGGACAAGACCCATAGCTTAATAGCATCCTGCAGTGATCCCTTGTCAGCAAACAATGTATGAAGCCGAACCTCCGTACCATGGTACTCCCACGATGATTCATGCTCGTCATGTACAAAAGACCCTCAACATCCACCGTATTCTATGCATGTGGCATGGGACCATTGTCCTTATCGAAAGAGTCATCACCATCCTCTTCTAAAGCTTCCTCCTCAACCCAGGCCATCTATTCATCAATCCCCATATGATACACAATGCTGTCAACATACTCCCATACGTTCGCCTGTCTAGTGGGCTCAACTTGCATAGTGTGATATTCATTATCTGCCTCAACAACATCAGCATCCACCTATCAGGTGGGCTAAGTGTGCAGTGTGCGATATTCTGGTTCTGCCTCCGCAACATCGCCTACCGCGTCCCCTTCGTGAACCACGCATTGCATGCCTGAGCTGCTCCCACCAACTGGACCTCCTGTGTCTCTCTTCAGACATGGTTGCACGAGTAGCACACTCTCATAACCACGTTGTCGATAGCCTTACACAAAGCCCGTCTATGCAAAGGTGTGCATCAGTCTCCTCAACTCCCACTAAATGTCCATGGTGGACCGACTCCAAAGCCCATGTAGGACAACACTGTACACCTTGGGGTCCAAGGAAAAGTTGCGTGTGAGCTAGTCTAGGACATCTCTGATTCAAGCATTCTTTACATCCAGGAGTACCATATGGACTTACGGGAAACTACTCAGGTCAACACCATATGGACCTTCACGAATATTGTGAGTTCCGACATGACTGATGTCTCACTGTAAATATTACCAATTGTTAACATGTATTCACAAAATATGTGCTAAACAAATACTGATTTCTCACTGTAAATATTACCAATTGTTTAGCACGTATTTTGTGAATGCATGTTAACAAATACTTGTTAACTCAAAACACGTTGCCTACATTCGGATGATAACAAGAATAGATGAGGCTATTATCTTCACACATAGACCTTTTCTTCTTATCAACGAGCTTCCTTCATCTTCCTCTCTAACCTCACGAGCTCCTCTCCTCCTCCCGAGCTCCTCTCCTCTCTCCAGCTCTTCTCCTCTCCTTCACTCCCTCTCCCAAGCTCCTCTACTTCTCCCCATCTCAGCCTCTCCCTCTCTCGAGCTTCTCTGCTTCTCCTTCTCTTTGTTTCATGACCCGAGATTGATGCACCAGGTCCAGCTCACTAGGGCCATGGCAGCCACTTTTGTCAGTGACTTGAAGGAGATTGGCCAGCTCTGTATGCTCCTCACATCCAGCTACCACCACTTTGACACCCTTTGATGTTAGCTAATCAGGTGTGAGATGACCCTCTCTACTGTAGAGTGAGAGAGGGCCGTAGCCATCACTGAGCTCGAGCGTGTTAGGGTAGCAACTGCCACATGCACTCCAGCTTCTCCAAAACCTGCCATCATCCCTGCACTGTCCGTCATCCCCAGCAACCAACGCCAAATCGACCCTTGGGACCTTGCATGAGGAATACAGTGCACAAGAGCATGCAACGTCCCAATCTGCTGCCTGTCATCGACATCAACATTGGAGGCACTAGCAGAGAGTGTAGCTACTCCCGTTCTTGCTCTAGCTCCTTACTTTGACCTGAGAGACCATGTGGAGGTCCTCCCGTGTGTGTGATGAGTTATTGACATAGGGTTAACTAAGTCGAGTTTGGTTTGGGTGGTTTGGACCTTGACGTTGCGTGGTGCAACGGGCTCAGTCGGACTTGGTCAAACCTGGTCATATGGGATTAGGACGCTGATTGTTTGATTTGACAGGTTTGGACTTCATCTGTGGTAAGTATAATGGTATTTACTCTTTCATGTATCGAGCGGTGCTATTTGACGTGTTTCTTGTCTGTGTGACTGCAGGACGTCGAGACGGAGTCGTGGCGAGACACGGTGGACCGGACTAGGCGCAGGTGGCGCTGAGGTCAGAACGGTCGGGATGTGTCGAAGACGACGTGGACTCGAGGTGGTTGCGAGGCGTGCGAGACAAGGAGCGCGGAAGCTTCCCGGAAGGTGCAAAGGGGCGAATCGGGAATTTCGCAAGACTGCACAAGCGGGAGCGGGCTCCGTTGGAAATAGCGGGCGTAACGGGGCGGAGACCCGTTAGCCGTGGGCTATAAATAGGTGGAGAGGGCTGCATGCCCTCTTGAACACTTCAAGGGATTTTAGGGTTTCCTTTAGTCAAAATAGGCTTTAGAGTTTGTTTTGGCTTTAGGCTTTAGTGGTTGAGAGTTGTTGGTGGAGGCAGAGTTGTGTTCCCTCTGTGTCCCCTTCGATGGTTCCTTGAATGCCTGTGTGTTGTTCCTCCCTACCAAGCATGTATGGGTTGTGTTCTTGAGATCTAGGGAGAGGGAGAGGATGAGTTGAGGATCTTGTAATCATTCCTCTTGTATCAATCATGTATCTCCTTTCCTCTCTATCAACATGAAATGGTTTTGGCTGAATTTGATCAAGTCTCTGGCTCTCTGTGGTTTTTGCCCTTCGATGGTTTCTAGGCTTGATTTTTGACCTTTTGAGGTTCTTGTTGGTTCTTGCTGGGAAGGCCCAAAATAGGTTGCTCTATGTTGGGATGATGCCTCAAGATCATTTAATCAAGTTTCCCAAGAGCAAACTTTGTTTAATTTCAGATTGTCGTTTTTGAGCCTCCCCTGTTCTTGTTTTGTATTTCTAGGGTTTTGGTCAAAATCTTGTTTCCTTCTTTGAGATGGCATGAAACATAGTACCTAGAGTCCAGAGGCTATCTTTTAGCTATCCTCAAAGTTTCATGGCCAAAGGATCAAAGGTTGAGGAATAATTTGGTTTTTGGCTCGGTTCTTGCAAGATTTCAGATTTTTATCCCAAATCTGAAATTTTTGCTTCTTGGAGTGGTTTCTTGTTTTTGGCTCTTGGCTTATTCTTCTGGGAGTATTCCCTAGCTATCCTCAAAGTTTCCCAAGCCAAGAATCCAAGAATCCTTGCGAATTTCTCAGTTCTCTGAAAATCTTGTTTGCTGTTTTTCTCGAGAGGTACTACCACTCCTGGAGAGGTACTACCGCTCAGAGGTACTACCGCTCCTCGAGAGGTACTACCGCTCAGAGGTACTACCGCTCGTCCTAGCGGTACTACCGGTTGTGTTCGGACCAGTCCGATCGGCAGCAATGAAACGTTCGGACGGTCCGAACGGTAAGAGGTACTACCGCTCGGCATAGCGGTACTACCGCCCAGAGGTACTACCGCTCGTTTCAGTGGTACTACCGCTTGCAGTCAGATTTGCTCTGAATTTATTTTTCTTGACTGCTTCTTTCTGGATCTGGTTTTTCGTTGTTGCCTTGACTTCCAGTAAGTGCATATCTTCTACCTTCATAGCTTCCATAGCTATTGGAGAAGAAGTATAAGTGTGGGTACTTGAGGGGCAAATTTAATTTTTAGAAAGCGACATTCACCCCCCCTCTGTCGCCATTTCGGTCCAACAATTGGTATCAGAGCCGGTTAGCTCTTTTCAATAGATCTTAACCGGTCTCAAGAGCCATGGCGACGGACAAGTACTCGACCAAGCCGCCCGTTTTTGATGGCATCGATTACCCCTTGTGGAAAGCCGAATGGAGACATACATCCAGGCTCAGGGGTACGCCATCTGGCGCAAGGTCAAGGTCCGGTTTGTTGTTCCTGCCGATGAGAACATCAATGCTGGGAATATGCATGATGTTGAGGCAAACGCTAAGGCAAGGAACATCATTATCCAGGGCCTGAGTCGTAGCCAGTTTGACCGCATATCTCATCTTTCGTCCGCCTTCGATATTTGCGAGACCCTCGATGCTTACCATGAGGGCACCACCCAAATAAAGACGGTACGACAGGACCAGTTCAAGCGAGATTACAACAAGTTTGAAATGCTCGCTAGAGAGTCCCTTGATGAGTGTTTTGCGTGTTTTCACAAGATTCTGAGCAACCTCCGAGCCGTTGGTCTCACATACTCCGACTCGGATAATGCTCGACAGATGCTCGCTGCACTCGATCTTCGTGTTTGGGAGATGAAGGTGACTACCATCAAGGACACCACTGACATCTCAACTTTGACTCTTGATGCGTTGTACTCGCGCCTCAAGACTCACGAGATTGACATTGTCTCTCGCAAGTCGAAGTCACAGTCGATGGCTCTAGTCACCGATCCCAGTTCGGCTTCTGGTCTTTCTTCTGAATCTTCTTGCGGTTTCTCCCTTGCTGCTCTCTGTGACATAACTGATGATCAGTTAGAGTAGCTTGCAGATGAGCAGCTGGCCCTCCTTGCTCGAAGATTCTCCCATGCTTACAAGGGGAGGAGGGACAGAAAGAGAGGAGGACCCGTGATTTGCTTCGAGTGTGGTGGCCCCAACCACATTCGGGCAAACTGCCCCAAGCTGGAGAAGGGCAAGAACGACTACGACGGTTCGAGCAAGAACGACTACCCCAACAAGAACCGCAACAAGAAGACTCCAGCTTAGACGCCAGGAAAGAAGAAGTTCCGCAACTTTGGCAAAGCCAAGAAGCTCTTCCACCGCGTCCTCACCGCCTTCGACGACCTCGACCTCAGCGAGGTGGAGGGATGGAGCGACGACGACGGAACGGGTGACCAAGAGCCCAAGGATGGCAGCGACGACTTCTCCGGGATGTGCTTCATGGCCCTCGAGGGCGAACTCAGCGACAGCGAGCTGTACTCCGACTCGGACGAGGTATGTCCCACCTACGACCAGCTCAATCATGCTTTTCTTATGCTAGGTGGTTTTCATGCTAGAGCTAAGGCTAGGTGTACTGAGTTAGAGAAGGAAGTAGACAGATTGTCACTAGAGATTATTGCTCTTACATTTGCTCCTGCTAGTGATGATTGTGATACATGCTCTGCTTTGTTGGATGATTTGGAGAAGTTAAGAACCTCGCATGATAGTTTGTCCTCCGAGCTTGATATTGTTAAGGTGGAGAATCTTAGTCTCTTGGTTGAACTAGAAATGAGTAGGATTGCTTCTACTTCATCTACTCATGTTGAGACTATTGCTTGTACCTTATGTGAGGATAAGGATAATGCTTTTAGAGGTCTATATACTATGCTTCTCGATCTGCCCGAGTCTTGTGAAAATTGCAATAATCTCAAGATGAATCTAAAACGGGCAAATCATAAAATTGCTGAACTCCAGGCTTCACTACTTGAGCCCATTGCTTCTTGTTTGAACTGTCCTAAGTTAACTGCTGAACTTGAATCTGTCTCAAAACAGTTTCAAGAAATGATTGACACTAATAAGAAAATGGCTCAATTTGCGACTAAGGACCCTGTTAGCTCACCATGCATTAGCTGTGATAAACTAAAACTTGAACTCGTTGCTTTGAACGAAAAATGTGTGAAGCTAACTAAGGACCTTCTAGAGAAGCCTCTTTCAGCTTGTGATGTGATTGATGAGAAGGGGGAGAAGCCCCAGGGTAAGGTAGAGATGCCTAGTGACGTGAACCAACCTGCTAGTAGTAGGACTGTCCCCTCAGAATCGGCTGTGTGTGCACAAGCCATTCTTTCCTCTACTGTTGGTTCTTCTTCTGCTCCCTTACTTTCTGCTGTATCTTCTTCCCCCTGCTCTTCTTGCACCTCTCTCTTTCGGGAGTGTCAGTACCTTATAAACACTCTCGAGAGATTTGTAGGAGGCAAGAAGAAGCTGAATCTTATTCTAGACCAGTCCAAGATTTGCAGATTTAATCAGGGTCTAGGATATGATTTCTATGAGGACATTAGGAAGCATCCACCTGCTATTCTCAGACCCATAGTAGAAGGTGTGATCGAGGTTGAGCCCAGATCTGATGAAGTTAAATTCGAGTCTGCGGGCTTTGTCCAAGGGATTTCTGACAGTAAGGTGAGTCCACCTGTAGCTTCGGCCTCTCAGAAGGCGAAGCCATCTCGTGCTACTTCTACCTCTCAGAAGGCGAAGTATCATTGCACCTTCTGTCAGAAGGATGGACACTTGATCGATCGGTGCTTTAGGCGCGCCAGGATCGCGCAGAGAGACCGTGTTGCAGCTCTTAGGCGTATTCAGGGTCAGCCCCAGACTTTGAGTGCATCTAAGACCAACACGAGGTCTAGGTTTGCTTCAGATGCTTCTGATGGGTTTGGGCAGCATCGAGGACTTGGTTTTTCCAAGTTTTCTAGTTTTCATCCTCGATATGCTCCTAGTCGTGACTTCCGCTGTCCTGAGGGTAGATCTCATTTCCCCCGTCGAGACAGCTACCCGCGGCGTGATCAGCGTGTTGCCGGTCTTCCGACTCGCTCTCCCGTAGCAGTCGGACCCCGCAACAGCTTCAGGTCTGCACACAGACCTTCTGCTTCTTTGAGTCACAGAGAGCGTAGGGTAGATAGAGGTCAGTCGTGTTTGACTACTTCATCTGCTCCACGTATTACTCAGTATTGGGTGCCGAAATCACTCTTGATTTATCCCAGTACTGAGACTTTACTCTCTCGTTGACTCAGGTTCGCCGGGTAGGGAAGGAGAAGGTTTGGTTTGTCGACTCTGGTTGTTCTCGTCATATGACCGGAGACTCCCGTTGGTTCTCCTCCCTAGCCCGTGCTCCAGGTCATGAGACGATCACCTTCGGAGACGCTTCGTCTGGGCGCGTCATCGCCAAAGGTATTGTGCGTATTAATGCTTCTTTTATTCTTAAGGATGTTGCCTTGGTTAGTAAGCTGTAGTACAATTTGCTTTCCATTTCTCAGCTTACCGATGACGGTTTCGAGGTGAGCTTCAAGAAAAACAACTGCAAAATTCTTGATTCTTCGGGTAGTCTGGTTTGCGGGATTTCTCGTTTTGGGAGGATCTTTCGTGCTGATTTTTCTGAGTCTTCTGGTGATCCTCTCAGGTGTTTAGTTGCTTCTGAGTCCCGCGACCTCTTTTTCTGGCATAGGAGACTTGGTCATATCGGATTTGACCATTTGACCCAAGTTAGCGGCCACGACCTCATTCGTGGTCTGCCGAAGCTCAAAATGGTCAAAGACCTTGTTTGTGCTCCATGCCGGCACGGCAAGATGGTTGCCGCTTCTCACCCTCCGGTCACTGTGACCATGACCGATGCACCGGGACAGCTGCTCCACATGGACACAGTCGGACCAGCTCGAGTGCAGTCTGCCGGAGGGAAGTGGTATGTTCTTGTCGTGGTCGATGACTATTCGAGGTTTTCTTGGGTGTTTTTCTTAGCCTCGAAGGATGAGACATTTTCACATTTCCGAGGTCTTTCCAGTAGACTTTCTGTTGAGCTCCTGGGTGCCTTACGATCGATCCGCAGTGACAATGGCACGGAGTTCAAGAATTCCTACTTTGAGAGTTTCTGTGGTGAGACAGGTGTAGAGCACCAGTTCTCTTCTCCGGACGTCCCACAACAAAATGGCGTTGTGGAGAGGAAGAACCGTACCTTGGTCGAGATGGCCAGGACAATGCTTGATGAGTACTCTACACCGCGGAAGTTTTGGGCTGAGGCTATAGCCACCGCGTGCCATGTCTCAAATCGAGTCTTTCTTAGGGCACACTTGCACCATACTTCTTATGAGTTGAGATACGGGCGAAAGCCCAGCGCCTCTCATTTTCGTGTGTTTGGTTGCAAGTGCTTTATTCTGAAGTCCGGGAACCTAGACAAGTTCGAGTCGCGTTCTTGTGATGGTATCTTTCTAGGTTACTCGCCTTCTTCGCGGGCTTATAGGGTTTGGAACTGCGAGTCTAGTAAAATGGTAGAAACCTGTGAGGTGACTTTCGACGAGGCCAGTCCGGGGACTAGGCCCAATATCTCAGGTTCTTTAGAGCAGTCCGAGCCCATCTTCGTGGATAACGAGGACGATGGAGACGATGGTTGTCTACCTGATCCAGTCCCTCATCCATCCCTTGAGGTGCCTTCTTCCACCGCACCTCGAGGAGATCAGCCCATGCTTTCTGCTTCTTCTGGAGCTAGCGGCTCTGTTCCTACCCCGTCAGCTCACGAGGTAGAGGCCACTTCTTCATCTCATTCTGGACCTCCTAGACATATCCAGAAAGCTCATCCTTCAGAGCAGATCATTGGAGACCTTTTCGAGCGTGTTACCCGCTCAAAATCTGGCTTATCTCAATTCTGTCTCCATTCTGCTTTCATTGCCTCCTTTGAGCCCAAAGATGTTTCTCATGCTCTTTCCGATGAGTCTTGGGTCAATGCCATGCATGAGGAGCTAGAGAACTTCGAGAGAAACAAGGTCTGGTCGCTTGTCGAGCCCCCGCGAGGTCACAATGTCATTGGGACTAAGTGGGTGTTCAAGAACAAGCAGAGCGAGGATGGGGTGATTATTCGAAACACGGCTAGACTGGTAGCTCAGGGCTTTTCTCAGGTTGAGGGTCTTGATTTCGAGGAGACCTTTGCCCCTGTAGCCAGACTTGAAGCCATTAGAATTCTGCTTGCCTTTGTAGCTTCTAAGGGTTTTAAGCTTTACCAGATGGACGTTAAGAGTGCCTTCCTTAATGGTTTCATTGAGGAAGAAGTCTATGTCAGACAGCCTCCTGGTTTCGAGAACCCTAAATACCCTAACCATGTCTTCAAGCTTTCTAAAGCTTTGTATGGACTTAAGCAGGCCCCTAGAGCTTGGTATGAGAGGCTTAAGTCCTATCTGTTGAGTCATGGTTTTGAGATGGGTAAGGTAGATAAGACCTTGTTCATTCGCCGGCATGACACTGATCTTCTGCTCGTCCAGATTTATGTGGATGACATCATCTTTGGCGGCTCTTCCCATACTCTGGTTTCACAGTTCTCGGATGTCATGAGCACCGAGTTTGAGATGAGTATGATGGGTGAGTTGACCTTCTTCCTTGGCTTCCAAATCAAGCAGACTCGGGAGGGTACATTTCGTCATCAGGGAAAGTACACTCGTGACCTCCTGAGACGCTTCGACATGAGTGATGGTAAGCCTGTGTCAACTCCCATGGCTTCTACAGCCTATCTTGACCCAGATGAGGATGGCGAGCCAGTTGATCAGAAAGAGTTCAGAAGTATGATCGGCTCCCTTCTTTACCTCACTGCCTCGAGACCAGACATACACTTCTCTGTGTGTCTGTGTGCTCGTTTTCAGGCCTCTCCTCGCGTATCTCACCGCCAGGCGGTGAAACGCATCTTTCGGTACCTCCGAGCTACCATTGACTATGGTATCTAGTACTCTTCCTCATCCTGTCTTTCCTTGAGAGCCTTCTCGGATGCAGACTTTGCCGGCTGTAGGATAGATAGGAAGAGCACTTCTGGCACTTGTCAATTTATTGGCACTTATCTCGTTTCTTGGTCCTCGAGGAAGCAGTCCGGTGTTGCGCAGTCCACCGCAGAGGCCGAGTACGTTGCTGCAGCCAGTTGCTGTAGCCAAGTGCTTTGGATGGTTTCGACCCTGCGGGACTTTGGGTTGGTCATAGGCAGTGTTCCACTTTTTTGTGATAACACTTCTGCGATTAACATTGCTAAAAACCCAGTGCAGTACTCCCGGACTAAGCATATTGATATTCGCTTTCACTTCCTTAGAGACCATGTAGAGAAGGGCGATATAGTTCGAGGTTTTCAGCTCTGCGAGGAGAGCTTGGGGTGGTTTGTCCTTACGGACTGTAGTGAGGGGGAGCTTTGGGCTTTACTGCTTTACTGTATTGATTATGCTTCTGTCTTATTTCTGTTGCATTGCATTCGGGGTGCATTTGGGTTTAGTCCTTCCAGCATAGGTTAGAGTGGTTTTCTTGCCGAGTTGGTTAGACTTCGTACTCTTATCTTGTGCTGCCAGGATGCTGCATATTAGCTATTTCTTATCTCACTAGGTTGAGCTCACTCACTTCTTGTAGGTTCTAGCGAGGGTTGGGCCACCCTCGGGTAGACAGGGTACGTGTTTGCTCTCTAGTGTGTGATTTACGGTCAGCTGATTGTCCTGGAGTCATATAGGGTAGATGAGAGTCTGTCTAAGCCATAGTATCTTCTATACCTTATCTATGCTTTAAGGACTGCCTATTTGCTGTTTTCTTTGCCAGCTTCTCGATTTTATTGCTTTGGTTCAGGGGGAGTTCATTTGGGAGCTTCTGGAGCTTAATGTTGACTTAACTCAACTTGAACTAAAAGTCGCATCTCATGTTGAGGGGGAGCTGGATTTTCTTGCATTTCAGCATTCTGCATTGTAATATAACTACATTGAGCCTTGATTATTATCCTGTTATGACATGTTTACAATGCTTTACACCCTGCCATGACTTGTGCTTATATGCTCGATTTATCATGACTTCATATGTGTAGACTAGCTTTTGCCATGATAAGTTTATTAAAATTGCTCAACTTGAATTAAAACTTGTCATGCTGGCATTTGAGTTTAGTTTTTCTTGAGCTATCCTTTTATGATCCATGCCATGTCAAATAGGCGTAGCTGAACATTGAATCTTTATTGAGCCTTAGATCGAGCTATTTTAGTCTCTTGATGATGCATGACTTAGTACAACATGTTTAAAAGGCAAAAAGATCTCATTTTGTGCGAAAAAACTGATTTCACCAATTCTTTCTCATGAGACGGCTTACCATTGCACTAGGCATGAACTCAGGGGGAGTTTTGGATGACCTAGACTATCTTCTTAAACTTCTTGCTTGGAGTAATCGCATAAGGCTTGAGATCTAGCACATGATAAAACAAAATGTTGGTTGTCAACAACCATAAGTTTAAAAAAGAAAATATGTCATTTGTGCTCAATTTGCTTAAGCTACAAAAGGAATCAAGTAATTAACCAATGTTTCAATCTTGAGCTTATAGCACTCTATTTGGACTCAATATTAGCTTCCTTGATCCGCTTAGCTTATTGACATGGCCTGCATCATCCTTGGATATCTCTAGCTAGACTTTGCTCATTGATGACTTGACTTGCTCACAAAATGCACTATATTTCAGATTGTCATCCATGTGTTCTAGCTAGGTTATACATATCTTGTCATGATCTAGATAGCCTTTTATTGAGTTATGGCTTGGTGTATCTCATTATGGTCGTTATGGATAATTCTCATGGCTCAAAATGCTTAGAAATAATCAAACTTCAGCCATATACATCATTGACATGTCATATTTTCTCCTCTGCATTCTTGATGTGTTTATTGCCAAAAGGGGGAGAATAAAGTAGAAAAAGTCATTTGGGAACTTTTTAGAGCTTTAGAGAACAATTTGCTCTTTCAGTTGTTGCTCTATTGTTCCTTCTGTCGACATGGTCATTAGCTTCACTTTGATTCTTTGGACCATGTTGGATTCTTCAAACTCAAACTCAACTTCGTGCTTTTTCTGAGTTTGTCAATATACTCATCAAGGGGGAGAATGAGAGACCATGTGGAGGTCCTCCCGTGTGTGTGATGAGTTATTGACATAGGGTTAGCTAAGTCGAGTTTGGTTTGGGTGGTTTGGACCTTGACGTTGCGTGGTGCAACGGGCTCGGTCGGACTTGGTCAAACCTGGTCATATGGGATTAGGACGCTGATTCTTTGATTTGACAGGTTTGGACTTCATCTGTGGTAAGTATAATGGTATTTACGCTTTCATGTATCGAGCGGTGCTATTTGACGTGTTTCTTGTCTATGTAACTGCAGGACGTCGAGACGGAGTCATGGCGAGACACGGTGGACCGGACTAGGCGCAGGTGGCGCTGAGGTCAGAACAGTCGGGATGTGTCGAAGACGACGTGGACTCGAGGTGGTTGCGAGGCGTGCGAGACAAGGAGCGCGGAAGCTTCCCGGAAGGTGTAGAGGGGCGAATCGGGAATTTCGCAAGACTGCACAAGCGGGAGCGGGCTCCGTTGGAAATAGCGGGCGTAACGGGGCGGAGACCCGTTAGCCGTGGGCTATAAATAGGTGGAGAGGGCTGCATGCCCTCTTGAACACTTCAAGGGATTTTAGGGTTTCCTTTAGTCAAAATAGGCTTTAGAGTTTGTTTTGGCTTTAGGCTTTAGTGGTTGAGAGTTGTTGGTGGAGGCAGAGTTGTGTTCCCTCTGTGTCCCCTTCGATGGTTTCTTGAATGCCTGTGTGTTGTTCCTCCCTGCCAAGCATGTATGGGTTGTGTTCTTGAGATCTAGGGAGAGGGAGAGGATGAGTTGAGGATCTTGTAATCATTCCTCTTGTATCAATCATGTATCTCCATTCCTCTCTATCAACATGAAATGGTTTTGGCTGAATTTGATCAAGTCTCTGGCTCTCTGTGGTTTTTGCCCTTCGATGGTTTCTAGGCTTGATTTTTGACCTTTTGAGGTTCTTGTTGGTTCTTGCTGGGAAGGCCCAAAATGGGTTGCTCTATGTTGGGATGATGCCTCAAGATCATTTGATCAAGTTTCCCAAGAGCAAACTTTGTTTAATTTCATATTTTCGTTTTTGAGCCTCCCTTGTTCTTGTTTTGTATTTCTAGGGTTTTGGTCGAAATCTTGTTTTCTTCTTTGAGATGGCATGAAACTTGGTACCTAGAGTCCAGAGGCTATCTTTTAGCTATCCTCAAAGTTTCATGGCCAAAGGATCAAAGGTTGAGGAGTAATTTGGTTTTTGCTCGGTTCTTGCAAGATTTCATATTTTTATCCCAAATCTGAAATTCTTGCTTCTTGGAGTGGTTTCTTGTTTTTGGCTCTTGGCTTATTCTTCTGGGAGTATTCCCTAGCTATCCTCAAAGTTTCCCAAGCCAAGAATCCAAGAATCCTTGCGAATTTCTCAGTTCTCTGAAAATCCTGTTTGTTGTTTTTCTCGAGAGGTACTACCGCTCCTGGAGAGGTACTACCGCTCCTCGAGAGGTACTACCGCTCGTCCTAGCGGTACTACCGGTTGTGTTCGGACCAGTCCGATCGGCAGCAATGAAACGTTCGGACAGTCCGAACGGTATGAGGTACTACCGCTCGGCATAGCGGTACTACCGCCCAGAGGTACTACCGCTCGTTTCAGCGGTACTACCGCTTGCAGTCAGATTTTCTCTGAATTTATTTTTCTTGACTGCTTCTTTCTGGATCTGGTTTTTCCTTGTTGCTTTGACTTCCAGTAAGTGCATATCTTCTACCTTCATAGCTTCCATAGCTTTTGGAGAAGAAGTATAAGTGTGGGTACTTGATGGGCGAATTTAATTTTTAGAAAGCGACATTCACCCCCCCTCTGTCGCCATTTCGGTCCAACATGACCATCAGCCGCATCCATTCTTGCTCCAGCTCCTAGAAACCCAGCTTCTGCCGTCACCACTCCTGTTCCTAAAGGATTGCGCGTAGGCTACGAATGCAGAAAACAAAACTTTTCTACCACGCACACAAGGACATCATGCTTAAGGAGGGATCATGGATCGTTACCACTGGACGCGCAGCGCAGCGGAAGAAGAGTTGGAGAAGCCGATCCAACCACGCGCGTCGAGGTAGTAGGGGAAGAAGAGTTGGAGAAGCTGATCGTCCCGAACAGGTCGTCTCCTCCACGCGATTAACCACACCACGAGCAGATCCAATCTGTAGGTTGTTGATGCCGATCAACACTGCAACGAGCAGCGCCTCCACCGGTATCCACATGTCCGGGGTTGGAACGCCGATCGCGAGTGTACTAGCACTCGTGAGCGGCTAGGGTTTGGCTCGGGAGGTGGCGGCTAGGGTTTTGCTAGAGGTTAACAGAAGCGTGCGCCCCTCAGCCCCTCAGCCCCTCGCCTCCATATATATAGACCTCCTCACTTGGGCCTTGTGGACCGAGGCCCAATAGGAGTCTATTCGGATCTCTATCCGAATTGAGCCCACATCCGAATCATATTCGAATTAGTGTTCCAACCCGTTAAGCGTGCGACCCTGTAGGTTCACGTATACTTGGTCGCGACCCGGAAACTCCTTTCCGGTCACCCTGTTAATAGCGGCCTCTAGTAAGACATATTAACCCCAAAGTATACGTAAAGATCATATCGGCTGAACCTGTAATGTTCTCATGTACGAATCCCTTTGCCTCACGATATAGATTGAGCTCAAGGCGAGACCTGTGTCATCCTCTTAATAGCTCAATCACTCTCTCGATACCGTGATGGATTATAAACTTGTGATTGACTCCTCAATCACCTTGGCATGGCCATGCACTTTCATAATCCATTACATCGAGGGGCCCAGAGATATCTCTCCCATAATTAAGGAGGGGCAAATTCTATCTTGACCATTCACATCCCACTACATGTTTCATGGCAAACCCGAAGACTACTTTTATAACTACCCAGTTACGGAGTAGTGTTTAGTAGTCCCAAAATAAGCTACTACGCATGTTGGGAACCATGATAATCTCAAGTCTAAGGATTCTACATAAACACTACTTGAGACCAACTGATGACACATGGAATCTCTGCAGTATCTCATGGCGGGTCTATCCAACATATGTTCACTAACACATGTCCATATTATTGATTTGGTATCACCATACCATGATCCATGAGACATGATCATCAATCAATACATATGCTGATCTTTGAATCATATTTGTTCCTCATATGATGTATGATCAGGGATCATTTAGAAATAGCAACATTTTGGCATTAAGAGTCTCATGAATAAGTCACATACTCATTGATCAATAATGATAATGTCTATTTCAAGGAACAAAGTAATGTATCATAAACATAGTATGTGATATATATAACATCTCCATGTTGCCTCTAGGGCATATCACTAACAGTTCCCGCTCATCAGGCAACTGCACCTCTCGTGGTGGCTAGCACCGCATGGAGTAGTAGTCAAGATCAGTTTTAGGTCAGCTAGTGGTGCTTGCTAGGGCAGTCTTTTGAGTTGCAAGCACTTCTCCTTTTCCTAGTTCTCCTTTTGTACCCAGTCCAATAGAAGTTGTGGTCTGTACCTTTTTTGTCATGGCTTAGCATGGCTTATGAGCTATGTACTAGTGGTTGTGTAACACTTAAACCCCCCTTGTTATTAATTATTGTAGCCACCTTAGGCGTTGTATTGAATTTTACCATCCCCCTTTACTTTGTTGGTTCTTCCATTATGCTCTTAGAGGGCTAGTGACCCTCATATATGTCCTTTAGTTCTTAATGCAAGTTACTCTCTCAGATGGCCCCAAAAAGAGCCATCGCCCGAGGACATGGACTTACTACCCGTTGAGCTACAGATGCCATAGGCCGAGGAAGAGACCATGGTCGTGGACAGAATCTACCTCCCCTACTGCCAGTTCCCTTGACCATGGCTGAAGTCATGGCGCAACAGACATAGATTCTTGAAGGCTTCAAGCAATGGTTGCTAGTTAGTAGGCGGGAGCAGCAAGCCGCAACTCAAAGCTCTCTTAACTTCCTGCGCACACACCCTTTGACATTCTCAAGTGCCAACGAGCCCCTGGAAGTGGAAGATTGGCTCTGCTACACTGAGAAGAAGCTCTGAATTGCCTGCGTACAGAGGAGGATAAGGTGGACTTCGCCACCCGACAACTGAAAGAATCCACCACTGTATGGTGGGAAAACTACATAGCAGCCTGAGGAGGAGAAAGCCCAGTGGTGAAAGAATCTAAGGAAGATGAAGCACCAGAGACTGAAGGGCAGCCGGTGCAAGTGGAAGGGCAAGGAGGACAACAAGAGCAGTTGCAAGAAGAAGAAGAAGAAGAAGAAGAAGAAGAAACAACCAACCCAGCCAGTCAAGCAATCCCTTGGTCTGAATTCAAAGAAGCCTTTAGGACCAACTTCATTCCAACAAGAATTATGCGCATGAAGAAGAATGAATTCATAGCCCTCAAGTAAGGGAATCTGTTTGTCAATTATTATTTCACCAAGTTCAACCATTTGGCCCGCTACGCTCTAGGACATGTAGCGAATGAGAAAAAAAGATAGCTCAATTTTTGGAAGGCTCTAACTTGATGTGAATTTACTCCTACAGCCTGAATTCGCACCTGTATCCAAAATAAATTAAATCTTCTCAAATCATAATTCACCATCTATAATCCTTGTGTGTTGAAAGTCCATAGGGCTAATCAACGAGTAAGACTAGATCAGTCTTCTCCATATGCTTCCCCTATGGGCTAGATAACTATAGTGAAGAACTCATCTCATAGACTTTTTACATGTTCCACCTGGAATACATAACTCAGCAAACAATGACCATTAAAGAGCAACTTGCACGTGTAATCATCACGTATATCAAACTACCATCTATAAAAGTAATAGATTCTATGCAATGGTTAAAAACTGCTCCTATAGAAGAATATTCAGATGAAAGTAACTCCTATGACATCAATGAAGCAGAAATAATTTCTGCAATAGACCCCTCATATTGAGCTATGACAACTAGAACAAATTGTACCTACAATACCAAATGTTATAGTATCTGTGCAAACAATTAACTCCTTGACTTTAAATCCTTCATCTCAAACTCTACAGAATATTGTTTAGCTGCATCAGAGTGTCTTTGAGCGATGAATCAGTTGTCCCCCCAATTGACATTGATTTTTTTCAAGGTCTCCTTGATCAAGTGTAGCCCTAATGAATTCCTTGTGTTGAAAGTCTGCAAGTCCACCTTAGACTCTATAGATGCAAATGTTGTAGCAGTAACCCGTAGTAGATGATGGATCATTGAAGAAATTGCCAATGGTTAATCCCGCATGGATGCCACCAATAATAGGCACAATGGCCTAAATTACAGTTAACTCCACCTCCAACAAAAAACAAGCAGAGCTGATGACATAGCTTGTTGATGGAAGATGATGATCAACTGAGGCAAAAGATCATCGATAGAGATGGTACGATACAATGCCAGGGCATGGTGCTAGGTGGTGTGGGCAATGGGGTTGCCAAACCTGACGTTGGAATAATCATTGAGATAGAGCACGGGTTGACGCTCAGTATGGAGTTGGATCATTGTAACAGCCCAGCTGTTTACCTCAATATTTGGGTGAAAAAAATTATTTTATTACATTAATTTGGTTTAAAATAAAAATAGGTGTTTTGGTGCCTAAGTTTTAATTTTGAATTGCTCTAATTTTCTGTTTTAAAAAGGCTAGATTTGAAAAATAATTTAAGTAAAAACATAAAACTCCTATTTTAAATTAATTATTTGGATTTATTTGGCTTTCATCTGGATTTTCTAAGTTTTTCTAGAGTTTATTTTATTTTTGAAATTAAAAAGTATTTCAAGTATAAAAATATGATACGAAATTAAGTTCAAAATATTTTATCTAAGTCGAAAATATCTCCCGGAATGTTTGGAATTTATTTGGTATTTTTCTGAGCCATTTTGAATTTCCTCAACTTTTCTAAAAATCCAAAAAATCAAAAATAAAATTTAAATCTTCCCGCCCCTCCCTCAAGCCAACGCGTGGATGGCCAGGTTATGCCCATGTCGCCACCGGCATCCCGCCTTCCCTCTCTCCCCGCTCGACACGTGGACGACCCGATCTTGCCCACGTCGCCCTGGCCCATCTCACCCATCCACGGCCACTTACACCTCGCACCCGTCCGATCTTCATCCATCGGTCTCTGCCGCCCTGCACCTCTCCTCTCTCTTTCTCGCTGACAGGTGGGCCCCACCTATCAGAACCGTCGTCCCCGCACTGCCTCCTTCCTTTCTTCTTCCTCCCCTTTCCTTTCTTTCGCTGGCCGACCGAATCTCCGCTGCTGTCGCCTTCCTTCTCCACCATGACTTGGTTTTGGAAACCGCAAGCTGCACGGGATCAAATCCTCCCAATCTCCCGCCCCCTTTCCTTTTGCCCCCCTCCTTTCCTTTTCTTCCCAAATCGATTCAACGCCGGCCAAAAATCCGGTGAGCAATTGCCATAGATGAGCTCAACCCTAAGGCTATATAAAGGCCCCCTCGGCCTCACCTCCCCTCACACCAGCCCCCACCACCTCCAACCCACCCTAAGGAGCAGCCAAGGCCCCAGCCTCGTGCTTTCCCCCTTACCGAGCTTCTGAGGAACTCCTACGGGCAATCCCTGCCGTTCCGACCATCCCCGAGGAGCGCAACCACCTCCGTCAGCTTCCTCGAGCATCGATGAAGCTCGTTGACCCCTTTGCGGCCCAAGTTCATCGCCGGAGCGCCGCCGCACCAGTGACCAGAGTACCATCGCCGCCTTCCTCATCGCTGACCACTCTCTGGTCATCCTCGGTAAATACCGCAAGCATTGTCGCACTCTCCTCTCTCTGTTGCGCCCCTCGCTAGCCGCCATCGTGCCGCCGTTCACCAGCGACCCTCAAGCCCTGAGCGCCCTCCCGGCCGGCAAGCCACGTCAGCACCCGAGACCCTTATGACTGCCCGTTGCAACTAGATACTCGTCTGTGTGGTCATAAACGACTTCATGGTCATAAACTCATCTGTGTGGTCGTAAATGACTTCATGGTTGTTAACTCGTCTGTGTGGTCGTAAATGACTTCTTGGTCGTAAGTTCGACTGTGTGGTCGTAAGCTCGACTGCATGGTCATAAGTTCGACTGCGTGGTCGTAAGCTGTTCTACGTGGTTGTAACGACTATGTCATAAATCTATTTTGCTTTAGGAAAATAATTCCAGAAAATTAGCCTTTTTCTTTTTCTTTGATTTTAGACTTCCGAGAGCCCGTTCTCCTTTGTCCTAACTCCGATTGAGCCCATTCAAATTTCTAAATTTATCAAAAATTCCAATCTATCCATATATACCATCCATTTAAATATTTAGAGTTTATTTGAAATTTTATTTGAGTTTGGTGGGTTATTTTCATGTGTAGACTATGACGATTACTCCGAAGAATTCTACGACGACGATTCACACCCATTTGAGGAGCAAGGAAAGTCACACACCTTGACCATGCTGATCCCAGTTTGTGAAATAAAATTATATTATTTTAAATTATTCTGCATGCATATTTTTATTCAATGTATTTCAATTCCAGTTTAAATATAGTTAATGCCTACTTGTTAATTCCACCATTGACATTGAATTCCTCGATACTTTGTCACCCTAGAATCAAACTCTTGTTAGTACACTAGTATTGGCTAGAGAGTTTTATATCAAATGCTTAGACCTGCTTAGACATAATCTTTGTTTTGGGATAACATTTTCACATAAAATGATAAAGTTTTCAAATGTATTCTTGACTTCGGAGAGTCAAGAAGAACTATTAAATATTTTGAAAATAAAATATAAATTCTAATTTAGACTTGTGCCAATGGTTAGGTGGTGGGTGCAGGCATGCACTGTTGTTCGGTGACATAGTGTTGATTGTCGGGCACAGGGGGTATGTGGTTGAACCTAAGTCAATTAAGGATCAGTCTGAGCTACTGTTGCAAAGCTCTATCGTACTACCACAAGGCTAGTATGGGACAGTCCTGGCTGATTAATTTGTGGGTCCCAACCTGGGTTATGTCGTAGGTTGAAAGTGAGCGTAGCGTAGGCCATGAGAAGTCTCACTCGGCTCAAGAGGGGGTCTCGGTCTGGTGGATTCCTTACTGGGGTGAAACTTTTGTGTTGGCTTGGCCAGGTTGAAGGCTTTACATTGTAAAAGCCTTGTCATGATCTCTCCGCCGCACACCTAAGGAAGTGTGTTAATCGCGTGGCAATATGAGATGATCATGTCTTGTGGGTAAAGTTGTACAACCTCTATAGAGTGTATAATCTATCCTGGATAGACGTGCCCACGGTCATGGGCAAGCTGAGTAAAGTTTTTCATGGATTAGACTTTGTTTTTCAAAATGGTTTATGAAAACCTTATGGATGGATGGAATCCATGAGAGATTGAAAGTATGTGGATGGATGGAATCCATGAGTGATTGGAAGCGTGTGAATGGATGGAATCCACAAGAGATCTTTTGAAAAAGTTGGTCCGGGTGGGATGCCTATGGTTAGGTTAGTGTTTGGTAAGAGCCTACACTAACGGTATTAATTTTATTTACAATTATTATTTTACTTATTGTATTAAATTCAGCAGTTTGTAATCTATTTACTGTATTCCTTTAAATGTTGTTTTATGCTCAAATAACCCTATATGCCTTCCTTTGTTGCTTTTATCATTATGTTGCATTTCTCCGTGCGACTTGCAGAGTACCAATTTGTACTCCTTTTGCTATCTCCACACAAAGGAAGATAACCTCGACTATGGTGAAGATCAGGACGAGTAGGCCGTGTCTTACTGTCATTTGCCTGTGTGTAGGCTTAGTGGGCTTCTTCCGCTTCGGTTATTCCTTCCGCTGCTTATATTTAATTTTGGCTTATGTGCCATTGATGTAAACTTTGGCCATCAGACCCATATTCAGTTAAATAAAGATTGTCATTATGCTTGATATGTGTCCCTGTTATCATTGTGTGCACTAGCTAATCCTGGTCTAGTGCGATTTACACAGAGGGTTTCGGAGTTGTTGCTCTGAGGTCCGACAGTCATGGAACAGAGTTGAGGCAAGTCGAATCGCCGAGTTGAGGCTGCTAAAAATCTCCTAGTATGCTTGAAGGGTGCACCAAGGAAACATCTTGAAAGTTGGGTAAACTTCCGTGTACACCTAGCAAAAAAAGATAAGAAATATCCTGGTATGTCTTCATGTGCAACAAGCAAATTTGCTGAAATTACAAAAAAAAAATTAACCCATGAATAGCTACTCTCAGCAATAGAATCTAACACCCCAGGTTTGTTACCTGCTATTTTCTTCTTGATCTCCTCTGTTTTGGATGGATCACTCTAATATCATTTGTTATAAAATGTATAGCAAAAGTAGAAGATCAAAAGAATGGGAGACATAAATTTAACATGAAAAAACCCTTATGGAAAAATCATGGACGCACAAAGGCTAAATTCACTATATAAGGACATATTACAAGCATGAGTAACTTTGGTGCATCTCAACTGTACGACTACAGGGCGTACATATATAGACTAAGGAACAAGAGTCCTAAGAGATTATGAAACTAATACGAGGTCAACGTATGTATTTACTTGAACACATATACAAATCCATATCATACTTTAACAATTCTTTTCATACACTTCATTTCCAGGTCCTTGTTGGGATCTTTCTTGCCATCGGACTCAAATTTCAATTCCCCAACAATGTCATTCCTAGAAACAGTAGAGCACAATGACGTATTATTATGCCTCTCTTTTTTAAAACAATTAAGGTATTACTATGCCTTTCTCACAATGGAAAATAGATATAAAATGTTCATCTTGCATATAATGAGAATCCAACAAAGAGAGTGTTTATATTAGCTTCTACTTCTGGCTTCAACTTGCATATAATACGAACGCCCTAGTTTCTATAAGCGGTTGTATCAGCAACTACTATTCATCAATCACTATTTTTTGCTTTCACATATTGTAATGTACTTTGTATTTTATTATATCACAATTCCGTAAATCGCATGGCAATCCGAATGTTGTAGTGCCTTTCATTGCACCATCTTTGTTACATAATACACTACTATTCATCAGCTATGGCTAAAAGCCAATATGAACAGGCCAATTAATATCTACCCAATAAGAGCAAGACTTACTGTGTTACAAACTAATACTATATTACAAACTATTACTGTATTACCAACTAAGTAGACCACAGTTTGGTTTTGGTTTGATCTATGGGAGGAATGTACCATCAATGCAGCAGCAGCCACAGGAAATTCACCCCTAAAGCGGATGGTATCAAGTGTAGCCTTCAAGATCTCCTTACTTAGAATGATCTCTCAGGCAATGTGATCTCATTCCTCTCTCTCGCCCCACGTTTTCCTAACTAAGTTAATCAATGAAATTAGAATTAACAATAGTAATTGAATCATACAATTAATGCTATGAATTAATATGCTCAAATCCAAAACATTGTATAGGAATATCAATGGAATTGCATAGAACAAAGTAAATAAATACAAGTAGAATTATATATTACAATCAATAGATATGCAGTCTGTTGAAATTATTACATCAAATATAACAAAGAAATACAATTACATTAGGATCATCTAATACATTTGCAATTAATAAAGAAATAAATAAAAGGTAAAATTTCATGCATATCATCGTATACAATAATTACTAATTTCTGAATTACAATAGAACTACGGTTTCAATTGCGAATAGAATGACTTCAAAAACACCAAAAAGACCAAACAAAAGAAAAGAATTAAAGGAAAGAATTGCTGTCAGAACCCTAAAAGTTAATTTTGAGCTAGGCATTCCGCTCATAGAGATACTAGATCATCCGGGGGCCAGTTGGCACCTCTCGCAGTCATAGTATTGTCATTCGGTAGTTAAACAAACCTACAGTTATACAAAAGTCCATTTCTCCAAACCCTTCAAGCAAAATATCTCAGAATGACCACCTATGGCATAGTAACAGAGAGAACACAGGGTTGCACAGCCACTAGATAAGGGCAAGCCTCTTGGTCACAATAGAGAGAGAGAGCATTCAACCAAGCTGCAAACACACCGAGAGCCAGAGAACCAACCACAGCCGAGCAGCAAGTCCACACAGAGGGAGAGTCCCCCCAGTTCTCCCCCCATTTTCCAAATCCGTTCCAGATCCAACCCCAAGACCAAGCCAACAATCCTTCGACAAGCACAAGGGTAGATCAAGGCCGAGCCAGCAAGGTCCAGGATCAAGGAACCAAGTCATAGGAGGAGGAGATCACAGCCACCACAAGCCAGAACCACACGGCCGATAAGAGGAAATCGACACCACGGCCACTTCCTCAATCATTCCCAAATAAACCCAACAGCCAGCCAACCAAGGTAAGCCATGCCACATCTTTCCACGTGGTTTTGTTGTCTAGGACCACACCAGTAGCATAACAAATCACTAAGGCACCTCTAATCTAGAATCACCAAGAACGTCATAGCAACCACCAGTGAACACCAGGTATGACCCCAAGCTTCTAGACCACCAAGGTATCACCATTCCACAATCTAAAGCATAGAGTAGTAAAAGCATAGGTAGAAGAAGCTACCAAGGGACAAGTTGCCATAGTGCCAGGCTACCACGCATACTTGACAGTCAATCCATACTCTCCCGACGTATGGAATGACTTTGAGACCCATCGTAGTAACCGCATAGCACCACCCTTGATACAGCTCAAATCGAAAATACATGGCAAAGTATACAAATAGACTTAAGCAAAGTAAGCCACCAAAGTAAGTAAAGATCAAGGGGGCTGTAGAGAAGAGTTAAAGGGGAGGAGTGTTAGACATGGAGGTGATGCCGGTGGAGCAAGCCAACCCTAATCACCCAGGGGGAGAGATGGCGCCAGGGAGGCCAAGGTTAGACCCAAGGCCAATGCCGAGAGAGAGCCTAGGAGGAGCCGTAGCTAGAGCCGATGAAAGATCAAGCTCCGTTTAAGTTGGTTTTGGTGTTAATGACAAATACCATAATAAGATTTTGATGATAATTAAAAATACCATTATATTATTTTGGTGATAATGACAAATGCATATATAAGACTAATATATTTGTTTGAGTATTATTTATGCTTAGTCTCATTTGGATGAAATGGTGAAATCAAAAGAGGTATGTATTCGAAATCACTTTCTCATATACTAATGCATTCCTTAGATCCAAAATATAGATTGAACTCCTCAAATAGTTCAAATGAATATATGCATATGTTTTTCCTCATATAGACTTGTATGCACACATTTAGAGGAAGCTCTCTCTCTCTCTATGTTTTGGAGTTTCATGAGTATTAATCCATGCTTCTTTTAATATGCATATTTAGGATCTTTACTTTGAAATACATTCTTGAGTATATATAGCTTGTGTAGTTCATATATACTCATGTGTAATCGAGTTGTCATCTAACTTCTCCATTACATGTTAATGGTTGGATGATTAATGACAACCGGATAAGTAAGCTTTGTTTAAAGCTTATCTTAGAGTATACAATTGTTGTGTATAAGTTGTATACTCGTAAATCAATTATCTTTATCTCATTATTTGTTGAGATTGTCATGAATTACCAAAAATGGAAGATTGTTGAATCTAGTCCCTCCATTATGTGTTAATGGTGAAGTTTGGTAATGGATGACAATTGTTTTGTGGACTAACATTTTTCATGAGTTGGATGAATAGATTAGATTCCACAAAAGAGGATGACTTGGGATGACTTCATGGGTTGAAGATCATCAAGTCAAGATTGAGAAGAAGATGGCTTCATATGTTGAAGGCCATCAAAGAAGAAGACGCATCATGAGTTGATGCATGAGGAGATGATCATGTGTTGATCATCAAGTCAAGGAAGACCATCATGTGTTGATGTAGTTGATGAAAAGGATGCATCATGAGTTGATGCATATCGAGACGATGACCCAAGGCAATGGTATGACTAGCTAGGACTAAGGATGTGTTTCTAGTCTTTTACCGATCTTGGTGTTTGGTTGAAAGACTGGATTGCTAGTATAGGTTGTCGTACTATTAAGAGGGTCATGTCTAATAGTTTGAGTCTCATCATGTGTTGATGGCTCAACCTCACTTGCTCTAGCTCATCTTGGTATGAGGCTTGCATTTACGAAGGTGTTTTGCAAATGGTTGAAGCTCATGTGGTGAATCCTTGTAACATGTGGCTATACTTTGCAAATGTGTTTTGCAAAACGTTGAAGTCCATGTACCTACTCTTTGTGACATGATCTAAGTTTGCAAATATGTTTTGCAAAAGTTGGAGATCATGCATTATCCCTTGGCATGGTCTAAGATTGTTTGTTACTACTTCCTTTGACATTAGACCATGGTAGTGACTCTTTGGATGTCTTTTGATTTCTACATTGATCTAATGTGTTTAAGATCTTGCAAAAAGACAGGTTATGTCGCCGTCTGAATAAGCCTTTCATAGAGTCCAAGATCACTCAATTCCAACTTCGAAGTCAAAAGTTATGACCTGGAGGTCTGACCGGTGTTGATCTGGAGGTCAGACCGGCCTTGTAATGGAGGTCTGATCGGTGTTGCTCCGAAGGTCAGACCGGCCTTGTAATGGCGGTCTGACTGGTGTGGACCTGGCAGTCAGACCGGCTTTGAGGTAGAGGTTTGACCGGCCCGCGGAACTTCCATCCTTCGCGCGAAACCTTTTTCCAGAGATCGACCCCACTGATTTTCTCAGAGCGGTTTGACCGGTATATTTTGCGGTCTGACCGGTTTCTGCGTGGCGGTCTAACTGGTTTTCTAGCCCAACGGCTAGTTTTTGTGACCGTTGGGAGAGCAGAAGTACTGGCAGTGTAACTGTGGTACTTCTGGCCCTCGAGCTGATTTCAGCCCTCTCTCTTCTCTAACGGCTAGTTTTTGAGGAAGGTGTATAAATACCTCCTCAAGGGCTGTTGGGAGAAGGTCACTGGTGCTTGGCTTGTATTCCTTGTGCTAGAGTGAGGCTCTCCATTCAATTGCGCATGTGTTGCAATTTGTGAGAGAGGACAGGTGATTTAGAGTGCATGTGTTGCATCTAGAGGAAGACTTTGTGTCCGGATTGAGCTTGTGCATTCGTTGCACGTGGTGGGAGTCAAGTGAGGGACGTGACTTGTTACTCTTGGAGTTTGCTGACTCCTAGATGGCGTGGGAGGTGTCGTGTGAGGTGATCTTCTCAAAGAAGGTTGTGAGATGACCCGGCGAAGTTATGAAGGTTGAAGCTCACCTACCCAGAGCGGGAAAGAGCTATCACTAGTGATTTGAGGTGGAAGGCTTAATTCGTGAAGCTGGTCCATTTTGTTCGGGCTTACCTCAACGTGGATTATGGAGACCGGCAAGTCTCCGGACACCACGGTAAAAAGAGATGTGTCATTTGTGGTTTGCTTTCTTGTGCTCTTTTTACATTCAAGCAATTTACTTACTTAGCATTATTTTGATTGCTTGTAAAACTAGGATTGCAAACCTTGACCTAGGTTAGCATTGTTAGTGCACTTAGGCGAATTTGCTTGTCTTAGGCGCTATTTAAGCTAAACCAATTTGATTTAAGCTTCCGCATTATTTACTTAGTTTAGGCCAATAGAAAAGGTCTTGAATTGTTAGTTTTAATTTAAAGAAAAGTTTTCGACCGTCTATTCACCCCCCTCTAGTCGGCCTCCTCGATCTTACAGCCAAGAGAGAAAATGAGGGTTTCGGCACCTAGTGCATGGTAGGCGCGGTGACATAGGGAACCGAGGGGACTGGTGGTGTGAGGGCGCGGGGTCCCGAGCCCAGGAGGAGGCAGTGCCGCAGCCGAGAGAAAGGGGACAAGAGGGAATAAGGTGTTGTGAAGAGGCTGAATGTCCAGTGTTCTACCGAATGACGAAGAAAAGAAAAGGGAGAAAAAGAAAAGTGGGAAAGAAAGAAAAAGAAGAAGGGGAGGAGAGAGAGGTTTAGCGCCCGATAAAAATTCGTCTTTGCAAATCATTAAACCTAAGCTTTCTAAATTACATGTTATACTTATCTATAAATTTTTTGGTAATTATATTACATTGTAAAACACCATTCAGAAGCATGTAGGACAATCAAAAATGAACTGAGGGCCATCAGTAGATTAACAAGTAGCGCGTACCAATTAAATTAGTATACCATTTTTAGATCATTCTGAGGCATACCTAAACACCAAATTAGTTTGTTAGTCACGTACAAAATGGTAGAAACTCATTAATAATTATTTATATTTTTAACTGCCATCTATCAAATTAAAGTTTGTACACAATTAAATAAAATTACATGCAACAATTAAAGTTTAATGTGATAATTAAAATAGCAATTAAGTCTAAAAAATCTACAAATGGATAAAATAAAATTTATGAATCACACTGGAATGCTTTAATGTAATTTACTCAATTATTTACAACATGTTATTTTCTTTGACATCGATAAATTAAATTATAGCACACATACTAATTGCAGGAGAGGAACTGGGGTTTGAGAGCGGACTTTACTAGAGTGACCTTGGGACCCAGAACTCTGATATAAACTCAGGCAAGTATACCTTTGAGCATATGAATAAAGTATATTTAGTAAAACAAGTATTTCTCTATGTAATTACTATGATCCTTCATACAAATGAAAACCATGTTTAAATCAGATGAATGGCATGAGAAAGAAATGAAATATTGTAGCAGTCGACTGATGGAGTAGTTGACAAATAAGGATAAATAAAGGGTGGTTAGAGGGTGCCTTTGGAAGGTGACTAGAAGGCAAGTTGGGACCCTCTGCATAAGAGTAGCATATAAGGATCTACAAACTTCACTCATGTAATGGATCGCATTGATTGTACCAACCATTATTCCATTTGAGGACGGGTAGGATAGTAACTCTACTGAGGTTATTATACCTTCTACAATTGGTAAGTGGATTTATCTAGGAAGAAACTGGGCAAGGTCTCAATTGGACTTTGGGCCATAAATAATACACTCGATGCATATATTAGAGATGTGAAGTGTTGGACGAGATCTCAATTGGATGTTGGGCCATAGAAGATAAGTCCGTCCAATGACTGTCTTATTATTGCAAGGGCGTCAAGTAAGGGTGGTACACCGCCTCAGGTTAGTAGTTATAAATAAGTCGAGTGGTGGTATAATATACTGACATAGAGGCAAAAGTTTTGTAATTTTATTTGGGCATTGCATCTAAGGAAATGCGAAGATTCATTCGCTACAAGAATCAGAGTGACTATGGGTAAAGTGATACAAGATTTGCAATGCTATATAAATTATAAATTCATGCATGTCTCCTAGATTGGAGGCTATGAAAACCAATGGAGGTTTCAGCTATTTATATGAGTGTTTAGTAGTATTCTAAAGTTAATAATCCAAAACTTTTCGCAACCTAAAAACATCTATTTTCTTTATGGTTTATGAATAAGAATGAGAATCAGTATGAGAATGAGACATTTTAGGAAAGGTAGATGATGAGCATACAATGCATATTTGTTATATAAGCTTGTTGAGTATACTATACTCACCCTTGCTATTATTTCCTTTGTTTAGATATTAGCCAGTTGGGATCTACACTTAGGTGGATGAGGCCTACTAGACGAGCCCTACCTCGAGTGGGAGGAAGATTGTACTGAGACCGAGCCGTATGAGGATGACACCTTATACAAAACCTGGGACAACTAGGACTTGAGCAGCTCAATCTCGACCCTAGGGTATCTGTGATGTTAGAGTATTGTATATATATTTAGCTCATCTTGTATAATTAGATTCTAGGCTAGACTTCACTTCTAGTATTGTAACAAACTAGCTAGAATGGTTGTTTGGAACTTTAGCCATGCGTGGCTACTTGGATGCAATATATGTATTATCTCTAATTATTGTTCTGTTGCACACTCTGATGGGTTCATTATTCATTAGAGTGAAGTTCTATCGGCTAAAACGAATAATAATCTGTTAACTAGTAATTTTACCCCACGGTAAAAATCCGGGTCATCACACTCTCCCACTTGGAGACAAATCGCTCCCCAATCTTGACACACTTGGAACTATCATCATTCTGCGGTCATTCAATGGAAAAATTAGCAAAACAAACAACAAATGGAATACTACAGATTAATTAAGGCAAGAAGCTACCTAGTGGGCAAGAGGACCCAAGCCATTGCCACTACCAGTAGCATTGGTTGCTTCTTCTTCTTCTTCTTGCAATGTCTGGGCAATAGATTTAGTGCAATTGCACATGCCATATTCCTTAAGGTAATTCTTAAAGATGGACCAACCAGGTCCAGATCATACGACACTAGCCTCTCCCATCGCCATGCTCTCTCAAGATCTTAATAATGTGAAGGACCATGTGAGAAAGTCCAGATTTATGTTGTGATGAACCATTGCAATTTATGAATGTTGGAAACTTGAAATGCGTTTTTGTCGGATTTTTGGAACTGACTACAGACCAGTTTTGACCGGCAAAGGAGAGATGGTCCGATTGGCCCTCCCTGATAGTCAGACCGACAACCATTTTCGGTCAAACTGGTCCCTGCCATTAGTCTAACTGGTACAGGGGTCCGGTCAGACTGGTTGGAAGGTGAAACTTTCGTTTGAGGTTTTGATATGAGAGTTTGAGTGTCACGTTGATTTTTGTCGACCTAAGTCAGTGCATATATATTGCATGAAGCATGTTACAGCTAACGTTGGTCAAGTTATGAAGAACTTATGCCCAAAAATGATTTCTTTGTCTTTAGATATGTAGGGTCGCTTGGAGTCAACTATAGTCAACGGAGAGAATCGGGGCTATCTTATAGGGGAGTTGAGGCCCGGAATGATCAAGAATGCTAGGTGAGATATTTCACTTCAAGCATGGCACAAGAAAGATAGGGAAGTTGAAGGAAAGTTTGAGTGGTGGGTTGCACCATGTGGCTTGGTCGGTCCAGGTAAGGCGTGGTTTGGTAGAACTAGAATAGGAGAGACTTGCCAACGTGTGACAAACTAGTGGTGTACCTACACATAGTAAGCATGGTGATTGCTTGCAATAGAAGGTGAAGACCAAGTCAAGAAAGGGTATTTTTAGTACCAAAAACTATCACAAATTAAAACTGCGGCACTTGGAAGAACAGTTTAGATCAAGGAGAAACTAAGAAGATCAAGTTGGATCAAAACTAAGGACTTAGCAAATTCGGTTTTGTGTGTTTTGAAAAGTGTACATAAGTGTTATGTATAGGTTAAAACATGTGTGTATGGGATTGTCGGGGTTTTCTCTTATGTACTAAGTGAATAGTATCTGCTAAAAGTTAGATAAGTGCTGGTTGCTCTATCGATTTAATAGGTTAGGATGGAGATTTTCTGGTTAACCATCCAACCATCCTCTCTTGCACATTGAAGCCAAGTGTCTAGGGTTAGAGTTTGAGAGAAATTGAGTACTATGGTGTGCTCTCTTGTCCTCCAATTGGAGTAACTATAAAATCTTCATCCTTAAGTAACAATTCACCAATCTTTGTTCATCTTCCATGGATTCAACTTGTGTTGATTGATGTGCCCTTGATTTTGTTAGTTTTGCTCTTCTCTCTTCCTTTTTTGTTCTTGCTATGCCAATGAAGTATAAGAGATAGAGATAACCTTTGAAAATCAATCCCCATCCATCTAGGCACCTGGTTGGCAAGTTCTTGAAGAAACTTGATTTTGTTGAATTTGACATGAGTGATTTCATGATCAGAGTATTTTTACTTCAATTTCTCTGGTGTTCTTACTTGTTTTGACATGTGGAAATACATCTAAATCATCTTGGACATCTTCACCCACGAGCAAGTTATATTCACCGTTTTTGTTTTTGGTTCGATTTTGGTGCAATCTTGCTAAATCTTGAAAAATGTCTAAACTTTGACATGTATTCTTATGATTCTTAGTTAGAATAGGTTCTTGAGACCTTAAGGTGTGTACAAAACTTCATAGCATTTAGACTTATATTTTAGGAGTTGCACCAAAATTGGATAGTGTCGGGCTGTTCTGAATAGGGAGGCCAGTCCAGCCGCCTCTATGGTCAGACTGGCTTGGAGCCAGGCGATCTGGTCACTAGAGAGGTTAGACTGGGCCCAGGTAGCTGGTCAGACCTCCAGGGTTTGGGATTTCTCCGGAGTTTGGTTTCTTAAGCGATTTAATTTGGGTTTTGGTTGTTGATCTTTATCGCAGTAACTAATGTTATTTAAATGAAGGATCAATAATACTTAGAGAAAAATTGATTGGCACTATTCACCCTCCCCCTTCTCTCTGTAGCCTTTCGGTCCTACGTAATGCATGCAAAGAGGCAAAAAGAATATAGATGAAGAGGACATATTTGTTGGAGAAAAAAAAATGCAAATATAGCATAGCAGCAGCAGCAGCATCGACCACTCCGCTAACTGCCTCGACAACAACAAATTATGCGGAGGGAGGGGAGCATCTGTATCTGCATCTCTCAGCTTGCAACAAATTAGCTATGCAGCAGTAATCAAACGTGCCCGATCCAATACGAATCCATCACATGGCGAGTAAGCAGCAATACAACACGAATTAATCAAGTAGGCACCAAATTACATATGTCGACTTCCGCAACCGAAACAAGCAGAAGCACATCAGGCTAGTTAAAGATCTCTAATGGTGGAGGTCTCACGATTCCTTGCTTCAGCCGCTTTTCAGCAATTTCAGCCAAGGTTATCAAGACCGGTTTTGAATTTTTACCAAGGATTCGATAGAACTGGCAGTACCAATTTTTAGAAAATTTTGAACCAAAAATTTCAAATAAAATTTCGAATAGAAATAAAAATCATCTTAAATTGTTATAAATATGTGTAAATTTGAGTAAATAGGATGAACTTAGAGTATATCGGAGTAAAACGAAATATTAGAGACCGGTTTGTACGCTAACCGGGGTGATTAGGCTGTGATCGTTTTGGTTTCAGCTTTTAGCTTCCGGCTTATTTTTCACTATTCATAAATTTCGTCTTTTTCTGAATTTTTGGCTATTTGTTGAGCTTTTTTGCCGGTTCTTTTTTCCAGTATTTGTTTGTATTATACGTAATGGGCTAACATATTTTTTTTAATTTTTTTAATTTAATTATGCTAAATAAGGCTCTATCAGCTGCAGTGTTTTTCAGCCATAAGTCACCAAAAAAGCTCAAATGATCACCACTTTATAACCCTGATTTCAGCTAAACAACCATGTTCCGTCTAACATCAATATTAGCAAGAAACTATTGATACGGCCTTGATCTGGTCCGGGTAGTTCCATCTCCTGCAGCTTCGACATAGCGGCGGCCTCACTGTGATCTACTCTCTAGGGTTAGTTGGTTGGTTGGTTGAGATGAGGGATTAATGGAGAAGACGACGAGGGGTGGGAGGATGAATCTAATCGGAGATGATCAGATAGGATTATATGTATGATCGAATAGTAAGATTCTACCTACTCCGCAAAAGATACATATTTTGAGTTTTATTTAGAAGCCTTTGCTTAAAAATTATAATCCATAATTGTCTATACAAATAATAGAATATATGAATGGATAAAAGCTGAAACTTTAGAATTGGAAGGATATCTGTAAGTAGTTATTTATAATTAATTACTAACATCGATAGAATCGGATAGGGTCGTATGAAAATTGTGATCATAATCCTACTAAAATTTTACTAGAATCATAAATTGGTTCAATAAATATAGGGTCATAGGATTTTAAAACTAAGGCTCTCTTTTTTTTCACTTATGTCTTATAGCTTATAGTTTATGTTACAGTAACTAGCTTTTAAACGGTACGTTTTTTCAAGGTAAGGTCAACAAGAAGATTATAGTAAAAAGTGTACTAAGTTCAACTGTACCGAATAAAATTAAATGTGACTATTTTTTGCGTACTACATCCTATAAACAGTCAAAATTTAAAATTTTAAACTATAAACCATAGTTCAAAGGAATTCACGCTAAGATTCTACCAGACTCGATTCTATTGGATGGGCTCGCGTCGTCCCAGCGGGCGCCACATGTACAACACATCCTCATGAGCATTACTAACTTTTTAAAAAACTTTCAAATGAAAATAGTTTAATTTCAACTCCAAATTTAAACTTTCAACATAAAATTTCAAAAAAAACAATTCTAAAATTTTAATTTTGGTAAAATTAGGTACAAGACACCGTATAATGTTGACATTTCCCGTGGGATCCCCCAAAATCGTTGTAGCTAATTACTCCGATCGCCTGAGAGCAAGTTTAATAGAAGAGATGGCTGCCACCTCTAGAACTAGCCAAATAAGCAAAAAGAGTACAAGTGGCTCATGGTGAAGGTAGCTAATACAATAAGTTGAGTAGAGGTTACCTCTACTAAAGCACTCAAACATTTAATACTTGCATAAATATATCAGAGGCGACCTAGTCAGCATTATTGTACTTGCTCTAAGAACTAGCATCGCCTCCAAGCTGCCCGTAACTCCTCGTATAATGTGCTAGAGGTCACCTCTTGCATGAGAAACAGCTTGCCTCTCTCTCCTCTTTTCTCTCTCTTCCACTTAGGATTGTGTTGACGTGGATTTCGCTAGAGGCGACCTAGTCAGCATTATTGTACTTGCTCTGATGCAACTCGAAAGAGAGAGATACAGTTCTCAAAAAATGCCCAAAATAGCCCTCGCCCTTTCTTCACCGTCTCTCTCTCCTCCGATGCTCCGGCTGCCGGACTACAAGGCCATTCGCCTAACACCACCCAAATGTAGCTTCTGCGCTGCGTACAATGTCGCTGCCCCACGCCATGGACACAGGCCATGGCTCACCTGCCATCGCCGCTCGTTTCAGGGCCAGTGACGGAGAGAGGGGGGCTGGGGGGGCCTGGCATCCCCCAACCTTCTACTTCCCTCAGTAGGTCTACTTCCTTGCCCGTGGCGAGGAGCGTTCGGTTGAGGTTGTGAAGGTCATGGATGAGATGAAGGCGTTCAAGGCCTATGCCAAGTTGCGCGTGGAGAGGATGAACAAGCGGCAGATCGGTGCCCAGCAGAAGAAGGCTGCCGAGGCCGAGAAGGAAGAGAAGAAGTAAAAAGGGTTTGCAGTCTGCAACGCTAAAAATAGATGTTCTCTGCCCAGAGTACGCCCTAGAGTTTGTCCTTAGCTTTCTTATGCGAGACAGGCGTTTTGATGCTGCTATCTATCTACCCTGCTACTGCATCGAGTTTGTTTGGGTTTTGTCTGAAGTGAACCAAACTAAGTGCATACTATCTTAAGATGAACTCGGTATTTCGCCACGTCCGAATCGCCAACATGATCCTTGTTTGTGGTACTAGTTTCTTTACTTCTGTTGGTTGGCTGTTACAGATGCACCATCCTGAGATGCCCTTCTTTTAGTAGAGGTATGTTTGTCTTCTTATGGTGTACGTCTGCAGTTCTGCTTCATGTGGTCATACTGAGATGCCCTTCTTATATTTCCAGTGACAAATAGGAGAATATGCTTTCTAAATGGAAGTCCAGATGAAGTTATCCGCAGTTTATTTTACAACAAGAACAATGAGTCACTCATTACCGTGTCAATATATGGTTCTGAAAATTCCAATGCCTTGCGATGCAGGACAACTCGAATAGAGTAACCTTTGTGTTCCATATGTTTTGTTTGGTAATTTATATTGAAAATGAATTGGCCGCAAAGATTAGTAATGATGATATTATTAAGACTTATGATCTTGCTGGTAGTCGTAGAGCTAAGTTTAAGTTAATAGAAATGTAATTTTCTTTGCATTGTAATTTGTGAAACATATTACTCTGATATGTGACTATTGGATCGGTAAATCCGGCATGATTCATTAGTTCTACTCTACTTGTTCATATTGCCCCCCTATATCTAATTCCTGGCTCCGCCTCTGTTCAGGGCTCTGCTCAGGCTGCCCGGACGCACGTTGCGGCCGTCGCCCAAGCAAGCGGCCGCGTGGAAGCAAGGGCATGGTCTTGGCCGGGGCTCAGTTCACGCTGCCCCTGCTCGCGCAACCGAGCCACTGCTTGCCTCCGCCATTCGCGTCGCCATGGCGCTGCTCGCCGCGGCCGGTCGCGCAGCCCCTACTCGCGCCACCGAGTCGTTGCTCGCACGGCCCCGCTCACGTTTCCAAGCTTCTGCTGCTTGCACTGCCGCCACCATTGACTCAGCTCGCACCACCGCTGTTCGAGGAGCTGCGAAAGACTTGGACGGCGTCGGTGGCAAGCGAGTGCGTGGTGTGCGGTTTGTTGCGTGGCACGGCGGCGCAAGCAGCAGTAGGCGGTGGCTTGCGAGGCGAGGCGTAAGAGTGACGGCGCCTTGGTGCAGGCAGCAGCGCTGGAGAGCCCCGCCGGCTGGCCGGGCCACGGGCAATGCTGCCACGGCAAGGATGGTGCTCGGTAGCTGCTCGACCAAATGCCTCAATGGTAATATTTTCATTTTCTTCTTATTCTTTTGGTGGGAGGGAAAAATGGTCATTTTGCTCCGGTCAAACCCGTTGACCTTCGTCAGAGTGGACGAAAACCCCATTTCACACCTTTCCAGTGGCACTAGAGCAATTAGCTCCTATGCGGTGGCAAACGTACAAGACAGAGGTGCCATTCACTATTACTAAAAAGGTTAATCCCCGATAAAAATAATTTATTTAAATTCAAAATGCTTTATTTGTTATCTTTGATTTTTCTTGGAATTTTTGGATTAAGAATGGAAGGGGCAATTGGGCATATATGATATATTCTCTATCGAAAACACTACAAAATGTTATTTTAATTGGTACAGTGTATTGTGGCAAATGACCAACATTTTAGAGTGTCTTCTAGACAAACGAGGATTATAGAGTGTCCATAAGCAAATGCCAATATTTTATTGTGTCCTGGAGCAAATTTTCTTTGAGTTTTTCATGCAGGAAGACAAAAAAATCCGAACTGTACTTTTAACCAAAATAACCATAGTAGCTAATCGTATTTAGATATAAAATGACCAAAATACATTTTATTAAGAACACTAATCCAAACAACTCCATTGGTCAAATAAGGATCCTAAGACTAGGTCATCAAAATCCCAGGGGAATGGACCGAATACCCCTTCCATCCAAACTGGTTCTGAAGGCCAAAAAGAGTCCTATAGAAATTGGATGATTTTTAGTGAAATGGCTAGTAAGACTACAAATGATTTATAGTAAGGCAACGACAAATACATGGCCATACCTTGTAGCTGGCGGACACGGTCCTTCCCTCTTCCCTTCCCACTTCTAACTCAAAACAATTCAAAGTTTCAACTAGAGAAATTTGAGGCCAAACTTCACATTTTCAAAAATTTCAACTCGAAATCCTCAACATCCATACTAGATCAGAGAACTTTCAACACAAAGAAAAATCAACAAGAAACTCCAAACATTCAAACTTGAAATCGAACTTTCAAACTGGTTTGAGAACTTTCTACTCGAAAAAATAAAAGAAATTGAACTAGAAATTTCAAAGTTTCAACCTTGAAACCCAACTTTCAAAACAGATCCATGAACTTTCAACCCCTTCTCAGTTCTTGCTCGTTTGCCCCAATTCAACAGGTATACAAAGACTTAGTCTAGCCTAAATTTGAAATACGGATTATCGAAATAGCCGTGTGGCCAGCTCCGCGGTCTAATACCATGTGTTGATGGATCAATATTTCTTTTTATTGTGTCGATGGACCATGGTAGGGACATGCGTGGCAGAGGTGTTGCCTGTGGTGGAGGTATGCGTGATGGTGTTGGGTTTGCTCAGCGTGTTGCCGTGGATGATGGAATTGGGCGGATAAAAATTTCTATCCCATCATTTAATGGTAAAGTTAAACCGGAGGAGTACTTGGAGTGGGAGATGCGTGTCAAACAAATTTTTGACAGCCATCACTATACTGAGGATAAGAAGATTCGTTTGGCGACAATTGAGTTCACCAGATATGCTCTTGTTTGATGGAATCAATTATGTCGCGTAGGAGCTCGTCCAGATACTTGAGTACAATTGAAGAATATTTTGAGGCGGCGTTTTGTCCAGCACACTACACTAGGACCTTGTACAACCGGCTACAACAACTACGCCAAAGTAATTCTAGTGTTGATGAATATTATAAAAAGATGGAGATGTTGATAATCCGTACAGGAACAGAGGAGCATGATGAGGCTACTATGGCACGTTTCTTTAATGGGTTGAATGAAGATATGCAAGATAGAGTGGAGATGGTCCATTACCACAATATCCAAGGCTTGGTGCATCAAGCTGAACGTGCTGAACAACAATTGAAGCGCAAATAAACTAAGGGTGGATATGCCAACACTCAAACAAACTCATGGAGACGCCCATCACAGTAAGGCGATAATGTTGGTTCACACTCCAAAGTGGCGACATCAAGCCGTTCAAATGGGGCTCTTTCAAAGGAGGCAAGCAACAGAGGTAAAGAAGCAACTAAAATTGATTCTAGTTTGCCTTCTAATGCTCATGCTAGAGAAATTGAGTGTTTTAAGTGCAAGGGAAGAGGTCATATGATGCGTGATTGTCCAAATCAACGAAGAGTACTTCTCACTAAAGATGGCTATACTTCAACAGTTCTAGTAGTGATTCTGAAAGTGAAAAATCCGACGATTCCAAGGAGGATGTTGTCTATTGTGATATAGAATTGAATGGTGTTAATCTTTTGGTCCGAAGGGTGCAAAGTAAAGAAACTAAAAAAAGGACAACGGTGGAGTGTTTTTCAAGCGGAGTGCAAGATCAAAGATAAAGCATGCAAGTTGATCATAGATGGTGGAAGTTATACCAACGTGATTAGCAAAGATTTGGTGTACGCTTTAGGGCTGTCCATGTGGAGGCATCCTCAACCACATCATGTGGAGTAGCTACACAACTCCGGAAGGTTAAAGATAACTCATAAGGTGTGGGTTCCGTTTGTTGTTGTTGACTATGTTGATAAGGTGGATTGTGACGTAGTTCCAATGAATGCATGTGGGTTCTTGTTGGGAAGACCATAGCAATATGATCGCAATGCTACGCATGAGGGCCGGTCCAACACATACACTTTTGTACATGCGGGAAAGAAGCATTGTTGAAACCAAAATTGGAAGGTGCTATTCATGTTGATGAAGAAATTACAACTAAGAAGAGGTAAGCTCCCAAGATTACCCCAAAGTCGAGGACGGCTTTCCTTCAAGGAGGAGAAGATGATGTGGCACCAAGTAGCACTACAATTTTGGTTAGTGCTTGCAGTTCTGTGCACAATGTTCAAGAAGCTTTGAATACCAATTCTGAGCTTTCTAATACGCACAAAACACATATTTGGAAAGCTAATGAAGTCTACTTTCTAACAAATCAAACGGCACTTGATTTGAACCTTCCTACACAAAGTTATGGCAATTTCATTGGATACTACACGAGCTGTCCGGAGAGACGCGCGAGACTTGCCAAACATAAAGACTCCGAGTATTGCAATGCAAGTAAGGATAAAAGCCGACCACACCATGGTTTTCCAAAGGTTGAGAAGGATTCCTTTTCAGGTTCTAAATGGATTTGAAAGCCCCTTGAACAAAAAAAGAAAATATGTAAAGATTTGAATTCAGTTCGGATTCGGTTCGAGTCAGACAAGAAGTCCAACACTAAAATGCCCATAACTTTCACAAACGGACTCTAATTTAGGCGTTCTTGGACTCGTTGGAAAGCTATTTTGAAGCCCCATACAATGGATAAGGTGTCAGCCACGGAATACTTATGGTCACGTCGCAAATTGAGAGAGAATCCGATGGTAGCAGTTTAGATATTTCCTTTTTAGTTCGTATTGGAGTTTGTTTCGGCCTTAGGCCGGGTTGTGCGTGAGTTTTAGTCAAGGTCGTGCATTGTGTACCAATATAAGGCCAGGGCCTTAGCCCCATTGTAACTTAGGCTATGAATTGAGAAATAGAAACCAGAAAATCACCATGGTTTGGTGGCCATTGTTGGCGTGTTCTTGAGATTTCCATCGAGGAATTACTCTTGGTGTGTTGAATCTAATTGTGGTGTTGGATTCTACTCGCTGAAATTTCGGTTTCTCTACTATTTGTTCACGTGCTGTGGTGCGCGTGGGAGAAGGCTTATCTTGAAGGTGTATGCTGTTCTTGGGTTTGCAAGAACCTTAGAACAAGGAGGGCATCCAACAAGGCGTATCGTGAAAGATTAGGATCAAAGCATCGTGGTTCAGCTAACTTGCTAGGTGGATCCGTATCAACAATTCAAATAATGTGTCGGTATTGAAATACATAGTAGATATGAAATAATGTATCTTTTGTAGAATTCTACAAGTCAGTCCTAAAATACAATCTTATCGAAGCATCTCCGATTCGATTCAAGATCCTGATCCTAACAAGTTTGCTTAAAGTATATATGTTGTTTATTAATAGATTATTTCTTTGCGTCAAACGAAGTTTATTTCTTGATAATTGGGATAGTATGGTGCCATGCAAGGAGATACTTCATGAAGAGCATGCTTTAAGGTCCAAATTACGCAACTGCATTTTTATTGTTTGCGTATATATTTCAAGTTTATGTACCTATATATCAATGAATCATTTCCACTGATTTCATTGTTGGATTGGACCATAGTGTAATATCATGGAACTATATTTTGACATGTCTCACTTGCTAGTTGCTCATTATACATGAGGATAGAGCAAAACAACCTGACATTGCTACACGACCGAGGACAAACCTCAGGTATAAATATGCACATATTATTTACGAAAATCCAAGGATTGCATGTTGCTATACATTTGGTTTGTGCTTATTAATTTGTGAGCACAATCATCCTCACTCATCATGTATATTAGAAAATTGAACATATGCGATCTCTTAGAGATTGGCCGTGTAGGATTTGCCACTTTTCCAGTTGTAGTTGATCATATGCCATCCCAATCTGTTATAATATACATATTTGGTGCCCTAGCCTGCTACCACTGTACGCCAAAATAGAGCGGACCACAACACGTAAGATAGTAAATAATACCGCTTGTAAAATACTTGCGTGCGGACTGCAGAGCCTACAGAGAAAAGGTGTTGATGCTATACATTTCATGTTATCATTACGAGCAAGTACTTCGCGGAGCTTAACACTTCTACTAGATCCGTGAACCTACAATCATTACCTAATTTCAGATTTTCAAATAGATTACCTGTTTACCGTCTTGACGTTTCTTTTATTTTATTTGCATGTCAGATTGCTGAAACAGTCACTACTGAATTGTTCAGGTTCATCAAATGAGTACGATTGGATATGAACATAGAACTATCCGAGAGAAATGACAGTTGAAAGAAAATTAGTACAGATGTTTGAAGAATTTTTAGAAGTAGGTAGCGTGTGTACAGAGACCAATATTCTACCGTCCGGGCCTGCTCTTCTAGTCGCCCCAGACAGAAAAAAAAATGGACAAATGCTTTCATGGTTATTCCTTTTCAGTATCAACCAGATAAATCCCTGAAAAATCCCAATCAGGGTGGCGACAACTAAATCAGACTGCCAAAGAATCAACTCCGGCCTTTTGCACAAAGCTTTCTTCGCCTGTGTAGCTGGTGCCTGTACGAACTATGAATATGATGCGCCCATTCTGAGTCAGCTCATGATCTACAATGTTATCACCTAAATCAACACAATTTTTCTGACGTCCATGCGAAAGAGGAACAGAGCAGTAAGCTACTGCTTGGCCAGAAGTGAATCAGTCTACAGAAGAACAGGCCTACAAAACTGATCGCCATTTGTTTTCTTCACAGTAAGCAGTCGGAATCGATTGGATTTCCAACAGATAGGAGCAGGCTGCTTTGGCGACAAGAGTGAATCTGTAGTAAGGAGTTACCTATCTTGCATTTGTTACAAAATCCCATCTGTCTTCGTAGTCAGCCTCTTTCCTGTACCTCCAATGTCAGGACCAAGGTGGATGGTCCTCCTCCCTAGTCTGTGGAGGATGTGGCTTCCAGCCTGGTTTCTCATCCCAGTACATGTCATAATATATGTGGCCTATTTCACGGAACTGCACACAGCACCATATGCCCGCATACCTCTTCACACGATTCCGAAACTTCGTCTCCACAGCCTGCAGGTTTTAATAATTAAAGTTAAGATGGATGCTTTTATTCAGAACTTTACAAATTTGTGAAAGAATAGAAGCTTACTGCATCAGCAAAACCTCTAAAGGCGTCAACCATAGACGAGAACTGTATGATTTTGACATTCTTATACGATGAGAAAACATTCAAGAGCTGCAAAAGAGAAAAGGGAACTCTCTTCAGCATATGCCATTCCAGAAGCTCTCAAATAGCAAACCTTGCAATAGCTTTTGTTAATAGTAAGGTATCCTATTTTGCTTTCTAGGGGTATATGCCCTTTCCTCTAAATTAAGTTCTCCTATTTTGCTAATAATAATATGTTTAGTGTTATTAATCAAGGTTGTCAGAATCTCGATTCTAGTCATACATCTTACAATTCTACGACCCTAGATTGACTGGATCGATTCGATCCTAGGTAAAGTCTTAATATTATTACAATTCCACCAAAAAAATTGTAAGATCATGATTAAATTTTTCATATGACCCTACCCGATTCTACCAATTCTAGTGATTTATTATAAATAATTACTTGTGTATATCCTTCTAATTGTAAAATTTTACTTTTAATCTCTTAATGTCCATTATAATTTCCATAAAAAACAAATGATCTTTCCTTTGCACTACATTTTTGTAAAAAAAAAGTTCTAATAGTATAATTCTAAAACTGTATTAGTATTGAAATACATGTTAGATTTCAAAAAATGTTCCTTTGGTAGAATCAAATAGGATTTTAGATTCTACATCAATCCTACAATTCATGATCTTGCCGAAGATCCTCCAATTCGATTCGTAATTGCGATTCTAACAACCTTGCTTTTAATAATATTTATACCTCTTGTTTGGTGACTTGTCGTGATTTGTCGGAGAATGGATTTCTTAAAATAATGGTACTCATCAGTCTTCTTCAGTGATAGTGAAATAAAAGACCCGCATTTGCTAATTTCAAAATTATAACAGTAATTCAGAGTTTGTATGAAATGCCTTGTTGCTTCAGTTTTCTTCTTTATTTTCTTTTTATTTTTGTTTTTCAAATCCTTTCATTTGGCTTCTGTTTAAATTATAATAACAAATTGTACAACATCCCTAAACAACAAATAACATGGTGATTTGCCTCTAAGCTTACAAATAACAGCTCGTAAAGGGGTTAGTGGCACATGAATTTTTAGAGCAAGATAATTCTTCGTGAACTAAATTCAAGGAGATAAAAGAAAACAGAAAAGACATATTACAATGTTGCGATAAGTGTGACCATGTGAAAAGTTGCTGTATTTGGGTCTTAACAGAAACCGGAAACTCCAGGAGGAAAATCTCATAATTTACCGTCTGTTCAGTGCTATTCCTTGGTAAGAGAAGGGATCTGTCTTTATTGGTTCCATTAGCTGTGGAGCATCTGGTGCTATGCTCATCACAGAGATGAACTTCAAGAAATGACTCTTTCACCTAATTCAAGACTCCAAACAGAAACCGTTAGGAGACAGACCCGTCTTTCTCCTTAATATTCAGGCCCAAACTGAACTTCATTGTACAGGCCCACCAAATATTCAAGGTGAAATGTTAAATGACTGCAAATTGCATAATATTACCTGTTTAGGCAATGATGGATTCTCAAGAAAGGAGTATTCTCTGAAATCAATGCGTGGACCAAACTCTTCCTCAGGCAAGTCCTTCAGCATAATATGTACCTGTACAATGAAATCATTGAAGTATGAACTCACAAGCAAGACCAGTGCTAGAAATATGTTGCATCTCCAGTTCTCCACAATTAGAATTCAAGAGAACATTTCGAATTTCCACACATGTTTCCAAGTATATCAACTATTTAAACCACCTAGATATCCATCACTGCAATTGTCTGGCCTATCTATCATGTACTGGCAGGTAGAGACAAGTTCATTTCACTCTATTAACAAACAGTGGGTATGAAGCACTATGCTCTATCTACTCTCTCCGTTCATGAATATTTGGCATTTGACCAAAAATTGTGTTTGTTCACAGAACACTTGTCACTTCCACATTTCCTAGCCATATTCCCCCCCCCCCCCCCCCCAATACCTAATTGTACAAAAATCCTTAATTTCACTGCCTCATTGTTGTTCCTGTGAAAGCTATTAGGTGATACTCTTGTCATATTTATCCAAAACATGATTACCCACATATCTGTGCTTGGTCAAAAGTGCCAGTTGTGAATGGATGGAGTATATGATAATGGTGCCAGTTGTGAATGGATGAAGTATATGATAATGCAAAGTCTAGGTTACCGCATTTCCTTCAGGTAATTGCAAGAGAAGAAGAGTGGTCCTCAAAAAGGTCACCAGATCATCAATGATTGATGTTGAAAAGAAGGCTCTCAATAAATAGTGTGGTCTGGATTGGAAAGCAACTTGGTCCAAAGCTGCCAAAATTTGGACCAGAAAGCAGGGCATGGTGGACTTCACAAGGATAGACCTTAAGATGATTGATGAAAGACTCAAAGAGTACCTTCCAAATTGGGTTCAAGCAAAAAATGATGTCTAAAACTTTAGAAGTGCTGATGAAATTTCACAAACCCAAGGTATCTTGAGTTCTTGACACATGCAACATGAAACTACAGTTGTATAATTACTTTCACTTAACCTAAGATACTTTTGCAAAATGTTTCAAATACCCCCAGCTCAATCGACCCACAGATGAGCAGATGAACCCATTTGTAATAAATGTCTGAAAAATGTAACTCTTACGACAACTAATTACATAAAAGAAATTACTACCTTCTAGCCAATTCAAAATATAGCATAGAAAATGAAAAAAGTGCAATTGATGTTCTCATGACAGAATATATACAAGTATAAATTATAAAAAGAAATTTTTCCTTAGGTAATTACCTCAAATACATGATCCATCGGGCAGAGAAAAGGTTGTCTGGTCATTGTTCCTTCCATAACTCCAGGATGTCCAAACCACATTCTATCAAGCCTACACCATAATGGAGGCATCACCTAAAAGTACAAACAGTAGTCAGCAAGGGGGCATACACATGTTTGAACTTTGAACACAACACAACAAAACAAGATAATGCTTCAAAAGTGTCCTCTACTACCTCCAAAAGTTATCCAAGATATCAATGTATGGTTATTCAGTATTGTCCTCACTGAAAGCAAGCATCTACTGTACATTAACATTCAACACCTCACTAGTCACCATAATAGCTCTACCTTATCCGTATAAGGATAATTACCATCTTAAAAGAGATGTGAAATTTGCATTAAGCAAATATGGAATACTACATTAGTACATATAATATTAACCCTTGAAAATCATAACATATCGGTACTCATGTCAACCTTTTGTTTTGAAGTCAATTCACAGGCAAGTAAACATTTCTGGAAAGAGATCACAATCAGGAAGTGAACATTGATGGAAGAAATCGAGTTCAATGAGCTGCTACACCTTAACAATGTGCATGTCCATTTACCTCACAATCATGTCTATTAAACATGTTCACAATAAAAATATAAACAGAAGAAAATCATGTAGTTTAAATTAAACTAGAATGGCAAGGGAAATTTCACTGACTAGGGTCCGCTTTAGCAAGGAAGCAATAGCGAGTGCAGTTCTTATTTGCTTCAACTGAAAATTTTCAAGCACGTGATTAATTAGATAAAAACATACAAGAATCAATAACAGAAGTGCAATCAGAAATTCGATCGTCAGCAGATACCTGGTAATTAACCAATGCAAAATGAGATTCAATGGTATGAGCACCATCTAACAGCAAACTTTTTGGAATGTTAGGTCGAAATGATAGGAAACCTCCTGTAACATGAGACCAGATAAACTATGGACATTACGAAATAGTAATAAGCAGAAACTGTAAGACTCAATATCCACGCAGTGGGCAGTGCACCAATCCATGAAACTTGAAAAGAAAGGAATAAGGAAAAAAAAAAGCAAGACCAATCTTTTTAATATCCACGCGTAACACTCTGTTCTTTTTTTACTTGTCATTTTTAAATATGTGCAGTCAATCTTTTAAATTTTGACTACAAATATACACAAAAATGTTTAGATTGTTGAAAATTATTCAAGTAGATTTGTTATCAAAAGTACTCCATGCCATTATATTTTTTATAATTGTTTCCCACACATAATTCGAAAAAGTTGTGGCCAAAGGGGTGTATTGAAAACCATGTCCATGTCCAAAACGACAAGTAAAAAAGAGCAAAGTGTTACAGCCCCTAGGTCTCAGGCTGTAACTGTGCTTCACCGGAGGGAGAGCTTGGCCTTGGCTCCGGCCAGGCTTCCCTGGGTTGCGCAAGCCAGCAGGACGTCGGAGAACAGGGGAGGAGGTAAGATACTAGAAAACTCTTGATTACTTCTTATTCCTCAATGCTTTGATTACATGACTATTTATAAGGAGTAAAGAGTCCGGCTCATAGCCAATACCGACTCCTAAAGCAACTCATAAGCAAATACTGACTCCTAAAACGGCTAAGCCGTATCTGGAAAGGACTGAGTACAGTCCGCTTAGGAAACTAACTGGACACAGCCAGAGTTAGGGTTTGGGTGGCTGGCGGCGGTGGTAGACTACAACATCTCTACCCTCCTCGCGAAGAAGCTCGTCCTCGAGCTTGAATTCTGGGTATGTCTGCTGAAAAAGATCCAACGGCACCCAAGATGCATCGGCGATGGAGAGACCGGTCCACTGCACAAGAGCCTGCAAATGTCTCTGTCGGCATTCAGTTTTCAAAACCCTCAACGGAGTTGGCAGTACGCGACCATGACAGAGAGGGGGCAGCGGCGGAGGAGTGGACGGTGGCTCCCCTTGGAATTTCTTCAGCAAGCCAACCTGAAAAACATCATACAGTTTGGAGGATGGTGGCAAGGCCAGCTTGTAAGCAACCGATCCAATCCGTTCCAGTACTTTATAAGGCCCAAAATATTTCGGTCCCAGTTTGCTTCCCACCGAAAATCCCAGGGAGGCTGCCGGTCTGTGAAGGAGACGCAACCAAACCCAGTCATTGACATCAAAGGAAATGTCGCGGTGATGTTGATCATAGTGTTTCTTTGCATACTGCTGAGCCTGAAGGAGGCGATCCCGGATATCTTGCAGAAATTGGTCGCGGTTCAACAAGGAGGCTTCGACGGCCTGGACTGCCGCGGACCCTTTCTCATAGGAGCGCAAGGTTGGAGGGTCCCTGCCATAGACGAGTTTGAAGGGGGTCTCACGCAATGATGAATGAAAAGATGTGTTGTAACAATATTCAGCCCAAGGCAACCACTCCAACCACTGGCGAGGGCGATCTCCCGTTAAACAACGCAAATACATAGTAATCACTTTGTTAACCGCTTCGGTTTGACCATCTGATTGAGGATGATAAGTGGAACTGAAGTGAAGCCGAATGCCCGCCAACCGAAACAATTCTTGCCAAAAGTTGCTTGTAAAAACTGGGTCTCTATCACTCACAATGGATGATGGGATCCCATGGAGGCGCACAATTTCATTGAAGAAGAGCCGGGCAACTGTTGTGGCGGAGTATGGATGAGCGAGCGGAAGAAAATGAGCATATTTGGAAAAACGGTCAATGACAAAGAGAATGACTGTTTTGCCGTGTACACGGGGTAGTCCTTCAATGAAATCCATCGCGATATCAGACAACGGCTGGGTTGGAACTTCCAATGGTTGCAGGAGGCCGGCGGGGTGGAGGTGCTCAATCTTATTGCACTGACAAACCATACAAGTTTGCACAAATTCCTGAACAAGCCGTTTAGCGCCAGGGATATGGAAGTCTTTGCGTAACCGACATAAGGTCTTCTGAGTACCCTCGTGGGCTGCATGGGCAGTCAGTAGAATGGACTGCACTGATGGTGATGAGGCGCGAACAAATATTCGGCCGGAATACAGAATGAGCTCGTCCCGAATGGACCAAGGAGACCCCAATGCACCCGACTCAATATCCGATCGGAGCTTTTGTAATTCGGGAGAGGTCAAGGCCTCATTGCGCAATTCGGGAAAGATGGCAAACGCGGGGGAGGAAATAGCCTGCAAGCTGGACGGAGGGCAGTCGCGACGTGACAGAGCGTCGGCCACGGTGTTGACGCGGCCTGGCCGGAATTCAACCGTGAAGTCATATCCGAACAACTTGCTGACCCAGTGGTGTTGCGGAATGGTGGAGAGTCGCTGATCCAACAAGAATTTCAGGCTGTAATGATCCGTGCGAATCAGGAAGGTGCGGCCCCATAAATATGGTCTCCAATGACGGACTGCTTGGACTAGTCCGATCAATTCCCTCTCATATGCTGGCAGTTTGGAGTGGCGAGGGGCGACAGGTCGACTGAAGAATGCAATCGGTCCCGAGACCTGATGAAGAACAGCCCCAATCCCCGTTCCGGAAGCATCACATTCAACCGTAAAATGTTGGGTAAAGTCAGGCATGTGTAGAACAGGCGCCGTCGACAAGGCTCGTTTGAGGGCTTCAAAAGCTTGCTGAGCTTCTGGTGACCAGCCGAAAGCTTCTTTCTTAAGAAGATTAGTAACAGGTGTGGCAATTTTTCCGAAATCACGGATAAATTTGCGATAATAGCCCGCAAGACCTAGGAATCCACGCAATGCTTTAACTGTTTTGGGTTGTGGCCAATCTGCTATGGCCTGAACTTTTGCGGGATCCATAGCCACGCCTCCCTCGGAGATGATATGACCCAAATATGAAACCGAAGAAAGGCCAAATGAACACTTGGATTGCTTGAGAAATAGCTCATGTTGCCGCAGGAGGGAAAAAACCATGCGGATATGCTGCAGATGGTCTGACCAAGAAGGGCTATAGATCAATATATCATCGAAAAATACCAAAACGAAGCTTCGCAAGTAAGGACGGAGAATAGCCTGCATCAAAGCTTGAAATGTGGTTGGTGCGTTAGTCAATCCAAAGGGCATAACCAAGAACTCGAAAAGACCTTCATGTGTCCAGAAGGCTGTTTTAAAAATATCATCCGGGTGCATGCGGACTTGGTGATATCCGGACTGGAGGTCGAGCTTGGTGAAGAACCAGGCACCTCGTAGTTCATCTAAGAGCTCATCGACCACTGGAATCGGGAATTTGTCTTTGATAGTCAGCTCATTGAGGGCGCGATAATCAACACAGAAGCGCCAGGTATTATCATGTTTTTTGACCAATAACACTGGGGAGGAGAAACTGGAGTGGCATCGGCGAATGATGCCGCGTAAGAGCATGTCTGCACATTGTCGCTCCAATTCATCCTTTTGGTGGTGTGGATACCGGTATGGTCTGACCGATACTGGAGCCGCTCCTGGACGAAGATGGATACGGTGATCCTGTGGACGGGCTGGTGGTAGCCCGGATGGTTCGGAAAATAAATCAGCGAATTCCTCCAGGAATGGTTGCATGCGGTCTATACCCATTTGAACCAGGGCCTGCATCGGTCGATCTTTGGATAGCCCATGCCAGTGAATCCGCTTGCCATGCAGCCAAAACATCATAGATAGTTCATCAAAGTCCCAACGGATGGGTCCCAAGGTTTTGAGCCAATGGACCCCCAATACGATATCAAATCCATCCAATGGAAGTGCATACGCTGTGATGGTAAATGGGGTCTGGTGAACGGAGAGTGACAAATGGTGACATACCCCAGCACAATCCAGTTGGTCTCCATTGGCGATCTTGACACGCAACCCTTGGCAGGAGAGCAACCGTAGTTTTGAGGCTTGAACAACCCTAGCGCTGATGAAATTGTGCGTGGATCCCGAGTCGACGAGGGCAATGAATTGCTGGTTGCCGATGGTGACCGACAACTGCATGGTGCCTCCATTAGCCGCTCCTGTGACGGCGTGTAGTGATATTTCCGGCATCATGTCCTCCAGATCCAGGGCATGTAGTCCCGGGTCATCACCTGACTCACCATCCTCATTCATGTCAATATAGGTGAGGAAAGGTTGCTTACAACGGTGGCCGGGCTGAAACTTGTCGTCACAGTTGTAGCATAGTCCCTTGGAGCGGCGGTCGGCCAACTCGGTTGGTGTCAGTCGCCGGAACGGTTTCGCCGGACGAGGCCCCGGCGCGATTGCTTGTGGAGGTCGATCCTGGGATTGTCCTGGTGCCGGAACTGGTGTTGAAGGCCGGTGGAAAATGCGCCCTGGGCGATGGTGTGAAGTAGAGTCGCCTGTGGTTGTTTGCGCACGGCGTTCATACGCTCGGGCAAGACTCATTGCCACTTGAAGGTCGGCCAGCTGCTGTAGTTCAACATCTGTCCGGAGTGGTTCCATGAGATCGGCAGTAAAGATCTGGACCTGCTGCATGGGTAATAAGCGGTCCGCGCGACAAAGGAGTGCGAGGAACTTAGTCTGGTAATCGCTGACAGTTCCAGTTTGATGAAGCCGAGTCAGTTCCCCCAATGGATTGCTCCTGATAGGTGGACCAAACCTCATGTGACAGAGATCCTTGAAGTGATCCCATGTTGGTTGGCCGTCGTCGCGTTCCAATTGGAAATACCACTGCTGAGCAATTCCCGTGAGGTGGTAAGATGCGAGCCAAACTTTGTCCCCTTCCTCAGTACGCTGCCCACGGAAGAACTGATCGCAACGGTTAAGCCAAGACAGTGGATCATCGGAACCGTCGTAGGTGGGGAACTCCAGTTTGTGATAGCGTGGAGCGCTTGCATAAGAGTTTGGTGCTGCTTGGAAACGAGGAGGTATTGTCGTGTGTGATGGCAGGGATGGCTGCGGACAGAACCGCGGCATGGATGGCAGCAGCCGAAGCATCGGATGGACTGCCGAGCCCTCCAAGGACGGTGCTGGCGCTGCTGATGCTGTATAGGCGGAGGTGAAAGGGTCGCCTTGAGAGGCGGCTGAGATCGCCATTGATGGAACCGGCAACAGCCCAGGCGTTGGAAAGGGAAGTGCGCCCTCAGAAATTGGTGTGGAGGCGGCGGCAGATGGCGGCAAGTGTTGCTGAAGCATCCTATATGCGGCGGCAAGGGAAACTTTTTCCGATTCGAAGGCGGCTAGTTTGGAGTTGGTTGGTGGTCTGTAGCCGCTGGATGTTAGACAGCTAGATCATAGGCGCATGGGCTTTTGGCCTGTTATGGTGTGTATAGATTGATTGCTGTTATATTAGGCAAGGAGATCTCACGGTGGTTATGATTCTATAAACCAACAGTGTCCTCCTTGCCTATATATGTAACCCTGCCCTTTGGCCCCTAATCAATCTACTGATTTTCTATAGCTTTCATGGTATCAGCCGCCTAGGTTAAACTTCCGCTGCCTAGCTCTCGCGCGCCCCTGTGGCTGCGCACCACGCACGCGCGCCTTCCAGGCTGCGCCTCCCCCCCCCCCCCCCCGGCTCCCATCCGGCTGCGCCTCCCTCTGCTGCTGACATCGCTGCCGCCGGCGCGCGCGCAGCAGAGCGCCAAACAGAGGACCTCCGCCGCCAGCAGGAGGCCACTCGGGACGCCGCTCTTCAGCGCGCCCAGGCGGCCGAGCAGGAGGCCGCGGCTGCCGCTCAGGAGCGCGACGCCGCCGCCGCCCGAGCCCGTGATGCGCTGGCCCGCGCCGCCCGCGAGCGGCCGAAGCCGCTATCCAGCCCCCGGAAGATGACGCCGCCTACTCCGTCAGCAACGACGGCAGTCAGCCCCTTCGAGACGCCCTCCTGTCTCACGAAGCCGCCGCCATCATCAACCTTCACGCGCAGGCCGTCGGGGTCCAGAACATACGCAGCCTCATCCCCGCCGTCCTCGACATGGAGTCCAACAACTACTCCCGCTGGCGCCACCAGATGCTTCTGGTCCTTGGGAAGTTCTCCCTCCAGCGCCATGTCCTCGCCGATGCCGCTGATCGCACCTTCCCCGACTGGGAGCGCATGGACTGTGTCGTCATAACGTGGCTCAACGGCACTATCTCTCCCGATCTTGAGGAGATTGTCCGGGAAGACCACCCCACTGCCCGCTCCATCTGGCATGCCCTGGAACAGCAGTTCCTTGGCAATCGCGAGCAGCGAGCTCTATACCTCGACGCCGCCTTTCGCAACTTCGTCCAGGGCGATCTCTCCATCACCGACTACTGCCGCAAGTTCAAATCCATGGCTGATGCCCTGGGCGACTTGGGGGAGGTCGTCACCGATCGTACACTCGTCCTTAACATCATCCGCGGCCTCAACGAGCGATTCGCCTCCATCGGCATGCATCTTCAGCGTGGGCGTCCGTTCCCCACCTTTCTGGAGGCCCGTACTGACCTCCTCCTTGAGGAACTCAATCTGGCCCATCGCTCGACGCCCTCGCCCACCGCCCTCGTCGCCTCTGGTGCCGCCGGATCTGCTGGTCTTCATCAGCAACCCAGCAAGCCAGCCGCACCCCCACAGCCTCCTTCCAGTGGCACCGGCAGCAACTCCAGGAACTCCGGCAAGGGCGACAAACGTGGCACCCGCGGCGGCAAAGGCAAGGGGCGGCAGTCTGGCACACCCGCCCCTGGTTCAGCGCCCTCTGCACAGCACCAGCAGGCTCCGCCCGGTGGCCCGTGGCCCAGCTTCTACAGGCCGTGGTCAGGCTCCATCAGCATGTGGCCTGGGAATCGTCCTCCCCTGGCTCCAATCCCGGCGCCCCGTTATCCACTGCCAGCCCCTGTACCTCAACCGCAGGCCTTTGTGGCCGGCGCCCAGGCACAGTGGGCTGCTCCTCCCGGCGCCCAGGGGTCGTGGACTGCTCCTCCCGGCTACTACTACCCCACCGCCGGCACGCCGTCCTGGGATGCGCAGGGACTTGCTTCCTCCTTCAACACCGTATCGCTGACCCCACCTCAGCAACACGATTGGATCTTCGACACCGGCGCCACCTCGCATATGACCTCCGACGCCGGTACACTCTCCTCCACCTCTTCCTCGCGGTATCCTATTCCACCTTCAATTATTGTCGGTAACGGAGCCTTACTGCCCGTCACCTCCTCTGGCACAGCTCACCTTCCTGGTTCTTTATGTCTTAATAATGTCCTTGTTTCACCTGGGCTTATTAAGAATTTAATTTCCGTACGCCAATTTACTTCCGACAATAATTGTTCCGTCGAATTTGACCCCGCTGGTTGTTCTGTGAAGGATCTGCAGTCCCAGAGAGTGATCACCAGGTGCAATAGCTCCGGGCCGTTGTACCCTCTTCGCCCATCTGGCGCACCATCCCTCCCTGCTGCACACCTCGCCACTGCGTCCTCCGCGTCCACCCTATGGCACCGTCGTCTCGGTCATCCTGGATTCGAGACTCTATCCAAACTTATGGCTTGCAATAAAGAAATTAGACAATCTATATGTCATGCTTGTCAATTAGGACGTCATATACGTCTTCCTTTTCCTGTGTCAGCATCCCGTGCCTCATTTATTTTTGATCTTATACACTGTGATTTATGGACCTCGCCAGTTCCTAGTGTATCCGGTTTCAAATATTATTTGGTCCTTCTCGACGATTGCTCTCACTACATGTGGACATTTCCTTTACGGCTCAAGTCTGACACGTTCACCACCCTGTCTAATTTCTTTGCTCTTGTTTCCACACAGTTTGGATGCACCATCAAGTCTGTCCAATGCGACAATGGGCGCGAGTTTGACAACTCCAGCGCCCGCACCTTCTTCCTCACTCACGGCACTCACCTTCGTATGTCGTGTCCTTACACGTCCGCTCAGAATGGGAAGGCTAAGCGGGCCATTCGCTCGCTCAACAATGTTGTTCGATCCCTTCTTTTTCAGGCCTGTCTTCCACCTCGCTACTGGGTAGAGGCCCTGAACACCGCCACCATACTTCTCAACATCTTACCAACCAAGACGCTGCGCTCCCATACGCCACATGAAGCCTTATTTGGCTCTCCTCCAGCGTATGATCACCTGCGCGTCTTCGGTTGTCGCTGCTATCCCAACCTATCTGCCACAGCTGTACACAAACTCGCTCCGCGCTCCACTTCGTGTGTTTTCCTTGGCTACTCTGCTCATCATAAAGGATACCGTTGTCTTGACACCGACTCCAACAAGATCATCATCTCTCGGCATGTGATCTTCGACGAGTCTTCTTTTCCTTTTGCCGAGCAGTCCACCACACCCTCTCCCTCGGAATTTGAGTTCTTGGATACCTTCACTAACCCCGCTCCGGTGCCCATAGGCCCGACACGGCTGTTATTACCTGCTGCAGGAACCTCACCGGCTTCTCCGACACCTCCTGCAGACTCCACGCTGCAGCCACCCGCACAGCCACGTGCGGCAGTGCCCTCTGGCGCTCTTCCTACGGCGTCACCAGCTCCCTCGCCCGCACAGCCAAGTGCGGCAGCCTCGACGTCCTCATCCTCTCCCGCACAGCCACGTGCGGCTGTCCAGCTCCCGCCGCGCCCTGCTATCACCAAGGTGTTTGGCCGGCGTCACCCAGCTCCTTCTGCGCCCTCACCCTCATCGCCGGTCGCTCCTGCACCCCTTCCGAAGGGCGCTATAGCCATTCCCCTGGTGGTCAATCAACATTCCATGACCACCAGGGCGAAATGCGGCGTCCGGCTTCCTGCGGTCTACCATACTGCACCATTGTCTCCTGTGCCGAAGACATATCGTGCTGCTCTTGCTGACCCGCAGTGGCGAGCTGCCATGCTGGAGGAGCATGCTGCCCTTCTCCACAACAGCACCTGGGATCTAGTTCCACGCCCCCCCGGCGCAAATGTGGTCACCGGGAAATGGATCTTCAAACACAAGCTGAAGGCTGATGGCTCATTGGAACGCTATAAAGCTCGTTGGGTTCTTCGCGGCTTCACCCAGCGCCCCGGAGTTGATTTTGCAGAAACCTTCAGCCCCGTCGTCAAACCGGCCACTGTACGGACTGTTCTATCTCTGGCTCTCTCTCGCAACTGGCCCGTTCGTCAGCTTGATGTGAAGAATGTGTTCCTACACGGCACTCTTTATGAGACAGTGTATTGTGTTCAGCCCTCCGGATTTGAGGATTCCAGTCATCCGGACTACGTCTGCCGTCTGAACCGTTCTCTCTACGGTCTCAGGCAGGCGCCTCGGGCATGGTACAGCCGCTTTGCAGCCTACCTGGTCTCTCTCGGGTTTGTGGAAGCCAAGTCTGACACCTCGCTCTTCGTGTTCCGCCGCGGTGCTGACACTATTTACCTGCTGCTTTACGTGGATGACATCGTCCTCACTGCTTCGTCGACTGCGCTACTCCAGCGTACTATTTGTGCCCTCCAGCAGGAGTTTTCGATGAAGGACTTGGGTGATCTCCATCACTTTCTCGGGATGCAGGTTCAACGCCGGCCTGATGGTCTCTTTCTCTCGCAGCGACAGTACATGCAGGAGATTCTCGACCGTGCGGGCATGGCTGAGTGTAAGCCCTGCTCTACCCCGGTGGACACTTGCTCAAAGGTCTCAGGCCTGGATGGTGCTCCTGTCAGTGACGCCATAGATTTTCGGAGTCTGGCTGGTGCCTTGCAGTACCTCACCTTCACTCGTCCAGACATCTCCTACGCCGTACAGCAGGTCTGCCTCCACATGCATGACCCTCGGGAGCCTCACCTTGCAGCTCTGAAGCGCATCCTGCAGTACATATGTGGTACTCTTCACCTCGGGCTGCTCATTCGACCCTCAGCACAGTTTGATCTGGTGGTCTACTCCGACGCTGACTGGGCCGGCTGTCCTGACACACGCAAGTCCACCTCGGGCTATGCCGTGTTTCTCGGGGATAGCCTCGTCTCCTGGTCCTCCAAGCGCCAGAACACTGTCTCCAGATCCAGCGCCGAAGCCGAGTATCGTGGAGTCGCCAATGCTGAAGGGATCCCCCGGTGGAGCCGTCGCAGTGGTGAGGATCGAGGGAATGGCTCCTGGCGGAATCGGTAAAATCCCTGGCACAGAGACGGCCCCAACACCCCCGGATTCCAGCGTTGCGATCTTGACGTTGGTGGCGATGCTCTGCCGCTTCAAATCTACCATCGTCGACTGCATCTCGGTGTTCTGCTTCGCGAGGCTGGCCATCTGCTCCTGGATCGCCTTGAGCATTGCGCTGACCGAGTTGGCCTCCTCGCCGGAATCGGAACCCGACATCTCTGATACCAAGTTGTTACAGCCCCTAGGTCTCAGGCTGTAACTGTGCTTCACCGGAGGGAGAGCTTGGCCTTGGCTCCGGCCAGGCTTCCCTGGGTTGCGCGACGCCAGCAGGACGTCGGAGAACAGGGGAGGAGGTAAGATACTAGAAAACTCTTGATTACTTCTTATTCCTCAATGCTTTGATTACATGACTATTTATAAGGAGTAAATAGTCCGGCTCATAGCCAATACCGACTCCTAAAGCAACTCATAAGCAAATACTGACTCCTAAAATGGCTAAGCCGTATCTGGAAAGGACTGAGTACAGTCCGCTTAGGAAACTAACTGGACGCAGCCAGAGTTAGGGTTTGGGTGGCTGGCAGCGGTGGTAGACTATGACACAAAGGTAGCAATAACTTCATGCATCCAATTTTTTTCTTTGTTCTTCCTTTGAGTAAGTTTGAGACATATACAGAAGAAGCATATGAACACCACGAGCTGCAAGCATGAACCTCTTCTCCAAAAGGTATAGTACAGTTTAGTCATAGTGGGGATAGACAGTGAACAGACCTGGTGAATCGTAATACGATGGTTGATCAAAGAAAAGCATTGCCTCACGCAATCTATGACGCTTTCCTTCAGTACCTGCATACTGGAAAGTGGTATGCACAGCATATGGTTCTAGCCGAAGCTGCTGATGCATGCCCTGGCAATTCAAGAAAAATATATAGGATAGTTAGTTATCAATAGCACACTATGAACACTAACTACAAAACGGGGGGAACAAAAGAATGCGAACTCATCTAAAGAGCAACAAAAACAACATAAAACAACTATTAAATAACAAAAAATATTGTGGGAGAAAGATTCTTAAATCTTAATTAGCAAACTTAAACAAAAAAAAGCTACTACCTGCACAAAGTATGTATGGCCGCTGCAGAATATACTTGCCGGTAGGACTCCAAGCTTCAGTTTGCCATCATAAGAATATACAAGTTCATCTTCTCCTTCAACTGACTGTCCAAACACTTTGTGTACAAGATCATTAAAAGCAGTCTGGTCCCACAACTTATCATCAGATAAGACTAGATCTTTCCAATCTTTTGCCAGCTTTTTGGCCGATTCAGTGGGTCGCCAATGGAAAATACCAATATTGTATGCACCAGTCACTGTGAATGAGAAAACAGAGAAAGTGCAATAAGTTGTTTAGTTAAGTTATACTACCACCGTTTCATAATATTAGTCCGGCGCGTGTACCAAGGAGACACATTATGTAAGTAATATTTGATGGAATTAGATCATAATTGTCCCTATTTTGTAAGGTAGTACTATGTATATCTAATAGGAGCAAGGTATAATCCAATTCCATTAAATATTACTTAAATTTTGTGCCTCCTAGGTATGCACATCAGACTAATATTGTAAAACAGAAGGAGTAAATTCTTGGTTTGTCAGAAGGATCTGATTCCCCCTTGTCAAACAATTACATATCGATGATGATTGATGCTAAACACAGACACACACACAATAACAATCTTCCTTTATAGGTAAATGGAAAACATGTTATTGAAAATTATGGCAAATTTCCATAAACATTGGAGAAATTCAGTAACAAGAGTATTATTGCACTTCTTGTTCTAGTACTGTAAGGATTTGCTGATACACATGATATACACCCTTAAACAATGGTCTTTCTTCCACCAATAAAAATCTTGTTTCATTGAGTGTTTTTTGCATTGTAAATGCTCAAATATGTTTTTTGGTTGAACAAAAGTTCATTACAAACTTTTCAAGATTGAGCAGTAACAACAGAAATGATATGTACCACATCTTTGGCATGCAGCTCACATTGCCCTGTGATTTACAAGATTTTACAGTCTCGACAGGAAAAGGAAACTCCTCAGTAATGTTCAGTTCTGGTAGTAAACAATGGTTAGACAAAACCTCTTTGGTATGATCATTGTAGTCAGATGCAGATGGAGAATTATAGACAATGCATGACACCATTGCTCTTCTCAACGCTCAGTCCTGAATGAAATGCAATGTTGCCAATTTGCAATGTGCGGGTAAGTAATTACCTTCCCTCCAGTTCTCCAGGCTGTCGTCGGTGACTGTGGGTATGACCTGATCGCTGGAGGTGAGGAGATCCGCGTCAGGGTAGCGGGCGAGATAGGACAGCGGGTTCTTGAGCCACACCATGTCCGTGTCGCACATAAGCAGCTCGTACCCGAATGGCAGAAGCGCGTTGATGAGCAGCACCTTCTCCCTGCCCATCTTGTGGAAGGTGGGCGAGCCCCAGCCGGCGTCCTCCGTGGCCATCCTGCTGTCCATGTCGAAGGCGGGGACGCCCCGGAGGTAGAGCTCCCGGAGCAGCCTGGTGTCCATGGCCCCGACGAGAAGGTTATCGACGCCGAGGTCGGTGAGGTGGCGCGTCCAGGTCAGGATGAAGTCCAGGAATGCGTGGTTGCCGAAGGTGACAACGATGACGCCGCCACGGGCGCGGGCGCGCACCATGTCGCGGGTGAGGCGGAACGCGCGCGGCGGCGGCATCCGCGACCCCCGCGGCGGGGGCTTCCAGATGGGGCGGTTGTACATGGTCTCCGGCTGGGCCGGGATGGATGCGGAGAAGTTGGCGGTGGCGGCGGGGAGGGGGAGCGGGGGAGCGGCGAGGGAGGAGAAGGAGGAGAGGAGGAAGAAGAGGGCGGAAACGGCGAAGCCGCCGAGGACGGCGCCGTAGATCCCGACGAAGACCGACTTAGTGGACTCGGCGGGGCACCACGCCGCCATTTCGCCGGCCGGGGATCGGGTCGCCGGAGGCGGAGGGGGTCAGCGCGCGGTGGGGGCGGGCGCCGCTTCTGACATGTCGCGTGGGGCAGCCGCGGCAGGGGGACGTGGGTGGGGAGCGGCGTCGGTCAGTCGGGCCCACTGGACGGTGGGTGCGGGTGCGGGTTGGGTCCGCTTGGTTCGACGGCGCCGTCACGTGCCGTTACGGGGAAGCGAAGAAACGGGAACGCTGCGGATACGCGCGCGGTGGATCCGATCGGTCACTGCCGCACGGGGCCCGCGTAAATGAGCCCGGATTTGAGGGCCTGGGGTAGGGAGAATGAGGGCCTGTTCTTTTCGGCTGCGGCTTATGGCTTTTGGCTGAAATTTTTGAATTTTGACTGTTTACGGTACAGATTACGGAGAGATAGATGCTCACTTGCGATTTTGGTTGGTACAGATGTTGGGATTTTAACGTGTAGATCGTTTAACTTGTAGACCCCATCTTGAGAAAATACTCTGTTTGAAAGTTAGGTACTGTAACAGAAGCCAAAAGCCGATTTGAAAAGCCCAAAAGAACAGGCCCTGAGGAGTGAGGAATGCCTTCCAGACTTTCCACGGATCGGCAATAAAATTCTCCGTCCAGCCTTCCTTAGGGCATGTACAACCCACAGACAGGGTGCTGTCTGCAAGTTCTTGAGAATTTACATAGAGACAGCTAAACAGACAGTTTATACAATGGGTTGTCTATTCGATTGTCTGTAAATTAATTAATACATGTATGAAACCTTGATCACGTATGAATACAAGGGTGTCAGGGCGTCGATTTTTGCATGGGAGCACGAGCCTGTACCGTCGTCTAGTGAGACGACGGCCTCTCCCTCTCTCCTCAATTAATCGTGTCCACGTCGACTAACTTAGCTGAGGTGGCATCAAATAGACGGCCTCTTAATGACCTTTGTACGTGCCCTTACGCCATGTACAACATAAAGATAACTGTTGTCTATATAGTATTTTTTTAGCATCTATAAATAATATTAAAAATAGTTAAACTCCTTTATAATATAATGTATTTTGTTTCTTATGCTACAGTTGATTATTGTATAAGAGACGGACATAATGTATCTTGTTTCTCATGTCACAGTTGATTGTTGTATAAGAGACTGCTCAATTCTCTATGCTCCTTTTTTCTCCCATACCATCTCATGTCCTACGCGACAATGTTTACAGACAACGGATGTCACATCATTGCATACTCTTAGATGCAATGCAAGAGCAAATGGGTTCTAAATTCATCACTTGCTTCAAAGTTCAAACTATGGCCCTGTTTGGATACCACCCAAACGCTTTGATTATTTTTCGATTCTTTCAACCGCCGCGGTGGGAAAGATCGGCATTTGCACTGGGAATCCAAAATCCTGTACCGTGAGCCCGAGGGGTCGTTTCTTCCACCGCGACGATTCTTCAGACTGCAGATTCTTCAGACCGCGACTTATCAGAAAATCCTGATCAGATTAAAATCAATTCTCAGATAAGCGTATCCAAACAGGGCCTATGTACAATCAGGGGTTGAGATGGGCCTCAGGCCGATTGGGCAACGGCCCTAGGCCCAGAGAAAATAGTAGTGAAACTTTTAATAAATATATTCAAAAAAATATAGCACAGTACACAGGCCCAAGGCTTCCCGGCTGGCTCGACACTATTCCCAGCCGGCCCAGTAGAGCGAAGCAGCCTACAGCCCAATGAGCGAGCGGCAGCGACCGGCCAACCCTAAACCGTGGAGGCGCAGACCGTAGTCCCCAGTTCCCCTCCCGTCTCTCGAGTCGCGCCGCCTCTCTGCAACTCTGCCGCCCCAGCCCCCCGGGCCCCCACCGCATCCTCTCCCCCGCGACGTCAAGTCGCCGCCCCCCGTCTCCTCTCCGCCACAGCACCGCCCCGCCCCCCCTGGCCTCCTCTCTGCCGAGTTCGCCAGCCGCCATGACGCCGCCCCCACGCCTCCTCTTCACCGTGACGCCACCACCCCCCCCCCCCCCCCCGCCTCGGCGCCTCCTCTCCACCTCGGCACCCCCACTGCTCACCGCTGTCTGCCGATGCTGGCTCCCAATGAGCTACTGCCTTAATGTATGCCAGTATGTTACATTCTTTTTTTGGCTATGTTTTATCTATTTTATCATATCATTCAACATGGAATTCAAATTTTATTTCGATTATGTATTTGTGTTGTACCTTTGTCATACCTCAGTGTTGATAGTATTTGATATTAGTTATAGACTTATATCCTCCTTAGTTTTGGGCCCGAGGCTGCCTCACGCACATTCACATCCATCCATGCTTATATATGCCTACTAGATGGATAAGTTCTTCTGAGATGTAGCTTATAGCTTATAGCTTAAATTTTTGAATTTTAGCTATTTACGAGAGGCAGTACACAGAGAAAAATATCTACATATAATTTTGGGTAATACAGTTGAACTCAATACATTTTTTACTATAATCTTTCTGTTAACCTCGTCTTCAAAAAGCACATCGTTTAAAAGGGAGTTATTATAGTCTGTACAAACATAAGCTAGCTGAAAGTGATACCAAACCTAGCCTCAAGGCACAAGCAACTGGTCTTTTGATTCAACTATACCTACAACAACAAAAGCGATTACGCTAGCTAGAGTATATTGGAGAGCAGGGTTGGCTTAGTGGCTGAGATTACCGTCGAACCACCTTACACATATATATGCGTTCAATAAAAAACGTGTGATCGTGTTCTGTAAGATATTGGATAAATTCATAATTTATTCAATGATCTTCACTCTAGATTTAACATGTACTTTAGTAGAGCGCACACATGTGGTGTGATTAGAAAAGGTAGAGTAGATAAATAGATAGATAGATATATAGATAGATAGATAGATAGATAGATATCGGTGGTATACCATCAGAGGTCACGATCGCCACGCTTTCTTCCTGCAGCCGCTGAGCAGCAACGGCGCCACCGCCTTCCACCACCAAGGGCGGCGGACGCCACGTGCCACGGTCATCACCTTCCGGAGCTTGTCGGCGGGAGTCCGCACCGCTGCAGCCACGTCTATCACCGTGACGACGGCCTCCGTGCAGCAGACTAAACAGTAACTAACTGAATTTTCCATTGTCCAGTACTATTTGCATGGCATGCTTTGTTTCGTACTTCAATAAAACCATTAATCGTTTCAGGTGCTCACTTCCGACATGAGCGGAGTTCGAGCTGGGAAAGGCGCCGGTCTTACTGGAAGACCGTGAACGGCCTTCCTCCATCCCTGGCAAGTAGATGATATCCATGGATGCAAAATTAACATCTACTACTGATGAAGTACATATTGTTGGCCCGGAACCGAACACACACACCATAGCCGCCACCTCTCAAAGCCCCTACCATGCACGCTCACTACTACAGAAAGCCTCATAGTAGACGCCTCATCACAGACGGTTTTGTGAAACCGTCTCTGATGAACACTATTACAGACGGTTGTAATTAGGAGGCCGTCTGTGGTATTTGTGGCGGGAAAATGGATTATCACAGGCGGTTATTACCGAAGTATCACAGACGGTCTGTATAAAAAACCGTCTGTGATAATCCCATATTATCACAGACAGTTTTTAATATAAAACCGTCTGTGATAAGCTAATTATCACAGACGGTTTTTAATAAAAAACCGTCTGTGATAATTCACAGACGGTTTTTAGTTAAAAACCGTCTGTGATAATGGCTAAGGCATTTATTGCGCTGCTCAGACCGCATCTGTCTTCATTTCGATCCAGATCTATCCACTGCTGCGCACTTTTTCACTCGGGAGGAAGCTAGGCGATTTCAGGCCAGTTAATTTGGTGGGAAGAGGCAGAGATTGAGCTTTGAATATTCAGTCTTTCCTGGTTGCTCTAGATATGGTTAGTAATGTAATTTATTTTTTCTTTAATTGCATTACAATTTAGGTCTAAGTAATCCATTAGTGGTTATTGAAGATGGTTAATTTGTAAAATTGTTGGTTATATAATAGCTGTTGTGTTTGTAATATGAATTGAGCTAGCAAATTAAGTCTCAATATAATAAATGTGGCCCGTATATATGTAGTTATAATTAGTTAATCTAGATTTTAATACTAAGTTGTTATATATGTACGTAACGTAGGACCGAAGCTGGATGTATGCCGCGAGCCGTGTGAGTGAAGAGTACATTAATGGCGTTTCTGCTTTTATAAGAGCCGCCGAGGAGGATATGTTGAATAAGGGGGTGGAATATATGTGCTGTCCATGCACTGACTGCGAGAATTTGAAGATGTTTAAGAACCGAGGGCAAATTGTAGCGCACTTGATTCGGAGGGGTTTCAAAAAAGATTATACGTGTTGGACCAGTCATGGCGAAGTGAATGATCATATGCCGCCGGATGACATCGTCGGTGAAGTGAATGATATGCCCCCGGATGACATCGCCGGCGAAGTGAATGATATGCCCCCGGATGACATCGCCGGTGAAGTGAATGACATGCCGCCGGTTGATGTCGATTGTGGCTCGGATTCGGATAGGTTGCACGATGATAATCTGAATCAGATGCTTCGCGATGTAGAAGAGAACTATGATGAGAGAGAGTATGTTAAATTCCGTGGCTTGATGGAGGACTCAGAGAAACCTTTGTACACGAGCTGCAAGTACACGAGGTTGTCGGCCGTGCTTGAACTGTTGAAATTGAAGGCAAGCAACGGTTGGTCCGACAAGAGTTTCACGGCGCTGCTAGGTCTTTTAGCGGACATGCTTCCGGAGGGAAATGAGTTGCCTAAAACCACGTATAAAGCCAAGAAGGTTCTTTGTCCGTTGGGAATGGAAGTAGAAAGAATACATGCATGCCCGAACGACTGTATCCTCTACCGTAAAGAGTATGCAAACATGCATGTATGTCCGGTGTGCAACGCATCCCGATACAAACGTAACAATCAATCAGATGATGGCGAGGGAACAGAGGCGAAGAAAGGACCTCCTGCTAAGGTGGCATGGTATTTTCCTATAATTCCCCGTTTGAAAAGGTTTTTTGCAAATCCAAAGGAGGCAAAACTGCTGCGTTGGCACTCGGAGGAGCGCAAGAAGGATGGAATGATAAGACACCTTGCTGATTCCGCGCAGTGGAGAAACATCGATAGGAGTTTTGCAGAGTTCGGTGCAGAACCAAGGAATATAAGGTTTGGACTGAGTACAGATGGAATGAATCCTTTCAGTAGCATGAGCAGCCGACACAGCACATGGCCCGTGACTCTCTGCATCTATAACTTTCCTCCTTGGTTGTGTATGAAGCGAAAGTACATTTTGCTGTCGATACTTATTCAAGGGCCAAAACAACCTGGGAATGATATCGATGTGTTCCTAGCACCGTTGGTGGAAGATCTAAAAGTACTGTGGAACGAAGGGGTACAGGTATGGGATGCATACAAACGAGAGAACTTCACTCTGCGCTCCTTATTGTTCTGCACCATAAATGATTATCCTGCCCTTAGTAACCTATCAGGCCATAGTACAAAAGGTGCCAAAGCTTGTACTCACTGTTTAGATGGTACCGAGAGTGTGTGGCTGAGACACTCACGCAAAACCGTCTACATGCGTCACCGCCGGTTCCTTCGGAGGGCTCACCCATACCGCAAGATGAAGCAACAATTTGACGGAGAGAAGGAAGACGGTTCAGCTCCAAGGCATTTAAGGGGACACGAGGTTTATGATATGGTTAAGGATTTAGATGTTGTCCTCGGAAAGGGACGTAAATTGAGGGCTCATGAGAAGAACACCTGGAAGAAGAGATCAATATTTTGGGACTTACCTTATTGGGAGTACCTAGATGTTCGGCACTGCATCGACGTCATGCACGTAGAAAAGAATGTGTGTGACAGCTTGATTGGTCTCTTACTGAACATCCGTGATAAAACAAAGGACGGCGTCAACGCACGACTTGACTTGGCTGACATGGACATCAGGCCTGAGTTAGCACCGACACACACTGATAATGGACGAACGTACCTTCCCCCTGCGTGTTACACTCTGTCCAAGGCTGAGAAAACAGAACTGTGCCAGTGCTTGCATGGTGTCAAAGTTCCGTCTGGTTACTCCGGCAACGTGAAGAAACTTGTTTCGATGCAAGATTTGAAGTTAAATGGCATGAAGTCTCATGATTGTCATGTGCTGATGACACAGATGCTCCCTATTGCAATTAGAAATATTTTGCCGATCAAAGTCCGAGAGACAATCATGAGGCTATGTTATTTCTTTAACACAATTGCTCAGAAGGTCATCGATCCCGAAGGACTAGATGCTCTGCAGGACGAGGTGGTGATGACTCTATGTCACCTTGAAATGTATTTCCCTCCTTCGTTTTTCGATATCATGGTCCATCTCATTGTTCACGTTGTGTGGGAGATAAAAATGTGCGGGCCCGTATTCCTACGTAGCATGTACCCATTTGAGAGGTTCATGGGAATTCTCAAGTCCTACGTACGGAATCGTTCTCGGCCGGAGGGCAGCATCGTCGAAGGTTATGCAAGCGAAGAGGTCATTGAGTTTTGTGTCGATTATATGGCTCAGATTCAACCGATAGGTGTCCCTCAATCTCGTCATGAGGGGAGGCTGAAGGGTCTCGGAACTATCGGAAGGAAAGCAATCACTCCAGATATGGACACGTATACTCAAGCCCATTTCACGGTGTTGCAACACATGACTGAAGTGGCCCCTTATGTGGACCAGCACAAGGATGTGCTTCGGCAACAAAATCCGGAGCGGCCGGATGTTTGGATCATGAGGCAACACAACCGTTGGTTCAACCAATGGTTGAAGGAGCAAATCGCTAGGAGCTCGCCGAGTGAGACGCTGACATGGTTGGCAAAAGGGCCGACATTTACAGTTGTGACATGGCAAGGATATGACATAAATGTGTACACATTCTATACGCAGTCTCAGGATGTCAAGAGCACTAACCAGAACAGCGGTGTCCGCATAGATGCATTCAGTACCGATGGGTCGAGAAACTCGTACTATGGCTTCATAGAAGAGATTTGGGAGCTCGACTATGTGGTTTTCAAAATCCCCTTATTTCGCTGCCGTTGGGTGCATCTCCCACAGGTGAAGGTTGACAAGTACAGTGTCACGACCGTGGACCTCCAACGTGTCGAGTACAAAGACGAACCATTCGTACTCGCCAATCAAGTTTTTCAAGTTTTCTATGTAACCGACCCGGCAAATAAGAAGCGCCATGTAGTTCTTCATGGAAAAAGGAGAATTGTTGGAGTGGAGAATGTAGTGGACGAGGAGGAATACAATCAATTTGACGAGTTACCTCCTTTTGGAAATGGCATAAGGGTCGACGATCAACAACGTGACGAAACTAGTTACGTACGCATTGATCATGATGAAGGGCTAATTTTTAAAGGAAATATGTGAAAATTTTGAGATGTATATGTGAAAATGTGTGATGTAGTCAATTTTGAGATGTATATGTGAAAATGTGTGATGTAGTCAATTTTGAGATGTATATGTGAAAATGTGTGATGTAGTCAATTTTGAGATGTATATGTGAAAATGTGTGATGTAGTCAATTTTGAGATGTATATGTGAAAATGTGTGATGTAGTCAATTTTGAGATGTATATGTGAAAATGTGTGATGTAGTCAATTTTGAGATGTATATGTGAAAATGTGTGATGTAGTCAATTTTGAGATGTATATGTGAAAATGTGTGATGTAGTCAATTTTGAGATGTATATGTGAAAATGTGTGATGTAGTCAATTTTGAGATGTATATGTGAAAATGTGTGATGTAGTCAATTTTCAGATGTGTATGTGAAAATGTGTGACAAAAATGAATGCAGACTGATAAAATGTGTAAATGAATGCAGCTGGTAGGTAGTTGATCATGAATGCAGATGGTTGGCTGTTGATCATGAATGACTACAGTTGGGCACAGTCTTATCACAGACGGTTCTAAACTTAGAACCGTCTGGGATATGAGTATCACAGACGGTTCGAAGTTTAGAACCGTCTGTGATAAGCCTACTATCTCAGACGGTTCTAAACGTAGAACCATCTGAGATAGTATGTTTATTACAGACGGTTCTAAGTTTAGAACCGTCTGTGATATTCATATCCCAGACGGTTCTAAGTTTAGAACCGTCTGTAATAATCCGCTATATATACCCGTGTCTAGGGTTTTCCGTGTATTATGCAGTTATTCTAATATCTAAATCCCGGTCTGCCTCCCCCGAGCCCTCGCCGCCGCCTCCCTCGAGCCCTCGCCGGCCGCCTCACTCGAGCCCTCCCCGGCCGCCTCATTCGAGCCCGTCGTCGCCGCCGCCTCCCCGAGCCCGGGGCCTCCTCCTCATGCGTCGCCGCCGCCTCCTCCTCCTCCTCCGTCTCCGTCCCCGGGGCCTCCTCCTCCTCCGTCGTCGCCGGCCGCCTCCCCGAGCCCGTCGTCGCCGCCGCCTCCCCGAGCCCGGGGCCTCCTCCTCCTGCGTCGCCGCCGCCTCCTCCTCCTGCTCCTCCGTCGTCGCCTCCTCCTCCGTCGTCGCCGCCTCCTCCTCCGTCACCAAAACCCTAAGGTCATCAAATCCCTCCCCGAGCTTCATGCTTACTGTTAGGGTTGATACTTCATACTGATGCCTGTGGGATTTACAGTTGCTCGATGATGATAAATTCATATACTGAGATTGGTTCATTCGGTCTTTGAGCTCTAATAGCTGTTATATACAATCTTCCATATACTGAGATTGCCTGTGGGATTTACAGTTGCTCGATGATGATAAATTCATATACTGAGATTGGTTCATTCGGTCTTTGAGCTCTAATAGCTGTTATATACAATCTTCCATATACTGAGATTGCCTGTGGGATTTACAGTTATGGCATGTTATTAAATTGAGCTCTAATAGATTGGTTCATTCGGTCTTTGAGCTCTAATAGCTGTTATCTGTTATATACAATCTTCCATATATTCCTGTCTGAATATATGCATGCTGAATATATCTTGATCTTGAGATTGTAGAGTTTGTATCTAGAGCTCAAAAGACTGAATTCATTATTTGGCATAACCAATCAAGGAAGAGTATATGATTTAGTAGCGGGACGGCCAAGATTAATCTTGTGCAACCCTACAATTTGAGAGCACATATTCATGTTGAGACTGTTATTGATTCTATTATTTGGTTTATAGTATTAGCAACTAAAGTAGGTGCTAAGATAGGCACATCACCCCCTCTCTATGTCCATATCACCCCCTCCCTTCTCCCCCTCCCCTCTACTCCTCTCTTCCAATTCAATATGATCACATTCTCATCTTATCTTAATAGACCCACAAAATGAGCAACATGTCACCCGCGCATTCTTCAGCATCATCGCCGGAGGCGTCCGCTCCAACATCAAGACGCCAAGGAAGAGGGATATCAAATAAGCCTCAGAGCCGACAGACCATCACAGCGGTAAACGCAGCTGGGGTCCCTATCCTTCCTAAGCAAGCAGTAAACGCATTCCGAACCATGGTCGGAATAGTTGCACGACAACGAATTGAGATCACATACAATTCGTGGAAGAACGTGCCTGACAGTCGGAAACGTGAGCTGTGGACCGAAATTTTGGCATCGTTCGAGTTCCCAGAAGAACACTTACACGCTGTGGAACGACAAACCTACCAAGCGGCGTGCAAAGCATGGAAGAACTTCAAGAGCACGCTTGTCAAGAAATACGTGGAGACGGACGAAACGCCTTTCACTACATACCCATTCCTGGAACCACAATGGGAAGAGTTCAAGGCGATGAAAACGACCGAAGAGTTCAAAAGTACAAGGCCCTCCAGGCAAAAAACACGCACCCCCACAGACTTGGCACAACTGGGTATGCGGGTAAAATCCCGCAATGGAGGTTGGAGGATGAGCTGGCAGCTGCAGAGGACATCGCCCCGCCGTTTTCCAATATCCCGGATGACCGCGCTCGAAATTGGCTTAGAGCAAGGTCATCTACAATGACATCGGGGGAAGTCTCCTTTCGAAACCCTGCAGACCAGCAAGTGTCCCAGCGCCTGGTAAGATATCGATCGAACTACGTAGCTTGTAATTACTCCACAACTTCGTACGAATTGAAATGACATGTCGTGCTCTTGCAGGAAGAGCTGAGTTTTCAATCTACGGAGGGATCATTCCAGGGAACAAGGGAGAATGATATGCTCTCCGTGGCCCTGGGAAACAAGGAGCACCCGGGCCGTACGAGAGGCCTTGGGCTTTACGTTCCATGGAAACATGGTTTCCAAGATGACTCTGACATGTATCGGCGCAGGAAGAGAAACAAAGGCGAGCGTGACGCACAACTACGAGAAGAGATCAAGGCATCTCTTAAAGAGGAGCTACTGGGTTCGATGGCTGATATAATCAGAGATGAGGTGCGGAAACAGACAGAAAGTCAGCAGGCCGCCACCGCCGCTGCTGCGCTAGCTAGCCCGCACAACCGTCCGAGTAGCTGCGCGTCCAATCCGACGCAAATCCAGTCCAAATTTCCTGTGGACGACATCCAGGTAATAATTATTACCTCTCGAATGCTTGCTCCATTGGTAGGCCTATTCGAGTAGCTAATTTTGTATCGTTATGTAGGAGCCTACGAATTGCAAGCTCCAAGTGAGATATGGCTCCGTTCCCTTGTACGCTGCTTGGGGCCAGGCATATTCGTCTGGTATCGGGGCCATGGTGCACGGTCAAGCTTTAGCGCCAGGCTTCGCAAAAGTTAATGTGGATGGTGTGCATGTCAATTTTGAGGTGGTCCCACTACCGAAGCCCCCCAACGACGAGATCATGACTCTAGGACAGGCCATTGGAACATTCATCCAGTGGCCCAAAAGCGACATCTCCCTGGAGTCTTCTTCACCGGTGGCAGGACCAGAGCAACATGCACTGGTTCCATCTCCATTACAACACCAGTCGGTTCCACCACCGGATACTGCACCGGTGCTATCTCCACTGGTCATACTCTCGCCAGAGCAACTTGCACTGGTGCCATCTCCATTACAAGACCAGTCAGTTCCACCACCGGATACTGCACCGATGCTATCTCCACGGGTCCTATTCTCGCCAGAGCAACTTGCACCGCTGCTGCCGACTGCCGTTAAGTCGACCTATAGCCGAAGCAGCAAGGGCAAAGCAAAGAAGACCAATGATGATATTTCGTACCTACCTTTGGCCCGCAAATTCGTGCTTGGTCAGCCGTTGCTCGAGGAAAAATACCTCGAAAAGCTACCATATAGTTGCACGCAATTGCACATGTGGTATATGCAGCAGTCCAATAAGCTAGAGGGAGAACGGACCTCAAGTATCACTGTCAAATTCACGTCGGATGATTTACACCACAATCTTCAAGAGTGTATGTTCGTGGTCGCCTTTGAGGATTTATTCGATCTGTTCACGTTCAACGCTCTTGACGTCTCAATCCTTCGATGCTGGACGCTGTATGTGTGTACAATCACAGTCTCCGTTAATGTCATACCGATAAATGCCATATCTAATTTTTTGCTTTCGTGTGTATATATATAGACACATGGTGATTAAAGCTAGATCATCCAACTTATCAGTTGGTTTCTTCGACCCACAATTGGTCGCCAAGCAAACCATTGACCAGGATACACCCCTCGTCGAGAGGTACATTGCAGCAGGACTGCTGGGTTGCGTCAAGAAGGATTATGTACTTATGCCCTTCCTTCAAAACTTTCATTGGATTTTAGTAGTAATTGTACCAAAATGGAACAAGGTATTTTACCTTGATTCCCTAAGTAAGAATAAAATGGACTTCACAGTTCTCAGCCAAGTAATCGATAGGTAAGCACATATTCCCCATACATATCTACATTGTACTTTCTTTCCTTCCGAATGATTAAGGTTAACTTTTTCGAATTACGTAGGGCGTTTGCCACCTACATTGAAAAGGGAGGTGACTCGAAGCGCGGGGCCAAAGGCTTGCTGACACATGTTCGAGATTTTAAGGTATTCGCTATTTCACATTAATTAATCCTATGCAACAGTTGGTACTAATGCCTCTTGAACTAACACATTCCATTTTTTGCAGTGTCACCAGCAGGAGCCGGGCAACACATGTGGATACTACGTTTGCCAACATATGGAACTACTCCTCGATTCCTCGAGGCTCACCAATCGCAAGGTTTGTCACTCTTCTCATAATTACTTCATACTTAACACGTTACATATATACGCACATTGATATTCCTATCGACAGGTTGCGTCCATCCCGTCAACTGCATTGAAACAGCCTGTTCTTGGAGGGATTCGAGGAGAGTTGGCGTACTTTTTGCTGACTCAAGTCATAACGCCAGGAGGACGGTTCTACTGCGCACCATGATTTCTTATTGATCTTATCACTAAGTGCAAATGCAGTGCACATCTTTTGTAAATGAGATGTGTTAATGGACATTTCATTTCAATTCAATTAATCGATTTGCGAAATGGATGCATGCTTTATGTTTGTGAAATGAAGTGCAATGTCAATGTGATGTTTTATGTCTGTGAAATGTATCTGAAAGGAAATGAGATGTGTGAATTGTATGTTTTTTGTCTGTGATTATCTGCTTGTTTCAGAGGGCATGGCTAGCATTTCCTGAGGCTAGCTATAAACAGAAATAGATTCTGCTGGGGTGGAGGAGTATCACAGACGGTTTTTTATTAAAAACCGTCTGTGATTATGCGATATCACAGACGGTTTTTTATTAAAAACCGTCTGTGATTATCCGATATCACAGACGGTTTTTTATTAAAAACCCGTCTGTGATATTGGATAATCACAGACGGTTTTTAATAAAAAACCGTCTGTGATATCGCATAATCACAGACGGTTCGAAAACCGTCTGTGATAACTTGGATTATCACTGACCCATAATTTCAGACGGTTCAGAAAACCGTCTGTGATGACGTTTCTGAACCGTCTGTAATGTGGATTTCTGTAGTGGTGGCTAGTGCTAGCACATCGACGCATGATGTTCTATACTTAGACATGTGGACTTCGGTAAAGTTGCTGCTGCGACTACGGCGTTGATCGAGATGATCGTAAGGAGGAGACAGTTAGCCCTAGACAATCGACTACTTCCACTACACCAATACGTGCTATGTTGAAACAGTCGCTTCAACTCTACTTTTGCTATACTACGTGTCTAGTGATAACGATCTATGGTCTCTTACTCGCATGGCTTCCTGGTTTACGCGGTAGAAAATTTTAATCCGTGCTAATGTTGCCTACACATATCCCAACAGTGGTATCAAAGCTATCCTGTGTAGTATTTGATCTGGATCGGTCACATATAGTTGATATGTGATAGTAGTAGATTGAATCTATTACTGGTCTGATGGCTTAGATCAGTTTATATTAATGGATTGGCTTAGGCATTGGTTGACGAGATCAATCAGTTTTAGCGATAGTAGATGGGTTCGTGGGAGATATGAACTGATAGCATTGGGTTGCTATTCTTTATAGAAACCTCTCGTGCTAATCAATATGATTGATCAATGGAAAATCGGGTTGATTAGATTAGTTCAAAATTGGGACCGCCATGCTAGGTAATCGTACCACGAGTTATAGGTATTATGTGTTCATAATACGCGATAGAATTGTATTCTATGCATAACTCGTTTTTGTAGAGTTGTGTGAATAGTATGGCCCATTGTGTATGTGATGCATATATCAGTTTTTCATGGCTTGCACGACATACTGATTTATAGCCATGGACTTGTGATGCTTGATATTTTTACATGTAATTCATTATTAGTTGTTAGGAGTAATAGCTAAGTATATGAATGTGGTGACCTCAAGCTTTGATGGTTCGGTGGATAGGAAGTATGGTGATGGAGATTGCTGTACTAATGGCTATACTATTTCACAGTTCAATATGATTTAACTATGAATATTTTTATGTTCCTGTTATACTATTGTTCATATTATTATGTTAGGTGTTTTAAACATGATAGAATAGTATTCCTCTAGAAAAATTAAGTAAAACTTGATATCCTTCTAATTATTGCACCTATCAAGATTTTGATCGTTAACTGATATGCCTACCAAAGTAGTGTGCCATTAATTATCTCGATAAGATAGGGTAAACGTTGGACACTTCATGTGTAATATTGATTTAACTTGACTAGGCTATCAAAATAGTTTTGAGACAAGGGGCATAGTGTTAAGGCCAGGACATATGGATGTCACTCAACAAAACAAGAGTTACATATGATGTAATTAGCAAGTAATTGCTTACCTACGTCGTTAGGTTTCTAGCAGTGATGCCAGAACTCACTTGGACTTGGTGAAATATAGATCTTGATTTACTATATGTAGTTAGAGTGAATATGGTTTTAAATATACAGTGTGAGTATCTTTTGTTAAGTTGTTTAATAGAAGATTTTACATAAATATAGTGCTGAATTTTTGCATATATTTTTATGTTGTAGGCCATACCACAATCTACTTTCTCTACACCCAGTTTTTACTTGCGATCTATTCTTGAGAAAGAAAAAAATTAAGTGGAACAAATTTCATTGACTGGTATCATAACTTGAGAATTGTTCTCAAGCAAAAAAGAAGAAATATGTTCTAGAGATTCCATATCTTGATGAACCAGTTGAAGATGCTACTCGTGCTAAAAGAATAAGTATGATAAACATTACAATGACTCACTTGAAGTTAGTTGTCTCATGCTTGCCACTATTAACTCTGAGCTTTAAAGATAATATGAGAACACGGATGTCTACAATATGATTGCGGGTCTTAAGGGCATGTTTGAGAATTAGGCAAGGGCTAAGAAGTATAACACCTCTAAGTCATTGTTTGTGTGCAAGCTACCTAAAGGAAGTTCATTCAGCCGTAATATAATCAAAATGAGTTGTTACATTGAGAGTTTGGAAAAACATGGTTTCCCCCTTGGCAAGAGTTAGCTACTGATGTGATTCTCTATTCACTCTATCTGAGCTTTGAGCCCATTTTGAACTTTTATATGAATGGCATAGAGAAATCAATGACCGAATTACACAGAATGCTCAAGTCAGCAGAGAAGAGCATTAAGACAAGTTCTAATCATGTGATGATAGTTTTGAAGACTACCAACTTCAAAAAGAAGAAATCTAAGGATTTAGGCAAAAGAAAGAGCATGGGCAAAACTCAAGATAAGATCTCGAGTATCAAATTTAATCTTTAGAAGCTCAAGATTGGCACTACACCTAACACTATTTACTAGCATTACTAAGAGATTGGATATTGGAAGAGAAACTATAAGAAGTACCTACTAGAACTAAAAAACAAGAAGGGAAATAAGACTTCTACTTTAGGTATAAATGTTTTAGAAATAAATCTTACTACTTCCTCATATTGGTTCTTGGGTTTTGATACCAGATCAGTTGCTCATATCTGCAATTCGATGCAGGGGTTGATAGGGAGTAGGAGTTTAGTAAGAGGGAGGTTGATCTTTGCGTGAGCAATGGAATAAGAGTTACTGCGTTGGCTATTGGTATTTTACCATTATCTTTATCCTTATGATTAGTTTTCAAAGTGAATAATTGTTATTATATTCCTACCTTAAGCAAAAATATTGTTTCTACTTCACGTATAGGAGCAGAAGGTCATGAGTTCATAATAAAGAACAAGTGTTGTTCAATTTACTTGAATAATATGCATTACAGTCATGCTCCATTAGTGAATAGGTTATATGTTTTAAATCTTGAGGATGTGCATATCTATAACATTAATGCTAAGAGAGTTTAGCGTAATGATCTGAATTGTACTTATATTTGGCATTGTCGTTTAGGTCATATAAATGAGAAGCGCAATGTAAATCTCTATAAAGATAGTCTTCTAAACTCATTTGTGAGAGACCATGTGGAGGTGTTCCCATGTTTGTGATGAGTAATTGACTCGTGTTCTGGAAAGTTTGAGTTTGATTTGGTTGGTTCACGACAAGTCGGTGTATGGCGCAGTCTAGTACGGTTGGACTTGGTCGAATGCGGTCGGACGTGCTTAGGACGCTTATTCCTCTTTTCGACCGGTCGATTGGTTATTTCGTGCTTGATACGTTCTAATGCAGATGTATGATTATATTGTTTCGAGCGGTGCTATGTGATGTTTCCTTGTCAGTGATGGCTGTAGGACTTTGAGGCTAAGTCGTGGCGAGGCATGGATGGCCGGACTAGGCACAGGCGGTGCTGAGGTCAAAGCGGTTGGGAGATGCCGAAGACGGCGAGGACTCGAAGTGGTTGTGAGGTGTGGACAGCAAGAAAAGAGGAAGCTTTCAGGAAGGTGCAGTAGGGGCATTTTGGTAAAATGCGCAAGGCTGCAATATGGAAGCGGATCTTGTTGAAGACAATGGGTAAAGGGCTGAGTTTGCTAGTGCTAATGGGTTGGAGATCCAGTAGTAGAAGGCTATAAATTGAGAGGTTTAGGGTTTGGAGATATGAGCTTGTTTCCCTCCACTTTTCTGATGAGTGCTTTTGGCTCTTGCCTCATTTGTATGTGAGTCAGGCCGATAGTTGGTCTGCACTTCTTGATTTTCTATTTGAGTGTGTGAGCCTGGAGCCTTAAGGGTTGTAGGCAGTTGGTGTATGTGAGTTCGGGGGTATGTGTCTCAGGATGAGAGACCTGGGATGAGAGGGCTGTAGAAGAACCATGTATAATCATTCATGTCTCTGAATCAATATGAAAAATTATGTGTCTGAGATGAAATGGTTTCCTGCTCTTTTTCTGTGTTTGGTTTTCAGTTCTGCTCTTTGTTCTTCTCTCCCTCTTTTGGTTTTGAGGTGAATCTTTGTTGAGGTAGTTGTTGATTCTTTTGCTTAGAACTGGGAACATCCTCAAGGCCATTTAGCTACTTCATTCCCGAAAGCAAAATGTTGTATCAAGCAGTCTATTCACTTTTCAATCCTGCGCCTCATTTCCTCTGCTTTAGAAATTCTAGGGTTTGAAGGCAGGGGATTCCTATCCTCTTGATTAAGCCAACTAAAAGATGTTAGAGATATGAGTTCTTTTAATCTGAAATTATCTCCTTGGTGAAATCTAAAGGCTCATGAGCAAAAGATTCAAGTTTCTCAATCTTTTTGAAGTTCAGTCCTATTCTCTGTTTAGAACTTCAATATTCGGTTTCATGCCCTGACTATGCTCTTCTTCAGCAAATTTGATCTTGGTCTGCATTCTCTCCTTCCTGAGTTTGTTTAGCTATTTAATTTGAAGTCATGTTCAAAGATCCTGAGAAGAGCAGCAAAAATACAGTGATTTCTCTGTTTTCTTTTGTCTTCAGTAGTTACTGTGCCAGCAATTTATTTTCAGTAAGTTGCTTCTTGTCAGCAGACAATCTTTATCTTGGTCTGTTTTCTTTTCTGCTAGCAGCTGGATGCACTGGGTTCTTGCAACTTCTTTTGTGATGCTGCTAAGGCTTGGTGTTTTCTCTGCAGTAATTGTTGTGCTCGATATTTACCTGCTGCTTTCTCTGTTTTCCTGCTCTTTCTATTCTTGTCATGGCAAAACACAGTAAATATTGTACCGTCTATTTTCAGCCGCACCTCTTTGCTTCCCGTTTCCTTTTGCTGCCAGATTTCTTTTCTCTTGGTTCTGCTTTTCTTTTTCATTTCTGTTTTTTGATTTGCAGTCCTAGTTTAAGTGGTTGGTCGGTAGGCTTTCTTAGTGTTCTGTTTTCGGTACAGTTCTCTTCAGCTTCTGTGCCGACAGCAGTTTCTGTAGCATTCGGTTTTTAGTCGGTCTGCTATTTGGTTGCAATTTCTTGTTCCTGTGATCGAGTTACTTGTTAGCTTGTAGTCCCAATCATTTGGCCTTAGACAAGCAGTAATCTTTCTTCCTTGGTTCAGCTTTCCTTTGCCTTTTAGTAACTCTGTACCGAAAATGTTTTCAGCTGCTATTTGGTTTCTTTTTGTCGTCTGAACTCTTTTCTTTGGGCTTGCTTTTCTCATGTTGCTGTCTGTTCTTTGCAGCCTTTATTCCTCTTTGTGTTTTGTAGCTCTTTGTGCTTTAGTCTGCTTCTTCCCAAAAGAGCTGCTCCTCTACATAGCTGTTTACCAAAACTAAAATTCAGATCGGCTGTACCTCCTGTTCTTGGTTGTTGCTCTCTGTTTTGATTTTCTATCTCGAGATGGTTTTAAGTTTCCAGTGAGCATAAATCTTCCTTCTTCATAGCTTCTATAGCTATCGGAGAAGAAAATTGTGTGAATACTTGGGCATGTTTTGAAGGCACCATTCACCTCCCCTCTGTTGTCATTCCGATCCTACAATTGGTATCAGAGCTGGTTTGCTCTTCTCGATAGATCTTAACCAGACTGCGAGCCATGGGATAGATAAGTATTCCACCAAGCCTCTTATCTTCGATGGGATCGATTATTGAGAGACCATGTGGAGGTGACCACATGCTTGTGATGAGTAATTGACAAGTATTCTGAAAAGTTTGAGTTTGGTTTGTGCGTTTCGTGCCTTGGTGGCATTTGGCTCAGTCGGGTTTAGTTAGTCAGACTTGAGGTGTATTATTCTTCCCGTTTGAGCTTTTGGGCCATATTATGCTTGAGTATGCTTAATTGATGCTAATTATGATTATTTGTGTCGAGCGGTGCTATGTGATGTGTTTTTTGTCTGTGGTGGCTGCAGGACGTCGAGGCGGAGTCGTGGCGAGGCACGGAGGACTGGACTAGGCGCAGGTGGTGCCGAGGTTAGAACGGTCGAGATGTGCTGAAGACGGCGAGTGCTCGAGGTGGTTGCGAGGCTTGAGCGGCAAGAAAAGAGGAAGCTTTCCGGAAGGTGCACGAGGGGCGTTTTGGTGAATTCACAAAACTGCACTAAAGGAAGCGGATTTGAGTAAAGCACTAGAGTTGGTGGAGGCTTAGTGGGTAAAGAGAGAATCAAACCCATTAGTGGGAGGCTATAAAAGGAGGGTGTCTCCTGCATGGTCTTCATGTCTTTGATGAGGGTTTTGCTTTGGGCTTTAGTCTTTATGCTTTAGTTGTTGAGAGTCTGTTTGGGTGGAGTGAGCAAAATGTGTCTCCTTCGTTGTCTCCTCCCTATGTGTTCTTGAGTTTCTTGGTTTTGAGAGAGGGAGAAGATGAGTTGAGATACCATGTAATCATTCCTCTTGTATCAATCATGTATGGGGACTCCTTTGTGATCCTCTTGCTTCTAGGAATGAATCAATTTCATTTTGAAGATGTTTCTGTCTCTCAGTTTTCCTTCGTAGGCCCTCTATGTTGATTTCTGAGATTTTCGTTTTTTTTCTTTCTTGCTGAGGAGTAGCAAAATAGGTTGCTGTGATCTATGAGATGTTCCAAAGCCATTTGGCTAGTCAATCCTAAGAGCAAACCACGTTTAATTTCAGATTGTGCATCTTGGCCTCCTTTGTTCTTCATTTCATTTCTAGGGTTTCTTGGTCCTCTTTTATTCCCTTCATAAGATACCTGAGATTTGGTCTGGAGAGTCCTGTGACTATTACTAATCTAGCTGCAAAAGCTCATGATCAAAGATTCAAAGATTGGAGAGGAATTTGGATTTTGGTGTTGTCTCTGTACTTTTTCAAGTTCTTGCCTAAATTCTGAAATTCATGAGTTTTTGTGGATTTCTTGTGAAGTTTGGAGCCTCGATAATGTTTAGTTTAAAGTTCTTTTGATCTATCCTGAAAAGAGCAATCAATCTTGCTGCAATTTCAGTTTTTCGGGTGGCTACAGTAATCTCGATTTTTAGCTAATTTCAGGGGTTGTAGACTGCAGTTTTCAGCACTCATTTCTGCAGTTTTCAGCACTCATTTATGTTGTTTTCAGCTTTTGATCTCTGTAGTTTTAAGCACTTATTCACTGCAGTTTTCAGCACTCATTCCTGCTGTTTTCAGCATTTATTGTGTGCTGTTTTCAGTCTGAACTGTTCTCTATTTTCAGCTCAAAACCAGCAGTAGACTGCAGTATTTTTCAGCAAGTTTCAGTTCAGTTTTCAGTAGTTTCAGGTAGCAAAAATCAGCAAAACTTCTCAGTCTTTTCTCTTCTTTTGTTTCCTGTTTTTAGCAGCAAAAGTGATCTCTATTTAGAGTATTGCAGCAGCAGTTTTCAGCAACAAAGGAAGTATTTTTAGACTATTTTCAGCTGCAGTTTCAGCAGCAAAAGTAGTCACTTTTTAGAGTATTTTCAGCAGCAAAGGAAGTTTCTTTTAGACTATTTTCAGCTGCAGTTTCAGCAGTGGAGTGTCCGTTTTCAGTTCGCTCTTTGATAATCTCTGTTCAGTCTCATTTCGGCCAGCTACTCCCTGTTTGCTTCTTGTCGCTGCTCTCTGGTCTGCATTAGTTCGCTATGTCCAGTTCTTCAATTTTCAAGCATGAATCTTTTTCTTCATAGCTACTATAGCTACTGGAGAAGAAATTTGCGGAATACTCGGGGCGATTTTTGAAGGCACCATTCACCCCCCTCTGTTGCCAATATCTATCCTACAATTGGTATCAGAGTCGGTTAGCTCTTCCTCATAGATCTTAACCGGTCTCTAGAGCCATGGCGACAGATAAGTACTTGACCAAGCACCCAGTCTTCGATGGGATTGACTATCCTTTCTGAAAGAGCCGGATGGAGACCTACATCCAAGCTCAGGGCTACGTCATCTGGCGTAAGGTCAAGGTACGATATGTTGTTCCTGCCGATGAGAACATCAACGATGGAAACATGCTTGATGTTGAGGCAAATGCGAAGGCAAGGAACATCATAATCCAGGGGTTGAGCAGAAGCGAGTTCGATCGCATCTCTCATCTGTCGTCGGCCTTCGACATCTGGGAGACCGTCGATGCATACCATGAGGGCACCACCCAGATTAAGACGGTTCGACAAGACCAGTTCAAGCGAGATTACAACAAGTTTGAAATGCTCGTTGGCGAGTCCCTCGATGAGTGTTTTGCGTGTTTCCACAAGATATTGAGCAACCTCCGAGCGGTCGGTCTCACATACCCCGACTCGGACAATGCTCGACAGATACTGTCTACTCTCGATTTGCGTGTTTGGGAAATGAAGGTGACCACGATTAAAGACACGACCGACCTCTCGACCCTGACTCTTGACGCGTTGTACTCACGCCTCAAGACTCACGAGATTGACATAGTCTCTCGTAGGTCGAAGTCGCAATCAATGGCCTTAGTCACCAATCCCGACTCTGCTTCTGGATCTTCCGACTTTCCTTCTGGGTTTTCTCTTGCTGCTCTGTGTGAAATTTCCGATTATCAACTAGAGCAGCTTCCAGAAAACCAACTCGCTCTCTTAGCCAGAAAGTTTTCTCACGCATACAAGAGAGTGAGAGATCGGAAGAGGAGTGACCTGATCATTTGCTTCGAGTGTGGTGGCCCCAACCACAGTCGAGCAAATTGCCCCAAGCTGGAGAAGGGCAAGAGCGACTACGGCGGCGTGAACAAGAACGACTACATCAACAAGAACCGCAACAAGAAGCCTCCAGTTCACGCTCAAGGCAAGAAGAAGTTCGGCAACCTTGGCAAAGCCAAGAAGCTCTTCCACTACATCCTCACCGCCTTCGACGATCTCGACCTCAGCGAGGTGGAGGGATGGAGCGACGACGACGGGACGGGTGATCAAGAACCTAAGGATGGCGACGACTTCTCCGGCATGTGCTTCATGGCCCTCGAGGGCGAGATCAGCGACAGCGAGCTCTATTCCGACTCCGATGAGGTATACCCTACCCTTCCTACGCCAGCTTAATGATGCTTTTCTTAAGCTAGGGAAATTCCATGCTAGATCTAGAGCTAGGGTTAGCGAGTTGTACAAGGAAGTAGAGAGCTTGTCACGGGAGCTTACTTCACTTAAATCTGCTCCCTCCCGTGACGATTGTGATGTATGTACTGCTTTGCTTGGTGACATGGAGAAACTAAGGACCTTGCATGATAGTGTGTCCTCTGAGCTAGACATGATTAAGGTGGAGAATGTTATTCTTCTTGCTGAGCTAGAGATGAGTAGGGTAGCGTCTCTTTCATCTGTTGTTGAGATTACAACTTGCACCTCATGTGAGGATAAGGACAATGCGTTTAGAGGTCTTTATACCATGTTGCTCGATCTGCCCGAGACTTGTGAAAGTTGTAATAATTTGAAAATGAACCTAAAACGGACAGATCATAAAATTGTTGAATTACAAGCTTTTCTACTTGAACCTATTGCTTCATGTGTGAATTGTCCCAAGTTTACTGCTGAACTTGAATCTGTCTCCAAACAGTTTCAAGAATTAGTTGATGATAATAACGGATTGGCTCAATATGCTTCTAAGGGCCCTGTTAGCTCACCATGCATTAATTGTAACAAACTAAAATCTAACTTGATTGCATTGGATGAAAAATGTGTGAAGCTAACTAAGGACCTTCTAGAGAAGCCACCCTCTGCTTATAATGTGTGTGCTGCTGTGGGGGAGAAGCCCAAGGGTAAGGTAGAGACGCCTATCAACGTGGACCACTTGACTAGCAGTAGGACTGTCCATTCTGAGTCGGCTGTGCGTGCACAAGCCATTCGTTCCTCTGCTATTGGTTCTTCTTCTACTCCCTTAACTTTTGCTATCTCGTCTTCCCCCTGCTCTTCTTGCACCTCTCTCTTTCGGGAGTGTCAGTACCTTATGAACACTCTCGAGAGATTTGTAGGAGGTAAGAAAAAGCTAAATCTTATTGTAGACCAATCTAAGATTTGCAAATTTAATCAGGGTCTACGATATGATTTTTATGATGACATGAGGAAGCATCCACTTGCTGTTCTTCGACCCATAGCAGCAGGTGTGATCGACATTGAGCCCAGTACTGAGAAAGTTCAATTCAAGTCAGCGGGCTTTGTCCAAGAGATTTCTGACAGCAAGGTGACTCCACCTGTTGCTTCGGCCTCTCAGAAGGCGAAGTCTCATTATGCTACTTCTACCTCTCAGAAGGTGAAGTATCATTACACCTTCTGTCAGAAGGATGGACACTTGATTGAGCGATGCTTTAGGCGCGCCAAGATCGCGCGTAGAGACCGTGTTGAGACTCTTAGGCGTATACAGGGTCAGCTCCAGACCTTGAGTGCACCTAAGACCAACACGAGATCTAGGTTTGCTTCTGTTGATGGGTTGGGCAACATCGAGGACTTGGATTTTCTGAGTTTTCTGGTTTTCGTCCTCGATATGCCTCTGGTCATGACTTCCGCCGTCCTGAGGGTAGATCTCGTTTCCCCCGTCGAGATGGCTACCCGCGGCGTGATCAGCATGTTGCTGGTGCTCCGACTCGCTCTCCCATAGCAGTCGGACCCAACAACAGCTCCAGGTCTGCTTGTGGACCTTCTGCTTCTTTGAGCGACAGAGAGTGTAGGGCAGATAGAGGTCAGTCGTGTGTGGCTACTTCTTCTACTCGACGTGTTACTCAGTATTGGGTGCCAAAATCACTCTTGATTTACCCAAGTACTGAGACTTTACTCTCTCGTTGACTCAGGTTCGTCGGGTAGGGAAAAGAGAGGTTTGGCTCGTTGACTCCGGGTGTTCTCGACACATGAATGGAGACTCCCGTTGGTTCTCTTCCCTAGCCCGTGCTCCAGGTGATGAGACGATCACCTTCGGAGACTCTTCGTCTGGGCGCGTCATCGCCAAAGGTACAGTGCGCGTTAATGAGTCTTTTATTTTGAAGGATGTTGCGTTGGTTAGTAAGCTGCAGTATAATTTGCTTTCTATTTCTCAGCTTACCGATGACGGCTTTGAGGTGAGCTTTAAGAAAAACGCTTGTAAAATTCTTGATTCTTCGGGTAGTCTGGTTTGCGGGATTTCTTGTTACAGGAGGATCTTTCGTGCTGATTTTTCTGAGTCTTCTGGTGATCCTCTCCGGTCTTCTGGCATAGGAGATTTGGTCATATTGGATTTGACCATTTGACCCGAGTTAGCGGCCACGATATCATTCGTGGTCTGCTGAAACTCAAGATGGTCAAAGATCTTGTTTGTGCTCCATGCCGGCACGGCAAGATGGTTGCCGCTTCTCATCCTCCGGTCACAGTGACTATAACCAAAGCACCAGGACAGCTGCTCCATATGGACACAGTTGGACCAGCTCGAGTGCAGTCAGCAGGAGGGAAGTGGTATGTCCTTGTCGTGGTCGATGACTTCTCGAGGTTTTCTTGGGTGTTTTTCTTAGCCTCGAAGGATGAGACATTTACACATTTTTGAGGTCTTTTCAGTAGGCTTTCTGTTGAGCTCCCGGGTGCCTTACGAGCGATCCGCAGTGACAATGGCACGGAGTTCAAGAATTTCTACTTTGAGAGGTTTTGCGATGAGACATGTGTAGAGCACCAGTTCTCTTCTCCGCACGTCCCACAGCAGAATGGCGTCATGGAGAGGAAGAACCGTACCTTGGTCGAGATGGCCAGGACGATGCTTGATGAGTATTCTACACCTAGGAAGTTTTGGTTGCGATTTCTTGTTCCTGTGATCTAGTTACTTGTTAGCTTGTAGTCCCAATCATTTGGCCTTAGACAAGCAGTAATCTTTCTTCCTTGGTTCAGCTTTCCTTTGCCTTTTAGTAACTCTGTACCGAAAATGTTTTCAGCTGCTGTTTGGTTTCTTTTTGCCGTCTGAACTCTTTTCTTTGGGCTTCCTTTTCTCCTGTTGCTGTCTGTTCTTTGCAGCCTTTATTCCTCTTTGTGTTTTGTAGCTCTTTGTGCTTTAGTCTGCTTCTTCCCAAAAGAGCTGCTCCTCTGCATAGCTGTTTACCAAAACTAAAATTCAGACCGGCTGTACCTCCTGTTCTTGGTTGTTGCTCTCTATTTTGATTTTCTATCTCGAGATGGTTTTAAGTTTCCAGTGAGCATAAATCTTCCTTCTTCATAGCTTCTATAGTTATCGGAGAAGAAATTTGTGTGAATACTTGGGATAGGTTTTGAAGGCACCATTCACCTCCCCTCTGTTGTCATTCCGATCCTACAATTGGTATCAGAGCCGGTTAGCTCTTCTCGATAGATCTTAACCAGACTGCGAGCCATGGCGACAGACAAGTATTCCACCAAGCCTTCTATCTTCGATGGGATCGACTATCCCTTCTGGAAGAGTAGGATAAAGTGTTACATACAGGCTCAGGGCTATGCGATCTGGTGAAAAGTTAAACTTGTTTTCTTGTTCCTGCCGATGAGAACATCAATGTGGCAAACATGCCCAATGTTGAGGCAAATGCTAAGGCAAGGAACATCATAATCCAATGACTGAGCCAAAGCGAATTTGATCGCATTTCTCATCTTACGTCAGCCGACGACATTTGGGTGACCCTCGATGCATACCATGAGGACACCACCCAGATCAAGATGGTACGATAGGACCAGTACAAGCGAGATTTCAACAAGATTGAAATGCTCGCTGGAGAGTCCCTTGATGAGTGCTTTGCGAGGTTTCACAAGATCTTGAGCAACCTCTGAGCGGTCGGTCTCACATACTCCGACTCGAACAACGCACGACAGATGCTTCTGGCCTTGGATTTGCGAGTTTGCGAGATGAAAGTGACAACCATCAAGGACACGACTGATCTTTCAACTTTGACTCTTGATGCTTTGTATTCACGCCTCAAGACTCACGAGATTGATATTGTCTCTCGCAAGTCGAAGTCACAGTCGATGGCTTTGGTCACCGAACCCAGTTCTGCCTCTGGATCTTCTTCTGACACTGTTTCTGGATTCTCTCTTGCTGCTCTGTGTGAAATTGGTGATGATCAACTAGAGCAGCTCCCAGAAAATCAACTAGCCCTCTTAACCAAAAAATTTTCTCATGCATACAAGAGAGTGAGGGATAGAAAAAAAGGAGGGCCCGTGATTTGCTTCGAGTGTGGTGGCCCCAACCACATTCGGGCGAATTGCCCCAAGCTGAAGAAGGGCAAGAATGACTATGGCGGTGTGAGCAAGGACGGTGATAACTTCATCGGCATGTGCTTTATGGCCAACGAGACCGACGTCAGCGACAGCGAGCTCTACAGCGACTCCGATGAGGTATGTCCCTCCTATGACCAGCTCAATGATGCTTTTCTCAAACTAGAAAAATTTCATGCTAGATCTAGAGCTAGGTGTAGTGAGTTGGAGAAGGAAGTAGAGAGACTGTCACGGGAGCTTACTTCACTTATACCTGCTCCCTCCCGTGACGATTGTGATGTATGTTCTGCTTTGCTTGGTGATATAGAAAAGCTAAGGACCTCTCATGATAGTGTGACTTCTGAGCTAGACTTGCTTAAGGTGGAGAATGTTAGTCTGTTAGCTGAATTAGAGATGACTAGGGCTGCTGCTCTTTCATCTACCATTGCTGAGACTATTTCTTGCACCTCATGTGAGGATAAGGACAATGCTTTTTGAGGTCTTTACACTATGTTTCTTGATCTGCCTGAGACATGTGAAAGCTGCAATAACCTGAAAATGAATTTAAAGAAGGCAGATCACAAAATTGCAGAATTACAACCATCCTTGCTAGAGCCCATTGTTTCTTGTACCAACTGTCCTAAGTTAACCTTTGAGCTTGAGTTTGTTTCCAAACAATTTCAAGAAATGGTTGATCATAACAAGAAAATGGCTCAATATGCTTCTAAGGACCCTGTTAGCTCACCATGCAATAACTGTGAAAAACTAAAATCTGATTTGATTGCATTCGATGAAAATGTGTGAAGCTAACTAAGGACCTTCTAGTGAAGCCACAATCTGCTTGTGCTATGTGTGCTGGTGTGGGGGAGAAACCTAAAGAAGTGGTAGATATACTTAGGCACGAGGACCAAACGGCTAGAAGTAGTACTGTCCCTCCTATTCCTTGCGAAGACCTCAAAGTTGAGGCGGCTGTGCGTGCACATGTCATTCGTTCTTCTGCTGATGGTTCCTCTTCCTCTCCTTCTGTTGTCTCTTCTTCTCCCTGCTCTTTTTGCATCTCTCTCTTTCAAGAGTGTCAGTATCTTATGAACACTCTTGAGAGGTTTGTTGGAGGCAAGAAGAAGCTGAATCTTATTCTAGACCAATCCAAGATTTGCTAATTCAATCAAGGTCTAGGATACGATTTTCTTGAGGATGTTAGGAAGCATCCACGTGCTGTTCTCAAACCCCATAGCAGCAGGTGTGATCGAGGTCAAGACCAGAACCAAAAACGTTGAATTCAAATATGCGGGATTTGTCCAAGGGATTTCTAACAGTAAGGTGGTAACACCTGTCACTTCGACCTCCCAGAAGGCGAAGTTTCATTGTACCTTCTGTCAGAAGGATGAACACATGATCGAGAGATGCTTCAGGCGCGCCAAGATCGCGTGGAGAACCGTGTTCAGGCTCTTAGGCGTATTCAGGGTCAACCCCAGACCTTAAGTGCACCTAAGACCAATATGAGGTCTAGGGTTGATCAGCTTGACGTGTTTGGGCAGCATCGAGGACTTGGTTTTTTCTAAGTTTTCTGATTTTCATTCTCGATTTGCCTCTGGTCATGATATCCGCCATCCTGAGGGTAGATCTTGTTTCCCCCGTCAAGATAGCTACCCGCGGCGAGATCAGCATGTTGCTGGTGCTTCGACTCGCTCTTCCATAATAGTCAAGCCCAACAACGGCTTCAGGTCTGTTCATAGACCTTCTGGCTTTCTGAGTGACGGAGAGCGTAGGGTAGTTAGAGGTCAGTCGTGTGTGACTACTTCTTCTGCTCATCGTGTGACTCAGTATTGGGTTCCAAAATCTCTTTTGATTTATCCCAGTACTGAGCCATCTCTCGCTTGTTGACTCAGGTTTGTTGACTCCGGGTGTTCTCGACACATGACCGGAGATTCTCGTTGGTTCTCTTCCCTAGCCCGAGCTCCAGGTGATGAGACGATCACCTTCAAAGATGCCTCTTCTAGGTGCGTCTTTCTAACGAGTCTTGAGTTAATGCCATGCATGAGGAGTTAGAGAACTTTGAGAGGAACAAGGTCTGGTCGCTTGTTGAGCCCCCTAGAGGTCATAATGTCATAGGTACTAAGTGGGTGTTCAAAAATAAACAAAGTGAGGATGGGGTAGTCATTCAAAACAAGGCTAGGTTGGTAGCTCAGGGTTTCTCCCAGGTTGAGGGTTTAGATTTTGAGGAGACCTTTGCCCCTGTAGCTAGGCTAGAGGCCATTAGGATCTTGTTGCATTCTCAGCGTCTAAGGGCTTCAAGCTTTACCAGATAGATGTCAAGAGTGCCTTCCTCAATGGGTATATTGAGGAAGAGGTCTATGTTAGGTAGCCTCCAGGTTTCGAGAACCCCAAATACCCAAACCATGTCTACAAGCTTTCCAAAGCCCTATATGGACTTAAGCAAGCCCCTAAAGCTTGGTATGAGAGGCTTAAGTCCTATCTGTTGAGTCATAGGTTTGAGATGGGTAAGGTAGACAAGACCTTGTTCATTCGCAGGCATGGCAATGACCTTATACTCGTCCAAATTTATGTGGATGGCATCATCTTTGGCGGCTCTTCTCATGCTCTCGTTTCCCAGTTCTCTGATGTCATGAGCACGGAATTCTCTGATGTCATGAGCACGGAGTTTGGCCAGCTTCTCGTTTCTTTTGCTTTGGTTCAGGGGGAGTTCCTTTGGGATTTGCTAGGACTTAATGTTGACATAACTCAACTTGAACTAAAAGTGCATCTACTGTTGAGGGGGAGCTGGATTTTTCTTTCCATGTCATTCTGCATTGTAATATAACTACATAGAGCCTTAATTATTATTCTTTTATGACTTGTTTACAATGCATTACATCTTGCCATGATCTGTGCTTACTTGCTAGATTTATCATGACTTTATATGTGTAGTCTAGTCTTTGCCATGATAGGTTGATTAATAATGCACACCTTAAATTAAAACATGTCATATTAACTCTTGAGACTAGTCTGTCTTTAGTTATCTTCTTATGATTCATGCCGTGTCAATTAGGCTGAGTTGAGTCTTGAATCTTTATTGAGCTTTAGATTGAGCTATGCTAGTTCTTTTATGAAGCATAAGTTATTATTAACTTCTTGTTCTTGCACAAAATTCAGCAAAAGCAAAAAGATCTCTTTTGTGCAAAAGAACTGATCTCACCAATTCTTTCTCATGAAACTGCTTGCCATTGCACTAGGCATGAACTCAGGGGGAGTTTTGGTTGACCAAGATCATCTTCTTAAATTTCTAGGCTTGAGATCCAGCACATGACTAAACAAAAATCTGGTTGGAAACGACCATGAGATTTTATGTGGAAAAACATGTCAATTGTGCTAAATTTGCTTAATTACACAAAAAGATCAAGTACTTGAACAAATGATTCATTCTTGAACTAGTAGCACTCTAAAATGATTCAATACTAGCTTCTTGGTTCCACTTAGATTATTGACATGGCTTGCATCATCTTTGGATACCTCTAGCTAGACTATAATCTTGGATAACTTGACATGCTAAGAAATTCGACTAATTTTCAGATTGTGACTTATTTGGTTTAGCTTGATTATACATGTCTTGTCATGATCTCGATAGCATTCTTATGTGTTATGGCTTGGTGTAATACTTCAAAAGTCATTTTGGATAATCTTCATGGCTCTAATTGCTTAGGGTGCATAAAATTCAGCCATTTCATCTAAATCATGATCCATTTTTCTCCATGCATCTTGATGATTTTATTGCCAAAAGGAGGAGAATAATGGAGAAAAAGCCATTTCAAGAGAAAACTTGAAGCTTTTGAGGAAAACTTGCTCTTTCTATTTTTGCTCCTTTTTGTCGACATTGTCCTAAGTTCTCTTGCTATTCCCTTCAGACCATGTGTGACTCTCAAAATTCAAACTCAACTTTATGCTTTTTCTGTATTTGTCAATATACTCATCAAGGTGAAGATATGGACTGGGAAGCATCCTGGGTTATTTTTTCTCAAAACATAGGGATGTGAGGTAAATATAAAACATTTGACGTATTACAAACTTACATCTAAATTTGATAAATGCTTCTTTGTGGGGCATCCTAAGGAAACTAAAGGATATTAATTTAATATAAAGGATGAGAACAAAATGTTTGTTGCCCGAAATAGTGCCTTTTTAGAGAAAGATGTTCTCTCAAAAGGAGTTAGTGGGAGTATGGTGCAGCTCAAAGAAATTTGGGGACTATCAGAAAATATTTCAATTCCTACTAAATCTCTACATGATGTACAAAATATTGCAGAACTTGTAGAAGAGGTACTAGCCCCACATAGGTCTCAAAGGCCACGTCAATTGCTAATAAGATATCAACATGATATTTTATTATTAGACAATGATGAGTCTAAGACTTGTGAGAAAGCGATGATAGACTTGAACTCTGAGAAATGGCTTGGAGCCATGAGATTCGAAATACAATCCATTTATGACAATCAAGTTTGGAATTTAGTTGATCCACCCGATGGTGTAAAAACTAATGAGTGTAAGTGGGTTTTTTAAGAAAAAAGATAGATATGGATGGAAATATTCATATCCATATGGTAGGATTGGTGGCAAAAGGGTTTCAAATAAATTCAAGGTATTGACTATGATGAAACTTTCTCGTCCATCGCTATGCTTAAATCTGTTCGGATCATTCTAGCTATTGTTGTATATTTTGATTATGAGATATTACAGATGGATTTCAAAATGGCTTTCCTACATGGAAGTCTAAGTGAGGATATGTGCATAACACAGCCTGAGGATTTTATCAATCCCTAAAATGCTAAAAAGATATACAAGCTTCAGAGATCTATTTATGGGCTGAAGCAAACTTCTCGGAGTTGGAACACTAGATAGCTGTAAAAACATCCTGAAATACTTGAGAATGACTAGGGATGCATAAGATTCCATATGCTTCTACCATTTGGGTGTATCATGTATGCCATACTTTGTGCACGCTCAGATGTGTCATATGCTCTAAGTGTTACGAGTAAATATTAGTCAAATCCAGGCGAAAGTCATTGAATAGTTGTAAAGAACATCCTGAAATACTTGAGAAGGACTAGAGATGTATTAGTTGTTTATGGAGGTAGGGAAAGGCTAGGTGTAATAACCACTAATGCTAGTTTCTAAATGGATAAAGATGATTTTTTATCGCAGTCTGGATTTGTGTTTTTGAGAGACCATGTGGTTGTGACCCCTTGTTGGTTATGAGTAATTGACATTGTTTTAGGATAGTCGAGTTTGGTTTGTGTGGTCGGACCATGTCGTTGTGTAGTGCAACGGGCTCGGTCGGACTTGGTCAAACTTGGTCGTATGGATTAGGACGCGTATTCCTTTGATTCGACAGGTTTGGACTTTATCATGCTAATTTCGATTACATGTATCGGGCAGTGCTATTTGATGTGTTTCTTGTCTGTGTTGGCAGCAGGACATCGAGGCGGAGTCGTGGCGAGACACGGTGGACCGGACTAGGCATAGGTGGCGCTGAGGTCAGAACGGTTGAGAGGTGTCGAAGACGGTGAAGGCTCGAGGTGGCTGCGAGGCTTGCAAGGCAAGAAAGGAGGAAGATTCCTGGAAGGTGTGCGAGGGGCGTTTCGGCAAAAACGCAAAGCTGCACTAAAGGAAGCGGGTTTGGATAAAGCATCGAGTAGGTGGTGACCTAATGGGTAAAGCATGTGCAAACCCATTAGTGGGAGGCTATAAAAGCAGAGGGAGAGGTTGTGCTGAAATTGAGAGAGTGGGTGTAAGAGTTAGGGTTTTATTTGGCTCTCTCCTTTCTTGAGTTCTTGTTTTCTCAAGCATGTATGGGGACTTAGTTTGAGTTCTTGAGAGTAGTGGACAGCATGTAAAAACTCTATATCAAGCATGTATGTCTCCGTATCATTTGTGAAATCCTCGTTTGTTTTTGTGCTTTGACTTCCCGATATCTTGGTTGGTGATGCGTGGGCATTCTTGATCAGAGGTGGATCTCTTGTTCTATTCAAAAATCGCCTAATCATTTGATTTGAGTTTCTCAAGGAAATTGGGTCTTGTCTCTTCTTGTGTTCAAGTATTTTTAGCTTTTAATCTGTGTTCAGCCCAATCTCTAAAATATCTCAATGTCTTTGAGCTTTGCCGAGAGCTACTATTCCCTGTGTATTCCTTGCGGCAAAGGAACTGGAGTCTCTTTCTTTTATCTCTTCTTTGCAGCCATTGCTTGAGCTTCCTTTCTCAGAAAATCTGCATGTCTTTTTCTTGCTGCTAGTGCACGTTTTCAGCCAGCACTTGTTTCTCAGTTAATCTTTTGTGTTCCGCCAACTAGATTCATGCAGTCAGTCTCTTCTTTGATTTTTTTTTTGGCTGCAGTAATTTCAGCAGAAAATCATCATTTGGTAGCTTCCGTTTAGTACTTTCTTGCTGCTGTTTTTGGCTGATTTTTAGTCTACAAAAACATCATTTGGTAGCTTTCTTTTAGTACCTTCGTGCTGTTGTTTTTGACTGCTTAAGGTCTTCATTTCAGCAATTGGGTACAGCTTTCTTTTTGGCTTATTTTTTTCCTTTTGGACAGCTATTGCAGCAGGTTTACTATTCTTTTTGTTTTGCTTACAGTTTTTCTTTCAAGTGGGAGTCTGATCTTTTTTCTTCTAGTCTTCTTTTTCAGCCAGGAAAAGAGAGCTATTTCTTTGCTTAGCTATTTACTAAATCTGAAATTTCCGGTTGCTTGGGCTTATTTCTTCATAGGTTCTTATAGCTATCGGAGAGATTGAGTAGTCTTTTGTGTGTACTTGTTGGGGTTGATCTTAAAGAGACGACATTCACCCCCCCTCTGTCGCCCAATTCGGTCCAACAATTGGTATCAGAGCCGGTTAGCTCTTCTCAATAGATCTTAACCGGTCTCTAGAGCCATGGCGACGGACAAGTACTCGACCAAGCCTCCAATCTTTGATGGCATTGATTTTTCGCTCTAGAAAAGCCGGATGGAGACATACATCCAGGCTCAATGATATGCCATCTGGAGGAAGGTCAAAGTCCGCTATCTTGTTCCTGTCGATGAGAACATCAATGTGGCGAATATGCCCGATGTTGAGACGAATGTAAAGGCAAGGAACATAATTATCCAAGGTTTGAGTCGTAGCGAGTTTGACCGCATTTCGCACCTCACATCGGCTTTCGACATTTGGGAGACCCTCGGTGCTTACCATGAGGGGACCACCCAAATTAAGACAGTCCGACAGGACCAATTCAAGCGAGATTACAACAAGTTTGAAATGCTCGCTAATGAGTCCCTCGATGAGTGCTTTGCGCGTTTTCACAAGATTCTGAGCAATTTCCGAGCGGTCGGTCTCACATACCCCGACTCGGATAACGCTCGACAGATGCTCGCTGCACTTGACCTTCGTGTTTGGGAGATGAAGGTGACTACCATCAAGGACACCATGGACCTCTCGACTTTGACTGTTGATGCGTTGTACTCGCGCCTCAAGACTCACGAGATTGACATTGTCTCTCCGAAGTCGAAGTCACAGTCGATGGCCCTAGTGACCGATCCCAGTTCAGCTTCTGGTTCTTCTGCTGATTCGTTGTGTGGTTTCTCCCTTGCTGCTCTCTGTGACGTAACTGATGATCAGTTAGAGCAGCTCGAGGATGAGCAGCTGGCCCTCCTAGCTCGGAAGTTTTCCCATGCTTACAAGAGGAGGAGGGACAGAAAGAGGGGAGGACCTGTGATTTGCTTCGAGTGTGGTGGCCCCAACCACATTCGGGCAAACTGCCCCAAGCTGGAGAAGGGCAAGAACGACTACGGCGGTCCGGGCAAGAACGACTACACCGACAAGAACCGCAACAAGAAGCCTCCAGCACACCCTCAAGGCAAGAAGAAGTTCCGCGACTTTGGGAAGGCCAAGAAGCTCTTCCACCGCATCCTCACCGCCTTCGACGACCTCGACCTCAGCAAGGTGGAGGGATGGAGCGACGACGATGGGACGGGTGACCAAGAAACCAAGAGCGGCGACGACTTCTCCGGCATGTGCTTCATGGCCCTCGAGGGCGAACTGAGCGACAGCGAGCTGTACTCCGACTCGGACGAGGTATGCCCCACCTACGACCAGCTCAATCATGCTTTTCTTAAGTCAGGTGGTTTTCATGCTAGAGCTAGGGCTAGGTGTACTGAGTTAGAGAAGGAAGTAGATAGACTATCACAGGAGCTTACTTCAGTTACATCTGCTCCCTCCCATGATGATTGTGATACATGCTGTGCCTTGCTTGGTGACATGGAAAAATTAAGGACCTCTCATGCTAGTCTGTCTTCTGAACTTGACATGATTAAGGTGGAGAATGTTAGTCTGCTTGCTGAGTTAGAGATGAGTAGGATAGCTGTTGCTTCACCTACTATTGTTGAGACTACTTCGTGCACCTCATGTGAGGATAAGGACAATGCTTTTAGAGGTCTTTATACCATGCTCCTTGATCTGCCCGAGACTTGTGAAAGTTGTAATAATTTGATGATGAACCTAAAACGGGCATATCATAAAATTTCTGAGTTGTATGCTTGGTTACTTGAACCAGCTGCTTCATGCTTGAACTGTCCTAGATTAACTGCTGAACTTGAATCTGTTTCCAAACAGTTTCAAGAAATGATTGACAACAACAAGAAAATGGCTCAGTATGCGACTAAGGATCCTGTTAGCTCACCATGCATTAGTTGTGATAAACTAAAACTTGAACTCGTTGCTTTGAATAAACAATGTGTGAAGCTAACTAAGGATTTACTAGAGAAGCCATCAACTCATTGTGATGTGATAGCTGAGGTGGGGGAGAAGCCCCAGGGTAAGGTGGAGACGCCTAGCGACGTGAACCAACTGGCTAGTAGTAGGTATGTCCCCTCAGAGTCGGCTGTGCGTGCATAAACCATTCTTTCCTCTGCTGTTGGTTCTTCTTTTGCTCCCTTACCTTCTGCTGTCTCTTCTTCCCCTGCTCTTCTTGCACCTCTCTCTTTCGGGAGTGTCAGTACCATATGAACACTCTCGAGAGATTTGTAGGCGGCAAGAAGAAGCTCAATCTTATTCTAGACCAATCCAAAATCTGCAGATTTAATCAGGGTCTAGGATACGATTTTTATGAGGACATGAGGAAGCATCCACCTGCCGTGCTCAGACCCATAGCACCAGGTGTGATCGAGACTGAGCCCAGGACCGAGAAAGTCCAATTTAAGTCAGCGGGCTTTGTCCAGGGGATTTCTAACAGTAAGGTGATCTCACCTGCTGCTTCGGCCTCTCAGAAGGCGAAGCCTCCCCGTGCTACTTCTACCTCTCAGAAGGTGAAGTACCACTGCACCTTCTATCAGAAGGATGCACACTTGATCGATTGATGCTTCAGACGCACCAAGATTGTGCGTAGACACCGTGCTGAGGCACTTAGGCGTATTCAGGGTCAGCCCCAGACCCTGAGTGCACCTAAGACCGGCACGAGGTCTAGGGTTGCTTCTGGTGATGGATTTGGGCAACATCGAGAACTTGGTTTTTCTGAGTCTTCTAGTTTTCGTCCTCATGCTGCTCTTGGTCGTGACTTCCGCCGTCTTGAGGGTAGATCTCATTTTCCCCGTCAAGATAGCTACCTGCGGCGTGTTCAGCATGTTGCTGGTGACTTGACTCGCTCCTTCGTAGCAGTCAAGCCCAACAACAGCTTCAGGTCTGCTCACAGACCTTCTTGAGTAACAGAGAGAGTAGGGTAGATAGAGGTAAGTCGTGCTTGACTACTTCATCTGCTCGACGTGTTACTCAGTATTGGGTGCCAAAATCACTCTTGATTTACCCCAGTACTGAGACTTTACTCTCTGTTTGACTCAGGTTCGCCGGGCAGGGAAGGGAAAGGTGTGGCTCGTAGTCTCCGGGTGTTCACGACACATGACCGGAGACTCCCGTTGGTTTTCTTCCCTTGCCCGTGCTCCAGGTGATGAGACGATCACCTTCGGAGATGCTTCATCTGGGCGTGTCATCGCCAAAGGTGCAGTGCGCGTAAATGACTCTTTTATTTTGAGAGATGTTGCCTTGGTTAGTAAGCTGCAGTATAATTTGCTTTCAGTCTCTCAGCTTACCGATGACAGTTACGAGGAGAGCTTTAAGAAAAACAATTGCAAAATTCTTGATTCTTCGGGTGGTCTGGTTTGCGGGATTTCTCGTTTTGGGAGGATCTTTTGTGCTGATTTTTCTGAGTCTTCTAGTGATCCTCTCTGGTGTTTGGTTGCTTCTGAGTCCCGCGACCTTTCTTTCTGGCATAGGAGACTTGGTCATATTGGATTTGACTATTTGACCCGAGTTAGCGGCCACGATCTCATTCGTGGTCTGCCGAAACTCAAGATGGTCAAAGATCTTGTTTGCGCTCCATGCCGGCACGGCAAGATGGTTTACGCTTCTCACCCTCTGGTCACGGTTACTATGACCGATGCACGGGGACAGCTGCTCCATATGGACACAGTTGGACCAGCTCGAGTGCAGTCAGCAGGAGGGAAGTGGTATGTTCTTGTCGTGGTCAATGACTTCTCGAGGTATTCTTGGGTGTTTTTTAGCCTCGAAAGATGAGACGTTTACACATTTTTGAGGTCTTTTCAGTAGGCTTTCTGTTGAGCTCCCGGGTGCCTTACGAGCGATCCGCAGTGACAATGGCACGGAGTTCAAGAATTCCTATTTTGAGAGGTTCTGCGATGAGACAGGTGTAGAGCATCAGTTCTCCTCCCCGCACGTCCCACAGAAAAATGGCGTCGTGGAGAGAAAGAACCGTACCTTGGTCGAGACGGCCAGGACAATGCTTGATGAGTACTCTACACCGCAGAAGTTTTGGGCTGAGGCTATAGCCACCGCGTGCCATGTCTCAAATCGAGTTTTTCTTCGGGCACACTTGCATCGTACTTCTTATGAGTTGAGATATAGGCGAAAGCCCAGTGTATCTCATTTTCGTGTGTTTGGTTGCAAGTGCTTTATTTTGAAGTCTGGGAACCTAGACAAGTTCGAGTCACGTTCTTGTGATGGGATCTTCCTAGGTTACTCGACTTCTTCGCGGGCTTATAGGGTATGGAACTGCGAGTCTCGTAAAATGGTAGAGACCTGTGAGGTGACCTTTAACGAGGCCAGTCCAGGGACTAGGCCAGATATCTCAGGTTCTTTAGAGCAGTCCGAGCCCATCTTTGTGGATGATGAGGACGATGGAGATGAGGGTTGTTTACCCGATCCAGTTCCTCATCCTCCACCCGAGGTGTCATCTTCCACCGCACCTCGAGGCGATCAGTCCATGCCTTCTGCGTCTTCTGGAGCTAGTGGCTCTGTTCCTACCTCTTCTGCTCATGAGGTAGAGGCCACTTCTTCATCTCATCCTAGACCTCCTAGACATATCCAGAAAGCTCATCCTTTAGAGCAGATTATTGGAGACCTTTTCGAGCGTGTGACCCGCTCAAAATCTGGCTTATCTCAATTCTGCTTTCATTGCCTCCTTGAGCCCAAAGATGTTTCTCATGCTCTTTCCGATGAATCTTGGGTCAATGCTATGCATGAGGAGTTAGAAAATTTCGAAAGAAACAAGGTCTGGTTGCTTGTTGAGCCCCCGAGAGGTCACAATGTCATTGGGACCAAGTGGGTGTTCAAGAACAAGCAGAGCGAGGATGGGGTAGTCATTCGAAATAAGGCTAGACTGGTAGCTCAGGGGTTCTCCCAGGTTGAGGGTCTAGATTTCGAGGAGACCTTTGCCCCTGTAGCTAGACTTGAGGCCATTAGAATCCTACTTGCCTTCGCAGCTTCTAAGGGTTTCAAGCTTTACCAGATGGATGTCAAGAGTGCCTTCCTCAATGGCTTTATTGAGGAAGAAGTCTATGTGAGACAGCCTCCAGGTTTCGAGAACCCCAAATACCCACACCATGTCTTCAAGCTTTGCAAAGCGTTGTATGGACTTAAGCAAGCCCCTAGAGCTTGGTATGAGAGTCTTAAGTCCTATTTGTTGAGTCATGGGTTTGAGATGGGTAAAGTAGACAAGACCTTGTTCATTCGCCGGCATGGCACTGACCTTCTGCTTGTCCAAATTTATGTGGATGACATCATCTTTGGCGGCTCTTCCCATGCTCTGGTTTCACAGTTCTCGGATGTCATGAGCACCGAGTTTGAGATGAGCATGATGGGTGAGTTGACCTTCTTCCTTGGCTTCCAAATTAAGCAGACTCGGGAGGGTACTTTCTTGCATCAGGGCAAGTATACTCGAGACCTCCTGAAGCGCTTCGATATGAGTGATGGTAAGCCGGTGTCTACTCCGATGGCTACATCAGCTTCACTCGACCCAGATGAGAACGGCGAGCCAGTTGATCAGAAAGAGTATCGCAACATGATTGGCTCCCTCTTGTACCTCACCACCTCGAGACTGGACATACACTTCTCCGTGTGTCTTTGTGCTCGGTTTCAGGCTTCTCCTCGCGTCTCTCACCGCCAGGCAGTGAAGCGCATTCTTCGGTACCTTCGAGCTACCATTGACTATGGTATCTGGTACTCTTCCTCTTCCTGTCTTTCCTTGAGAGCCTACTCGGACGCAGACTTTGCCGGCTGTAAGATAGATAGAAAGAGCACCTCTGGCACCTGCCAATTTATTGGCGCTTCTCTTGTTTCTTGGTCTTCGAGGAAGCAGTCCGGTGTTGCACAGTCCACCGCAGAGGCCGAGTATGTTGCTGCAGCCAGTTGCTGTAGTCAGGTGCTCTGGATGGTCTCGACCCTACGGGACTTTGGGTTAGTTATCGACAGTGTTCCACTCTTTTGTGATAACACTTCTGTGATTAACATTGCTAAGAACCCAGTGCAACATTCTCGGACCAAGCATATTGATATTCGCTATCATTTCCTTCAAGACCATGTAGAGAAGGGTGACATCGTGCTCCAGTTTGTGGAGAGTGACCACTAGTTGGCTGATATCTTTACTAAGCCATTGGATAGCTCTAGGTTTTCAGCTCTGCGGGGAGAGCTTGGGGTGGTTTGTCCTTATGGACTGTTGTGAGGGGGAGTTTTGTGCTTTACTGCTTTATTATATTGATTATGCTCTTGCTCCTTTCTGTTGCATTGCATTCAGGGTGCATTTGGGTTAGTCCTTCTAGCATAGATTAGAGTGTTTCTCTAGTCTAGCTGCTTAGATATCTTATCTTGTGACTCTAGGATGCTGCTTGTTACCTGTTTCTCTTCTCACTAGGTCGAGCTCACTCACTGCTTTTAGGTTCTAGCGAAGGTCGGACCACCCTCGGGTAGACAGGGTACGTGTTTGCTCCTTAGTGTGTTAGGTGGGCAGATGATAGTCCTAGAGTCATATGGGGTAGATGAGAGTTAGTCTGAGCCATAGTATCCTCTATATCTTGTCTATGCTTTAAGGACTGCCCGTCCTGATTTCTTTGCCAGCTTCTTGATTTATTGCTTTAGTTTAGGGGGAGTGCATTTGGGAGCTTCTGGAGCTTAATATTGACTTAACTTGAACTAAAAGTTGCATCACATGTTGAGGGGGAGCTAGATTTTCTTGCATTTCAGCATTTCGCATTGTAATATAACTACATTGAGCCTTGATTATTATCCTATTATGACATGTTTACAATGCATTACACCTTGCCATGATTTGTGCTTATTTGCTAGATTGATCATGACTTCATATGTATAGACTAGCTTTTGCTATGATAAGTTCATTAAAATTGCTCAACTTGCATTAAAACTTGTCATGCTAGCTCTCGAGATTAGTCTTTCTTGTGTTATCCTTTTATGATTCATGCCATGTCAAATAGGCTGAGCTGAGCGTTGAATCTTTATTGAGCTTTAGATTGAGCTATGCTAGTTCTTGATGTAGCATGAGTTAGTACAATCATTAAGAATGCAAACAGATCTCTTTTGTGCAAAAAACGGATCTCACCAATTCTTTCTCATGAGACGGCTTGCCATTGCACAAGGCATGAACTCAGGGGGAGTTTTGGATGACCAAGATCATTGCCTTAAGCTTTTTTCTTGGCATGATCGCATAAGGCTTGAGATCTAGCACATGACTAAACAAAAATCTGGTTGACAACAACCTTGAATTTCAAAAGAAAATATGTCACTCGTGCTTCTTTTGCTTAATCTACAAAAAGAACCAAGTACTTAAACAAATATTTCACTCTTGAGTTTGTAGCACTCTAATTAGACTCAATACTAGCTTCTTGGTTCCGCTTAGCTTACTGACATGGTTTGCATCATCCTTGGATACCTCTAGCTAGACTTTGATCATGGTTGACTTGACAGGCTCTCAAATTGCACTAAATTTCAGATTGTCATCTATTTGGTTTAGCTGTCTTATATATATCTTGTCATGATCTAGATAGCATTCTATTGAGTTATGGCTTGATGTAATACATTATGGTCATTTTGGATAATTCTCATAGCTCTAAATGTTTAGAATAATCAAACTTCAGCCATTTCATCCACTTCCATGACTTGTTCTCTTCCTTGCATCCTTGGTGTGTTTATTGCCAAAAGGGGGAGAATTTTTGAGAAAAAGTCATTTGGGAGCATTCTAGAGCTTTGGAGAATAATTTGCTCTTTCTGTTGTTGCTCTAGTGTTCCTTCCGTCGACATGGTCATTCGCTTCATTGCCTTCTTTTGGACCATGTTGGACTCTTCACAAACAAACTCAACTTCATGTTTTTTCTGGGTTTGTCAGTATACTCATCAAGGGGGAGATTCAGAGACCATGTGGTCGTGACCCCTTGTCGGTGATGAGTAATTGACATTGTTTTAGGATAGTCGAGTTTGGTTTGTGTGGTCGGACCATGTCGTTGTGTAGTGCAACGGGCTCGGTCGGACTTGGTTGGTCATATGGATTAGGACGCGTATTCCTTTGATTCGACAGGTTTGGGCTTTATCATGCTAATTTTGATGACATGTATCGGGCGGTGCTATTTGATGTGTTTCTTATCTGTGTTGGCAGCAGGACATCGAGGCGGAGTCGTGGCGAGACACGGTGGACCGGACTAGGCGCAGGTGGCGCTAAGGTCAGAACGGTCGGGAGGTGTCGAAGATGACGAAGGCTCGAGGTGGCTGCGAGGCTTGCAAGGCAAGAAAGGAGGAAGATTCCTGGAAGGTGCGCGAGGGGCGTTTCGGTAAAAACGCAAAGCTGCACTAAAGGAAGCGGGTTTGGATAAAGCATCGAGTAGGTGGTGACCTAATGGGTAAAGCATGTGCAAACCCATTAGTGGGAGGCTATAAAAGCAGAGGGAGAGGTTGTGCTGAAATTGAGAGAGTGGGTGTAAGAGTTAGGGTTTTATTTGGCTCTCTCCTTTCTTGAGTTCTTGTTTTCTCAAGCATGTATGGGGACTTAGTTTGAGTTCTTGAGAGTAGTGGACAGCATGTAAAAACTCTATATCAAGCATGTATGTCTCCGTATCATTTGTGAAATCCTCGTTTGTTTTTGTGCTTTGACTTCCCGATATCTTGGCTGGTGATGCGTGGGCATTCTTGATCAGAGGTGGATCTCTTGTTCTATTCAAAAATCACCTGATCATTTGATTTGAGTTTCTCAAGGAAATTGGGTCTTGTCTCTTCTTGTGTTCAAGAATTTTTAGCTTTTAATCTGTGTGCAGCCCAATCTCTAAAATATCTCAATGTCTTTGAGCTTTGCTGAGAGCTACTATTCCCTGTGTATTCCTTGCAGCAAAGGAACTGGAGTCTCTTTCTTTTATCTCTTCTTTGCAGCCATTGCTTGAGCTTCCTTTCTCAGAAAATCTGCATGTCTTTTTCTTGCTGCTAGTGCATGTTTTCAGCCAGCACTTGTTTCTCAGTTAATCTTTTGTGTTCGGCCAACTAGATTCATGCAGGCAGTCTCTTCTTTGATTTTTTTTTGGCTGCAGTAATTTCAGCAGAAAATCATCATTTGGTAGCTTCCGTTTAGTACTTTCTTGCTGCTGTTTTTGGCTGATTTTCAGTCTACAAAAACAGCATTTGGTAGCTTTCTTTTAGTACCTTCGTGCTGCTGTTTTTGACTGCTTTAGGTCTTCATTTCAGCAATTGGGTACAGCTTTCTTTTTGGCTTATTTTTTTCCTTTTGGACAGCTATTGCAGCAGGGTTACTTCTCTTTTTTTTTTGCTTTCAATTTTTCTTTCAAGTGGGAGTCTGATCTTTTTTCTTCTAGTCTTCTTTTTCAGCCAGGAAAAGAGAGATATTTCTTTGCTTAGCTATTTACTAAATCTGAAATTTCCGGTTGCTTGGGCTTATTTCTTCACAGCTTCTTATAGCTATCGGAGAGATTGAGTAGTCTTTTGTGTGTACTTGTTGGGGTTGATTTTAAAGAGACAACATTCACCCCCCCCGTCGCCCAATTCGGTCCAACAGTTTTATGTTCATAGAGGAGTAGTGAAATAAAAAATTTCCAAGTAAGTGACAGTTGCTGATTCTACAATAGAGGCTGAGTATATTACGGCTTCTGAAGCTGCAAAGAAAGTTGTTTGGATAAAGAAGTTCATCTCTAAGATGGGTGTGGTCTCTGGTGCTTTCACTCGAATGAATCTCTATTGTGATAATAGTAGAGCCATTGCACAAGCCAAAGTGTCTAGATCGCATCAAAAATCCAAGCACATACTTCAACGTTTTCACCTTATTCTCGAGATTGTTGATAGAGGTGATGTGAAGATATGCAGAGTGCACACGGATTTATATATTGTTAATCTATTGAAATAGCCTCTTCCATAGCCAAAGCATGAGGCTCACACAAGAGCTATGAGTATTAAATACTTGCATGATTGACTCTAGTGCAAGTAGAAGATTGTTAGTGATATGTCCTAGAGGCAATTATGGAAATGATTGTATCATTTCTATACTTATGATCTTTCAAATAATATATTATTTCTTCCCTTGAATAAATGTATTTTATATTGATCAACAAGTATGTGACTTATTTGTGGAACTTTTATTCTTGTTTTGATGTTATTCTAAACTATCCCTGATCTTATATCATTGTATAAAACAATTATGATTTATAGATCAGCACATATATTGATTGATGATCATATTTCATGGATCATAGATATGAGGATATTAAATCAATAAGTGTACACATGTTAAAGAACATGATGTTGGATTGACCTACCATGAGACATGCAGGAATTATTATATTATTAAGTATCATCAATTGGTCTCTGTATAGTGTATGAAGGATCCTTAGACCTGAGAGCGTTATAGCTTCCTATATGTGTAATGGTTTACTTAAAGGTTGCCAAACATTACTCCCTAACTAGATGATCATAAAGCTTTCTTTCAGGTTTACTATGAAACATGAGGAGCAATGTAATCGATCAAGATGGAATTTGCCCCTCATACATAATAGAGAGATATCTCTGGGCCACTCGATATGGTTAGATTAAGTAAGTGCATGGCCATGCTAAATATGGTTGAGGAGTTAATCACAATTAAGTAATCCACTACAGATTTGAGTGAAGGATCGAGTTATCATAAGATGTCACATTTCTAGCTTGAGTTCAATCTGGTATCATGAGGCAAAGGGGTCGCTATGTATATTTATAAGTCGTTATGTTCTACTAGGGAGCGCCACCAACTTATGTACCGAAAAGGAGTTTTTGGCTTATAACCGAATATACATGAATCTACAGGATCACATACTTAACGGGTTGAAATAATAATAGTCCGGATGATTGTCTCTAAGTGGGATATGATATCTACTCGTATTGGATAAGGATTCAGTCAAAGACTCATCAAGTTAGATACAATATCTGATTGTATTGGATAAAAATCTGATTGGAGGCTATATAAAGAGAGACGTGAGCTAAGAGATGGATCCCGAGATGCACCCATCAAATCCCTAGCCACCACCTCTCAAAGACCATATCGTGCGCGCTGGTGCTAGCACACCAACACATAACGTTCTATCTCCGGACGTGTGGACTTTGGTAGAGGCACTGCTGTGACTGCGGCGCTGATCGGAATGATCGCAAGGAGGAGACGGTTGGCCAGAGGACGATCGACTATTTTCACTACACCGATGCGCGCTACGTTGAACGGGCCGCTTCAATTCTATTTCTGCTGCACTACGCGTCTAATGGTAACAATCTATGATATTTTACTCGTATAGCTTTCTAGCTTAAGCGGTAGAAAATTTTAATCCCCACTAGTGTAGTCTACCCGTATCCCAATAATATATATCTAAGCCAAAAAATTATTTTTGTTCTAACCGTCCTTGCAATGCGTTCGTTTGGTGAACATTGCTCTGGCAGGGAGAGGACCTGACCCTTTTCTACAACCCGGCGGCGACCAAGATGACCCCCAGTGACGAGTTCAGTATTGCGTTTAACGGTAACTTTTCTTGAATTATTAGAAAATAAAGAGTGCAATTTGTATTTGTTTGAATCTTCCTAGCTAGCTTAATAGGCAGCTGATCCCCTCCATTTACACCATCAGGACACTAGTGCCGCTGCATGGTCAGTCACAAACTCTTCTTTCAGGTAAATATTAACTACCCATATATCCGTTAGTAATGGAGGAGATTCTATTCTAATACTATCGCGATGATAGATTAAAGTGAGCATGTGCTATATGTTTGTATAGTTTTACAGCCATGACCCTGATTTTCTCATTTACTAATGGAGTGAAATGGGATGGGCCGTACAGCCTCAAGTTTAGGGTCCCCAAACCCTGGCTGAACAAGCCCTTGAGCTTCTTCAATCAGGTAAAATCTTGCTCCAAGTTTGTTTGTTTTTTTCCCTCTAAACTCTAAGACCATGTGGAGGTCATCCCATGTGTGTGATGAGTGATTGGCATCGGTTTAGGAAAGTCGAGTTTGATTTGGATGGTTCGGACCTTGACGATGTGTGGTGCAATCGGGCTCAGTCGGACTTGGTCAAACCTGGTCAAAGTGGTTAGGATGCATATTATGTTGGCTTGTCAGGTTTGGGCTATCTCATGCTTAATGTGGTTTCATTAATGTATTTATGCTTATATGTGTCGAGCGGTGCTATTTGATGTGTTTCTTGTTTGTGATGGCTGCAGAACATCGAGGCGGAGTCGTGGCGAGGCACGAGGTGACCGGACTAGGCGCAGGTGGCGCTGAGGTCAGAACGGTCAGGATGTGTCGAAGACGGCGGAGACTCGAGATGGTTGCGAGGCTTGGACAACAAGAGACGCGGAAGCTTCCCGGAAGGTGCAGGAGGGGCGAATTGGTAATTTCACGAGGCTGCACAAGCGAAACCGGGTTCCGTTGGATTTAGCAGGCGTAACGGGTTGGAGACCCGTTAGCCAAGGGCTATAAATAGGAGTGAGTGGCTGCATGTATTCCCATGGCTCTGGGAGAGAGTTAGGGTTTGCTTGAGTCAAAAGAAGCTTTGGGAGGTGGTTTTTGCTTTCTCTTTAGTAGTTCGGGAAGTGGTTGAGGGCAGCAGGGTATGTCCCCTTCGTAGCTTCTTCTCTCTGTGTTGTGTCCCTCCCAGGAAGCATGATGAGTTCTTGGTGCTCATGTGTTCTTCAGATAGAGAGGGAGAGGAGATGAGTTGAGCTACCATGTAATCATTCATCTATATTCAATCATATATAGGGACTCCTCTATGATCTCTGTGCTTATGGAAATGAATGCCTTCAAGAAATCATTTGAGTTCTTACTTCTCTGTTCAGGTTTCCCTTTCATGCTCTCTAGGCTTGATTCTTGACTTTTTTGTGTTTTGAGTTGATTCTTGCAGAGGAGTGCAAAAATGGGTTGCTCTATGATGGAATTGCATTTCTAGACTCCTTGGTCATCTAGTTCCAAGAGCAACATGATCGATTTGCAAGAATCTCTTTTTCAGCCTCCTCTGTTCTTGTTTTTCCCTGTTCTTGGTTTCTAGGGTTTAGTGAGAATCTTGATTCCCTTCTCAAGTTGGGCTGAGTTTTGGTCTTGAAAGTTCTTAGGCTATTGCTTTCATTTATGCAAAGCCTCTTGTGCAAAGGTCTTGAGATTGAAGAGGAATTTGGGATTGAGTGCAGCACTCTGTACTTTTTAGTTTCTGGGTCTTTTCCCAAATTCATGGTTGGCCCCTGATTTCTCTTGGTCTCTGAGGTCCCTATGTTCTTTAGAAGAGGTTTGTGGTCATTTGGCAAGAAGGCAATAGCAGTATACTTTCAATTTTGCTAAAATCCCCATTGTCTGTAATTTCAGCATCTTCAGTTTTTCAGTCAGGGGACTCTATCCTCGTGGTCCGGTCAGACCGGAAGATAAATGGCGGTCAGACCGGTTACCCTTGGGCGGTCAGACCGGCCTTCATTGAGCGGTCTGACCGGCGCACGGTCGGCGGTCTGACCGCCCAGACCATTGCGGTCAGACCGGATTGGGGGATTTTGCTGATTTCCTTTGGATCTTGATCTCTGCTATTTGCCTTGTTTTAATTTGTGTTGCCTTGTTTTCTCTCAGTTAGATTAAGGTTGCAGTGCTCTTTTGAGCTCCATGCCATAGCTCTCGTAGCTATCGGGAAGGAGATCTTCAGAGTTTCATTCGGGGTTCTTTTAAGGGCAAGTTTTAAAAATCGACATTCACCCCAAGTTAAAATCTTGCTCCAAGTTTGTTTGTTTTTTTCCCTCTAAACTCTCTGACATTGCTGCGTACGATGTCGATTTACAGCTTTACGCTCAATAACGTGTCAAGATCATAAGATTTTAATCACTAATTTCATAATGCTTTTGTGGTCATGTCGTAGGGGTGGCCCCCACCTAAGCCCAGCAGGCCTGTTAGGAGGTTATAAGAACCAGAGTAACGTGTGTAATGACATAAGTGCCCCTAATGGGGAGGTACGGATGTAAGGGCATAACTGTAAAAGCATACTCCATGTGAATATATATATCAGGATGAGGGGGAGGATGAGGCAGAACACTCCCACCTCTCCACTACCATGTCTCTCTCTCTGTTTGGTCTGTAACCACAACAGTTGGCGCCGTCCGTGGGGAGGACAAGGACAAGCCCGAATACCGAAGAAGAAGGATGGCACCGAAAAAAGCTTCATCAGCGGCGGCGAGGGGAAAGAAGACGGCTGGGTCAGAGCGGCGCGTGAATACCAGGGCTTCGGCATCGGCCGCCGAAGGGGCTGGCGGCGGCGCAGGCGCCGTGGTCGCGGACGTCGACGCTCGCACTACAGCGACCGACCCCGCCAGCGCCGCTACCACGACACCCAACCCCGTCGCTGGCACGGCAACGACAGCCCCCGCCACCCTCGCCGGCAGCGCGGATCAGGCGGCCGGGGGTAGCCGCAATGAAGCATCCGGCGGATCTGGAGATCGTGAAGCAATGGTCCCTGCACCGACCCGTCCGCTGGGTGTTCCGGCGGCCCCGACAGCGCCTGCGGCGGAAAGCGCCATACTAGCAGCCCTCAGCGCGTTCCAGCGGGAGCTAGGGGACCTTCGCGGAGCCGTCCGCGATATGCAAGAGGCTCGGAGCCAGCAGGCCGCGCCAGTAATCGTGCCCGAGCCCACGCCGGAGAGGGCGGACAGTCGCGAAGCCCCCACGTCTGGCCATGCGCCGCTGTGGCGCGTAGATCCGGAGTCCCCGCTTTCGGCAGGGCTGCAGCAGGCGGCATGGCCTGAAGACTTCAAGTTTTCTAGCGCCATCGACCCGTACAAAGGCGACACGGACCCCTGCGAGTTCGTGCGCGTGTACGAAACCACGATCGAGGCTGCGGGCGGAGACGACACCACGAAGGCGAAGGGACTCCCCCTCGCGCTACAAGGAGTAGTGCTCTCTTGGTTCTTTACCATAGAGCCGGGCTCTATCTACGCGTGGGAGCAGCTCCGCGACCACCTTCGCAACAACTTCCAAGGAAACTACGTCGAGCGAGTCGACGCGGACCAACTCTTCGCTGTGAAGCAAAAACCCTCGGAGAAGCTCCGGGACTACTTCAAGCGCTTCGCCAAGATTCGATGCCAAGTAAAAGACGTTAATGAAACCACCGTCGTTAATGCAGCCATACAGGGCCTTCGTCCGGGCCCGATGGCCGAGTACAACGCGCGGAGGCCAATCAAGACAGTCGCCAAGCTCTTCGACAAAATGGACGAGTACGCGCGGGCGGAGGAGGATGCGCGAAGACGCAGCATTACCGCCCTCGACCTCGCCTATGGGGAGTGCCCCCCCCCCCCCGCGCGAAGTGGGGGAGGGTGGTCCCTCCTCGAAGCAGGGCCGCAGCCGAGAGCCTCGTGGAGGCCCTCCCCGAGGCAGCGACACCGGGGTACAGGAAGGCTCTTCAAGGAGCAGGCACAAACCTCGGCGCCGCCAGCGCAGGTCACAAGCGGCCCATCATGTCCTTCACACCGAGAGCACCCGCCAAGGACCCGACCCCGCTTCAGGGAGGGGGGACCGGGGATCGGAAGGCGGACTCGATTGCAGTGGCCAACCCCACGTAGAACAAGAGCTCCTACATTATGGCAGGTGGTGCGAGGTACACGGCTACGGTGATCATTACACAAGGGCATGCACCGCAGTTATGGAGCTGCGGAGGGTGACGGCCGGGTCTCGGGCTCTGCCTCCTCGGCCCCCCGCCGGAGCCCACGTGGAGCACCCAAGGGGTAGCCCCATACGAGCCGCCGCAACGGAGGGCGCGCAGCATCGCACCGTTAGCGTCATCACCAGAGGCTCCTCCTCAAGGGCCCCCGGGGAGCAGCCGCAAGTGTGGATGCCACCCCGCAACATCACCTTCGACGTGAACGATGCCAGGGGTGTGGAGTACCCTCACCAAGACCCTCTAGTCATCCAGGCCCACATAGCACGCTGTGACGTCCGGCGTGTCCTTGTCGACGGGGGAAGCTCCGCGAATATCTTATTCGCTGAAGCCCTCGATCGTATGGGGATCCCCCGAAGCCGGCTAGCGCAGCCAGGAGCTCCACTTCATGGCCTCGGGGGTCAACAGCTGCAGGCCTTGGGGCACGTGTCCCTTCCGGTCACGTTCCGTCAGGAGGGCAACAAGGGTAACATCCGGACCGAGCATGTCATCTTCGACGTCGTAGACATCCCGCATCCCTACAACGCCATACTAGGCCGACCCGCTATCAACTCTTTCAAGGCAATCCCGCACTACGCGTTTTTGTGTGTGAAGCTCCCGGGCCCAGAGGGTGTTATCACCGTCTTCGGCGATCAGGACCTGGCCAGGCGTGCCGAGGTCGGAAGCCGCGTTCCGCATCGCCCGGTGCACGCCCTCCCCGGCACGCTCGGCGATGGGCCCTCCGCCCCTGGGTGGACGCCCAAGCCTCGGCCCGAGGGCGGAGTCAAGAAGGTGCCGCTCCAGGCGGAGGGGCAGTTCGTGTCCATCGGCGAAGGTCTCCCACCGGGGGTCGAACGCGATCTACTCCGAGTGCTTCAGAACAACGTTGACATTTTCGCATGGTCCCCGGAGGACATCAAGGGCGTAGACCGAGCAGTAATCGAGCATCGCTTGGCGGTCCGCCCCGACGCCAAGCCGGTCAAGCAAAGGCTTCGGCGTATGTCGATGGATCGGCAGCAGGCGGCCAAGACAGAGGTGGCGAAGTTTCTTCGCGCCGGGGTCATCCGCGAGGTCCACCATCCAGAGTGGCTCGCTAACCCGGTACTAGTCAAGAAGGCCAGCGGGGCCTGGCGTATGTGCATCGACTTCACGGCACTCAACAAGGCGTGCCCAAAGGACAATTACCCCTTGCCGCGCATTGATCAGCTGGTCGACGCCACCGCGGGGTGCGAACTCATGAGTTTCCTGGACGCCTATTCAGGCTACCACCAGGTGTACATGGCCGAAGACGACGAGGAGAAGACCAGTTTCATCACACTGCTTGGGACGTTCTGCTTCGTCAGAATGCCCTTTGGCTTGAAGAACGCAGGCGCTACCTTCACCCGTCTCGTCGCTATTGCCCTGGCCGCCCAGCTCGGGAGGAACGTCGAAGCTTACGTCGATGACGTGGTGGTCAAAACCCGGCAGCTTGCTCTGCATGGCCGGGACCTCCAGGAGACCTTCGACAACCTCCGGAAGGCAGGCATCAAGCTCAACCCCGACAAATGTGTCTTCGGGGTGCAGGCGGGCAAACTCCTAGGTTTCCTCGTGTCCGGACGGGGCATCCAGGCGAACCCCGACAAAGTAGACGCCATCCTGGGCATGGAGCCGCCCAAGACAACGAGGGAGGTCCAGAGGCTGGCGGGCCGCATGGCAGCACTAAGCCGCTTCCTATCCAGGGCGGCGGAGCGGGGACTGCCATTTTTCAAGACACTCCGCGGATGCGATGGATTTCGTTGGGACGGAGATTGCGCGAAGGCCTTCAACGAGCTCAAGGAGCACCTGGCAAGCCTCCCCACTCTGGTCGCCCCAGCACCAGAGGCTCCCCTCCTGATCTATCTGGCCGCGTCAGCCACCGCGGTCAGCGCCGTCCTCGTCTTAGAGGAAGGCGCCATGCAGCGGCCCGTATACTTTGTCTCTAAAGCCCTCCAAGGCGCCAAGACAAGATACACGGAGCTTGAGAAGCTCGCCTACGCGCTGGTCACGGCCTCCAGGAAACTTCGGCATTACTTTCTGGCCCACCCGATCACAGTGCCTTCCTCATTCCCCCTGGCAGAGATGTTACACAACAAGGAGTCCACAGGGCGCATCGGCAAATGGGCTGCCGAGCTCGCCCCCTTCTCCTTGACATATGCTTCACGAACGACAATCAAATCTCAAGTCCTGGCGGATTTTCTCGCCGAATGGACCCCGCCGGCCCAACCAGTCCAGACGCACGACGACCCCGTCTGGACGCTTACCATTGACAGAGCTTACGGCGTCGCGGGCGCGGGCGTAGGTGCGGTGATCGTCACGCCCGAAGGACAGCGTTTGCTATACTCGGCGCGCCTCGCCTTCCCCGCTACCAACAACACGGCTGAGTACGAGGCGCTGCTCTTTGGCCTGGCGAAGCTCAAGGCAGTCGGCGCGAGACGGGTGCTAGTCCGCAAAGACTCGCGCTTGGTGGCTGGTCATGTGGATAAGTCATATCAAGCCAAGGACCCTGAGTTGGCCAAGTACCTCGCGGCTGTGAGGGCGAGGGAAAGGCACTTTTTGGGCGTCACCGTCAAGGCCATCCCCCGCGCGGAGAACGAGCAGGCCGACGCCCTCGCTAAGGCGGCCAGCCAGCAGCTGCCCCCCTGATGGGGCGTTTTACGAGATATTAGCGCAGGCGGCCATCACGCAGGACAACCGGGACGCGGCACTCGTCCACCACATTGACCGGCCAGGTGATTGGCGAAAGCCCATCTTCAATTTCTTGCAAGGCATCGCCGAACCGGAGGACCCCGCCGAGCTCCGGCGCTTGCAACACCGCGCAAGATCCTTCCAGGTGTTCGAAGGGATACTCTACAAGAGAGGGGTTTGCGCACCGCTCCTGCGCTGCCTCTCGACTGAGGGGGGGAAAGGAGTTCCTTGCGGAGATCCACGCGGGCGCGTGCGGATCCCACCTGGCGCCGAGGTCATTAGTTGGCAAGGCGTTCAGGCAAGGCTTCTACTGGCCAACTACCATCACCGACGCCCAGGACCTCGTCCGTTGGTGCCAAGGGTGCCAGTGGATGGCGCGCATCATCCGTAGGCCCCCGACGAGCCTCAACCATATTCCTCCGGTGAGGCCACTGGCACGCTGGGGCGTCGACATAGTAGGACCACTTGCCCGAGCTCCAGGGGACCTCCGGTTCGTGGTGGTCGCGCTGGAGTATTTCTCCAGATGGCCGGAAGCGGTCGCCCTGGCTAAAGTAACTTCTGCGGCCATACAGCGTTTCCTCTGGCAAAACATCATATGTCGCTTCGGCGTGCCCCGGGAGCTCACGGTTGACAATGGCCTGCAGTTCGACGCCTCCCTATTCAAAGACTATTGTGACAGCATGGGCATCACCCTCCGATTCGCCTCGGTAGGGCATCCCCAGTCTAACGGGGCGGTCGAACGGGCGAATGGCGCCATCTCCGCTGCCATCAAAAAGCGCCTGGTCGGGTTGCCAAAGGGCAAGTGGCCAAGTGAGCTTCACATCGTTCTTTGGTCGCTTCGCACAACGGTAACGCGCCCGACGGGATTCACACCGTTCAAGCTCCTTTTTGGCGACGAAGCAGTGACGCCCAAGGAAATCAAGGCTGGCTCGCGGAGGGTCCTCGTCCAAGCACCCGAAGAGGAGCGCCGTGTGTCCTTGGACCTCCTCGACGGGCTACGGGCAGATGCAGCCCACCATGTCGAGAAGTATGCACGGCAGACAATGCGTACTCGGGACCGCTCTATATGCCCGCGGGGATTCAAGCCTGGGGATCTCGTTCTCAGAGTGGCGCTTCAGGCGGAGACCGCTGGCAAGCTGGAGTCCAAGTGGGAAGGCCCGTACATTGTGATGGAGGCATTGCCGAAGGGGGCGTACCGCCTCTCCACGCTCAAAGGACAAACCCTCCGGCACACATGGAATGTGGACAGGTTGCGGTGATACTACGCCTAGAAGTAGGACAGCAAGCGTAGAGCCACCAGCCCTTTGTTATGCGATGCTCGCCCATGCAAACGGAAGTTCAATAAAGGTTGCTGTTCCCAGAGCATTCCCTATCCGCGCTGAGCAGAACAAAGTCCACAGACTTTAAATAAGACGTAGCGTCAAGGTCTGCCTCCGCACGCGCGAGTCTCCGGACTATAAAGGAAGTCGTAGCGTCGAGGTCCGCCTTCGCACGCACTAGTCCACGGACTTTAAATAAGACGTAGCATCAAGGTCTGCCTCCGCACGCGCGAGTCTCCGGACTATAAAGGAAGTCGTAGCGTCGAGGTCCGCCTCCGCACGCACTAGTCCACGGACTTTAAATAAGACGTAGCGTCGAGGTCCGCCTCCGCACGCACCAGTCTACGGACTTTAAATAAGACGCAACAGGGGGACGCCCTCGCGCGCACCAGTCTACGGACTCTAAATAAGACGTAGCGTCGAGGTCCGCCTCCGCACGCACCAGTCTACGGACTCTAAATAAGACGTAGCGTCGAGGTCCACCTCTGCACGCGCGAGTCTCTGGACTATAAAGCAAGTCGTAGCGTCGAGGTCCGCCTCCGCACGCACCAGTCTACGGACTCTAAATAAGACGTAGCGTCGAGGTCCGCCTCCGCACGCGTGAGTCTCCGGACTATAAAGAAAATCGTAGCGTCGAGGTGCGCCTCCGCGCGCGCCAGTTTACGGGCCCTAAATAAGACGCGGGTGTCCTCCCTGCGCGCTCTACGGAATATAAACAAGATGCGGAGGTCTTCCCTTCGCGTTCGGCGGCAGGTAACACCAAGAAAGATACTACTTGGTTTCATTATAAAAGCAAAGGGGTTACATGGTTACAAGCATACGAACCAGTACATCAACCCCCCCGCCATACCCGACCAACCGCTCAGGCTTGGCGCGGTGCGGGCGAACCCGTGCCGTCGTCGCCGTGATGCTGAAGGACTCCCTCGAGCCAGTGGAGGAGGTCCCCCTCCCCATGCAGCGTCTGCTGCACGGCGACCCTCGCTGCATCTTCCCCGAAGCGGCCCCAGATCCGTTGATGGAAGTTCTGCAAGCTAGGCCCGATGGAGCGAATGGCGTCCGACATAACCTCGGGTCGGCCGGGAGGATCCAGTTGAGGATTCGCCAGCTCATGGGTATGTCTGCACCCACGAGTGTGAAGCAGGGCGAGGGCGAAGCACGCACCAACATAGCCGCAGTGTTCGCCAAACGTTCTGGCGCCACGAAGAGCAACCCCTGCCCCCTCCTCAATCAACCCGAGCGTCTCCGACAGGGCCTCCGGCCCGTGCGTAGGGTCCGGCACTCTGACGCACAGATCTCGGAGGGCCTGGTTCAGAGACTCCATGGCCCGCCACGCCGACGCGGACGCATTTTCCAAGGCAAGGCTATTCCCTGCAGTAGACTCCGCCAGCTGGGCGTTCTCCCCTTCTAGGACGGCGATCTGCTGCAGGAAGGCGGTGCGCTCCTCAGCCGCGGCACACTTGGCTTCCGTGGCCTCGAGTTGTGCGGCCGCCATGGCGCCCTCCAGCGCGCGAAGTTCTTCATCCTTCGCTGCAAGAGCATTGTTTGCTTCACGAAGGCTGGCTTCCAGAGCCCTCCGCTCCTGAACACGGGCCTCGTCAAAGGACCGGCTAAGGGCAAGCGACTGGCAAAAACAACAAGTCAGCAGGCGCCCAGCAGTACCTTGCAAGCTGAAGCGCACATATTTACCCTCATCTCGGAGGCCTGCAGCGCGAGCGCTAGGAGATCCCCCTCGCATGACGACAACATCTCTCGGTCAAGGCCGTTGTCGGCACGCTCTGCGGCCGCGGTGAGGACGCGGAGTATCTCCAGCCGAGGGAGGAAGTCCGCGCGTGTGAGCCCCGGCCCCAACGCGCCAGGATTTACCGAGGCCGCGGCCGCGTCAACAGCAACGGACACCTGCGGGGCACCCTGCACAAGGCTTTCGACTTCGCGCATACCTCCGTTGCTCGATCCTTCGCCATGTCCGGGAGACCACGTCTCGCCTGATGTTAGCAGAATGAGCGAGCAGATCGGAGAGAGTCTCGCGAAGTCACGAGAAGAAAGGGACTCACGCCTACCTCCTGCGCCTCTCGTCGCGGTAGGAAGGGGCGCCGTTTTGACGGCCAAGTGAGAGGCGGGCGCCTCGGTGGTCGGCGAGGAGGTCTTCTCGGCCGCGCCAGGCGCCGTAATCCCGTGACAAGGCCCTGCAACGGCGTATCGACCCCTCGCTGGAGGCGGGGACTGCGTCCGAGGGCGTTTCGCCTGCGGTGGCACAAGCAATTCTTCCGGGGCAACACCAGCTACGGTTCCCGTCGCCCCCACGGTTTCCTCTGTAGGGGGCGCGCCCTCGCCGGCCGCGGTGGTTGATAGCGCACCATCAACCGTGGTTTTCTCGCCGGGAACGGTGCTCCCCCCCCCCCCCCCCCCCGGGTTGGAGAGCTCCAGCTCAACGATGGCCGCGAGCACGGGTTTGTTGGCGTCGGCAAAGGGTGCCGGGGGATCCGAGGGGCGCGCTCCTCCGAAGCAGTGTGGCCGGGCCCACCGCCGGTCGCACGCCTCATCTCAGCTGTGATAGTCGCCGAGGGGCCTGTGCGGTCACATACGGCAGACGGGGAACGGGCCCGGCGTCGCGAAGATAACACCCCCGCAGAGCTATCACCATCCTGAGTGCCCGGAGTCCCGGCGGGAAGCTCCCCCGGCACCGAGCATTCGGGCACAGTAATGCCCAGAGCCTCGCATGTGCGGTTTACCCGCCCTTGCTTGGCCGCCTTGACGGAGGCCTCGCGAGCCTGGTGCTCCTTAAGCGTGTACGGGCCGAGGAGCGCCGCAACCGCGCGCTCCGCATCCTCTAGCCGAGCCACTGCGCAGGAGATCACGTCAGTCAGGCAGAGACCAAACAGATACAATGCCACACGTAAAACGTGCCGGGCGACTTACAAGGAGCGGAGGGCGGAAGCAGGCGAGATACGGATGGGCTGAACCCGTCCTCGCGGGGGCCGTTCTGTCCAACATACTTCCCCTGGGAGGAGAGGGGCGCCGCCCCATACATTGTGAACTCCTCGGCTAGGTCGCGCAGGCTCATTCGACGGGCGACACCGACAAGACTCTGTAGCTTTCACGTGTCGTCAGTCTCGCCCTTCAGACTCGGCGTACTGTTAAACGAGATCGGCCCACCTCGGCATTGCATTCCGCTCTTGTCGGTCACGGTGTAGTAGAACCACTGCCGAGTCCAGCCGGACTCCCATTGCCTCGGCGAGGCTGGCGCGGGGAACAACGTCGCGCACGACGCCCGGAGCACGAAGTCCACACCGCCGAAGTTGGACACTGCCCCGTCAACTTTTCGGGGTCGACAGCATGCGTCGTGCAGTGTGGCGAATAAGCTCGCGCTGGGACGCCCCCCCTCTGTCCGCATCGCCCACGTGAAGACAGCTAGGCGGAGTATTGCGTGGGGCGTCAGTTGGGCTAGCTCCAACTTGTAGGCCCGCAGGACTTCGCCCACGAACAACGTGGAGGGCATTCGAAGGCCGGCGTCGAAGAACGCGACAAAAACAATCGCCTCCATTGCCCGGGGCTTCGGCTCCGTCTCGTCCCGACGGGGTAGGCGAGCCCCATCGCGATCCACGATCTTCCTCTCATCCACGAGTCGCTGCAGCGTCCCTTCGGTCACACGGCTCTTCCCCAGCACACGGGAACAGCTGCCTCCCGAGTGCTCCATGGCGTCCCACCACTTGTTGGCGCGCGAGTCCCCCCGCGGCACCAGCTCGTACTCCCTGGAAGGATGGGACACCTCGCCCTGGCTAGGCAAGGAACCGCTGCGGGGATGGTAGGTGGCGTCGTCATGGCTAGCCATCGCTCTTCACGACCAAGGAGAAAGAAGCAGGGAAAAGAGCAACTGGCGTTACAATTAGCACGGGCGGAAGCAAAGCGGTAGATCAAAAACAAACAAAAAGCAAGTAAGGGTGCCTCCACCTCAACACTGGCACCTTATAAAGGCCGCTCGCCTCTCATGTGGCTCGAAGCGCAGACAGATCAAACTCGCAGCGATTCGGCTGCCCACGTTTTGGAAAGAAGAACCGTCGGGGCTTAGAGGGCCGTGCCCGGTAGGTGACCAAGTAGCGCACAACGCCTCCACGCCTTCAACACGCGTCCAACTTCCCTGGGGAAGAGGCGAACGGCCGCGGTCACGCAACCGCTCACATCCCACGACGCACCAGTCGGGAGTCGCCGCGTGTCCCACCCGCAGAATGGCAGACGGCACGACGTGACAGCCTGACTTCTGCCAGGCCAGGCGTCGGCGTGATTCCAGCCGCCATTAAAAGCGCACTACCAGACTGCAAGGTCACAACAGCTCCCACGCGCAACAATATCGGCGCCAAGTTCCAATTTTAGCGCGGGGACGGAGCACGCACGCGCGTCTACTTCGACTAGGCGCCAGCCTCCGCTGCCACCCGTTCGAAGGGTAGGGGACGGAGCGCGCGCGCCTTGGCTTCGACCTAAACCCTAAACCACAAGCTCGGAGGAATTCACAGGCCGCAGGGGACGGAGGGGGCCAAAGGACTCGGCGACATGGCTTCGGCCCTGTGAAGCCCTTCACCATGAGAGGCTCCTGTCGTAGGGGTGGCCCCCACCTAAGCCCAACAGGCCTGTTAGGAGGTTATAAGAACCAGAGTAACGTGTGTAATGACATAAGTGCCCCTAATGGGGAGGTACGGATGTAAGGGCATAACTGTAAAAGCATACTCCATGTGAATATATATATCAGGATGAGGGGGAGGATGAGGCAGAACACTCCCACCTCTCCACTACCATCTCTCTCTATTTGGTCTGTAACCACAACAGGTCATAAACAAAGAGTGAGAATTTTGGTGGACTGTTCGACCCACTGGCAACTGTGGGTGACGGTTCCTGCCCATTGGAATCTGATTCCGAGGAATGATTTGAGTAGCAGGATTTATAGTGTATGGGCGTGCCTGCCATCTCTTGTCATTTGTAAAAAAGAAACTGTGATACACGAATAGCACATTGGTGAGTAAAGAGGTTCATACTGTAGCACTGCATTGAAAAGCAAAAGCGATTTTGGTATATAGAGACCTATTTTTCTCTGAATTGACTAGCAACCGATCTTCAGAAACTCTAGTCAAGCAACAAAGCTTTTCTGGTTATGATGTCAACACGCCCAGAATATATGTTTAGAAGAGAAACCTTTTCCAACAGTAATATCCCCGTGGAAACCCTGGCAAAGTCCTCACACGAGTTGTTGAATGACCCTGGCAACCTTTCGAATCTGATCTATGCAAATCCTATCCAACTCTTCACATGAAAAGTTACAAGCTAACTGATGCGGATAACCCTAGCACTAAACTATTTTCTCCTTCATCCAGTGTAACGCGAAGCATGCAAGCAACAATTTTTCCAAATATGCAAACTTCCATTGGATCAATCACAAGAGATAGAGCTAAAATATCGAATCAACAGGTGAATCCTCTCCTAACCGAGTTAAGGATTACTTTACATGAGAATTGGCTACTACCTACTTTATATTTGAAAAGGAAGAAGCATTTGAGACCAAAGAGAGCTTGATCCAAGAGAAGAATCTGAGAGCACGGCCATGGAGACCAAAATGTGTTTCACCTTTGAAAGAGCTGACATATGCCAAATACAGAAAATCGTGAAGCCACAAAATATCATCATAAGTGTAATGTAACCGCATATGTCATCATAGCTATAGAAGATTATATAGCCACAGAAAATCATCATGAATATGATGTAAGCGCATATGTCATCATAGCCACAAAAGATCGTATAGCCACAGAAGATCATGCAACCATGATGTAAGCGCTTATATCATTTATTTCTTGGCCCCAAGCCATGTAACCCTATAAATAGGAGGGTACCCCCCATGGAGAGAGAAGTCATGCTTGGAAATATTTGTAGAACACTTGTTTCTCTTTGTGTGTGAGCCATTTTCATCACCAATTGGGATTGGGTGTTATTTCTGAGTTACCACTCTGTTGTTCTTGTGATTCCTTAGGATTGCTTGAACGTGTCTGTTTCACGATAGCGAGTAGACGAAGGCTGTAGTGTGTGATTGAGTAATTTGAGTGCTACAGGTTGCCGTATAGAGACGGTGGTTGACCGCATAAATTGCTAGGTTATACGGGCTAGTTATCCATAACCCTACGTCGTGAAGATCGGGCCACCCACCTTCCCGCATCACTAACGTTCAACAATGCAATGGGTTTGCACCAGATGCTACTCCAACACACACATACACACAAAAAACAATGTAGTTGCCTGACTGATGTTGAGTGTAAATTTATACACGGAGCTGGAAATGCAACAATATAAAATCAGCAAGAAGGCGTCTTCACTGATTTTTCCCATTACTGAAAGGCAATCCAACAGTTCACAAATCTGCGAGGCAGAACTATCAACTACTTTCAGAAATAATATTGCTCATGTCTACTACCAGATTAGGCCAGCAAAACAAGCACTTAGGGAGGTTAAAACCCACAAGGTATTAACATAAGTCAGCTGCAACTGCATGTCTGCAATGATCCTAGCAAGCTGATGCAACGCAGCCATGCAATCAGATTACGGTTCCAGAGTGCAAGGCAGCACCATGCCTTAAGGTAACATAACATCGAGTGGGTTCTTTTTGGCTACGGCCGATGGCTCTAGCATAAATGCTTGTGCGAATAAACCGAATGTTAATAACCCGCTTTGAAAAAACTGTCCTAATAAACTACTTTCAAACGGAGGTAGAGAAGCCGTCTCGTTGTAACACCCCAGCCCCTCCTTGAGCCCAAAGTGCTACCACCTACTCTATAATGCTTCCGGTAAGCGGAAGTACCGCGATTTGCACGCCGGTACTTCCGGTTGTCTAGACAAAGCATCGAGCGACGCCAGGGGTGCTCTTTGAAAAAAAAGCTCCGCTTAGATTTTCGGAGCTTCCGAGTGCCGGAAGTACAACTCAAGCCTGCAGAACTTCCACTCTACGGTAGTTCCGTCGTTAAAACTCCGGTACTTCCGTTTTTCTAAACAGAGCACAGATTTAGCTATCAATTTAATATTCAATGAATGTATGATTCTAAATTGATCCAAATGACATAAGAATATGATTATCAAGCTACTTGTCATGATCCCTAGTTATGGTACGACATTTAGCCTATAATCTGATCTTCCATCCTTTCTCCTAAGACCGGTAAAAATAAAAAGAATCTTAGTCTACATATACCTTTACCTTGAGCCACTTTGATTTCATGTTGATCCTTAACATACGTCTTGTCATCATTTTGACGACTTAACCTTTTAAACACTTAACACATTAGTCCTATATTTATATAAATTCATTAATTACCAAAATCATTTTTAGAGGTCTAGATGCTTTAAAGGGATTTATACCCTTATCTACAAGTACATAGAGGCAATAGCAGTAATTCGTGATACAAATTACACATCAGTAATAACCTAAAACATTTCCGCATGGTTTATTGGGAAATCCCTTGAAGACACTTCAATCAGTAAGACATGGGTTAGGAATATATAGCAGCACAAAATGAAAAACACCCAAGAAAATCTAAAAAAACAAGCAGCTTGAAAAAAGAGAGATGATAGCAGGCAGATTGGAAAGCTCTGTTTTATTCTCCTACATGGGGGCCAGCTAGAGATGGCAACAGGTAAATACCCATCGGGTATTGCCATTCCATACCCGTACCCGCTAGATGTAAATTTATCCGTCGGATTACCCGTATCCGCACGCGTGTAGGAAAATTTACCCATACCCGTACCCGCGCGGGTATTACTACCCGACGGGTAACCCGTACCCGTAAGCATACCCAGTTCAACACATAAGAATATCATCAATTTAGACATTCATTAATCATACATATCAAGCACAAAAACGTCTAATGATCAAAATTAGTACATCACATAAACATACTTGACATGACCATATCAACATATGACAAACAAATAAATAATCAACAACAAGTAGATAATAAAATTAACATTTGAATGGGATGTCTAGTTGTCTAATACGGGTATTCATTACCCGCGGGTAGGCGGGTATGGCTAGTATATACCCACACCCGCACCCGCCTACCCGGCGGGTAGAGGATTTCGCCCAATAACGTACCCATGGGTACATAAAATTTTCCATACCCGTCTCTTTATCGGGTAAAACCCGTCGGGTATTCGGGTACCCATTGCCATCTCTAGGCCCAGCCCCTACAACAATTGACACCCAAGGAGCTCATAAAATCCAGAATCGCTGAGGAAGCTATAGAGAACAAAGCTATGCATCTAAATGAATTACATACTATGATTGAAAAAAACAGAGATCCTGCGTGTTGGAGAAAAAAAACAGAGAAGAAAACAAGCAGATTTGAAACCTCTGTTTTACTCTCCTACAATTTATGCGACAATAATATATACATGCTTGCTGCTGTCAATTGACAGTAACAAGATTAATACAATGCCCCCACTTTCAGCCAATACGAACTCTCCTTCCCCAATTCTCATGCTTCCTCCCTAGTCGTTTCTTCTAGTCCCATGTTCTCAGGTCCACAAACGCTGGGTCAACTAGTCCAAGAAAGAGCCAGAGCTTCAAAATCATGGCCCTGAAAAGATCATCTTCTACTTATCCAGTTTTAAGTTTTCACAAAGGTGGCCGAGTTCTGGCCTAGACACCATCCATGATGCAAATGTTGCTTCACGCAAAGATGTACAGTAGAGGTAGGACCTAAATGTGATCAGAAAGAAGTAACGCCTGCAATTGCAGAGTTGACGTAAGACATACAATCAATGCCAGGTGGAGAAACAAGATATATATTGAAGCCCTAATTTGAGAATTTGGAAAAATGTAGCTAAAACTATTAAAGTGACAGAATCTCTAGGATGCTGTCAAACACAACGCCACAATGCATACAAAAATTGCTTGTATACTTCAGTCAAAAACCTAATTTCTATTAGGAATTTTGTCACATCTGCTGATACTGCACATTTTTTAATACTTGTAATGTTCTTTTTAACCATGTAACATTATTTAACCAAAGAGATCACTAGATCAGCATCCAAATGTGACCTCATTTTTGGCTGTCCCGAAATTAGCATTCTAGTCTAAAACACTCTTATCAGTATGGACAGGCAGTAGATGCACAGAGAAAACTAGATCTAATATGTGATTCCCTGTCGTATCCAAGCTGCACAAGGAACTGAAGTAACACAATTGATTTCTTCTCCATGGTTATTTCATATAACTGTCATAGTGTCATGTTTTCTGCAAATTATAATACCAAGCACTCGCCAAAACATATGACACAAATCACAAAGAATAAGCACTTTACAACATGCATAGATTTAGATGAAACAGTATGCGGAAATGGGCTGTTTTGAATAAATTAAGAAGGACAAAACCTTTCCTAAATTAACAAATTTTCATGGTCAATGATTCGATATGAATAAGAGGAAAGGTGATGCGCATATTTAATTTTTTTTCAACATAGCGAGGTAATTACTGTAACAGAAGAGTTGATCTACAACCCATTCTTTAGAGAATCACATAGTATTCTAGAAAAAAAATCTGCATCAACAGAAGATCAACTTTACACTTCATAAAGCATATCCTGATCCACATATCATTCCCCATTTTGTTTCCAATGCAATAGCAACAACAGAACAATCTCCCCAACACTTTTTTTTTCTCGAAAACGCAGGAGAGCTGCATTTCATTGAAATAAGAAGAAAACGGGCTAGAATCCCAGATACAAAAGACACAAACCCAACACCAACAACAACCAGCAATACAGACCCAACACTGATAATTTTCCACAGGAGAAAACAATATATGCCACTTGTAAAACTGGAAATTTGATAAATGCCCACTGCAAGGGCAGTTTGCCACTCAAAAACATTGATCTTTGGAAAATCTCACTCTGGCAAGGTCAAAAGGTTTGACCTAAGTGGAAATGATCGCTTTACGTTTTTTAAATAGCACCACAAAACCTTTTCTCGAATGCCACTCACGGCCAGAGACCCCCAGCCATGGATGGTCATCTCAGCTTTGCTGCTGGCAGCGGGACACCCACTCATTGCACATGGTTAATGTGGCTAGCTCATGGAAATCCTCTTGGCAAATGTGAGCACAACATGGACGTAGATGTGCACAATCATGGCATGGCTAAGTGCACGTCCACATAGAGTGTGACTGGAAGGTTACTAACTGTGATAATGGCATTTTAAAGATCCATCAATTTTAAGGGTCCTTTTCAAAAGGCAAAATGATCACTTGTACCTGGATCAAACCCCTTTGATCCGTCAGAGTGGTATTTTGCAAAGAATAACTATTTCCCATGTCACATAGTCAATGAAGCTGTTTTCAGTGACATGTCTCGAAATTAGCTGCTTTCCAGTGGCATGGACAAAATTTTTCCTAATTTCATTAGCAATATCGTGTGCACACAGTAAGTGAGCACATCCTATCATACTTCCTTACGGTACTGACAAGAGCAAAATGGAACACATGTACGCCAAATTGTTTTGTTGATACATGCAAATCAATGCTATACCAAGAGATGTACTAGACTACTAGTTGAAAAATACCTCTTTTATATATAAATTTAAGGTCATGTAAGATAACTTATTTTAAATATTTTTAATTAGATGATACAAATGCAGGCACTTCATATTGATTATTTTCCATTAAGTGTAAACAACTAAAATACATGTTGAATAAAAAAGAGAAAGTTGTGCGGTAGAGAAAAACCCTTCAATTAAAAAAATCAAACATACCTCAAAGCTTTAGTACCCATATCCATGACATATGACCTTGCCTCCTCATCATCATCATCATGTGAGCAATCTTGCAGTGCCTTCCTGCAGTGCAGAATATCCTCCCGCAAATGCCCAGCACCAACGCACCTTCATATGAGAAATTGGTTATTAGGGAAAAAAAAGAGAACAGTCATAAGACAAATCACATCAGCATGTCAGCTTACGCAGCTTATTAAGTTTCCAGTTAGTACACAGCTGTATTTAAATAATTCATATTAATGCATAGCTCAAGGAAAAGTCACAAATCACACCACAATACCTGTCTATAACTGTGTCAACCTCCTCTTTGCTCTTAGGACCATGTACCAGTACTCTAGTAAGGTTTAGTATGTCACGGTAGTCACCCTTCCTGAGTGCTATGTCAGTGGAGGTTTTGATGGATACATTTTTTGTAAGAGAAGTTGATACAAAGTGCGTTTCTGCTGTTTGTTCCATGACAAATTTTGCATCTGCACCCAGTCCCAGGCATGTAATGGCCATTGCATAAGCAACACCACCACATCCCGTGTGTGAAATGAACAGATAGTACCTAGCAGATCTGTAGAGAAGTAACAATGATTCTTATATCATGTAATTGAGCAATGTAATTCAGCAAGTTATATAAATGTGGATTAGGGTGCATACTCATCGATTGATGATTGTATTGCATCTACATCAGCAGCTAATGCTTCTCTTTCCCTGGTGAGAGGTATTCTTTTGTAGTCGATACAATACCCCTGATCTTTCAATGTGCTGTACACTTCAGCTGGTGTCATCACATCCTCCAGATCTATGTGTTCCCAATAGCCTACCACACTACATTGATTTGTGGCTGTGTTAAATTCTTCTCGATGCAGAAGTAGCCGACCACCAAGCTGTTTAACTTCAGAGAGTACATCCTCCTTCAGCCTTGCCTCTATGTTCTCTACCTGCATAGAAGATAATTTAAGGATTGCCATAAAAAGAACAGTTGAATATTGGAGGAATGCCTGCCTCACCATTGGGCCACTTATGCCAACATGCTTCAGTGTATCAACAGGTTGATCTAGTTCTCTCAAAACAAACGGTGTTCCCTTGATGTAAACAACCACTTCCTCCCTAAGATCCGTCACCACCACCTTTTGAGCAATGCTTCTTCCAGTTGTATCTTTAGAGCCCAAATATGACAGAACTTCTCTTGCTCCATCAACAGTTGGCGTTGCCATGCTATATACAGGGTATCCATCCACCTGAAGTAGGCAAGCTAATAATTGTAGTTACTTATTTCATTTAGTAGCCGTTCATTTCTAAAATAAGGCCTAAAAGTGGCAATTCTGAAAGTAGATCCACTAGTTTGGTTGTCAACAGAAATGAACCAGTACAAACTTCTCCCACAAAAAGAACTAGTACATGTAGCACATAAAATGGAACAAATGGTGATGATTTCACAGTGTCATGCACCCTCCATAAACAAGATGAATGCTTAGTCCAAATATTCATGATATAGTTCTGACATCAATCAGCTTGAAATGCAAACACGACGAACTGTTTTGGCCAACATGAAATCCCACATAAAGATTCGAGGCTCTCAATTTGGACAGTTGAACTAGTTAGAAATATTTTTACACAAATTACAAATATCGAATTTGTACATCAAGATTCAAGGCTCTCAATTTGAACAGTTGAACTAGTTAGCCTCGAATTTGAGGCGCGTGTGAACTAGTTAGAAATATTTATACATAAATTACTTCAGTATGAAATCCCACATCAAGATTCGAGGCTCTCAATTTGAAAATCCATTTATCAAGCCAGCCTAATGTTAATGCAGATATTAGCTGCCATAACTAGAGCTACAAATTAGATAAAATAATATTTTTTTTGTAATGGAAATAATTTTCCTTCCTAATACAACACTGAATATGGTATGAACTAGTTAGAAATAATTGTACAGTAGAAAACTGGTACCAAAAGTTTACGTACTCTGATGGGTCAGAAAGTTTAAATAACAATTAACAAAGATAGTTCAATTAGCATAATTGAACAGGGACATAAATAACAAGATAAAATAAATGTACATACATCCAGCGAGCAAACACAGATTGCAAATCTTTTAGTTATACATTAAAATACCTTGAAAACGTGTGGTGCACCATGGAAGTTTATGCTGCTTGACCTCTTTTGTCCAGGAAAGAAATACATTTTGAGTATTGATCCCTTTCCCAGAACAGAACCACTACGAGCTTTGACAATGGCTTCCATTGTTACATCACCTTGCGAGGGTTGATATGTATCTTTGGGTTCATCCTGCAAATGGCAAATAATTTTTTACTAGCATCATTTCCTCAAAGGTGCCAACATGAAGATTCGGTGAGAACAGAGGAAGATATTTACAGGTACGGTGAAAAAACGCCCAGGTCGCAGCCTTATGCTCCATTTCATGGTTTGGATCTCCGGCCGCTGATGCAGCCATGTTTTAAATGAGATCTTTGTTTCTCCTTGCCCGCAGAAACCATCAAATGCTTCACTCCCAAGGTATGCCGAGAATGCAATTAATTTCAGGTACCTCTCCAAATATTCAGCACCACGATTTAATGCAACTCTCCTAACTCTTGGCTCCACATGTTGTTGATTAATTACTTTCGTATACTGCAAAACAGCTTGGCGAATATTCTGCAAAGCTGAACATCTGTCAATGACAGTATCCAAAATCTGCCTACACTCAATTCCATTGTCAAATAATCTTGTAATCTTTCGCAACAGAAGGATGTCATTAATTCCAAATCTAGGATGTAGTTCTGCCAAAGAATGAGGTTTCCATGATTCTGAATTCAAGTGACCATTGTGGTCTATAGTTTCTTCTCCATTGGAGTAACCAATATCATTTGTATCTTCAAGATTATTTTGACAAGCTGGCATTATAATAGGTCTGCCATGATCAATTCGGAGTCTCAGCAGGCAAGCAATCACAGTACCTGTAGTTGTTCTGCCCCTGCCCATCTATAAACGCCACAAAGTCAAAATCTAAGTTTTTAAAGCATTTCAAATAAATCAAGAGTCAACGCTTTGCTTAATATAGAATTCTAGCCCATTAAAGAAATGAGTTGCAATACCTGGCAATTGAATACAAAAGCAGCATCCTTGCAGGCAGCTGCAACATTTAAGGCTATTGTGTCAAAATCTGAACTTTTGGGGGCTTTACCATCAGTAATGGGCACTCGTGCATATTTGATTGGAAGGCCTTCAGACACCAAATGTTTGTATACCTCCAACGGAGTCAGAACAGCTTCATTATTTACATTTTCCCATGCATCAAAGATCTCACCATTGTCAGTTTCATGAATAACCATTATGGCCCCACCATACCGTTCTGCTTCCCGTAAAATATCCTCCTTCAACCGAGCTTCCATGCGCTCCACCCTATCACGATCGATCCCCTGATATCAATGCATTGTATTCCATTTAGACCACTAAACCATTTTTCACCAAATAAGTGCAACATATTGCTTCCAATAATAGTTTATTCAACATGTTTAGAGAAAACAATTGACAAGTAAAAAATTCTAACATTCCAAAGAAATGAGCAGAATTCTCTTCATAAAAACAGAATCGGCACAAGTCCTTTGGACAGCACCTTCAAGATCAGTAGTTCTCCAAAGAAATTAACAGAAAATGAAGATAATTAGCTCAGTTGTGGATGCAAGCTATCAGTTATCACAGTAATTTATAATAGTTTTGTAGTTGGTGCATGCTCCTACATCAAACTAGATCACATGTTTTGCTGATTTTCATATAAAATCAGCACATACTTATAATCAAACTATCATAAAAAAAGACAACTGCAGATCAAATTTCAGTTCAAACTTGCTTGAGCGAATTAAACTCGACATCCAAAAAATTCCAAATTTTAAGACTTTCCATCCTGATATATTATATATCATTGCACTTGTACGCATCTAAAAGCAAACTAAAGGCAGGAAGGCCTGGTATCCAGACAACATGGTGTCCCATTTCAGCGTCCTATATATATAGTATAAATAACAGGGTACCATGGTGCTCAGGCTTCATAATTGAGATTTTTCATCCATAATTAAGAATTTCCATCCATAATTAATTCAACATGCTAAATCAATGAATTCTTTTCAAATCGATGCCTCTTCGAATTAATGAATGTTAACGGGTTTACGTGATATATTATATATCATTGCACTTGCACGTATTTAAAAGCAATCCAAAGGCAAGGAGGCTTGGTGTCAGACACCATGGTGTGTATATATATAGGAACTTCTAAAAATCCTGTCCAAAAATTATGAGCACCCTACGCTGTCACAAACCCTTTGATGCAACTGGAGATGGCACATACCGTGTACTCCAGCATATTCTTATATGGTCTTTCCACTTCTCGTAGCACAAATGGCTTTCCATTTATATAGATAACTGGCTCTTCTCTCATATTATGCCATAGTATCGGTCGCCCTCCCTTACTTGTACTAATGCGCTGAATAACAGCTCGAATGCCATCAACAGTAGGATTTGCAACACCATAGACTGGAAATCCAGGAATTTCCCGAAAATTAGGTGCACCCTCCACTCTTTCAGGTAAGTTAAGGTTGTGACAGCCTGGGCAGTGGTCACTTTTTAAAACAGTTTGACGACCAAGAACTTCTCCATTCCTCGTGGCAGCAACAACATCCATCTCATGTGGATGTCCATCAGCAGATTCAACAATTTTTGTAAGCGAGGGTTTTGAACTTGAATAAGCAAGAGCACCCATTGGATCTCTCCTCAACAACCTGAATATATTGAAATGTAGAGAAAATGAGTCTCCCGGTTATGTCAAATGATGATGTAACAAGACAACAGAAATAGAAAATTAAAAAGCTATTGGTGGCAATATTAGAAATAAATGTTTTTATATGGTATTCTTCACTGTGCATCACAATGCATCCTTGCCAATGTGTTAAATCGTGAGCCATGGAATTAACGGATTTTTTATATAGCGGATAGTTTATCGTGGCAATAGCAACATGCACAGATGCAACTTGTTCGCTTTTTCTTCTTTGTTAACATAGGGAATGAACCATGTGAACAAAACATGTAACTTGCATTGTGCGAGACTGTTAGGGCTTCATGCAATGAATGCTCCTATGGAATCCTGAAATGCCTTTGTACTAAAGTGCCACTACACAATATATCGGCTGTAGCAGGCTGCTGTGAAGACCTCAACTGTACAAAAATGCTACAGAAGCTGCTACGCATATGGAATCCTGAAATGCCTTTGTACTAAAGCACAGCTACACGCTATCGGCTGTAGCAGGCTGCTGTGAAGACCTCAACTGTACAAAGATGCTACAGAAGCTGCTACGCGCCCAAGGATATTACCAGTAAGCTAGGGATGAGTTCTCAAGTAAATGAATAATGGATCGTATTGATGGCTATTCTAAAATCTGGTCTGTGAATCCAAAAAAACATTTCCTACATTTTAAATAGTGTCATATTGGAACTTAAAATACAAAAGTGGCTCTTTGTAATGTATGCTCTAGAGCAGATTTCAGTATCGAATGGCTTACAAAATAATTGTTTTTGAAAATGTCAAACATTCATATAGGAAAAAAATGTAATCTATTTATAATACATGAAGACTTTCCAGAAATATAGCATTAACTATACAAGAGGAAAACAAAGAAATTTCTCACATTAATTGCCCAGTGTCCAGTGCACAGAAAGCTTTGATTTAATATATGGGTTCATATAAGGTTTCAATAACCGTTTTGGGGCCAAAAAGGTGGAACCTGGCAAGTTCCTATTTTCGCCCATAGCCCAACAGGTTTTTGGCCCCAAAACTGGTCCGATTTTGAAAGTGCAAAATTTGTTTTTTAAAACTTTGATAATTGGAATATAACCAGCAAGTGACATAACATCTATTCCACAAGAAGTTGCGGAGGGGTAGGGGGATCTATATGGAAAACCAGGCCAAGGTATTGAAAACCAGAGAAGACCTGGTTCCCGTAGACCAGGCGGTGATTGGCCGGTAATTCTGAACCATGATAGGGAATCAACTACTTTAATTTAACTCTAACGACTATAGTAATTCTTCAAATAAGGCCAGGCCATAAACTAAAGAACTCTAGTGTCTCGAACCACAAATCTATGCTCCTATTGTGATCACCCGTGTGGATGCAATGAATGGCTGCTCCTCAAATTAAGAATTTTAACAACTGCAGTAATTCTTCAAATCCAATAACTCTTGAGCCACAAATCCATGATGCGATTGTGATCTCCCGACTCCCGTGTGGACACCATAGCTTATTGCTCCCCTATATAACTTTCTCACAACGGTTTATGCCTTGCAACAATTCTTGCAGCCATCAGGAGTAAGATCACTATAAGATTGAGGAGCAAAGATCAATGTGGTCTCTAGCAGAGGTTAGAGTGCCTTTAGGGCATCATATGACTTGGTTGAAACATGGCAGAAGCTAGGAGGGTGAATGTGTGAAGTGAGAATACAAAAAAATCATGAAGGCATCTGTGAAGTGTTGGGAGTGTACAAAATGTTACTCTTTTACTCATAAGAAATCCTTTTTTTATCCTTGGCATTTACACTACATTAACATGGCATTAACAATCGGACACAAAGACTGCCTAGTAGAAATGCCAATGCAACCTAGCAATCATTCCAAACAAACTATAGAAGAAAACAATTAAAATAAAATTCCTCAATGCACTACGGGGGAAAGTACATAGCAGTACTCTGAACATCAGTATTCAACCTATTATTTGATAATAAAGTGAAACAAAAAAGGGTCAAAGAAACAAAGTTAGCTACATACACTCTTACAAGCTGTATATTGCCAGCATTTGTATGGTAAGGTGCCATGGCTCACCTTCGAAGAATGCTGTATAGTTCAGGCCTTGCTCTCATCCAATCAGAAAAACTAACTTCTTCCGAAAAAGTTGATTGGTGAGCAGAGATCACTGAATGTACATAGACAGCAAAGCATATGAGGAAGTAGTAACGTTCCAAGTACTCCACAAAGAAGGAAAGTGATGCCTCCCGCTTCATCTCATCAGGTTGCCGAAGAATGCTATTGCGGTAGGTCGCAATAGCTTCTCTTAGGTTCTGTTCACAATGACAGCAATCGCTAACAGGAAATGAACTGGTAGAGATGCTTGAATTAAATTAGTACATTTTGGAACATAAAATGGTATACCTGCATAGAGTCACATTTATCAATAACTTTGTCAACTTGCCTTTTGCATTCAACACCACCCTGCATAAATGGCAATCACAAAGTGACCATTGAGAGAAGTTAAGGAACAAGGAAAACAAATTAACATATTCAGGTTATTACCTCAAGAACTCGGACTAAACTCCTAATGACAGCATATTCTCCTCTGAGTATTGCTTCTTCTGAGCTAGGCATGTAATCATCTACATCATTTCCAGCATAGAAGACCTTTCCAATCGAACTTGTCCTTGGGATACCTGCAGCACACAGCACCCCACACCTCAAATATAGGAAAACCCAAGTACAGGCATAAAATATAAGCACATAATGCAACGAGCATATAGGAAGATATGGCATGCATTAAGTAGACTTTCAGTTGCCATCAGCTGTAAATACTAAATAACCACATGACAGTTCACCACATGACAGTTCATAATACATAAGTACATAGCAACCATATAGCTTGTGCTTGTGGAGCACTCAACCGTTTCTCAATCAGTTCTACATAGCTAGCAGAAGCAACCATGTATTCAAACAAATTGCACGATGTGCTCACCTGAAGCTCCTATCCGATTTAGGTAAACCAATGTAGCTATAACCATACCAGTAGTTGTCCGTCCCCTTCCCATTTGACAATTAAACACAATTTCAGTTTCTATGTCAACTTGAGAGATTCGACGTACCTGTTAGACACAAGGAATTTAATGTTATATAATGATTGACTTGGTTACAATACGGTAACTTTGATGCTACCAAATTTCACTATATTTTATTAATTGCAACAGCTGAGTGTCTCTGCAGATAATTCAACCCCAGTTAAATGTGCTTCTTATGAACAGTGGAAAAACAGTTCAAACCCATCTCAACTAAAAAGAATAATTAAGACATAGAAAAATAGCATGACTTGCACATAGATCTCAAGGTAGCCAGACAACCTGGACATGTGAAGGTCTAATGTTCCAGCAAAAAGTGTGAAGATATTGGCACGTGCAGTTAGGTGGCAAACTTAACAGCAACATATAAAACTAACCAGGTTGTCAAAATCTCCTTCCTTTGGAGCTTTTTCATCAGTAATAGGAACACGCTCGTAATCAACAAGGTATCCTTGATTTTGTAACTCCTCATAGACCTACAGAAGAATTAGTTTTCTCAAAAGTACAATAGAAAAGGTAAAAGATATAGCCTAAAACTCTAAATCATAAATCATGATGTTACCTCAAGTGGAGTCTTAACTGTATCAGACATCACTGACTCCCACTGGTCCACCATCTGACCATTTGGTAGCTCATCAGTGACTAGGATCTTATTCCCGTACCTGCTCCATCAAATAATCCATAAATAACACCTTTAATAGTAATTTGGACCAAAAAAAGTTTGTTTTGCTACAGATGTACCTCAAAGCTTCCAGAAGAATATCCTCTTTCAGGCGAAATTCCATCTGCTCCACTCTCTCCCGGTTGATTCCCTATATTAGCAGATATTCAGGATCAATAATAGTTAGAAAGAAAAACAAAATGAAATGAGAACTATAATGAACTTCATGTCTTAATCTTGTATAAGACAGTATGTCTTACAATCTTCTATATGTGGTTTACTTTTCTATAATCTAACAAGGAATTCCCAACAAAAACATTCCACATCTGCCATTGCACTAAAGCATCATTATTTCTTTAAAACAAAACACTATATTAGCCTGGGTCTCAGGGCATTTGTGCCATAACTTAAACTGTGGAAGTTTAACAGGACAATTGTTTGTGGTTTAATACCTTGATGGAATTCTAACATGATGAACAAACATGGTATAAAAACATATACTCATATGCACACTAGACATGATCAGAACAATGCAAGCAAAATCACTATGGAAGTCAGGTATCTAGGCAAACCGTATATTCAAGGTTTGAGAAGGGCCTTTCGACATCTCGCAGAACAAAGGGGCGACCATTGATATAGATAACCTGTTTAGCATTGGTGGAAAAAATGCCATACCATTAAAAAGGACAAAAGATACAGGGTATACCCTGTTCGATGAGGTAAACAGCGTATTTTACATGTTTTGCACTAGGTACTCTAATTTCGTAATTAATTTTCTTACCGGTTCCTCCCGAAGACTATGCCATATAACTCGGGTTTGCTTTCCTTTCTTTTGTGCTCCAATATGATTTAGCACATTCACAATTCCTTTCATCGTCGGCATTGCAACACCATGAACACGCAAGGATCCCGCCTGAAAAACAAATGGTGATAGCGAGTAGATGGCCAAACAACTTTGTCAAGCATCAAGACACAGCATATGGAACAAATTTTAGGAACGTTAGAGAACCTAGACAAGACAGCATTTTAAATAGACAACATTTTAAATTTACAGGGCCCCAACGAAAAGGAAACTAGACTAGCATATTACTGAGAGGCGTATTTATTTAAACTAATGCATTTTTCAAGCCTTTTAAACCAACACTTTGGCAGCATGTATTCTGTCAAATTTAAACATGAATTGTTCAGTGCCTACATACGCCCCATAAGTGCAAAACATTGTCTTTCCAAAATTTTCTCTCTTTTTTTCCTCTAAGAATATTAGGCCATAGTAGGAAGAACAATGGATACACATTAGTGAGATTTTACTAAGAAAGGGATGCAATGCGCCTGTCCCATACATTGGTGATACATTCCGATAATCAGAAAAACCATCAAGACCCCAAATGCAGGTTACACAAACACAGCAGTCAACATTCTAAAAGCACCTAAACATAGTTTCAGGTCCAACGCCTAGATTACCATAGGAGACGAGCGTGAGTGTCAAACAGGTAGCACAACATTGCGGACGCAACCAAAAGAAAGCAACCCACGCGCCGAGACATGGGCGAGATACAGACAACCAAACCAGTTTCCCTTTCTGGGAGAGTAAAAAAAACCAAGAAACCGCCCAGTTAACCATAAATTGGTACAGATTTCGTCGCGAACGCAGCCAATTGGAGAATTCGCGGCGCGCGGAGGAGGCTAACGCGAGATTGTTGGGGGAGGGGGGGGGAGAGGACGTAAGCGTGTGTAAGTAACCTGTCGGTAATTGGGCGCGCCGTCGATGTGCGGGGATAGCCTCTTGTTCTGGCAGCCGGGGAAGTGGTCGCTCTTGAGGATGGTCTTCTTGCCGAGCACGGAGCCGCCCCTGCTGCCGATGACCTGCTCCGCGAACGCCGCTGCCTGCACGTCCTCCATCTCGCCGACTTCCATCCCCGCCACCGCCTCCACCAACCCGCTCCTCGATTTCGCGCACCACTCTCCCAGGCACCGGCAGGGCGCGGCGCATGCAACCCCGAGCCCGGCTCCGCGACAAGATGCGGAGGAGACGGGGTGAGGTGGCGGAGGAGGAAGGGATAACGCGGCGCGAAAGGGGGAGGGAGGGAACAAAAGGACGGGGGAGGGAGGAAGCGACGGGAAGCGGAAGCCAAGGGAGGGAGGGAGGGAGGTGGCGTGGGGGGCCTGCCTTATAGGCATAGCCGCACAGACGTGGGAGCCGGCTCCTCTGGCTTGCAGAAGCTACTTCCGAGCCGGAGTCGCACAGTAAAATCAAATATGCAGCTCGGGAGGTCCGGATGAAATGGCGGACGGTCTAGATCGGCTGGAGCCCGCTCACGAGAATTGCTGATACATCGTAATATCTTGTGCGGCTCTGATTTAGACCGTCCAACTACCGTCCGATCTCGATACAACGGAGTCGGCTTGCGCGCTGCTGGTGACTCAACTCCTGGGAGTCAGAGGAGCCGGAGTCCTCTCCCGCTCTGGCTCTGCCTCCTGATACCTTTCTCGAATCAAAATCGCAGTCCTCTCGCTGTTGTAGTGCACTTGTCCATTGCTGCGGTACGCGTGCCGTTGCTGGTTTTTTTTTACTCTGGCCTGCCTTGCCTGCGTTTCATTTTTTCTTGTTTGTTATCGTGGCTGGCATGGCAATTGGCGTGGGCAGACCTGATTAAAAACTAAACTATTGAGTAGGGGTCCCAGTCGCTAACTTGATTACGTGCATTGATTGGTGAGTTAAAGTTAACTAATGAAGTTGGCCGTTAATTGATTACTTTAATTCGATGGCGGATTGGGACCTAGGGGTGTCAAACCGAACTTTGATTAGATTACTTTTTCGGGCTAAGGCTGATGTCTTAAAGCTACGATTAATACTTTTTGATCTTAGCACAATTGCTTATACGAACGAATTGAATATCAATAAGTCGCTTCGAAAAGGCGATGAAACAGTTGATCTATTTATTTGCTTGAGGAAAGCCATCTCTACTATCTAAAAAGAAATTAGTGGTGATGGTTCATCTGCCTCTCTCAACTTTTGTTTACACATCTCTAAACAATCTCCAACAAAAACAGAAAAACAATCTACTAAAAAACAAATTCCACTACCTACAAATAATTAAAAAAAATAAAGCTCTATCAGGTATATGGCAGAGCTGAGAGTGCGGAGGCACAACGTGGCCAAGCGTGGAGGCAGAGCCTATGGTGTGAGTTGAATAGACCAAGTTTGACAATATCAGCTCGGTATATTGAAATAATATAATTTTTTATAAGTCATAATTTATAAAGTCATTACTTATAAGTCAAAAGAACTGGATGGGCTAGGAATTAACCGAGATGACGTCGATCCACCACTGAAAGCAGGAACGGTCGGTGCCAAAAGGTCCAACCCGTTTCCGTTTTGGTGGCGGTGGGCCGACGCCGCCTGAGAATGCGATGCGAGTCGACGTACGCCTCGCACCTTTCCACGGCACGGCATATTCCCCCCAACCCGCCTTTTCCTCTCGCAATCCACGTGCCGCCGCGCCTCCTCCCAGTCCCGTCGCTGCTGCCCCGCGCGGGAAAACCCGCATATCCGACGGTGCCGCGAGCGGGCGCTCTCGCATATTCGGCTCGCTTTTTTGCAGGTCGCGGGGGTACGGCGTGCGGAGCCAGCGTGCGGCACATGACATGTGTTTCATTCATCAGGGTTTGTGTTGCTGTTGGTGGGTTCCGCATCCTGATCTGGCGGAGCGGCCGGGCCCGGGGCGAGCGGAACTGATTCATATGGGGGTGGATTTTTTGGATCGGGACTTTTGACTACTGAATTCTAACCGTTTACAAGAAAAAATACAAACAAAGAGACGATCACATATAATTTTAGTTCATGTGGCTAAAGTTAGTATATTGTATACTATAATTGATTTGTAGACCCCGCCTTGAAAAAACACGTCGTTTAAAAATGCATTACTGCAGCACCATACATAGGTCATAAGCGTGAGCCATTCCGAACCCACCCATGATCCTCGTGCGCCTGTCTGACTGGCATACATGCTGTTCCGGGGCATCCCGACAAGCCCTTGCGTCGGGCTATGTGAGGGCGCTAGGGGACCCCATTACATTGGACAAAAATAGGAGGAGGTTATGTCTTTGGACCAAACATCCTGAACCAGGCAGAAGAGAAGGTCCGTCTGATTAGATACTAACTACAAGCCACCTAGTCAAGATAGAAGAGCTACGCTGACAACGTAACTGTTGTCTAGTGGAAAAGTAGACAAGATACCAGACCTTTCGCCTCTACAATGTCTAGTGGAGTAACCACAACGAGATAGAAGCCACTTAGGAGCGCGAGGATCAATTAATGATAGGTTTTCCCTACCTATTTTTCAATTGAGTGGAATCTAGAGGTCGAGATTCTTTCTTAGGGGTAGGTTTTGTAATATCCCATTTTGTAGGAATTTGAAAATTTTTAATGAAGTTTGCCATTGGACTCTCTTCAAATTTTTGACATTGAAATCCAATTGGAAACTCAAATTCAAATTTGACACAAAAACAGAAAGGAATCAAATTAGAATCAAAATTCAAAAGGCCATTGGGTCGGCCCACAGACCTCATGGCCCACCAGCCTAACCCACCTCCTCTCCTCTCTCTCTCTCCCTCTTTCCTTCTCTCCCCCTCTATATCCTTGGACACGCCCCCGACTCGCGCCCGCCGCTTGCGCTATGTTATGCCGTGCCCCGCCATGCCGCACCGCAGCACGCCTGTCCTTGCCAGCGCCACCCCATGCCATCCGCGCCCAAGCCACTCCACCTAGCCGCTCACGCTCTCGCTGCGCGACCCGCACCCTCCGCACCCGTGCCACGTGCCCATCCCTCGCGCCCATACCGCATGGTCACTGCTCTCCCTGCCTACTCTCTCCCCACCGCTTTGCGTCACCTCTGCGTTGCTCGCTGTCACTACTCCACCCATGCCATGCCGTCTTGCCTTAGCCACCTCATGCCATGAATGCGCACACGATGAGTTGCTGCTCAGATCAGCTATATAAGCCGCGCGAGCTCTACCTCAGTTCCTCACACCTTCCTCTCACCTCCTCCAATTAGCCATTGACATTGTTCCTGAGTCGCACCTGTCGGTGCCACCGCTGTGCACCACCAAGGCCATTCGTCCCTCTACCACTCCGGTGAGCCTTCCTCTACCAACTGCACCAACCTCTCTGCCTTACCTCCCTCATCATCCCTCCTCACCCCAATTTGTGTTTCGTCCATACAAGCTCATCGGCACTGTCGTCTTCCTCCTCTTCAACTGAAACCATCACTGCACTACCATTTTTCCCCATGGTTAGCCTCGATCCAATTCCATCCGTCTAGAGCACCCTCCTGGTCTCCTCTCACTTTCTCCTCAACCAATTTAGGTAGCCATCCACTCGAGCTCGCCATTGTTGTGGTCTTCACTGTGCCACCTTAGGTCAGCACTACCGGACCATCTTGGACCTCCCCTTACCTTGCCATCCCATTTGTTGAGTTCCCCAGGCCACCTAGAGTTTCCCATGCTGCCTAGATGCTCACCGCACAATTGAATTGCTTGTTGTGCCGCTGTTGCCATGGTTACCATGGTGGATGACCGTTGCCACCACCATGAGTGCTGCCACCACAGCGGCAGCCGCCTCCAACAACGTCGCTACCACCTATGGGTGCAGCGTGGTCCCGGCAACCCATTTTGGGCATCGCTAGCGACTGCCGCTACTCCCCTTGCCAATGATGAGTACAACAACACCGTGCCCTGCTCGGACGCGAGAGGTCACAGTAGCAAATAATTAACCTTAATGATTTCATTAGGGAGTAATTAAGTTAGTATTAATGATGCTCCTTAATTAAGTATTAGTTAGTTACTAACAAGTGGGCCCAAGCCATTAAGAAATGTAATTAAAATCGGATTTTAATTCTGAGTCACTGACATGTGGGCCAACTTTATTGTACTGGCCCCACACGAGAGATACTTTTCTTTAAAGAAAATAATTGAAAAAGAAATAAAAAACCCAAGGGTACCACCTGTCAGTCACTCATATTATTTCCTTAAGAAAAGTAATTCAAAACAAATAAAAAACCTAGCCGGTTCCACATGTCAGTCTCTGGCATATTTTCATATAAGAAAATACTTCAAAAAATGAATTAAATTCATGGGGCCTAATTGTCAATGAGACACACTATCTCCTCTATTTATATTTAGTTTTTTTTATTAAAATTAAACTTTACAGAGCCCGTTCACACTTGTTTTAACTCCAATTGAATGAATTGTGTTCCTAAATTCATTTAAATTCAATATTTTCCCAACAAGAGTAAAATCATGAATTTTGAATTTTATTTGAATTTGTATTTAAATTTATTTGCTTTTCCTTATATTGTTTGTTTTTCGTTACGATCTCTTGATTAGATTCTGAATACCTAGAAGAGCATTGGTTCGAGCGAGACTAAAACCATCAAGATTGCGAGTAAGGTGAGTCAATAATTTGATCATGTTGCTCATACTTTCTAATGCAAATTATGTTGATTTAAATTATTAAATTACGTGCTTTAATTTATTATGTAAATTTATATTCATGTTAAGGTTTTAGTTAATTCACTACTATTAATTGAACTATTATATCCTACTTCTTGGCTTTGGACATAAACCCTTATCGTGCTAGAATTAATGGTAAACATACCAATTATAAGTTCTTATCTAAACGCCATGCTTGGCCTTGCTTAGATACTTGGGGCATTAATTTGCCCTAATATCATTTCAAATATGAAAACTTGGTTTTGAGCAGCTATTGGATGAAAATGGATAGTATGTTGAACTAAATTTTTTTATACCCCCAAAACTCTAAACTTGCTTTATACACAGGCGGATGGTAAGATGGGCTGGTGCGGATAGAGCACGAGAGCTTGGTTTGTGGTATGAACCATCTAGTAAGGATTAAATTTTGTGATGACCTCCTAATATAAAACAATATAATCATAAGTCTATAATGGATATAATCCGGCCAAATAGTTTACATCGACCTAGTGCTGGATGTGCCATTTGATGGAATAGGGGCAAGAGTGCCGGATAGAGGCCTTGACATGCGGCGTAAGAGGAGGCCTCTGGAGTGGGTGGATAGAACCCTACAGCCATGGAAACCTTAGCAGGTGCAGCCATACTAGGAAGATGCATTGTAAAGGTATTATGATGATCTTTTTGATCTGCTTGTCTAAGAAGTCATGTGAAATATAACAAATTGATTATCTCTTATGGATAAATTTGTGATCTCTATAGAGTAAAAATTGTTCAAACAGTGTTGCTTACAATCATGGGCAAGCATGGAGACTTATTTGAGCTAGTTTCCATTTAACAAAAGGATCTTTGCCGGTGGGATGAAAAATAATGATAGATGGATAGAGCCCTATTTTGAGTTTCTTTAGGTGGATGAATCCAATGAGTATAATAAGTGGATGGAACACTAGTAACAAAAATAGCAAATGGTGGATGGAATCATATAACAGGTTTTTGAAACCTGCACCAAAAGTTTATTATTATTGCATCACTTATAATCTTTAAAACCTTGGTTTAGTTAAAATGCTAGGTCTTATAAATTTTCTCTTACTGTATTTCAAAAATTATGGTATTTTTGCAAATAAAAAACCCAAGTTTTTCTTGGTTAAGCTGTGCGCACACATGCACACACACTCTCTTTCACATACACAAACATTATAATTGTGTGTACATATATTATCTAACTCTTGGATAGTATTTAAGTACCAATATAGGTTACTCGAACTCTGATATGCAATATAAAGTTTGGTATAATTCAATATAATGTATGTATATGATTCAGCAGTATATTGCTTACTTTAGATGGAGAGAATAGTGCCGCGAAAACACGTATGCTTCCGGATGCCTGCGCAGTAGATACTCATGGAGGGCGGCGAGGCCAATGTGGTCAGGTGGAAGAGGCAGGCGTACAGGTACGGTGGTCCCACGCTAGTGTGCAGAAAATGACGCTTTAGGATAGGGGCGCCAAGGGCTAATCAAACGATGAGGACCTATTCCATCGGATTTGAAGGTATACCGCTCTCTAGTATTTCACTTTTTAATATTAGTAAACATACTTTCATCCCCAACAGCACCTCCTTATTGGTGTCATCCAGCGAATGTTCAGTTCAGCAAAGAATGTAGGCGGCTACAGAAGAAATTGCTCAAGTGTTCAAATGATGTCGCAGGATTGAAGTAGTGCTGCTTCATTAACCACATTCGATCTTGAGCACAAACAAAATTCTAAACTATGAATGACGCTGAACTAGTAGAAAATATGCATAATTTTTTAATATTAGATTTCGGATATTTAGACTTCAAAAAAAATGTAGCAAACAAAAAATTGCTTACATTCTTAAAGACCAAGACATACACTGGTACTATTAATTGCAGTCCTTAGCAAGCCAGAGTTACTAGATATAGAAGTGCGAGCACACCCTTTGATCGGTTTCAGCTTTGCAGACAGCTAATCTTGAGGCTTCATGGCCGGGAATAGGAGGACTTCCTGAAATTGCATGACAAGAGGATTTTTCATATCTTAATGAATAAAATTTCAATATAAGCCAATAAAGCCAAAAGTGTAGGGCAATTATATGGAAATGCACAAATGATGGAAAGAATCAAACCTTGATGTTCTGGGAATCTGTCATCAACATTGTAAGGCGATCAATTCCCAAACCCCAACCACCTGTTGGCGGCAAGCCATATTCAAGGGCAGTGCAGAAGGTTTCGTCCAAAGCCATAGCTTCATCATCACCTGATTGACGATCCTGGAGAATATAGACGAAAAAAATTTATACAACTTCTCAACAAGCTACACGCGGAAGTAGGGGAAATGCCGGTTCCAGTTTATGCAGCGTTCTAGAAAGTGCTAGGTGGGCGGTGGGGTGGCACCTAGTGCCTAGGTAAGTTACATGTATACTTCTGAAAATCAGTGTATGGGTTATCCTTTATCCCATCCTTCCAATATATATCTCTTCCCTGCTTCCCTGCTTATTGTTCTTATAAGGGCGCACATGCACGGGCGTACCAAGCATTGGGAGTAGTCTTTCCATCATGAAAATATATAATATGCAGTCATTTAGGAGTTTACCAAGTTCAAAAACTCCGCATAGGGAGTAGGTTGGTTTCCAGCAGGAATATACAATTTGCAAGGTTATTTAGGTGTTCAGAAATTCAAGCATGTACCTTTAGTTGTTCCTCAAATCGTTGCCTCTGCACAACAGGATCATTTAACTCTGTGTATGCATTGCAAACCTAAAAGACATTTGAAGGTGATACTGTAAGGCAACATAAAAGAGGCCAAGTATCAAAGGACCAATGAAGGATAGTTTATACCTCATGTTTGTTAACAAAAAGCTCAAACCTCTCAGTCAATCCAGGTCGGGACCTATGCCACTTTGCCAATGGACTCATTATCTCTGGATGGTTGATAATGAATGTTGGATTCACACATGTCTCCTCCAAGAAATGGCCAACTAGCTGTTAGAAAACAACAGAGCTTATTAATCTAGCTAGTAACATTCTAAAGTAACTGCCACAAAAAGGAAAAAAATCCAAAGGGTAATTTTATATCTTGGCATATGAACATACGACTTCATATTGGGCTAGCAACCCATAGATTTTGGGTTTTGCTTCCAAGCCAGCGTAATATTAGAAAATGCAAGTTGTTAAGGATCTTACTGAATCGGGAGGTTTACAGAAACAGCACAAAGGATTCAGCAAGCTAGCTGGACAATGTATTTTTCTTCACAACATACTTGTCACAAAACATGATACTAAAAGTCAAAACATATAGCCAACACTGCAAAACTACCCAACAAAATCATACAAAGATACAGCACCAAAATGCAGTCTCCATGGGGTTAAAAGCAAAACCTTGTCAAGCAATCGTGATGTTGTCTGGGGAGGTGGACATTTAACATCATACTTGGCACAAGTATCTATCAAGTACTTGTTTGCTTCATCACTTGATAGATCTTTCGGTATATTGAGTTTGGCCATAGCCTCCAATTCTTGAATCATGTCTATCCTTCTGCAGCAAGGTAACAAAATATTAGTATGTCCTTGTAGCAACTGAATAACTTGGATGGTCGGTTAAAAGCGCATCTAGAGCATGTAAATGTTATCCAAATACTTTTCAATTGTGTCTATTACCTGAAGGGAGGTGTGAAATCAATCTCTATTGGTGGATTCTCAACTCCATTTGCATGATATTTTATCTTGTAGCCACCTGTCAACTCCTTAACCATACCTGTCAACAATGAAATAAAAACATTGGATAAAAGGAACAGGCTATACCTTCATGTTTATTCCCCTAAAAAAAATAGCATGATCAACAAATTGTGGAATATAAGGGCAATACGGCATGCAAAGCAACAGTACAATGTGAAGCATTTGTTCAGAAAAGGATAAATAAATTGATAACTCATACAGAAGGGATAGCCTACATGAATGCTGAATAATGCACAAAGGGTCATAAACTAGCAAACTGTGTCATAACTTATACAGAAGTGTTACACAGTTCCTCCTGCGTAAGAGATGCTTAACTAAGATTAAGCTGAAAAGTGATTCTTACCAGATAACATGGCTTCTGTAAGCTCCATCAAGTCATTGTAATCTGCATAAGCCATATAAAATTCACATGTTGTGAATTCAGGATTGTGTGTTAAATCAATCCCTTCATTCCTGAATTGCTTCCCAATTTCATAAACACGGTCCAATCCCCCAACAACCAATTCCTTCAGATAAAGCTCAGGGGCAATACGCATATAAAGCTTCATGTTTAGTTCATTGTGGTGTGTGACAAAAGGCCTTGCAGCTGCTCCACCAGCAATCATGTTCATCATTGGAGTCTCCACCTAAAAACATATAAAAGGTTCAAAGTTCAAACATCACACGATCAACACAAGTACAACAAAATAAACTGCAAGAGGCCTACCTCCAAAAATTCAAGTTCATCAAGAAACTTCCGAATAAAAGAGACAACTTTAGATCGTGTCTTGAAGATATGCCTCACTTCATCGTTTACCATAAGATCAAGGTATCGCTGACGATATCGAGTTTCCTGATATCACAAAACAAACATTTCAATAATCAAAGCACCACTAGTAGCAATTATCAACATTTGAACACAGTACCAAAGTTGGCAAGGTGGGTTATTCATAATTGACAGCACATTGAGACAAGAGGACTATTTGAAAGCCACCTGCATCAACTTTCTGATTTCATGTGAATGAAAAATATCATTAGAAATACCAGGAGCGCATCACCAAATTTTCTTGGTAAAGAAACTGCATCGTACTTGTTGTGGACACATTTGTTGGCAAGGTGTATACCCGTCATCTACGACAGCCAGCAAAGTCTCCAGCCGTGACCATAGCTGGACAGGGTGTGGAGGCAAGGGCGACAACCCCTGGACAACAGTGGCTGCTACGGCAACAGCCGAGTCTACAGCCGACTGTGCAGAGGAAGTTTGATTCATTTGTGGCAACAAACGTCACAGATAAGTAATCAGAAAAGATTAGTGATATATATGGAAGCTCTTCTTAGTATTAGTATGTTATCTATATTAGGCAATCTATATTATGTGTGCTATCTATTATAGACTCCCTTGTTAGGAAGGCTCCAGGATATATAAAGGAGACCTATTGCTATTGAAGGAAAGCAATAAAGAATCTATTCAGCAAACTCTCGGCTGGTTCAGAGCCCTAGCCACAAGGGTCATGGGCGATCTTCGCCATCCTATCTTCCCTCCCTGTTTGACCACATCAACTTGGTATCAGAACCGGCGATCCTACAGGCATCATGGAGGAGGCGACTTTCATTGTTGATCTAAGCAAGCAGTTAGCGCAACTTCTCAAGGTGGTTAGCAGTCATCACGAACGATTTGAAGACTTGGAGAGGCACATGGCCCAGAATTCCAGTCACCGGCTACCAAAACAGCACGCAGAAGACAACGTGTCCAAGGGTAGCGATGGAGAGGCACCCGTGGTGTGCCACAGTTCCACAAGTTGTCCTTCCCAATGTATGACGGGAAGGAGGATCCGCTGCCATGGCTTAATCGCTGTGAGTAGTTTTTTTCGGGGGCAGCGCACGATGGAAGAGGAGAAGGTTTGGCTGGCGTCCTATCACATGACAGGGAGAACTCAGCAGTGGTATTACCGTTTGGAGCGGAGCAATGGCGTTCCAACCTAGCCTTGCTTCATCGAGCATGTCAACCTCCGCTTTGGGTCCCCTATACGAAGCAACCCCTAGGCGAACTCATCCAGCTCCAGCTCATGGGAATGGTGGAGTACCAAGAGCGCTTTCTGTCGCTCCTGTGTCGATGCGATGAGATGACGGAGAAGTAGCAGGTGCAAATTTTTACAAGTGCCCTTCGGAATCCTTTATAGACCGCTGTCGAACTCCAAAATCCATCCACCCTAGAGACGGCCATGAGTCTTGCACACACTTATGAGAAGCGGCTGGAGATCATCGAAGAAGAGGGCAAACCAGCAGTGAGGCAGATGGCGCCTAGCAGGCCGACCCTGCTCAGCCGCGGCTCCATCATCAGCATAGTCGTGATGGCTAAAGGCGCACAGGCAAGGGCATCGCCCATGTCCAAGCTGACAGCGGCAGCAACAGAAATAGCCACTAAAGCACCAACTTCTCGATTTCGACGCCTTACTGGAGAGATGGCAAAAAGAAGGACGAAGGGGCTGTGCTTCAATTGTCCGGAGAAGTTTTCCAAGGATCATACCAGCATGTGTACAATGAAGGGGATTTACTTGTTGGAATTGGAGGAAGGAGATGAGGCTGATGCCCTTGCCCGATGAAATGTCGTTGCGTAGTCCTGACCGTCGGTGGCTGCCAAGCCATGCTGCTAAGGTCGCTTCACGCAGTAGCACACCGCATGCTGTCACACCGCCTGCTACTACTGCTTGCTCGCCAACCGAGCTGGATATGTCACTTTGCTTAGACGCGGAATGGCACTGTCGTTCCTACGACCATGGCCACCAGTCCAGCCTTGGATCGGATGCACCGCCTCCTTATTGGGCCAACTAGCAAACCAAGTGCCTCTTAGTCGTTGTCGCTTTGACCGTTACCATCCTATTGAGATGCCGTCAACACCCAAGAACTCCATGCCCATGTGCGTCGTCATGGCATGCTAGGGTTGCTGTGCAGGCTGTGCCCTTCGGCTCCCACATTCTCCCGATCTCTCTCAAATATACATATCAAAATTGTTTGGATGGATGTGAGGCTTTGCTTTCTACAATTACAATGCTATAACATGCATGGCTCAGTTTTGGTTTGCTTGCATGGATTTTGGTGGATAAGGAAGGGGAGATGGGGATGGAGTCCACTTGCCTTGAGAAGTTGAGAGAACAATGGGGAAGGACAGGGAGCAGCCGAGCAGAGGGCGTTTGTCACTTTGTCGATTTATCCTATTCTCCTGTCCTTTGCCTTTAGCTTCCTTTTCTTTTAGAATTTGCCTTTGCCTTTAGGCTTTAGCTAATTAGCTCCATCTGCCACATGCTTGATGTATAGCAGCTTAAAACTTCCTCAAGAGTGATTTCCCATGGCTTAAAAAAACTTTTGTTTACAGGGCCTAGATTCCCATTCTTAAGGCATATTAAACTAAAATTAAGTAGCCCACTTGTAACTTCTTACTTCTTAGTAAGTATTGCTGTTTATTTAGGAGATAATACGTCCTGGAATGCGACATACAATTCTACTTAATGCACCTATCTTATACATGCATCGCCATGCCCACTCATTCCCCTGTCGTCGCCCAGCATGCTCATCGATGCCCCTGCCCTTGTTTGCCCGAGCTCCAGCCCCACCGTCGCAGATAGGGAAGTGGTGTCTGCAACAATAGCATGGTGGATGCGAGAAAAGGTCAAACCAGACGCTGTTTTATACTGTGTGGTTGAGTTGACTGGGTAAATTTGAGAAAAGTTGTTACTGGTGTTCATCTATGGTTTTGTTATGAGTTTAATTTTGAAACAAAATTTTCCGGTAGTTGATTGTGGAAGGTATTTTCTTTAATTTTAGTTCCGAGTTGTATGGCCGATGACCGATGTTACACAATGGGGGAATGAACACATTGATCTTCGTGATATTTGTTTTTAAATGTGCTTTCCATTGCATAAGGGAAACTAATTCTTATTGAAGTGACGTGTGCTTGTAGTTGTATTTAGGTTCTAAACATCGGATGACTAAGCACCATATATGTGCTATGATATATCATACATTGAGTAAAAGAAAAATACAAAATTACTATACATTTGGTACATTTTTTTAGGGAGTTCAGTCAAATTTCAAATCTCTCAATTTGCACGCTGAGCATGACAGCAGAGCCAAGGGTGTAATTTAGGCCAAGCGCAGCATGGAGGTGCAACATGAGCTGCAGCGGAGCAAGGCCCAGTGTGGCAACAGAGGCAAGGGTACAATATAGACCGAGCACATCGATGGAGCTGCAACGTAAGCTAGGGAGGTGTTCGGCTGGCTCAAGGGTAGAGGAGGGCATGGAGCAGGCTAAGCCCAATGACTATGGCTCGACATGCTCAGCGCGACACGGGCTGGTGTGGAGCTCAAACAGGTGCCGTGGAGGAGTCGAGGGCATGGCGAAGACCAAGCATGACAATGTCAACTCAACATGCTAGGATAATACAATTCTTTTTGTCCGTAGCAACGCACGGGCATTGAACTAGTAAGTCAACTATATTGCATGGCTGCTGGCAAATAAGGTACAACACAAACCCTGATAATCCACTATCTAAATTAGATAGAATTGGTCATGCACACAAATGCTGGTTGTTTACAGTTGCCCATTAAGAACATTAAAGCCTGCTTAGTTATTTGTTACATATTTAGCATCTCAATGGTAAGTATTTTGCTACTTCAGAAGCATGCTTCATGCAAAAATGAAGTGGAAAAATGTTGCTAAAATGCACAAATGGGGGTAATGTTACTACTTGCTTGACAAATAGTACATTGTGACAGGCATTTAGAGTGAGAAAAGTAACAGATCATAATGAAAACAAACCTGGTCCCTCAAAACATACTTCTCGATATTCCTACCCATTCCTGGAGCCCATTGCGTAGGTACTGCATTTCCTTCACTCTTCTGTAAAGGTGTATACTACATATGTAAGTAGTCATTCACATTGTAACATTCCAACTAATATAATGGGCCTTCTACAGAAGCCTTCTTAAGAAACCAGAGGCAGATATAGGCCAAAACATGGGCCTTTCTAATATGTTAAACTCCATACAGAAAGACTTCTAATTGCTCACTCTCAGAAATTAAGTAATGCATGCATGGGGAAACAGTTCTTTCAACTAGATTATGATTCTCACCTGTCTGGGCATCATATGAAGACATGGAGAGAGCACAACAAATTTCCGTGGGAACACACTGAGCTCCCCTCTATTACTTTTCCCTGATGTTTAGCAAATTAACAATTTGGAGTTATAAAACACAGTAAAACAGTACAAGGAACAAACATCTTATTGTTCAGCAATTTGACGAACAATGCATAATTGCATACTCTTTGTGATAATTGTTTTGGAATCGTACAACCAGCTATAAATATAAGCTACATACAAAGTGTAAATAACCTAACTATATCAGATTCAAAAAGATATAAATCAATCATATACAAATATATGTACTTATCTACATTTTTATATGGCTATGAACCAATAGCAATATCAATAAACAGCATCCATAAAACTAGAATTGAAATAGCTGTTTCGAAGTTATAATTTGGATATGATAATTTCAAAATTATGTGTGGCATAAGCTTACAAACCTGGATAACCACATATACCGACAATATCACCTCGTTTCACACTGGAGTGGTACCTAGAGAATTCAGTTTCTTCCAACTCCGAGGTCCTACAATGGGTAAAAAAGGTCATAAACAGCATCCAGTTTATTTTATGCAATTGGCAACAATAGGTAATATGCCCCAAAATGCACAGGCTTATTATATGATGAGATAAATCTAGAATTGGGTGAGCCGTTATCTGCGAGCAACATTAATAACTATGCACTGCACAATAGATAACCAAGCTTGCAACTAAACAGTTTAGTCAAATAACCAAAAAAAAACCTTTCATTTGTTCAAATGTATTAATTAGCTGTAAATTGCAGTAGTGCAGCTTCAGTACTGTGATATGTGTTATGAATATTGTGCATATATTCATGAGTCCCAAAGGACAATATATATAGAGAGTACAAGAGGGATATATGGAGGAATATGCCATGTACAGATAAGGAATACTAAGGCATATAAGGAAACAAATAACAATCCTATTCTATCCTTAACACCCCCCAAACTCATGGTGGATCATACACACTGAGTTTGGAGAGAAAATACAAATGTTGTGCTCTAGTCTGTGGCTTCATGAAGAAGTCAGCAAGCTATAACTCTGAGGACACAAACTGAAGAACAAATACACCCTCTTGCACCTGGAAGCGAGTGTATGAAGCATCCACACCAATGTGCTTGGTGAGCTCATGTTTCACTGGATCACGGGCAATACTGATAGCTCCTGTGCTGTCAGTCATAAGAGTTGTAGGTCCCATCACAAGTACACCAAAATCTGCATGTAGCCATCTCAACCAAGTAATCTCTGTTGTCACAGCTGCCATAGCTCTCAACTCAGCCTCTGCACTCGAACGGGAAACTGCAGTCTGCTTCTTTGTCTTCTAGGCAATCAGGGAGGAGCCAAGAAAAACACAGTAAGCAGAAAGAGAACGACGATCAGAATGATCACTAGCCTAAGTCGCATCAGAGTACGCCTGAAGCTGGAGGTGGAGCTAGGGAAAAACAATCAACGAGAGATGGTCCCACGCAATTAGCGAAGAACACGAAGATGACTGTACTGAAGATGAGTAAGACAAGCCATAAACTGACTCAAGATATGGACAGCATGAGCAATATCAGGTCGAGATGGTGATATACCAAACTGCCAACAAGATGGCGATAACGAGTAGGATCCTCAAGAAGATCACCATCAGTAGCACGAAGCTGAAGAGAGAGCTCCATAGGAGTCTCAGCAGTACGAGTATCAGTCAGACCAGACCGATCAAGAAGATCCTGGACATACTTCTGCTGGGAGAGGTAGTAATCCTCAGGCGTGAAAGAAACCTCAATCGCAAGGAAGTATGTAAGCAAGCCAAGATCAGTCATCAGAAACTGCTCACTGAGATGCTTCTTCACATATGCGATGAATGAGGGATTGTCACCAGTAATGAGCATATCATCCACATATAGAAGCAGTGTCCTACCTTGAGGTGAGACATGGATAAATAGAGCAGGATCATGGGCACTGATAGTGAAACCGACAGCGGTAATCACTGAGGTAAAACGCGCAAACCAGGCACGAGGGACCTGTTTTAGATCATAAAAAGCACGACAAAGATGACAGACATGGCCATCTGGATCAGAATACCCGGATGGTGGCTGCATGTAAATCTCCTCATGCAAGACGCCATTAAGAAAGGCATTCTTAACATCCAGTTGAGAGATAGACCACGGGCGAACAGAAGCAACCGCAATAAGAGTGCGAACAGTGGTCATATGAGCAACAGGGGCAAACGTCTCATCGTAATCACGACCATACTCCTGCTGAGAACCATGAGCCACAAGACAAGCCTTGTAGCACTCAATAGTACTGTCAGACCTGGTCTTAATCTTGCACACCCACTTGCATGTGATAGGACGAGCGCGTATAAGTGTCGGTACAATATCCCAAGTCTCCGTACGACGAAGCGCATCAAGCTTCTCTGCCATAGCGAGCTGCCACTCAGAATGAGAAGCAGCCTCACGATAAGAACTAGGCTCAGTGACAGAGAGAGCATGAGTTGTCGAAGTAAAACCAAGACGATCAGGAGGCCGAATGGTTGCTCGGTCACGAAGGGCGTAACGAGGAGCATCATCAAAAGAATCAGACGTTGGTATCGACAAGAGACCAGGAGAGGGATCTGGTGAAGTACGAGGACGTTTGGAGTAGTGCACCCAGAGAAACGAGACAGTGGTACCATAGGAGCAAGAGGCGGTGCTGCAGGAGGCAACACAGGAGGTGAAGGTATAGAAGGCTGGGAAAGGGGGGAAACGAGTGAGTCAGGGAGAGACAACCAGAAGATCGTCTCGATGGTGGAAGCAGTGTGAGGAGCCGAATCTCGATAGAAGAAAGGTCGAGATTCATCAAAGACAACATCTCGTGAGATCCTAATCCGTCGAGTAGAAGGTGTTGAAGTATAAGTGAGTTGCCTATCTTTCCTCATCAGCTTAAGCTTTTGGGTGAACTGGCTGGTGCATGAAACTTAACATAGTATCAGAGCAAAGGTTAGGGTTAGGGTTTACCCTTAACAGAACTGTACCCAAGAAACACACACTCGACTGACTGGGCTGTCAGTTTAGTGCGCTCACGAGGCGGCAACAGGACAACAGATGCAGCCAAAAACACGAAGATGACTGTACTGGAGGGCTCTAGAGTAGAGACGCTCTATAGGACTGGCATCCTTAAGAGCAGTAGAATGCTGCATATTAATGAGATATGCAGCCGTAGAAACAGCCTCAACCCAGAACTGTGGTGGAACATGAGAAGCAAGAAGGGTGTGAGCAATCTCAATCAGATGATAATGCTTGTGTTCAACAACCCCATTTTGAGCATGGGCACTAGGACAAGAAGACTGATAAAGAGTTCCCTGCTCAAAAAGAAATTGTCTGAACGCACTAGAACAATACTCGCCAGCAGAATCACAGCGAAACGTACGAATAGAGGACTTAAACTGAGTACGAACCATCGTAGCAAAGCTACGATAGATCGCAAGAAACTGACCACGATTAGATATAGGTAAAGCCAAGTAAAACGGGAATAATCATCAATGAAAATAACATAGAATATATGCCCGCCTTTGGAGATAATAGGCGCAGGTCCCCATACATCTGAATGAACTAAATCAAAAGGACGAGAAGACAAGGACTCACTAGAATGATAAGGAAGTTGTAGATGCTTGCCCAGCTTACAACCTCAACAAAACATTGACGTGTCAACAGTAACACGTCCAAGGACACCCTGACGAACTAATGACGAAAGACGGGACCCACACAGGTGGCCTAAACGGTGATGCCACTACGCAAAAACTCCAGGGGTGGTGGCAGCAGTAGCGGTGGAGGTAGACCTAGCAGGAGACGTGGTAGGAGCAGCTGAAAACGTGGTAGGAGCAATTGAAGTGGACGGAAGATGAAGACGGTCGAGAATGTAGAGACCCTGACGATCCCTACGGCGCCGACCAATCCCAAGTATCATCCCTGTCTGTCGATCCTGAACGAAACAGATGTGAGAGTCAAAACCAACCCTACAACCTAGGTCAGTGAGCTGTCCCACTGAAAGAAGTTGTATGGTTAGTTGGGGAACATGGGAAACAGCTGGAATAGAAAAATCAGTAGACAAAGATTGCCCTGACAGCTAACAGACAAGGAAGTACCATTAGCAGTCTGTACAGAGATAGAAAGGGTAAGAGGTCCTACTAAAATGAGAGATGTGGAATCCGGTGTCATGTGGAAAGAGGCACCAGAATCTAGAACCTAAGAGGTACTTGGGGGAGACGTTTGAGCTAGACTGACAGAGCCCGTTGAACTGTGAGAGAGCTGCTGAAGTAGAGCCTGGCAGAGCTGCTGAACAGAGTCACATCGCTGAGATCCTGATGAGCTGGTCTGTCCTCTGTAAAGGAAGGGCCTCCCTGCCCCCCTTGGATCATCCACCCCCACGTGCCTTATTCCGCTTTTTCCACACAGTACAACTCTGGTAGTCATGCCCGAAGTTCTTGCAGTAGTTGTATTGAACTCCAGTTGGTGCAAAAGCAGGAGCGGAAACAGGCACCTGGGAAGGAACCGTAGTCGTAGCAGGAACCGTCGGTGTAGTCGAAGGAGCAGCAAGCACAGTTGGAACGGACTGTACTGCTAACCCGAGACGAAGCTCCTCAGCCCGATGTGTCGAAAGAGCCTTGGTGACAGTTGGTCGTGGCGAGTGGAGCAGTTGAGCTCTGACAGGCTCAAACTCTGGGTGAAGACGGCAGATGAAATCATAAAGACGAAGGCGATCATGATCCGCCTTCTGAACTTTGTGGTACTCCTGACACAGTGGAGAAGCTAGCTCATCTAGTTATTGCCAGAGATTAGCCAGGGCTCGGAAGAAGTCGTCGACGGAAGAATCTTCCTGGCGAAGCGTCTCCAACTCACGCTGAAGCGAAAAGAACTGAGCATCACTGCTCTGCTGGTATCCCTCACGCAAGTATTCCCAGATCTGTCGAGTAGACCGCAGACCAACAATATCTGGCTAAATGGAGTCGTCGATGCTGACCACAAGAATGGCACGAACACGGGCCTCATCAACACACCAGCGCTCGAAAGCGTCAATGGCATTCTGAAAAGCCTCATCAACAGCGTCAGCAGCAACAGCAGCCTCTGTCTCCTTAGTAGCCTCATCTGCTCCAGGAGGTGCAGAAGTAGACTGCCTAGGAGGCTGAACCGGCGATGGCGGGCAAGGACGTGCACCAGTGACATGTCCCCAAAGGCAGAGACCATCAAGCGTGATCTCCATGAGGGAAGACCATAATCTATAGTTCGTTCCATGGAGCTTTGTTCCCGAGAATGGGATCGCAGTAAATGGAATAGAAGCCATCAGTAGGTGGCGCTGGACGGCGTGGCGACCAAGGCAACGATGTCTAACAGGCGGCGTTGAACGGCGCGGCGGTTAGATCAATGTTATATATATATATATATATTCCTTTTTTTCTTTTTTCTCTCTTTTTTCTCTCTTTTTTCTTTTTGCTCTACTCTAATATAAACCAAACAGATCTGATCCGCTCAGTCAGATCTCCGAACTCGAGACGGGTGGACTCGAGACGGCGGGCAACGAGGCTTCGGCGACGAGATCGGTCGGCGGGTCACCGGACGTTGAGGTGGCGGGTGGCCGAGCGGTGTTGATCGACCGGGCGGCGGGGCGTCTAGCGACGGGCGCTGGGCGATGAAGCGGCCGAGTGACGGGCTTCGGACCGCCGAGCGTCGGGAGCGACCGGGCCAGCAGCAGTCGGCGGTGGACAACGGCGTGTGGCGGCCAGCGGTTGAGGCCAACCACGGGAGGCGGTAGGCAGTCGTAGGCGACGGCTGTGGACGCGGCGGCGAACCAAAGGGCGGCGGCGGCTCAACCTAGAATCTAGCGGCGACAGGGGATGTGCAGGATGACAGTTAACGGTGGACGACGACGTGTGGCAGCCGGCGGTTGAGGGCAACCACGGGAGGCGACAGGCGGTCATACGCAACGGCTGTGGGCGCGGCGGCGAACCAAAGGGTGGCGGCGGCTCAACCTGGGATCTGGTAGCGGTGAGGGATGTGCAGCATCGGTGCGGAAAACTAGGGTTAGTACCCTAACTCTAATACCATGTTATGAATAATATGCATATATTCATGAGGCCCAAAGAGCAATATATATAGGGAGTACAAGGGGGATATACGGAGGAATATGCCATGTACAGATAAAGAATACTAAGGCATATAAGGAAACAAATAACAATGCTATTCTATTTCCTATTCTATCCTTAACAATATGAAGCTTACGCAGCCTCATATATTGTTTAACTATAATACAAAACATATTTATGTATAGAATTACCATGTTGTAGGATATATGGTAAATATTGGCAAAAAGCATTAAAGCAACAAAAAAGAACATTCTAACACTAAAATATTACCTGCGTATGCACCAAATAACAAAAGAACCAGATATGCATCATCACCATGTGATGATTATTGCTCAAGGAATATTCCCAATATGAACTATACATAAGCAGACAAGCGAGCATAGCGGTCGATGTACTACTGATGCTTATGCAGACACATACGCATCTCGAGCGACATTGATTTATAATTCTGATTCCTTCTAATCCTTGACTTAGCACATGGTTGCAAAGCTCCAGCAAGCATTCTACAACCAGGAAACTACTCTCTATGAGAGGAATACAAGTGCACTTTATGACATTCACCAAGCGCACTTTATGACATTCACCAACTTTGCAAATTAGACTTCTTTGATATGGCAGTGAACTAACAAAACATCCTTAATGCAGCATGTGGGAAATTTTAGTGAAATTTTGAAATACATATACATCAGGCGTGGTTGAGATTTGAGAACAAAACTGGCTGATGCCATAAAAGGCTCGCTAACCAGTGAAAAAACACACCAAATAAACATCAATCAAACTTAAAAGTTTTACCTGGCATCGGCCATCACTTGAACCTTCACGCCACCACCATAAAGATCGTAAAAGAAGAGTTTAGAAGATGATGTTCTCTTGTTCATGATCCTCCCTTTGAGAAATAAAGCCACAAATGAGAACCAGATGCATCTCTACTATAAGAAAACTATATCCTAGGCAAAAGGGAAAAAAAGAATTACCCGCTAGGCACTCTGTAACAGCAACAAGCTTGTCCCCCTCTCTCAAGCTCTTGTATTTCTCAATGTATTCGGCTACAGAGATGTTAACCAGAAACTTATGTGGATAGGGGTTAACACCCGCGGCCTTGAGTGAGTCAAGCGTCTTGAGCCTATTCTCATAAAATTGCTGCAGCAAGAAACATATTGATCTGAATTTTCCCAAACAAAATAAAGCAATTCAGCAAATAACACAGCAGCAGCAGCAAAGAAGTGCCAGTATCACATACAGTGGGATCCATGTCCTCATCGTCGGCTGCAGACACCTTCTGGGGCTTTCCACTGGCCGCAGCGGCTGCCGCCTACAACAACAAAAGGTACACATATATATTTAGAGTTTTGGCACAGAGATAGCGGAAACGGAGCTCTCAAATTCCAGCTGCAACATTACAGCCATATCTACAGACACTATAGCAAAGGATGGCTTCTTGTAAGCTGTCACACATGGACATGATCAACTAAACGCATCTAATTCGCCGTGACCGCCCCCGTCTTTCTCGGCTCTAGTCGACGGGAACGGTTGGATCCGGTTGGATTCAACGGAGACAAGGCAAGAGGCGCCAAGGGGACGAGGCACCAGGGAAGGGAGGCGTCGGGGGGAGGAGGCGCCGGGGGGAGGCGGCGAGGCGACCCACCCACCTCACACCACGGTGGTAGGCAAGGTTACTAAGGCGGTAAGGCTAGGCGAGGTGACCCACCCCCTCACACCTTTTAAGCAGTAAGGCGCGAGGCGAGACGATGCCTTACACACATCCTAAGGTGAAGAAAACGGAGCTTTGGAGGTCTAAATCATAAGAAATCCAAAGAGGGAGAAGGACCTAATTGCAATTTCATAGAATTCTGAAGACTAAATTGCAAAAATGCCAAACTTTCCCAATCCCTTTTAACCCTAGCCGCCCCCCAAATTGCAGATCCAGTCATCGAGCCCAGCACTGTTCTCAATTTTCTTCTTCCTTGAGCCCATTGCTTCTCCTCTCATTCCCTTTCTTCCCCACCACAGGCACTGGCAAGGGCCAGGCCATACCTCGCCGGCAGCCACTCGACCGCTCCACCTCTCCCCTACTGCTCCACCAATCGATCACCATCTCTTCCATTGTGCGCCACCACACAGTCGACTCCCTCTGCGCCGCCTTCCCCTATCACGCCACCATAGCTTGCCACTGGCGGCCGAAGATGGCAGCGTGGGCGCGGCGGCCTGAAGACCCACACACACGGAGCATTCAGAGGAGTAGCTAGTGCTACCCATCGCCGGAGGATGAGCTTGCATGCGCAGTGGGAGGTCGAGGTCGCGCTGTGCTCCGGTGGAGCTCACGCCGCTGTCAAGGAGGTACATCTTAGTCACGTACGGCAAGGCGGAGGCGACACCTTGCGAACCAGGACCGCCTTACCGCTTAAGCGTCACCTAAGCGATGCCTTAATAACCTTGGTGGTAGGTCATCCGCCTCTCCTCTCATTCTCACAAAAAAAAAGCGCTGCCATGTGGGGCTCAACACGCTCCCTTCCTCCCCTCTCCCAAGATAAGCAGAAACCACCTCCCTATTCTCGCAACTGCCTCCCTACCTCCCCTATTTTCCCCATCCCTCCTCTCTCACACAAGATTGGCCACCCCACCTATCCCCAACACAACCACCAACACCCCAACCCAACCGCCTCCCACCACACCAGTTGCCACGGCCTCCCATGACGCTGCTCCTCCTCTCCCATGCGATCACCACTGCCTTCTGGTGCGCCGATCCCCCTCGACGCTACCTCGGTGCCTTCTTTGTGTGCGCCGCCTCTGCTCTCCTCCTCCGTCCGCGCCGCCTCCTATGCGTCGCCCTTTGTTCCCTTCAACCCGCCGCAGCCCCATAGAATCCTCCGTGCGCGCCATGCCACAACTCTTCCTCCCGCGCGTGACCTCCTCCTCCGCGCGGCTAGAGACATCAATTCGGCAACGGGGTGGCAGATCAAGCAAGGCGGAGCTCTCCATGATCGATCGCCACCTTGGGCTCTCCTCCAACCTTCACCACCGCCCCCATCCTTGGGCCACCGCCGGCTTGTGTGCCGTTAGCACCTCCCCGCGAAGATGGCGGTGGATGTAGGTGACTAGGGAGGCCAGGCAACGGTGGTGGAGAATGGGGAGGCCACGGCGAGCATGGCGTTAGAGAGAGGGGAGGTGGTAGGTAACTAAGGAGACCCAGCAGCGATGGTTGATGACGGGGAGGGCGAGGAGGAGACAAAGTTGTAGCAGAGACGGCAACGTTGGCACCGCTAGGAACTTGTGCGTGCGGCATCGAAAGTAGCCAACCGGTGTGGCCAGAGTAGCACCTCCTCAGCCTCCTTGCACAGTCAGTGTAGCTGCATTGGCGTCAGTGCCTCTAACAACGGTGTCCATGGAGACCAGCAGCATCTTGCAATGACGTCGAAGTAGAGGGCGCAGAGGGCAGCAATCCTATTGTTTCAAGTTCTACATTAGTTAGCCATGTAGTAAAAGCATTTCAATGATTATTCCCTAGCAATTTCATGGATCTCAGAATGTCTCAAGAACATGACAGTTATTTGCTTGGGTACTTGACCGAGTTTCTTTTGTGGCCATTAACATTTTGGTTTGCTCTGACTGTACAGCTGAGCATTGAGAACTCACATATTGAGAAGAATGAAGGAGGTCCTCTTGTGTGCAAACTATGGAGCATAGATTCACAGCCTCAAGCACAAAAAGGTTACTATTGCTTTTGCTTTTTATCTCTTGTTTTAAGTTGATTGCCAATGGTTTTGTAGGGGTTGTTTTGACGAGGCATGTAGCTCCATAGAACTCAGTTAAATGTCCTTGTTTTTGATGTTCAGAGACATGCATGGGCGATGTATTTAATTCAAGAATGCAAAATGGCTTTGTTTGCTTCACACATACAGATGCATGAAGTTTGAATTTTCGTTGCAATGCCACCACCACTTGGCTATGTAAGATAAAATTGATGGGTCTGGTTTTTTTATCACGTTTGACGACCGTTACAACGCACAGGCACCTTACCAGTTAGTAGTAATTAGTAAGAACACATAGCAATATCTCGATGAAAAGGACTAGGTATTTCAAGTATTCGACCTTGTTCTTCTTCTCTTCATCCTTGAGCCGGCGCTCCTCCTCCAGCTTCTTCCTCTTCTCCTCCCGCTTTCTGGCGCTGCACCCAGCGAACGAACACGCGACAACCAACCACGAATCAGACAGAAACAAACAACCCAAAAACAAAGCAAGGAAGCAAACGGACATAGGACATAGAACGGGAAGGCGAGGCGGCCCACTTCTTAGAGAGCTGCGGCTCCTCGCTGCCGTCCTCGGAGAGGCCTGCGAGCTTCTCCGCCAGGCCGCCCGCCTCGCCGTCCGCCATTCCGCAACCGTATGCTAGGGTTTCAAGGGGCGCGGACACGCAAGCGGGAGATGCCGCAATCGAGGAGAGAGATGCATAGTAGCCTTGCCTTCCTAGGGGGTTACTCGTGCGCCGCCGCGGCGCTCTCCGAGGAGTCCACGTGGGCCGGGCCAACACAACCTGCCCAATAGGCCGTGATAGTCCACATGGGCTGGACCCACGTCGCTTTACCTAATGGGCCGTGTGTCCACACGGGCCGAGACACGTGGCTTCGCTTCCACTTTTTTTGGGTGTAGTGGAATGGTTTGGCGATTATTACGCGAGCGACGAGTGGGAGGGAGAAGGCCATGGAGGGAAGAGGAAGCGGCGGCGGCGGCGGGAGCTCCGGCAACAGCGCGGCGGGGAGAGGGTGTCGCTGCAGGAGTTCGTCTCCTCCATGGCGCCTCTAATCGACCTGGAGAAGGCCGATGCCCCAGGCTTGGTGTCGTCGGCCGTGGTGCTAATCTTGTTCTGGCCTTTGGTGTGCTTGTGCTGGCATTTCTGTTTTGGAGCTTCTCATTTTAATTTTATTTTTTGGCATTCAGGGGCCAAGGTGCGTGCTTGCGGGAGACCACCTTCAACTTCCTCCAACAATCCAAAGTGTTGAGGCTGAGAAGAAGGGGATGGGAAGGGCACTCTTTGAACGCCTTACTGAAGCTTATGGAGTGAAAATCACATCCATGCTTACTATCCAGTACAGAATGCACGTGCTCATTATGAATTGGTCATCAAGAACTTCACAATAATAAGGTGCACTTTCCCTTGTGCTATTATGCTACCTGTTAGGTAACTTCATTGCAATTTTTCTTTAGACTATGATTTTCCTCATGTTGTTATTTCCTTATTTCTTCTACTCAGATCAAAGCGCATTCTAGCGTTTCTGGGCATATTATGCTCATTGACACGACAGGGTCAGTATTCCCTGATTCCCCCCCCCCCCCCCCCCCCCTCCATGGCTTGTTGAAAGTATATGTGCCAAATTGTGCATGCATTGAACATTGGCAGTTTTCCTGTTTCCTCTATGCTCTCTCTGCTGCACAGTATAGTATTGTCAAGATATTCCTTTACAAAAGAATAGGACTAGTGGTTTCAATGCAGAGAAATATTTCATATCTGTGTGAAGACAATAATTAAGCAGAAGTTCAATATTTCAAATGTGGGACCATCCTTTGGCTGATTAAAAAAGGGTGTTTGTATTCTCTCAGAGATGAAGTGATGAACAATATGAATGTCTTTTAAATGATACACATAATAATTCTAACATGTCTCAAATACATTTTAGATGTGACATGGAAGAAGTAAAAGATGAAGAGGAGAGCACCATGAATGAGGGAGAGGCTGCAGTATCCATTGCTCATGCCAAGCTGCTTGTTGAGAGTGGTGTTCGTGCATCTGATATTGGAATTATTATGCCTTATGCTGCGCAGGTTTTTATTTTACGTGCTCTCAGTGTCATCAAAATTTATATCATAGCTAAATAACGTTATTAGTCATGCCTACTTCACACACTTCATCTTTCACAGTATCATTATGTTTTGTACTCTTTTGTCAGGTACTCATGGCCTAGTTCTTTTGGGGTTCATTGTGCAAGCCTTTGTTGCGGCATGATTTTTTGCTGTTTTACTCTTGACATATTGGGTGGTTGGGGTATTGTACATTGTTGAAAGCCTGCTTGTCTTTTTATTACAAACTCTCTATTTTTTTCAACTTTTAGCTTGCAATTCATCTCCCTGTAATGAATTTATGGTTGGCTTCTTGGACTTTGAAGTAGTGACTCATTGAATGGTGTAATACCGTAGGTAACCTGTCTGAAGATGATGAGAAACAAAGATGCTAAACTGAAGGACTTAAGAGATATCGACAGTTGATGGGTTTCAGGGCCGGGAGAAAGAAGCCAGCATCATCTCAATGGTCAGGTCCAACTCAAAGAAAGAGGTAAGCTCCCTTCCACGATCCTCCCAGTTGGAAGCTATTCTATTTCGAATGTCTGATGTACACGGACATAGATATTAGACAATTGACGTTAAATGTCTAATAAAATTGAGTAAACAATGTAAATATGGTACAAACAATCTGCAAATATTATGTGTGCACCACTCTTGAGTATCCATTCATTTATTATTGATATGAGAATGTTAAAATTCATTCGTTTATTAAGAAAAACAGATAGTCTGCCTTCACTATTGAAATAAGATTTCTAAATTATGGTCAATTATTAAAAGTGGAGATTCATGTTGGCTTCTATTTCAACACATGGGTGTCTTGGACGCTTGATCTTTTCTATAGTCGGTAGTTCAGTACTCAGTAAAGCCTTATTCCTTTGCTTTCAGGTTGGGTTTGCGGAGGCAGTGTTGTCTAGTGTGCGATGTGGAGACTGCAAGCAACGACAAGTTCTTGAAACGCTTGGTGGAGTACTTCGAGGAGGACGGGGAGTACTTGAGCGCGTCAGAATACCAGAGCAGCTGACTGATGCCGACCATGATAGCCTGTGCTCCACTTGGGCGCGCTCAGTGATTACCGCGAAGATGTTGAAAGTTGTGCAAGTAGTGGAAGCGTCCAGCAGTTCAAAAACTAATGCACATCCCAGTTAAGAAACACATAGGGTGAGCCTCCTGCCATGGCACTCCATTTAGTTTACACATTGCTACAGATGGTTGTACAACTGGCCAAACAACTGGTTAAGTTGATGATGAGTGTGTGGACTAGTATAGGTAGCCACGACTGTTTTAGCCTTTCTAGGGGGCCTACTATGCCGGCTCCTGCTCTCCTGTCTTCTTGTGAGTTATCATTGATTTGTCAAATTCTTGCACACGAGAAAGTAGTGAGTTATTTTAGTGGCAGTGAATGCTGCGATGGCATCTTGTTATTAGCATATCCATGGAGCAAGTAGCTGATGGGAAGCCCAATCTACTGCTATGATTCCGTCTTTGTTCTCATGAGAATGTGATCTATAATTCCATGTAAGTGACGTGTTTTTGTGCCGTTGCCAACATCATGGCATCTTGTCATTAGCATATACATGGAGCAAGTGGATGATGGGAAGCCCAATCTATTGATATGATTCCCTGTCTTTGTTCTCTCATGAGAATGTGATCCATAATTCCATATAAGTGACATGTTTTTGTGCTGTTGCAAACTTCATGGGAATAGAATGAACTACAAAGAGAGCAGAAGAGAATGTACCATGGAATTGTGAAGGAGGTGCTTTGCCTTTTGCTGACCCTTTGTTCCGGTCATGGGGATCTTGCTCTGAAGGAATGAATATTCGGGGAAAGTGTAATGCCCCCGTTTCCAGGGGCGCCAGGACCCGGCATTCCGTAACTACCCAAGCATGGTCTGTTACGGAGCGTCGAACAAGAGAATATCATCACAAACATGCTTACAGTAAAAGAGCCAACTTTATATTATAACATAGGGTTTAACAATCAGGTTTTTTTGAGCGGGCATACAAGCCCGAAATATACTACAAAACAACAACCACCAGGAAACTTGAGCGCGATCGAGACCTAGAGCCACGGATCCTCGTCGAAGAACTGCTCTTTCGGAGCATCCTCGACTAGCTAACCTTCACCAGCATCTTGAAACTCTGAAGTGGTTTTGCAAGCCGTGAGCACAACAGCTCAGCAAGTCACAAGGGAAACCCTATTTTAGCTAATGGCACAGATCACCAAATGATGGGGTATACTTGTTTTATTAATGTATGTGGATGCAATTTTGTTTGTAAACATTTTTGAAATTCCAAACCAAGGACTACTTAAGAATAAGGGGGTTTTCAGTCAAAGTTGATTATCCAACTAAACATGTTAAAAACCTGTGAAGTCTACTTATGCCTTGCTGCTGAAATCACCCATAGACACAGCTTCATTAACTGAGAGTACGGCGTATTCGAATACTATTTATTTGACTCTGCAGAGTTACCCAACTGTACCCACAAGCATTCTTAACCCTCACGACTGAGTTAAGGAACCGGGTTGTTTCACTGCTCAATCCTTGGTATACGCTCTACCCGATAGGTTAGGAGCTCGCCCAGCTTCAGGTATCCGTTGGCCTGCATGGGACACCAAGCCCGAACTGAGGAGGCCTATCGTTGTCCAGTCTGAATCTGCCGATCCACACCAACTCCCAATGTAGGGGTTTCACTTTGAGTTGAGCAGCTACTAAATCAGGGTTGACAAGTCAACACCGGTGGTTGAGCGGCTAATATGTCACTTGATCGGCGCAAGGGTCTAATCCTTACATTTTCACAAGGCCTCAGCCTCCACCCTAAGGTAAAGAGGTGGGCGAAGACTGTCTCGCGGTGTCCCATAGCACCTCTACCCTAAACCTCAACCTTTTAAATCTACCGGCCAACGGCCACAACCTTACTAGTGTAAATTTTTCATGAAATGTAAATATCCTACAATTATTTCTATCATTGTGTAATTATTTCTAGAGTTATCAAAGGCATGGCAGCAAATTAACATGGCAATTGTCGGTGGTAGGAAATATCTAAATATCAGGTCATTCTAAACATTTCATTTTAAGAAATTAGCAATTCACAAATAACAATAATGCAAATATCATAAATACATAAGTTAAATGGCATAGGATTCCACATGATCAAGGTCTTGCAACTTGCCTTAGTAGTCGACTAACTCAGCAACCTCGTAAACCGGGCTGCTCTAATCTTGCCCTTGCGCCGCAGCTTCCGAGGACTCCGACACTAGCGCAAACACACAAAAATAATATAAGTCCAGCTTGAGCCTAAACAAGCGAGGAAAAATTAAATCTATGAAAAAGGAATAAATTGCATAAATATTCAAATGAGGGATTTTTGAATTTTTCTGGAAAGAGTTTGGTGGATTGGAGGCCAAAAATGGGTTTAGGGCATCAAAATGAGCAAGATGGTGTAATTTGGGAATTTTTTGGATTTTCTGTGATTTTCTAGGATTTTATTTGATTTTTTGGATTTTTGGGAAAAGGAAAATCCTGGAAAGTAGGCCTCACAAGTATGGTCACAGGACCCCAATCCCATCCTCTTGAGGTGGCCCGTTCTTCAACACCTAGCTTCGGCTTAGTGGGGGCACGTGGAGCATACAAAATTCCTCTACAAGGTCCCGCATGTTCATGTGCAACGCAAGTGCATGAAGCCTCTTCACACGAACCTCATCATCCTAGTCAAGGTTTGCGCGTGGGGACGGCATGAAGTATATGCGTCCAGTCCAACAGAGGTAGCAGCCCAGCTTGACGCTGTGGTAGAACCACCTCTGCACCCCGTTCGACTCCCACTTCGTTCGCCATCGAGTTGCCCACCTAATTCAGTTGGCAATGGGCATCGCGTAGGGACATGAAGAGCGTTGTGGTCAGAACCGTTGTCTCCGACCATGCAGCTCATGAAAAACACTGCCAGCCACGTAATGACGTCTGCGATCAACTAAGGAAGCTCCAGGTCATAAGCCCAGAGAATTTCACCCATGAAGTGCATAGAGGGAAGATGAAGAGTGGCACCGAAGTAGGCAACGAAGACCAGTGTCTCACCGTCCCTTGGTCGGGAAATCACCTCCTCTGCGCTCGACTAGCAAACGAGCTATCGATCAAAGACCTTGCCATCTTGCACAAGCACGTCGATGAGATCGTCTGTCACCAGCGAATGGTCGAACATATTCATAAATGAGCCGACTCACTTCGAACTCTCGAACGCTTACCAGCGGCCAACTCAAATAGCAACATTGTTGTGAGAGCCACTACCATAGCTGGATGATGCTGCGCCCACCTCTGGTTGACATGAGTCATGGTGGAGATGGCGGGGACATGCACGCGTGAGGATGCCGGGGAGCCAAGCGGATGGCGTAGGCATGGTGAAGAAGATAGCGCGCTATGGAGAGCAAAAACACTAGCACTGGAGATGAGCACGATCGCACACAGGGAAGAAATGCAAAGAAATGAACCACTTAGGCACCTTAATATCGACGAGACAGTGTGCGCCTTTTGAGACAGCATGTGTGCCCGCTTAAACCAATGCGCCTGTCATGTCCCTGAGGCGGGATCATGGCCACGTGTGTGGGAATGCTTATGCATGCACTCGACACCAGCAAACGAGATTGGCATGAGACCCCACACGCCAGCACACGTGCGCAAACACGGAGCGCATGGAACGGGCCTCGAAAAAAGGGGTCTGGACAGAAGACTCGAAGGTACTCAAACCGAGCCTAGTGCCTAACCTTGGAGACCGCACGCGCCAAGTGGCCACGGTGTGCTAGGGTCCCATGAATGGCGCAAATGGGACCCAAGCCTGATAGAAGCGAAGCCCTACCCGAAGCACGGGTGGCACACTAGGACCCCCGTACTACCTCAACAATGGCAACAGTGGGCCGAACGAACGGAGAGGACCAAAGCGCGAAGGACATAGTTTCGGCCTACCGGTTGCAAAGTCTTTGACCATGAGAGGCTACTATTAGGGGAGTGACCCCACCTTGGCCCACCTAAAAGAACCACAAGTATACATGGAATTAGAAAGTAGGCTCATAAAGGCCATGCTAATGAAATAGCATATTTGCCCCCATTGTTAAGGCCCCAACAGGGGAATTTGTGCAAATGAAGTGCGTGATGTGCCTGTGGCCCCTATCTTATCCTTAGAGTGAGAGAAGTAGAGAAACCAGGTGTTTATGTTGGCTTCTGACTTCTCTAGAGAAGCTAGAAATAGAAGCTAATATAAACACCTAAAAATCATCCTCATTTCACATCGCTCTGACTCGCTCGACGGATTGAGATCCTCTAACTCTCTGAAGCAAAGTCAAGGAAGAATAGTGTATGTGATTTTAGGAGATCTTCCGTCTAACTGTCTGAAGCAATGTCGGAAAAGAACAGTGATTATGATTTTAGGAGATTTTCAATTGTTGGATGAAAAAAGATGGTCTAGAGTAGATGCTACAATTAAGGTGCTAAGTACTCGAGCTACAATACTTCTTGCTATATTATCTGTGCTACCGTATCCAAATGGATTTAAGCTTTGTTTTTTATTCTATGACTAAGAAGCACCGTGACTTCGCTCAACAGAACTGACCCTTTTTTGCTTTTCTCCCCCTTGTGGTTTTTGTTTTTTGCATATATGGCCCTCTTGATTTTTTTACGGATTTAGCCCTGTCTCGAACACGGATTAAACAACGTGCGGTATATGGCACCTTCTGTGGCCCGGAGCATGGGCCCACTGACTTCATAAGATACCAGATAGCATGAAGTCAATGGGTCCCAAATGAAACGGTACTTTATGCACTCCGGTACCATATAAAGTCGGTAGAGCTCGTATAAAACGGTACTTTATGTGCTTTGGTACCACATGAAGTAGGTGGGCCCGCGCATCATGTGCCCACCCTCACCATACCGCGCTCGCCAGGCTTCCACGCTCCAGGGCTGAAGAAGGTGCCATGTGGCGCTCGGAAGGGGCCAAAGTCCGGGAAAAAAAAGGCAAGGCGCCAGATGTGAAAAGAAACTCACAAGGCGGCAGAAAAGCAAAAAAAAAAAAAAAAACGGCAGAACTCGAGTAGCCCGGTTCCCCGCTCGACACCGCCGCTTCACGTGTTCTGTTCCCTATACTGCTATATAAACAACCAGAGACGCGAGCGAGGGCGAGAGAGCTCCTGGCCGTAGCAGCAAGGCGAGCGATCCAGGACAGGAATCAACAAATTCCCTTTCTCTAATCGCACAGGCGAGAGATTGGGAGGGCATGGCGGAGGAGCAGTTCCTGGCCGTCGCGGTGGACGCTGCCAAGAGCGCCGGAGAGGTACCCCTCCTCCTGGGCCCTAACCCGATCCCTCCCTCCCTCACGGATTCTCTGCTTTTCTTTTATTTTGTTCTTGACCCAACTGCTCATGATGGATTCTTTGATTTCTTGCCACTATATCGGCTCATTCTGCGACCGATTTGTGCTCTGGGCAGATCATCCGCAAGGGCTTTTACCAGACGAAGAATGTGGAGCACAAGGGCCAGGTCTCTTCGTCTTCCCCCTTGTTGTTGTTGGTGCCGCTGTTTGCCTTCGATTGGTTTGAGATTTGGTAATCATGGTGCTACGCATTGTTGTTGCAGGTGGATTTGGTGACGGAGACGGACAAGGCCTGCGAGGACCTCATCTTCAACCATCTCCGCAAGCACTACCCGGACCACAAGTTCATCGGCGAGGAGACGTCCGCGGCGCTCGGCGCGACCGCCGACCTCACCGACGACCCCACCTGGATCGTCGACCCCCTCGACGGCACCACCAATTTCGTCCACGGGTAATGATGATATTCATCCTGTACATTCTGTTATGTTCTATCCCCAATGAGTGGGGTCCTTCCTTCATTGTGCGTTCCTCCTCTTCTCATGTCAAGATTGTGCGTGTCCTTCACATTGCAGCTTCCCATTTGTGTGCGTCTCGATTGGCCTCACCATTGGGAAGATTCCCACCGTTGGAGTCGTGTACAACCCCATCATGAATGAGGTAAAAACCGATTCTACACTTCATTTATTTGTGGAGCTGTAACGCCCCCGTTTTCAGGGGCGCGTACGGACACGGCATTCCGCAACTATTCACGCATGAACAGTTATAGAGTGTCACGCAAGAGTATACCATTGCATGCTTACAACAAAAGTTCAGCATATATTTCACATAAGGATTAACATCTAGATTTTTAACAGCGGAGCGTGTAAGCCCAAAGTATAATTACATTACAAAAGACTTCCAGAATCCGCTTGAGCGCGGTGAAGACCTAGAGCCACGGGTCCTCGTCGACGAAGAAATCCTCAGGGACGTCCTCGACGGGGAGTCCTTCACCAGCGTCTTGATCCTCTAAAGAGGGGATTAAGCAAGCCGTGAGCCAAACAACCGGCTCAGCAAGCCCCAAAGGGACTCTATCTTACTACATGCACGGAATAACAAAGGAAGGGAGTATACTTGTTTTATTAACTTTTGGTGGGTGCAGTTTTATTTGCAATCATTTTGATAAGACGGACCCAAAACTACTTCTTAAGATCTCAGGGGTTTTTCATGAAGAGTTAATTAACCAACTAATCAAGTTAAAGCATGTACAAAACTACTTATGCTTCGCTGATGGAATCACCCAAGTGACACAGCTCTAATTACCGGGAGCACGGCGTATTCGAATACCATTTAATTGACTCTGCAGAGTTTGCTCAGCTTTACCCACACGATCCCTTAACTCCCGCTAAAGAGTTAAGAAAGTCAGGTCGTTTCACTGCTCAATTCTTTGTATAGGCTCTACCCGGTAGAATCCACTCGGGTCTGGCTCACACACACACCCACAAAAAGAGAAAACAAACGTCCGCTTCGAGTGAATTCTACCGTTGTTAGGCATCCGCATCACGGCCTGCCTAACCTCACTTCTTATCCTCCTCCTCCGCCACACCTGTAGAGTTTCAATTGAGTTGAGCAGCTACTAAACCAGTGTTGACAAGTCAACTCCTGTGGTTGAGCGATCACTATGACATTTGCTCAGCGTAAGGGTTTTAGTCTTTATATTTTCACATGGTCCGCAACCTCGCCAGGTCCGCGACCCAACCTAGGGTAAGCGGTGGGCGAAGACCGACTCGCGGTTTCCCACAACACCCTTACCCTTACTCCAAACCTAGGGTAAGAGATGGGCGAAGCCCGTCTCGCGGCCCTTCCCCAACCCTTACCCTACCTTGTGCACGCCGGCACTCTCCGCCCTAGGGCACGGTGTCCCATACCACCCTACCCTAGGGTTGGGTTTTCCAATTTCTATCGGCCCGCAGCCACAACCTTATTAGTGTAAAGACTTTGCATGATAATAATAACCTACAATTATCTAGATTAACAAGTAATTATTTCTAGGGTTTCAATGGCATAGCTACAAATTAAACATGGCATTTAGCGGTGGTAGGTCTAACTATATCACATGTCATTCTAAACATTTTATTTTACTTTAAACTAACATTTCACAACTAGCATAATGCAAATAGCATATTAACACAATTAAATAACATGGGTTGCAACATGATCAAAGGATTTGGGACTTGCCGTCAATCCGGATGATCTCAGCTAGCTTGAACGAAGCAACACCGGGGTCCTGAGTCTGCACCTGGGCTTCCTGGATCTCCGACACTAGCGCAAACACATAAAATAAGTAAGCCCGGCTTGCAACTAATCAAGCGAGGAAAAATAAACTAATTAAAAAGGAATAAAATGCATAAATCTCCAAATGAGGAATTTTAGGAATTTATCTGGGATGATTTTGGAGGAATGGAGGCCAAAAATGGGTTCAGGACATTTTTCTGAGCAAGGTGGTAAAATTTGGGAATTTTTGGGAATTTTTTGGAATTTCTGTGATTTTCTAGAATTTATTTGAATTTTTCTGGATTTTAGAAATAAGAAAAGTCTCTGGAAAATCGGTAAACAGTGCTCAGGCCGGCCCAGCGCTACAGCGCGGCCTGGCACTGTGCGGCCCGCGCGGCCGAAGGCCAGCGCGACCCACAGCGGTGCGCCTTGGCGGCCCGCAGGCGCGCGCGCGCGATCCGGATGCTCGGCGCGTGGCCCGGGTTTATGGCGAGGATGGGGGCGGAGCGGACGGGCGGGATGAGCTGCGGGGTGGATCGGACGGCGATGAAGAGGGGAAGGCGGGCGAAACGGTACGGCGGAGATGGACGGCTGGGATTGTATGGCGATGGACGGAGGGGAAACGGCCACGTCGTCGTCGTCTTCCTCCGGACGGGCGCGCGCCACAGAGAGGCAGAGGTGGCGGCGCCTTCGTTCTCCGGCGACGACAAAGGCTCCCGATGGCAATGGAGAGCACCATCGGCTAGAGCTAGGGCCGGGGAACCCATTTTGGGGCTTAGGCAGGCGAGGGGACCAACGGAGAGAGCGGGAGGGAGATGGGAGTGGTTCGGCTATTTGGCGGCGAGGGAGGTCACCGGCGACGAGATAGCTCAATCGGCCGCGGCTACACGTTCAAGGGGACCAGGGGCTCACATTGGTGGCGGAGGTGTGAGTCGAGGAGCTTCAGAGCGTGCTGGCCACGGAGAGGGTGATTCGGCCGGCGGGGAGCTTCGGCGTTGGGCTTCCTCGAGCGATCACCTGTCCAACCAACGGCACCACGGTGATTAGCAGTGGTTAAGGATGCTCTGGGCAAAAGTAATTGACAAATGGAGGGAGGGAGAAGGAGATTGGCTCTGGGGTGTCGCCGGCTCACAGGGCGGCAATGGCGGAGCTCGGAGCGGCGAGACTTCAATCGGCCGCTCTGGGAGGTGGCTGGGAGTGGTGGGAAGCGATTGAGGACAGTGGGGAAACTCGGGAAGCAAAGGAAGCAAAGGGGCAGGGGGAGGGGGCTTTATACCCGAGCGGAGGGGAGCTGAGGCTTAGGGGAGAAGGCAACGAGCGGGTCTCCGGGTCAACAGGAATGACGGGAGCAGGTAAGGGTGTCTCCTCCGCAGGACGGGGCGGTGACCGGGGTGACGCACGGCCCTGTAGCGGCTTAATGGTGAGGCGACAGGAGCAGTTGAGTTGCGCAGGGGCGGAGGCGCGTCCGCGCGTGGGAAAGGGAGGAGGCGGCGACTGCCAGGTGGGGCCGGAGCTGAGGCGGGGCGACACGGCGCGAGGATGACCACCCGTTCGGACCGAGGCGGTCGGGACGACGCCGGCACGGGGAGAAACCAGGGGCGGCGCGGCCGCGGGCGCAGAGGCGGAGCGGCGCGGGCGCAACGCGCAGCGCTAGCGCGCGTGCGCGGGGAGAAGGCGGGGAGCGGGGAAAGGCGCCAGCGAGAGAGGGGTAGGCGCCTGCGGGAGAGGGAGCCGGCCAGCGGGGAAAACAGGAAGGCAGGCGGCGCCAAAGGAGAAGGGGAGGCGCCTGGCCAAAAGAAGAAAGCGGCAAAACACTCAAAAATGCAGCAAAAATTCACAAAAATTTTGGTTTGAATTTTTAGGGGCTTTTCAGGAGCGTTGCCTTGCATGGAAGGATGTGCACTCTTTCCCTCTATAAGATTTATATTCTTATAAGCAATGCTTGTTTGATTGTTCATGTAAACCCCAATTCTAACAATATGACCTGTGGCACCCACATAATTCTGAAAAGATTTGAGTCTAATTTTGTGTTATTTCTTCAATTAGCTCTTCACAGCTGTTCGTGGAAAAGGTGCTTTCCTCAATGGTTCTCCAATCAAAAGTAAGCACTTTATTTTGGTTCATTAGGTCATGATATGTTGGCAATCAATACAAGAAACATGGCGCACTTACGCAATTTCTTTTTCCATTTGGTTGTGCTAATTTCAATATACAAATATTTCATGTGCAGCATCATCTCAAGACGAGTTGTTGAAGGCCCTTCTGGTAACAGAGGTAGGTGACACTGTTAATTTATTCCATGTACTTCGCACTTTGGACCAGAAACAATATCATACTTTACGATATAAGTCTGTTTTGAAGATAAATGTTTGAAGAAACTCAATTGCTGGCTTGCTGCTACTCCCTTAAGATTTCATCATAACTATCTAGTTGTAAAAAATTACTACATTGGTAAACCGGTATTAGCCATCATCTAAATAACTAAAGACATGACCACTACTAGGTTTTCCTGAAATTCTCCATATCCGACATCCTTCGATAAAGTCCGTGTGAGCAGAAGTAATCTGGGACAATTCATTTGTTTGAATATTTTGATATAGCTTAATTATAAAATCTAGGACAACTGGACAAGTTAATCTAGCAAAGCACTGACAACTACTTCGTAGTTGATGTATAGCTAATGCTTTGGTGGTATGGTACAAATATGTATATGACCATGGATACATTTTTTTGGACTTGCATCTTGGTTATATTTAGCTATTACCTAACCAAAAGATAAGTTTATGGGGTTTGTGAATTTATTCATGGCCTAGATTATTCAATTCCAACTTGCAATTAATATTGCACACTCAAGTAAGTTGGTTGAGATGAACGGAATTGTGTCTATCATGTTGACTGGCTTTCGTGAATTGTTCCACATCTTTTTTTAGAAACACAGATTGAAGTCTTGAAATTATCATATCAACAGAATGATTCAACATAAGCTAAGCTGCTCATTTTCTGCCTTCCTGTTGGAGTGGGAGTATGGACATTTTTTTGTTGGTATTATCAATATAACACATGCTTGGTATCAATATAGCACATGCTTCATTGGAGAAAATTAGTTTCTTTTAAGTCCCTCTTACATCTCGAACACGCAGGAGAGCTGCGCATCTTTGTATTAAGAAGAAGAAAAAAGGGCTAAGAGCCCTTACAACACACACCCACACACCAACACACCCAAGAAAGAGACCAAACGCTCGCGCCTCACGCTTACAACAAAAACGACCTCGACCAAGAAACCAAACACCTACTGGTTGCCTTCAGGCTCTAGCGCCAAAAGGAAGGAAATGCCCCGAGCCCCTGCCAAACTCCAATAAACCATCTCCTCATGAGCGAGCTGCAAGGCTCCAGCCAGACTAGGGGGAAAGCCGTCAAAAACACACCGATTACGATGATTACATAGTATCCACGCCCCAAGAATTATGATCGAGTTTAACCCCTTCTTGGCCATTTCTGTCACCCTCAACTCCACAATAGCCCACCAATCATCGAAGGAGGGATCATTTGGTTGTGGGGAGAGGTCCTGGAGCCCAACTTTGCGCAAAAGTTGGAACCAAAATTGCCGAGCAAAAGTGCATGTGAAGAGAAGGTGGCCATACTTGATTTAGCACACCATTGATAGCTGAAACCTGTTTTTGTTTGAATGACAAATGGGAATATGTAGCTGCATATTGTGCATCTTTCTTAACTAATTATATTGAAAGTGAGATCTGTAATTTTTATGTTATGAAAATTTACATCTGAAAACTTTTATTAAAAAGAATTTACTGGAAATGTTTAACTGATAACCTTAACTAATAACCAAACCAATTGAACAGGTTGGAACCAAAAGGGATAAGTCCACTTTGGATGATACTGTTAAGGAGATAGAGTTGTATTAGGAGATAGAGTTGTATTCTATTCCATATATGCCTTATCTCTATATGGCATATCCTCTTGTACTCTCCTATATATATGAGACCCAAATGGTTATATATATAGGAGAGTACAAGAGGATATGCCATATAGAGATAAGACATATATGGAATAGAATACAATTAACTCTATCTCCTAATACAACTCTATCTCCTTAACAGATACAACCAACAGAATCAACAAGTTTCTATTCAAGGTAAACCTTGCAAAGTAATATTTCTATCAAATATAATTATGTTTCAACAGATCAATAATACTCTTAACAGGGTATTCATTTTTCAGATTAGAGCTATACGGATGTGTGGCTCATTGGCCTTAAACATGTGTGGAGTTGCCTGTGGTAGGCTTGATATGTGCTACGAGATTGGATTTGGTGGCCCCTGGTATGGTTAACCAGATTATTAACTATAGTCTTGTATGGAAAATATGAACTACCTAAGCACATCAAATTGTTAATTTTCCCCTCTAGGGATGTGGCTGCTGGAGCTCTGATTCTACAGGAAGCTGGGGGTCTTGTTTTTGATCCGTAAGTTATCAAATTTAGTCAATGATATGTCACTTGCTCTTACTATCATAATTCAATGAGAGTTTCTTTGATTGCGTTTTTCTTTCATTCTGACTTGCAGGAATGGTGGAGAGTTTGACCTGATGTCGCGAAGAATGGCGGGATCAAATGGCTACCTGAAGGATCAGCTCATCAAAGAATTGGGAGATACAAGCTGAACAAGCTATTCCTTGTCATGAAGTAGAATAACAATGTAAGGTTGCCCTATCAATACTGTCAGGGCAAATTTCCATGTAGTGCTACATAATACACCGCATGCATCTTGCGCCATCATCTTGGACGCAGCGACGTTGTATTCATTTCAAATTTTCTTTTTATATTCTGATGCGTTTCACTTTTTCTGCTGTCCAAGCGAGCTACTGAAGTGCCTCTCCAGCAGAACCTGACCTTGAGCTTGCCACCAGAACCAAATGGCGAAGATTGGTGTGTGCGCTGGAGTAACTTGTTTCATGTTGAGAATTTTGAATGAGACGCTAAGATGGGTTTTCTTCTTTTCCTCCATTGTTGTCTCTAGTGTGAGCTATGTAGCCTGTATCCGAGACCTCGATACTAAGGGCCTGTTTGTTTCAGCTGTAGATTCTGAGAAGTAGCTGGTGAGTATCCAGCTAGTCAGAATCTGAAGAAGCTGGATAACTCCAGCTTCTGGCTACTAGTTCATTTTCTGGATTCTGTAGCTTCTGGCTACTTAGAATCTGGATGAAAATCTGGACTGTTTGGGGGAACTACAGATTCTGGGAGTAGCTGCAGCTGCCAGAAGCTGAAACAAACAGGCCCTAAGTTTTCAGCTAGTAGTAGTACAATACTAGTATGTTGGACTCTGCGGTAGTGGTAGAATGAAGATTAATGTGCCGGTTGCTGCTGCTGTGGTGATGAACGTCATGATGCTTTTCTGATCAACCGGTGCACAGTCGTCAGTTGCAGTACATGATGCTACTGGTGGTAATTTGGCAACTCAAGTGGCACCCAACAAAGGAAGCAAGCAAAAAGTGCCGGCGGCTGTTGACTTGGGTTGGGACTTTGGGAGGGGAAAACATTGGTGGTGGTGACCACGACCAGTTGGATGGTGTGGGGGAATTAGATGCCAACCAACAATCAAGCCGCGCGGTTTCTTGATTTAGTCTGCCTTGTGCCGTCGAGGAGTCCGTCAGGAGGACATCGGCAATCCATGGAAGCGGCGGTGGCGAGCCCTAAGGGCGAAACTAGAATGACAATGATCAAAGTTCACTACTTTACTATATATAAAAAGAACATATATAGTTAACAAATAATATTGTGCTAAAGAATAACGTGTTTGATAATTTTTAGTATCAATATTTCAATGTAATCGACGACAATATATGATGATAAAGAAATAGTAATTAAATGCCAAAATAAAAAGCCTACAAATAATATTGATTAGTTGCAGCAAACTGAAGAAACTAAGCGCAAAATCACAAACAAAAGTTAATCGGTATTGGTAAAATACATCATTCGATTTCAATGGCCTATTAAAATAGAACAAATTACTTAAAATATTCAAGTAGAAAATAGTAAAATAATCAAGTGTAAGTTAATGTATTATCTTTTAATATTTACGTTATTTCAAATTCATAAAATGATGAACCATAACATTAGTAGTAATTTTCGTCAATTCTTATTTCCCCACGTAGCAAATAAGTATATCATTCAAGAAATTATCACCAATTAATTGGAAAATCAGTTAGATATTTGTATGTTCAACATTTCAAAAATAATAATAGAAAAATATGTCTAGTGGTTTACTTATTTAAACATCACGGTCAAATGCTACAATTTTGCCATCAATTTGCAACGAGCTAGGCTGGTATTACAAAAATTAAAATTGAAACCGTAAGTCTTAACCCTATAATTCGACAAAAACCAACCAACAATCATCACATTAAAACACACTAATAAATTAGAAAAATTGAGAAAAATTTAGAGCAAAATACATACTAATTTAGAGCCGGCAAAGGTGTGAGGCAATTGGAAGCAGGTGACGCCACGGCGAGATGGTAGGCGAGGGTGGTTGGTGACGCCAATTTCTCCCATTCTCCAGTAACCAATCGCTGCTTAGCTAGGTACGGTTGTGTGGCAGACGCGGTACATATCTCCTGGCCAACCATGCAATACGAACAAGCGTCGAAAACTGCTATGAGGTGATGTGCTTCGGGATCATCAAATGGACACCATGGTCTGTTATGGTCCTCCCTCTTATGCTGATTCAAGGGCTGGCTTGGCTTTCTATAGTTGCCCATGGACTAAGAGAAGTGGCGGCTTCTCGTGCACTGCTTCTAACTACTAGTAATTTGGGTTGCTAGTACTTTTTTCATTGGCTTTCAAGGAAAGAACCATATTGTAGGGGTGGCCCCCACCTAAGCCCATCCGACATGCTAAAGGATTATAAAGCTCAAAATAAGATGTGTGTAATGACATACGTACCCCTATGGGGGGACATATGGATGTAAGAGCATAATTGTAAGATACTTCTCATGGAAATATATATATATATATATATATATATATATATATATATATATATATATATATATATATATATATATATATATATATATATATATATATATATATATATATATATATATATATATATATATATATATATATATATATATGACAACCCCTAATATGGAAAGGGGGGCAAGCATTGTTCATCGGTCATCTCCACTATTACTCCCTCACTTTACTGTTGGCCAGTAGCCATAACAGTTGGCGCTGTCCGTAGGGATGACTGAGCAAGCCTTGAGGCCTGAGGAAGGATGGCACCCAAGAAAGCTTCATCGGCAACAAGAAAGAAGAGGAGCACAACGGAGGCGCTTGTTAACACCAGGGCTTCTGCATCAGCTGCTGGTGCGGATGGCAACGCTGGCGCTGCAGCTGTCGACGTCGACGCTCGGGGCACGACGGTTGACCCCACCACTGGTGCGATAGTCGGAACTAGTAGTACCGACCGGGCCGGCGGTAGCGGCGACATCGACGACCGTGCTGGCATGCCCACCAACCCTGCACTTGGCTTGGGAGCGGCAAGTGGCTCTAGCGGCAACATTAGCCTCGACACCGACCCCAGAGCCCACCGTGCTGGCGTGCCGAGCAACTCCGGAGCACAGGCCGTGGTCGCCGCCAACCCGGCGGTGTGCGTCGGTGCCCAGGCTGGTGCAACCACCTCGATGGTGGAGAATGCCTTACCGGCAGCCCTCGGCACGTTGCAACGCAAGCTGGTGGACCTCCGCGGAGCAGTGCGGGAGATGTAAGAGGCTCAGAGCCAGCAAATCCCGCTAGCAGCGGCGGCGGAGCCTACGCCAGACCGGGCAGACAACCGTGATGACCCAACATCCAGCCACGTCCCACTTTGACGCGTCGATCCGGAGTCCCCCTCTCCGCTAGCCTGTAGCAGTAGGCGTGGCCAGAGGACTTCAAGTTCCCCGCCACCATCGAGCCGTACAAAGGCGACACAGACCACCGAGAGTTCATGCGCGTGTACAAAACCGCCATCGAAGCCGCGGGCGGGGATAACTCCACCAAGGCGAAGGGACTACTGCTCGCATTGTAGGTAGTGGCGCTCTCTTGGTTCTTTACCATAGAGCCAAACTCCATCTACACGTGGGAACAGATCTGTGATCGCCTCTACAATAACTTCCAGGGAAATTACGTCGAGCGCGTCGACACGGATCAGCTCTTCGCTATCAAGCAAAAGCCCTTGGAGAAGCTTCGAAAGTACTTCAAGCGCTTCGCTAAGGTCCGATGCAAGGTCAAGGACGTCAACGAGACCACCATCATCAACGCGGCGATCCAGGGCCTCTGCCCAGGGCCGCTAGCTGAGTACAATGCGCGCAAGCCGATAAAAACAGTGGCCAAGCTCTTCGACAAGGTGGAGGAGTACGCCAGGGCGGAGGAGGACGTGCAACAGCGCAGGAGCGACGACTCCAACACCAATCAAGCTGAGGACTCGTCAAAGAGCGCCCCCAAGCGCAAACAAGAATTCTCAAAGGACGCCTTCGAGCACAAGGACACCTCCAAATGTAAGCAGGACTCGTCGAATGACAAGCCCAAGCATAATCAGCGTCGGTCCCAAAAGGCCTGCTACGTCTTCGACATCGAAGGCGACTCTGAGGATAGCGCCCCCGCCGGTCAAGGGCGAGGTCGCAGAGGCCGGGGAAGAGGGCGCGGCCGGGGCTGGGACGATAGACCCCGAGCGGAGGAAGACCATCAGCACTACAGCTTGTGGTGAGAGGTGCATGGCCGCGACGATCACCTCACGCGGGTATGCACCGCCATCGCGATGCTTCGTCAGAGCGTCGCCAGGGATAGCCCTGGAAGCAGGGCCACCAGTTGTGGCCCACGTGCAGCAGCCCCAAGAGGCCCCCTGCGCATACAGGCCCCGGAGGGAGCCCAGCACCGGATCATAAATGTCATTTATGGGGCTCATCGCTGGAATTCTTCTCGGCGTGGCAACAGAAAGCTTATGTTCATAGGCTTCACCACGTTGCGGCGTATCGGTGCAGGCACCGTCGGCCTGGGCGCAGCACGACATCACCTTCACGCCTGCGGACACGGAGGGCGTGGACTTCCCTCACCAGGATCCCCTAGTCATTCAGGCCGCCAACGCAGGTTGCGATGTCAAGTGTGTCCTGGTCGATGGAGGCAGCTCCACCGACATTCTGTTCGCAGCGGCCTTCAACCAGATGGGGATCCCTGAAGCCGCTTGGGCCCCTCGGGAATCCCACCACAGGGCTTCGGGGGCCAGCCGCTAAAGGCATTGGGTCAGATACGCCTGCAAGTCTCCTTTTGCCAGGGCGATAACTCAAGGAGCGAAGACATCACCTTCGACGTCATCGATATCCCGTACCTGTACAACGCCATATTGGGACGTCCAACCCTCAACTCCTTCGGAGAAGTCCCACACCATGGCTTCCTGTGCATGAAGCTCCCGGGCCCACAAGGTATCATCACCACTTTCGGTGACTAGGACCTCACCTGACGCATAGAGCTTGGTGCTCGGGGCCCGCACCGGAAGGTGCATGTCCTCACCGACACTCCTAAGGCAGACATGCCTTCCACCCTGGGATGGACGCCTAAGCCCTGGCCAGATGGTGGAGTCAAGAGGGCGCCCCTACAAGCCGAAGGTCAATGTGTGTCTGTCGGACCCCAGAGCAACAACTCTAGGACCTCTGTGTTAATCATACTGTCCCAGGAAAAGCTAGTACACACAGTGATTACAAAGACAAATATCATGCGTAATGACAACTTTATTTAACTAATATGAGCCTGATGGCCAAGGTTTACAATAACAGCAAAAGGAAGACAGCGGAAGATATACAAAGTAGCAGCCCATCCAGCCTTCCCACAAGGCAAATGACTGTAAGACGTGGCTTACTCGTAATCCTCACCAAAGTCATTGCAGGCTTCCTCTAGAAAGAAGTTAAATTGAGCAACATGAGTACAAAAAGTACTCCACAAGGTACACCAGGAATTTTAACAGAATTAATGCATGCATAAGAAATATCAAAGGAAGGCATAATAAGGTTAATTTGCATAAAAGGCAACATTGAAGCAAATATCGTAAAATAATTGTAAAAGCTGAATTTGATACAATAAATAAAACAACACTGTAAGCAAAATAGTTATCGTTAGTGCAGTTCCATCCCCCACACTAACCTATCCACGGGCATCCCACCCTGACCATCTTTTCTCAAAAACATCTCATATGGATTCCATCCATCCATACGGTTTTAAAATTTCTCATGGATTCCATCCATCCATAAGGTTTTTGTAAACCATTTTGAAAACAAAGTCTAATCCGTGAAAAACTTTACTCAGCTTGCCCATGACCGTGGGCACGGCTATCCAGGATAGTTTATACACTCTGCAGAGGTTGTATAGCTTTACCCACAAGACATGATCATCCCATATTGCCACTGGATTAATACACTTCCTTAGGTGTGCGGCGAGGAGATCATGACAAGGCCTTTACAATGTTCCATTGTCAACTTAATCACGCTGCCACTAAGGTTTCACCACAACATGAATCCACATGTTGAAGCCTCCTCTTATGCCATGTGAGACTTCTCACGGCCTACGCCGCGCTCACATTCAGCCTATAGCGAGATCAAGCTCGAACTTCACAAATTATTTAGCCAGGTCTGTCCCATACCAGACTTGTAGTAGTAGATAGGGCTTTGCAACAGTAGTTTACAGACCGGTCCTTAACTTGACTTAGGCCTAACCACTTACCCCTTGTGCCTAGCAATCGACATTGAGTCTCCAAACATCAATGTATGCCAGTAAGCACCCACCACCATACCAATGCCTAAGTCTAAACTAAGTTTTATATTTTGTTTGGAAATAATTTCATAAACATTCTTGACTCACTAAAAGTCAAGAATTCAGTTTAACAAAAGCCTTTTTCAAAGCTGAAAACAGGAAAATAAAATCTCTAATATTCAAGCAACCAAAGAACACTTATTTTTATTTTTAAATTAAATTAATTTTAATAATTCTTTTTTATTGAGATTTTGAAATAAATAGCTGGGCTGTTACAGTGTCCATCGGCGAGGGCCTTCCCCCGGAAGTTGAGCAGGATCTACTCCGGGTCCCCAAACAACATAAAGGGCGTCAATCGCGCCCTCATCGAACACACCTTAGCAGTCCGCTCGACGGCAAGCCGGTCAGGCAAAGACTCCGACGCATGTCGATCAAGCGGCAACAAGTGGCCAAGGTAGAGGTAGCAAAGCTTCTCCAGGCCGGGGTTATCCGCGAAGTACAACACTCGAACTGGCTGGCTAACCCGGTGCTAGTGAAAAAGGCTAGCAGTGCCTGGCGCATGTGCATTGATTTCACCGCCCTCAACAAGGCGTGTCCGAAGGATAACTACCCGTTGCCGCGTATAGATCAGCTGGTGGATGCCATGGTAGGGTGTGAGCTCATGAACTTCCTCGACGCATACTCCGGCTACCATCAAATTCACATGGCCAAGGGCGACGAAGACAAGACCAGCTTCATAATGCCGATAGGGACATACTGCTTTGTCAGGATGCCCTTCGGCCTGAAGAACGCCGGTGCCACCTTCACCCGCCTCGTCACGCTTGCGCTGGCCTCCCAGCTCGGGAGGAGCGTCGAGGCCTATGTCGATGACGTGGTCGTGAAGACTAGGCAGCTCGCCTCCCACAGTCAAGATCTTCAAGAGACCTTGGACAACCTTAGGCGAGCGAGCATCAAGCTCAACCCAGACAAGTGCGTCTTCGGCGTGCAAGCTGGCAAACTCCTGGGTTTTCTGAGTCCGGGCGCGGCATACAGGCGAACCCCAACAAGGTCGATGCGATTCTCACCATGGAGCCGCCCAAGACGACGAGGAAGGTCCAGAGGCTTACTGAGAGTCCATGTGGATGTGACCCCATGAGTGTGATGAGTAATTGACACTTGGTCTGGAAAATTTGAGTTTGGTTTGTGTGTCTCGTGCCAAGTCGTAGAATAGTACAGTCGGCTGCGGTCGGATGAGCTTGGGTCACTTGTTCTTCTTTTCGATCGGTCGTTGGGCTATTTCGTGCTTAAGTACCTTCTACTGATGCGAATGTATGATTACATTATCTCGAGCAGTGCTATGTGATGTTTTCTTGTTTGTGATGGTTGCAGGACTTTGAGGCTAAGTCGTGGCGAGGCATGGGATGGTCGGACTAGGCACAGGCGATGCTGAGGTCAAAGCGGTCGGGAGATGCCAAAGATGGTAAGGACTCGAGGTGGTTGCGAGGCGTGGACAGCAAGAAAAGAGGAAGCTTCCAGGAAGAGTTAATGGGTAAAGCGCAGAGTTGTTGGAGCTAATGGGTAAAGAAAATTGTGAACCCGGTAGTGGAAGGCTATAAATAGAGAGGTTGTTCTCTAGTTGGTTCTGAGGGTTTTTGGTATTCTCTCCTAGTCTGGATGTGTTGTGAGAAGTGGTAGGCAGATGTAGTGCTTCTTTTCTTTTTGCGTGAGTGCTTCTCAGATCATGAGAAGGGGTTGAGATGGCTGTAGAAAACTCTCCTATGTAATCATTCATGGTACTAAATCTATTTGAGATGTCTTGTGTTTTGAGTTGTTCTTTTCTTCTGTATTTTTCTGTGTTTTATTTCTGTTTTCAATTGCTCCAGTTCTTTCTGTGCTTCTAATTTTGTTGATTCTGAGCTGAGCTGTTGCTAGAGTAACATCTGTTCTTGATTTGCTCTGTATGGGAAATCAGCTTCAAGGTCATTTGACCAGTCCATTCCTGAGAGCAAAACACAGAATCAATGTGTATTTTTTCTTTCTATTATGCGCCTCATTTCCTCTGTTTACATTTTTCTAGGGTTTAGAGGCAGAGTATTATGGTGATCTCGATTTCTTGGCAAAAAATTGTTGTAGCTTTGTGTTTTGTTGTTGTGAGATCTTTCACTGCTGTAATCAAAAAGTCTCATGATCAATAGATATGAGAATCTCAAGCTATTCAGCATTCGATCTCATATTCTGTTCAACATTGAAATTTTCGGTTTCTTGCTCTGAATATTATCATTCTTCAGCTGAAATTGCTCTATGTGCATTTTTCCTATTTTTGAGGTCAAGCTGCTATTTGGATTGAAGTCTTGTTCAATTAACCTGAGAAGAGCAGCAAAGATTCGATCATTTCACTGTTTTCTGTTCTTCTTGTGTACTTACTGTGCCGACAAGCTTCTGTCCATTGCTTTCTGTTGTCTGACTGCCTTTCTTCTCTTTTGCTTTCCTTTTTCAGTTGTGCCTTTCTTTTTAGTCTTGCTGTTTCTGGTGTGCAGTACCTGAGCTGTTCAGCTGTTGGTCTCTGCTGTTTTCGGCAGAAGTTTGTTTCCCACTTCTCTGCTCGCCTCTGCTTTCTAGTTCTTGGTTAGACCGGAAAAATTTCAACAGTCAAACCGAACGCTCTCGGGCACCTCAGGCCAATTTGAGAAGAGAATCAAGATTCTCACTAAACCCTAGAAACAAGAAGAGGGAGAACCAAGAACAAAGGAGGCTGAGAAATGAAATATGAGATTAGAAAGGATTTGCTCTTGGAACTTGCTGACCAAAGGGTCTAGAAACCTAATTCCATCATAGAGCAACCCATTTTACCACTTCTCAGCAAGAAACAAACCAAATCTCAAAGAGTCAAAAATCAAGCCAAGAAGACATCAAAGGATAAAACCAACAGAGAGCTAGATACTCAGACAAACTCAAATAAAATCATCTTGGATTGATAATAAGGAAGAGAGATACATGATTGCATAGAGTATTAACTCATACCATCCCTACAACCCCATACATGCTTGAAAGATCAAGAACCCATCTCCTATCTCTCAAGAACACACACACAGAGAAACACATCAAAGGGGACACAACCCTCTGCCTCCTCCACTCACTCTCAACAACTAAAGAGAAAGCAAAAACAACCTCCAAAAGCCATGAAGACCATGCAGGAGACACCCTCCTTATATAACCTCTCCACTAATGGATTTGCCTCTCTCTTTACCCGCTAAGCCTCACCAACTCTAGTGCTTTATCCATAATCCACTTCCTTTAATGCAGCTTTGCGTTTTTACCGAAACGCCCCTCCTGCACCTTCCGGGAAGCTTCCTCGTGTCTTGCCATCCAAGCATTGCAACCACCTCGAGTCTCCGCCGTCTTCGACACCTCCGACCGTTCTGACCTCGACACCGCACGTGTCTAGTCCAGTCACCTCGTGTCTCGCCACGACTCCGCATCGACGTCCTGCAACCATCACAGACAAGAAGCACATCAAATAACACCGCTCGATAACATGTAATCAACAGAAGCATTAAGAGTTATCTTAAGCAAGTAACAGCCCAAACCTGTCGAATCATCAGAGTATGCATCCTAACCACTTTGACCAGATTTGACCAAGTCCGACCGAGCCTGTTACACCATGCAACGACAAGGTCCGACCACACAAACCAAACTCGACTTTCTTAAACCGATGTCAATTACTCATCACACACATGGGGTCACAACCACATGGTCCATCAATCTCCCCCTTGATGAGTATATTGACAAACCCAGAAAAAGCATAAAGTTGAGTTTGATTTGAAAACGAAAAGAGAGTCCAGCATGGTCCAAAGAAAGAAAATAAAGCTAATGACAAAGTCGACACAAGGAGCAAAAGAAAGAGCAAGTTTTCCTCAAAGCTCCCAAAGCTCCCAAAATGGTTTTTTCTACCACTATTCTCCCCCTTTTGGCAATAAACACATCAAGGATGCAAGAGAGAATAAGTATGATCTTGGATGGAATGGCTGAAATTTATTTATTTTAAGCATGTGAATTACATTAAGCCATAATTCACAAGTGTGCTATCAAGATCATGACAAGACATGTAAAATCAAGCTAAGCTAAAGAGTTACAATCTGAAAATTCAGAGGAATTGCTTAGCATATCAAGTCATTCATGATTCTAGTCTAGCTAAAGGTATCCAAAGATGATGCAGGCCATGTCAATAGTCTGAGTGGAACCATGAAGCTAGTGTTGAGTCATTTTAGAGTGCTACAAGTTCAAGAATGAGACATTTGTTTAAGTATTGTAACCTTGTAATTTTAGCAAATTGAGCACAATTGACATGTTTTTCTTGAGAAATCTCATGATTGTTGCCAACCAAATTTTAGTTTTGTCATGTGCTAGATCTCAAGCCTTATGCGACCACTCCAAGAAAGAAGTTTAAGAAGATAGTCTGGGTCAACCAAAACTCCTCCTGAGTTCATGCCTTGTGCAATGGCAAGCCGTCTCATGAGAAAGAATTGGTGAGATCAATTTTTTCGCACAAAAGAGATCTTTTTGCATTTTCATGAACATAAGACTTGTACTAACTCATATGTCATCAAGAAACTAGCATAGCTCAATCTAAAGCTCAATATAGATTCAAGACTCAACTCAGCCTATTTGACATGGCATGAATCATAAGAGGATAACTAAAGAAAGACTAGTCGCAAATGCTAACATGACATGAATTAGTTCAAGTTGAGCATTTTAATCAACATATCATGGCAAGGACTTGACTACACATATAAAGCCATGATCAATCTAGCAATGAAGCATAAATCATGGTAGGATGTAAAGCAAAGTAATCATGTCATGAAAGGATAATAATCAAGGCTCCATGTAGTTATATTACAATACAGAAAGAAATGCAGAAAATCCAGCTCCCCCTCAACATGTGATGCACTTTTAGTTCAAGTTGAGTTATGTTAATATTAAGCTCCAGAAGCTCCCAAATGAACTCCCCCTGAACCAAAGCTATAAGCAAGAGAAGCTGGCAAAGAAAATCTGAAAGTGCAGTCCTTAAAGCATAGATAAGATATAGAGGATACTATGGCTCAGACTGACTCTCATCTACCCCATATGATTCCAGGACTATCAACTGATCATCTGACATACTAGAGTGCAAACACGTACCCCGTCTACCCGAGGGTGGCAAAACCCTCGCTAGAACTTACAAGAAGTGAGTGAGCTCAACCTAGTGAGAAGAGAAACAGTTAATAAGCAGCATCCTAGAATCACAAGATAAGAGGAAGAAGTCTAAACAACTAGACAAGAGAAGCATTCTAATCTATGCTAGGAGGACTAAACCCAATGCACCCATATGCAATGCAACAGAAAGGAGTAAGAGCATAATTAATATAATAAAGCAGTAAAGCCCAAAGCTCCTCCTCACAACAGTCCATAAGGACAAACCACCCCAAGCTCTCCCCGCAAGGCTGAAAACCTAGAACTATCCAAAGGCTTGGTAAAGATATCAGCCAACTGGTGGTCACTCTCCACAAACTGAAGCATTATGTCACCCTTCTCCACATGGTCTCTAAGGAAGTGATATCAGATATCAATGTGCTTGGTCCGAGAATGCTGCACTGGGTTCTTAGCAATGTTAATCGCAGAAGTGTTGTCACAAAAGAGTGGAACACTGTCGATAACTAACCCAAAATCCCGCAGGGTCGAGATCATCCAGAGTACCTGGCTGCAGCAACTGGCGGCAACAATATACTCGGCCTCTGCGGTGGACTGAGCAACACCGGACTGTTTCCTCGAAGACCAGGAAACAAGAGAAGTACCAATGAATTGGCAGGTGCCAGAAGTGCTCTTCCTATCTATCCTACAGCCAGCAAAGTTTGCATCTGAGTAGGCTCTCAAGGAAAGACAGGGCGAGGAAGAGTACCAGATACCACAGTCTATGGTAGCTCGAAGGTACCGAAGGATGCGCTTCACCGCCTGGCGATGAGATACGCGAGGAGAAGCCTGAAATCGAGCACACAATCACACAACAAAGTGTATGTCTGGTCTCGAGGCAGTGAGGTACAAGAGGGAGCCAATCATGCTGCGGTACTCCTTCTGATCAACTGGCTCGCCGTCCTCATCTGGGTCGAGTGAAGCTGAAGTAACCATAGGAGTGGACACCGGCTTGCCATCACTCATGTCAAAGTGCTTCAGGAGGTCTCGAGTGTACTTGCCCTGATGCAAGAAAGTACCTTCCCGAGTCTGCTTAATTTTGAAGCCAGGGAAGAAGCTCAACTCGCCCATCATGCTCATCTCAAACTCCGAGCTCATGACATCGGAAAACTGGGAAACGAGAGCATGAGAGGAGCCGCCAAAGATGATGTCATCCACATAGATCTGGACGAGCAGAAGATCAGTGCTATGCCAGCGGATAAACAAGGTCTTGTCTACTTTACCCATCTCAAAACCATGACTCAACAGATAGGACTTCAGCCTCTCATACCAAGCTCTAGGGGCCTGCTTAAGTCCATACAGCGCTTTGGAAAGCTTGAAGACATGGTTTGGATATTTGGGGTTCTGGAAACCTGGAGGCTGTCTCACATAGACTTCTTCCTCAATAAAGCCATTGAGGAAGGCACTCTTGACATCCATCTGGTAAAGCTTGAAACCCTTAGAAGCTGCGAAGGCAAGCTGGATTCTAATGGCCTTAAGTCTAGCTACAGGGGCAAATGTCTCCTCGAAATCTAGACCCTCAACCTGGGAGAACCCCTGAGCTACCAGTCTAGCCTTGTTTCGAATAACTACACCATCCTTACTCTGCTTGTTCTTGAACACCCACTTAGTCCCAATGACATTGTGACCTCGTGGGGGCTCAACAAGCGAGCAGACCTTGTTTCTTTTGAAATTCTCTAACTCCTTATGCATGGTATTGACCCAAGACTCGTCAGAGAGAGCATGACAAACGTCCTTGGGCTCAAAGGAGGCAACAAAGGCAGAATGGAGATAGAATTGAGACATGCCAGATTTTGAACGAGTGACTCGCTCAAACAGGTCTCCAATAATCTGCTCAGAAGGATGGTCTTTTTGAATGTGTTTAGGAGATCCAGGATGAGATGAAGAAGTGGCCTCTACCTCGTGAGCTGACGAGGTAGGAACAGAGCCACTAGCTCCAGAGGAAGCGGAAGGCATGGGCTGATCACTTGGAGGTGCAGTGGAAGAAGGCACCTCGAGGGGTGGATGAGGGACTGGATCGGGTAGACAACCCTCATCTCCATCCTCCTCATCATCCACAAAGATGGGCTCGGACTGCTCTAAAGAACCTGAGATATCGGGCCTAGTCCCCGGACTGGCCTCGTCGAAGGTCACCTCACAGGTCTCTACCATTTTACTAGACTCGCAGTTCCAAACCCGATAAGCCCGCGAAGAAGTCGAGTAACCCAGAAAGATACCATCACAAGAACGTGACTCGAACTTGTCTAGGTTCCCGGGCTTCAAAATAAAGCACTTGTAACTAAACACACGAAAATGAGATACACTAGGCTTTCGCCCATATCTCAACTCGTAAGAAGTGCGGTGCAAGTGTGCCCAAAGAAAAACTCTGTTCGAAACATGGCACGCGGTGGCTATAGCTTCAGCCCAAAACTTCCGCGGTGTAGAGTACTCATCGAGCATCATCCTGGCCATCTCGACCAAGGTACGGTTCTTCCTCTCCACAACGCCATTCTGCTGTGGGACGTGCGGAGAAGAGAACTGGTGCTCTACACCTATCTCATCACAGAATCTCTCGAAGTAGGAATTCTTGAACTCTGTGCCATTGTCACTACGGATCACTCGTAAGGCACCCGGAAGCTCAATAGAAAGCCTACTGAAAAGACCTCGGAAATGTGTAAACGTCTCATCCTTCGAGGCTAAGAAAAACACCCAAGAGAACCTCGAGAAGTCATCGACCACGACAAGGACATACCACTTCCCTTCTGCTGACTGCACTCGAGCTGGTCCAACCGTGTCCATGTGGAGCAGCTGTCCCGGTGCATCAGTCATAGTCACTGTGACCGGAGGGTGAGAAGCGGCAACCATCTTGCCGTGCCGGCATGGAGCGCAAACAAGATCTTTGACCATCTTGAGCTTCGACAGACCACGAATGAGGTCGTGGCCGCTAACTCGGGTCAAATGGTCAAATCCAATATGACCAAGTCTCCTATGCCAGAAAGAAAGGTCGCGGGACTCAGAAGCAACTAAACACCTGAGAGGATCACCAGAAGACTCAAAAAAATCAGCACGAAAGATCCTCCCAAAACGAGAAATCCCGCAAACCAGACTGCCCGAAGAATCAAGAATTTTGCAAGCGTTTTTCTTAAAGCTCACCTCGAAACCGTCATCGGTAAGCTGAGAGACTAAAAGCAAATTATACTGCAGCTTACTAACCAAGGCAACATCCTTCAGAATGAAAGAATCATTAACACATACTGTACCTTTGGCGATGACGCGCCCAGATGAAGCATCTCCGAAGGTGATCGTCTCATCACCTGGAGCACGGGCAAGGGAAGAAAACCAACGGGAGTCTCCGGTCATGTGTCGTGAACACCCGGAGTCTACGAGCCAAACCTTTCCCTTCCCTGCCCGGCGAACCTGAGTCAAACAGAGAGTAAAGTCTCAGTACTGGGGTAAATCAAGAGTGATTTTGGCACCCAATACTGAGTAACACGTCGAGCAGTAGAAGTAGTCAAGCACGACTGACCTCTAACTACCCTACGCTCTCTGTTGCTCAAAGAAGCAGAAGGTCTGTGAGCAGACCTGAAACTGTTGCTGGGTCCGACTGCTACGGGAGAGCGAGTCGGAGTACCAGCAACACGCTGAACTCGCCGCGGGTAGCCATCTCGATGGGGAAAACGAGATCTACCCTTAGGACGGCGAAAATCATGATCAAAGGGAGCATGAGGATGAAAACCAGAAAACTCCGAAAAACCAAGTTCTGGATGCTGCCCAAACCCATCAACAGAAGCAAGCCTAGACCTCGTGTTGGTCTTAGGTGCACTCAAAGTCTGGGGCTGACCCTGAATACGCCTAAGATCACGAACACGGTCTCTACGCGCGATCTTGGCGCGCCTGAAGCATCGATCGATCAAATGCCCATCCTTCTGACAGAAGGTGCAGTGGTACTTCACCTTCTGAGAGGTAGAAGTAACACGGTGAGGCTTCGCCTTCTAAGAGGCCGACGCTGTAGGGGGAATCACCTTGCTGTCAGAAATCCCTTGGACAAAGCCCACTGACTTAAATTGGACTTTCTCGGTCCTGGGCTCAATCTCGATCACAGACGGCAGGAGGTAAGGGAGCGGATGAAGAACCAATAGCAGAAGAGTGAATGGCTTGTGCACGCACAGCCGACTCGAAAGGGACAGCCCTACTGCTAGTAGTTTGGTTCACGTCGCTAAGCGTCTCAACCTTACCCTTGGGCTTCTCCCCCACACCAGCAATCACATCACAATCAGTTGATGGCTTCACTAGTTGATCCTTAGTTAGCTTCACACATTTTTCACTCAAAGCAAAGAGTTCAAGTTTTAGTTTATCACAACTAATGCATGGTGAGCTAACAGGGTCCTTAGTCGTGAACTGAGCCATTTTCTTATTAGTGTCAATCATTTCTTGAAACTATTTTGAGACAGATTCAAGTTCAGTAGTTAATTTAGGCCAGTTCAAACATGAAGCAATGGGCTCAAGTAGTGAAGCTTGCAGTTCAGCAATTTTATGATATGCCCGTTTTAGGTTCATCTTCAGGTTTTTGCAATTTTCACAAGTCTCGGACAGATCGAGCAACATGGTGTAAAGACCTCTAAACACATTGTCCTTATCCTCACATGAGTGCAAGAAATAGTCTCAATAGTAGCAGATGAAACAGGAACTACCCTACTCATCTCAAGCTCAGCAAGAAGACTAATGTTCTCCACCTTAATCATGTCAAGCACGGAGGACACACTATCATGCAAGGTCCTTAGCTTCTCCATGTCATCCTGCAAAGCAGAACATACATCACAATCGTCACGGGAGGGAGCAGATCTAAGTGAAGTAAGCTCCCATGACAATCTCTCTAACTCACTACACCTAGCTCTAGATCTAGTATGGAATCTACCTAGCTTAAGAAAAGCATCATTAAGCTGGTCGTAGGTGGGGGATACCTCGTCGGAGTCAGAATACAGCTCGCTGTCGCTCAGTTCGCCCTCAAGGGCCATGAAGCACATCCTGGAGAAGTCGTTGCCGCTTTGGGGTCTTGGTCACCCGTCCCATCGTCGTCGCTCCATCCCTCCACCTCGCTGAGGTCGAGGTCATCGAAAGCGGTGAGGACGCGGTGGAACAGCTTCTTGGCTTTGCCAAGGTCGCGGAACTTTTTCTTTCTTGGGTATGGACTGGAGGCTTCTTGTTGCGGTTCCTGTCGGTGTAGTCGTTCTTGCCCGAACCGCCATAGTCGTTCTTGCCCTTCTTCAGCTTGGGGCGGTTTGCCCGAATGTGGCTGGGGCCACCACACTCGAAGCAAATCACGGGTCCTCTTCTCTTTCCATCCCTCCTCCTCTTGTAAGCATGGGAAAATCTCCGAGCTAGGAGGGCTAACTGCACATCCGCAAGCTGCTCTAACTGATCATCAGTTATGTCACAGAGAGCAGCAAGGGAGAATCCACACAGCGAATCAGAAGAAAGACCAGAAGCCAAACTGGGATCGGTGACTAGAGCCATCGACTGTGACTTCGATTTGTGAGAGACAATGTCAATCTCGTGAGTCTTGAGGCGTGAGTACAACGCATCAAGAGTCAAAGTCGAGAGGTCCGTGGTGTCCTTGATGTTAGTCACCTTCATCTCCCAAACCCGCAAGTCAAGTGCAGCGAGCATCTGTCGAGTGTTATCCGAGTCGGGGTATGTAAGACCGACCGCTCGGAGGTTGCTCAAAATCTTGTGAAAACACGCAAAGCACTCATCAAGGGACTCGCCAGCAAACATTTCAAACTTGTTGTAATCTCGCTTGAACTGGTCCTGTCGCACCGTCTTTATTTGGGTGGTGCCCTCATGGTAAGCATCGAGGGTCTCCCAAATATCGAAGGCGGATGAAAGATGAGATATGCGGTCAAACTCGCTACGACTCAGGCCCTGGATTATGATGTTCCTTGCCTTAGCGTTTGCCTCAACATCATGCATAGTTTCAGCATTGATGTTCTCATCGGCAGGAACAACAAACCTTACGCCAGATGGTGTACCCCTAAGCCTGGATGTATGTCTCCATTCGGCTCTTCCAGAAGGGGTAATCGATGCCATCAAAGACGGGAGGCTTGGTCGAGTACTTGTCTGTCACATGGCTCTAGAGACCGGTTAAGATCTTTGAAGAAGAGCTAACCGGCTCTGATACCAATTGTTGGACGGAAATGGCGACAGAGGGGGGGGGGTGAATGTCGATTTTAAAATCCCCTTAAAAGTTCACACCAAAAAGACTTCTCCTCCGATAGATACAAAGCTATGAAGAAGACATCAAATGCACACTGGAAACCCCAAAAACTCAGAGGAGAAAACAAGGCCTAAAGCAACACCAAGGAAACACTCCTCACTGCAGAGGGCCGGTCTAACCGCTTGTAGTGGGCCGGTCAGACCACCCAGTTGCCGCTGGTCTAACCGGTCCCATAAAGCCGGTCTGACCGCTTGCTTTAATCCGGTCTGACCGCTGAAGGAGAAACGGTCTGACCGCCCTTCGGGCAGACAGGGCCAGAAAATTTCAGAAAACCAACTGCAACCCTAAAATTTCAGAATCTGGCCAAAAACAGAGAATTAAGTAAGATAGTTCTGATTTCCTCTACCCAAAAGATCATGAACAAGATCTAAATAGCATTAAGGCCTCAGGGGACAATTAAATTCATCATTTGAACTAAGGATTAAGATTTTTACTGAAATCTGCAAAGGAGTACAGAGGCAGCACCAAAATCCAAATTCCTCTCCAATCCTTGAACCTTTGCTCATGAAACTTTGCAGAAATGAGAGCAATAGCCTAAGGACTTCCAAGACCAAACCTCAGGCCAATTTGAGAAAAGAATCAAGATTCTCACTAAACCCTAGAAACAAGAAGAGGGAGAACCAAGAACAGAGGAGGCTGAGAAATGAAATCTGAGATTAGAAAGGATTTGCTCTTGGAACTTGCTGACCAAAGGGTCTAGAAACCTAATTCCATCATAGAGCAACCCATTTTACCACTTCTCAGCAAGAAACAAGCCAAATCTCAAAGAGTCAAAAATCAAGCCAAGAAGACATCAAAGGATAAAACCAACAGAGAGCTAGATACTCAGACAAACTCAAATAAAATCATCTTGGATTGATAATGAGGAAGAGAGATACATGATTGCATAGAGTATCAACTCATACCATCCCTACAACCCCATACATGCTTGAAAGACAAGAACCCATCTCCTATCTCTCAAGAACACATACACACAGAGAAAAACATCGAAGGGGACACAACCCTCTGCCTCCTCCACTCACTCTCAACAACTAAAGATAAAGCAAAAACAACCTCCAAAAGCCATGAAGACCATGCAGGAGACACCCTCCTTATATAGCCTCTCCACTAATGGATTTGCCTCTCTTTTTACCCGCTAAGCCTCACCAACTCTAGTGCTTTATCCATAATCCGCTTCCTTTAATGTAGCTTTGCATTTTTACCAAAACGCCCCTCCTGCACCTTCCGGGAAGCTTCCTCGTGTCTTGCCGTCCAAGCATCGCAACCACCTCGAGTCTCCGCCGTCTTCGACACCTCCGACTGTTCTGACCTCGACACCGCCTGTGTCTAGTTCGGTCACCTCGTGTCTCGCCACGACTCCGCCTCGACGTCCTGCAACCATCACAGTCAAGAAGCACATCAAATAGCAACGCTCGATAACATGTAATCAACAGAAGCATTAAGAGTAATCTTAAGCAAGTAACAGCCCAAACCTGTCGAATCATCAGAGTATGCATCCTAACCACTTTGTCCAGATTTGACCAAGTCCGACCGAGCCTGTTACACCATGCAACGACATGGTCCGACCACACAAACCAAACTCGACTTTCTTAAACCGATGTCAATTACTCATCACACATGTGGGGTCACAACCACATGGTCCATCAACGGAGCAGTCCTGAGAGTCCAGATTTGTCGTTTGTGCGCCTCGATCGCGTTGGCCTGCGAAAAAAATATAGATAAGTGTAAAATGGTCCATTTCGAGCAATTAAATATGGGAAAAGCATGTAAATGATGATAAATGGTCCCAAAATGCGACAAATAATGGGGGTAGAATGACAGGTAAATATATGTAAAATGATGCATGTCATACCCCCAAGCTTTAAATGTTTACTTGTCCTCAAGTAAATGGCATAATATTATCGAACTCGGACAACAAGTCATATGGTAAAAGACTAGTTAAATGCATGTAATAAGTCAAGAGGCATACACAATGTAAAATGAGATCATCTAACTTGAGTTTTGAGGACCATCCAAGATGAGAATGAATATTCAAGCAAAGATGCCAAAGTGATAACTATAGCATTTGACCAAATCAAGTTACACACACAAGTGTCGAAATGCACTAAGTGATCACATGAATCCAACCAAAATTGTAAGGCATCGGAACTAGGTATAACATCAAGAATGAGCATAGCAAAGGGTCATGCTAAGGCATTCGCTATTTGAGACTAAGAGATTAATACTTGCATGATATTTATGAAAAAGCCCACACTTGAGCCATGATACCTAATTTTTGTTGTTTTTTAGCAAATTTAAAACACACATTGGGCACTTGTGCCACTTATTCAAACCCTTGTGCAAACTTTGCCGCTTATTCACACATACACTTTACTTGGGCAAAACTTTGCCACTTATTCAACACATTTTCGAACCAATGTGACATAGTCACTTATTCCACAAACTCACACATTGCATCACAATTTTCTTTCTTCTTCTGCTTTTTTATGATTAAGCATCTTTAACCGGTTTTCATTAATGCTAAGTAACACCTGTCCCGAGACATGGATATGTAGATAAATCAACCAAGTTATTGGCTCAAGATAGGACTACCCCTTTCACAAATTTTACATTCAAGCAAAGTATCAATGTCTAAAATAATATATGCCAAAGCATGAATCTAAGATATAATCATTCAAGAGGCGATGACTAGAACCAATTTAATCTGCAAATGGTTAAAACACATGCGTAACTCGCAATGAATCAAATGCTATAGGATCACAAGGTTTCTAAGCACATCAAGGATAATAACCAAAGCTCAAGTTTTATAAAATGATGCCAAGTGACTTAAGACATACAAGGAACTAATGACAATATAGCTCAATTGAGAAAATTTTGACATGACCTTTCTTGATTAATTATGGCATGGGCTCACATGGCTAACATATACAATCAAGCATAACATGAGAGTAATAGTAAAGGTCATATATCATCAACATAAGCATAATATGAAGCATAAGTATGACCATACATCATCAACTACATGATAAGAAGCTCAAATGCTCATAAATATAATTCAAACATGCTAGAACATCATCCATATACATACAAGTCCTCCCCCAAGCTTAAATTGAGCAATGAATCAAGAATGTGCTTAAAGGGATAAGAAACAGCTCACCGGGTATATATGATGTAGTGAAAGTAGACAAATCATCCCGTGGCTTCTCGCATATATAAGGATGAAGATCTAGCACGGGACCTGAAATAAAAAGAAAAGAGGAGAAACTAACAAGCAAAATGGAAATAAAAGGAAAAAGAGATGCTCATTTGGGTGTAGCGGGAGGAGGGCCAAGGACGGGACATGGAAAAGGCACATGTCCGCCCTCCTCATGAAGCAGCATGCCTCGAAATCCACCCGGATCCCAAGGAATATCGACTCGAACCATGTCCGCTCGTAGTCGATGGTACACAAGCGTAACCCTGCAAATGAACTCAAAAACATGGCAAGTATGTGTGATAGGGTCGACGCCCTCTAAGTCATCAATAGAATATCCAATCACGTAAGCATATCGATAAAGTACATCATGAGGACTATAAGTGAGATGAGCACAATCAGTAATAGAGTATGTCTCGTCAAAGCCAAGGAGACCAAACCTGAGGTGGTCGGGGAAGAGTTTCCAAACTACCTGAAGTGTAGGTGAAAGAGAATATACGGTAGTAGAAACCTCCAGAGGGGCGATGTCGATGAAGGAAGTAAGTGGTGGTGGATCAATAGAAATGTGCTCCTCCTCAACATCGGAAGCAGACCCCTCATCAAGATGTGGAACCTCAGAACTTAAAAGCATATCCATAATGAACTCATCATCATCTGGCACAAAGCTCTCATCATCTAAATCTATCTCGTCACAACTCAAGAGTGGATCTACTGCAAACTCATCCTCATAGTCTGGAGTGAAACAATCATCATCGAGAGGTAGGTCCTCATCATCTAGCTCAATAATCTCTCTCTCAGAGTCAATAGGCAAAGGATCAGAATGAGGTGCCTCTAAGTGTGTCTGTAGTGTCTCCAACAACAGGCCCTCACTAGCAAGATCAGGTGTAAGACTGGTAGGCTGACACTCATCTCTATCTAAAACTATCTCTGTGGTGCTAATGAAAGGCTGCGAAATGGTAAAACTATCCACACAAGTAGAACTGGTGCTCATAATCGCCTCAATCTCGTCTTGAATAGCCATCGCACGATCACCACCAGGAGACACAGTCATCAGTTCCTTGCATAATGCATCAAGTCTGGTAGCCTAATCTTCATGCGAAGGAGGTGGCTCATGAGACTGCTCTAAGAACTCAGACATAGGAACTGCAAACTGGCTCGGTGAAGGAACAGGTGAACTGCAGGCAGGAGGTGTCAGATCCAATGTGAAGTCACTACTCATTCTTCTCTCGAAATCTCCTATCATCCTAGACATCCTCTCCTCAAATCTAGACATCTGATCGAGCTCATGAGGAGTCTGATGCTTAGGTACAGGATAGTGCTAGTGTGACTAATGAGAAATATCCTGATCTCCATATCTAAAACCCTGCAATGGTATACTAGAAAAAAGTGATGAGATATCAGGGTTGTTGTTTCCATATGACAGACTCGAATGCTCAGGCCATCCAGGGTGTAAGTGTCAGGGTATGGCCCACTCGGCTGAGCAAAGCTCATCCTGTAACACTCTGGAGTGGACAAATAACCACGCTGGCACTCAGCTGGTGAATGGCCCTGAAAACCACAAGTCTGGCATATAGGAACAACTGGAGAGTGGGTGCCTGATAAAGAACTGTACTGATCATGCCCGCTCTCTAACACAACTCCCCGCTCTAAAGCATAGCGTTCTAACTGACGAGACATTAAATTTACCTGTTCTTGAAGAGTATCATAAGTAGGGGTGCTCATAAAACCATGAGAATCATAATAGTAAGCCATAGCCTCAATAAGTTCCTATATCAATCAACCTGCGAGAATGGAAACGAAAATCGCGAAAGAGAGAAGTAACTAGGGAAAGGGTTAGGGATTAGCAATATATGACAAATATGAACAATGACGAAAAGAAAGACAAGTCAGCACAAACACAAAACAAGCAAAAGAAAACAAACAACGACCTAGTCTATAGCCTAAAACTGTCACTCTAAGCTTGTCCCCGGCAACGACGCCAAAATACTTGATCGTGCAAAAACAGCACACCCGCAAGTGCACGGGATGCCACTGAAATAGCAGCGAGTGTCGTGTTCTCCACAGGGACTAGACTGAGGCTACCGGTGCTCAGCTAAAGTTAGGTCAAACAAAACAGGGGAGAAAACTAAACTACTAAACGAACTCTAACTCACTCAGACAAAACGACGAACGAACTAAACAATCGAAAGACAACAGGACGACCGACCGTACGAATGGACGCTGTACGATTGAACAAACAACATGACGAGACACTAAACGAACGACGCACAAACGACACTAACGACAACACGAACGAACGCAACTACCTACCGATGATCTAACTAACTACCAACCGCGAGACAGAAAGAGAAAGAGAGTTGAGAAGCACTGGAGGAATTTAGAAGCACGGAGGGAGTCTAGAGAGAACGAGGGAGAAAACGGTCGACAACTAACTAGACGACGGCGGCAGGACAACACAAAACACTGAACTATGAGCACACGCACGACTTAACTACCGACTGACAGTGAGATAGAAGAAAAGAGGGAGATCGAGAAGCACAAGGGGGAGTCAAGACAGCACGAGGAGAGGGTCGCTGGCTAGCTAGACTGCGCAACACTAACACAGACAACAGGACAAGCACAAGACAGAGCCTACACAGCACTGATCACAAACTGACCATAAGCACAGACTAACCACTGACACATACAAAACAGATCTATGATAGAATCCACAGAATAACAAGCACAGTTCATATAGTATTGAACAATTAACAGTGACATCTAATAGTAGTTAATTAACAGCAATTGTCATCACAGTGCACAATTAAGCAAAAGATTAACAGAGTAACTGGAACCAAGAAAGGGGAAGAATTGGGGATTGGAGTGAATTAAACCTAGATGAAGAGGAAGCAGAGGAGGAATTGAAGCTCGGTGAAGTGGATGCAGCAGGGGAGCAACGCCGGTGCCGTCGGTGGAGATGATGAGGAAGTGGTGGTTGTCGGCGGTGGTGTAGGCAGAGCAAGCGTCGATCTGGAGAAAGAAGGTTAGTGGTGGCCAACAGTTGTCGGCGTCGACGTCGAGGTCGTCGGAGCTGATGTCGGTGAGACGCCGGTGGTGAGGGAGGCGCGGAGGAGGAGCTCGACGGTGAACTGGATGCAGAGGGCACAGATTTGGTGGATGGCATTGCGGATTTGGTGGATGGCGCTGCGGATTTGGTGGATGGCGCGGCTTTGATGAGGTGTGGCCGCCGGTGTCGGAGTTGAAAAAGGGGAAGAAGAGAGAGAGAGAGAGAGCAGTGGGGGCTAAGGGTAGAAGAAAGGCGGCGGCCGAGATGGGAGACGCGGTGGAGTGGGGTGGCGGGATGGTGGCGCGGAGCAGTGAGAGGTGGCGTGGTAGAGAAGGTGGCGCGAGAGGAGGAGCTACAGGTGGAGAAGTGCATAGGGGTGGCCGAGAAGGGAGGCGCGGTGGAGTAGGGTGGCGGAATGGCGGCGGCGCTGAAGGCGTAGGGGAGAAGGGAGGCAGCGTTGTGGTGTGATACGGAGGCGGGAACAGGGGTGGCTGCCGGCAAGATGGCCCGGCCTCGCCGGCGCCGTGGCTGGAGAAGAGAGGGGAGAAGCAAATGGAGGCGAGGGTTAGAATGAAATGCCAGGCTCAATGGATTGCAATGGCGGCTGGCTTTAGGAGTTGAGGCATTTTGTCTATTTTGCGATTTAGTCCTTAGAAAATCTAGGGTTTACAATTAGGTCCTTCCCTATTAGTGTTTTATGCTGTTCTAGCCCTTGGAAACTCCGATTTCATCACGGTTTGATCCTACGCATCCGTGATGACGCGTACCTCTGTACGGAGTAGTCCCGAGAGTACAGATTTGTCGTTTATGTGCCTCGATCGCGCCAGCCTGTGGAAAAATATAGAAAAGTGTAAAATGGTCCATTTCGAGCAATTAAATATGAGAAAAGCATGTAAAAGATGATAAATGGTAGGGGACAGAGCACTCGGGCGTCTACTTCAGCTAGTCGCCAGCTCCGCTGCCGCCACTTCGATGGGTATGGGACGGAGCGCTCGAGTGTCTACTTCAGCTAGTCGCCAGCTCTGCTGCCGCCACTTCGAAGGGTAGGGGACGGAGCGCTCAAGCGTCTACTTCAGCTAGTCGCCAGCTGCGCTGCCGCCACTTCGAGGGGTAGGGGACAGAGCACTCGGGCGTCTACTTCAGCTAGTCGCCAGCTCCGCTACCGCCACTTCGATGGGTAGGGGACAGAGCACTCGAGTGTCTACTTCAGCTAGTCGCCAGCTCTGCTGCCGCCACTTCGAAGGGTAGGGGACGGAGCGCTCGAGCGTCTACTTCAGCTAGTCGCCAGCTCCGCCGCTGCCACTTCGAAGGGTAGGGGACGGAGCGCTCGAGCGTCTACTTCAGCTAGTCGCCAACTCCACCGCCGCCGCTTCGAAGGGTAGGGGACGGAGCGCTCGAGCATCTACTTTAGCTAGTCGCCAGCTCCGCTGCCGCTACTTCGAATGGTAGGGGATGGATCGCTTGATCTCCACCAGGGCGTACTCCACCTCCGTCGATGGCGAACTGCACCGGCTGGAGGAAGCGCCACCGCTGGGCCGGCGAGCGTGCTCTTCACAGCGGGCCATTCCGTCAGAGGGCACTATGACACGTACGGTGGTGGTGGTGAATGGTAGCAACATGCGAGGCGAGAGCAGTGTGCGCAGGAGCAAAGAGCAAGAAAGAGCAAGCGAGAGCGACTGGGGAAGGACGGGGGAACGGTGTCAGAAACATATATAAAGGCCATTCGCCTCCCCCACGCTCGAGAAGTGTAACCAACGGAAGCGCAACTGGCAGAAGCCGAACCGTTCACCTCCCACACCATCGGGAAGCACGATCAGTGGGAATCGAAGCTGCACAGTCGCCCGGTCACGCGCGTGCACACGCGTCCTGCCCCCTCAGGAAGGAATGCACGACCGCGGTCGTGCGGCTGCCTAACAGCCCACGACGCGCCAATCACATCCCACCACACGTCCCACCCTCTTGGGAAGGACCGCACGACCGTGGTCGTGCGGCCGCTTGACAGCCCACGACGTGCCAATCACGTCCTGCCATGCGTTCCACAATCTCGGGAAGGAATGCACGACTACGGTCGTGCGGACGCCTGACACCCCACGGCACGCCAAACCGGCGCCTCCACGTGTCCCACCCAGCGCCAGCGCACGGTGCAACTCCCGTCGCACGCTAGTAGCCGACGCGATCCTCGGCGCCATTAAAACACTGTCATTGGGCCATAGGCCATCGGGATGTACTTCGACTTCGCATTCGTAGGATGACTTCGGAATCTACTTTGACTCTGTCTCCGCGGGACGAGTCTGGCCTCCGCGTCAACTCCGTGTCCGCGGGACGAGCCCGACCTCCACCTCAACTTCATCTCTATGGGGTGGCTCCGCCATGTACTTCGGCTTCGCGCCCACAGGACGACTCCGGCATCCAATTCGACTCCATGTCTGCGGCATGACATCGGACTGCATTGGCAAAATCATTTTCGCCCAACAAACACAGAAGATCAAAATCATTTCCACCCAACGAACACAGAAGATCAAAATCATTTCCGCCCAATGAACACAAAAGATCAAAATCATTTTCGCCCAAAGAACACAAAAGATCACAGGCCGCAGGGACAGAGGGGACCAATTGGCTCAGCAACATGGCTTCTGTCCGTGAAGCCCTTCACCATGAGAGGCTCCTGTTGTAGGGGTGCCCCCCACCTAAGCCCATCCGACCTGCTAAAGGGTTATAAAGCCCAAAATAGGATGTGTGTAATGAGATATGTACCCCTATGGGGTGACATATGGATGTAAGGGCATAATTGTAAGATACTTCTCTTGGATATATATATATATATATATAGTATAAATAACAGGGGCACCTAGGTGTCTGGGCACCAAGTCTCCCTACCTTTGGATTGCTTTTAGATGCGTGCTAGTGTGATTGAGACTTTCCATCCATGATTAAGACTTTCCTTCCATGATTGATTTAGCATGCCTAATATATTACATACCATTGCACTAGCACGTATCTAAAAGCAATCTAACGACAGGGAGCCTAGGTGTCTGGGCACCTAGGTGCCCCATTTCAGCGTCATATATATATATATATATATATATATATATATATATATATATATATATATATATATATATATATATATATATATATATATATATATATATATGCAAGAATTATTCATATGTCATCTCCACTACTACTCTCTCACTTTACTGTTTGGCCAGAGCCACACCAAACCAGATGCACTGAGTTTAGCCTGGGGGTTTACATATGGATTGAAAATGCTAATGCCTGCTAAACAATTTTTTGGACCCGGTGTCCTGTGACACCGGGACCCACTTCTGGGTTCTGTCCCTAGAGAGCTCGGTTGAAGGCTTGGGACGCCGCCGCTCTCCTCCATGTCTCCTGCATCCGCCATGGCTAACCTAGCACCTCTTTTGTAACAGTGAAGTCCAGACCTGAAGCATCTCACAGCTTCTTCTTCTGCTACTGTAGATTCTCCTTACCAGCTTGAGGAGGGCTTGGGCTTTGGCCATGGAGTCCCAAAGGAACAGCCCCCAACAGGTCATCACATCACCCACCTTCCTTGTACTTGTTCAGTCCTCTCCCCCGTTTGTTAGGAAATCCCTATAAATAAACGTGTTCTGTGACAGTGGTGTGCTTGTTGGTTTGATTGACTGGTGGTGTAGGTGAGGGAGGAGATCGGCGGTGCTACGAGCTCGTCGGTTGGCTCGGCAGGGGCGCTGGCTTCCTAGGCTCCTCTAAGGTGCCGTTTGAAACACCTTAAAATTTATGAATTTATTTAAATTTTGGCTTAATTTAGTTTTCCTTCCCAATTTAGTAAGCCCTCTTTTTTTCCACTTTCCGCTTTGGTCCCAGCCGCTTCCTCCCAAAGCTGGTGCATTTCTCCTCCCCACCTTCTCCCTGTGCCCAGCGCCACTCGCCACCGTTGCCACCTCCTGCATGCCACCTCGGTGTTGCCATCACCTCTACGCCAGCTCGTCGACCATCCCATAAATTCTTGTCGCCTCCTTGCCTCTCACACCCTGCCATTGTCCAGGCCAGCTAAGCTGCCTACGCTTTGCATAGTCGATGCACGCGTCGTGCCCATGCCCTGCCTACCAGCATGCGCCGATGCTCTAGTGAGGTGCAACGTGACAAAAGCATTGACTGAAGCGCTATCTTTGCACGCCACCCACCACTGAAGACGCTTGACTACCAACATTTTCATTCATGTGTCATCGCCGCCGAGGCCATCCTCCTCCTACTGCCTCAACAACTCTATAAAGTCTCCTCAACTTGCATCGTAGCATTAGTTAGCCTCCAATTGCACCTCAGAAACTCTCTTCCTTATCCCCGACCCCAATTGCCGTCGCTCAGCCATACACCGGTGAACTCCTGAGGGCAATCTTTCACCTTAGCTAGCCATTTCGCGATTGGTTGCAGTCGCAGCATTCCTAGGACAACCCAAATCTAGTGCCATCCTTGCCTGGCCCTCCCATGGCTTCTACGCTGCCAACGACATTTGCCATCGCGTCTGAGCTAGTCCACTGGGAACACCTCACTATGAGCCACTAGAGCCTAAACCTCTTTTGCCAAAGCCTTCCTAACTAGCCCTAGATGCTCAAATTGCCCATAGCCATGCTAAAAGGCCACCAAAGCCTCAACGTGCCATAGGAAAGCTCCGGCAAGCCCTCCTCACTGCCAACCACTTCTGGTGAACTTCGGTGTTTACAAACCCCAAAATAGAATCACAACACTCCCTTGAACCCATCCATGCTTTCGCTTGCCATCGGACACCTTTACTAGAGCTCGTGTAGGCTCACTGTCACTATTACCCTACTCGAGCATGCCATGGCACTAGAGCTTGACAAAGCCAGGCCGAAGCAGGCTAGGCCTAGCAGACCGCGTTGGACCAGGCTGAGTCAACCTAGAAGCCGAAACCCCACCCATTTGAGCCTTTGGGCTGAGTCTAGTACTGTTGGCCCAAACACTGTGCAAACTGATCCAAACTATTCCAAACCCAACATTGTTTAAGGCCCATTACCATTCGTAATCCCAACCCAATACATCGACCTGTTACTATTCACCAGAAACCCGTTTAACATATATGTACCCATTTTGACCATTTCGAGCTCGTTTCCCAGCTCCATTTTGCCAAACTAGACATGATAAAAACCTAAACCCATCTTTATTCAGTTTTCTTGAATTTTATTCCTTTTTCATTTTATTTGATTTTCCTAGCTTGATTTCTTTCAAGCACGGACTTATTTGGCTTATCTATTTGCGTTGTCTCCCGGATTCGCCTAGCGAGCCATCCTAGGACCAAGTCAAGATTCCGAAGACTTCAAACTAGTTGACCACTTTGAGCAGCAAGGTAAGTCACATATTTTTATCATGTTGAACTTACATTGTTTAAATTACTTAATTATCAGTACTTTCATTATTATTATTTCTGCACTGTTATTTATTAAAATAATTATTTAGAATGACATGATAGTTATGTCCTACCACTGAAAAATGCCATGCTTTACTTGAGGCTATATTTATCTTGACAGCCTTAATAATAATAAACTATTGTATAATTAATCATCAGTAGGCTAGTCAATCAAATGATTTATACTACTAAGTTACTTTGGTGTTTTACCAATAGATTTATAAAATTGTGTTAGGGCTAAGGAATACTCGTGAAAAGCAACTAGATGGTTAGAGTCCATGATCTTACCCTACAGTGGATGCTTTGGTGGTAGTGCCATAACACACTGGGTTTGTGGGTTTGTGGTCGATTGCCTCATTTGTGAAAAATAAAAACTAGAACCTTACGGTGAGTAAAGGACATAGAAATCGTTCAACCACAAGTTTTGACTTGTCAAACTTGGCCTATTAGCTGCTCAAATTAATTGAATATCTACAAGAGGGTTTGTTGTTCCAAGGGTAGGAACGGCACACGTACAACGGGATGGTTTGGAAGCAATATCTTCCATACTTACCTAGAATCGGTTCGTGGTTTCCACTTTGGTCACTGGATTACTGACAATGGGTAGCACTGAGCCTACCAGGTAAAAGCTAGAAACAGGAGAGCGGTGAAAGACCTTATTACCTTAACTTAGTCACATGCTATCTGTTATGTGTCTATTGCATGACATTTAAAGTTTGAGACATCTTGTGAATAAAGTTGAGCAACTCTGCAAAGTCAATTTAATAGAATTCAGATACACCGTACTTCTGGTAAATGAAGCTATGTTTAATGGTAAATCCAATAGTAAGGCATAAGTATTGCATTCAACTTCTCCTGCTAAGCTTTACCAATATTTCAATTTAGTAGTCAAGTTGTTAGAACCCCTTTTTCCCTTCAGAAGTTAACATTTGCTTTAGAAAGTTGTTTGCAAATAAACTTGCATCCACAAATGTAGTAATAAAGACAACATATCCCCACCTCTTGAAATAATGACAAGTAATAAATTGGTATTACCATTGTAACTTGTTCAATACTATCGTACTCATACTTACTAAACTATTAACAAAAGAACCATGGGATGATAATGAAGAACCCATCAAGCAAGAATTCGAAGAATCCTTTGGTATAGATGATCGCTTGTTTTAAGTCTTGTTCTTACTCAGGGACGCCGGTATGGTTTCTTTTTGTAACATAATAAATTTTGGGCTTAGATGCTCGCTGTGTTAAAACTTGGCTATTATGCCATAACTACGTAATAAAGTTCAGTCCTTATGTTGTAAGTATGTGTTGGTATGATGTGCACTCATCTACAATACTCCATAGCTAAACAATACTGGATAGTTGCGGAGATTTTTAATGTTCCCAGAAATGGGTACATTACACCGCCCATCCATATGCAATGCCTCCACGCCGCCGAGCAAGCTCGTGCAGAGAGGCAAGTGTACTAGATTAGATGCCAGCTACCTACTAGTGGCTCCTTCACTACAGTGGCGGAGAGAGGGGGGCCGGGGGGCCCTGGCACCCCCAACGATCCAGCAATGCATGCAGCCCAGCACAAGAACGCGTGATCAGACGTGCGGGAAAGCTACGAAGTTCTTCACGGCAGATTGTTTGTTGGTTGCTCATCCAAGTACAACATTATTTTCTGCTTGTTAATCCGTAACTTTGTGTTAGTTGCATGGATTTTTTAAGATGAGTTGGTTGCATGATTTAGTAGTTCTTCGCTATGTGGCCACAAGCTCACAATTCCTTTGTCCTTGCGCCTTTGTTTAGTAGCGCTTACACCTTAAAGGTGTGCTTGGAACTGGAATTTTGTAGGAATCTCGCAGGAATCAGTACAATTCCATCAGGATTCCTACCAAATTCCCGCAATCTAAATGGGTCCTAAACATCATCACACTAAAACTGTGCTGGATATGTTAACTAGGCTGGTGCTAATGTTAATGGGCGTGGATTCTGTGGAGCAACTCCTCTGTTGAAAAGGAATTGGCCGCAAAGATTAGTAATGATGATATTATTAAGGTCTATGATCTTGCTACTAGTCGTAGAGCTAAGTTTAAGTTAATAGAGATGTAATTTTCTTTGCATTGTAATTTGCGAAACGTATTACTTTGATAGTCTAATATGTGACTATTGGATCGGTAAATCCGGCATGGTTCATTGGTTCTACTCTACTTGTTGTCCATGTTGTACCCCCCTCCATATCCAATTCCTGGCTCCGCCCCTGCTTCACTAGTACTATCTTGAATTGGCAAATTAAGGTCTACGAATAAGATGGGTGAGCTATTCCACGTATTTTTCATCCTCTTATCTTCCACTAAAGGCACACACTATAAACCTATCTAGAAGCGAGAAATTGCATGAAACTCGACTACAAGAACTAGCTATAGATCATGCCCAATCGCAACAACCTTGTGCGCTCACTATATGGAGGAGAATTTATAAGACTCTCTTAGCGTATTACATGTATAGATAACTTGTAACATGTTATTTATCATAAAGCTTACGTGGGAGTATAAATAGTCTTGGAAATAAGAGTTCCAGACAAGAAAGGAATAGAGTCCTAGTCGGCAATGAAATAGAGACCTACTCAAAAACTGGAACAATAATCTGCTCGAGACGGGAACAACACTCTACGCAGAGACAAAATAGGGTCTCAGAAAATGATAGTGAAGAGTTGTAGTCAAAAGTGTCTCGAGTAACCATGTCTAACTCCAATCAGTGCAAACATCTTTGGATGGCACGTCTGGCGCAAGTCAGTGCAGAGTCTATCATGAAAGTGAAGATGATCTCAATTATAACTTTTGACCAATTCATATTATCGACCAGTCATACTGGTTGGAATATATCCTTTTGAGCAAAACCTGATTGGATTCTTCAAGTGGTCGGACCTGACTAGATTTAGATAACAAAATACAACAATTTCTAACTTGAGTTGAATTCATCATATAGCGAAAAAAATAAATAACTTCTCAAACAACTTGTAAAACACTTCTTATGTATCAAACTTCTGAAATGACTAATGAGTAACACTAACCAAATCTAAGCAGAGCTCAGATTTAGCAGTAGAAATAGGCTTTGTCATCATATCAGCTAGATTATCATGAGTATTGATCTTGCAAACTTTAACATCACATTGAGAAATAACTCCTCGAATGAAGTGATATTGATATCAATGTGATTTGTTCTCTCATGAACAGGTAAGAAAATTAGTACTTTGACGATTATAGTGGATATTGGAGCAAGATGTACTTTCACAAAGATCAGTGTACAGATCTCTTAGACAAATAGCTTCTTTACAAGCTTCTAAAATAGTCATGTACTCAGCTTTAGTGGTCAAAAGAGATAAAATAATTTGCAGACAAACTTTTTAGCTTTTGGAACAGCCTCCAACAGTGAATATATAACTAGTAAGAGATCTCCTTTTGTGTAAATCTCCAACAAAATAAGAATTCGTATATCCGATTAGTCCATCATTGATCTTTTCAAACTGCAAACAAGTATTAGAAGTGCCCCCTCAAATATTTGAAGATCCACTTAACACTCTCCTGTGGTCTTTTCTTGGATTGGCCATATATTTACTGACAACACTCAAAGTATAAAATAGGTTGGGGCGAGACCAAACCATGTCGTACATATTCGATTCGAATTCGTTATGACATTCGATTCGTATTTATGTTTGAGAATGTTTGGATTCATATTCATTTTAAAAATATAAATTCGTATTTGTATCTATATTTATTTTAAAAATATAGATTCATATTCGTATTTGAGACTATTCAATTCATATTCAATGTGTTTCTATCCCTACCGGTCGGCGGCTTCAAGATTGCAAGGAGGCAGGTGAATGCACAACCTCAAACTTCCACCCTTACCTACCACCAGAGTCGTACGTCACCTGCAGGTACCTGAATCCTAATGGTGCAAAGTAAGATTGAATTAATCGATGTGTAGATTGCGCGCTTGGAAAATCACTCTGGGTTAGCTGAATTTCAGGTTCTTCTCGGCAAGGAAGCAGTTCGGAACAACCCTATCGATAGAACCGCTGGCGTCGCATTACCCGGTGGGTTAGGGACACTGGATGAGATTTTCGAGATTACGGCGCTAATTCAACTGGAGAGGATTGTATCCGCGGTCCATTTCTTGCTTATCAATTATGATTCTTACTATACCAAGCTGCAGCAGTTTCGGAATGATTGCGAGGAGTGGGGAACGGTTGCTCCAGGGGAGGTTGCATCACTCTGGAAGGTTTGCAATGGGAATCAGGAAGCTTTGGACTACCTGGCATAGTTCTACAATGTACCTGCTGGGGAAAGGAATTATCGCATTGTTAGAATAATCTCAGCCGATTAGCCCAACGGCTAATCGGGCCTTGATCCGCGCCCTGATCGGGGGTGCCCAGCCCAACCACTGGCTGATGGGCAACCGTCGCGCTGCGCAATAAATAGAGGGTGGGGGCCGGCGGCTCAAAGCACGAGGTTCGCCTGAGCTGCAATCCCCACCCGACAAAACCCTAACCGATCTAGAGGGGGCGCAGCCAGCGGCGGGAAGTTCCACCACCGCCACCGTTCGCAGCCGCCAGGGAAACATCGCCGCCCACCGGGAGACGTCACCGCTAGCCTCTTCTCCGACCGTCGCTGCCCGTGCGCAGACGTCACCGACGAACCAGTGATGGCCGGCTCCTCCTCCACGCAATCGGACGGTCGGTATCTAAACCCTATTAACCTCTCTCTCTCCGTGTATCACTCGAACCCGAATAGAACACCCCTAGATCTAAACCCTAGGAGATCCTAAACCCTAACAATGGTATCAGAGCCTACCCTAGGCGTAGATCTGAGAGGGGAAAGATGAACGACCGCTGTCGGTTGACCGGCGTGCGGAAAAGAAAAGTACAAAGAACCCCCCTAACCCTAGAAAACGGCAAAAGAAAAGGAGAGAAAGAGGGGGACTCACGGTTGCGCCGCCGCTTCTTGTGGGAGCCGCCGGCGCCGCCGCTTGAGGCCGCCCCTGGAGGCGCCGCTTGCGCCGCCGCCGCGCTCCGCTCGGGGTTGCCCCTCCGTGCGCCTCCCATGGCGCCGTCGCGCTCCGCGTCGGGGGACGCCGCTGCCGGCCCGTCCCGATGGCGCCGCCGCTTCGCGGGAGCTCGCCGCCTTCGGGTCGCCGCTCGGGGCCGCCGTCGTAGCGCGCCGAGCCACCCCTCCGGAGCCGCCGCTCCGCCCCGCGCGGGCGCCCATGCACCGCCGCTCCCTCCCCTCAGATCCGATTTTTCGGGTCAAGCCGGATCAACTGAATCTAGGGTTAGGGTTTTGGGGGGGGGGGGGCGGCATTTTGTTCGGCCGATTTTTCCTCCTGGCCGTGCGATCAATTGGACGGCCGAGATCGGGTGGGGCCTACGGGATGCTGGGCCGCGAGAGCGGCTGTTGGCCTGCGGGGTTTTTGGGCCCGCGTGGGAGATAGAGGCCGCGCGCGCTCGGAGGGAGAGCGGGCCGCTTTGTGCCGAGGCTGCGCAAGATGGGCCAAATGGCCATTTTGCACAGTAAATCCCAGAAAAAATGAAATTTAATTGTTTCAGAAGCATTTTTTAGTGTATTTGAATGAAATTTGCACCAAAATCTCTGTAATTTTTTGCACCAACGTGTTAATTTTTTCCAGAGATTAGATGAGTAAAGTAAAAATGCTTCTGAGTATGAATTATTTAGAATAATTTCATGTTTCTGCTGCAAAAGTTAATGTTGATTAATTTTTTATTATTAAATTCGAACCAACGGGAGAATTTAATTTTGGAAAAATAGATATAATTTCCAAATAATTATGATATTGTTATTTTCTGACCAACGTTGATAATAACAGTATTATAATTTTTAATTGATGTTTTTATGCATTATTTCTATTTCTGCCCAACGGTGATGTAGATTTAATGTATAAATAAAATTGTATGTCGTATTTTGACCAACGTTGGAATAAGGCATATAATTTTGCTGTTATTATGTTTAAATGTTCTCACTGTATATGAATTGTGTTTTCAGGAGGATACTCCTTGATGGGCTACATCAGGGATATCCTGGTTCTCAAAGGAGACAACTATGGTGAATGGAAGAAAAAGATTGACCCGGCCTTCATCTTGGCTGAGGTGGACTGGGTAGTCACCACACCATGTCCCACAGAGCATGTGGCACCGGTGAGGGATGAAAATGAGGCTGATGCTGCTTGGCAGACCAGACAGAGGGACTATGCTCCCATAAAAATGTCATATGATCTTGATCATAAAAAGTGGGCCACTGCCAACAAGAAATGTTTGGCTGTGATAAAGAACACGATTGAGCCTGCTATTGTGGGCTCAATCGCAGAGTGTGACACTGTCACAGAGTATCTTGAGAGAATAAAGAGTCAGTTTACTGGCTCTTCAAAGACTTATGCTACACAGCTGATTAAACAGCTTGTGACAGAAAGGTACTCTGGTGGTGGCAGTGGCATAAGAGAGCACATACTAAGGATGAGCAACTTGGCATCCAAGCTTAAACCAATGGATTTGGCTCTCAAGGATGAGTTCCTTATTCATTTGGTTTTTGCTTCCTTGCCTAAATAGTTTGACACTTTTGTTGTAAACTACAACATGCAGCCCGAGAAATGGGACTTAGAAAAGTGCATAGCTATGTGTGTGCAAGAGGAGGAAAGAATTAAATCCTCACATGGTGGTTCTATCAACTATGTGAAGGACAACAAGAAAAAGAACTTCAACAGTAACTTCTCCCCAAAGAACAAGGGAAAAGCCCCTGTCCATCAGCCTCAACAGAATAATTTTGCAGTAGACAAAGATCAGTGTCTTCACTGCAAGAAGACGGGACACTACAAGAAGAACTGTCCCGATTACTTAAATATGATAATGGCAAAGAAAGGTGAGAACATTATTACCTTTATAAATGAATCCCTGTATGTGCAATATTCAAAATCTACTTGGTGGATTGATTCAGGAGCAACTATTCATGTTGCCAATAATTTGCAGGGATTCCGTTCGACGAGAACTACGCAAAGAAAAGAAAGATGCATTAAAGTCACAAATGGAGTCCAAGCTGAAGTTGAAGTCGTTGGCGATCTTTCATTAGAGCTAATTGATGGCTTCACTCTTTTACTTAGAGATGTTCTTTATGTACCCTCTTTACAGAGGAATTTGATTAATGTTTCAAATTTGGACAATGATGGTTATGATTGTCACTTTGGAAATGGCAAATGTGAAATAATGTTTAATGATAAATGCATTGGTCTTGCCATCAAACAAGACGAGCTTTATTTATTGTCATTTCGTGAAAATGTGAATTCCGTAGGTGATGTGAATGAGCGTATATCCTCGCCTGTGAATGCGAACAGAAAACGAAAGAGAACTCATAATACATCGTCGAAATTATGGCACTGTCGTTTAGGCATATTTCGAGGGGGAGAATAGAAAGACTAGTTAAGAATGACATTCTTCCTCTATTAGAGTTCTCAAACTTAGAACAATGCAGAGAATGCATTAAAGGAAAATATGTAAAGAAAATTAAGAAAGACGCCAAAAGATGCACAGGAGTTCTACAAATTATTCACACAGACATTTGTGGTCCTTTTCCTGTGAAAAGTGTGGATGGTTATGACTCGTTCATAACATTCACGGATGATTACTCCCGTTTTGGATATATTTATCCAATCAAAGAAAGAAATGAAGCCTTGGATAAATTCAAGATATTTAAGGCTGAAGTTGAAAATCAACATGATTTAAAGATTAAGATAGTCCGATCTGATCGTGGGGGGAGTACTACGGTCGACATACCCCATATGGACAAGTTCCTGGACCTTTTGCAAGGTTTTTACAGGAAAATGGCATAGTGGCCCAGTATTCTACACCGGGCGAACCTCAGCAAAATGGAGTAGCTGAAAGACGCAACCGTACCCTGATGGATATGGTGCGAAGCATGATGAGCTATTCCACACTCCCATTGAGTTTATGGATGGAGGCGTTGAAAACCGCCATTCATATTCTCAACAGAGTGCCTAGTAAGTCGGTGCCCAAAACACCGTACGAGTTGTGGACAGGAAGAGTTCCCTCACTAAACCACTTACGTGTGTGGGGGAGTCCTGCTGAGGCTAAAGTATTTAACCCAAACCTTGGGAAGCTTGATCCCAAAACAGTAAGTTGCCATTTCATTGGCTACCCTGAAAAGTCAAAAGGTTTTCGTTTCTACTGTCCAGATAGATATACAAAGTTTGTAGAAACGTGACACGCTGTCTTCTTAGAGAATGAAATGATGAGAGGAAGTATGGTAGCTCGTGAGATTGACCTTGAAGAGAAGCGGGCGTATGCGCCCACTTTGATGATTCAAGAGCCATTCTTCACACTACCTGCTGTCGCTGTACCGACGGTGCAAGACACTGTGGTGCCAGCACCTGTTATTATTCCTCCTGTGGCAACAATGAATGAGAATGAAGAACCTGTTCTTCAGGATCCTATAGAACCCATTGCCACAGATGAGGGGGAGCAACAACAGCCTCAAACAGAAGATGTACCAAATCAGGAGGCCCCGAGGAGGTCTCAAAGAGTAAGAAGATCAGCTATTTCTGATGATTATCAGATTTATCAAACAGAGAAATTTCAAATGGAGGATGATCCCACCTCATTTGAAGAAGCCATGAGAAGCGAAAATTCTTCAAAATGGCTTGAGGTCATGGAAGAGGAAATGAGGTCCATGAAGGCTAATAAAGTCTGGGACTTGGAATTTATTCCTAAAGGAGCCAAAACAGTAGGCTGTAAATGGGTCTACAAGACAAAACTTGACTCACAAGGGAATGTAGAAAGATACAAAGCGCGACTTATGGCAAAAGGCTTTACGCAAAGAGAAGGGATTGATTACAATGAGACCTTTTCTCCAGTCTCATATAAAGATTCCTTCAGAATCATAATGGCATTAGTAGCACATTATGATTTAGAGTTACATCAGATGGATGTAAAGACGGCATTTCTTAATGGGGATTTGGAGGAAAATGTTTACATGGCACAACCGAAAGGTTTTGTCGTGGAAGGAAATGAAAGAATGAGATGCCGCCTAAAGAAATCGATTTATGGGTTAAAGCAAGCTTCAAGACAGTGGTACTTGAAGTTTGACAGTACAATAAGAAAATTTGGGTTTAAAGAGAATGTAGAGGACAACTGTGTTTATGCAAAGTTTAAAGATGGGAAGTTTATCTTCCTAATCCTGTATGTGGATGATATCCTACTAGCTAGTAGTGATGTCAGTCTGCTACTGGAGACAAAGAAGTTTTTGTCCTCAAACTTTGATATGAAAGATCTTGGTGAAGCTTCGTTCGTTCTAGGGATCGAAATTCACCGGGATAGAAACAAAGGGATATTGAGACTGTCACAAAAGGCATACATAGAGAAAGTCTTAAAGAAATTTGGTATGCATAAATGTAGTCCTTCACCTGCACCTATAGTCAAGGGCGACAGATATGGGGATTTTCAATGCCCTAGGAACCAGTACGAGCTCGATCAAATGAAATCGGTTCCATATGCTTCAGCTGTCGGAAGCTTGCAGTATGCTCAAGTGTGTACGCGCCCTGACTTAGCGTTTGTTACCGGGTTACTTGGCAGATTCCAGAGCAATCCTGGAATAGAACATTGGAAATTGGTAAAGAAAGTCTTGCGTTATTTGCAAGGAACAAAAGACCTCATGATGACATACAGAAGATCAGATTCACTCCATATAGTGGGGTATACAGATTCTGATTATGCGGGAGATGATAGAAAGTCGACATCCAGATATGTGTTCACTCTCGCTGGAGGAGCTATATCGTGGAAAAGCTCAAAGCAAACCGTCACTACATCGTCCACAATGTATGCCGAGTTTGTAGCATGTTATGAGGCTACGGGGCAAGTGAACTGGCTAAAGAAGTTCATACCCGGTTTAAAAGTGGTTGACGACATCAATAGACCACTTAAGTTGTACTGCGATAATGAACCCGCAGTAATGTATGCCCACAACAATAAGTCAAGTGGTGCTGCCAAACACATTGACATAAAAGTACTATGTTGTGAAAGATAAAGTTCGGGATCAAATTATAAGTCTTGAGCATATAAGTACCGCAAAGATGTTAGCGGATCCGCTTACTAAAGGCTTACCACCCAACGTGTTCAGAGAACATGTAGCCGGCATGGGTTTAAGGGAAAGCCTATGATTCCTGGACTAAAAAGATGGCCCAAAAGATTAAAGTAACTATTTCAGAACAAGAGAGGTGTATTGTAGCTGTTGAATCTATCGACGATTGACCGTGACGATGAGACATGTTCTATGCACTAATCTGTGATGGAATGAGTAAAGTCAAAAGTAATTAAAGATAAAGCATAGATTGAGATCAAGGGGGAGAATGTTAGAATGATCTCAGCCGATTAGCCCAACGGCTAATCGGGCCTTGATCCGCACCCTGATCGGGGGCGCCCAGCCCAACCACTGGCTGATGGGCCCCCGTCGCGCTGCGCAATAAATAGAGGGTGGGGGCCGGCGGCTCGAAGCACGAGGTTCGCCTGAGCCGCAATCCCCACCCGACAAAACCCTAACCGATCTAGAGGGGGCGCAGCCAGCGGCGGGAAGTTCCACCACCGCCGCCGTTCGCAGCCGCCAGGGAAACATCGCCGCCCACCGGGAGACGTCACCGCCAGCCTCTTCCCCGACCGTCGCTGCCCGTGCGCAGACGTCACCGACGAACCAGTGATGGCCGGCTCCTCCTCCACGCAATCGGACGGTCGGTATCTAAACCCTATTAACCTCTCTCTCCGTGTATCACTCGAACCCGAATAGAACACCCCTAGATCTAAACCCTAGGGGATCCTAAACCCTAACACGCATATCACCACAGTTGAAGCCGCAGAAAACATGGCACACCGCGAGCTGACGACGCAAGCGCTTCTCAAGAATTCTCTCCTGTTTCTTTTTCATCTTTCACTTTTGTAGAATGTCATCATTGCTCCTGATACGCATTACTCAGTTTCGGATATGGACTTATTGTGAGGGCATTCTGTTATGCAATTCAATGAACTAATTCTGGCCATTAGTTCTATGATACAATCTAATCTGCTTAAGACAAATTTATTACACCCCACAACACAACCCAAGGTAGGAACGTGCAGACTCAACATTACAAATCACAAATACAACTCCCATACAACGGTACATATGCAAATTTGCCCGCAAAGAGGGCATATGCTCGTTTACATGTATACCCGTATCCATGTAACAAACAGACATAAAAACGATCTAAGCAATGCTCGTTTTCTAATTGTCAACCGGGCTCAGTTGACGAGTCTCAACTCTCAAGCAATCATCAGGTTCATTCGTATGCGGAGGTAAACGCGGCCCGCCAAGATTGATCGTCCTCGCATCTGGACTGAGCATGGGAGTACTCCGATGCGTCCTCGCTCTCGTGGCGATAGAATCCCCCCAACGCCGACTCCGGCAGCCGGCTCTCCGCGAGGTAGTGCTTCATCGTCTCCATCTCCATTTCGTGTTTCTTCTTCATCTTCTCCAACTGCTTCTTGAGCTTCTCGTTCTCTTGCAGCATAGCCGCACTCCTCTCCTGCAAACCAAAGCAACCAAATTGAGTTGTTATTCGTATAATCGTATGGTTGTAGTAGTAGCACTGCACAACTCTTTGTTCAACTCACTGCTTTGGACTAACCTTTTCTTGTGTGGATGCCTCCTCTGCTTCTCTCAATCTCACGAGAAGTTCCCCAGCAGCGTGCACTGCTTCAGCGGTGTCGCGGAGCTGAACGCGGAGCCTTCTGTTCTGTTCTTTCAGCTGTGCTCTTTCCTTTTCTCGGTCAATCCTCACGGTGGAAAGCTCTGCAGCAAGGGCAGCAGCGAAAGCTGTCCCGCAGCCCTTCCTGCCTGCTTTGGCAGCTGCCCTCTTCACCTCAGAGATCCCTTCCATCACTCGGCGGTGCCTGTCAAGAAGATCGTTGTACATCTCCTGGAGGTCGGCGTAGTGTTCAATTATCCTGGCATGGCCATAGATGGCTCGTTGGAGGGCATCATCCAGCTCTGCAGTGCAGTTCTTCTCATTGCAGAGTTCCATCTCCGTCCTCTCGGCAAGCATCCGGTTTGATTCTAGGTCAACTCTTAGCTCTTCAGTGAGGGATATCCATTTGCTCTCTGACTCCATCCATTTCTGCCTTTCCTTATCTAGCTCATATTCCTGATCTGTACTGCCATTCCTGATCTGGTCAAGAAGGCTATCATTTGTCGATCCATCTGTGTGGTGTTTTAGTTGATCCTTCAACCTCTGAATCTCACTAAGAAGCTCTTCCCTCTCATTCACATCGAGTGGCACTTCGCTATCATCACATTGTTCACTAATCTTGCGTTCATCGGTTGATTCCTTTGTAGGCGTAACACCATCTGATCCTTGACCATCTTCTGAGCCCTTCCTATATTGGTTAATCTGCAATTTAACAGAGGAAAATGTCAAGGAAAGGGAAATAATTGTCTGAAGCATTATTTAATTCATCACACTACATACCAAAACGCTCAGCTCCTTGATCTTTGCTGCTTGTTCTTCACATAAAGCTTCAAGTTCAGTCTCTCTCTTTGAAGCAATTGTTGAAGTGATGTTATCATCCTGCTTGAAGAAAGTGTTTAAGTAGATGACAAGATATGAATAAAGATGAGATATGCCACTAAATAACATACCTTAAATGAAGCGTTAGCTGATTCACTGGATGTCGTACCAATGTCCATCACAATCTGGTTGTCTGAGGTTATGTTTTCTGTGTGGTTCCCATTTATATCCATTGCTTTCTTGCAAGATGAACAAAGGGTGGGAGAAGCAGATCCTTGCCCCTCTGGTAAAGCCTGCATAGCTGAACTTACTTTTGCTACTGACTGACGGGGGTTCAGTGCGAAATGTTCAAATGATAGGCCAACGAATGATCTTCGTGGGGCTGGATTCTGTTGATGGTACTCTATAATGTGCAGGCCCCGTTGGAGACTTGCAGCCAGGGAGTCAGTGGGACTACGCTTGCTCGATTGTAAGGAGGAACGAACTGCACTTTTTCTGGACACTTCAACATTGCTATCTCCAGGGCAGTCAGATACACTCTGCTTGATTGGTGACAGCCCTGGTGAAGTGATGCTCTTTCTTGCCTTGTTGTGGATCTTTGGGGACGAGCACAATGTAGGATCTTGCATTGGTGACAGTTGTGGGAAGGCACTAATCGACAGACTAGATTTCCTGTCAGAAACCTGGCCTTGGTTAGCATTTGTGTTGTTGGACACTTCTTGGTGCTCTTCCTGAAGTGGGCCTTCACTTGGTTTTGGACTCCCCTTGGAGCAAGGAGTGTCATCTCCACTCTCTGCATCCATAAAATCCTCAAAAGTGTCTTCAGATGAAGAGTGAAGCTTGCTAATTTGATCACGCAGTTCTTGTACATCCTCTTCATCCACATCCATTTCTTCCTCCGAATCAACTTCTATGTGAGGCAAGATTAGAGAGCGATTGAGGCTTACTCGCAAATTGTGCAAGCTTTCACGAGCATTTTGTGCACTGAAATATCTATTCTTGCAAGTGGTGGTGTCTCCAGATTTTGTTCTTATGAGTTCATCCTGCAAGTGATAACACAATTAGCAAGTGTTTATAAATTGTTGCCACTTGTATCTGCTGCTGAGGCATCAATACCTTCAACTGACGTATCTGATCGCTCAAACCATTAACATCATCTTCTGAAATCTCATTTATCACGGTTTTATTTGGCATGTGCTTTGCTCGCACACCGAATCTTAGTGTGCTTAAAGTCACAGATCTACATCTACATTTCCCAGATACAGGTCAACTCAAGAAAAACATAAAAAGCATAAAAGAATGCAAGAACAGAACATACCTGTGCTCTGAAGAAATGGAACATAAAAATGTAACCCTTGAGTTGCCACCTAGTGTATCTTTCAGCACATGTGTCAAATGGGATTGGTTATAGGGTAAGTCATCTTTCTGGGACTCTCGCGCTTCTGAAAGAATATTGACTAGTTTCCTGAAACGAAATTGTTGAAGTGTGAGCCTTCTACTTTTCAACATATTTTTGTTCTTATCACCCAATATTTCTATCATAAAATGTTCCTTTATAAAAAAGGCAATTTGGTATATTGCATGCAAGAGGCACATAACACAGCAAATCAACATCAAAAGAAAAAGACAATAGTAAAGATGAATGTTGTATTGATGTTACTAACTTCAATCATGCAAATAAATGTGACAATATGATCTGAGCAAGACAAATTAATGAAGTCGTTAACATAAAAAATGAAATATGCTCACGAGGTCATCAAATTTTGACTGAACAAGTTGTCGTATAAATTTACATACCCAAGCCTTGAAAGAGACTTCTTAACATGTCTTTCTTCTCTTGTACAGTGCTTGTCAGCACCATCAAGTTCATCATTATCAGGACCAGCAAGATCAACAAAGGTAATTCTGCTAGTTCTTGAACTGTTAAAGCCATTTGATAAACCCTGTAATATTAGTTGAACAAAGTAAATCCCCAAGCTAGTCACCGCATGTATATAGAATCAATTAACAAAAACTTCAACATAGAATAGAATGAACAAAATAGTATATTGAGTTTCTAAAATGCTCTAACACTGACATGATTATTACAATAACAGCATTTAAATTAATGGCTGCAAGCATAAGACTACAAACAACAGAAGAACGAAATTTGCGTCATAATTGACGATGAAAGAAAAGATGTTTACCTTGCTCCATGCTTCAATGACGCAAGTGAATATCACATGAGAGCGTGAACTTTTCAAGTTCATACTAGTGGTACCAACTTTTCTGTTTGATAGGCCCTGTAAACAAAAGCAATCTCATACTAATCAAGAGAAGTATCCTAAAAAAAAGACTAATCAAGAGAAGCCAGCAATAACACTAGAACAATGGCAGAATAAACTCTAAAGAAGAAGATAGTCGTAACTACTACACCAAATGCTACAAAAACTAAATGGTTTGTGTCATCTAAACATCATAAATGTGATTTGTTATCAAGCCAAACTTTTGTGTGTGGTGAAAACTACCTAGTTTTTTTTTTAAAAAAAAGAGGCGAGCTCCTCGTGTTGGTCCTATAATTACCATTTCCATAATTTTGAAAATTGTTTATTCTAGTGCTACAAGATACAAGCTTCCAATGTCTTACTATTTTCTCAGCAAAACTTGCAGGTTCAGGCAACTGATTGCTGACCTAAGCACCCACCGTCCATAAGCATACATAGAACGACATGAATTGGAAGTTGTTGTGCTTATACCTTCATCAAGATCTGATTGACATCCTCGACCGTTGAGACATACTCGTCGGTCAAGTTTTCGACATGTATACCATTGCCAGCATTCTCTTTTATCTAAAAGAACAAAGATGGATAAGATATTTGCATAACCCAACCGCAATCGCAAATTGCAAATAAAGTTTTTATTGGCGAAGAACATACCTGTAGGTCACGCTGAGATGGATCCAACAGGTCATTAATCTGCTCATTATATACCTGCAGGAGGTTGGAAAGCAAAGAACATAAAATTCGTTTCTCATTTCAGTTCTGTAAACATTGTTCAACAAATCTCACTTCTGGAAACCATATCTAGATGAACTTTTCAGTTCAGTTGAGAACGAGCATTTTACTACACACCTCGAGGAAGGAGCACCGGCATTGGTAGCTAGTCGGCTTCTCCGGTGAGCTCACTTGCATCTGCACAGGAAAGAACAGTAGTAAGACAACAAGGAATTCACAGATCAAGTCAAATTTCTAAGACCGACAGATCAAGAAGGGCCTTACGCCTTGGATTTGAGAGAAGAGGTTCTGGAAGACACGAGGCACGACGCCCCGGTCGGCGTGGTCGGAGCGGCTGTCGACCATGGCGGCGAGGGGTCCCCACATGGTGTATGTCTTCCCTGTGCCACTCTAGTAACCATTCACACATACACAAGCATCAGCAACAGGATCAGAGAAGCCAAGAACTCGAAACCGAGCATAGAAACAGAGGACTCGATCATGAGTGGTACCTGGCCGTAGCACACGAGGGAGGTGTTGAATCCAGCGAGGGCGTTCTCGATCATCGGTACACCCACCAGATCGAACGCATCCTCCTGCAAACCACCAAGATTCTCAGAATTCGTTCAAGATAACTCACAATCAAGCAAAGCTCCGAGCAAGCGGCTCAGTCTGTACGGTCGACAGAGAAATGGAGATGGAATTACCTGGGAGGCCCTGTCGTCGAGGACGCCATCCACAGCGAAGGCCCGGTCACCGACGGCGACGGATTCCGGGGAGGTCTTGCGCACGAACCAAAGATCCTTGCCGTCCAACGGCCGGCTCACCGTCGGCCGCACTCGCACCACGACCTGCGCGCACCAGCATACATCCAGAAAAGCTCGCAATTAACGGTCAAGAAATCTCAAACCACCAGTGAAGGAAGGGGTCTCTATTGAGCCGACGGATTGTACCTTGACGGAGGGTTCGTCATCGGCTGGCGCAGCGGCGGCCATCGTGGCGCCCTCCTCCTCGGCGGCGGCCGTCGGCGGAGGAGCAGCTGCAGTACCGGTCGGGATGGGTTTCGAGAGCGGCGACACGTCCGGCGCCGAGGAGTTCTTGGCGGGGGACATGGGCGGCGAGGCGGCAGCGAGGTTGGGGTGGAGATTCTCCTGGTCGGCGGCGGAGCGCGGTGAGGAGACGGCGAACGCGGAGAGGGACCGCGACGCCTGCCGCTTCAGGTTCCGCGCCAGCATCTCCATTGCTCACCCTCGCCTCTTGCTGCTGCCGCTACGGCGAGACACAAATCCACTCTGATACTGTTCTCGGAGCCTAGAGAATCAAATGGGTGGCGAGATCGAGGAGGGGGAAGACACGGGAAGGAGAGAAGGAGAGAAAGGGAAACGAGACACTTTGCTTGTAAGATGCAGATGTGGGGTGCGCATCAGAGTCTCCGTTCGAATTCAAAAGGTTTCGAAACGGTCATGCGGCCGGGTGCGGTGCGCCGCCGGGTGAGCTGTGGGAGGACGGTGACCGACACCGCAGAGCGCTCGATCGCAGCGCGTGATCCCTGATGGACGGTCGGACGCCAGCCACGTGGGCCGCTTGGCGTACCTCCGCTGCTCCGCGGGGACAGCGTATCGAAACTAGCCGTTGGGGAGTGGTGTAAAAGGGCCAAACGCTGCACGCTCCGTCCATGCGTAGGCGGATTGAGCTACCATTGGTTCCCTTTCAAATTCACGGTTCGGTTTCTAAGTCGTAGCCTTGGGTGCGTTTTTTTCGTTAGTTTCAAATTCATTGGTTCCGTTTCAAATACATGATTTCTTTGCTTCTTGTTGTCACTCACCAGTATGGTACATTCTTTTTTGCTGCAACTTATGGTTTTTGACTCGACCGCGAGTGCTTGTGCGAACAAACCGAATGCTGATAAATTGATATGTCGTTTCAAAAAAATTATCCCGATAAACCACTTCAAAACGACAATGGAGAAACCGTCATATTTATTTGTTTGAAAAAAACTATAAGCCATAAACTGAAAAGAACGAGATCTATAAGCTTTGTTTCAAATTTGCAAGGGTTTGTGCCCAATAGTTTATGACTTTAGTAATTTGAAGAGGTTTTTCCATCCTTGTGAACAAGCCAATTCCCATGCTCTACCTAAAGAATTTTAGGGTTGGATTCTTTTATACTTGTTGCTTGTGGCTTTTGGTTTTTACTATAGTAACTAGCTTTCAAACGATGCGTCTTTTTCAGACAAACTCTACAAGTCGATTATAGTAGACACTGTAATGATTTCAGCTATACCAGCAAAAAATGCATCAAGTCCCGTTGAAGTGGCTGCACATATCCAACTCTTCTCTATCTCCTTCGCCTCCACAGTACACAACACTGTCGCTGCTCCATTGCCATATGATTCGACCTCGCGACTCCAGCGAGCTCACATCCTCGATCTCCTCCACTTCTTGCTATCGCCCCCGCCCTATGATTTTATGGCGAGCTCATGCCCTTCCCGTTTGTTTCCCAATACTACACTAGCGTCTCAGTAGCCCAGCATCGCAAACTCTTGGTGGCGGAGGTGAGCATGAGTTGGAAGAAGTGGTGGCTATAGCCATAAAGAGGAAGAAAGAAGCGAGATGGGGAAGATGATCTTGCATCGCCGGCCATAAGGAAGAAGAGGTCCCCACCATGTCATCGCCGTGGTGACCAGATCAGGACTACGGGCATGTGAGGACGTCGAGGGGCCACTGGAGTTAAGGAAGAAGGAGGGTGATGACCACCGGTGGTTGACGATGGTGTGGCAGCTCTATATCTGGAAAGGAGAGGAAGAAGGGGAAGCCGCTGGCAATGGTGAAGATCCTCGAGAGCTCACTACAGTCATCCACAAGATGTTCGGCGGCGGCAATCAATAGGAGCTCCTGTAGTGGCAATCGTCGGTGACAGGCTCGCTGGCGTGGTGATCCACAAAGACAAAGACTTGAAAGGGCTTGGTCAAGACTCAAGGACTCAATTTCCACCGATTTGGAGGGAAGAAGCTCTGGCTTGTTTTAGTTGGGTTCCAATTCAGCTGGAAATGGGCTCCATTTCTAATTCCATGTGCATCCAAATAGTACAATTGGAACAGATCCAATTCCAATTCTTCAATTCTAGATCCAATTCCACAAACTGAACATGAGCTCAAAGTTTTTGCATGGTAGTGATTATTAGCATGTCAGTATGTATGGCTCGATGGTGTGGACACTTTACCTACACTAGCCATTAGGGGCAGTAGCCTTACTAGGCCAATTAGTGTAATTTTGTTCTATATTTCTTATTCTACCAAGAAGGAACACTGCTACAAAGAGGTTATACTGAACAGCTACATCACAAAAAGTTTCTATGAACCGTCTATGCTGCAATTATCATAGACGGTTCATACTAACAACTGTCTGTGATATTTTCACAGATGGTTATTTATATGAAGCGTCTATGATAAAGGAATACATCACAAACAGTTCGTATTAATAACCGTCTATGAAAATATCACATATGGTTGTTAGTATAAACTGTCTGTGATAATGCAAGACATCACAAACGGTTCGAATTAATAATCATCTATGATATTTTCATAAACAGTTATTAATACGAACCATCTGTGATATGTGCAATCACAAATGGTTCGTATAACAAATGATCTCTGATAATACCACGACACCGATCCGTGGCATCTCCCTCAGGGTTCTGATCTCACCCGTCCATTCTCTCCGCATTGAACGGCAGGCACCAGTTCCTCCCACCTCTCGCCCCTTATTTATTACTCCCCTCTCCCTTTCACTCCGAGATAAGTTCTACCGGCTGCTCCTAGCTTGTTTCTCGATGATACTGACTACCGCTGTGATCTAGCGCGTTGTTGTGACACCACGGTCGACTGCATAGCACACTCTTTGTCGTTAGTGTCGTAAGAGTGTCTTGTGCAGTCTCACCATCGTGACACAAAGGTTATGCTACCGCTGCCTCTCCTTCACTATAAGGCACCGCAGAAGCAGCTAGCTACCAAGATAGTGCTCAAGTCGACATGAAGGACATCCATCTCACGCGCTGCTAGGATCTCTTCTTCTTCTATATTTTTGCCATGGGTTCGTAGGATTAGAATGTGTTCTTGCCATATTTAAAAGTTGGGTTCATAGGATTAGGATGTGTTCTTGCCATGTTCTTGCTGTGTTAGATGGGTAACCTGCTCATCATCTTGTGATACTTAATGGTGGATTCCAATAGAATGTGTTGTTGTGTTTGCTATTGTATTTGCTTGTTTTCAAAGGGCATAACAAACATTATTTCTTAAGGCTAGCCAAAAACAGAAAAAAAATTTAAGTATAGAATGAACTATCACAGATGGTTTATGCTATAAACCGTCTATGAAGGACTATCACAGACGGTTCTAGTTACCAACCGTATGTATGAGTATCACATGCGGTTTTTGGTTCAAATCGTCTGTAATAGTTTTCTTCACAGACGGTTCTAGTTACAAATCGTCTGTGTTGTTTTTATCACAGACGGCTCATAAACCGTTTGTGATAACCCATGATTATCACTGACACATAAATTTAGATGGTTTAGAAAACTGTCTGTGATGACAGTTCTGAACAGTCTGTGATGACCCTTTTTGTAGCAGTGGAAGACCTGACCCTTTTTTTAGCAGTGGAAGACCCCCTCGTCGTATATAAGGACTTATTATACACACATCTATAAGATATCAATAAATAGAGAGTTATCAGGACTACATCTTGTGTTTTTCTTATTCTTTTATATTTGTGTAGGATCGATTACTGCAATCAAAGGGGAGTGAATGATTGCCTCTCTTAGTGCTCGATGAAAATTTCGACATGCTCATCGCTTAATCGCTCAACGTAGTTGACGCCTCCGAGTTTGTTGTGCTCTGATTAGCCCTACCTGTCAATGCTATGGCAACGATCTAGCTCTACTACAAAACAAGCTATACTGGACACCTCGTCATAGATGGTTCATGGAGAACTGTCTATACTATAATTACGACAAATGGTTTTACAAGTGTGACCGTGTACCATCTATGGTACGCAACTATCACAAACGGTTTTTGTTAATAACCGTCTATGATAATTTGCAGATGGATTTTAATACAAACTATCTGTGATAATTGCATATATCACAGACGGTTTTTAATTAGAACCATATGTGATAGTTCACAAATGTTATTGATACGAACCATCCGTGATAGTTGCATATCACAGATGGCTTGTGGTTGGAACCGTCTGTGATATCGCTTCGTCTCCCCGATGCGTGTCTTTCGATCGTTTCAGCTCCCCGATGCGCCTTTTCGTCTCACGTGCCGAATGTATTTCTTATTGTATAAAAATGATCATTCGCTACTGGGGATTAATCCCCACATATCCTATACGAGCACCTCGCCGGTCGGCTATCTTCCTTGTCTCTCAAGCACAAATAAATAGCTCCTTACTCTTCCTTGTTGCTGGCATTGATGGCCAACCTGGCCATCCTAGATGAGCACCTCTCTGGCTGTACGTTGGCGGATGCTGCAAAAGGACACTGTGCCAATAGTGCCCTCCCTCCTATGTCCGAGGATTGGCCAAAGCAGTTGAAGACCACCTTCTGCTATCTTGACATCCTCCTCCGCCATGTCTTCCGGTTGGTCTCCCGCTTCCGATGAGCTAACCTCGCCATCAATGTGGTCCTCTATAATGACGTTGCATGTCTCCAGGAGACTTGCCATCATTTAGAGTGCTTAGTCGAGGCGGCGAGTGACCGAGTTAAACTTGCCGAGACCCCCTCAAGAAAGGGAAGAGAGCCTATGGGCTCAATTTGACTTGATTGTTTAGTCGAAAGGTGTTCGAGAGACACTCGAATAAGCACGTTAGCGGATGGACGCATTTTGGACTTCGTTAGCTGATGATTCCGAGCTATCCAATGTCGACCTTGTCATATACGAAGCTTTGAAGATAGAGATAGCATGCTACATCCGCCACTAGAAAAAACTTAGTTTCTACTTTTTTTATATATTTTGTAAGAAACAACTAGCCACGCTATTTGGCCATATGTAAAATAAAGCAGTTGAATTTGTATTAATTGTCTTCTATATATGTAAATGGTCTCGATATAACAAAATGATAGCATTACTTACGGGTAAAAAATAACTAAGTAACACATATTTATTCTTGAGGAATTACTGAATTTGCATATATGTATATGAAAATGAATTTAGATTTGAGAACCATATTTATCACAAACGGTTCTAAAGTAGAACCGTCTGTGATATTTATTTACAGACGGTTATTCATATGAATCGTCTGTGATAAGTAATTATCACAGATAGTTCGTAATAATAACCATCTTTAAAACCTTCCATTATCACAGATAGTTCTTGTTAAGAACCATCTATGATAGTTCGAGACCACAGACGGTTCACGGTTGGACGTGTCTGGGATATGTCGTATTATTAAATGTCTAGCCAGGTGGGTCTCGATAGATCTATCTTCATTGTGCTGCATTGAAGGATGCGGCCGGCTTTGAGGAGTTTGGTGAAAGCATACCGCTTGCAAATCTAGCTTGTAGATCTATTTGTTATTAGTGATTAGAGATTAGTATTTTCTTCTAATTATATGCCTTATAATAAAAAGAGTTGATAACTAGGTTTAGATCAAGCTTAATTGGTAGTTTGCTCTAATTTAAGAATGAGTCACTACTTCTAGTTTACTTGAATAAATATTCTTGCTTGATATACACATTGCTTCATGAATAGTACATAGGTAGCTACTTAATTTAGATATGCACAATATATTATAAGATGAATGTCAATTATATGTAAGTATTAGGCTAGTTAGCTATAGTGGCATTAACAATCTATTTTGACACCAATTTGTTATATGCGTAGCGTAGATGGACCGAAGCTAGATGTACATTGAAAACCATATGCGTGAAGAGTACATTAATGGTGTATCTGCTTTTAGAAGAGCGGCCAAGTAGAATATGTTGAAGAAGAGATTGAAATATATATATTGTCTATGCATTGATTGTGATAGTATAAAAATTTTACCAACTCATCACAGATCAAAGCTCACTTGATTCAAAAGCGTTTCAAAAGGGGTATACATGTTGAACTAGTCACAGTAAAGAGAAGAATATTATACAGGAAGCTAATTATAATATTGTCGAGGGAGACAACGATATATCGGTTGTAGATTGTGCTTTCGATGAGGATAGATTGCATGATGACAATCTAGATCAGATGCTACATGATGTAGAAGGGAACTATAGTGAGAGAGAGTTTGGTAAATTCAAGGGCTTGATGGAGGACTAGGAGAAACATTTGTTCCCGAGTTGTAGGCTGCAATACAGAAGGTTGTCATCTGTTCTTACACTGCTAAAATTGAAGGCAAGCAATAGTTGGTCCGACAAGAATTTCACAGCGTTGTTACGTCTCCTAGCGAATATCCTTCCAAAGAGAAATGTGTTGCCAAGAACCACCTACCAAGCCAAAAAATGTTCTTTGTCCATTGAAAATAGAAGTAGAAAGAATACATGTATGTTTGAATTATTATATCCTTTACCGTAAAGAGTATGCAAAATACATATTTGTCCAGTGTGTAAAGCATCGCGATAAAAGCGTAAGAATGATTTTGATGACGGTGAGAGCATCGAGGTGAAGTAAGAACCTCCTGCTAATATGTTGTGGTATTTGCCTATAATTCCCCATTTGAAGCAAACCAAAAGAATGCAAAATTGCTACGTTGGCACTCGGAGGAACATAAGAAAGATGGAATGATAATACAGATTGCTAATTCTGCCCAGTAGAGGAACATCGATGCGATGTTTGTAGACTTTAGTGCGGAACCAAAGATATAAGGTTTGGGTTGAGTACAGATGGAATGAATCCTTTCGGTAACATGAGTAGCCAACCTAGCACCTAGCCCGTCAATGTATGCATGTACAATCTTCCTTGGTTGTATATTAAGCGGAAGTATATTTTGATGTCACTACTTATCCAAGGGCCAAAGAAACCTTGGAATGATATTGATGTGTATCTAGCACCATTGGTGGTAAATCTTGTGACACTGTGGAACGAAGGGGGTACAAGTATGGGATATGGACAAATGAGAGAATTTCACTCAGTGCCATGTTATTTTGCACCATCAATGATTTTCCTGCCCTTGATAACTTGTCGGGGTTGAGTACAAAAGGAGCCAAAGCCTATCCATACTACTTAGATTATATCGAGAGTGTGTGGTTAAATAACTCGCGTAAAACTATGCACATGAGTCACCGTAGGTTCCTTCCAGGGTATCACCTATACTGCAAGATGAAGAAATAATTTGACAGAAATAAAGAGGGTGACTCAGCACCAAGACCTTTTAGCGGGAAAGAGGTGTACGATATTGTCAAGAATATCGATGTTGTGCTTGGAAAGGGACGTAAGTTGAGGACTAGTCAGAAGAACACGTGGAAGAAGATGTCAGTATTTTGAGACTTGGCTTATTGGGAGCACTTAGAAGTTCACAATTACATCGATGTTGTGCATGTAGAGAAGAATGTATATGATAGCTTGAGAGGTATCTTACTGAACATTCGTGACAAAATAAAGGATGGTGTCAATACACAGTGTGACTTGGTCGTTATAAACATCAGGACTGATTTAGCACCGATAGAGACTGATAAAGGCCGCACGTACCTTCCCCCAACTTTCTACACTCTATCTAAGTTTGAGAGAACTAAACTGTGTCAGTGCTTGCATGGTCAGTGCCTGCGCCTACCTGAAGACGAAGTCTCGTTGGCCAGTTCGACCGAGCGTTGGTTGGTGACAACTGTGGGCGGTGGCAAAACAGGGGAATGGTGGCTACGGTGGTGCATGGTACCAGAGTTCAATTAAATGGGAGGGGAGCATCTAGACAAGCTCGGCAGTCTACCTCGGGGGTCGACGCAGCTCAGGATTAGCGTGGCGAGCTGGCGGTGTGCAACAGCGACGGGCGGAGGAGGCGCACGGCCCGGCGAAGTAGAGGCGATGAGAGGTCTGACCGAGGAGGGGAATGGCGTCGCTGTGCTCCGGAGGTGCTTCAGTGAAGAGGAATCAGACTACGGTAGTGCCAATCGACGGATTGCTCACCAGCCAGCTTTGGGGAAGAAAATGTCGCCGACGAGCTGTGGGGCATGGGAGGCTAATTGGCTCAGGTGGGAGAAAGAGTGAAGTGCGACGAAGCAAATGGGAGTGTGGGCTGGGCTTTATAGCTATGGAAAAGGCAGCAGCGGCAGAGAGGCAGTTGGCCAGTCAAGTCCACGGCATGGCGGTGGTGTCGCTACAGCACTCGTGACGAGACGACGGCCAGGTATGGGCATGATTGAACAGTGCAGAGTCAACGCGGTTGGCATTGCAGTAGCTGAGGCAGACGCGACGGAGCACAAAACTGTGGGCGACAGTGGCTTAACCGGGTGCTGAGCAGGGCGACGTGACGGCAGTCACTGTGCGGCGGCACTGTGGCGATCCTTAGCGGTGTGGGCGCGAGGCAGGTGGCAACCGACGGAGCTCGCGAGGCACGACAACAGAGCGGCCGAGGCGCGGCTTCGGCTTCGTCGGAGCGAACTGCGTGGGTGGAAAAGAAGAAGATTGGGCCGGCCTGGGCCAGCTTGGCCAGGCCGATTCATTTTTTATTATTTATTTATATATTCACATGTGTATGCATATCCATTTGTTGCATCTTTCATGGTTTTCTTCATTTGTTGGAACCTCAACCAAAAATTCAAAGGAACACCATTAAAATCCAAATATCCAGAAAATATATTTCAAAATAATTCAAGGGCTACATGTTTCCAAATGCAAAATTTACAGATGTTACAATATGAACAGTACCATAAATAGTAGCATCCATTATTTCTTAGTTTTGTGCGGTTTTCCTCTCCTATTTAAGGAGGCCGCACCCCCTAGTTTCCTTTGATTTCGTTTATGTTTAGTTTGCCATCGTTGCAACTTATATCTTCCGTGTGTGTCGACTAGATCACCTAGTCAAGATCATTATTTGAAATCCTATCTTATCAATAATTCATAAATATTTGTAATTTCAGATTGTTTGTTATCTTGTTCTTGCGGTTGTTCAGTAGCATACAGGAATATACCTTCATGGTCAGGTTAATCGCGTTCTTGGCACGATTGATAATGACTTGGAGTATGGTTTAGTGATTCTTGGTGTTCTGGTCGTGACCGGTTATAATGCTCCATCATCGAAGTCATTCTCCTCCAAATCGAAGTTATCATCTTATCGGAAAATCAGGACCCCATTTCTTCATCAAGTGGTTTATGGAGGGTTTTACTTGCTTTTCTTTTGGCCTTTTTAGCCGTTCTTTTTGTGTGAAAGGACAGTAGTGGAGGACGATGGTGAGAGAATTCAATGGTTCAATAGAGGCGTGGAGAGGAGGGGTGAATGAATAAACTCATCTTTTATATTAGTAGAGATGTGTGGTAGTTGATCCAAGGTCATCTTGACCATTCTCTGCCCATGAGCAAGTTCTTAACTTAAGTTTGGTTTCTTGCTTGGTTTTGGTGGTTCTTGGCTTTGAGGGCAAAAATGTCGTAACTTCAGAAACATCTTGCAAGATACCTTTATGGTCTAGTTTTCAGAGTTTGTGAACTAGCTATAGCCCAAGCTTCATGTTGTTTTGAGCCTCGGTATGAAAGTTATGTGAGCTTTGGTCACGTGCTATGCTGTTGTTTTCCTTGTGTTGACCCGGATCATCCAGAGTCATGTCAGATAACCCGCCTCAAGTGTTTCAACAGCGCTTATTGGCTTTTGTTTTGAGTTTTTTTGGTTGGTTTCCATTGTACTTTTTAATATGATCTTTGTAGTTTCTCATAACTGTTAGAGATCTTTTGGATTCTTTAGGGGTGTGTTTGGTTGCTGGTATGGAGTGGGATGGGATGGGATGGGATGGGGATGGGATGAGATGGTTCCACAAAAAAAGTGGAACCACATGGTCCAGCATCTAAGAAGAATATTCTCTAAATTTGCACAGGCTCATCCCACTTTGGACCATTCCATCCCACCCCATCCCTCAAACCCAGGGGCGGAGCCAGGATCTAGACAAAGGGGGGGGGGGGCCGACCCGCCAAGACGCCGGCGTCATAGGTCCTGGGCGCCGTGTGTCGGCAAAATTAGACATACACATATATAATTAAACATATGCATATATATTGTCATATAAATTCAATCATAACACATATGGCAAAATAATGTAGCATACGTCTAGCATACTGAAAAGACTCTCTCAGTGGTCGCTGTTGATACTGGAAGAGTTATGACTAATCTTAGCAATCTATTGACCATTGGATAAATAGAATTTTTACCTAATCTCACTAGTCCCTTTGTTAGATCAGCAAGTGATGGCAATGTACTTAGCTATAGATGGTTGCATACATCAAGTTGAAAATGTGATAGTTGACACTCCAATTGAGCTTGATCTTGACTTAAAAAATCAGCGGGATAGTACTTTTCCACCAGAGTACTTATCTTTGAAATGTCAAAGCCATCTTTTCTTGGATCTAGTGAGGCACAAAGTGATAGAAGCTCTGTTGATTGAGAACTGAATCGATCTTCTAACTCAATCAATTGTTGGTCGACCGCAACATTAAACACATCTATTTTATAATGGTGAAGAGTGGTGGTATTATCATTTTTGTTCCGAGATTTGGTCACATCCACACACCTACAAATTGCGACATGTAGTTAAACAAGTTAGATATGTACCATAAGAATAAAAAAAATATGTATTTGTGCTCATATTAAAAAACTGAAGGTAAGATAATAACTTACTTGCGATTTAAATCCGAAATCTCAATCTCGTGCTTGTCACAAAAGGCTTTCACCTCCTCAAGAAGTGGTTCCCAGCCATCATTTCTCAAGTCACTAAGCAATGATTTTGTGTTAGAAATGCAGGGGTCTAATTGACTAATTGACTGTGATGAAGGGTGATTAATGGGTCATATTAATGCATTTGGTGGACCATTGGGGGGGGCCAGGCCCCTGCCCGCCCCCCCCTTGTCTCCGCCCCTGCTCAAACCAAACACATGGATGGGCTTGGTCAAAGGAACCATCCCATTTCATCCCACCCCATCCCAGCAACCAAACACACCCTAGGAAAAGTTTAGAGGCTCCTATTCACCTCCCCTTTAGTCATCAGCCGCAGTCCTACACTCCACGCGGCACCATCTCACTGTCGTGCGTCCTATAAGATACACATTCCTTGCCATATTATTCGTGAGTTCATTCCGCCCGGAGTGCACGCCTTCCTGTGGCTGTTGCACATACCAAGTTATTAACTAGGGACAACTTATTAAGAGAAAACGGTCTGGTTGTAAGTGGTAATGATAGCTGTACTTTTTGTTCTAAGAAAGAATCGAATTTGCATGCTTTCTTTGATTGTTTGGCAGATAAAACCCCCTGGAATGAAATTTCTGAAAATTTTTATTTCTCAATTTGTTATTCTTTTGACTCTGTGGCCAGATGGTGGGTGACTAACAAGAAAGAAGTTTTGCTTGTTCTGCTGTGTGACGGAGTATATCTCAAAGTGACTCAGATGTTCTATGTAAACTTCCTCCGGAGAGTTTCTATATCAACGGAAACTGGGAGGTGTGTGGTTTCCAGTTTTCTATAACAAAAAACTGCCAAATATCTTGCAGGTGGTATAGAATTTCCAGGAATGCATTTTTCTGAAGATGGATCACTTCTATGGTGTTTTGGTTAGGAGGTTGGGAGAGCCCATAAGACTCACATGTAGATAAAGATAAGTCTAATCTAGAGTTCTGGAGTTGTGAATGGCTCGAAGCTGGCAATTTGTTCTATGCTGAAGCCTGATATGGATGAAGCTGTCGATAGCTGAAACAAGAATCTGGCGACAAAGTATGGCTGAAAATTAAGGTTGTTCTGTAAGTTATATTTCATTGGAACAGGGAGTTGTTTTTAGACCTGCAGACATGTTGTGTTTTGACTTTTGAAACAAAACTGGAACTGGGAGTTGTTTTTAGTCCTGCCGACATGTTGTGTTTTTTGAGTTGTGTTTTGAAACAAAACTTTTGATGGCCCTGCAGGTTAGAGTTGTTAATTGTTGCTGAAGGCTGATTATTTTTGTGTACGGTTTCACCAGATGTAACACATGCAAGGAAAAGCAAATACAACAGCAAGCCTGTGTAAACATGTGATCCAACGATGATTTGAGATGCCGGCGCTGACATGGAGATCTTTGCGTCCAGGTGGCAGCCGGCAATTGGGCGCGCGGACGAGGAGGAGATACCGCGCCATATCCAGAGGCGCCGCGGCAGCCAATTGCGTCGCGCGCCGCGCGTCCAACAGCTGCGCCACTCGGCCGCCGTATAAAGATCTCCTCGCGCGCCGGCCATTTCCACCCAAGAATCACCCGCATCCCACCGATCTCGCAAGCCGTCCTAGCTAGAGTTAAGACATGGCTGCGTCGGCGCTGCACCAGGCCACCAGCTTCCTCGGCACCGCCCCCCGCCGGGATGAGCTCGTCCGCAGCGTCGGCGACTTCGGCGGACGCATCACCATGCGCCGCACCGTCAAGAGCGCCCCCCAGAGCATCTGGTAAGTAACAGCGCTAGGTTCTCCATTGATCAGTGGTAGTACATGTTAGTATGTTTCTGACGAAGAAAGACGAACGGTATATATAGGTACGGCCCTGACCGTCCCAAGTACCTCGGCCCGTTCTCGGAGCAGACGCCGTCGTACCTGACGGGCGAGTTCGCCGGAGACTACGGGTGGGACACCGCGGGCCTGTCGGCCGACCCGGAGACGTTCGCGCGGAACCGGGAGCTGGAGGTGATCCACTCGCGGTGGGCGATGCTCGGCGCGCTGGGGTGCGTGTTCCCGGAGATCTTGTCCAAGAACGGCGTCAAGTTCGGCGAGGCGGTGTGGTTCAAGGCCGGCGCGCAGATCTTCTCCGAGGGTGGGCTGGACTACCTGGGCAACCCCAACCTGGTGCACGCGCAGAGCATCCTCGCCATCTGGGCGTGCCAGGTCGTGCTCATGGGATTCGTCGAGGGCTACCGCGTCGGCGGCGGCCCGCTCGGGGAGGGGCTCGACAAGGTCTACCCCGGCGGCGCCTTCGACCCGCTCGGCCTCGCCGACGACCCGGACACCTTCGCCGAGCTCAAGGTCAAGGAGCTCAAGAACGGCCGCCTCGCCATGTTCTCCATGTTCGGCTTCTTCGTGCAGGCCATCGTCACCGGCAAGGGCCCCATCGAGAACCTCTTCGACCACGTCGCCGACCCCGTCAACAACAACGCATGGGCCTACGCCACCAACTTCGTCCCAGGGAAGTGAGTGGATTAGCCGTCCATCGCATCCATCGAACGAGTCGAGATGCATGTGTACTTGTAATGGATCGACGTGTAATACTTGCACGTACGCTGTGTGTTAATTTACGCAATGTAATTAAGCAGCAGGTGCATGAGTGGATGAATTAATTCATTAATCGTCTGCCATTACTCAACCATCACCCGATCTGTCTTTACGTACCAGTGACCTATTTGACACCACTTCTGTAGCTATATACTACATATAAATAGCCTTAGGTGGTGATATACATCATCGAATATTTTTTTCTAACTATCATTCAGATTTATAATTGTTAGATTAGAATCTGACTGTCACGAATTCTCCCCCTCTTAAAAAAAGAGCCGTTGGATCAGAGAGCCAACGGTCTCAAATTTGAATGATTGTTAGAAAAAAAATCCAGATAATACCTAGACATATCCAATAGCCTTTGTGTACCCTCATCTGTTTTCTTTCTTTGTTTCTTTGTTTGTTTGTTTTGGCGAGGAACCGTGCTCTATTTTCTGCTAGATGGGTAACGTGCAGTTGAGCACGGAAACAACTTGTTAGGCTCAACTTTCTTTTGACGAAAAACACTTATTTGAGATAGTATTACTAGCAAATTGGCCTTCGAAGCAATTAACGACATAGTCGATATGTCTGGGTAACTAGTTCTTTTTAGATGATGGAGATTACAAAACATGCCCCGGCCTCCGCTTTTTGCAAAACGGATAACCAAAGTTTTCAACCACCAGCAAGTTTACATCCTGCACTACAGCTACGACAGAAGACGACTAGAAAACAAAATGCTTCTCCGCCTTCCTTCTGTCTCCAACATCTAGCCTGGATCGACGACGAAGAAATGGCTTCCACCAGGGTCATCACTTTGCTGGCCTAAGAACCCTTCTGTGTTGCCCCAACCATCGCCATCTTGTTTTCCCCTGCATCGGTGCGTCCCAGTTGTCCTGTTTCTGCAGAAAATACCACAACCAGAGCCAGTGCCGATCTGAAAAACAACTTGGTTAGGGTGGGCAGGCCACTTATGCTCAAAACAGGACAAGTTTCTGGTTTTCCAAGCAGTCCAACACAGAGCTGCTACACCTACTGATCAAGTTGAATGTAGTTCCGATACTTTAACTGCTTTGGATCTAAACTTTTCTAGCTTAGTCTCGGTCCTGTCTAACTCACTATGACATAGCTCCGAAGTATTGAGTTTCATACACTAGCCAATTCACCCAAAAGCTTAAGCTGATGAGGAAAGATGGACAATTCACTTATACTTCAACACTCCTCCTCACGTGTAGGCTCCCTTATGCCTAATATGTGGAATAGAAGTGGATTGCAATTAATTTTTTAATTGCGTCAGCCAGGTCTTGAACTCAAGATCTCTTGGCTTTGATACCATATTGAGTTTCATACACTAGCCAGTTCACCCAAAAGTTTAAGCTGATGAGGAAAGATGAGCAATTCACTTATACTTCAACACGAAGTTCTATAACCAACAACAACAAGCAAACTACCACGTAGCACCGCACAATACACGAAATCATCGATTGACACAATTAATCTATACAATGTACTATACAAAATATATGCATCTAAATAACTGATCCTAACACCTAGGACTAGACCTAGAACCTCAGTGCATACAAGTAACGATACCTATGCCGTGCTAACACTCAACTAATTCAGCTCAAACCAACAACCTCCAAGGGCAGTCGACCGTCAACACATACCGCTCAAACCGCCAGCACCTCAGCCGATTAGACTACCAACCAAAGGCCAATCTGACTGCTGCCTCCCACAGTAGGTTTGACTGCCAGTCTTAGGCCAATCAGACCACTCCTGGCTAGTCTGACTGCAGCCCCAATGTTGGTCAGACCACTGTCAAAAAATACTACTGGAAATTGCAAACTCCCAAAAACTAAATTCAAATTCCGCAAACTCTCTGAAAAAAATCAATTACTCATCACAATTATAGAGTGACCTTTACATGATCTCACACCCTATCACCTATAACCACTAAACAAAAGAGGAAAAAGAATCTTTCACTTTCAACAGCCCTTTCCAGAAATGAGAATCACCAACCTTGCAAGTGACTTGCTCAACCCTTTACAAAGGTTTTCTCAACTCTTTGTCTCTTGCTCCTTCAAGGAGCATCTGCGACTAGATTGTTATCCTCCTTAGGATATCACATATTGGTTCAGAAATTGTGGGGAGTTCAGAAATTTGATTATTCTCACTTTCAATATTTTTAGTTTGAACATTCTCAATTCGTGAAGTATTGCATGTAGTTCTCATAGTAAAGATATCATCAAAGAATGAAGAAAACTCTAGACTCCACTATTATGTTAGTAATAATCTCAGAAGTTTCTGATTTAACTACTAAAAATCTATAGGACATGCTATTATGAGCATATCCTAGAAAACACAGTCGACTATTTTAGTTCCAAGCTTTCTCTTTTTATGTAATAGTATATTGACCTTTGCCAAACAACCCCAAGTTCACAGAGAATTGACAATATGTTTTCTCCCTTTCCATCCCTCATATAGAGTAATCTCACCTTTTTTTAATAATTACTCTGTTTAGGACGAAAGTTGTTGTAATATAACTTCCCCCCACCATTCGTTAGACATACTAGTACTCTCTAACATGGTATTAATCAAGTCTGTTAGTGTTCGATCTTTCCTCTCAACTACTCCGTTTGATTAGGGTGAATATGTTAGTGTAAATTCATTGATTATTCCATTCCCAAAACATAATTGGGAGAATTCACGAAAGATGTACTCTCCTTTAGATCAGAACTCAATTTTTTTTATTTTCTTCCTTAGTTGGTTTTCAACCTTGGCCTTATAAGTAAGTAGTTTAAAGCTTCATCTTTAGTTTCTAGTAAATACACATAGCTGTAGTGTGTTGCATTACTAATAAAAGTTAGAAAATATCTTTTGCCTCATTTTGTTAACAATCCATTCATTTCACACAAATCTGAATGAACAAGATCTAATGGTGTCAAGTTCTTTTTGTCTTCTAATCTCTCAAAGGATTTTCAAGGTTACTTTGCTTGCACACATGACTAGTACTTTGATCCTTTGATAATTTCATATTTTGGAATTAAATCTAATATGGACATTTTAGCAATACTATCAAAGTTAATATGACAGAAGCGAGATTGCCTAATATTAACCTCACATGTATTTAAACCAATTGCAGCATTCAAATTATAAAAAGACTCTAAAGTACTTAGACCGAACAAGCCTCAACTCTCATAGTCTTTACCTACAAAGTTTTCGAAGTTAGACATTACAATTTTATTGACTCAAAGACAAGCTTATAACCATCTCTGCATAGGAGAGAACCACTGATGAGGTTCTTGTTTATTATGGAGCATACTACACATTCTTCAAGTGGGCAATCTTCCCTAAAGTAAGTCTTTCGTCATATGACTATCTTTTCCATACACAAAGCAGGTGATGCCCCTCAAATCATTTTTCTCAATTTTCTTATTCTTAAAGCTAGTTGCTTTATTTGGTTTGTTAAATTTGTCATTCTTTCCAGCTGTCTTTTTCTCTACAACATTGGTATTATTCTGAGTAGAAGTGGTGGGTGCATCTTTTGCTCTAGCCTTTTCTTCCACATCAATAGCAGTAATGAGATCCTCAACAGAAATCTCTTCCCATTTGTGTTTCAAGCTAGTGGTAAAATCTCACCAACTAGCAAGAAGTTTGGCAACAATACCCACTGCCACAAACTTAGAAGGCAACACACACCCCAGGTGCACAATCTCACCAACTAGTGGCTGGATGTCATGCGTTTGTCTAACTATGGACTTAGTTTCTTCCATGCTAAAGTCAAAAAATTGCTCACACATGTAGGGTTACCGACCTGCAGAGCCCTGCCTCTGCATATTTATGTTCTAGTACATCCTACAACTCTATGGTGGACTTGTTATATATATATATATATATATATATATATATATATATATATATATATATATATATATATATATATATATATATATATATATATATCATAGAATTGATCTGTCAGAATGGTAAGAATGCAGGCAAGAGCGGTGTAGATTGCATTGTTGAACTGCATGTGCTGTTCAATCGTAAATGGATACTTTGGGTGGATAACCCACCACAGTCCCAAAGACATAAGCCAAAACTTCGCTTTAGTTTGCCATCTACAAATGTTCTGACTAGAAAATCTCTCAGCTTTCGTAGCATCAAAAGCACTAGCCATTATTGTATTGCAACAAAGTTTACAATAAGGTTTCTAGAAAGTTAGAAATATGGACAATATTTTAATTCTAGATTTTACTAGGAGGCAAATATCACAAATAACTAGTGATGCATAAATTAGTACTAATAACAGGCAACACATTGTACTTCTAAATATATGCAGAAACATAATTTAAACAAAGTCAATAGGTCACACGAATGACTTACAGTTGGGTCTGATGAAGAACAAGAAACAATGCAGACTTGATGCAGTGCAGAACGTAGATAAATTAGCGAAATGAGTGGTTACACAGATGTGTGCTGCCCAGAAACCATATTATCGCCCCGTTCAGGTCTTCACAATAGCAACAGCTAGGAGATATGCTCCCTTTCTTCAAGGTGCAAGCCGACAAGAAGAGTTGATGATGTTCAGATGGCGCAACACAACAGCACAGGTTTACAGAACAAAGGAAAAGAAATGAAGGAGGTAGTGATTCAGGGCTCTCTACTCGGGATGTCTCCAGGCATATATATAAATGCAAACCGTGAACTAACATGATTAAATAGTCATTTACCCACTGGTAACTGATACATTAAACCAGTCATTTATCCACTGATAACTGCCTATCATCAACACTCAATAAAACCTTAAATTCAAATGTTTGAATCTCATTCAAATAGAAAGAGAGATGTATGGTTCAACAAAAATAATATGGACTTAGTCTACCAAATGACGCGCCACGACATGGTATGGTCACATGTCGTAAATCACAAGTCACGCGATTTTTCATGGCGTGTGTGTTTAGCCAAAGCCCTCTCATGCCATGTGTCTCAACTTTTAGGGAATGTCAAGAGTCCCATATTATAATTGATCTTCTCCATATTGCTTTAACAATATGGTACTAAGTCATGCAGGCTTTGGAATTATAAGATATGAGTCTCACTCATATAGGCCTGTTTCTAACACAAACCACTTAATTTCCTCTTTCAGAATTTTAGCTAGCCTCAATTCGGCCTAAGCTTTGGATTCTATCTGATCATGAGGGAGGCCACCTTTTTCACCCAATTTATCCAGTTCATCAATAACTTGTTAACTATTGCTTTTCTTTCTTACATTGACCATTGATGTTTTTATTCCAATAACTCAAGAATTGTCTCAGCCTTCTTATTTTAATTTGCCAAATATCAATGGAGTTTTGCCATTAGTTGGCTTTCTCCAAATCATGGCCACCAGATCATAAAAAAAATCTCTAGTGAACCAACACAGCTCAAACCTAAAAGGTGGAGCAGTTTTGTAAAACCCATTTGTGCAACCAATATCTAAAAGCAAAGGAGTGTGATCAGACAAGGCTCTTTCTGAAGCTTGCACCTGTACGATGGGAAAATGATGTTTCTAATCAGTACTCACAAGCACGATGTCCAATTTTTCATAAATTGGATTCTCTAGATGAAACTTCACATAAAAATCTCCCTCATCGATACTCCCTACATCAACTATATCTTGGTGAATCCCAACTAACAAATCTCCAAACCTACCTTTGGGTTCAGTCCAGTGCAAAATGAAATTTAGACCTCCAAAAATGTGGTTTAACCAACCTTTGGAAAAAGTGATTTCATTGTTTCCTGAAGTCCAAGGAAGTTTAAATGCTTATCCTTGACAATTTCAATAAGAATTCTATGTTTCTCAGGTCTCCCTAAACCCTTACAATTCCAAAACACACCTCTCATGATTTAAATTTGGGTTTGGGAGTTTTCTTCCTGCTCTTCTATGAGCAAACTCAACAGAAAGCTTCTTTGCTTTTCTTTTCATTTCCATCCTCTAGGACAGATGGGCATGCCCGCAGGTGGGGGGCACCCGTAGGCAACAGGCATGCGCGAAGATCCTTACCCATCACAGGTGATGGGCATGCCCATGGGAGGAAAAATGCCTTTGATCAGAAAAAACTTGCACCTTGCCTTCTTTTGTATTCTATCCTGAAACAGAACCAAAATTGAATAGGGAAGCCAAAGCAAGAGAGAGTTTTCAATTTATACTTAAGTTATGGCCCAGCATGAGAGATAGCAATGTAGAAATGGTCACACTAGATATTTGAGCATTGGAGCCCACGTGCTCCGGTGATAGCTTGAAGTTGCATGTTCTTTGTACTTCAGTTAAAACGTCTAGTATACAAGTTATCAACCAACTAATTTTGGAATATCGATAGATTTTGTTCTGTAGGACTCCAAGGGGAACAACTTACTTAAATGTAAACAAAGACAAAGAGGGACTAAATAAAATGAAGCTATTGGACCGATGCTGGCAGTCAGAAAGGGGTGAATGATTCTTGAAACTTTTACCCCTTTAGGTATTCAAATCTTTACTCAAATGACTATGAAGTCATCAAGTTCATATTACACTATTTGGACTTAGCAAGACACAGCTAGAAACCAAGCTAACAAATGTCGGAACCTGGAGTAACGACTCCTGGATCCTCTGTGTAAATCGCACTAGTCTAGGATCAGCTAATGCACACAGTACAACAAAGACACATATCAAACACAAATGACCAACTATATTAAATAAAATAGTACGGTCTTATGGCCAAGTCTTACATCAATGCCCATTGGCAAAGATAAATAAAGCAAATAACTGCGGAAGCAAACTGATAAGAAGCGAAGCCCAAGCCTGCCCACAGGCAAACGACAGTAAGACGCGGCCTACTCGTCCATGTCTTCACCGTAGTCGACAGCATCTTCCTCTGTGCGGAGATAGCAAGGTGAGTACAAACTTGTACTCTGCAAATCATACGGAGAAATGCAATATAATGATACAGGCTTCAATGGAAGACTTATAGGGTTAGTTTGCATAAAACAACATTTAAGGAAATACAGTAAGTAGATTGAAATTGCTGAATTTAATATAGTAAGTAAGAATAATACTTGTAATCGAAAATAATACCGTTAGTGCAGACTCCAACCAAACACCAACCTATTCACGAGCATCCCACTCGGACCATCTACACGCTTTCACTGTGCAACTCTAATGGATTCCATCCATCCACCAGGTTTCAATCTCTCATGGATTCCATCCATTCGCAAGGTTTTCATCTCTCGTGGATTCCATCCATCCACAAGGTTTTCAAAAATCATTTTGAAAAATAAAATCTAATCCATGAAAAACTTTTACTCAGCATGCCCATGACTTACCCTAGTAAGGAATCCACCAGACCGGGACCCCCTCTTGAGCCTGAGAGAGACTTCACATGGCTTAACCACGCTCCCTCAAGTGAGACTTCTCATGGCACCAACCACGCTCACTTTCAGCCTACAACTTGACTCAGGTTGGGACTTCGCAAATTATTCAGCCAGGGCTGTCCCATACCAGCCATGTGGTAGTACGATAGGGCTTTGCAACAGTAGCTCACATACCGGTCCTTAATTGGCTTAGGCCCAACCACTTACCCCTGTGCACGACAATCAACCCTGAGTCTACGAACAACAGAGCATGCCTGCACCCACCAACTAACTAATTGCCTAAGTCTAAACCAGTTTTTATATTTTGTTTTCAAAATATTTCATAAACCTCCCTGACTCACCAAAGTCAGGAGTACCTTTGAAAAGCTTATCATTTTATGTGAAAAGTTCATCATTTTATGTGAAAAGATATCCCAGCCCAAAGATATTTCTAAGCTAGACTAAGCATTTGCTGTCCAAATAGTCTCTAGCCATACTAGTGTACTAACTAGAGTTTTTTTCTAGGGTTACAAAGTATCAAGGTAATTCAAGGTCAATGGAGATGATAACAAGTAGGCAATAGCTAAATTTAAAACAGAATTGAAATAATTGAATAAAAATATGCATGCAAAATAATTTAAATCAACATAAATTTTATTTTCAAATCTGGGATCAACATGGTCACGGCGTGTGACTTGCCTTGCTCTTCAAATTGGTGCAAATCTTCGTCTTTGAATTCTCCTGAATCATCGAAGTCTACACGTGAAAATAACCCACCAAATTCAAATAAATTAAAAATAAATTAAAATTGACTTCAAATATTTGAATTAAGGCCAGAAATGAATAGAGAATTTTTGATGAATTTATAAATTTGAATGGACTCAATCGGAGTTAGAACAAAGGAGAACGGGCTCTCGGAAGTTTAAATTCAGGGAAAAAGAAAAAGATTGATTTTCTGGAATTATTTTTCTAAAGGAAAATAGGAATTATGACGTAAGCAGGGATTTTCTTTTTCGGCTGATTTATTTTTCTACTGAAAAATGGGATTAATGGTGTCAGCCCTGGGGTGGGTCTGACTGACAGGTGGGCCTCGGTCCATGTAGACTGAGTCCATGGATGAGGGGAGGTGGTGAGGTGGCACGGATGGAGGGTGCAGCTTGCATGGCGCCGACGGGGCAGGAGGGGCCAAGGTGGCCGGAGGCGTGGCGCCACGTGGCTGCCACCTCACCCTCGGCATTGACGTGGCGAGGCGCCGACGAGGAGGCGCTCGGGGCTACGGCGGCGGCGACGCTCCAGCGCACGGCGACCGGCGGCGAGGGGCGAGACCGAGAGAGGAGGAGGAGGGGAACTCGGGGGTGGGGCGGGGAACTCCGGAGTGCGGCCGAAGCCCGGAAAGGGAGGAGCTCCGCGGCGGCGGCGATTGGGTGCTCGGGAAAGGGAGTGGAGAGCAGAGGGAGGTGGAGTGAGGAGAGGCGAATCCGAGAGGGGGCTTTATAGGGGAGGAGGGGAGCGGGGGTGGCGCGAATTGCTCGCCGGAGTGGGAGGTGGGCGGTGGCGGTTACGGGCGGAGAGGTCGAGTGGGGGCGTGGGGAGAGGGGGAAATGGGTGCGACGCTTGCGGGGGAAGTTGGGCGCACGGAGAGGGGGCGGCGCGCCTGGGGGAGAGGAGAGGGCCGGGAAGGGCGGAAGTGGGCGCAACGGCTAGCGGCGTGGGGAGGAAGAAGGGGTGTAGGACCAAAATGGCAACAAAGGGGGGGGGTGCATGGTGCCTTAAAAAAAATCGCCCCAAGTATCCACTCGTTTTTCCTTCTCCGATAGGTAGAACGGCTATGAAGTCAGAATAAACATGCACACTGAAAATCAGGGACTTGGACTAAAAATCAGACAGCAAAAAGAAGTTTAAACAGAAGGTGAAGTCTGAAAAACAGCAAGGGCTGCAAAGGCCGAAAGCTCCTGACACAAGAAATACTGGCACAGTAATTACCACACTAGTCAAAACATATATTGAGCATGGACCATGAAGAGCACACACGCAGCTGACTGGACTAAAAATGGTGTAGTCTAGCAATCCGAACCAATAGTGTAGTAAAACACCTCAAAGCAGTGAAACACTCGGTTTAACTGCAGCAAAACAGCTGGTCAGACCGGACAAATATTGTCGGTTTTACTTCAAGAGAAAATTCGGTCTAACCGCAAGGAGGTATCTGGTCTGAATGGGAGCCAAGTCAGTCTCTGTTTTGGTTTTGTTGTTCAGTTTTTGCAGACCGAAAGTCAAATGAACCAATCTTTGGTCAAAGGCTGACTGAACCAAAACACTATTGAAAACAGAGATGCTCACAGACTGTCCAACAAAAACAACGAAAAGGAGTAAAGCAAATTTGAAAGAAAACAACACACAACCTGCAGAAACCAGAAAGAAGAAGACTGAAAATCTGATTATACAGTAAATACAAAGTCTACAAGACAACAGAGAGAATCAAAAGGGGGCAGCCAAGAACACTCTGTCAAACCGAAGAAACAAGGATGAATCAAACTAAAAATAGATTGACATTACCTAAAAAGAAGAAAATGTCAAAAGACAAGGCGTAAACAAACTGAAGCTAAGAAATCCGACGACTGAAAACAGAAGACAAGGAAACTTCAATCAATACGAGAAAACAGAAACACAAAAAGAGCAGGAAGTAGAACTCGCAAGAATCATTACTAGTGCAGTTTCAGATTCTTAGATTTGATGACCATGCAGCTGCTTGCTGGCCAAAAACACAATCCAGTCCTGACCGAAAGCAGCAAGTGACCAGCTAAAAGAAACAGAACAGTAAATACCACATAGCACAAAAAATAGAACGAAGAACGATTAACTGCTGTTCTTCTTGGGATACAAGAAATGGACTTCAAACCAACTAGCAGATAGACTCCATAAACAAGAAGATTCGAACAAAAATCTAATGGAAACAGTGAAAAGATATTTTGCCGAAAAGAGACCTGCAGGAGAAGCAAAATCCAAATTGCTTGAATTTCATGAATCCTTTGAGCCTGAGGCTTCTCAAACATAACAGAGAATCATCTCTCAACAAACATGAAAAGCAAAATCACCTTTTCATTCAGGAAATCAAGAGAGCCTGATTCCTCTGCCTCCCCGCACAGTAAACCCTAGAAGTACATAAGAACAGAGGAAACAGAGGCGATTATAATCTTGAAGAGAAACCTGCTCATGAGATCTTTGCTCTTTGGAATTAGCTAGCCAAGGGGCATTGAGGAGAATCCCAAATCAGAGCCAAAGAAATCTACAGCTACCCTTGCAGTAAATCAACTCAGAGCAAGAAGAGAAGAACAGAGCGCATCAAAGAGAACAAGAACAGAGGCAACTGAATAGAGCAAATGAAAGCAAGAGACCATATCATCTTAGACAAAGATTTCTTCATATTGAATAGGAGAGATGAAAGATTACAAGAGATTCATCTTACAACCATCTCATATCAAGAACACACCACCAGAAATCAAAACTCACGCAGAAGAGAAAAACAACACAACTACTTCCCCATACGCAATTAGAAAACAGTAAGCACAACAACCTCTCTTTCCTCACCAAGTCCTTAACAGCACAAAAGAGAAAGCAAAACTAACCCCTAAGTCTTGACTACACCAGGGAACACCCCCTATTTATAGTCTTCCATATTGGGTTTACATTTTGCTTTGCCCATTAAGCCTCAACGCTTTACCCGCTAATTCTAACCAAATCCACTTCCTTTTGTGCAGCCTTGCATATTTACCAAAACGCCACTCTTGCACCTTCCGGGAAGCTTCCTCATTTCTTGTCGTCCAAGCTTCACAATCACCTCGAGTCCTCGCCGTCTTCGGCACATCCCGACCGCTCCGACCTCAGCACCGCCTGTGCCTAGTCCGGTCATCCCGTGCCTCGCCAACACTCCGCCTCAAAGTCTTGCAGCCATCATAGACAAGAAACACATCACATAGCACCACTCGACATAAAATAATCAACATTCGCATTAAGAGAAAGCACTTAAGCACGAAAACCAAACTCAAACTTCCAGAACACGAGTCAATTACTCATCACAAACATGGAATCACATCCACATGGTCTCTAAAGGGGGCCGCGCGGGGAAGACGCGCCTGACAGACGGGCCCCGTGTGCAGTGAGAGGGAGAGGGGGAAGGCGCAGACGGCTGCGATGGCGCCACGCAGAGGGGCGCAGATCGGGCGGCCGAGAGAGGGGCGAGGCGCGGACAGGCGGATGGGCCGGGCGCGGAGAATCTGGGCCGGACACGTGTCGGGCGAGGAGGGGTAGGTGGGGTTGAGCGGGTGGTGGAGATGGCGGCGACGTGGACAGATCCAGACCATCCACGCGTTGGCCGGAGGGAGGAGGGAGTTTTATAATTTTTATTTTCCGATTTTAATTTTCAGAAAAGCCTAGAAAATTCAATAATGCTTAGAAAAATACGAAATAACTTCCAAAATTTCCAGAAAAATTCACAAAACTTCCTGGAGACATTTTGGACTTAATAAAAATATTTCCAACTAAATGTTGGTATTATATTTTTATATTTAAATTACCTTTTAATTTCAAAATAGATTTTTATACTCCAGAAAACTCAGAAAAGCCAAATAAATCCAAATAATTAATTTGACATAGGATTTTTATAGAAAATCAAAACATCATTTTATTTAATAACATTTTTAGGTTTTACTTAAAATACTTTTGAAATCCAACCTTTTCAAAACTGAAATTCAAGGGAAAATCAAAATTAAAATTTAGGCACCAAAACATATGTTTTTATTTTAAACAAAATTAATTTAGTTTAAGTTTTTTTCTCTAAATTTTTTGAAATAAACAGCTGGGCTGTTACAACAAATTTAACACCCTTTAGCCAAGGCTGGTCAGACCTCCATTTGTGGACCGGTCTGACTGCTGGGATGTTGCAGGTCTGACCATAGGACCGGAGCCAATTTGATTGGTCCCCTGCTCCTTGACCTGAAATCCTCTTGGGACAAAAGCTCAAATCTCAAGAACTTTCCCAAACCTCATCCAAACACATCTATGTTTTGCATGAGACTTGTTCAAGTCAACAGGAACCTAAACCAATTAAGAATCACAAGATTCTTGAGGGTCAAATCCACTAAAATGAGGAGAATTGAATCTATGTCATAAGAATACCAAAAACCCTAAATCACAAATTACTTCTTACTCGTAAGGATCTAAGGCATGAGGACTTCTAGATCTATTCTCATATATCCTAACAAGGTAATTCAAGCAACAGATTGAGCTACAACACCTGCAAACACAAAATCATGAATCTAACTCAAGAACTAGCAAAACCAAGTAAGAACATGATTGAGACAAAGCTTTGATTGATTCTCAGTAGGAGGAAGATGTTTACATACTCATGAATGATTACAACGTGCAGCCATGTCACCACTCTTCCCTCTCTCAAACTTTCTCTCTTGCAACCATACAAGGAGACAAGGTGGAAGAAGAAAACCTAATCCTAGAATCCTTGGATCTAGCCACCACCTCTCCTCCCCTCTAAATAACCAGCACACACACAACCCTAATGGGTCCAACCTATTAAGGAAACCGGAGAAACCTGTCAGCACCAACTAACACGGGTACATACTCACACATGCTTTTCAAAGTGCTTACAAGACTCAACCCAACGATTTATCCGCTTGCTATTCCAACTCTTCTTGACCTAAACTGCTTCTCCTTTGCACTTCCCCACACCGTGGTTTTGATTAAATCACAAACCCAATATTTGGTCAACTACCAAAATACTCTTGATGAAGCTTTTGAGCATCTTTGCTTGACTCCGTCGTTGCCTTCACCTCAAAGCATATCTGCATGCTTTCACACATAGTCCGTAGTGCCCAATAACCAGCAGTCACACCTTCACGCATTCAGTCTCCCCCCAAACCATCTCTATATGCATCGGCCTCGTCACTTGGAGCACTACATGTACTAACTCGCCTCACCACGATCCTTATCTTCTCTATGCTTTCGGTTGAGCCATATAGCCTCACCCGGACTTATGTGACCACTCTGGACCTCAACTCCCTCACCTAGTCCTGATCCATTGCCGCCGATCGCTACGTCCTCTAAGCTACCTGCACATCCAAAGACCAAGCGCCCATATCGAGAATAAGTTCTATGCGCTTGACTCATGTTAGCCAAACTAATGCATCATGCAACACAATATAACTAAGGAATCAAGATCAACCCAAGATCAAATCTACCAAATCACACACATTCCTAGATAGTCAATCCACTATCAGTCAGGCTGCTGACCCATGTCAGTCGGACTACCCCACTCAAACTGTTTAACTCCACCAAAACACCGTTGACCCATGTTGGTCAAACTGCCCCACTCAAACCGTCTAACTCCACCAGAACTCCCTCTCTAGAATTTTCATATTTCTCTATCTAGTTTTGCCTCACAATTCTACACAATGTTTGATCCAGAATCCCCAAAAATCCACAAAAAGTACCTAGGTGGTATGACCACTCATCCCATGCAGGTTAGACCACCCTGTGCATTTTTAGCACAAGTCCCACTGAGTTGGTCTAACCGTCCATGCAGGGTGGTTTGACCGCCCAAGCACAACAGTCTAACCAGCTCTGTAAATCGATCAGACTGCCCACTACTAGTAATACTGAAAATTACGGTTCATTTGCATAACCATAATACAACTCAATAAATGTGCTAATTGTTCATCACAAATTAACCAGTGACAACTCACATGGTCTCTCAATCTCTTCTTAATGAACACATTGGCAATACTTCCAAAAATGTGAAGTCGAGTTGATTTTGGAAATTAGAAGAGTTTTGCACAAAGGAACTCAACAAGGCTCAAAATAAGATTAGAAAATGAAAATGACGAGTGAAGAAACTAGAAAGAGAATACTTTCAATACAAGCACCCCAAAACCACTTGAACTTAGGACAATCTCACTCTAGGTCCACACAAAATAAGAATTGCTCATTTTGACCTTGATCATTGTGAGATGAAGCTTGAACCCAACAAGATTTTTCAATAAAATACAAAAATCTCATCCTCTCCCCCTTAGCCTAATTAATGCATTTTTACCACTATTTCTCCCATTTGACAATGAATTCATCAAGAAAGGAAAAGAAGAAATAAGGAAATACTAAAAGATAGGATTGACTATTTTTTGGCAACTTTCAGTTTTTAGTTGGATTGGGACTTTGAAAATTATCCAAATCAATGAAAAAGGTATTTCGCCAAGCCATACTTAAGAAATTACTTTGTAGTGTCTTGTAAGAATAGAATATAAATAACAAAGCAAGCCACATCTAGCTAGAAGTGATTACATGATTTAAAAAACATGTCAACCTATATCAAATTCAGAAGTATAGCTAGAGAGATCCTAATTTGAGTCATAATAGGGCAAAGTGCAAAATGAGCTAAAATTCTAAGTTGGGCAAGAAATATGCTAAAGAGCTCTAAAGTGACTCACTTAAGCTAATCGCCCATTGAACATTGCAATTGACTAGATCAATGACTTATCTTGGTAGAGCAAGTTCTAAACTAGCAGCCATCTACAACTACCCCTAACGTTCAGTCTGACTTCCTAAGCTTCAACCAAATTATAACTCACATTTGTATAATCTATCTCAGTAAAGTAAGTCCTAAACTAGGAGCCATCTACAACTGCCTCTTGAGCTTCAACCGACCACTACGTCCTCTAAGCCATATGCACATCCAAATATCAAGCACCCACACAAGCATAAGTTCTATGCACTTGACTCACGTTAGCCAAATCAATGCATCATGCAACACAATATAACCATGACCAAATAACCAAGATCAACCCAATGTCAAATCGTCCAAATTCCTAGACAATTAGTCCACTTCCGGTCTAACTGCCAATACAAGGCCTGTTTTATCGCTGACCCTATGTTGGTCAGCAGTTAGACCGCCCCACTCAAACCAACTCCACTGAAATACCCTCTCTCGAATTTCAGTATTTCTCTATCTAGTTTTGCCTCACAACTCCATTTCCAATGAGACCTAGTGCAAACTCAACCCCCAAACAATTCTACTCAAATGTTTGGTCTAGAATCCCAAAAATCCACAAAATGTATCTAGGCCAGTCTAACCGCTCATCCCATGCCAGTCAGATTGCGCTATGCATATTCAGCATAAGTCCTACTTAGCTGATCTGACCGACCCTGCAAGGTGGTCAGACTGCCCATGTACAACAGTTTGACCAACTATACAAATCGGTCAAACCGCCCACTGCCAGTAACACTGAAAATTATGGTTCATTTTCACAACTAAAATACAATTCAACAAATGTGTCAATTGTTCATCATAATTGACCAATAACAACTCATATGGTCTCTTAGAAGCCAATGATACAAGATACATACCTTTCCTCTTTTAACAATAACAAAAAACCGAAAGACGAGTTTTTTGTTGGACAATAATTAAAAGGCATAACAATTGACAGAAACACATCCCACATCAGAATTTGGGACTGAAGCAAGTTGAATAAAGACTTACCCACAGCTATGGCTATAGGGGCTTCAAAGGGCTTAGATTCTAAGGTAGGTGTGTCAAAGCATAAGTGGGATTGGTGCGAGTACGTGGATTATCCGGCGTGTGGATAGACTTATGTCTATTTGGAGCTAAGGCGTTACAGTTGTGAAAGCCTTGTATTGAAAAGAGGGCTCTGCTCAAAAAAAAATAAAAAATGAAAGGGCCAATTTAGTAGATGCCTTGAATAAACATGCCAAAATGCTTAACTGGCCTATACTAGTGTAGAAAAAAGCTCTTTTATGTCACTCTGCTCGGCTAGCATTCATCTACCGACATTCATACAGCAGTTGAGCCACTACCTCACGTCCACCCATTGATAGTATGGCCAAAATGTAAATAACAACTACACTACATCCAAATGCCAAACACCTTGCCCACAAACAAGACAACCACTATATTACCTCTGTATCTTTGATGCCACACTACCTTCATGGACTATCCTCGACTCTCCTAATTCGGTCTTCTCAACGTGCCCATATATAGTCCTCTTTTGCCTTCTCATGGGATTCATATGTGCTTCAGGTACATTGTTGTATGCACATCTCATGGGATTCATATGTGCTTTGTATACATTGTTATATGCACAATTTTGAGATCTTCATCTCTGTAATTTAAATGATACTTGAAGGCACGGAATAACTCGTGCACTTGGATTACTCATTTGGTCAAGCAGGTTTCAGGAAAAAAATGTCTGTTTGGGTGAAAGTTGTTTAGCATGCAATGCTACACCATCTATTCTTTTGGGCAAAATCATCAAAAATCTGTGCTCTAACCTCTGCAAGGTTCCTCCTGGTGAGGTCGCTAAAGAAAGGCTGAAAGCAAAGCCTAGGAAGAAAAAATCAGAAGATGACAAGGTTACTAAAAATAGGAAGCCTAAGTAGGACTAATTTTTCAGTCCTTCACTGCTACAGATGTTGTATCACATTATCTGTAGTATTATACTATTATCTTATTGTTCTCTCTATTTAGGCTTGTCTTAAGGGGCTTTAGGTGTTTGTCTCATTTTGGTTGTGACAAAACTAATAGTTGTTATCAATTTGGTTTTGGTGTGATGTGGACATATCCTATGAATGTTTCATGGCTTGCCTGGTTTCTCTTACATAGTTTATTTAATGGTGCCCGGTCCTTCTCAGGCTGCTGGTGGTATAGGTTCAATTTCTACTCAACCTGGTCAATCTCAAACATCTCTTCTTATTCAGAGATAATCTTTTTGAGCTTTGCTCTAGGATTGTTCAAGTTCGTTTAAAACACTTGTTAATCATAAATAAGAGTCTTCACAATGTATCTGGTATACATTGTTGGTATATAATAATCTCACAGAATAGTGAATAGGCAGTGGAAAGTATTATCCTGGAATATCTGTGGGATTTTTTTATCGAACACGCAGGAGAGCTGCGTATCATTATATTAAGAAGAAAAAAAGGGGCAAGAACCCAAACAAGAAACCTAACATACGCAAAACACAAAACCACTAGGAACCTAAACAAACAGTCGCGCCCTTAACAAGAGTTGGAGACGACCGCTACCACACTCAAAACACTACCACACTCAATACACGAACAGCCCCTGGGCAAGGAGATGATTTATGCCTCTCGCCCCAGCAAAACCCCAAAAATGAAGCTCCTCACTAGCAAGCAAAAGTGCTCTAGCTAGGTTAGGAGGTTCAACATCAAACACACAGCGATTACGAAGATTCCACAAAGTCCAAGCCCCTAAGGTGATGATGGAATTGAAACCCTTTTTTAAATGATCAGGCACCCTTCTTGAGCTTTTATCCCACCAATCATCAAAGGAGATCTCGTCAGATAGGGGAGTGAGACCGTGTAGTCCAATTCGGCGCAGAAGGAAAAACCAAAATTCTCGTGCAAAGACGCATGTCGACAGCAAATGGTTAATGTTTTCCTCCTCTTGGTCACAAAGTGGGCAACAGGAAGGGTGAGGAAGCCCCCTTCGTGCCAACCGATCAGCCGTCCAACACCTTTCACAGATCACTAGCCACATGAAAAAACGGCATTTCCCAAGTGCCCAAGTTTTCCAAATCCTCTCATAAGATCTGAAAATTACCGTACCAAGAAACAGGCTTTCATAGGCGGATTTTGCTGAATAATGCCCATCACCAGAGAACCTCCAAACATGAGTGTCTTCCACCTCTGGTTGTAGCACCACTTCTGAGATGATATCCCAAAGGGCAAAATACTCTATGAAAAATGCAGCAGATAAGGCGCCCTGAATATCCCTAACCCAGGTAAGGTTAGTTAAAGCTTCCAGAACTGTTCTCTTGTTCCTTTTCCTTTTGGAAACTAAAGCCAAGACTTGAGGGGCAAGATCAGCTATACTCTGGTCGTAAATCCACCTGTCAGTCCAAAACAAAGTTGCAGCCCCATTACCAATCTCTGAAACTACTGCAATAGAGAAGAAAGCTTGGACACACTTATGGACCGGCACATGAAAATTCGTCCAAGGACGAGTAGGATCTGTTTTCTTCAACCACAACCATCTCATCCGAAGAGCCCAGCCAAGGTTTTGGAGGTTGTAAATTCCAAGACCACCAAGCTCTTTGGGGAGGCATACTTTGGTCCACGCCACTATACATTGGCCCCCTTTGGCCTCTTTCCTTCCTCTCCACAAAAAACCTCTCCTTAATCTGTCAATAGCCTTGATGGCCCAGGGAGGAAGATCAATGGCCATAGCAATATAGACCACCATGGATGTAAGTACATGCTGCACCAGTATACGCCGCCCTTCTTTAGTTAACAAGTCGGCCTTCCATCCAGGCAGACGTGCAGCAATGCGATCAATAAAGGGCTGCAGCTGGGCCTTTGTCAATTTCCTCAAAGAAAGCGGGACTCCGAGATATTTACAAGGAAAATCCAAGAGCTCGCAAGGAAGATGATCCTGAATAAATGTCATGTCATTTTCTGAACACTGTATGGGGAACACGTTACTTTTCTGCACATTTGTTTTCAGACCAGAAGCTTCTCCAAATAAATTGAGGATATCAAGAGAAAGATCAATATCACTAGCAAGCGGCCGGAGGAAAAGGACAACATCATCCGCATAAATGGAGATTCGAAGTTGCAAAGCTCTGGAAGATAGGGGCTGCAGCAAGCTGTTCTCTCCGGCTTTAGAGATCATGTGGCTTAGCACATCCATCACTAAGATAAAGAGCATTAGCGATAGCGGGTCACCCTGTCGCAGCCCTCGTTGATGGTAGATGGTTGCACCAGGAACACCATTGAGGAGGACATGCGATGAAGAGGAAGCAAGGAGACCGCTAAGAATGTCACGCCAAAGGAGACCAAAACCCAGTTTTTGCAGTACTTCCAAAAGAAAACTCCAGGAAACCGAATCGAAAGCTTTTGATATATCAAGCTTCAGCAGTAAACAAGACTGTCTTTGTTGATGTATGTAGGATCGTCGATGGCAATCAGAGGGGGTGAATGATTGCAGCGCACAGCGAAAACTTTTTCTTAACTTTTCTGTCTTCTTTTTCTTACCTGCTAAAAATTGAGAGCACAAAAAACAGCAAAGAAATAACAAATAATACGCTACTATAGCTAACAGAGAACACCTCTTTTGTCTTAGCCAAAAAAACCAACTCTCGGCCAAGATACCAGAAGAACAAGCGCACTCGAAAGAACTGGACGAATCACTGCCTTGCCGAGAGCAGTCCAAAATTAGTACAAGTCCTCCACCGTAATTAGCACATCAAGCCCAAAGCCTCTTGCCAAGCATGCAAAATATTCTAGCACAAGTATAATACTAGCCGAATCAACAAACTTGATTAGCACTTATCTAATCTCACACCTAATCACCTTTATCCAGCACGTGTATACAGCCAACCACCAAAGCACATGCATGAAAAACCTTAACTAGCTATTAATTGGAACCCATACGGCCATGCAAATCCAAACAGCTAATTAGTAAAATTAATTACCTTGCACCGGCCGGAGAAAAGTCCTACATGCAAAGCTTTCAAGTCTTTGCCAGCACAACGACTCGCAAGAAAAAGATTGCTAGCTGCCGCACCACAATTCGCCAGCAAGAAAGAAACTCGGCCACCGCATGCCACGAGCACGTAATTTTTTTTATTTCTTAATCCGAGTCGTACTCACTAATTATGCCTTAGACTCTCGTATGCATGCAAAGCACCATATCAATCAAATCTCGGAAACCGTGCCTACTAATTGTCTTTTTCACTCCACGTAATGATCTATTAGCCAATACATGAAAAGCATGCAGCCAACAGATGATCAAAAGTGAAACTTATGCAAGCACTCACCAGAACCCTGTTGATGAATCTATCCAGCCGCCGATCAAAACTTGCGTACGCAAAACGATCGCTTTTTCTAGCGAGTCGTTTCTCTTGTATATTTTCTCGCTTGGTCACGGCTCCAATACAGATCGGATTCGGCGACGCACGCGTACCGTGGCACGGGAAGATGAGGATGAGACGCTGCCGTCTATTTTTCTCAAATAGATCTATTGTATTTCTGAAAAATGGTACAAAGTGTCCTCCTGGCACCCCTAAACCCTAGCACAAAATTAGTCTCTCCTCAAGCCACGGGATTAGCCTCCAACCCCACCTCTCTATTTATAGTCTAGGGCCAAAAACCTAGGCTTACCCTAAACCCACGAGTTCTAATCCAATTCCAACACCAAAGGGACCCGAAACCCTTCCTAACACGGGTTTTTCCAAAATTCCAACTTTTCTAACTCGTCTCGTGTCGAAGCCTCCAGGACCGCACCTCCCGTAGCTTCTTCACGCATCATCCACCTTTAATCTCCATGCGCCCCAAGCATGAGCCCGACCATCTCGTGACCTCCTTGACCGTCTGAACCTCGGATCTCCCCATCCTAGTCCCGGTCCACCTCGTCACCGACCATGATCGTCTCCATGCTCAACCTGCACATGCAAAGACCAAAGAACATTCTTCCGGCACAAGTTCGTCTAAACTTGACCAACATCAATCCGCACACACGCAACACAACTAGCAAAACAACGCTAAACAATATTATCAAATATTCATCATTAATTAACCATTGTCAATTATTCATCACCAAAATAACCTAGACCGAGCCACATGGTCTAGCAATGTAAAAATCTTGCAGTTTGCTGTACGAGCATAAAATTGTCTTGTATGAACCTTCCTTTGATGAAAGCACTTTGATTGTGTGAGACCAACCCATCAAGCTGACCTGCCAATCTATTAGCGAAAATTTTTGTTATAAGTTTGGCAAAGCTATGCACCAGACTTATTGGTCTGAAGTCCTTGATATGTAGTGCTCCATCTCTTTTAGGCAGGAGGGTGATATAGGCTGAGTTGAGGAGCTCAAAGTTCCTGAACCGTCTGCCCCAAACTGCAGAGACTGCAGCCATGATGTCTTCTTTAATATGAGACCAACACACTTGATAAAAACGATCTGTAAAACCGTCGGGGCCAGGGGCTTTGTCCGAAGGCATTTCTGAGATGGTTCTCCACACCTCCTCTTCAGTTATGGGGCTTTCTAAGCTTGACAGATCAAGTGAGGCAATATCAAGCTCCTCCAGATTTATGGTGAGCTCACGGTGCATACTGGAACCAAGCAGGCCATTGTAAAAATCAAAGATAGCCCTCTCCTTGTCTTCATGAGTCGTGAGCATTTGATCTCCATCAATTAATTTACCAATGAAATTCTTCCTTCTCCTATGCCGAGAATGGAGATGGAAAAGCTTAGTATTAGCATCTCCATCTTTGAGCCATAGAATGCGAGAACGGCACCTGGCAATTGTTCTTTTCAAAGATGAAAGAGCCAGAACATGCTTTTTGAGCCGGTGCATGAGACACAACTCAACCCTGGACAGTACACGGCCATCTTGGGCAATTTCCAAACGATGCAGGACCTCTCTGGCTAGGGCAAGTTGACTGCTGACGTGACCCATATTTTTTTCGCTCCAACTTTGAAGCCTTCTACTGGTTGCTCTCAGATTTCTTGCCAATGTATCAAAAGGACAGGAACTAGACTGAACTGAATTCCAAGCTGTCTCCACTGCTTCCTGAAAACCGTCAAGTTTAGGCCAAAAGGGCTCAAACTGAAATCTTTTTCTGCTTGATTTAATGTCATTCATCCCTATGGTGAGCGGACAATGATCAGAGTCTTCCGCTGCTCCACTTTGCAGTAAGCAGTTTGGGTATAAGTCTTCCCAATCCACTGAACAGAACACACGGTCTAACTTGACCAAAGTAGGAGATTGTTGCCGGTTGGACCAAGTGAATTTGCGTCCATGCAGCGGCAATTCTTTCAACGCCAAATCATTAATACATCTCCTGAATCTCCCCATCATTGCACGGTCCAAGATGTTAATGTTCTTGTCCTCATCCATGTAAATAAGGTTAAAATCTCCGACCAAAACCCATGGCCCTTGGCAATCAGCCCGGATGTCTCTCAATTCCTGGAGCAAGAAGTGGAGAGCAATCAGCAATAAGATTGAGGAGAATGGATGCAGTGTGATTTGTTTACAACAGACCAAATGAGACCACTTTGATTTAGCATATTTCAGAAAAATTCTGCCCTAAAAGGATCAATAAATTTGTTGCTCTGCCATCAGATGGTGCTCCTGGGGGTTTACTCATAGCATGGATGGAGCCATGTTTAAAGGGGAGATGGTATTTCAAAATGAGTATTCAACTTCAGTGGAATTCACGTCTGTTCACTCTGGCAAAACTTGTCTTCTGACTAATCTTTATGGGCCCACTACCAATTATCACAAGGGAGATTTTATCAATTGGTTTAAAAACATTCAAATGCCTGACGACATTCACTGGTTGATTGTTGGGGATTTCAACTTCATTAGGGGGCCTCATAACAAGAATCGACTAGAGGGAGACTTAAATAATATGTTTTTGTTTAATGAAGCTATCAGTCAGCTTGGCCTGGTTGAATTACCTCTCAAAGGAAGAGCTTTTACATGGAGCAACATGCAAGAAGTACCGCTGCTACAAAAACTGGACTGGTTCTTCACTAACAATAGTTGGACTATTCACTTCCCAAATACTATGGCTTTCCCTCTAGCAAAAACATCTTCTAATCATGTGCCATGTGGGATTTAGATAGAGACTTCCATTCCAAAATCTCATATGTTCAGATTCCAAAATTATTGGTTAGAGCATAGTGACTTTCTTTCTATAACAGAGCAAGCTTGGAGAAGGCCAGTGATGGTATCTGATAATGCTAAACACATCAATAATAAGTTTAAGTATCTCAGAAGAATACTTAAAGACTGTTCAAAAAGGTATCTAATCTAAAAGCACTCACCGCAAATACAAATGAAGTTATTTTTCTTTTAGACTCCATTGAGGAATTTAGGTCATGGAACACCATGGAATGGAATGCTAGAGAGATTCTCAAGACTCATCTCAATAATCTTCTTAAATGCCAGAGAACATACTGGCAACAATGTGGGAATGTCAAATGGGTAAAGATTGGGGAGAAAAATACTAAATACTTTCATGCTACAGCAACGATCAGATATAGAAGAAAACATATGTCATCTTTAAAAAAATGATGATGGTTGTGATATTTGTGATCATTTTGGAAAGGCTGCGCTTCTCTGGACAGCTTACAAAGAAAGACTTAGAACCTCAAAACACACAGTTATGAATTTTAATTTGCGTGAGTTAGTTCACATGCATTCGGATTTGAGGTGGCTTGAAGATCCTTTTACTCATGCTGAAATTGATGACGTGATTAGTAGGCTACCTGCAGATAAATCCCCAGGTCTAGATGGTTTTAATGGAGATTTTATAAAGAAATACTGGCATATTATAAAGCAAGATTTTTATGATCTCTGTGAGGATTTTCACTGAGGAACAATCAATTTACAGTTTATTAATGGGTCTTTTATAGCACTAATACCAAAAAAAGTATAGCCCAATCAAGTCGTATGATTACAGGCTAATTTCTTTGCTCAATTCCACTTTGAAACTACTCATAAAACTTCTGGCAAATAGATTTCAAAAGGTGATCCTTGATTTAGTTCATAGCAATCAGTATGATTTCATCAAAACAAGGACAATCCAGGATTATTTAGCATGGGCTTTTGAGTACCTTCATCAGTGTCACAAGTCTAGCAAGGAGATTATTGTAATTAAATTGCACTTTGAAAAGGCTTTTGATAAAATTGAACACCATGTTATTCTGGATATTATGTCTCACATCACAAGGGTTTTGGCACAAAATGGATTGAATGGATGAGGATGATCCTAACAATAGGCCAGTCGTCTATTTTGCTTAACAATGTGCCAGGGAAATTCTTTCGCTACAAATGAGGGGTCAGGCAAGGTGATCCACTATCTCCTTTATTGTTTGTAATAGCAGCAGATTTACTGCTGTACATTTTAAACAAAGCAATGAATCTCCAACTCATATCTTCGCCTTTATCCTTAGGGTCATGATTTTTCCAATGGTCCAATTTGCTGATGATACTCTTATTGTTATGCCTGCATGTGCAAAACAATTGTTCTCTTTAAATGCTCTCCTAAACTCCTTTGCAAACTCAACTGGTCTTAAGGTGAATTATCACAAATCTTGCTTGGTTCCAATTAATGTTAATCCTGAAAAGATGGAGATCTGGACTCAGACATTGTGGTGTCAAAGTGCATCTTTCCCTTCCACCTATCTTGGATTGCCTTTGGGACTTACTAAGCCGAAAGTGGTAGACTTTTTTCTTATGGTTCAGAGAGTTGAAAGAAGACGTACTAGCATGCTCGGCTTCATTTTTGTCTTACGGGGGACGACTGATGTACGGGGGACGACTGATGATGGTTAATTCTATTCTATCACAACTACCAACCTTTTACATATGTACTCTTAAATTACCACGAAGTGTCATTGCACAAATTGATAAGTTTAGGAGATATTGCCTATGGAGAGGTTCACATGTGGATAACAAAGGGCAATTTTGGTGGCTTGGAATAAGGTATGTAAGCCTAAGAATCAAGGTAGGATAGGGGTTAAAAATTTGGCGGTCCAAAATCCTATTCTCCTTCTTAAAAATCTGCATAAGTTATTTGCTCATGCCGACTTGCCCCGGGGTCAATCTCCTATGGGAAGTATATTACAACAATGGCAGATAGCCTAATCGCAGCTCCGATGGATCGTTATGGTGGAGAGATATCCTTAAATTGCTAGATCTTTATAAAGGAATAGCTTCATGCACAATTGGTAAAGGAAATATGACCTTCTTTTGGAAAGATTCATGGAATGGTTATCTTTTCTCGATTCAGAAACCTGAATTGTTCTCTTTTGTCAAGAATGATAAGTACACAGTGGCTTCAGTTTTGCAAATGGATAATTTTCACAATTTATTTCATTTGACATTCTCTCATCAGGCTTATGAACAGTTCTTAGAAGTTCAACATTTGGTCTAGCATACCCAGTTATCTATAGAAGATAATATTTGAACTTACATTTGGAATAATGGACAGTATTCGTTGGTAAAGGCTTACAAGTTCCTTATGGACAATACTCAGCTTCCACCATATTATGGTTGGCTTTGGAAAAGCACTTGTCAACTAAGGCAAAAGATTTTTTTCTAGCTACACATCAAAGATAGACTGAACACAAGAAATTTATTACGCAGAAAAAACTTCAGACTAGATGATTACAACTGTGCATTACGTGATCGACACAGTGAGGAGAATATATATCATCTTTTTTCGAGTTGTCCGTTTGTACAACCATGCTGGGATTATATCTATTCTTCAAGAACTCAGCGCATTTCGGTTCATGAATTCATCCTGGAACTTAAACAAAACATTACTCAACCTTTCTTTATGGAGATTATAATTCTATCTACATGGATAATTTGGAAAACAAGGAATAATATGATTTTTCAACAAATCATCCCAGATTTTGCAAGATGGAGGAATATTTTCAAGCATGAATTTGCCATTGTTATCCATAGGGCAAAAACCATATACAAACCATTCATTATGGATTGGTTCAATAGTCTTGACTAATTTTTCCTTTTTCCCTTTGTTTGTTTTCTTTTGTAAATTTTGCATGTAAACTTTGTTTGCTTTAATTAATTTCTTCAGTAGGATACTTTCCTACTGTTTTTATTCAGAAAAAGATCATAAGTACAGGATGCGGTAGGCACATACAAGGAAAGCCATAACCCGTTGAATAGCTATCCAAACAAAATAAAGATCACATGCAAATCATTCCTAATAAGAAGATTAGGTATCGGTTGGAGAGAATCCTGGAGATAATGTGACGGTTGGACGATATGAATACCGGATGTGCCATGCGTGTGTGCCACGCATGATATAGTCTAAGAGCATCTCCAGCAGGGCCCCTACTTGAGCCCCCAAAACCAAATTTAGGGGCTTGAGACAAAAATAGAGCTCCAGCAGGGCCCCTACTAGAGCCCTCAAATTTGAGGGGCCCCTTAAATCCCCCCTCAGCCCTCATTCCTGGGGGCTCTAGGCCAAGCCCCCAAATCACAGTTGGAGCAGTTTTCTACGCGCCGCTGCCTCTTTCCCCTCCCTCGCGCACTGCTTGTTCCCTCCTCGCGCGCATCTTTCCCCGCCCGCGTCTTTCCCCTCCCTCGCGAGCCGCCTGTTCCCCTCCTCACGCGCCTCTTTCCCCGCCCGCGTCTTTCCCCGCCCGTGCGCGCCGCCCGTTCCCCTCCCCGCCCGTGCGCGCCACCAGTTCCCCTCCCCGCGCGCGAAGCCCGCAGCCCGTCCGCACCCCGCCCGCAAGCGACGCCCGCAGCCCGCCCGCAAGCGCCTCCCGCGCGCGACTTCCTTCTCTGCCCCGCGCGCGACTTCTTTCTCTCCCCCGCGCGCGACGAGGCGGCGGGCGGCGGGGAGGTGGCGTGCGCGGCGTGGATCCGGCGCCGAGAGGAGAAGGCCACCCGCGTCCTTGCGGCGTACGGACGGGCCTCGTCCCAGCCCGCCGTCGAGGTCCTCGGCTTCGACCCCAAGGACTGCTCCCTCTCCTCCGAACCCCTGGTACGGGAGCCCAATCCAATCCGCTCCACTCCACTCGCGCTGATCCGTGGTGTTTCGAGATTGGTCCACTCCACTCCGACGCGCTCCTCGCGGGGACGTCCCGGCGCGGCTCCTCCCCGGCTCCCGGCGTGGCCGACCCCTCCCTGCGCGAGATCCTGGCCCGACGCTTCCTCTCCTCGCGGGGAGATCTGGCGCGGCTCCCCCCTCCGGTTAGATCCGGCGCAGCTCCTCCCCTCCGGCGACGTCCCGGCGGCTCCTCTCCGCTCGCCGATGTTCCCCCGCCTGACACGACTCTTCTTGTCCCCGCGAGGAGGGGATGACGGGTGGGTCCTATGTGTCATTGTCTGTTGGGATAGATTTGAGAGCCCTGATTTGAGGGCTGCTGTTGGAGTGGATGTAAAAAATTTGAGCCCTCAAAAATAGGGGGAGCCCTCAAATCAAAAGTAGGGGCCCTGATTTGAGGGCTCCTGCTGGAGATGCTCCAACAAGACTAGCTATTATATACTCAATAAAATGCATTAGGCTTTTCATTAAATACCAAATCGATGAAGGTTGAACTTACAGTGCCGATGATAAGGAGTGAGATTGCAAAACCCTAGCAATGAACCGAGAAGGATAGGTGGAGGATTGAGGAGTGAATAGTGGTAACTGGGAATGCATAAGAGCTGAGTTAAAATTCCTACATTGAGGAGAATATCATGGAAATCTCATGGTGGAAAGAGGTGTGTAAATTTGTGACATCCACAAAATTTCAAAAAAAAATCAGTGAAAATTTTACTTAGGAAAACAGTTTCTAATTTGAAATCTCAAATTTGACTCCGGGCTGAACCCGGCAGCTCCCTCAATCTGGCCAGCCCACAGCCTGCTCCCGTGCACCACTCCGGCCTATGACACGCTGAAGGCGTACTCAACCAACCCACTTTCTCTTTTGTTTGAATTTAAGTCAACGTATTCAAAATTTGTTATTTGGCGCCTACTAGATTGTGAAATTCTCGAGGACTTCTGGGCTTTTTGGTTCAAGGGATCACCTCATCCAATAATGAGTTGGTCTATTATAGGATCACCCCTTAAATTTTGTGGAATGACTCAATTCCTCATTTTGTACTTGACTTTTAATTACGAGGGATGATGTAACATCCCGAAAAATATAAATAATAAGTTATGGAGTTTCTGGATTGTTTTATTTGCTTTTTATTTGAATTTGGAGTTTATTGGCTTTTTGTAAATATAAAGGAACTTCAAATATGAAAAGAGGAAAGAAATCAACACGTAGAATAATAAAACATGAGCATCAGATAACGAGTCTGAAAAGATGATCCATAAACTACAAGTTGAGAAATGAAAATAAGCATAAAATAATATCCCTAAAAATGTGGGCAAGCAAATTTTAGGAGGCTAGTATTTACACGTATGTGCAAACACATGTATACAATGTGAAAGAATAAATAAATAAATATATGTGTACATACACAAAAATCAGAGAAAAGTAAAAATATGTATATAGGTATATACCCCAGGATGTATGTGCAAATGTATATACATGTAAAATTCAAATGCAAAAGCCAAATAAAATAAAAAGAAAATAGAAATGAAAGAAATAAGAAAAGAAAAAGAAAAACCGGGCCGGCCGTCACCCCCGGCCCAGTGCCTCTCTCCACGCGCGGCCCAGCACCCCGCTGCCCTGCTCCCGAGCGCGCCGCTCCCGCTGCGAGTGGACCCGCTCCCTCGCGCGCGTCGTCTTCCGCTGGCCGGTGGACCTGCCTCCACCCGCACCTCCCCTTCTGCTTCGCGGGCCCGCGACCCGCGCCACTCTTTCTCTGGCTGGTGGCCCCGCCCGCCTGCTCTCTTCTTCCTCCTCCCTCTTCTTGCTCCACGCGCCCGCACTCGCTCTCCCTCGCGCTCACTCCCTCTGCGCAGCAAATCCTCCTCCTTCTCTCTCTCACACCCGCGGGCAGAATTCAGTGCACCTCCTGTTACCTCTCTCCTACAAAATCCCGGCGAGATTTGGTTCACCTCCCCTCGTCGGCGTGAGCAGGGCGGAGACCGCCATCACATCGCCACGCGCCCCCTCTCCCGGCTATAAATACATCGCCTGGGAGCTCCAATCACGTCGCAATACCCCCTTCTCTCTTCCCCTGCAAGTAATCGAGCCGTAACGCCCCCCAATTGCCGCCGGCCCCTCTTTCTTCCCGAGCTCCGGCGCCGCCCTCCCCGCCGACTCCCGCCGTAATAACCCGATTGCTTTCGCCCACACCCTCCTCGGAGCATCGCCAACCCGTTCCAAGCCTTCCCCACGCCTCCCGTGGCCTCCACCTCGCCGACGTCGACCGCCTCCCTGAACCGCCGCCGTCGCACGCCGCCGGCTCGCCACCGTGCTCCTCCATCCCGGCCGACTACACCAGAAGACTCACCGTCACGCCAGGATTATATTCCACGAACAACCCAGACCCCTCCGGCCACCACTCGCCGCCGGCGCCGTCGCCTTCTTCTTCCTCTGCCGGCCGCCTCCGGGAGCTACTTTAAAAGAGTAAGCCACCCTTATGGGGTAGGCAAAGCCTCCCCGCCCCCTTGGTTAACGCGTGCATCTCTTTCCCCCTCCCGCTCCCACGGCGTGCGTTCGAGCCCCGGCTCCGCGCATGCGGTCGAGTGATTTCTTTTTAAATTCCCGCTGACAGGTGGGCCCCACCTGTCGGCCTGTGCAGCTGGAACAGCCGCTGACCCCTGGGCCCCACGGGTCAGTGACACCTCTGCACCGGACCCTGCTGACAGATGGACCCCAATGAACAGTACCTGGACCCACCCGTCAGCGGCACAGCAAGGAAAAGAATTAAAATAAAAAGAAACTGACATGTGGGACCCACTGTCAGAAATTTCATATTTTATGGAATTAATTGAACTGAGAACTTCAAATAATCATAACTTATTCATTTTAACTCCAAATTGAGTGAGACAAATTTCTAAATTCATCTAAATTCACTATCTATCCAATGGAACTAAAATCATAATTTTTAAAGTTCATTTGAATTTCTGGTAATGTTTTGTTGATTTGATGTTTTCTTTTTATCCAAATTTTCGCGCACGATTACACTAGCTTACGAAGCTCAAGAGGAAGAACTCGAGGCCGCAGCACTAGAAGTCCCGAATAATCAAGCACCCGACCGCTGTGACCAAGGCGAGTCAATACTTTGATCATATTGAACCTACATTTTCTGCAAATTATTTTGTTTTAAATTAACAAAATGCATGCTGTTATTTTTATGCAAATACATGCTAAACTTGATATTCTAGTTAAATGCCAATGTTTACCTTGAATAGTATTACCCCTCCTTTGGAATGATTGAATGTGTAAACCTTGTCGCCCTAGCAAAAGTATAATACTAATATTTCGAAAATAAGTCCCTAATGATATGCTATGCTTAGTGTTGCATTAATACTCAGGGGGCGCTGAAATGCCCCAGACATCATGATCACTTTTAATGATGAGAAAATGGTTTGGGCAGTCATGGTGGTAATGACTGATAACTGTTGGATATGATTATTTTATGTTTCCAAAAACCCCAACATGCTTTAATATCTGGGCGGATTGGTTCGATGGTGTGAGAGTGTGGTGCAGTGGAAGCACAAAGTGGTTAGTGATAGACCGCCCAGATACCACTAAGGACTGAATCTTGTCATGCCAACCCGTGTAAAACAGTACAACCGCAAGTCTGTAAATTACAACTTGGCTTAGTAGATTTACCGGACCCTGAAAGTCATCCTTCCAGGAGGTGGTGTGAGGTAGTGCAAGTGGCAGTCTGTGTGACGGCTTGAATGGGACACCCGTGGAAGGTGAAGTTCTGCTGTGGCGGGCTAGCAGGGGTGGGGAGCCAGCTGCTAGACGTTCAGAAGGAGAACATCCCGCACAACGTATGGGACCCACCGCAAGTGGGAGCGACCCATAGGGTGAAATGATGGAAGGGGCGAGGTACTTTGAAAAGTCACTGTGATGGTCTGCTCAACCACACGTCTAAGGAATCGTGTGGGGCAATGAGTTGATTGTCTCTTGTGGTGAAAGTGTACAAACTCTGCAGAGTCTAAAACTATTCGAATAGCCGTGCCCACGGTCAAGGGCAGACATGGGAACTTAACTAGATATAGTTCTGTTTACAAAAATATTGAAAAATGGGAATGGAAAAGTGGAAGGGCAGAGGAAAGCCCTGATTTGAGTTGTCCTGGGTGTCGTCCCAGTGGTAAGTTAAGCGGCTATAACGCTGAAGAATGTCATACGGTGTGATGCCGTAGGTATGGAGAAATTATGGTGATATTAGGCATATGGTGTGATGCCATATGTATGGAAATTCATATTAATATTCCTTGAACATTATGTTTTTGCTCAAAACTGCTAGGTCTCAGGAAATTTTATGTATTATATTTCAAATAGTGGCATTCCTATTCTTACAAAATAAAATATGGGTGGAATAAACAGGGTCGCGAGTAAAAGAGAGGAATGTTTGTAGAGTACCTATAAAGGCATTGGTGGATTCATGTCGATCTTGAATAGGAAATGATAGTGTGGGTTCTGGAGGAAATAAATTGGTGAAGTCTAGCTAAATGATAGGCTAGATAGAGGATTTAAATGACTTTTGGAGATTTAGGAATTGCACAGATAGATATTGGATTATGACACTGATAAATAAATTCTTGGGAGATGTCAATATTAGAATTAATAGATTCAGTTACTAGATGAATCAAATGAATTTTTGAGGATTTGGTGGAATAATACAAGTATTGGATTATAATTCTTGATTAATGATATTCTTGGTGGATATATAATAGTGATTGTTAATCCTTGGAAGATGTTGTCAATATAGGGAATTAATAGGAGTTGATCAATTACTAGAGGGACAAATTAAATTTCTGAGAAGATTAGAGGAGTCATGATAATTAGTGGATTATAATCTTGGTAAACTGAATTTTTGGTGGAGGTATATCTAAGGATTAGCTAGTGATAGATAATGGAAAAATGAGATGGATTATTGGATTATGGGTTGAAATCAATGACAAAAAGGATTGAATACAAATGATATCGGTGGATTTGAAAGTAATTATGTTAGAGAATCATTAGAGTTCAGAGGTAAGGGGCTGATGAATAGTAATGACAGGATTGGATTATTAATAATTCAAAGTACAAAGTATGATCGGTGGATTAAATAAATGATGATACTTGCTATTTGGAGTTTTAGACAGCAATCAATAAATAGTGTACATTTCCGGTGGATTAAGTCGATTTTGGTAATTGTAGTGTGGAGTTAGGTAGTAATAATAAAACTTTGATTAATTAAGAATAATAATGCCGCTAAAAGCAAATTTTTGGCAAATAAAATAACCCGAGCCTTTCCTTTGTTATGCCATACATACTATTTATTTGCATTCTGTGTATTGGCTCGCGGAGCACGGGGTCGGAGTGCTCACGCTCGCTTTTGCGGCAAATTCAGAAGCAGGAACCGGATCGCTACGCTTCAATAATACTTTTGGATAACGATGGCGAAGAAGATGAAGATGTCGAGAACTAGGTCGCGAACCTCCAGTTGGCTGCCTGTGGGCATGTCCTGAAGGTCCCACCTGTGTGCTTCGTTCTTCCGCTGCTGCAACTTTCTGAATTTCGGCCTAATCGGCCCATGAGTAAGTTTATTATTTTAATTATGCTTCCGCATGGTATGTAAATTTGATGTCCATTACTGTAACTGTGTGCACTATCTACTGATCCAGGGAATAGTGCAACTAAACACAGTAGATTCCGGATTATAAAATCTGGGTCTGACAGATGAGATGGTGATAAACCAACATATTCTATTACTTGAACTAAGGGCCTGTTTGGGGCTGCTCCACTCCAGATTTTGCAGCTCTGCTGTAGCTTTGTCTTGCCAAACACCTCCAGCTCCTAAAACTCCGCTCCGAGAAAAAAGTGGAGTTAGGGACCAACTCCACATTTTTTGTGGAGCACCTCAAGAGGTACTCCAGGATTTGGACTTTTGTACCTCCTCATGGAGTTGTGGGGAAATTACCCACCATTGCCATTACACAATTTCTCTTCCGTACCATTTCGATTGTTTCTTTTCCTCTCCCCACCCACCCGCGACTCCTCTTCTCCCCACCCCCCGCGCCGGTCCCCGCCCCCCTCCCGCGCCGCCCCTCCTCTCCGCCCCCTCCCTGCGCCAGCCTCCTCCTCTCCGCCCCCCACCCGCGCCGGCCTCCTCCTCTCCACCCCACCCGCGCCGGCCTCCTCCTCTCCGCCCCCCACCCGCGCCGGGCCTCCTCCTCTCCGCCCCCCACCCGCGCCGGGCCTCCTCCTCTCCTTCCCCCCACCCGCGCCGGCCTCCTCCTCTCCTTCCCCCCACCTGCGCCGGCCTCCTCCTCTCCGCCCCCCCCACCCGCGCCGGCCTCCTCCTCTCCTTCCCCCCACCCGCGCCGGCCTCCTCCTCTCCGCCCCCTCACCCGCGCCGGCCTCCTCCTCTCCGCCCCCACCCGCGCTGGATATCTCAAGCTAAAAACATAGACTCCATGATATTGGATTTGGTTAAGCTGATGTGGGAAGAATCGTAGTTGATCCCTGATGCTGGGGCACATCACATATGTGATGCTTTCTGTGTACAGTTCGATAGCAGCTTCGCACCGGAAGTCTTTTGTAGGGTTTACCAGAGGCTGATGAGCTTGTAGGATAGATGTCCTCACCCTTCTGCAGTCCGCTAACTGTTCAGGCCATCATCAAAAAAATTTTGGTTCTTGTTTATTTATTTATACATACTAATTCATTTGTATCGTTGTACAGCCGTTGGCTAACTCAAAACCTTTTTTTGTCATATTTATGGGACAAAAGGATGGAATTATTTGACCAAAATATTTGTTTTTTGGTTTTCTCGAATAAATTAATTGCGATTATAATATTTTACATCATATTTCAATTGGCAACAAAAAAAATTCAGTTACATATGCTCCGCATACATCAAAACATACACCAAACATCATTCAGGGGCACATTGGACCTTTCTCAGGGAAACCTCACATTCCTGGAGCTGGAGCTAATTGCGTGCCAAACAGAACTACCTGCTCCAGGAACTCCACAGTGGAGCTACTCCATGGTGAAGTTGGTGGAGCAAAGCTGAAAAAACTGGAGCAGAGCAGTCCCAAACAGGCCCTAAATAAGTGGGTTAGATTCGGAGCTAAGGTCAAATGATCCATTCACAATCTGGTTCCTGGAACCAAACGGCCCATTTGGCGCTGACCCCGTACAAGACCAAGCATCTACTGGGAGAGGGAACAAACAAAACATTTGAGCCTGTACGTTGTTGACCAATAACCATCATTAGTACATACATTGAAGGTTTTGCAGGGAATTAATGAGAGAACATAGACAGTTCCCGGTGGATGCATCATTGATTCATCATTTTCAATAAAAAATAAAGTTGGTTGCAATAACCAAATCATCAAGAGAAGTATGAAAAAAACTAAATCATCATAAGCAAGATCAAGAACACAAGCAAATAGAGGCAAGAGCATAAAAATTGTAAGAACTTAATCTATTTCATGAAGAGAAATAATTCATTACAACTTGCTGGTTACAAACGGCACTCCACAAGCCCCACTATTACTCACACAATGAAGGAGAGGAGGAACTAGCCTAAGCCTAGAAAATCTTCTCATTTTCTTCAAACCCTAGCTCTCCTCCCTCCTCTTCATATAGCCAAACCAACCCCCTTAGGGGGTCTAAACCCGCTAAGGGTTTGGAGAACCCGTCAACCCATAATATCGGGGTTTTTTTAGTCACATGCATGCTTTTCAAAGATCTTGCAAGGATCAACCCACTCACACCTGAGTATTTGATCTACTCCACACATGCGACCCTAAGCTAACGCTAAACAACTTCCCTTGCGCCTCCCTATGCTGCAGTTTTGGTGTAGGCCTCAAGACCAGATTTGGGCATTATCCCAAAACACTCCCGACAAAAGCTTCCAAGCAGCTTTCCTTGACTCTATCTTATTTTTCTCATGCAAGACACCATGCACGCCACGTGTAGGTTGATCAATAACTTTCCTCCCAATGGCAAGTCTCTCCCGTTTCCAGCTCCCAAAAGACCACGTCACACTTGAACCGATAAAGCTACTTAATCAATGGTATATATTCTGATCTCATATGTAGTTATGTGCAGAACTATACAGACAGTTGCAAAATCTAGCAAATGTAAAGGCAAAGGTGTGAGCTGTTGGAAGAAGAAAGATGTGGTGGGACCAAGTGCATGGTACTGGTGAGCAAGTAGAGCTCAGAGGCGGTACAAACCTATGGTATGAAAGGTTGTAGGAACAGAAGGTGTGGTTAATCAAACTATACAACAAAGGGGCACTCAAGTGAAGGGTTCGAGCAGACTAGCCCGGACACTGACACACACATTGTGGTGATATGCATGAGCTTTTGTGATGAGGGCACTCCTAAAGGTGGGAGCAAAGACAAAAAAATGTGGACCCGACTAGGAGAGACTTTTTGGAGGAGCATAATGATTTCAACGGATAAGAGTGATGGTGGAGATTGTTGACTATGCTGACTCATATCTTAATATTTTCGAATTTAGAAAGGTGTGCTATAAAGAGCCCTAAATGAATCTTAATAAGATTATGATTCCTACTTTTTTTTGGAGTAGGGAGGAGGACTAGGGGGGACTATATAAACCTATCAGAGGTGGTCATGGAAAACCTAATCAAGCAAGCAACAAAGCAAAGAAGTCACTCATCCAAAGGTAGGAGTGCACGAGATGATTAGAGACTAGGTTATTTTTTGGCACTAGATTCTTATATATGGCAAGAATCCAAGAGTCCTGAAAGATTCGAGAGGGTTGTGAGAGATCAACAATCTCTTGTACTCTTTTGAGGTTATGCTTAAGGAATTTGTAGTCATCTTCGCCAAATTTTTTCTCTTGTTATGGTTGCTTCAATGTTGTTACTTTGGTTTTCTCTATGAGATTCATCTTTTTTATTTTTATACTGTGCACACTTGAGCCATAACTCATAAACTCTTATCCGATCTGAGGGATACTACACATAAGAAAGGGTATCAAAGTGTAATAGGTGTTGTGCATGGCCCTTTATATAGATAGAAATCATGGGACTAGATGTACGTATGTCCTCACGTGTGTCATCGCTCGGGGGAGTGACTTCTTTTGTTAGGAGTTAGTTCTTCCTTTTTTACTAAATTTTTTGACTAGGTGATGAGAAATTACATGTCAGTTTTGACTTCTCGTGTGACTAAATGTAAAACCGAGAATGATGACTAGAGGGGGTGAATAGGAGCTCACTCCTTTTTCAATATAAAATTGAACCCCCAGGTTGTCCACAGCTTCGAAACACACAGCAGAAGATCAAGCACATGAACCCTACAAACCAGCCCTAAAAAACCAAGCCCAAACACTCCTATGGACTTTTCGACACTTTGGCTGTTTTTTGATGTCTATTTACAGTAACAACGCCATTTGCGCGGCAATGCCAAAATGGCACTTTTGCCGTCCGGCCACCATGCGACAGAGCTAGAGCTAGCGACACGTCAAAGGATCGCATAGTAGCTGTGCGTCCAGGTCCTGCCACATAACCACCGTGCGGTCGAGCTCGCTGCCGCGCGGCTACCATGAGGTAAAGCCCAGTGCCAGATGGGCACCGTGCGGTAGGTGATTAGCCTCTATCGTTAATTAGTTTAATAGTCATGGTTAGCACAAAATAATGATTTACCCTATGGTGGTCGTACAACAAAGATTGGCGTCGTGCAGTCTCGGTAGGGCCGGTATGTTTTTTTTTGTTTTTTAGCTACCTTTTCATACATGCAAACAACACTAGTGGGCCAAAGGCCTTGCCTTTGTTATGCAAAGTAATGTCCATGCCATGTGTGATGAGGAAACAAACCACCGAAAGCGAGGTGGCATCGCATCTACTCCCTGCGTGCATTTCCTTCCTGTAATTATTGGTGTGTTGTTAGCATGCACTGCGCTCCCGCTCTCACTATAAATTGCGAGCTCTCTCTCATAGTCATGCTCAAGCAGTCATATTAGCAGGTAATTCCTATGTAATGTATATGTGTGTGTACGTATATGTATGTATGTATGTATATTTATTTATTTATTTATTTCATCATAATTTTTAATTTACATTATTGCACTATCATTACCAATCTTTGTATTATTATTTCGTCTATTCCATTTGTTGCAAGATATGTCTGTACTGGAGCTTCGGGAAGACTTCTACGACAGGAACATATACGTACATACATATGCATATGCATATGCATATGCATATCCATATACATATGCATATACATATGCATATACATATGCATATACATATACATATGCATATACACATACACATACACATATGCACATACACATACACATACACATACACATACACATACACATACACATACACATACACATACACATACACATACACATACACATACACATACACATACACATACACATACACATACACATACACATACACATACACATACACATACACATACACATACACATACACATACACATACACATACACATACACATACATATACATACATTTCGATTTGTAGTATTTTATTGTCATTATAGATCTTCGTACTAATATTTCGTCTATCCCATTTATTGCAAGGTATATCTTTACCAGAACTTCTAGAAGAGTTCTACGATTGGTGCTAGATGTGGATCGTGGGTGATGGGATGGTCCTCTAGCCGTGAAGCTCTAGGGAGGGAGGGATATTTGGGAGCGACGATCGCGACATCCCAACCCTCTAGGCCATAGGCTTGTTGCCCATTGCGAGGGTGATCTCCATCAGACACCAGTTCACCCTGGACAGTAGTCTGTTCTCGACACTTGTGGATAGGTGGAGGCCCAAAACATACATCTTTCACTTTCGGTGTGGTGAGATGATGTTCACTCTCCAGGACATCTTGTTCTTGACTGGTCTCCCTCTCTGGGATGCGACATTTATTCCAGCCCCTCCACCGATGGTCTGGAGGGGAAGGCTGGCGTATCGGTTTGGCTTGGCTATCCTGAAGGATGCTCGTGGAGTCTCCCATACTTGGCTGAGGTATTTTAGTTAGTGCCCACAGGATGCACCAAACGAGGTCATCAGGATGCACCTCATCATGTACATTCTTCAGCTCTTTGGTTGGAGTATGTTTCCATGCACAAAAGGTGATATTTGCTACCCTGACTTCATCCGCATCTCCAAGTCTTTGGCTGACGTGGAGGTTAGGGCGATGCCCCAGTACAACTAGGGATCAGCCGTCCTATGCACCACATATCGATGGTTGTGTGACGCTTCACAACATTGCACAGGTGCTACTCCCAACCTGGCCATTTGCTATGTGCTCATGTAGTTGTGAAGTTGAAAGTACTTCCCTGTCGGGCATCTGGCCTTTGAGAGGCCAGTGTATCCGTACACCCAGTTCATTGACCCGATAGACAGGCCCATTATGGGCTTCTGGTGGACTGGTGACCATCTGTGTTGGGCCATGGACAGACCGATGAGGTGCTGCTTGTTGTGGCATAATGAGTTCGAGTAGTTGCACTGTGCAACCTCTTATTGTTTTAGTGATGAAATTTGTACTGCTCATTATTGAACCTTTTTTCGTATGTCACTTCAGTTGGAGCAGGCGTAGCGCATTGCAAGTACATCTAAAACTGCCATCAACAGCCCAGACACACCATTGATCCTGCAGAAAACTTTCAAGTACACCCTGTCATAGGCTAAGAAAATAATGAACAACCTGAGCTACAAATGTTCAATGGACCACACCGTGCACATCGGGCACCCAGTAGGGGCACCGTGCTCACCCGTCAAGTCATCACGACCTAGTGAGTCTGGCTGGAATTATAGTACAACCCGTTAGTGTAAGATCGAGGTGGCCGACTAGGGGGGGTGAATAGGCGGTTTAAAAATTCTCTTCAAATTAATATTAGAAATTCAAGACTTTTTTATTTGCCTAAACCAAGTATATAATGCGGAAGCGAAATTCAATTTGGTTTAGCTCAAATAGTGCCTAAGTCAAGCAAGAACGCCTAAGTGCACTAATAATTCTAGCCTATGTCAAAGTTTGCAATTCTAGATATACAAGCAATCAATTTAATTATATGAATGTAAATTGCTTGAATATAAATTGAGCACAAGAAAACAAACCACAATTGACACAATGATGTTTTACCGTGGTGTTCGGAAACTTGCTGGTTTCCCCTAATCCACGTTGAGATTAGCCCGAACAAATCAGACCAGCTCCACGAATTAAACCGAAGCACCTCCAATCCACTAGTAGTAGCTCTTTCCCGCTCCGGGTAGGTGAGCTCCGACCTTCACAACATCGCCGGGTCTTCTCACAAGCTTTTTAAGAAGATCACCGCGCATGATGCTTCCCACGCCGTCTAGGAGTCGGCAAACTCCAAGAGTATTAAGTCAAGTCCCTCACTTGACTCTCACCACGTGCAACGAATGCACAAGCTCAATCCGGACACAAAGTCCACCTCTAGATGCAACACATGCACTCTAGCACCTTTCTCCCTTCTTACAAAGTGAAACACATGCACAATTGAGTGGAGAGCCTCACTCTAGCTCAAGAACACAGCAATGGGTCAAGCAACAACATCTCCAACCGACCTGATGCGGATACAGACATGTGCATTGCTTTTCAGTTAAATATATTGTTTGACTGGAAAAATTATTGAGTTGCACTAAATATTGCTAGGTGAACTCTAATTTTATTAGATCTTTAATTATTATATTTGAAGATACAGAGCTACTACTATTTTATTTAATTATATGCAGGCCTATACTCGATCTGTACAAGGCTAAAGTGAAATGAAAAAAAATTCAAAGCTGGCCGGTTGGAAACCCGTCATTTGATTTGTGATTGGCCAAATTGAATTGTTAATCACAGTATTGCTGTCGGCCTACCTCATCTTGTGGGGATCAAAATTACCGATTTGATCGGGCTGCTGGGCGGAAATCAATTGGTGCTTCCGTGTTTTCTGGCCGAAATCCAAACGGAGAAGTCAAGAGTCCAAAGCGGTTCCGTGTAAATTTCCTAGTGGTTTTCCTAGCAGTTCTGTTTGGAGATTGAAATCGGCCCGTAGCAATTAAATTTTGTCTGCTGGCTGAAGACCTTGATTGCTCTTGGTTTGCACATGCAAGAGTTGAATACAAGTTACTAGCTCCCATCCGAAACAGCAGCTCAGGCCTGTCCTTCATTCTGGCTGCAAGTCCACTTGTTGCCTAGTTAAAAAAGAGCACATTGATTAGTACCGTGAGCTTCACTTATATTCTTCTTATCTTGAGAGTAGTCTTTGATAATTGCATTTAGGGCTGCTTTTGAGTATTTTACACCTTTTTGAATATTTGTGATCTATGCAAAATCAAAAGAACAATTAAACCTGGTTCGGCCTTTGGAAAAAAAGAGAGTGTTGAAAAAAACACGGCTTGAAAAAAAAGAAAGAAAAGAAAAAAACATTGGCCGAATTTGGGTGAGTTCTTGGTCCATAAATTCAGATTGTGTAATCTAATTTCTTGAGTAATCTTGTGCCCTTATATTCATATCATTGCAATTGGCTAGCGTCTCTCCTAGTACTTGGTGCAAAATGAGCTAATTAATTCTCAATTTCAGATTATCTCTATTTAGCTCATTCCTTTGTTTGCATTGAGTCACATTAATATTTGTGTGTGTGTTCATATACTTCACTTAAATCTTTTGGATCAGCACTTAAGCAAAATATTCTAGCTTGGACTATTACTTAACTTTACAACATCAAGAATTTCAGATTGCTAGGATATACACTTCCATACCAAGCTCCACTAAATAACTGTTGTTGTGCAATTGTGAACACTCTTAAATTCGCTTGATCATCACATTACTATTGTAGCTTCTACCAAGTGTAAGTTTTTATTGGTCTTAATTCACTTCGAAAAGGTGAGAACTTTGCTTGTAAGAGAAAAGAGTCAGATCGAGTGATTTATACTAATCATCTATATATCTTGTTAGCTTTGTATTTTCTTTGCACAATCTAACAATGTCAGGTGGAGAAGATAACTATGGTGAAGAGTATGAAGTTAATCTTAATACCTCGGTGACTCGCTTTCAACATCATGCATTAAGAAGTACACTGCAACAAGAGCTCCAATCAGGCACCACTGCTAAGCATGTACAACTTAAGGTGGATATGCAGGATTTCCGTATCGAGCTCAATCAACAAATGAAGGTGTTACACAAAAATATCGTGAATGATATTGTGCAAGCACTTCGTCCACAACAAGAAGAAGATAGCTCTGTTCCTTTCTGTGGTAGTGATAATCCAGAGGAGTATCTTGAGTGGGAATGATGAATAGAGAAAATGTTTAGATTTCAGAAACTTTCCAAAGACCAAGAGGTGATGCGTGCCGCGAGGGAGTTTGAAGACTACACTTATAGTTGGTGGCAACAACTAATTGGAAAACAATTCATTAAATCTTGGTCAGATTTGAAGGCATTCATGAGAAGCGAGTTTGTGCCATCCTATTATGTGCAAGAATTGCTTCACCATCTGGAGAATATCACACAAGGGAGTAATACTGTCCAAGATTACTATTTTGAACTGCAAGATGCGATGCGTCATGCTGGTGTCACTAGTCCATCAAGGGAGAAGGCATACTTCAGGGGTGGCTTAAATTCTGAGATCGCCGCTGCACTTCAACATAAATATTTTAGTTACGTGCATGATCTTGTGAATTGTGCTATTGAGGAGGAGAAGATGACCGAGCATGGGACTTTCCCTTCGATCAAGGAGACATCTTGTGCTTCCCCAATGACACATACAACATTTGAGATGCGTCAAAACCCATGTGAGAATGAGAGCCACATAGCCAAATTGAGTGAGAGTATTAAAAAGAGCTTGCTGTGTGATCCTACCATATGTGAGTTTGAGAGTATCCAAATTGAGTGTGTGAGAGAGACACTAAAAGAAAAGGGAGAGGTAGATATTGGACAAAGTGGGGTTGATTTTGAAACTAACACATTAATGTCTACTTCTAGTGTTGTTTCTCACATTGTGCAGGTTGAAATTGAAGATGAGGAATTAAACAATCAACAATCAGCATCATTGGAAGTCAAAGATGAGGAGATAACCACGGTTGAAGATGAAGTACTTGCTGTTCCGTTGTTATGTCATGATGATTTAATACCTACAACACCTATATCAACTGAGGAGAACAATAAAGGTAACAATATTGGCGCTCAAATTAATTGTGAAACGGTGAGTACTTGTGAGAACTCATATGTGCGAATGAAAATTCCATGTTCTGAAATTTCTTTGCTCAATTTACATAATGTGGAATTGATTACTTATAAGGAAGTTCTTACTCGAATATCTCCTAGTGATTCTTTGTGCTATATCATGTTTGATGATCCCAAAGCTATCTAGTGTGATTGAGAATGTTGCTGAAATTTCGTGTTTAAAATCACTAGTTAGTAACTATGCATATACATATAAGTTTAATTTGATTGAAAATTATGGTATAGATGATAAGTTTTATATTTACCGAATTTGCATTACATGTGATAAGCTTACTGAATTGAAATTGCATATTTTGGATAAACAATCTTTTGTGCCATATTATGATCGCAATGAGATGAGTTTCAACAATAGTGCTTCATGTTTTAAAAGATTTCTTAAGCCTACTTGTTCATACTTTAATGTACAATCATATACAAATAATCAGAGTAGCGCACTTGAAGCATGCAAGGCACTAAAAATTTTCTTCCCCATATTTGAACAACTTAATTTGGTTTGGCCCATTAATGACTTGTCCATGTACTTAGCACAGTCGATGACGACTTTTTCTCATGGAAGAGAGAATGATGTGAATGACAATATGAGAGACCATGCGGAGGTCATCCCGTGTGTGTGATGAGTAATTGACATCGTTTTAGGTAAAGTCGAGTTTGGTTTGAGTGGTCGGACCATGTCGTTGCATGGTGCATCGGCTTCGGTCGGACTTGGTCAAACCTAGTCAAAGTGGTTAGAATGCTTATTTGGTTGATTTGACAAGTTTGGGCTTAATGTGGTTTCATTAATGCTATTTATGCTTTCATGTATCGAGCGGTGCTATTTGATGTGTTTCTTGTCTGTGTTGGCTGCAGGACGTCGAGGCGGAGTCGTGGCGAGACACGAGGTGACCGGACTAGACACAGGCGGTGTCAGGTCAGAACGGTCGAGGTGTGTCGAAGACGGCGTGAACTCGAGGTGGTTGCGAGTCGTGGACGACAAGGAGCACGGAAGCTTCTCGGAAGGTGCAGGAGGGGCGAAATGGTAATTTCGCGAGGCTGCAAAAGCGGGAGCGGGCTCCGTTCGGGTTTAGCGGGCGTAACGGGTTGGAAACCCGTTAGCCAAGGGCTATAAATATGAGGGATTGGCTGCATGCCCACTCATGCACTCCAAGGATTTCTAGGGTTTCCTTTAGTCAAAATGGGCTTTAGGGGTTTGCTTTGGCTTTAGTTGGTGATGCTTTGGTAGTGGAGAGTAGTTGGAGAGAGCAGAGGGTCTGTCCTCCTTCGATGTATTCTTGAGTGTGTTCATCCCTCTCCAAGCATGTAGTAAGTTGTGTTCTTGGAAATGGGTTCTTGATCTTCCAAGCATGTATGGGGAAGTAGAGAGGGTGTGAGTTGATTCTCCGTTGTAATCATGTATCTCCTCTCCTCTCTATCAATATGAGATGGCTTTAGTTGAATTTATTTAAGTCTCTAGCTCTCTGTTGCTTATTTTCTTTCGATGCCCTCTATGTGAGATTCTTGACTTTTTGAGTTTCTTGTTGGTTCTTGTTGGAAAGGCCCAAAATGGGTTGCTCTATGATGGGATAGTGCCTCAAGGTCATTTGATCGAGTTTTCCCAAGAGCAAATCAAGTTTAATCTCAGATTTGGGTCATTGAGCTCCTTTGTTCTTCTTTTGCAATTTCTAGGGTTTTGATGCTCTTCCTGATTCCCTTTGCGAGATGGCATAAAACTTGAGATGTTGAGCCCAGGGGCTATTGAGTAGCTATCCTCAAAGTTTTGTGGTCAAAGGATCAATGGTTGGGGAGTATTTTGGATTTTGGGTCAGCTCTGCAAAAAGTTTCAGATTCTTGCCATAATCTGAAATTTGTGTTCATGAATTGTCTTCTTTTGGTTTTCTAGACCCTATAGGTTATTTGAGAGGTAGTCTCACCTATCTGGGCAGAGAAAGCTAGAAGAATATCTCAAATTTGCTTGCAGTCTGGAGTTCTCAATTTGTAGTCTAAAAATTCAGCAATTCAGGCTGCTGTCCGGAGGGGCGGCCAGACTTGACTGTTGAGGGCGGTCAGACCGGCCCCCTAGCGGCGGTCAGACCGGCCTGTTAGGGGCGGTCAGACCGGCCTGTTAGGGGCGGTCAGACCGGACTTCTGGTTTTTGGCCGTTTTGACTCCATGTTGATTTGGTTCTTCTGAGGTTCTTTCTTGGCTTGGATTAGCTGTGAATTCTAGAAGCTTGAGCCTCCTCTTCTTCATAGCAATTGTTGTTATTGGAGAAGACTGGTTTTACTTTTTGGCTATTGGCTCTTATGTGTTTCTGTTTGCTATCTTTCTTGTTGGGGTCTCTTCGCTTGTTTCATTTTCTTGGTCTTCCAGAGATCCTTCTCATCCACTTCATAGCTTCTCATAGCTATTGGATAGGAATATTTTCGTGAGTATTTTTGAGGGGTTGATTTTTAAGAGATCGACATTCACCCCCCTCTGTCGCCATTTCGGTCCAACACAATATTGCAATATATACATCTTATGGCTGTTGTTGTACTAATTGGTTTATACAAAATAATGAGAATGACACAATAATTGATTCATACATATACCATGCATATGTGTTATTCTTTTTATTTACTACGCCTTCAGATGTTCATGATGTGCTAAACAGGAGAAGTGTTGATGACAAATATATATACCATGCATACACATTGTATTCTTTGTTTAGTACAATTTCAGGCTATCAAAAGCCGAGGACGACTTTTCTTGAAGAAGGGGAGGATGATGCGGATACAGACATGTGCATTGCTTTTCAATTAAATATATTATTTGACTGAAAAAATTATTGAGTCACACTAAATATTACCAGGTGAACTCTAATTTTATTAGGTCTTTAATTATTATATTTGAAGATACAGAGCTACTACTATTTTATTTAATTATATGCGGGCCTACACTCGATCTGTACAAGGCTAAAGTGAAATGAAAATAAAGATGGCATCGAGAGGGAGGAGAGGGAGGCCAGGACCAAAGCTATGGAGGAGCACCAGGTTGATCAAGTGTATACAGCCAAAAGCTGGAGGAAACAAAAGTCTATGCAGAGAAGCAAAATAAAAGGGAGGATGTGGTTTGCTCACGTATCATGTATTAGTTATTTAGCAAAGCCATGCATTAAATTATGTCATAGATATTTAGTACCTTAAGCTGGGCCGTGTAACCGAGATAATCTCTAACCAGCCCAAGGCCCATTGCATACACATGTGATGGTATGGAACGCTAGCCGCCGCCGTATAAAAGACAAGCCGACTAGTTATTTTTGGGGAGAACACTACGTGACGAGAAATCATATGGAGACTAGATAATGGAACATGAGAGCTTTGTGCATGATTTTGTTATTTCGGATAGCCAATCAATCCAATAGAAATTTTTGCAAGTTCTTGCAATTTGAGATCGTTCAACCTTTCCGCTGGGAATTGGGAGCGCGATAGGGCTTTCGCTCGGTGGTCGTGAAGTCTGGCACGTATGATCTTGCGAATTAAAGAGCATTCGTTCTTGCATTGGCAACGGAGGATCGCTATGATTCGAGAGGCTGCACGTGAGTATCCAATCCTACGTTGAGAAGATCGGGTGACCCCGTATCACGACCACAAGGGGGTATTTATACCCCACACAAGAAAACTAGCTGTTGGAGCCAAACTCCTGAGAAATCAGGAAAATCGGAAGTTCCGCCGTTATAAAATCAAAACTTCCGATTTCCTCGCCAACGGTCAAAAAAATAGCTGTTGGAGCCAAAATTGGAACTACCGCAGTTCAAATTTCGGAACTTCTGATTTTCCGAAGGCCAAGTCATTGAAAAAGTCGCTCTCTGGAAAAAACGTTCCACTCGGAAGTCGGAACTTCCGGAATCTCAGAAGTTCCGATTTTCACCCGGTACTTCCGATTTTTTTCGGAACTACAGCAGTACAAATTTCAGAACTTTCGATTTCGGTTTTTTAGCATAGATGACACTCGGAAAAATGGTCATAACTTTTGACTCCGATGTCGGAATTGAGTGATCTTGGACTCTATGGAAAGCTTATTCAGAGGGCTACACAACTCATCTATTTGCATGATCTCAAACACATTAGATCAATGCATAAATCATAAGACATCCAAAGAGTCATTACCATGGTCTAAGTCCAAGGAAATAGTAATAAACAATCTTAGACTATGCCAAGAGATAATGCATGATCTCCAACTTTTGCAAAACACATTTGCAAACTTAGATCATGCTACAAGGATTAGGTACATGGACTTCAACCATTTGCAAAACACATTTGCAAAGTATAGTCACATGTTACAAGTATTAGATGCATGAGTCTCAACTATTTGCAAAACACATTCGTAAATAATGACATCATGTCAAGATGATTTAGAGCAAGTGAGGTTTGAGCTATCACCACATGGTGAGACTCAAACTACTAGACACGACCCCTCTTAATAGTACGGCAACCTATACTAGCAATCCGGTCTTCCAATCAAACACCAAGACCGGTAAAAGACTAGGAACACATCCTTAGCCCTAGCTAGCCATAGCTTTGCCTTGGGTCATTTACTCGATATGCATCAACTCATGATGCATTCTTTTCATCACCTCCATCAACACATGATGGCCTTCACTTGTCTTGATCATCAACACATGATCATCTCCACTTGAATCATGCATCAACTCATGACGCATCTTCTTCTTGATGGCTTTTAACACATGAATCCATCTTCTTCTCGCATCTTGACTTGATGGCCTTCAACACATGAAGTCATCCCAAGTCGTCCTCATTTGTGGAACCTAACCTATTCATCCAACTCATGGAAACCGTTAGTCCACAAACAAATTGTCATCAATTACCAAACTTCATCATTTTGGTAATTCATGACAATCTCAACAAATAATAAGATATAAAGTTGATTTATGAGTATACAACTTGTACACAACAAATGTATGCTCTAAGATAAGATTTAAACAAAACTTACCAATCCGGTTGTCATAAATCATCTATCCATCAACACATCATGGAGAAGCTAGATGACAACTCGACTACACATGAGTATATATATGAACTACACAAGTTATATATATACTCACGAATGTATTTCAAAGTAAAGATCCCAAATATGCATATTGAAAGAAGTATGGATCAATGCTTATGAAACTCCAAAATATATAGAGAGCCCCCCTAAATGTGTGCATACAAGTGTATATAAAGAAAGACATATGCACATATTCATTTGAACTATTTGAGGAGTTCAATCTATATTTTGGATCTAAGGAATGCATTAGTAAATGAGAAAGTGATTTTGAATGCATACCTCTTTGATTTCACCTTTTCATCCAAATGAGACTAAGCTATAATATACTTGAACAAATATATTAGTCTCATATATATATTTGTCATTATCACCAAAACATTATAAAAGTATTTGTCATTAACATCAAAATCTCATAGTGGCATTTGTCATTAACACCAAAACCAACTTAATCGGAGGTTAATCTTTCAATTACCCCCTTAATCAATTTAATCGGAGCTTAATCTTTCAGTTAGTCATCCGCGGGCCAGATCGATGAGGAGGTAAGTTACGTACAAATCTACATTTTGTTTTCTTCTTATGCCTTACGTTATGCTAACATCATGGCATTTTCCCATCATAGGTCCGTCGTCGAGATGTATCACTTTTACCCTCCACACCCCCCTACACAGACTGCTGCTCCCCATCGGTCATCTTCGCTGCATATCCAGGAGGTACGAGATTCATAGTCTACATCTAGAATATTTATTTTTATTAACATCGTTCCATCTTGTAGCAGCACCAGCCTTCCGTTGCAGTTGCACTCCCCCGTTTCCTCCTCTATTTCCTCCTCCTACTGTGCCCGCACCGGCCGCCGCCGCCTCACACCGCCCCGGCCTCTCCGGCAAACCCCATGGCAAATTGACTGTGTCACGGCATGCCCCTAGAAGTCTCCTACCTCCTCCCTTAATTAATTGGACTCCAGTGCCCTGGCTCGCCGCACGGTTGTTCTTCCTCACCCTCAGCCAAAGTCAACTCCACCGCCGCCATCTCGCCTCTACTCTGTGACAACTCGATTCCTCCCTCCTGGAGCTTCACCAAGCTACCACAGAGCCACTCCAACTGTTGGTCAGAGCTCCCCCTTGCCCATGCGACCCCTCCATGGTGGCCTCCCCGCTCTGCACCTAGTCTCCGTCGCCGGCCCGCCGCAGCCTCCCTCTAGCTCCACCGATCCCCTGGGTAAGCTCCCCGTGGCTTCCTCTTGCTCATGCTCCCACTATCACTCTCCCTCTTCCCTCTGACCGCCGCCGCCATTGATGACCTCCCCATACTGGGCAACTCCCCACCACTGCTGGACTGCTATGGTACCTCCTGGCCATGCCCGTCACCTCCCTCGGTTGCCATCTGGTCTCAGGTTTCTGTTTTGGTCATCACTGGCACCTCCCCGGCCGCCCCTCATTGTCGCCACCGCCCACCTCCCCTGGCCGTGCGCTCCTCCCTGCCTCCCTGTTTTCCATCTGGCCGAAAGCCCAGTCCTTCTCCCTCTCTCTCTTAATGACTTGTGGGCCCAAGTAGAAAATAACGTCTAGTGTCATCTATATCTTTTCAATTCATTTCTAAATCTTGGTATTTACATTTAAGAAAACAATGTGATAAAATATGAACTGCAAATAATAATAAGAATTTAATTGTAAAATTATAATGGATACTCTAACAATTTAATTTAAAAAACTTCAACTTTGGTTAATTATATGCCAACCAAGAAGTCCTCATATAAATGTTAATTAAAACAAGACCATGCCATGAACCATTTTCCAATTATAAGTATTTAGCTTCAAAGAATGTTAAGACTAAAATTTCATTATCTAAGTGGAAGGTTTAAGTCGAACTAAAGGCATCATATACTTAAATTGGACTAATTTCCTATCAACCAAGGAATTTCACGATGATGAAATTAATTAGGGCATGTATTTAAAATTTTGCACCCTACCCTGAGTTGAAATATGAAGCTTTACAAGATGATCGTTAGGACTCTCATCTCTGCTCTAGAAACTCAAGTGATAATCTTGGAACCTACCATATCTATTGATGAATAAGTCCCTGTACTGTGGTCTTTGTGGGGTGGGCACATGGTTCTTGTACAACAGCTTTAGACTAGCATCTTGAGCTTTAGGACAGGTTTAGACTAGCATCTTAGACTAGCTTTAGGACAGCTTTTGACTAGCATCTTAGACTAGCTTTAGGACAGCTTTTGACTAGCATCTAGGACTAGCATCTTAGCATATGCTTGGCTGGTTAGCAGCCTATAAATTTGTATCCCCAACCCCTCAGGTTGGCATGGCATTGTGTGAGAAATAAACAAGAAGAAAATTGCCCCATCCCCAAGTGTCATCCTCTCGATGAGAATAAGGGTCTTGCTATCACCAACAGCAAGACTCCAGCGAGTAACAAGTGGTATCAGAGCTATACTATCCTGTAGCCTGAGCATCTCCTGCTCATCTCCTTCTCCGGCCTCGCAGCAGCCCCAGCCGGTAGCAGCAGCAGCTCCGGCTGTCCCCGCTCACTCCTCTCCGGAGACGGGCAGCAGCTCGTCAGAAGCAGCCCTCTCTCCACGCAACAGCCCCCCCAGTAGCGCGCCATGTCCGCAGGGCAGTCTCAGCGCTCGGTCGCCTCGAGCACGCGGTGTCAGCAGACGGCCGAGCTCGCCGCGGCAGAGCAGCGCGAGCGAGCGGCGGCAGAGACCGCTGCGGCGGCGGAAAGGGCGTCAAGGCTGGCAGCGGCGGAGCTGGCAGCAGCCAGAGCGGAGGTGGAAGCGGCGGCGGCGGCAGATGCAGCGCGTGCGGCAGCAGCGGAGGTCAAGGTTCTGCGCGGCAGCAACAGCAGCTCCATCTCTGCTGATGACAGCGTCGACGCGGATCTTGAGCCGCTGGAGAGGGAGGCAGCGCGAGGGAGAGCGGCGCAGTGGGCAGCCGCGCACGCCCACGAGCGCGGCGGCAGCCCAGACAGGCGTGGACGCGCCAGTGACGCTCCTGGAGGAGGCGCGCACGGCGGCGGCGTACGGGTCAACGGAGAGCGCGGCCTTCACACGTGACGCGGCTCTCTCTCCCCGGTTCGGTACTGTGGTCACCACGAGTACCAGGCTGTCGTCAGGGACGTCGGCCCCGGCGGCGGGTGGCCTACCCTCACCAAGACCAACTATGTCGAGTGGGCTGCGGTGATGAGGGTAAAGCTCCAGGTGCGGCATATGTGGGATGCAGTCCGGTACGGCGACGTCGACTACGACCAGGATCGACGGGCGCTGGATGCTCTCATCGCTGCAGTCCCGCCCGAGATGCAGTTCTCGCTTACCAACAAGCGGACTGCCTTTATTTGGATTTATTTAGATCAAGTTCAATTGGATTTATTTAGATCTTTTGAGTTATTTGCCTTTATTTGGATTCAGTTGTATAGCGCATAATTAGAAATTGGAGTCCTGAAGATTTAATGGATCAAGCAAGATCAAGATCCAGATGAAGATGGAGGCCAACAGCTCATGACCATCGAATGAGAAAGCTTTGAGTGAACTCAAGGCCATGGTAAACCGCGCAAGGCAAGTCAATACTTTGATCATGTTGAACCTACATTTTTTGCAAATTATTTCTATTTTAAATTATCAAATTGCATGATGTTACTTCATATGCACATATATGTTTGTTTTAAGATTCTAGTTATATGCCCATTACTTGATTTGTTAGTATTACACCTCCTTTGGAACATTTGAATATTTGAACCTTGTCACCCTAGGAAAATTATAATGGTAACCTTTCAAAAATAAGTCTACAGTTATTCACCATACTTAATGCTGCTTAGATATTCAAGGGCACCAAAATGCCCCAAGCATCACTTTAATCATGAGAAGCTGATTTGGGAAGTCATGGGTGAAAATAACTGGTATATTTTGACATGGATATTTTATGCTCCCAAAAACCCCAACTTGCTTAAATATCTGGGCGGATGGTTCAGAGGTGTGGTGCAGTGGTGCACGAGAATGTGGTTAGTAGTAGAACCGCCCAGATAACCCTAAGGACCGAATCTTATGATGACCTCCCAGTGTACAACAGTACAACCACAAACTGGCAAATTGTAGGCACGGCTAACTAATTTGCATTGACCTAGCGTGGTTACGTGAAGGTGTGCACACGTGCAATGGGAAGGATGGTCTCAACCCCGCCTCTGCCCGTGACAGCTCAAGAGGGAAACTTCTCGAGGGATGGTCATATCCTATAGAAGAAAGACCTTAGTGGGTGTAACCACATTAGGAAGATGCATTGTAACAGCCTTGTGATGATCTACTCAACCGCATGACTAAGGAATCGTGTGGAGCAACAAGCGGATTGTCTCTTATGAGTAAAGTGTACAAACTCTGCAGAGTGAAAACTATTCGAATAGCCATACCCACGGTCAAGGGCAGACATGGGAATTTAACCAGATATAGTTCTATTTCAAATAAAACTTTGTGGGTGGAATTAGAAAAATGATGGGCAATGGAAAGCTCTGATTTGTGTTGCCCTGGGTATCGCCCCAATGATAAGGTAAGTGGTTATAATGCTGAAAGGTTAGCATATGGCGCAGGAACCATGTAATGGTGAATGGAATCTGGTTCGCTATTATTATTGCATTCTTTCACACATTTATAAAATCATGTTTTAGTACAAACTGCTAGGTCTCAAGAAATTTCTATGTATCATATTTTAAAAGCAATTTATGGCAAATAAAATAACCGAGCCACCATGCATGTTATGTATTTGCATCCTGTGTATTAGCTTGCGAAGCACGGTGGCTTGTGCTCACCCTCGCTCACTCAGTTAATCCAGAATCAGGAGTCAATCACTATGCTTCGGTAATACACCTGGCCATGATGGTGAAGAAGATGAAGATGTTAAGAACTAGGTCGCGAACCCCAGTTGGCTGCATGTGGGCACGTCCTGAGGTTCCCACCTGTGTGTTTCGTCTCCACTACTGCATGTTATTGGTTTCGTCCTGATCGGCCCATGAGTAAGTCTATTATTATATTAATGCTTCCACATGATGTGTATTTTGATGTTTAGTACTGTATCTGTGAGCACTATCTACTGATCAAGGGAATAGTACAGTGGAATCATAGAAAATTTTGGATTGTAAAATCCGGGTCCGACAGGTCTGGAGTGTACGTAGGGTTTGGTGCGTACATAGGGCAGAGCTCCTCTAGCTTCACTGGCACGTCTGGAGCTCATTTGCACGACCGAGATATCTAGAGTCCCTTGTTCAGGACTTCATCTCTAGCGCCCCCTATCTTGGCATGTCTCACCAGGAGCACACCGACACTTACCAAACCCAGGCTAGTCTAACTCAGCCTACTGGTATGCCGCTGGTAACGCAACAGAGTGAACAGTCTCCGTACCTCCTCTGATCCGACACACATGCACTAGATCGATTGTCCTATCCCATGAGACATGCTCGATGAAAGACAAGGCCGCACCCACGGATGCAGACGCAACGAGGAGACAGTAGTAGCTCATATGAGTAAGCCATATCACATCCCGTGTCAAGGCACTTTTTGTACTACTATATATGTACAACTTTTGATAATACAAAATTCTGCAAAAATTATACAATCAAGTTCACTGCGTAAGGATCCTTCAAAAAGTTTCATAATTTCTGGTGCTAATTTGCTAAATTAAAAAATGTCTACATATAGTTTATTAAATGATTTTCAAGTAAAATTCAGAAAGGATAAAATTACGCATAAATTACATAATGAATTACACTACATCGGGAACCTTCACAAAAAATTTCATAAGCTTTTGAGCTCATTTACTATAATAAAATTTCAACATGTAGTACGGGTAAATAAATTCCCTAGTTGTGCTATTAAACTAATTAATGACGGAGGCTAACCACCTGCCGCACGGTGGCCGTGTGGCAAGCCATGGATGCACAGCCACCGTGTGGTCCTCTAATGTGTCGCCAGCTCTGGCTCCACCACATAGTGGCTGAACGGCAAAAGTGCCATTTTTGGCATTGCCATACAACTGGCATTATTATTGTAAATAGACCTCAAAAATAGCCAAAAGTGCCAAAAAGCCCACTCCTTAAGCAGTCTGACTGCAAGGAGTAGCGCTCTGACCGGTTGGCCGACGTGACCCAAGGTCACTGGCGGTCGAACCGCTCGACCAATCTAACTGCTGCTTGGGTTGGTGTGACCAGAGCTCGGGTAGAGATAAGAACAACTCGGGTTCAAGCCTACAAAAGAGTCAATACAAGAGCTAATGCTCTAAATCTTATGAAACTTGTAATACACCTTCATAAGGATGTCAGGAACCTATTCAAAGCAAAGATCAATATCAAATTTTTGACCTTTATCGAAAACAAGGAAGGTTGCACCAATACCGGGCAAAACACAAGAATTTGAATCAAGACTTGCTCATGGGTAAAGGATGGTCAAGATGATCTTTGATCTACACCCACATGACTTAGCAAGCCTAACAATAGCAAAAACCAAAGCCAAAAACCCTCAGGATCAAAACCGCCCAAAATCACCCTTTCTTGAATCAAAATCAGGCAATCACAAGAACTTGCTATGGAAGGTGCTTAAATGGGTGAGATCTAGTATCAAAAGATATCTTCATCACTTATATATTCTTGGCACAAAGTAATATCAAGAGGAGAGAAGGAAACACCAAAAACCATGCCAAATCAAGATTCCAACACTTGAGCAAAGAGGAGAAAGACATGGACGAATTTTGACATCTATTGATGCTTGTAGATAAATATTTACAATCACTCTCTAGCTAACCACAAGCCAAAAGATGACAAAAAGTTTAAGACAAGGAGCTACAACCCATCTTCTAAAAGTTCTTTTCAAGAACCCCTACATCCTCAAGTTGGCTTGCTAGAGAGCTAACCCTAACTCTCTCTGCACATCTCCTTATATAGTAAAGACTTATAAGAAACCCTAACTAGCACATCTAGTTGGGTTTTATCCATTTACATGTACTAACCCCATTAACCCAACACCACACTGGGTTTTACACCTAATATTATCCCGTTAGTGAATCAACACTTGATCCACTTAGCATTTTCAACATATCATAGCATTTTTTAGCATATTTTTTGACCTAAACCACCTTCCTTGTCCCCAAGTTTTCGGTCTAGGGCAAAAAAACCATTTTGCCCCCCGAACCATCTTTCACAAAGCTTCATACTTTCTTCGCCTTGAAGCAGTCCTATGCATTATCTTCAACTCCTTGTAGCTCCAATAACTTGTTGCTAAGCCTCTCTTGCATCCGGATCCCACCAACTATCCTCGCTTGCAAACATGCCTAAGTTACTTGGCGCACCACATGCTGCTCCATGCACTGTGATGGCACCTGGCTTTTCTGACCATTCTGGGCTTCAGCTCCTTCCTGAGCTTAACCCGATTAACCTTGTCGTTGCCTGTCATGACCACCACTGGTAGCTCCGGCTCTGGTTCCGTGTCTTCCCGGCTTGTAACCACTCTGCTAACCTCAGCCATCTTCCAGCAGCACCTTGATCACTTTGGACCTCAGCTACACTAGCTTAATTCTAATCCCTTCCTACTCACCATGACCTAACTCCAAAGTCCTGCAACCGACAAGAAAAAGTAAACCATCACGTAGCACTGCATAATACATAAAATTATCAATAAACACAATTAATGAGCCATGAACACTTACCTTTCCCTCAAAGCATCTCCACATGGTTTGATATGTAACCCATAGTGCCCAACGACTAGCTGTCATGTCCTTACGCATTCGAACTCTTCCGAACCGTTTCTACGTGCATCGGCCTCGCCACTGGTACACACTACTACAGACAGTCCTATCATAGACGGTTCGAAACCGTCATCACAGACGGTTCCTGAACCGTCTGTGTTTATGTGTCAGTGATAATAGGTAAGCCGTCTGTGATAGTCGACTATCACAGATAGTTTTTTATAAAAAAACCGTCTGTGATATTGTGTATATCACAGACGGTTCGGTGTTCCGAACCTCTATGATATACAGAATATCACAGATGGTTAATAACAAAGACCGTCTGGGATATATATATATATATATATATATATATCACATACGCATACGGTTTGCAACACCGAACCATCTGTGATAGCTATTTCAACAGCAATTTCATTTGCTGTTTTTAGGCTGGCCTCAGGATATGCTAGCCATGCCCTCTGAAAACAAGCTACATCACGTATATAGCATAGATGAATGAAACAAATGGCCAGCTGATCACACACACACACATATAGAATGAAAATCATTACACAGATCTCACAAATGAATTAAATTGAATGAATTGTTTGATTAAGCACAATTGAGTGATTTGTACAATTGAATCCAATATTTTAACATCTAATTATCACCATTGCCAGGGTGGAACTCTCCAGTCTTGTTTATGATCTCTGATAGCAAGAATTCGGAGAGGTTTCTATGAATTTCAATGAGTTTGTCAAGATCATATGCACTTTCATCGAAGTCCACCCGCTATCGCTAGGAGCAATGTTAAGTCATTAATTAGCATGTGTGTGTATATATATACATATATATATAATCAGAAAATAATAATTATTGGAAGGTTCACAAACCTTTGGATCATTCATCTTAATTAGTGTCCATGATTTCCTTCATATGGTGGCAAACGTAGAATCCACGTACTTTGCCCTGTAGCTGTTTGTGGCACTACAAAAATAGAATTACATACATATGTATTTTCAATTCTAGAGGCACTATAACAAAGTGTGATATAGGATTGTTGTGTTGTAGCGGGTAACAGAAATCGCGTGTTGTGTCACAGCGTATCACTGATTTGTTGTGTCTCCCTCCTAGGGCAACATAAGTGGTAAATGACCTACGTGATTCAAAAAAGTTAGCCTTGGCCATTGCAAATGAAGGAAAGATTACAATAGAGTTACGTATGAGGAAATGAGTTTACCTGATAATTGCTTCTTGCACATGACTAAAGTCGTTGTTGCTCCTAAGTAGGGAATCAAGGTATATTACCTTGCTCCACTTTGGTACAATCAAATCAAAATCCAGTGAGACCTAGTCATGTGTGTCGCCATAGTGATTAATGCTAAGTTTATGATGCATATAAAGTACAAATGAAACTTGTGTGGTAACTAGTTAAGCACTTACCCTTGGTTGAAGGGTACCATGATGTACTCCTTGTCGCTGTGAGCGATCAATCCTCTCGTTATGTAATCTTGCACGAAGGATGCATTTTCATTAATAGATTGCTCAGAGACCAAGTGTGGATCGAGAAAACCGACCGGTTGTCGCCATCGCTGGACTTGTTGGATCATGTATCTATACATAAGGAAAGAGTAATGACATTTATCGGTATAACGTGAATGTAGAATTTCATTGTACAGTACACTTACAGTGTCCAACATCGTAGAAGTGAGACGTCGACTTCATCGAGATTGAATAGTAAGAATAAGTCTTTGAATGTCACGATGAAGTAGTCTGAGTCATGGAGGAAATTCGCCTCTGTATATCTCACAGTGAATGCACTCTACTGGTTTGGCCTCTGCATGTACCAGGTATGCAATGTATTGTAAACCAAACCAAGCCGGGGTAATTGTGACTCGGGGACCAACGACACTCCTAGAATGAATTTCCATGGTTCAAGACGCGCCTTAATTTTCTTTGCTTGAGTCTTAGAGCCTCGCATATGATACGTTTTCGGTGGCGTCTCCGCGGGAGCCGATGCAACAGGCTTCGGAACCGAAGCTGAAGGTGGAGCCACCAGAGGCGATGTGATAGGTCTAGGGCGATGTCCCTCTTGGGCCACTAGATGTGGAGTCATGGCATGGACAAGTCGAGGGCGATGTCCCTCTTGAGCCACTGGATGAATGTGTGGACGACATCCCCTAATGTCTTAATCTCTTTGTTTGGGGGCTTCTCAAGAGGGACGGTCTTAAAAACATCATTAATCATGTCCACATGAATCTTTATGAAACCGGTCTCTACTTGTACACCGTGCACCAGCATCCCTGACAGCAAAGGATACACCATCCCCCGCCCAGCGACAACGGGAATAGAGCCAACAAGCCTGACTCTGAGGATGCAAGGCATGAGCTCCTACATAACGACACAAGATGAGCTAAGGCGTCCACCAGAGAAATCTATGTAGCATTCTAAAGAGGTACATTACCTGGATGTCGTCGATAGGAAAGTGGGCATCGCTATGTTCAGTAATTGGTGTGGACGCGTAGCTACTACGACGTCGAGGGGGACTGAGTACCGCAGTAGTAGGGGTGGGTTGCGATTGGTTGTGGGCTTGTCTCAGTTCTTCCCTCAATGAATCTATCTCTCCTCAAAGTGAGGCAGTCTACTCTTGAAGTGAGGCAGATAGTTGTTCCTTAAGTTGAGCATGAAGCTCCTGTTTTATTTGTTCGTTGTGGTATACCTTGGACCTCTTCCTACTCCTATATGTCTCGGAATAATCTGGAAATCTGTGCCTCCAAGATACGTAAAACCCCAAGCCTCGTGTGCGACCTGGGTGCTCCTTGTTTCTCAAGGCATGTGATTAGTAAATCTCTCTCCCTGTATTCTTGAAAGGAGCCACGAGAAGATTTGGTAGTCAATGATTGCTGCAAGAGGCAATAATCATGTTATTTTTGAACCCATGAAGTTCAAGAGGTGTTAACAACTATGTAGTTTAACATATCTTACCAAGCATTGGGACACTTCCTCATCTGCGGGGTTTTTGAACGAGACACCCGAAGATGTGGTTGATGACCTCGCTCTTAACCAATTTCGAGCGCGCTCGTTTGCGATCCCGGCAAATGGCAGGGAGGCCTCCAATCGGATTGCGACCTCGTCCTGCACCCTCCACTGCGGGATTTTACCCGCGTACCCAGCGGTGCCGAGTCTGTGAGGGTGAGTGTTTTGTGACTGAAGAGTCTTGTGCACCACACTTTGTTGTTCAAATTCGGTCGTTGTCTTCATCTGCACAAAGGCCTCCCATGTTTCTGGCGACATAAAAGGATACCTCGTGAAGGGCGTGAGATCCTTGGCCACATATTGCGTGATAATAGTGCTCTTAAAATTCTTCCATGTTTTCCCATTGCGAGGAGCGCGTGCCATTGCACGAGTCCCTGTACTTCTGCTGAGATCTCGAACGAATTTGTAATTTCCTCCCATAGCTAATTTTTCTGATCGTTTGCCAAATGTTTCCAGCTTGGTATGGTGATGAGGACCCGTTGCCTTCCAATTATCCTGCAGGTAGTCCGAAATGATGCCGCTGCTTTCTTCGGTTGAAGAGGGACCCATCCAGAGAGACCACCGTGATGGTCATTCGGCCCTCTGGCCTTTTCGATACTCCTCGGCCACTCTTAGTTTTCCCAATCTTGGGAGCATGAGACCCAGATGACGACGATGAAGACTATGTGGACGCCATCTCTCTTCTAAGAAAAAACTAACTACAGTGAGCTATGGGCCTTCCAAATAGACCTTGTAGCTAACAAGTGCAACATATATCATGAAGTTCTAAAGGTCATAAAACAAAGTTCTATAAAACAAACGACACACACCAGTGTATCCAGTTCATTGAACCAGACACACTAGAGTGTATCGCTAGCTTCATGCCCTTTGAAGGTCTATGTGGCATATATTATTGCTACAAGGTCCTTTTGGAACAGTAATATGCCATTTGAAATATATCTTGTAGCTAACAAGTGCAACATATATCATAAAGTTCTAAAGGTCATAAAACAAAGTTCTATAAAGCAAACGATACACACCAGTGTATCCGGTTCAATCATTGAACCAGATACTTTGGAGTGTGTCGCTTGCTTCATGCCCCTTGAAGGTCTATGTGGCATATATTATTGCTACAAGGTCCCTTTGAAGATGACGACGACTGTGTGGACACCATCTCTCTTCTAAGAAAAAACTAACTGTAGTGAGCTATGGGCCTAAACAAAATTCTATGAAGCAAATGTCACAAGCCAGTGTATCCAGTTCATTGAACCGGATACATTGGAGTGTAACACTTGCTTCATGCCCTTTGAAGGTCTATGTGGCATATATTATCACTACAAGGTCCCTTTAAAACAGTAACATGCCATTCCAAATAGCTCTTGTAGCTAACAAGTGCAGCATATATCATGAAGTTCTAAAGGTCATAAAACAATTTAGCCAACTATTCAGACAGAGCACAAGATTGAAAAATGACAGTAATAATAAAAATTTAGCCATCAAGTGAAGCATATATCATAAAGTACTATTGAGGCAGAAGCGAATGGTGTCGGGAAGGAGCGGCGGCGGCGTGAGGTTGAGGCGGTGGGCGTTGGGAGGGAGTAGCGCCGGCGTCGGGAGGGAGTGGCGGACGACGATGGGAGGGAGAGGTGGTGTTGTTAGAGGTGGCGTCGGAGGGAGCGGCTGGCGTCGGGAGGGAGGGAGCAGTGGCGTCGGGAGGGAGCGGCCGACGTCGGGAGGGAGAGGTGGCCGGCGTCGGGAGGGAGAGGCGCCCGGTGTGAGGGAGTGGCGGTGTCGCGCGCGAAGGAGCAGTCAGATCTAGCAAAACCTAGCAGTGGCGGCGTTGCGCGAGCGAAACCTATATATAGGGAAACTATCACAGACGGTTCCATAAAAGAATCATCTGTGATAGTTATATACAGACGGTTCTATTTATAGAACCATATGTGATATGTCGAGTATCATAGACAGTTCTATTTATAGAACCGTCTGTGATATAACGAATATCACAGACGATTATATTTATAGAACCGTCTGTGATATTCGTCATATCACATATGGTTCTATAAATAGAACCTGCATCTAGAAATCATAAATGCTGGCCATGCAATATGAAAACGCAAGCATAATCATAAATATAACTATTTCTTAGTTCTTGAGTCATTTACAATTACAACGGAATATAATTCCATAATTTACGTCCCTTTCTAAGCACAACGTTGATATCCTTGACATATCATACACCTCTTTCCCGCTGAAAGGATTGGTGCTGAGTCATCCTCTTTTTTCCATCAAATTGTTTCTTCATCTTATGGTATGAGTGATACTTTGGAAGGAACCTACGGTAACGCATGTACACAGTTTTGCGCAAGTTGTTCAACCACACACTCTCGGTATAATCTGAGCAGTGCAGACCCGCTTTGGCTCCTTTTGTACTCAACCCTGACAGGTTACCAAAGGCAGAAAAATCATTAATGGTGCAGAACAACATGGCGCATAGAGTGATGTTCTCTCATTTGTCCGCATCCCATACATATACCCCCTCGTTCCACAGTATTGCAAGATCTTCTACCAATGGGGCTAGGAACACATCAATATCGTTCCCAGGTTGTTTTGGCCCTTGGATAAGTAGTGGCATCAAAATATACTTCCGCTTTATACACAACCAAGGAGGAAGGTTGTACATACACAGAGTCACGAGCCAGGTGCTATGTTGGCTGCTCATGTTACCAAAAGGATTCATTCCATCTGTACTCAACCCAACCTTATATTTCTTGGTTCCACACCGAAATCTACAAATATCCTATCGATGTTCCTCCACTGGGCAGAATCAGCAACGTGTCTTATCATTCCGTCTTTCTTACGCTGCTCCCAGTGCCAACACATCAATCTTGCATCCTTGCGGTTTGCAAATAAATGCATCAAACGGAGAATTACAGGAAGATACCACAACACCTTAGCAGGAGGTCCTTGCTTCACCTCGATGCCCTTCCCATCATCAGAGTCATTTTTACGCTTGTATCGGGATACTTTGCACACCAGACAAACATGTAAGCTAGCATACTCTTTACGGTACAGGATACAGTCATTCAGATATGCATGTATTCTTTCTACTTCCATTCTCAATGGACAAAGAATCTTTTTGGCTTGGTAGGTAGTTCTCGGTAACACATTTCCATTTGGAAGCATGTCCGCTAGGAGACCTAACAATGCCGTGAAAATCTTGTCGGACCAACCATTGCTTGCCTTCAATTTCAGCAGTTCTAGAACTGATGACAATCTCGTGTATTGCGGCTTGTAGCCCGAGAACAAAGATTTCTCTGAGTCCTCCATCAAGCCCTCGAATTTACCAAACTCTCTTTCACTGTAGTTCGCTTCTGCATCACGTAACATCTGATCCAGATTGTCATCCTGCGACCTATCCTCATGATCGAAAGTACAGTCCACAACTGGCATATCGTTGTCTCCTTCGACTATGTCATAACTACCTTCTTGTGTACTCTTCTCTTCACTGTGACTGGTCCAACATTTGTACCCTTTTCTGAAACCCCTTCGAATCAAGTGAGCTTCGATCTACGCTGAGTTGCTAAACATCTTTAGATTATCATAATCAATGCATGGACAGTACATATATTCCATCCCCTTCTTCAACATATCCAGCTCGGCCGCTATTCTAAAAGCAGACACGTCATTATTGTACTCTTAACTCACACGATTCTCAATGTACATCCAGCTTCGGTCCATCTACGCTACACAAGTAACAAATGGGTGTCAAAAATGATTATTAGCGCTACTACATAGCAAATCAGACTAACTATACTTACACATAGACATGCATCTATATATATTACGTAGGTATAGCTAGCTAGCCACATATTCATGACATAATAATGTTAAGCAAGAATATATTGAAGGTAGTGAACTATGTACTAGTACTTACCCATTCTAAAATTGAGCAAACCAACATTATCTTTCTAAACCTAACTAGCTAGCTAGATCTAAAATAAACAAAAACCTATCTATCATCTCTTTCAATTACAAAAATATGCATGCACATAAGTTATTAAAAGGAACTGAGTTCTAATATCTGATCACTAAGAAGACGGCGATATGTTTTCACCGCGAACTCCCTAAAGCCGGCCGCCTCGCTCCACCGATGCAGCGCAATGAAGACAATGATTTGTGTCGAGATTGAGCACGTACGCCCAGTATTTAATGGCGCAGATTATCACAAACAGTCTGTGATACCAATATAACACAAACGGTTTGTGATACCAATATAACACAAACGGTTCGTATTAATAACTATCTATGAATTATCACGGACGGTTATTAATATGAATCATCTGTGATATCCGCAATATCACAGACGGTTTTTTATATGAACCGTCTATGTTGTTCGCATCTTACACAGGCAGTTTATAACACGAACCGTCAGTGATATTAATATCAGAGATGGTTTGGAATACGAACCGTCTGTGATATTAATATCAGAGATGGTTTGGAATATGAACCGTCTGTGTTAATGCTTAAATATGCGTGCCCTAATCTAGCTCTTCTAAACTGTCCTCTCCCTCATCTTCTTCATCATCAGATTTCTCAATAATGATATCTAATATTCTTTTGATCTCCTTCCTCTCATCTATCCATCATGAGTTGTTCGGACGCAACCTTACACAGGCGGCCAACAATTTACGTCTAGAGCAGCTCCTCCACTCACGCCCTGCTCTCCTTCTTTGACTCGCTTCCATCCGTCAGCTGGACCTCATCATCCGCCGTCGACGGAGGTGTCTCATTGCCGCTCAGGAAAGGGAAACCGTCTTCAGCCTCGCTCTTCTCTGCAATGTGCACAAAGCGGAGGAAGCTCTTGTGGTAGTGCAGAGACACATGGATAACCTTGCTGATCAAGCAGAATTAGCAGATTCTGAGGAAGCTTATCATGGCATCCTCTTTGAGATTATAGGCCATGCTAATGATTTGCCCAGGCTAGAGGAGGAAGTGGAGAGGGCAAGGAAAATCTTCATGGCATTCGAGAACACAGCGGCTGACCTCCAACTCCAGAAGTCGAAGAAGAAGCATATGAAGCCCAGAAGATTAAAATCTAGAAATCTCTTTTTTTGGACTTTTGTAATAAATTTGCCTTGAATTTGACTCTCATCTCAGTATATAGCTTCTGTAGTTCATACGACAAAGGTTTGTGTTGTCTGGATTACCACAGACAGTTCGTATTAAGAACCGTTTGTGAAAGTTCACAGACGGTTATTAACACAAACCGTCTGTGTTGTCTAGATTACCACAGACAATTCGTATTAAGAATCGTATGTGAAAGTTCACAGATGGTTATTAAACCATCTGTGATGTCTCAACTATCACAAACGGTTCGTGTTAATAACCGTCTGTGAAAATATCACAAACGGTTGCTAGTATAAACCGTCTATGATAATTTAAGCACAGACGGTTCCGTATGAACCGTCTGTGATATACCCGTGCAGTATAGCCTCTTTTGTAGTAGTGACATCATATGCACCAACTTGCCAATTCATGATCCTTGTCTTCTCTATGCTTTCTCTTGAGCCACACAGCCTCATCCGGATTTACATGATTGCTTCAAACCTCTAAGCTACCTGTACATTCAAAGACCAAACAATTATATCGAGCAAAAATTGTATACACTTAACTTACGTTAGTCAAAAACATGTATCATGCAATGTAACACAAACCCTCATAATTCCCAAGCCATAATTCGACCTCGAACCAACTCAGCTACACAGGCAAAATGCACAAGTTTGATATCTTCAAAATGAGAGTAGCTAGTATATGCCCAACAAAATGCAAAAGTCTCATAAAATTAGTAATTTATCGTTAATTACCAAAATCAAAACAACGAAGGATGAAAACTTAAATATTGATGATATATAAGTAGTGACATTGCAAGAAAAAAAAACTAATAATGAACCAAGAAGTATAGTCATAAGGGTGTAAGGGGGTGTTTGTATTGGCTATGGCTGAATGCTTTTGACTAAAAATGAATAGTAGTTACTGAAAAAAGTGGCTTTTAGAAGGAGGAGACGAGCAGTGGGAAAGGCAATGGGAAAGTAAGGAAAAGATACGTATGCGAGATGGGAGGGAGGGTAGTGGAGTGCGTGATGTACTCATGACCTCTGTCTTATACTTGGAACAAGACGAGAGCTAAAAAATGAAGAAATCGCTTTGAGAAATAAAGTGTTCATATTGAGGAGCAAATAATAGTGGTAACTGTGAATGCGTGAGGCTGAAGTAGAAAAGTCTATATCGAGGATGGCAGTCTCACGGTGGAAAGAGATGTATATATGTAATTTAGGAAAAGAGGTGAATTTACTATATACATGTAGTCGACTCACTATTATGAAAATACATTGAATAGGTACCAACTTTACTATAGTCGACTCACTATTATTAAAATACATTAAATAGGTACCAACTTTACTATCTGCCTGCTTGATTAATGACTATTCATCGTTTTTTTTTTTTTGAAACTCCAATTCATCGGTTAGCTTTATAATCTTTTGCAATACTCTAAACTATTGCTAAGTGCTAATTAACAAAATTTAATACCGGACTAAAAGCCAAATAATGCTATATCGACTCAACATATAAATTAATGACACACACCTTGATCTAATTGTACTAATGTACAAAGTTCCGCATAACAGTATTTTTTAATCTATACAATGGATCACTTCAACCACACGAGTAGTCTTCTATGAAAGCATGAAAGCATCTTTCTTATTTATAACTAATTGATAGTTAGCTGATAGCACATGTATACTTTATGCACTCCGTTTTGGCATTTGTTTGGGCTTTTTTTTTTGCTTTTTTTTCTTGTTTTTGACGTCGGCTTTTGAAAGCCAAAACAAATAGGGTAGCTTTTTTCAAGCGGCTCCTCGAGAAGCCGCTTCTTCTCCAAGCAGTTTTCTGAGTCTAAAATTGTGTACACTGTCCGTATTGACATTTCTACCATCTGTCACCATCTCAAAAATTATAGTCAAAAGCTATTAACTGTAACAAAAAAATCATCAGCTGCAGCCCAAAACAGGGCCTTCGGCGTTAAACAATTGTTAGTTCATAAGAAAGTGTGTGTTTGTTAAGCAAACAGGACAAGCTAGCACATGCACGTTCCATGCATGCGCCGTCAAATAAACGGCCTGTCAAGCAGAAGCGTATGTAGGCTTGCCGAGTGTCCGTATCGAGCGGCCTCACACAGTGCAGCATCCCATGGTGCAACACTAAACCAAGCCTTACGTGCCACAGTTTAATCTAGCATGGTCTATCTATCAATCTATCTATCTACCAACCCATACATTGGCCTCGCATGCTATACCTAGGTACTCCAGCCGAGTCCCCACCAACAACACATCCTCCTCGAGCCTTGAACAAACCATCCATCACCTTTCACTTTTAAAAAGCAATAAGCTTTTGGTTTAATTTTAATTTATATCTTTACTTTGTGTACAACATATGCATGCAAGAAATGCATAATAGATTAGGATCATGCTACAGTGGACATAAAAGATGAAACCAGTCTCTCCATTAGCTCTGTAGTTTGCATGACGACATAGTCACGATGTTCCTTCATTATGTACTTACAGGGATTTCACCATGTAAATTCACAGGTATATGTTTTAGGGTCGTTCATATTAGTTTTTGCTGATAACTTTTAGTTTTAACTTATGAATAATAACAGGCTATAGAAAATCTTGTAGAGAGACACTCGCAACGATTTTAACCATATAAATGAAGTTACTATAACATATACTACAATCAATTAGTAGATCTCGTATTAAAAAGATATTTCATTTAAAAATTAGATAACTAATTAAAAGTACTATACGGCATTTCTTGTATAGTTTTTTTCATGGTTAGACTGGTAAGGAAGTCTCCATTGGTCAGCAACTGTACATACTGCAGCATTACGATCGAGCAGTACGTACGTACGTACCAGTCAAATTATAAAAGACAGACAAAGATCGACAGGGCAATTTCCATCTCGTCTCTCTTTCTCTTTCTCTTCTCTTTTCTTTCTGCGTCCTCTAGCGTTGGTACTGGAGAGACAGTGTCCGTGAAAGGAAGATGAAAAGATGAGAGAAAACAAGAGGAAGAAGAAAAAGAAAAGGTGAGAGAAGAAAGAGAAAGGCAGGGAGAGAAGGCGGTAGGCATGCACGAGAGAGCGGCGGTTTAGGGAGCAACCAAACCCCAGCATATGCATGCACACACAGAGCCTCCCTCACAGTGCGCGAGTGATCGAGACATGCATGAGGGCTAGCAAATGCTCTGCAGGTGCACGCATGCCATTAGCGTCCATCCAGTCCACGACAAGAGAACGTTAATGGAGCCGTCCTTAGTTTACTACCCGCTAGCTACTACCCCCATCAATCTTCTTCTCACTTTAAAAAATTTACTTCAGGCTCACACATTCTCTCTCTCTCTCTAGAATGTGAAGGCATATGTGATTAAATTATTTACCCGATCATACTCTTTTATCTCTCTCTCATCGTTTTTCTTGGGACATCACATCACTTAGCCCGGAGATTGGCTATCCATTGCTTTACTTAACAGGTTATTCGCTGTTTAACTATTATCAGCTCCACGCTCTTCCATGCAAAACCACAGAGGCGCCACCAAGTCGGAGCCAGGAATGGAAGCGACACATGCAGTAAAAAATTGCAGCGTAGAAAGATTAGGTACGTACGGCTAGGATCGCTCTAGGGAATTAACAGTACCTACTTGTTTGGAGTGAGTACAAATTTAACTAGGATAAGTTTAAAATTTCATGCCGTGCGTTCCATGCCACAAAAAACATATCGAGAGAAGCATCACAGTGGATCCTGACAAGACTTTGTTAGTCCTTGCATGCATGCTTAGGGTGAGGCCATATAATAGGGCTGATTTATTACCAAGGTTCTTCACTCACACAGCAATATTAACTAGCTAGACGTACGACTGTACGAGCAGCTGCATTCTCCTAGGGGAGCTCGAGGGCATATTCTTTTTTTGCGAAAGCTTATGTTTTTATCCGTGATTTGTGATATTTGGGCTGTTTGTATAGAAGATTATAGAGTAACAGAAACTTACAAACGGTTTTTGCCGATATAAATGAAGTCGGTACAGTATATACTACAATTAACTAGTAGACCCTATCTAAAAAGATACTTTGTTTAAAAGTTAATTACTGTAAAAAAAAATCGAAAAACAGCTTCTAGAAACTGAAAAGAACAGCCCCAGTGTATCTATAAACTTCACCACCTTATAGCAAGAAGATTTTAACACTCAATGGCACCAGTCATTTGGGCATTTGTTTTTGGTTTATAGTTTTTTTAGCTTTGTATCTTTTTTTCTATATTCGTTTGCATTGTTCATGATGGACTAACCTGTTTTTTTCATTTTGATGAAAGCTTGAAAATTATCATGGTTCAGCACCATAGGAACATCCAAATCCGCCCCCCCCCCCCCCCCAAAATCAATGTAACATAGCAAATAACCATTTGAAATTCCATGTTCAGATTGAATTTGTATTTGGAGAACAAAAAGAAATCCAGACAAACCAAAAATAATAAAAAAGTAAAGGACGATAGTTATTATTCATACCAAATTTCTCTTTCGTGTTTCTTCAAGCTCATTTTAAGGACGATAGTTATTATTCATACCAAATTTCTCTTTCGTGTTTCTCCAAGCTCGTTTTGAGTTTAAACTTGAAATTTTATAGGGTAAATGGGTAATGTGATGCTCCATAGACTCTCTCCTTTTTTTTGAAAAAAATTTATTTTGATAGTGTGCAAACTAAAGTAGTTTTCATGTTCTCTCCAAAATTATGATTTTCGTTGGATATTTTTTCCCTTTAATGAATTATTCTCTAATTTATCAAAAAGCATCTCGAATTGCATTCATGTATAAAAGGTCGATTGACTCACGAATGCAGCTGACCTATTTAGAAAAATATATAGCCTACATTTTCAGCCAAGCAAATATACAAATTAGTGGTCACTTCTTGAGCCTCATGTCCCCGATCCCCAAGGCCCTACCTGGTATCATCAGGGTTTTGTATCCCATTTTGAAACCGGTTCCTAGAGAGCTTAAGGAACATATTTCAGCTGAATCTATGTGATTCTGCATATTTCAGCTGAATCTATGTGACTCTGCATCCTTCAACAGATCGACTTGAAGTTGTTCAAGTGTCCGTTTGGAATACATTAATTTTGAGGAACAGGCCAATTCCTCCAAAGTTCCCATGTAATTCCTACTTCCCAATAGGGCCTAAAGTTGTGCCAAATGCACACATGCACCTACGGAAAACCCAAAAGCTCACCAAAATACCAACCAGATTTTCACCTAATTTAATTGAAATCCATTCATGAATAACGTTTCTTTGTTTTTGAAAATAAGTTGGTGAAATAATGCAACTTTACAAAATGACGGTTATATGGTTAGAATCGGTGAGAATTAGTAATTACCCCTGGTAGGAAATAATAAATAATTTGGACTTAGGAAAAAGATTAGATTACGGAAGTAAATTGTACATTGCACTACCTAAATTGATATGAGTCGTAAGAAAAACATATGTTGCCAATATTTGCACCACTCTTAAAAACCGCCACCCTAAACCAGCTTAATGACAATATTTGCAAATGGAGCTTGCTTCAGCAAGGTTGCAACAGGCAGTGAAGCTGGCCAGCGTGGTACATGCATGGCGTCTACAAATGGGCCCGTGCTGTCAGTAAGACGGTTTGGTTTGGGGTGGATGGTTCTTAAGGCTGGTGCAAAGTGAAGACTAAATTTCATTAGACATAATGCTATGTGAAAAAAATTGGCATGCACATCTGGTGTTTCATACAAGAAGTTAGGTGGTACTATGTGCAATTTACTCAAATTTATAGAGCGTGTAAGCTTCAGTCAACAACGCGCGCCTAACTAAGGCAAATTCGACTCGGGGCTTTCTGCACCCAAAACCCCCAACACGTCCACATAACCATACGAAGACATGGGCTCACGGAACGCAGTCACACACCTGAAAGAGCCGCTATATTCTACTGTGCATGCAGCTACGCAACACTACACCACAATAGACAGAACCGAGAACCGAACCTACAGCACCAAAACCCTTACGAAAAAGCAAGCAGCGTAGGTGAGAGGGAGCAGCATCCATCTGGCTGTTTCGATGGTAGGAGCAGTGCTTAAAGAGAGAAAAAGAAGTGCAGAGCAGGAGCATGGCAGGGCAAGCACCCCCTCTCCCTGCTGCAGGCACAGGGGAGGGGGAGGAAAAAAAGGGAAAGGTGACAGAGGAGACAGACAGGGCGCAATCATGCCCACCCCACTGCACGATTCCCACCTACAGAAACCGCACAACTGCAAGCGTCCACGGGCCAGTTTCCTTGGCCTCTCCCAGACCACTCTCTCTCACCTGCACGCCTCCCACTTTCTTTCTTGGACAATGTGACATTCTCCCCTCCCAGATTCTCTCTCATAGTAAAGTATTTTCTACCAGCCCATAACGTAGCATCGCATAATGGAAGTAGGAATTGATCCAACTTGCTACACGACCATAGGCGACAAGCTGCTCCGTGACAAAACTTTGCTGCTTATAAATACGCACATTCCCACCACCCCACCCCTGGCCTCACCACAGACGCACACGGCAACGTAGACAGGCAAACGGCAACTCAAGAAGAGAGTTTGTCCATCGTCGTCAGCTCATACATACAGTTGTCTTCATCAACTGATCGTCAATGGGGATGCAGAGCAACGAAGGCACGGTGATGTTCTCCTCCATCGCGCTGCTGCAGCAGAGGTTCAGGGAGCTGGAGAGGATCAAGGAGAAGCGGGAGGAGAGGCTTCTCCAGATGCTCGCGCCCCGCGCCGGCACGGGTCGCCCCGACGGCGGTGTTACGGCCGCCGCTCCCAGGGAGGCGCCGGTGAAATGGTTCTTCCACCCGGAGCTGCTGTATCCTTGCAGGCCTCTGCGTGACACTGCTGCTACCTTATTTCCGGTCGTGCCGGCGACCGCCGCCTGTGAATGCAAAACCTTCCAGCTCTGCGGCGACTCGCTCGCCGTCGACCTGTGGCCCAGTAAGGCCTACAAGCATGTCTCCAGTGAAGTTGACGTCGACACCTCACTGCACCTCTAGGTTACTACTACGGCTACTAAAAATGTTGTCCTAAGCTGTTGTTAACCTGCTCAGTCTCAACGGTGTTACTCTCGCTGTTTTTGGTAGCCTGCTGTGTTTCTCCTCCGGGGCAGGAGGGCCGTGAGCTGTAATTATTGCCAGTAGTATAATGGTGCTGGTCGTTTCCTTGGTTACCTTGTCGCCGTAGAACTGCCGGCATCTTCCATTTGGGCACTCCTATCATCTGAGTTTGAAAGTAGCTCTGCAGGGCAACCATTTTCTGATATATCAGGACACACGTCATCATGGCTATCAGAAGAATCACCCGAGTTCTTTTTCTTCCGTTTGATGATCTTTTTCGAAATCAGCCGGTTCACGCCCTTGTTGTCAACATCTACACATTCGCTGCTTATTGGCTTGAAACGGACTTTGCCGACCTTTCTTGCATTAGCTTCAATTATCTGCAAGCAAAGGAGGCCAGATAATTTAAGAGGTAAATCGTTTAGAAAATAATTTCAAACGGTAATAGGTACGGCTTAAAATATATGATGATACATTCCTTTTACAAGAGAGAGAAACTATGGGTTCCTACTTCCTGGTTAAAGAACTGATGCTAATGCTGACCTAAATTGTAAAAGAAACTTTGGGAGAATGATAGTGGCAGCAACTAAACTAAGGCTGAGCCATGCCAATCTCACTTAAATAACCTAACGTAACTAAATATTTCAGTATGTTGTGCTGAACTTGGTTTCGAAGTTCGACCATTTTGCTATCTGTGTTTTTGCTTGATTTTTTTTCAAAACAAATTAAACAAAAGTTGAAAAAGTAGATTTTGAACAAGAAATTGCAACATTAAATTTTCCTGCATTCCCTAAAAAATCCTGCATAAAATAGAAGATTAAAACTTCAAAGTTAGTATATTTTTAATAAGAAAATGGAAAAGAGAAACAAACAATGGCAACCATCATCATCCATTGGAACTATTGTTGTGTTTATCTGTTAATTATGTGAAAAAACGTAGTTTCTTTACTGTGGTACATCTCACTTATAGCTAAAAGCCTAAAATAGTCACTCTTAAGACTTGAAAGACAGTATTTTATTATGTTGCTTTTTGATTAAATACATTATACTAGCATTGTAATACACTAGTTTTCTTTCATTCATGCATTAGTGAATTAATTGTTTTACTGTAGATGTATACTAGGGAAGATGAGTGCAAGGCTACAAAACCTAGAAGTTGGTTGTTTCCAAGATGTTGGCCACTTTCTAGTAACTAGCGAGGAACCATCCAGTTTTGGCCTATTTCCACTAAAGTGGAAAGGATACAATGAACATTTCATTTCAGTCTCAACAAGCCAGGATTTAGAACCCTCCATCAGAGCCGATTAAAATAACTGAACCAAACTAACTATCATTAGGTTTATTATGTTCTGTTACTGAAATATAATTCAATTCATCATGTTTCTATTTTCAAAAACGATAAATGGAAAATAAATAAACAGCAGAACCCGTAAATCGAACATACACGGATACACCTGTATATACAATGACAAAAGATATTTAAAAGGATAATGCAGTACAAATGGCACAGATACAAAAAGGAGTATCGTTTGCATCACTTACATGCTGCAATATATCTTTTCAGTAACCTTTTTGCATTCTTATTTGCACTATGAAGCATCTAGATTGATGTCAGATAAAGTTCGAGTAGTTAGGTACTTTGTATGATAAAACCTAAGCCAATGTGACCACTCCAACCTCCAAGTCCTTCTGAAAACTTACAATCTACTAGCAGTCCTCCGAAATGATGAAAGAACTAAGAACGAAAGCCCTTGAGGTGTGTATGCATTATCATTTAGTTGGATAATTACTTTTAACAAACAGGGTTCTGGGTAGTCCTGGCAACAAGAGCAAGTAAAATTTCTAGTGGCATATTTCTAGCAGCAACAACTAACAAGCAAACGTCAGAATACTAGCTACATTGTGGTACTAAAGACCTCGTGCCAGATCTTGCTGCAAACAGAGCAAGCAAAGTATTGTCACAATTTACCTCAAGTTCATAAGCTTGAGTTCTTTCTCCATCATCTTGGCGATCAGATCCTTCCTCCTGGTATTCATCATTTTCTTCTCTGTTATCCTTTTCGAGTATTACAAGCATCTTCCCACCTTCTTCTGGTATATAGCCAAAGGATTCACAGACAAAACCAGACACCATCTCATACTGATGACCCTGCAAACATATGTATTTCCTTGTGCTTCAGGATTTCAGTCAATTGTAAAAGAAAGAATCATAACAGAACTACACAGCCAAATTATTTTAGGGGTGGAAGATGCTTTATGCAGCGATCAACAAAAAACCTCAACCCACTGAAGTGCCAATCAGGGAAGACCAGATACCCACCTTATTTCTACCATATTGAGCCTTAACAATCTTGGAAGTTCCATTAGTTGACAAAAGTCAAATGATTTTATTGCACATACTATGTCATGTGGGGGCTAACATATACGCAGCGCAAAAACGCCAGCCAACTCAACGACACCAATAGATGAAACAGCGGCAGCGACAACAACGGGTGACGTGCTATAGCGTGAAAAGGAGTTGGCAACGACTCTGCAGCAGTGCGTAACAGGGGAGTTTCCGAGTTAGGCAGGTTTTGGAATATGGAGACATGAGGCTTTGTAAATTAGACTCCGGGTTGGATTAGGCCAGTTAGATATGGGAAGTCAAGTCGGATTGCATGCCTTTAAATAACAGGCTTGCAGCTGTAATTGGACAACAAGAATCAATCTATTATCCTTCTCCTAATTTCCGTTTCCCTACCCTAAATTCCGGCACCCGTCTCCTGCGCCCTCTACTACCTACAGTTGACGGTCATGGATCTACCTAGGAGCCGCAAGGGTCGGGGCAACCGGCCACGGGTTCTACATAACTATCATCTACGTTCTTTGGGTGGTGCATGTGACAACTTGGTATCACAACCAATGGCAGGTGGCTCGGAGTAATCTGGATTGACATATCAATTTGTGGAGCTCACGGTGTCCCTCACGAAGAAGCTCGGCAAGATCAAGGCTGGTCTCTCTTCGGAGCTCGGGCTCATCAAGGATCGGATAACAACATTTGAGAAGCAGTTTGCTGACGGGTTGCTGCTTTTGCCACCAGGGCTGGCGCCCACCGTGAACCCGGCCATAGGTGCAGCCCAAGGGAGCGGCATTCATGAAGGACATCACGCACCGTGGTTTCACAAGTTAACATTCTCAACGTTTGATGGCAAGGATGACCCTCTCAGTTGGCTTAACTACTGTGAACAATTCCTCAAGGGGCAGCAAACACCGGAGAACAAAAAGGTTTGCTAGCCTCTTACCATCTAGTGGGGGCGGCGCAACAATGGTACTACCAACTGGAAAGAGACGAAGCTGAAGTATCATGGCGCCAATTCAAGGAATACTGCAATCTCCGTTTTGAGCCACCAATCCAGAACAATTTTTTGGGGGAGTTGGCCCAATTGCACGCCACCGGATCGGTGGAGGAATACCAGGAGAAGTTCCTCGCCCTCCTTTGCCATGCAGACCCAATGCCAGCACGGCAACAGGTGCAGTTGTTCACATCAAGCCTCGTACAGCCGATCAGAGCTTACGTCGAATTACAACGGCCGGTCAACCTTCAGTTAGCAATGGCGCTAGCCCGTGCGTATGAGAAGCGGCATGCCCTAGCCAACACGGCAACCAAAACCGTCAGACGACCCAACTCGTTGCCCTGGGCGGGCGAAGTCCCTCCAATAGATGGTAGTCCTCTCCAGGCAATGCCCAATACCGACGTTCCCAAGTATTTGCCGCTTGCAGAGGGGCCATCTTTGGCTGGGCCAACGCCATTGGCTAGACGACATCTCATGGCAATGGAGATGGCCAAGCGCTGTCGCAGTGGTCTCTGCTTCAACTGCGACGAAAGATTTGTCCCGGGGCATCGTTGCAAGAAATTGTTCATGCTTGAATGTGTGTTGGATGATGACAACGAGCAGGATCCGGACGGCATTGGCGTGGATGATCCGTCCATATCTCCACGCCCTGACGGGGTTCTAGCCGCGCACCATCTAGACAATGTGCATGCCTGTCCGAGTACCAGTCAGCTGATCGCCCTTCTCGACATGGGTTCCACTCACAATTTTATCTCCCAAGAAGCGGCAACTAGGGCAGGGTTGGCGATATGTCCATGGCAAGGGCTGAAGGTGACGGTGGTCAATGGTGAGCAGGTGTGCAGTCCGGGCATCTATCCAAAGATAGAACTGTGCATCGCTCAAGAGACTTTCTTAGTCATTGTTGTGCTATTCCATTAGAAGGCTTTGACATCGTCCTAGGAGTCCAATGGTTGCGGCTGCTAGGACCTATTGTGTGGGATTTCAGTGCTCTAACCATGGCGTTTCAATATGGTGGCCGTCAGGTGACTTGCAAAGGATTGACGTCCACCTCCACACAGGCATATGCACTGTCAGGAACCTGTTCGGATTTTGCTGAGCTCTTCACTAAACCAAGCGGGCTACCATCGAAGCGATTCCAAGACCATCACACTCGCCTGATTGGGGGGACGAAACCCATTGCCATGCGCCCATACCGCTACCCCCAACTACAGAAAGATGAACTAGAACGACAATGTGTTGCGATGCTGCACTAGGGTACTATCAGGCACAGCTCTTCGGCTTTTTCTGCTCTAGCGTTACTTGTGAAGAAGAACAATGGCTCTTGGCACTTTTGTCAACTATCGAGCCCTCAACGACAAGACAATTAAAGACAAATTTCCAGTTCCGGTGGTGCAGGAATTGTTGGATGAACTCAAGCATGCTTGCTATTTTACCAAACTGGATCTTCGATTGAGATACCTTCTAGTTCGCATGCATCCGGACGATGTGGAGAAGACGACTTTTCGCACACATCAGGGGCAGATCGAGTAGAAGTGCAGAAGTAGACTGCCTAGGAGGCTGAACCGTTGGTGGCGAAGAAGGGCGGAAACCATTAAGCGTGATCTCCATGAGAGGACCATAACCTGTAGTTCGTTCCATAGAGCTTTGTTCTCGAGAATGGGATCACGGCAGATGGAATGGAAGCCATCGGTAGACGGCGCTGGACGGGTGGCACTGGGCGGCGCGGTGGTTAGATCAACGTTAAATCTTTTTTCTTTTTTTCCTTCAGCATTTCTATGGAGCATGTAGAAAATGCATCTTACTTTTATGTGGAGCATGATATAATATGCTGAACCCCTCTAGTCACAAAAAAGTCACATGTTAGATATGTATTATATAGTTGTGTATTTAACTTGTTGTGTAGGGGGTTTCATACATATATACCATACATGTTCGTGTATATATATTGGCCAATTGGCCTCATGTTAAATACAAGCACTATTCATAACATGGTATCACAGTGGAAGAACCGGATCCGGATGATGGCTGCAGGTCGACGGGGCAACCCGATCCAGCTACGACTCCCAAGATCTGTCGGCAGCAACCAAGTCGGGTGGTAGCCGTGGATTGCATGGTGGATTGGTGCAGCGGTGGTCGACAGGAAGATTCCGGCGAGGAACAACGGAAGGCGACGGGCAACAGTGGACAGCGAAAGTCAATGGCAAGCGCAGAGAACCACCAGATGGTATCTGCAACTGACGAGATGAATCAGCAGCAGCGCGAAAAAAACTTAGGTTTGGCTTTGATACTATGTTATGAATACCACCCCTATAGTCACCACTTCACCACAACATTTGGTCTCTTTGGTGCCTCCTTCACAGTTGGCACCTTCGCCACTGGCACCCTCCTGAGGTTACTCCTGACCTTATCCTGTCTTATCCTCTACCATACTCGTCATCCGCAAGTTAAGGATTCTTCTGATGTGCCCTCCTTCTGATGGGTCATCCTCTTCGGCCTCTCAATATGCTCTTCGTGATCGCTACACTATTCGGCCTCTTGAGCGTTTTAGCTTTGCTGCTACTGCTCTTGTCAAACCGACTTCTTATCGTGATGATGCTGCTCATCAGGAGTGGCAACATGCAATGGCAGAGATCACTGCCCTTGAGCGTACTAGCATGTGGGATCTTGTATCTCTTCCTGCGTGTGTTACTTCTATCACGTGCAAGTGGGTCTATAAGGTTGAGACCCACTTTGATGGTTCTACTGAGCGCTACAAAGCTTGTCTTGTAGCACGTGGTTTTCAGTAGGAGCATAGTCGTGACTACAATGAGATCTTTACTCCTGTCGCTCACATGACCACCATTCACACTCTCCTTGTTGTGGCCATTGTTCGACAGTGGCATATCTCTCACTTGGATGTCAAAAATATCTTTCTCAATGGCGAGTTGCGTGAGGTCTAGTGCAACAGCCCCTAGGTATTATATCCCTGAGGGTATAGTTTGTCGCTGTTGTGGCTACAGACCAAACAGAGAGAGAGTATGATAGTGGGGAGTTAGGTGAGTAAAAATGGCTTAGGGTCTTTCCCCATGGCCTATGTCCTATATATATATGGGGGATTTGCTCATGTGCCCCAAAGTTTAATGGCGTTTGCTCATTTGCCCCATGATGTCTCACCGACATGTGGGTCCAGGACCCACATGTCAGTGAGACATCATGGGGCAAATGAGCAAACGCCATTAAACTTTGGGGCAGGGGAGCAATTTTTCCTATATATATATATATCCACATGGGGAGTCAGTGAGACATCATGGGGCAAATGAGCAAACGCCATTAAACTTTGGGGCAGGGGAGCAATTTTTCCTATATATATATATCCACATGGGGAGTGCTTTTACAATTATACCCTTACACATGAGCACTTCCCTCAGGGGTACCAATGTCACTATACATGTCCCATTCTGGGCCTTACACTCTCTTACCAGGCCTGCTGGGCTTAGGTGGAGGCCACACCTACAACAGGAGCCTCTCATGGTGAAGGGCTTCACGGGCCGAAGCCATGTTGCCGAGCCCTTTGGCCCCCTCCGTCCCTGCGGCCTGTGAGCTTTTTTAACGTTCGTCGAAGTGTAGTGTTCGCCTTATTGCGAAGGTATGGCGCCGGGCGGCTTGGCGAAGGCTTCGTCACCCACAGAGTCCTGCCATGGTGGGGTCGGGGTTGTCGTCCGGAGCGAAAGTCGAAGTCGAGGTTGGGATCGCCACCGAGGGGTCGGATTGGGGGTTGAAGTTGCCTCCGATTTGGCGGGGTCGGTGATTGCCTGGGCCGGACTGGGGGTGTTGGCGGAGTCAAATGCGTCGGCATAGGTGGGCGGAGCGGGTCGTAAGTCGTCGCGCGCGCGCCTCCGGCGTCGAGCGCCCTTGACGATAAGCGGCTGCGTTCGTGCCGTGTTTGTTAACGATAAGCGCCTATTTTTCTCGGGAGCTTGGTTAGCGTCTGTTAACGGTAACTTGTCGCACCTGCTGCGTTCGTGCCGTGTTTCTGCAAATAACAGCAAGGTTTGCCCTGTTCTCTTAGACAGACTTACCTTCAATCGGGGCTTCTGATCGAGCCCGTCCGAATTACTTTCGAAAGAATGTTGATGCACTGAAGGTGGCCTGTTTATGAGAACAAGCCAAAACTTGGCGTGACATAACCTCCGCCGGTACGATGTGTGGGGAATGCCGACGGACGAGTCCTTGCGCGCGAGTCCGCTCCTCCAATCCGAAGCCGAGGTCGAGACCGTGGGTGCGTTGGTGGCGAACGGCGAAGTTCTGTGCTGGTGTCATGCCGTCCCACCGACACAGTGCCTACCGCCGAGGCAGTGCCTAGGAGGCGAAGTCGAGCGCCGAGGACGTGCCGTCCCGCCGAGGTGATGCCTACAAGGCGGGCAGCAAGGTGGTGCTCCGAAGCCGCCGGTCTCCTACCTTGGAGGATAGTAGCCGCGGAGAGCAGACGCTTGCGGGGTGGTCCGAGGGTGCTACGTGCGTGGAGGTAGGCGCGCGGGCGCTCCGTCCCCTATCCTTCGAAGCGGTGGTAGCGGAGCTGGCGCCTAGTCGAAGTAGACGCGCGAGCGCTCCGTCCCCTACCCTTTGAAGCGGTGGCAGCGGAGCTAGCGCCTAGTCGAGGTAGACGCGCGAGCGCTCCGTCCCCTATCCTTCGAAGCGGGTTGCAGCGGAGCTGGCGCCTAGTCGAGGTAGACGCTGTTAGTCGCTGGATTCTTGCTCTTGGTGATAGCAAGATCCTTACTCTCATCGAGAGGATGACACTTGGAGATGGGGCAATTTTCTAGGTTTATTTCTCACACAATGCCATGCCAACCTGAGGGGTTGGGGATACAAATTTATAGGCTGTTAACCAGCCAAGCATATGCTAAGATGCTAGTCTAAGATGCTATCCTAGATGCTAGTCAAGATGCTGTCCTAGATGCTAGTCAAGATGCTGTCCTAGATGCTAGTCAAGATGCTGTCCTTGAAGGGCAGCAAAAGCCAACACAGAGACTTATCCATCACTCTCCCCCTAAGTCTTGTGTGTCTCCTTGTGAGGAATCTGAGCCATCCCGATCCTGGCGCGAAGCTCCTGGAACTTGATCCGCCCAAGAGACTTGGTTAGGAAGTCGGCGAGCTGGTCTTGGGTGTTGTATAGTTGCCCCAGACACTCCCTTCATCCAGGCAGCTTCTGATGAAGTGATACCTCACCCGGATGTGCTTGCTGCGCTCATGGAATACAGGGTTCTTCGCCAAGGCCAAGGCGGACTTGCTGTCCACCCTGAGCTCCACTGCCTCCGCGTCTCTGCCAAGGAGATCGCCAAGCAGCCGAGCCAGCCACAGAGCCTGAGTAGAAGCGGTAGTGGCTGCAATGTACTCTGCCTCGCAGCTAGACAAAGCCACCACCTGCTGCTTGACCGACTGCCAGCTGATCGGACATTTGCCGAGGAAGTACAGCGTCCCGCTGGTGCTCTTGCTCGTGTCGATGTCGCTGGCGTGGTCGCTGTCGCTGTACCCGATGAAGTGCGCCGCACCGGGGCACCTTGGGTAGTGCAAGCCGTAGTCGGAGGTGCCTGCGACGTAGCGGAGGATCCTTTTCACGGCCTGCTGGTGCTCCGTCGTCGGTCGCTGCATGAACCGGCTGACGTAGCCGACGGCGAACGCCAAGTCCGGTCGCGTGTGGACAAGGTAGCGAAGGCTGCCCACAATGCGCCGGTACTGCGTCGCGTCCACCTCCGCCGTACTCTCATGACAGCTTCAGCCTCTCCTCCATAGGAGTGTGGGCTGGGTTGCAGTCGGTGAGGCCGCCCAGCTCCACGATGCGCTTGGCGTAGGCAGTCTGGCGAAGAGAGATGCCGGAGCTGTCCTGGTGGACCTCGATCCCGAGGTAGAAGGAGAGGGGCCCGAGGTCGCTCATCTGGAAGGTGGCCTTCATCTCCGCCTTGAATGCCTCGATCTCCTCCTCCTTGGTACCGGTGATCACAAGGTCGTCGACGTAGACGCCTATCAGCAGGGCATTGCCTCCCTTGCCCCGCCGGTAGACCGCGGCCTCGTGAGCGCTCTGCTGGAATCCCATTTGCTTGAGGGTGGAGTCCAGCTTGGCGTTCCAAGCTCGCGGTGCCTGCCGCAAGCCGTAGAGGGCCTTGCGCAGGCGGAGGACCTTGCTCTCCTTGCCGGGGATGATGAATCCCGGCGGCTGGCAGACGTAGACCTCCTCCAAGTCGCCGTTGAGGAAAGCAGACTTGACGTCCATGTGATGGACGCACCAGCCCTCCTGGGCTGCGAGGGCAAGGAGGAGACGCACGGACTCCATCCGTGCAACAGGCGCGAAGGCATCGTCGAAGTCGACTCCCTCCTGCTGGACGAAGCCACGTGCCACGAGACGCGCCTTGTGCTTGATCACCTCTCCGGCCTCGTCTTTCTTGAGCTTGAAGACCCGCTTGAGAGAGATGGCGTGGTGGCCGGCTGGAAGATCGGCCAGCTCCCACGTCTTGTTTCGCTCGACGGCGTCCATCTCCTCCTGCATCGCGGCACGCCATGCCGCGTCTCTCTCCGCCTCGGCGAAGGAACGAGGCTCGCCGTCGTCCTGTGCGAGGTGCAGCTCCGCCTCGAAGTCGCGCTGCGCCAGTTCAGGGACCGGCTGCTCGCCGAGGAGGTCGTCGACAGTACGGTAGCGCAGAGGCTCGCCGCCGTGGTAGGCGTCGATGCGATCCTCGTCGTTGGACAGCGGAGTGGCGAACTCCACCGTGCGCTGCTCGTCGTGGGCCGAAGCTGCCGGTGCCAAGCCTGAAGGAGTAGGCGCCGGTGTAGGAGAGCGAGGCGTGGCCGGCGGTGCTGGCGGTGGACTCCTCGAAGTGGACGTAGTCGACGACGAAATCGCTGGTCCGTCATCCACCATCTTGCCCCACGTCCAGCCTCGCCCTTCGTCGAACACGACGTCCGCTGTCCCACGACGAGGACCGCGTCGACGCCTACCACGACGACGAGCCTCTGCGCTATCGTACCATGGACAACATTCTCGGCGAGCTGCTCGTCCCTGGACTGGCGCAGTGCGACTGCGAGGCGGAGCTGCACTTGGCATGCGACGACGGCGAGCCCCGCTCCTTCGCTGAGGCGGAGGGAGACGCGGCGTGGCGTGTCGCGATGAAGCAGGAGATGGACGCCGTCGAGCGGAACCGGACATGGGAGCTGGCGGATCTTCCTGCCGGTCACCGCGTGATCACCCTTAAGTGGGTGTTCAAGCTGAAACGGGATGAAGCCGGCGCCATCGTCAAGCACAAGGCTCGCTTGGTGGCACGAGGCTTCGTGCAGCAGGAGGGGGTCGACTTCGATGACGCCTTCGCACCCGTCGCACGGATGGAGTCCGTGCGACTCCTTGCGCTAGCTGCCCAGGAAGGCTGGCGTGTTCATCACATGGATGTCAAGTCGGCATTTCTTAACGGCGACTTGAAGGAGGTCTACGTGCATCAGCCGCCGGGATTTGCGATCCCCGGCAAGGAGGGCAAGGTGCTCCGCCTGCGCAAGGCCCTCTATGGCTTGCGACAGGCACCGAGGGCGTGGAACGCCAAGTTGGACTCCACGCTGAAAGGGATGGGCTTCGAGCAAAGTCCGCACGAGGCGGCCATCTACCGGCGGGGCAGTGGAGAAAATGCCCTGCTGGTGGGTGTCTACGTCGACGACTTGGTGATCACCGGCACCAAGGATGCGGAGGTGGCGGCATTCAAGGAAGAGATGAAGGCCACCTTCCAGATGAGTGACCTGGGGCCCCTCTCCTTCTACTTAGGGATCGAGGTGCACCAGGATGATTCCGGGATCACGCTTCGACAGACCGCCTACGCCAAGCGCGTCGTTGAGCTAGCTGGGCTCACCGACTGCAACCCAGCTCTCACTCTGATGGAGAGGCTGAAGCTGAGCCGCGACAGCACGACGGAGGTGGACGCTACGCAGTACCGGCGTCTTGTGGGGAGCCTTCGCTACCTCGCCCACACACGACCGGACTTGGCATTCTCCGTCGGCTACGTTAGTCGGTTCATGCAACGACCGACGACGGAGCATCAGCAGGCTGTGAAGAGGATCATCCGCTACGTTGCGGGGACCCTTGACCACGGCCTCCATTACCCGAGGTGTCCTGGCGCGGCACACTTCGTCGAGTACAGCGACAGCGACCACGCGGGCGACATCGACACCAGCAAGAGCACAAGCGGGATTCTCTTCTTCCTCGGCAAGTGTCTCGTTCACTGGCAGTCAGTCAAGCAGCAGGTGGTGGCCCTGTCCAGCTGTGAGGCCGAGTACATAGCGGCTTCCACCGCTTCGACTCAGGCACTCTGGCTCGCTCGGCAGGGACACTGAAGCAGTGGAGCTCAGGGTGGACAGCAAGTCCGCTCTAGCCCTGGCAAAGAACCCCGTTTTTCATGAACGGAGCAAGCACATCCGGGTGAAGTACCATTTCATCCGAGGCTGCTTGGATGAAGGAAGCATCAAGGCAAGCTATATCAACACCACGGATCAGCTTGCGGATCTGCTCACCAAGCCTCTTGGAAGGATCAAGTTCCTTGAGCTCTGCTCCAAGATCAGGATGGTTCAACCCTCCCACAAGACGACGCACAAGACTTAGGGGGAGAATGATGAATAATCCCTGTAATGTGGTCTTTGTGGGGCTGTGGTAGTTTTTGTTTTTTGACTGCTTTAGGACAGCATCTGCTTTTAGGACAGCATCTGCTTTTGCTTTAGGACAGCATCTGCTTTTAGGACAGCATCTGCTTTAGGACAGCATATTGACCGCTTTAGGACAACATCTAGGATAGCATCTTAGCATATGCTTGGCTGGTTCTCAGCCTATAAATTTGTATCCCCAACCCCTCAGGTTGGCATGGCATTGTGTGAGCAATAAACAAGAAAACTTGCCCCATCTCCTAGTGTCATCCTCTCCATGAGAGTAAGGATCTTGCTATCACCAACAGCAAGACTCCAGCGAGTAACAAGGACAGCCTCTGGTGTTTCTCGCTCGCGGGTGCGCTCGCGCGGGAGCTAGCCTCTGGCGCGTCGCCTTGGTACTTCGCGGGCTGCACGTAGGAGTAGGCCCCCGTGGTGCATTTTGCATTCCGTAGAATTCGCCGGGATAACCTCTGCGTCCTTTTTTATACTCCGAAGAATACTCCGGAGAGTGCGTGCGGAGGCAGACCTCGACGCTACGTCTTATTTAGAGTCCGTGGACTGCGCGCGGAGGCAAGCCTCCACGCGTTGCGGGTGGTGAGGTGCGTGCGGAGGCGGACCTCGACGCTACGTCCTATTTATACTCCGTAGAGTGCGTGCGGAGGCGTCCCTCCGCTCGTCTTGGTTTATACTCATACCCGTATCTTTGACGGAGAATGCGCGCTCGAACGCGTGTCTTTGTTTATACTCATACCCGTATCTTTGACAAAGAGTGCGCGCGCGAACGTGTGTCTTTGTTTATACTCATACCCGTATCTTAAACGGAGAGTGTGCGCGCGAACGCGTGTCTTTGTTGCGAGAAACAAGAATTTGTGCAAACGGCGAACTTTATTAAATTCCCGTTTGCGCGGGTGAGCAGTTACAAAAGAAAAAAAAGGAGATACCGACCACTAACCGCAATTAGGACGGGGCGGCTGCTGACGAGCCGCTGCTGTTGGGGCAACTTTGTGCCCGAGGAGCGCAAGACGCTCTCCGGGGGCGCTCGGGAGCTCCGCACCTGCCCACCCAGCCTAGGTGCCTTGGCGAGCCGCGTAGCACGGACCCCTGGCGCCAAGCCGCCAAGCTCTATGCGCCGAGCCATGTCCTGGTCGCCATGGACGGTGATTATAGCCCGCGGTCCGGGAAGCTTCATGCACAGGAAGCCGTGGTGCGGAACTACCCCGAGAGTATTCAGGAGCGGCCGCCCCAATATGGCGTTGTAGGGGTATGCGATGTCGACCACGTCGAAGATGGCATCTTCGCTCCTCACGTTGTCGTCTTGGCCGAAGGAGACTTGGAGGCATATCTGGCCCAAAGCGCGCAAAGGCTGCCCTCCAAAGCCTTGCAGCGGGATGCCTGAAGGGCCCAATCGACTCCGAGGGATCCCCATCTGGTCGAAGGCTGTGGCGAACAGGATGTTCGCGGAGCTTCCTCCATCGACCAGAACACGCCTGACCTCGCATCCTGCTACGAGGACCCGGACTACCAGAGGGTCTTGGTGGGGAAAGTCCACGCCCCCAGCGTCAGCGGGCGTGAATGTGACCTCGCGCTGTGCCCACTCTGGCGGCGCCTGCGCTGGGTATGCCGCGACGTGATGCAACCTCCTCGCGTAGGCCTTTCGTTGCCGCGCCGAGGCGAACTCCAACGAGGAGCCTCCGGAAATGACGTTTATGATCCTGCGCTGGGCTCCTTCCGGGGCTTGTAACTGCAGGAGGCCCTCCCGAGGTTGTTGCACATGTGCCTGAATTCGCAGGAGGCCTTCCTAGGGCTGCATTTCTTGGTCCTGGGGGTGTTGGACGTGGGCCACGACGGGCGCGCGTGCCTTCGGGTTTTTATCCCTGGCGACGCTCTGCCGGAGCGCTGCGATAGTGGCGCAAGCACGCGTGTCATGGTTGCCTCGGCCGTGGATTTCGCACCACTACCTGTGGTGCTGGTCGCTGTGCTCTTCGCGGGTTCAGTCGTCGCGACCCCGGCCACGCCCCCGTCCCCGGCCCCGGCGCCCTCTGCCTCCGCGACCTGCGGAGGTGTTATCCTCGGAGCCGCCCTCGATGTCAAAGACGTAACGAGGTTTCCTGGACTTGCGTTGGTCGCGCTTGGGCCTATCGCCTGACGGGTCATTGTGTTGGGGGTCTTTGCGTTCGGAAGCGCCCTTCGGCTGCTCCTGCTTGCGCTTACCCTTCGAAGAGCCCAACTTCGGCGAGCCTTCGCTCTTTACCGAGCCTTCCGCCTTGTTGGTATCGGAGTCATCGTCGTGTCGCCGCCGCGCGTCCTCTTCCGCTCTGGCGTACTCTTCCATCTTGTCGAAGAGCTTCGCGACCATCTTAATGGGCTTGCGCGCGTTGTATTCGACCATCGGTCCCGGTCGGAGGCCTTGTATTGCTGCGTTGATGACGGTTGTTTCGTTGACGTCCTTGACCTGGCAGCGCACTTTCGCGAAGTGCTTGAAGTAATCCCAGAGCCTTTCCTCAGGTTTTTGCTTGACTGCGAAGAGCTAGTCCGCATCGACACGCTCGACGTAGTTTCCCTGAAAGTTGTTGTAGAGTCGGTCGCGGATCTGTTCCCACGCGTAGATGGACTGTGGTTCAATGTTGAAGAACCAGGACAGCGCCACCCCTTGTAACGCAAGAGGGAGTCCTTTTGCCTTCGTGGTGTCGTCTCCGCCAGCGGCTTCGATAGCAGTCTCGTACACGCGCACGAACTCCCGCGGGTCGGAGTCGCCTTTGTAGGCCTCGATGACGCTCGGGAACTTGAAGTCTTCAGGCCATGCCGCCTGCTGTAGGCCCGCGGAGAGCGGGGACTCCGGGTCTACGCGCCGCAATGGGACGCGACTAGACGTAGGGGCGTCGCGGCTATCCGCCCTCTCCGGAGCAGGTTCGGATGCCACCGCCGGGGGGCGTGTTGGCTCCGAGCCTCTTGCATGTCTCGCACAACTCCGCGGAGGTCTGTTAGCTCCCGCTGAAACGCGCTAAGGGCCGCCAGCAAGTCAGCTTCCACCGCGGACGTGGCTGGGGCAGTCGGTGCGCTTGGCGGTGCTACCGGCACGGCGGTGACCACAGCCTGCGCGCCCAGGCTGCCCGCCGCGTTGTCCTGGAGGACCCTGGAGCCGGTGACGAGGTCCGCGTCGCCGCTGGGACCATTCACCGCCTCTGCGCCGGGTGGGAAAACGGATGCGCCTGCGTCGCCATCGCCGGGGTTGGTCGTCGGGGCGGTGTTGGCGGGGTCTGGCGTTGTGTCGCTGGCGGGGTTGGGCGTCGCGTCGGTGGCGGGGTTGGGCGTCGCGTCGATGGCGGGGTTGGGCGTCGCGTCGTGAACGCCGGTGTTCACGGTCACACCTGCACCACCGCCCGTAGCTGCGGCTGTTAAAGCCGAAGCCCTAGTGCTGACACGAGACTTCGCTGCTTCCGCCTTCTTCGCCGCCATCGGTGAAGCTTTTTTTGGTGCCATCCTCCTTCAGACCTGGAGGCTTGCTCTTGTCCTCCCCACGGACGACGCCAACTGTTGTGGCTACAGACCAAACAGAGAGAGAGTATGGTAGTGGGGAGTTAGGTGAGTAAAAATGGCTTAGGGTCTTTCCCCATGGCCTATGTCCTATATATATATCCACATGGGGAGTGCTTTTACAATTATACCCTTACACATGAGCACTTCCCTCAGGGGTACCCATGTCACTATACATGTCCCATTCTGGGCCTTACACTCTCTTAACAGGCCTGCTGGGCTTAGGTGGGGGCCACTCCTACAACAGTCGCCTTTGTCGATCAAGCAAGCTCCTCATGCCTGATTTGATCATTTCTCTTCCGTTGTCACTACAGTTGGTTTCTCTGCCAGTGCTCATGATCCTACTCTGTTTACTTATACTTCACCTCGTGATCGGACACTTCTCTTTTTGTATGTTGATGAAATGATCATTACTAGAGATAATTCTCAGTACATCACTTTTGTCAAGGAGCGTCTTCATGAACAGTTTCTCATGTCTGATCTGGGTCCTCTTCGCTACTTTCTTGGGATTGATGTTATTTCTACTTCTAAGGGCTTCTATCTGTCCCAAGAAAAGTATATCCAGGATCTTCATGATTGTGCCTCTTACTGATCAGCGCATAGCTGAGACTTCCGTGGAGCTTAATGTTCATCTTCGTCCCACTGATGGTGAGCCTCTTACTGATACTACTCGCTATCGTCATCTTGTTAGGAGTCTTATTTATCTTAGTGTCAATCATCCTGACATTTCATACTCTGCATATCTTGAGTCAGTTTATTTCTGCTCCCACTCAGCTCCTCTATAGTTATATTCGTGTTCTATGATACCTTCGTGGAACTCTCGTCTCTTTTTTCCTTGCTCCCGCTCTTTAGAGCTCTAGGCATATTCTTATGCCACCTTAGCTAATGATCCCTCTAATCGCAGTCTCTCTCTACTTATTGTGTTTTTCTTAGTGGTTCTCTCATTGCTTAGAAGATTAAGAAGCAGACAGCAGTTTCTCGTTCGAGTGCTGAGGCTGAGTTGCGAGCTATGGCTTTGTTGACTGCGGAGGTTACTTGGCTACAGTGGTTACTTGAAAATCTTGTTGTTTCTGTTTCTGCACCAACTCCTCTTTTGTCTGATAGTACAGGTACTATTAGCATTGCTAAAGATCCAGTGAAGCATGAGCTTAGAAAGCATATTAGTGTTGATGCTTTCTACATGCGGACACAGGTGTAGGACTAGATTGTTGCTCTTCAGTATGTGCCCTCAGAGCTTCAGTTGGCAGACTTCTTCACAAATGCACAGACCAGAACCTAACACAGTTTCTATCTCTCCAAATTTCATTTTGTTAATCCACTATAAGTTTGAGGGGGGTGTTAGATATGTATCATATAGCTGTGTATTACCCTATTGTGCGAGAGGTTTACATGCATGCATGCATGCATGCATGCATACATACATACATACATATTGGCCCATTGACCTCATGATGAATACAAGCGCTATTCATAACATCACCATGGGAAATGTGCAATCAAATTACTTGATTTTTGACCAACATATTAGTCAATGTTTATCAACCATATAAAAATGACATGTATACTTAAAATACTTCCATTATATTATAATTTTATTAATTTTTACAAATATATTGCAATATACATTGGTTATCAAAGTTGTATTTTCAACACTGTACCAATGTCCAAATGACACCTTTTGTGACAGGAGGGAGTGCATAGCAACTTGCAGAGAAAGCAAAGATCGCATGATATAAATACCTCTGGTATTTTAACACCAAGCTCTTCAGATAGATGGCCTATTGATGTATTTGCATCTACGTCAAATGTTCCATCTTCCCGCCTTACTACATAACCTGTTTTCTTCTGGATTTCCTCCTATAAGGGTAAAATGAGTAGCATAAGGAAATGAGAGACTACCAAAGCAAAAAAAAAAAAAAGCAACAGCAACAGTAAATAGCTCCTGGTTTAATAAAAAGAAAAAAAAATCAGTTATGACTTATGAACATGACTAGGAAAAACCAGTGGGAAAGTTCCAGCTGGTTTTAATACCAAGTTAATGCCGATTTAGTCCAAGTTAGCATGAGTTATGGCCAATTAGGAATGATTTTCAAGATTTCATTTTATTCCCACTGCACCATAACTTTCAATTTTCATTATAGAATCAGGGCACAGGGTAGTTTCTGGCTGGTTTCCGGCAAACCAGTGGTGAGTGGTGACCTGTAACCAACCTGGTTCTGGTTTATGAACCCAGGTTATGAGTGGCAATTATTCTAATTTCTAAGATAATGTAAGCACATAAACACTAAGAGCTTAAAAGTCGGTAAGCTATCGTGGTGAGCAGGTGATTTTATGTTAGTTGACAAAATCATAATTATGTCTCTTTCAAGTTTTTATTCTCATTCAAGTTGTCCTGAAACAGGGACATTGGTATTTAATTTGCAAATTAGCATGCCCTGTATATTTGAGAACAGAACCCCAGAAGAATTCAATGCACTCAGGGCATAATAATTCATTTTGACGTAGCAGAGTAACTTGTAATGTTATCACCAGTTTAATTCTGCGAAGGTAGATCTGTCTAGCTTTTCGCCATGTGACCCTACATTTGACTAGATTGGCATGGCTAAGTATCATCATGGCCGCGGACCTCACTTGGCAGCAATTACTGTAGCGCGGTAGTGTAGCCAAAGCGCCGAGGTTACTGCAGCACGAAGCAACAGCAGCATGACCTATTAGTTTGTTTCGATTTTGATCTGTTCGTATGATTAGGAAGTTATGTTTAAGAGTTGACTGTTTGAGTCAGATTGGAATCGAGATAAGAGTTTGAATCTCTTAGATCACAAGTTGAGACAGCCCTATAAAAGGCTACACATTGTAACTCACAAAATCAAACAAGAAATAATTAGTATTTATCTCATCAAAAGTCTTTTCCCTCGTCTATGGTCTATTTCTCCCTATTCTAGTATCTCATCCCCCTTCAAACTGTGCTGTCGCACCCCTTCTGTACAGTATTTACCCGTCATAGTTAGTCTACCAAATATTCCTCAGTTCAGAGCACAACAGAGCATTATATGCTGCCAAAAAGATGAAATGTCACTTCTTTAATAAAATAAATAAATATTAGGCATAAAAAAGAACGTAAACCAAAAAACGAGTGCAAGCTATCACCACTTCTAGAACTACATAAAACAAACACATAAAATATTATGAAAGTAAATCACATTGAACGCTGAATTACAAAATTGAATTGAGAAGTTCCTGAAATGATCACCTTTGAATCATTCTCGTCAAAGATTTCACCAACTATTTCTTCCACCACATCTTCTAATGTCACAATCTGCAATTTTTAACAGTAGTCAGAAAATTGTTCCCAAACTAAGAGATACATGAGAGGATAAACGAAATAAGAAGCTCTTCTTATCAACATTTTCTTAGCACAATAGGGCATAGTTTCTGCAAGAGGATGCATAGATATATTTATTACGAGGTGAAAGGATCCTTGCTCCAAGCCAAAGTACATGAGCAAGCAATAGTTCCAAGATGGACTGTGGTTGAAAAAACATTTAAGAACTTTTATGGCGTGAGCATTAATAATGAGATAGTGCAGTTTAAAGGATATCATGTCAGTCGGGCATGCAAATAATAGAGAATCATCATTCATCAATTTTCAAGTCTTTCTAAAAAAACAGAAACTTATACAAGACAATTTTAGTTCCCTACAAGGGAGATGTGGCTGTGGAGCACCAAATACACAGAAAGAAAGGCATTTTATATTCTCTCTTATTCTAGTTTTATTATTTTCTTGAGTTAGATTGGAGTTAAGCACATGGAGTACATGTCAATCCCACAATTCTCTGAACCATAACAAGCATTTCCAAGAATGACATGTCTCCGCACATGTTTGCACACAGAACACTTACGCCGGGCTTTAAATGCACAATTTTGCACTAAAAACATGGCCTTAGCGTGAAATGCGAACCCAGAATAATGCCAATAATGAAAATATCATCATATCCCGAGATAGAAATGACCCTATTTGGATGACCCAGACTACTCTATCACATACTTTCAAGTGAGTGTTAGACTGGACAGAGCAGAGCAGCATGCACACGATCGGACATCTACGACCAGCATCCAGAACCGGCATCTCCAAGACCAGGAGTCATGGATGTTACGGCGTCGCCTAGGTGACGCCTAGGCGTCCAGGCGGGACTGCGCGGACGCCACGACAATTCGCCTCGCCTTGGTCTTCTAGGCCGCGCCACCTCCCTCCACCCGCGCCGCCTCCCTCCCTCCCGCTGCGCCGCCTTCCTCCCGTCGCGCCGCCTCCCTCCCGCCGCAGGCTTCCCTCTCCAGCTTGCTCCCGCCGCCGAGGGGAGGGGAGGCGGTGGCAGGGGGGAGGCGTCGGGGAGGGGAGACACCGGGGGGAGGAGGTGGCGGGCGGGAGAGGACGTGGCTGGGGGAGGGAAGGCAGCACACGGGGGAGGAAGCGCTGGGGAGGGGAGGGAGGCGTTGGGGAGAGAGCGGGAGGCGACGGCGTACCTGGCGGAGAGGCGTCGGGGAGAAGCTTTTGAGTCGGGGGAGAGTCGGGAGCCGGGAGAGCTGAAGCGTCGCGGGGAGACTACATCGCCTGCATCGCGGGGGAGTTATATCGCGGGGAGAGCTAAAGCGTCGCAGGGAGCAGGGGAGACTGCATCGCCAGCTGAAGCGTCGCGGGAGACTGCATCACCTGCATTGTTGTGCCTTCGCCTAGGCGTCGTCGTGCCCTCGCCTAGGCAGACGCCTAGGCGTCCAGGCGCCCCTCACTCACCGTGGTTGCCTACTCCGCCGTGATAACCATGCCAGGAGTCCACGACCAGCCCAGGTGCATATGCGTCCTTCTGATTCCACGCCACCACAAGAGATCACACTTGCCATAGTTTGTTAAGCTAATTACAGCATGTATCTTATCTATTTTTGGTTAGTTAGCGTTAAGCGCCCCTGTACCTGATATATATATGTATATATACCTGTGGCTATCAATGGAATCAATATGCGCGTAAATTCTATGCCGCCTTCAAGGTATCAGATATGCTTCGATCCTGACCCCCACCCACCTCTCTCGAGCCATGGGTGACGCCGCCAAGGAGTTGGCCACCCTCTGGGTGCAAGCCGTCGCCGTAGCGAGCATCAAAACCCTCGTCCCCATTACTCTCGATGTTCAGACTGGCAACTACTCCCAATGGCGCGGCTTGTTTGAGGTTACTCTCTGCACGTACGCCCTCAGCGATCATATTGAGTAGTCGACATCCTCTTTCTCCAATGCCCAGTGGATTCGTCTCGATGCCCTCGTCCGCTCCTAGCTCTATGGTGCAATCTCCGTTAATCTCCTGGCCATGGTCATGGACCCTAATGCAACCGCTTACACCATTTGGACGAACATCGCGGGCTTGTACCGCAACAATGCCGAGACTCGTGCCATCTACCTAGAGCAAGAATTTCAGGGCCTCACAGAAGGGTGCTTTGTCCAACGCCGACTACTGCTGCAAGCAAAAGTCTCTTGCCAATGATCTTGGTGCCGTGGAGAACAAGATTAAGTGACAAGACACTCATCCTCAAAGCCCTACGAGGGCTAAGCTAGGGCTATTCACATTTACACCAAACCGAAAAAACCATACCAAAAAAACCGAACCGTACCGCTCAACTCGGTTTGACCGGTTTTTGGGATTCAGTACGACATGCAGATTTTGGGTTTCTTTTGGGTTTGGTTTTTCAGTAAAACCGGCTGAAAACCGAAAAAACCAAACAAACCAATTCATTGTCTAGTAGTTGCGCTACTGTGCTAGCACAGGGCCTTAGGCCATCTTCATCCCATTCGATTTTGGCCCATGCACAACCCATTGGCCAAGCGCAGCCCATGTAGCTTCATAACTAATTAACTGTGTTCGTAACCCACTGCTAGTTACCCCATGTAGCTTCATAACTGTCTGTTACTTCTAACAAAACACAACTCAAAGCTAACAAACTTCATGCCAACTAATTGCTAAGCTTCTGGATTTCCTTCAAGACAAGTAGCACATTCGAACTAACTTACTTGTTAGTCTTACATATATGATATGTTGTCGAATCTTCATACTCCATTGGAGATTTGGAGTGCTTCTAAATTCTAATTCTATTGCCAGTATGTTGTCGCCTCGCTATATCGTTCACAATTCGCGTCAACTTTGGTAAATATGGTATTTACCGATACCGCACTGAAATAATTTGGGATTTACCGATACCAAACTGTATTTTAAAAAATATTGGATATTACCGAACCAATAATATCGTATTTGCCGAATATACCGAATGTACTGAACCGATTCTACCAAAAATACTGAATGCACAGCCCTAGGCTAAGCCTGTATTTCGCCTGCATGCGGACACTACTGCCCTTGAAGAAGCCGTTCCCGATGTTCTTTGAAACGCATTCTGCCCTGCTAGTTGAAGAGTTCATGATAGGGCCTGAGTCGTCACAACACTCGGCCTTTGTCGCCACCACCGCCGGTGGTGGCGGCAGAGGCAACTCCAAAGGAAACTCCGAAAGCTCCTCCAACGCCAACGGTGGCACCTACTCGCACAGTGGCACCACCAACAGGACCTTCTCCAACTGCGGCAATGGCGACAATAACTACTCCAATGATCAACACTGCAGCCGTGGCAGCGACAAGGGAAATAGCAATGGGGGTGGCAAGTGCTCCGCCCCTTGGCCCTTGTTCCAGCACATGTGGGCCGGGTCCATCCACATGTAGCCCAGGCAAGGTCCTCCGCTCCCTGGTCCTAGCTTCTTAGCCTGCGCCCCACTGCTTCTTCCGGTCTCCACAAGCCACCACAGCAGGCGTTTGCTGCCATGTCGCCACAGCAGGCATCGTTTCCATCCCAACCGAGCCTGTATGTTCCATAGCATCCGCCGCTGTGGCTGCCGTCCACGCCACCCTCTTCCGCGCCAACGTCGTGGGATCAACAGTCCCTCATCAACAACTTCAACACCATGACGTTGACACCAGCAACTGGTAGCGATTGGTACATGGACTCGGGTGCATTTTTCGCACATGACGTCAGAGCTTAGTAAACTTTCCATTGCTTCCGCTCCTTCTACCTCCTCTCCCAGCGGTATCATCGTCGGTAATGGCTCCATTCTTCCGATCACCTATACCAGTTGCACCGCCCTCTGTTCCCTCCCACTCCTTTCATCTTAATAACTTTCTTGTCACTCCACACATTATCAAGAACCTTATTTCTATTCATAAGTTCACTCTTGATAATCTCGTTTCTGTGGAGTTTGATCCGCTTGGTCTCTTTGTGAAGGACCTTCGAACTAGGAATGTGATTGTCAGGTGCAATAGCGAGGGCGATCTCTACCTGTTTCCCTCAACGGTGTTGACCTCCTCCGCCCTTGTTGCCAGCACAGCTCCTCCCTCTGCTCTTTGGCATTGCCGACTCGGTCGCCAAGCCCTTCAGCACTTAGTTCGCTTTCTCCCATGTAATAAAGTGCCAGACTCTTTACCATCTGTCACACCTGCCAACTTGGCCGGCATGTGTCACGCCTACCAAATTGGCCGGCATGTAAGACTCCCTTTTACTTCCTCTACCTCTCGCGCCAATAAACATTTCGATCTTGTTCACTGTGACTTGTGGGCTTCTCTTGTCACTTGTATTTCTAGTTACAAATACTATCTCGTTGTGCTTGACGATCATACTCACTACCTCTGGATGTTCCCTCTACATATAAAATTAGATGCGTTCTCTACTCTCACTTTGTTGCCCATGTCCCATGTCACTACTCAGTTCGGAATTGCTCTTGAGAGCATTCAATGCGATAACGGTTAAGAGTTCGACAACACTGTTGCTCGTCTTTTCTCTTCACCGCAGCATCATCCTTCGCATGTCCTATCCTCACATCGCATGTCCTATCCTCACACGTCTCAGCAAAACGGCAAGGCTGAGCGCGTGCTCCGTTCCACCAATGACATCATGCAAACCCTACTTTTCCAAGCGAGCATGCCCCCTACTTATTGGGTAGAGGCACTTCATATTGCTACTTATCTCCTTAATCGACACCCCACTAAAACACTCACACCACCCCTCATGCCATGCTCTACGATACACCTTCCTCTTATGAGCATCTCCGAGTTTTTGGTTGTCACTGTTAACCTAACATCAACGTCACCGCTCCTTACAAGCTCACTCCCCCCTCCACAATGTGTCTTCCTTGGATATCTATCACCCCACAAAGGATATCACTGTCTTGATCTCCACACAAATCGCACCATTCTTTCTCATCACGTTACTTTTGACGAGGATTCCTTTCCCTTTGCTTCTTGCCCGACGCCACCGACCTCTGATGGTTTCACCTTTCTTGATAACATCATCTCCACGATGCCCCCTTCCTCTCTTCGGTGATCCAGCGATCACTCGCCACCCCAGCACCCACCCCCGTGCCGTCACCACCTCCCCTGCCTAGTTGCATCTGCCGCCCCAACGGCACCTTCCCCATCAGCTGCCGCTGCGGCCAATGAACATCGTATGGTGACTCGCGGCAAAGACAACATTCGCAAACCGGTTCAACAGCTCAACCTCCATGCTAACACGCTCTCTCCCATTCCTAAGAGCTACCATGGCGCCTTAACGGATGCCAATTGGCACTCTGGCATGATCGATGAATTCTTAGCTCTCCAATCCAACCACACATGGGACCTAGTTCCTTGACCTTTGTACCATCCCAAAATTTGACTTTAAAATTTTATTTTAAAATTAATTATTTCAAACATTTGCATTTTATTTGGATTTTATTTGTAATCCTAGAAGGTCATTCCAATTCCAATTTGAAATCCAAAAATTCCCAAATTCAAATTCAACTTCCAATTCCAAATCCAAGTCTAAAAATATGAAAATATTTTCTTCCTCGGGCCAAGCCCATTTTCTTTCGGCCCGGGCCCATTCCTTTCTTTTTTTCTTTTTCTTCATTTCCTTTTTCCTTTCCTGCTTTTTTTCTTCATGTTCGCTACTTCTCCCTTTCGAACACTGTTTGGGCTACTACTCTCTTGTTCCTATTCTGTTCTTCTATTCAACCAAGGCACCATAAGCCATGGCCATAACGCCAGCGACACCACCACCCAAGCCCATGGCCAAGCCAAGCCTCATCTCCACCTCGTGCAAAAACATAAAACGTCCCAAATCACGCAAGCGGTCCATCCTTTCCGGATTCTTTGCGTTTTGTTCATCCGTTTTCCTTTTATCTCGTCCGTTCACAAACCGACGCCAATAAATTCGTGTCCGTTTCCATCTCTTTCGAGCCATTAAATACAACCCCGTGACCTCTCGTAACCCCTTCCAACCTCTGTCAAACCTCCTCAAACTACAGAGCACCGATGTCGCCGAGAGCCTGTCGTTCCCGAGTTTGTTCGTCGCCCCAACTTGCATTCCGAGCACTCCTATGAAGTTCTTCAAATTCCTATCACGTCACATCGTGTTCCCGAGTATCTTACACCCTCATGCAAAGTTAATTTGATTTTCGTGCAACCGATTGATGGGAATCGAAGTTTTCCCAAAACCGATCTACATTGCCTCCCGTCATCGATTCGTCGTCTCCGGTGAGCCAAAATCCAATTCCTTGCTACTGCATGATCACCGTCACCTCCTCCATATGTTCCATACCGCGGTTGCCATTTGCATCACCGTGGAAGTCCCACCACCGATGCACCCCACGGTTCCAATGCCGTCACCGTCGCTAGCCCGTTTGGCCATCCTTCGACCAAATCCATGCTCGCATGTTCTCCCCATGTTCTTCGCCGGAGCTCCACCACCCGCGTTGACCCACTGTTGTCGGCCGCTGTTCGTCGTGCCGTCGCTTCCCAAGCCTTCCTCGAGACACCAACAACCTATTTTGGCCCTTGGTTGACCTCCCCTGGCCGCTCCTCGCCGGCGCTGACCAAAGCCAGAGCCGTCCCATGCGTGCTCTGTTTCCTCCAAATAACCTCCTCTGTTTTCTTTGTTCTTCCATGAGTGCATGACAAATGGACCCCATTAGTCACACACATAATTCCAAGAAATCCAACTAAAAAGATGCTAAGGAATATTCCTTCGTTTTGTATTTTCAGCATTTTTCATTTCGTCTGATCGCTTGTTCTCCGTCGTCCGAACTCTGAAACGAGTGATTCATGTTCCTAAATTCATCTAAAATCCTAATCTACCTTCCAGTATATATTTTGTATTTTTACGATTTTATTTGTATTTATTTATTTATTTGTGTTTTCTCATTTTGCACGTATAATCCGATGTCGAAGAAGTTCCTGACCAGTAGGAAGATACCCCAACCACAATCAATGAAGGCAAGTCTTTCTTGCACATGTCATACCTAGTTTTACCAAAATTATTTACTGTTTCAAATTTACATGCATTGCTATGTTACTTAAGGTTATTAGTTAAACCGATATGTTATACCCTCATTTGATGTTGATATCCACGTACTATTGTCACCTTAGGCTACCCTTGTCTTAGTATTGAGATTATATAACTGTTTGATAAATTTTAGAACAGTAGAATTGCTTAGACAAGCTAGTTGGTCGATATCATCCTATGGGTGGGAATAATATTATGAAATCTTTATATGATTATTTCCATCAAATGTTTGGCAAGAGGTATTGCTACTTGTTTACAAAATAAAATAAAATGGTGAAAACCTGGTTTAGACTTGGGCAAATGGTAAAATTTGGGTTGGTATGGATTGAGCACGAGATCTTGTACTGTGAATTTACCGCCCTAGTCAATTAAAGATCGACGCTTGTGATTATCCAAACTGAGCACAACCACAAGCCTAAATGGATACGACCTGGCTACATAATTTGCAACGGCCTAGCTTAGATTCCGCCAGAGGGTTGAATGTGGGGTGCTGGATAGCGACATTGCCATAGGCGCAAGAGGGGGCTTCTAACTTGGGCGGATTGAACCCATTCAGTGGTGAAACCTTAGCGGGCAGAGTCTAGATGGGTTGGCGCATTGTAAAGGTCTTGTGATAATCACTTAGTTGCACGCCTAAGAAAGCGTGTATTGGTCGACAACATAAGTTGATTACCTTTTATGGGTAAAGATATACAACCCCTACAGAGTGTAAAACTATTCAAATAGTCGTGCCTACGGTCAAGGCCGGACAAGGTGTGTTGTCACATGGTAGATTTACTGTTTTGTTTTTAAATGAGTTTTGGGAATCTGGGAGTGGTTAGAACTCTCAGGTGTGTTCTGGCAGATAGAGCTAGTTAGGTAGATAGAACCTGATTCAGTGAACCTTGGCGATTAGAGCCTTACTACTAGTGTAGGTGGTTGGAACCTTCATTAGAAAATTTATGCTAGTTTCAGTTATTACAATTGCTTTGTTAACATGATGCTTTGAAAAATCTATAATGGTAATTGAAATAAAATGATGCTTTGTGCAAAAGAACCATATTACCCTATCTTTGTAAGCTTTGGATATAATTGTAATTTTCCCAAGACTTGCGAAGTACTCTATGTACTCACCATATAATCTACAAAACCATCTTAGAGAAATACGAAGACATAGAAGACTACAACTACTTCGTGTATGGCTTCGACGAAGGATTCCCAAAGTTCTAGGTTGTGTTTTCCCAATCAATTTCCTGTGGCGTACTGATGGGCTACCTTTAGAGTTTATTTCTTTTGATTTCGTGTTTTGTAAGTTTGAGAGGTCTTGTAACCTCAGTTGTAATAAGTGGCCATAAGGACTATCCTCTTAATATTGAAATAAAGCGTTGTTTGATTATGTAATCATCACTGTTTGATTGTGTGCATTAGCTTTGATCTAGGACTAGAGTGGTAATACACAGAGGGTTCAGATTCGGAAATCCGGTCCCAACAACCTTCTGGCTCTAATGTCGTGTTTGGCAAATGGGTCTTCTGCCACAAGCTTAAGCCCGATGGCTCTCTTGATCAATATAAAGCATGTTGGGTGCTTCGTAGCTTTTCTCCGCAACCAAGAGTCAATAACGATGAGACCTTTAGTTGGGTTGTCAAGCCGGCCACTATATGTATTGTCCTTTCGGTTGCTCTCTCACAACTGGGCAGTACACCAGTTGGATATCAACAATGCTTTCCTCCATGGCACGCTCTGAGACAGTGTATCGCCAACCCTCCAGTTTCACTGATGTCTCCCAGCCTGAGCATGTCTGTCACCTCACAAATCGTTGTATGGCCTCAAGCGAGCACCACGCATGGTTCAACCAGTTTGCTTCGCACCTTCTCTCGCTTGGTTTTGTTGGCTCTAAGGCTAATCCCTCCCTTTACTCTCCAAGAATTCTCACGTTGCTTACCTTTTGCTCTATGTCGACGACATAATTCTCACTAGCTCGTCCACGAGTCTTCTCCATTAGATCATCGCTGCCCTGCACCGTGCGTTCTCGCTCAAGGATCTCAGCGAGCTCCATCACTTACTAGGTGTTTCTGTCACTCACATCCCCCATGGGATGTTCCTTTCTTAGCGGCAATACATCTTGGACGTCCTCCATCGAGCCAACATGCATGACTACAATCCCTGCGGCACGCCCATCAACACAAGATCCAAGCTCTCGGCATCCAGCGGCACGCCTGTCGCCAACCCCACGGAGTACCGCAGCCTGGCCGTTGCACTTCAGTAATGGCTTTCACCTGTCCGGATGTTGCATATACAGTTCAACAGGTGTTCATATGCATGATCTGTGTGAGCCGCACCTCAAGCTAATCAAACGGATTCTTCATTACCTCAAAAGGCATTGTTGATCATGGCTCCAGCTGCACCGCTCCTCACCCGACACGCTCACCACCTACACCAACGCTGACTAGGCCAGCTGACCGCACACCTGCAAGTCTACTTCCGGCTACGGCATCTTCGTCGGCTACAACCTCTGTCTTGGTCGTCCAAGCGTCAGCACAGTCTCCCACTCCAGTGCCAAAGCGCAGTACCGAGCAGTGGCTAACGCTGTGGCCGAGGCCTACTGGTTGGCCAACTTGCCGAACTACATCCACTTCGTCGGGCTACAGTCGTCTATTGTGATAACATCAGTGCCGTGATTGCCGTCTATCTCTCCACCAACCCAGTGCAACATCAACACACCAAACATGTTGAGATTGATCTCCACTTTGTGCGCAAACAGTTGCTCTTGGCGACGTCCAAGTTCTACATGTTCCTACTTCTTCGTAGTACACCGACATCTTCACCAAGGGCCTGTCGACAGCCATCTTCTAGTTCTGCTCCAGCCTGAACGTTCACCCTGCTCCTGCTCCGACTGCGGGGGGGTGTTAGACTAGACAGCGCATAGCAGCATGCACATGACCAGACGTCTGTGACCAGCGTCCATGACCGGCATCTCCACGACCAGGCATACACAACCGGACGTCCATGACCAACGTCCACAACCAGCCCAGGTGCATGTGCGTCCTCCTGATTCCGCACCACCACAGATCATACTTGCCATAGTTTGTTAAGCTAAATACCGCATGTATCTTATCTATTTTTGGTTAGCGTTAATCACTCTTGTACCTGATATATACCTATGGCTATCAATGGGATCAGTATGCGCGTGAATTTTATTCCGCCTTTAGTGAGAATGGATTTGAGTTAATAGTGTTTAATTTCCTACCGTGTGTCAACAAATGAACCATGTTGGATGAAACCCAAAATTACAATCATCAACAAGTTTATTTTGTAAAAGCACTAGGTATAAAGGATGGGTTTCTTAGACGTACACCAATTGTTCCGCCATATTCATTGAGGACTACTGCCATATGAACCTGCCTTATCCGGAACTCTCTTAGCAGGTTCCAAACAGACATTGAATCTGCCAGATGAAAAAAGAGTCACATTTTACATCCATGGCATGTGTTGATGGGAGAAAACATTAGGAAGAAAAGTAAATCATTGCCCTAAATATAACATTTAAAATGCATTCAATAAACTAGTTAAAAAAAGATAAATGGAGGACTCCTAATGAGAGTATTTAGTTGCATAACTCTTTTTTGTGTATCATCGGACCCATTTGTAAAGAATAAATGCCCTGGTGCTAATAATTACCTGGAACAAAGTATGTGGGCATATGTGCAATTTCCTTCACAGTGATTTCCTTCAACTTCTCAACCTTGAAAGGTAAAATGCATCTTTCTTCAGAAAATCATCATGCAGAGCATATAAGAATCAATCTAATTAACTTTTAACGTTAAAGTAGTAAACAGGAGACAGACCTCTTCAACATATTCAAGCATGTCCATTGCATATGCAATTCCAACAATATTATCTATGCGCTCCTCAAATACAGGAACTCTGGAAGTAAAAGTTGCAGAGGTCAATGACAAGATTTGAAGGTAATGCTACAAGGTAGTTGAGAATACCTAGAGTACTGATGAGTTTCCCATAAGTTTTTGAAATCAATCAGTGTTGCGGTAACATCAATTGCAACTACATCCACCAAAGGCGTCATTACCTCCCTGACATGTGTATCTTTAATCTCAAGCACATTCTCAATCATATCCTGTCACAAGACTCGGGCATTGGATATAGCTAATCAGGAATAACTAGAGAAGAGCCCTACACCAGCAGGGATAAATCAGACATTCGTAATAGTTTAACACAGTACTAGACAGCACATTGTGCTGATGTTTTTGGAGCTGGCTTTAATGTTCCACATGACTTTGAACTTTAAAGCTTCATTTGATAGCATCTCAACAAAAGTAGTAATAGAAACAATTATTGCCTTCTTAAGGTCACAGTTATATCCGCCCAATAATCATTTTGAGGAAAAGCAGTGTAGAATGAACTTGCCCGATGCAGAATGAATGTTGTTCATAGAATAGACATGGACTGTACAGTTGCCTACAGAGGTCTTAGAAAATGGAATCACCATTAAAAGGCCCTCCAAGGCTCCATATGTTCTGGACATATGTGATCATACAAAAGCTTTAATTTAGCAATTCAAAGTAAGCAATTCATTATTTCCCTGGAATGTAATTCAGAACTCATTACATTTCTCAAAGGAAAAATATATGTTCCACAAGAACAATGATACAAAAATGTAAGTGAAAATTTATACAGATTGGATGGGACAAGAAAATATTAAGTGAAAATTTATACAGATTGGATGGGACAAGAAAATATACTGCTGAGATCCACCATAATAAGAATGATAAAAAAGGAAATACGCAAGAACATAGATAAGAAGTTACACATATTATATTACTATCTAACCTGTTCATCTTCTGCAATTGCGCCACTCAACTCCGCTCCTCGTAACATTAACTTTAGTTCATCTTCAGTAACATATGGTTCGCTGAAGAACATAAGTGCATACAAAGCACAAGATTCAGAACTGCCTGTTCTTAAAAAATATATATCCAACGCAACTACAGATAGGGATATAAACAACATAATATATATGAAAGACCAAAATTACCCAATTGCTGAATCAGATAGGATGTGGATTTGGTCAAGACTTTTGCATCTGAAGCAAATATATATACTGCCCAAATCCTTATCTAGATCTGAGGCTTGATATATGTATTTAAACCCAAATCCAAATAAAGTAATACCTGTTCTTATCCAAATCCAGTTTCAAATTAATTTATATAGAAAGTAATTACTAAATTTGCAACAAGTATAGTTTGTAATTAAATCTTTCATGAACAATAACAGACTTTTTTGTTATTTCATCTGAATTGTGGCATACTGTCATCGTTAATTTAAAATGTTGAAATTTAAATTTTCTATTTAATAAAATAACAGTTTAGACTTTACAAATTATTAGTACCCAATTGTCGTATATATTCAAGTCAATCCTATATGTATCTATATCCGAGAATCATTTGATTCGTATTCAAATCCTTGTACTATCCATGTTTGATCAAAATTGTTATAAAGAATGGTTTGGGCAACACCTAATCCATTTACACCCTTAGTTATACCTACTACCGAGAAGAAGTGGGCAAAAGCTCCTGAAACTGCTCTGTAAGGATTCACTGAAGCAATGTACAAAGAACTAAGAAAAAAATTCTCCGAAGCTTGTGTTAATTAAGAATACATGATCCTTCCCTGCATGTTTCACAGTTGTTTTCCAGTCAAAAGCGGGTGGACGGAATCTACAGTATCCTTCTTAAGGGCATCTCACATTTTATCTTAACTAACATAATTGCCGTGCAATTGTGCAGCTAGATATACTCCCTCCATCCCGCAATATAAGTTCAAACCCACTATACACAAAGATTAAGGAAACAATAAATCTAAGAAAAAATTAATGTCATTGGAGTATTGGACCATACATACCCCTATTAAATAGCATACTAGTATACCACAACTACTCATCTACTTTTTCTACATTAAAGCAGGGTATTGAGTGGAAATATTGCAATAACCACACTTTGATTCCCTCAATGGACTTATATTATGGGAAGACACTTACCAAGAAAATGGACTTATATTGCGAGACGGAGGGAGTATAATTATATTGCAACATACTACATTTGTTATACAAATACAACTTGAATGCCTATGGAAAATATAGTTGTATTTGTTATACAACTTAAATATCTATATCTAGTTAATCCGAACCATTGTAATCTAGCTCCACCAAAATACATATAAGGTGCAAATCCTTCCCCTTTTTCCCTCGATTAATGAGAATTTTTTTATGGATTAATGTTGGAATTTTGTGTGTGTGTGTGGGTTGGGGGGGGGGGGTCTAAATTATATCTAAGTTGGGATCACTGAGGACATCCAGGTATACTTCCCTTTTGGTGCTCCTATACTCGCTGTGGAGTTGTTAATAAAGGTGCAGTCATTTAAAAAAATTGGCAGCCCAGTTGATCAAGAACAAGAGTTTGACAGTATTACACAAGCCAAACAAGAAATACTGAAGAATATTAGAAGGTATGCTCCTACCTTCTCCCTTTCAGGCCTAGAATCTTTAGCATTCCCATAGACAGAAAAGTAACAATCCGCCCAACTGGATACAGGATCAGTGAAAGCCATGCAACTGGCCTGATATATCACAACAGGTATATAACATTCAAATGCTATGAAACAAGAAAAGTATTTCAAAAAAATTCTTTGAAAGTAAGCTATGCTTACATCTCACTCACCTTACCACAAACCTAGCAACCTCTGTGGCATTATGGACTGCAACACTTTTGGGTGTGATTTCTGTCAGAAGTAAAATGGCAACCTGCAAACAAAAGGGTTCCACAGTCAAAAGAGAATCCTACACACCTCTTAAACAGATTAGATAACATACTAAATAAGAGTAGAAGATCAGTATGAGAGAGAAGACATACAGTCATGACGCCAGTTGCTGCACTGATACCTGCTTCACCAAACATTGCTGTCGCGGCCTCAGTAACAATTGCTGTCGCACCAATGTTGACCACACTATTTCATATAAAAGTAACCCCAGGATGAGGAAGAAAATAATTACTACGGTTGACAAAATAAAATTACAATGACACTGCACAACACAGGTATGCCATAAATTACGTTGTGCCAATGAGTATAGTTGTCAGGAAGCGAGTGACATCACTTCGGAGCATTTTGAAAACACCATTCTCAGGTTCCTTTTCAGCCAGCTCACGAACCTGATGGAACAGCACAGAAAAACTTAGCAACTAGTCAATTATTAAATCAAAAGAGGGCCATCAGCATACAAATTTTTGAGAAATAAACAAAAAACAGATGGAAACATATAAAGCACACAACCCATTGAACAATAAGAAACAACAAAGTTACTGCTGCAAATCTGATCCCCATGGAGATGCACCCGCAAAACAGCTAAGAGACAACAGAACTGCCCTTTCTATGTTTCTTGTTAGATATTTCAAAACTGAGTGTTATTCACCTGAAAGTTTGCCATCCCAAATCACAATTCAAACCAAATGTGCTGATCCGGGAAGGTTCTGGCACTAACTCTTGACCACTAAACGTAAATTATGCCCAAACCTTAAACCCTAAATGATAAATTGAATTAAACTTGAACTTTATACTCAACTCCAAAGACAATTGTACTGAAAACAAAGCTTAAATCCTGACCCTATACATAAAACCCCACTAAACACGAATTGTAAACATGGTTATTAAGGCGTCGCTTAGGCGTCGCCTAAGCGATAAGGCGGTCGGAGGGGGCGAGGCGTCGCCCCGCCTTGCCGTGCATCTCCAAGGCGGTCAGAGGAGCCAACGCCGAGCGACTAAACCAGAACAGACCCAAGCGGGCGGCGGCTGAAGCAGAGAGACGAGGGTGAACAAACCTGGAACCCTAGGCGACAACACCTCCATCTTGCCGCTGGCCGCTCCCGTCTCAGCATCTTCCCCATCGTCCGTCTCGGCGGCGCCTCGCCGCTGCCCGCTCCGGTCTCGGCGTCATCCCCGTCACCCGTCGGCGTCTCGGCTCGGTGTCCTCTTCGGCGCGGCGTAGTGGGAGTAGCAGGGAGAGCTGGTGCTGGTTTGTGGAGCAGCAGGGGAGAGGTGGAGCGGTGGAGTGGCTGCGCCCTCGCCGAGTCGCCGTCGCCTGTGGGGGAGAGAGGAAAGGAACGAGAGAAGCCGGCTCGATTCGATGCGGCGGCTAGGGTTCACAGGGCCGGCGGTGTTTTAACGGCAATGTTGCAATTTAGCCCTCAGGCTTATATGAAATTGCAATTAAGTCCTTCCTCTTTGAAGAGAAGCCAGATTTTTTGCAATTTAGCCTTCAGCTTCTGTAAAATTACAATTAAGTTCTTATCCCTCTTTAAATTTCTTCTAATTTAGATATACCGAGCTCTGTTTTCTTCGCCTTATGATGTATTTAAGGTGTCGCCTCGCCTCGCGCCTTAACGCTTAAAAGGTGTGGGGGGTGGGTCGCCTCGCCTTACCGCCTTAATAACCTTGATTGTAAATGCTAGTAGTGAAAAATGTAATCCTATCATTGGTGTTTATTTGGTTTTTTTACCCAAAATTAGCATTGGAATCTGCATAAACACGGGCAGGAAGGCAACAATGCGATTGCAGTGACTCTTACAGGGGTATCAGTGTGGGGATCCAGTATGATGCCATAGATAGCTAATATGGAATTAAAGAACAGGAAAGGTGAATTTTGATTTCATATCAAGGTGGCTGATGGGATGGGGGTGTGAATGAATCCATAAATTGCTTGGGACTTAATAGCCTTTACAGGGTCAGTACCCTCCCATCAGAAAAATTATCCTTTTCCTCACATAACCTCCTACTCCATGACAGCTCTTCACTGCTGCCACTGGTACGCAATACCACTGCCCACCTCCTCTAGAGTCTACACAACTAGCACAGGATGCCACTAAAGACCAGCACACCGATCACTTGTCCACACCTCCTCGGCTCACTGTCGTTAGCGGTGCAAACTGTTATAAATATATTGTGTGTACATTTATGAGGCCCAAAGGCAATATATATAGGGAGTACATGGGGATATACAAAGTAATATGCCGTACACAAATAAAGAAACCAAGGCATATAAGGAAACAAATAAATCTATCCTATCCTTAACACCTCTCAAACTCATGGTGGATCACATACACTAAGTTTGGAGAGAAAATACAAATGTTGTGCCATAGTCTGCGGCTTCGTAAATAAGTCAGCAAGCTGTAACTCTGAGAGAACAAACTGTAAAGCATGTACACCTTCCTGCACGCACCTGAGCGAGTGTATGAAGCATCCACACCAATGTGCTTAAGAGTTCATGCTTCACTGGCTCACAAGCAATTCTGATAGCACCTGTACTGTCAAACAAAAGGGTCATAGGTCCCCTCATAGATACTCCGAAGTCTGCAAGTAGCCACCTCAACCAAGTAATCATGTTGTCACTGCTGTCATAACTCTCAACTTAGCCTCTGCACTCGAATGGGAAGCTGCAGTCTGCTTCTTTGTCTTCCAGGCAATCAAGGAGGAGCCAAGAAAAACACAATAAGTAGAAAGAGAAGAGAATGACGATCAGAAGGATCACTAGCCCAGGTCGCATCGGAGTACGCCTGAAGCTGTAATGGGTTAGAGCTAGGGAAAAACAAACGAGAGATTGTCCCACGCAAGTAGCAAAGAATATGAAGAAGGTGACTAATGAAGATGAGTAGGACGAGCTATGAATTGACTCAAGCTATAAACATAAGCAATATCAGGACGAATGCTCACAAGATATACCAAACTCCCAATAAGATAGCGATATCAAGTAGAATCCTCAAGAAGATCACCATCAGTAACGCGAAGCTGAGGAGAAATCTCCATGGGAGTCTTAACAGTGCGAGTATCAGTCAGAACAGACCGATCAAGTAGACCCTAAACATACTTCTGTTAGGAGGTAATAGCTCTCAGGCGTGGAAGAAACCTCAGTCCCAAGGAAGTACTTAAGTAAACCAAGATCAATCATCAGAAACTGCTCACTGAGATGTTTCTTCACATATGTGATAAATGAGGAATCGTCACCAGTGATGAACATATCATCCACATATAGAAGTGTCCTACTCCGAGATGAGACATGGACAAAACGAGCAGGATCGTGGTCACTGACAGTGAAACCAACAGCAATAATCACTGAGGTAAAACGCGCAAACCAGTAACGAGCCTGTTTGAGGCCATAAAGAGCACGACGAAGCCGACAGACGTGTCCATCTAGAATAGAATACCCAGGAGGTGGTTGCATATAAACCTCCTTATGCAAATACCATTAAAGGCATTCTTAATATCCAGCTGATAGATAGACCACCGGCGAACAGAAGCAACTACAAAAAGAGTGCGAATAGTGGTCATATGGGCAACAGGAACAAGCGTCACATCGTAATCATGACTGTACTCCTACTGGAAACTGCAAACCACAAAACGGGCCTTGTAGCACTCAATTGTACCATCATACCTGGTCATAATCTTATACACCCACTTGCACGTGATAGAACGAGCATGCACAGGTGTCGATACAATATCCCAAGTCTCCATACGTCGAAGAGCGTCAAGCTCCTTTGCCATAGCGAGCTGCCCCTCAGAATAGCAGCCTCACAGTAAGAGCTGGGCTCAATGACAGAGAGAGCATGAGCTGTCAAAATAAATCCAAGACGATCAGAAGGCCGAAGGGATGTCCAGTCATGAAGAGCGTAACGAGGAGCATCATCAGAGGAATCAAATGGTGGTGTCAGCAAGATACCAAGAGATGAGTCTGGTAAAGGACGAGGACACCTGCAGTAGTGCACCACAGAGGCGGTGCTGTAGAAGGCAGCATAAGAGGTGGAGGTATAGAAGGAACCACTGGAGATAGAGGATAAGAAAGCTGTGATAGAGGAGAAATGGGTGAAGAGTCAGAGAGAGACAACCATGAGATCGTCTCAATGGTGGAAGCAGAACAAGCCGAATATCGATGAAAGGTCGAGATTCGTCAAAGACAACACCTAGTGAGATCCTGGTCCGTCGAACAGAAGGATCATACCAGCGATAACCCTTATGCTCAGAACTGTAACCAAGAAACACACTCAACTGACTGGGCTGATAGTTTGGTGCGCTCATGAGGATACAGCAAGACAAAACAGGTGCAGCCAAAAACACAAAGGTGAGTGTACTGGGAAGCTCTAGAGTAGAGACGCTTTATAGGACTGACATCCTTAAGAATAATGGAAGGCTGCATATTGATGAGATATACTACTGTAGAAACAGTCTCAGCTCAGAACTGAGGTGGAACGTGAAAGGCAAGAAGAGTGCGAGCAGTCTCAATCAAATGACGACGCTTGCGCTCAACAACTCCATTATGAGCACAGACACCGGGACAAAACTAGTAAAGAGTGCCCTGCTTACAAAGAAATTGTCTAAAGGTGCCAAAACAGTACTCACCAGCAAAATCACAGCGAAAAGTACGAATAGAAGACTCAAACTGAGTATAAACCATCGTTGCAAAGCTACGATAAATCACAAGATGCTGACCACGATTAGACATAGGGAAATGCCGTCACCAATAAAAATTACATAGAATTTATGCCCGCCATTAGAGATAATGGGCGCAAGTCCCCATACATCTGAATGAACTAAATCAAAAGGACGAGAAGGCACGAACTCACTAGAACGATAAGTTGTAGCTGCTTGTCCAGCTTACAACCCTGACAAAACATGACCGTGTCAACAATAACATGTCCAAAAACTCTGACGAACTAGTGAAGAAAGACGGGACCCACACAAGTAACCTAAACGGTGATGCCACTACGCAAAAGCTCTAGAGATTGTGGTAGTAGTGGCAGTGGAGGTAGGAGCAACTGAAGTGGACGGAAGGTGGAGGCGGTCCAGAATATAGACCCCGACAATCCCTATGGCGCCGGCCAGCCCCAAGTATCGTCCCTGTCTGTCGATCCTAGACGAAACAGGTGTGAGAGTCAAAACCAACCCTACAACTAAGATAAGTGAGCTGACCCACCGAGAGAAGCTGCATGGTAAGCTGGGAAACATGGGAAACAGCTGGAACAGAAAAATCAGTGGACAAAAGAGTACCCTGACAGCTAACAGACAAAGGAGTACCGTTAGTTGTCTAAACAGAGATAAAAAAAATTAGGTCCTACTAAAGTGAGAGATGTGGAGTCCGGTATCATGTGGAAAGAAACACCGGAATCCAGAACCCAAGAGGTACCTGGAGGAGACGTTTGAGCTAGACTAGCAAAACCTACTGAGTTATGAGAGAGTTGCTGAAGTAGAACCTGGCTAAGCTGCTAACCAGAGTCACCTCGCTGCGCAGAACCTGACGAGCTAGTCTGCACTCCTGTGAAGGAAGGGCCTCCCTACCCCCTTGGATTGTCCACCCCCATGCACCTTGTTCCGCTTTTCCCGCACCGCACAACTCTGTTAGTCGTGCTTGAAGTTCTTGCAATAGTTGCACTGAACTCCAGTTGGTGTGAAAGCAGGAGTGGAAACAGACACCTGGGGATGGACCGTAACAGAGACCGTCGACATAGTCAAAGAAGGGGTAGGGTAGGATAGGATTGATTTTTTCCTAATACAAAGAACTAACCGATCCGATCAGATCCGTTGGCCAAGCGGAACAGGCTCGTGCCAAGCGGCGGCGAGTGGGTAGGCGCTAGGCGGCGGCCAGTGGCCAGCGGACGATGGCCGTCGGATGGCAAATGATGGCCGGCAGTTGTCGGGCTAGCGGGTGCAGGACGGTGGGCAGTGGACGGAAGGCGATTGGTGGCCAGCGGCTTCGAGCGGTGGTCGTGCGGACGCCGAGCGGCCGATGGACGGATGCCGACCGGCGGTCAGTGGAGAAGACGACGGGCAGCGACCAACCGTCGATGGCGACAACGGGTACTGGCCGACGGTCGAGCGGACGTTGATGCTGCAATGGCCTGGGCGACGGCAACCTAGACAATGGCGGCGGTGGCAACAACAAGATGGCAACGGATGAGAAGCTAGGTTAGACCTAGCTCTGAAACCATGTTATGAATATATTGTGTGTATATTCATGAGGCCAAAGGGCATATATATAGGGAGGCATATATATAGGGGGTATAAGGGGATATACAAAGAAATATACCATACGCAAATAAGAAAAACCAAGACATATAAGGAAACAAATAAATCAATCATATCCTATCCTTAACGCATACATCCCAACCCTCCACCCCCAAAAACAAAACTACAAATGCTTCGTCCAAAGCTGCCAGCACCGACATTACCCCTATACTTCTAAAGATCGGCGTATCAGTATCAAGATATGTATTGGATACTGACATCACCTCCCTCATATAACTACATATGCCCTCTCACCTCCATCACCCATTGACATAAAAATGATAAAATAAACACTGAAGCAGGATGAGCATGACAGCTGATAAACCCCTAAACACTAGCTCTATCCCCTCTGCTTTGCCCAGTGACATCGGCCGCCCACCCCTCGACCCCCATGCCACCACCAAGTCCAACTCTACAAATTGGCATCACCCTGCTCATACAACCAGCCATTCAGCTATCCTTATCCTACCTCCATCGCCTGGTGATCTAAATTGATTGCATAATTCCGAAAGCAGCAAGTACCAGATGCTAACAAGGCTCCCCTCACTGATCACCTCTCCTTGACACCCTCTTCGGTCTCTGTAACGCCCCCTCCTTGGTTGCCGATGCCACTCCCGGTAGGGATGGCAAAATTATCCGTGGAGCCGGGTATCCGCGGGTATCCAACCCGAAAATAGTGGGTTTGGATGGCATTTTCTATCCATGGATAGTTCGGGGCGGGTACCCGATAAGAGTTCGGGTTGGATTTGGAGGGCAAACCCTACCCATGGATATCCATGGATACCCGAAGTGTGTATGACATGTGGGCCCTTCCACCTAGTATATAAGTAAAAATGAGGGTGAGTGAAACCCTAACCCACCCAATCCCACCCACCCCAGCCGCCACAACCAGTCCCCTTGCGCTGAGCCTACCCAGGCCCCAGCCATAGCGTCCCCCTGCGCCGCCGCCGCCCACGCCGTCCCCCTGCGCCGCCGTCGCCCACGCCATCCCCCTTGCGCAGCCCACGCCGTCCCCTTCCTCCTGGGCCGCACGCATGCCCTGCCGGCCATCCCCACGCGGCGTCGGGCACTCGGGCTCCACTGCCGGCCGTCCCCTGCTGTCCATCCCCACGCGGCCACCCCCTGCCGGCCTTCCCCACTGCCGGCCACCCCCTGCCGGCCACGGATATCGTCGCCTCCACAATCACGGATATCGTCGCCTCCACGGACTTGGGATGTCTACTGGATATCGTCGCCGGCGTGGAGGACGCGGATGCGTTCCTGCAGTGGTGCTCGGAGTCGGGGGACGCCACCTACGCGGAGCTCAAGGCCGTGCTGGGTCGCCTCCAAGACCCGGCCACGCGGCGCGGCGCGCGGGTGTTCCTCGGCGCCCTCCAGCGGCAGTTCAGCTCCCCCGCCGAGGAGGATGGGTGCTTCCGGCGGTACAACTTCCGCATCCACGACCTGCTCCTCCACGACGGACTCCCCACCACCACCTTCCTCTCTGTCTCAGGTAATTAACTAACTCATCATCTCCATCACTCATCGAACAAATTAAAGCTAGCTAGGAATTCTCTCGTGGATAGAGAGGTGCTTGATAAGTTGAATTTTGTCCTGTTTTTTGGATATCCACTGGATATCGGGTATCCGCGGGTTTCGGGTTCGGGGCTCCTATTCGCCCCAAAAGTTATTTCGAGTTCGGGTTTGGATAGTACTTTCGGGTTTTGGATTCGGGGGGGAAAGAGCAGAACCCGGAGATATCCAACCCGTTGCCATTCCTAACTCCCGGCACTGGCAATACCCCCATCACCTTAATCGCCCAGAGACAACTGCTGCCCCACCAGGCTCCACCCCCAGGCCCAAATGCCCCCTCCCAGCAGCGGGCACCACTACCAAGTCCCAACACTGGCGATCAGCCCAGTCATCTAACCACCTCGCCATATCCTACCTCCATCACCCGGTGAAGTAAATTGATTGCATAAAGCAGCATGAGCATCATGATTCATATAAGATGAGCGTAACTCTATCATGCCTCGGCAACAATTCCACATACTACTAAGCAGTAACTAGTAACAGGGAAGTTAAAAATGGATTTGCAGGTACTTGCTGTCACGCACCTTCCAGGGCCAGAGCGTGGTGATGGAGGTCTCGGCCATGGAGAAGAAGGCGGAGAGGCCGAGCAACGCAGCAAGCACGAGCCCCTGCTCCCTGAGCAGCTGCAGAATCTGCAGCACCCTCGGCCAGCTCCCGCGCAGCGCCATCCCGCCAATCCCAGCGGCCGCCTCCACCGCCCCGGACGCCCCCGCTCCTGCCCCCGCCGCGGCGGCACCCACGGCCAGCGCCCGGTGGCACCACGCCGCCGCCAGCGCGCCGCACGCCAGCGCCACCGCAACCCTCCTCACTGCCGTCGCCCGCCACGCGTCATCCTCCACCCCCGGCGGAGGAGCAGCCGTCACACGCACGGGTAGCGCGGAGGCGAAGATGGGGGCGAGCAGGCGGGGTCTGCGGCCGGCGCAGCCGCGGAGCCGAGTAGAGGAGGGGGAGACGGAGCGGAAGGGGGGCTTGGTTGGGGCGCGGAGGAACTGGAACTGGAACCGCGGGAGCCTCCCGCTGCCGAGCAGCAACGAGGTAGTGGAGGAGGAGGTGGAAGGGGAAGACATGGCGATCGCCGGCGGGGGAGTGAGGAGGGTTTGGGGAGGATGGGCCTAGGGCTAGGCGGAGAGGGGGACGGATGGTGGTTGCGTGAGGAGAGGGAGGGAGGAAGGGGATGATGCCATGAGGTGGGGCGCCCCTGAGAGAAGCGGCCAGCGGAGGCAGCCACTTGCATCGCCGCCCGCTCTGACCAAAGTGGTTGTTTTTTTGACTGGTGTGATTTTGGTGACGAGGGATTTTAGTCGGTACAGTTTTTGCACTGTTGTTTTAAAATAATTTATCAGAATAATCTTTATAAGTGGATTATTAGCTTATAGACATTTAGTTTGTTCATATTAGTACTTATGTTAGCACAAAATTATAAGCCATATCTATAAGCCAAAAATTGGTTGTTTTGAGTTTGGAGGGCGATATTTGAGCCGGATTCTTTTAAGTTTAAAGTTAGTTTGTGTCTGCACTGTGTACAGTACCTAGCTTTTAAACGGTGTATTTTTTCAAGGCAGGGTCAATAGAAAAATTGTAGTAAAAAGTATACTAAGTTCAGCTGTACCGGCCAAAATCGTATATGACTATTTCCCTCTGAGTACTGCCTCTCACGAACAGACAAAATTTAAATATTTAAGCCATCAGCCCAAAAGAGCGCACCCTCTATTTATTCAAATTCATATGCCATCCAAACACTACGGCTGGGTTTATTTCAGCTTTTTTGTGGCTTATGCATGTACTGTATACAGTAACTAACTTTTAAATTATGCGTTTTTTCAAGACGGGGTTAATAAAAAATTTGTAATAAAAAGTGTACTGAGTTTAGCTGTACCGACCAAAATCATATACGATTATTTCTCTACTTACTATCTCTTACGAATAACCAAAATTCAAATATTTAAACCATAACTATCAGTCTAAAAGAACTCACCCTACAATTAGGATCCTAAACAAATTCCAATCCAACTTGGAATTGAATTGAAGCTCTAATACCATTGACCCAATCCAATTTCAAGTACGAAACGGGCCCTCAATGGAAAACATATAACTACTCTTCTTATTTCTTAAAGGGAATAAGTCTAAAGTACCCCTTAATTTATGGGGGTGTGTAAAGTTGTTCCTATGAACTACGAAATTGTCTAAATAGTCTCCTAAATTATACAAACCATCTAAATGGCCTCTTGATGTGGTTTCAATAGTGGTTTTGCCATCGTGGTGGATCACATGGTTGATAATGTGGCAACCATGTCATATGCCACGGAGGTAAAACCACCATCATAGTGGCAAACCATCTCCAAAACCGCCCTAAAAGATTATTTAGACGGTTTTACATAGTATAGAAGGTTGTTTAGATGGTTTTATAGTTTAAAGATAGGCTAGACACATCTCAAAAATTTAGGGGTAAATTAGATTTATTCCTTCTTGAGTCCTCATATCGATCCGAATGAATCAATCTTTTTACTGAGGTCAATCTTTGTCTATTTGGCAAGAGGATAGCAAGTTCGAAATTCTGTCTCGATAGGACATGGATTTCTATTCCTATGAAATTCATAAATAAAAATGTAGTTAATAGGAGGGCTATCATTATCTTTTTTCCTTGTATGACTCTCAGCTAGTTGTTTGGTACAATTCAGCTTAAACGGAAGGTGTTGTGGTCATTTTGTTGTCGCACTATATATCGTAGCAAAAAGCTGTAACTACGTTGATTCCGTTACTAGTAATGGAAATCCGGTTCTCCCCGTTTGGGAAATAAATATACCTCTCACTTGCATCAAGAAATTTATTTTCATGTGATGTCTTTAGTATCCTTTTGGATCTTACCTGCAAACATTCCTTAATGTTTGGTTAGCTATTCTTTGTGATGCATACAATGACGTCTGAAGGATTCCTTATTTACTATGTTTGTGTGGGGCGATTTCAGTGCGCACTCTAGCTACCAGAATAATTTTTGTATTATTTAATCCTTTTTTATTAATATTTTAAAGTTAATCCCTCGACAACTTTATTTTCAATTCTGACCCTTTAATTTTGTCACGCCACCTTCTGTGGCATGGCCAAAATGTTATATCATACCATAGGTGGTGGCGTGGCCAAAATTACCACGCAAGCCCTAGACCGCGCGCCGTGTTAGCGCGGGTGGCTTACGTGACCTCTGTCACGCCGTACGCAAGCTACAACACCTTGCCTTGCTAGGTACTTTGCAAAAAGACAATGCAACACTCTGCATCGCAGGCTAATTACATGAAATTAACCACATCAGCCAACCCTTTGGCTTATAAAATGTGGTCGAATAGATATGTGAGAGAATATTACACAACCAAACCCAACACTACACCAAAACTTGCTTCACCATGTCAAGATGGATAGGAGGTAGAAGAAGCAATGGAACAAGATGATGAAGCAATGGGAGGAGACCTATGACCTAGCAAAGTCTGCTGCAGCCCGTGACGAACAAGCAAGGGCTGCTGTGGCCCGGGCCGAATAAGCGGAGCGTGCCATGAGGTCACAGCCCCGCAATGATGCCCCCCGAAGAAGCATGTCCATCATAAACGTTCCAAACAAGAGTTCACCACAACACCCCGCCCGAGGGGGAGATGTCGCCCTTCTGTTGGTGTAGGGACACATGTAAGTTCTTCAAATCTAAGCAGCGGCTCAGCCTAGGCATGCATACTGGGGTTGCGCGAACTAATTTTGTGACTATCTCGACTGCCGTTGAGACATGAGCAGCTATCGGCAGCTGGTAATACAATGTATTTCCCTACTATTGATCTTTCAAACTATGCACTAACAACCTCCCTCGTCTACCTGTAGTCCCCGAAATTGCTATGTGGCTACCACAAGTGGATCAACCAAGACTACGAGGAGTGGCATGCAGAAATGAACTGTGAGATCTGGGAGGAGGAACGCCTCAATGACGAGCAAATCGAGTGCATACGTCAGGAGACGAAAGCTCATCTTGAGACGTGCACACGCAGGGAGCGCGAGAAAAAGAGGGAAATAGCGGCTAAGGCCAAAGAGGCCGCCGAGGAGTTCAATGCCAAGCTCGCAAGGAAAGGAAAATGGCCCCAGTTCACGCAGTAGGTCGGGCTATTCCGAACTAGTCCCCTAAAGGTTGAATTTATTTCCATTCGAAAAAGGCACATATGTATTGTAGGAGTAGGTTTGCTGTATCGTGCATGATGCTATTTGTTATGTAGGTAACGAAACCCTGTGCGCCCTGTTATTCCCAACTTTATTACAAAGCCTATTTTAATTCCCGCTTCATACTTTATAGTAAGTATTGTTTTACTATGTACTTTCTACCCGCGCTCCCTGACCACAGGAAGTGGGTGGCCCTCACCCGCTTCACCGGCCATGCACACAAAATGATGACCACGCGCATGGAATGACATGACGATACATCCTTGGGCCCATTGCCTAACAAACACAAAATTACACCAACTAGATGGTGCAACTTTGTGCAGTGACAATACCAAATAAAACATCATTGTGCAGTGACAAGACTAAAGGGGGCAGTAAAACTAGCTAAGTAGGTACCGGACAAAATTAGTCAATTGGAACTTTCAGATGAAATGTAAACCCTCAATTTTTTTTAATCACACGCATTGATTAATCAACAAGGGAAATCAACTCGTGAACATAAAAACCCATGCAGACGGGGAATGCATGTTAACACAATGATTTACGCTTTGTCAGGGGACTTGCTGTGGGCATTCTAAGCAAACAGAGTAAATAAGCAATCAAGTCTCAATCTCGTTGATTTGGGGGACGATAGAGAACGCGTTAGGACAAAGAGGATGTGGGGGAAAATGGCAACTGCAGTGGTGGTCGCACGCAAGTTGCTCTGCAATGCCAAGTCCAGTGGCATGCAATCTCAACCTGTCATGCCAAGTATGATGTCGTGACAAGGTTTTGTCACACCAGGAGTTACTGTGTGACAGATGCCACACAAGCCTTCACGCTGTCACGACGTGCGACCAAGGGCTTGCGTGACAGCTTTGCCCATGCCTCTATGGGTGGCGTGATAGAATAGTTTGGCCATGCCACGTGAGGTGACATGGCCAAAGGGGTCAGAATTAAAAATAAAGTTACCGAGGGATTAACTTTAAAATATTAATAAAAAAGGATTAAATAATAAAAAATTTCCTACCAAAATCCATATGTTTAATGATGGCTAAAAACCGTCAAAAAGAAAAAAATGTTAGGAAATATGTTTCCTGACGGCTACCCTTCAGGCAATTACTCTAGGCATAGAGAGAGACCGAAAATTTAAATTCCCGATGGTTGGTTGCAGGTTTCAACCATACACTAATTAAAGATCCAAGTTTTGGTAGTGGCAATTTGATTATTATGTCATTTATGGATGTGGAGATTAAATCATTGATATGTGCAATGCTCACCATTTTCGTGACGAGAATGTGAGGACCCCAGGCACGCGGAACATCTGTAGTCACCGTATGTGTTCTGTACTAGTCCCATAATTAGTAGCTAGTACACACATTTACAACATTGAGATCACATCCATACACATCACATATATTTAATTTATGATAAAAGAGTGAATACATAAGTAATGCATAATAAGGTTTTACAACATATGGCCGACTGGCCAAGTAAATATCAGAGTCAAGAGTAAATTGTAGTAGAAGACAAATAAATAAGCAGAAGCATCCAGTGGTATACCACCATAGCCCATAGGCAACAGACTAGGAATAGACCCTAGAAAAAACCCATCGTCATATTCCCTAGTGCCGGAGGCGAAGTGCGCGTTGTCGGGCACGTATCTTCTTCGCTATCTTATCAACAATAATTTAAGTAAGGTTGAGTACATTGTGAACTCAGCAAGACTTATAGTGTATTACAAAATTATACATATATGCAATGCTGTCAAACGATGAGACTCTATACTAAGTTATTTTCAGCATGAATCAAATATTATTTGCAATATTAATAAGTAATAATTTGCAACGGAATTGTAAAGAGCATTTGACATGCAATGAAATAATATTTATATAACTTCCATAACAGTAGATCAAATCCATTCGTAGCCCTCCTCAGCTGTGAACGTTGCACAACTCCCACCTATGGGCACAGCACACGGAAGACGCGTACATGCCATCTCATTATTTTTAGTGAAACAGTTTTAAAATGATAACTACACCCATTGTGGCTACATCCAAGCATGCTCATGACCACGAGCATGGCTATTTAAATAGTTTTTAACATTCTCAAGATATTGTACAACTTTACCCACATGAGATAATCAATCATACTGTCAGAAACTTCACGCTTCCTTTAGCGCGTGACAAAAGTTATTATCATATAGCCTTTAGATTATCTAGTCATAACCTTGCACCAGCCTAATGAATGGACAATCCCTCACTTTAGCGTGTCCTTCCCCCAAGTGAGCTGACTGACAGATCCTCACTTAGGTATGTCCTTCCCCTAAGTGAGCACTTACCATTGTATTAGCAACCTTTAGTCCCAACACCTTGACGAAGGAATGCCCTTACTACTTCTGCGCCTACCACAATGTAAGGCTAGACCTAGACAACTTTAATTAGCTAAAGCCAAAGCCTATAGAGCACATGTGGTTGTACCGTGTGACTTAGACATGCGGCAATAGCGTTCGGTTCTTAATTGACCCGGGCAAGAATCTCCCGCTATTTACATATGAGGTTCCTCCTCTCATTTGACATCTTATCATATAACTTGCCTGCATCCAAAAAATAGGCTTTTTATTTTGTTTTATACCTAACTAATAGAGATTCCTCCTCTGGTCTAATATTTTGAAACCATCAAATCCACGTAAAAATTTGTTCAAAGATTCAAACTTAGAAGAAAGTAGTGCGTGGCTAAGCATTTAGAACATGTACTCAATGTAGTATACCCAAAATTTGACAATAACTATGTCTAACTATGTCCTAACTGCTACAACAATGAAGATATCAAATCTGCAAAGGAGGTTCAATGCATATGAGCGGTTGTAGCTACAATTACCTATAGTATAGCAATTTTAACGAATCATACATGCATGCATAATAGATTTTGCAAACAATGTACAATAATTGATATACTGGGATAAACATGGTTAAAGGGGGTGCTTGCCTTATTCTTACTGTTCAGAGAATGTTTCAGGTGCACCCTCGAAGTTGTCTAGTACGGCGTCGTCTAATCAATAAAATCCAGATAAATGCAAATAAGAAGCAAATAAATTTAAATATAAACAAGAAAAATATTTTCATATATTTAGAAAGGTCATGATTTTAGAAAAAAAATTAGAAATAAATATCACTAAATTTAGAGTTTGTATGCAAAAGTTATAAGCATTTGAGTTTTGATTTGCTTTGAATTATCTCTTCTCGGTGGGCACAGTACTCTTTATGACTACTAATGTTCTTCGGCTACTACAGTGTTCTTCTGTCTTCTAACATTCCTCGACCGCTACTCAATTCCATCTATAACTACTGCAGCCTACGACCGCGGTAGCTAGCAACTCACGACCACCGTAGCTTACAACCTTACAGCCATTGTGGCTACCGACCTTACGAGTATGACTTACGATCACGACGCCTAGCCGCAACTTCGATCATACTACTCACACAAAGCCGGAACTACCGGTCTTCGACCATGTAGGTTTTTTGAGCATTGAACGGGTACTGTAGCTTTCGACTACTGAACGGCTACTGTAGCTTTCAACTACAAACTAGGTATTGTAGTTTTTGACTACTGACTAGATACTGTAGTTTACGACTACCGACTATGTACTATAGTTTAAGACTACCGACTAGGTACTGTACTTTATGACTATTGACTTGGTATTATAGTTTACGACTATCGACCAGGCACTGTAGTTTATGACTACGGTTGGAGGTCGAAGATTATGACAACGACAGTGGTCGAATATTTCAAGTACAACTGTGGTCAAAGATTTTGACTCCAGCTACGGTTGAAGATTTCAACTCTGGCAGCCGTCGAAGATTTCGACACCTGCTGCAGTTAAAGATTTCGACTATGGCAGCGGTCAAAAATCTCAACACCGGCTGTGGTCAAAGATCTCAACACCAGTTGTGGTCAAAGATCTCGACAATGACAGTGGTCGAAGATTTCAACTTTAGCTGCGGTCGAAGATTTCGACAAAGTAGTGGTCAAAGATTTTGACAGCGGCGGTGGTCAAAGATTTCTACACCGGTTGTGGTTGAAAATTTCGACATCAGTAACGGTCGAAGACCTCGACACTGACTGCGATCGAAGATTTTTGACACTGACAACGGTTGAAGATCTTGACAACGGCAGCCGGTCGATGATTTTGACACCAGCTATGGTCGAAGGTTTTTGACACTGGCAGCGGTCAAAGGTTTTGACAACAGCAGCCGATCGATGATTTTGACAAGAATTGTGGTCGAAGATTTTTGACTTCGACTGCTATGGTTCTCCTCTCGACTTCGACTACTACGGTTCTCTTTTCGAGTTCGACTACTTTAGTTCTCTTTTCTTTTATTCTTTTTTCGACTTCGACTACTTTAGTTTTCTTTTCGACTTCACGTACTCTACGAGGGAGGAGGAGCTCACAGGAGGTGAGGGTGGCACTTGAGAAGGAGCAGAGGAGGCTGGTGTCAGAGACTCTATTGGTGGCGATGAGGAGGTTGTCAGCAATAATGATTTCTGGCAATAGTCAAGCTACAAAAGGGTGCACATGAGCTTGCTTACATGCATGCGGAGGTATGGGTGAATGGAATCGAGGTATGTCTCATCGGAGAGAGTGGAAGTCTTACGGTGGCCTCCTGGTCGGAGATGAAGAAGAAAACCTGGCTCGAGTGGCCCACTATATGAAGGTCAAACAAATGAGTAGGGTGGTTAAGGGAGAGGTAAGGCATGTTGAGACGGAGGTAGGGAGGAGAGAAGCTCACCGGAGTTACTAGAGCACGATGGCAGGCTCACCGCATTGCGTACGACATCGGTTTTCTCGATGTTTCAGTGAGTGAAGTTCTCAAAGACAGTACAAAATAGATCGAGAGGGCGAGTTGAAGAGCAATGCAAATGTCAAGGGCCTTTATAGGTACGGAATAGCTGATGGCAGAGCGCGAGTTCTCACGAGTGCAACCGAGTAGTGCAGTCGAATTCTCGCCATGGAACGCGAGGTGCGAAAGAAGACAAGGAGAAAGAGATGCGTCACATTAAGGCAACGGGTAGGCGGGGGTTGGCAGTAGTAGAGAAGAACTATGGGCGTGGTGTCAGAAACTGGGGGCAGTATGAGCCACGACCATGGCGGAGCTAGCATAGGCATGTGAGGTGGAAGATGAACCCTGCTAGTAGGCCCAACGCGTCAGCGAGCGCAGAGAGGTGCCTGACGGGTTTGTTGGTTATAATCTTAACATGTAAGGGGTTTAGGAGTCATGTGTTCGAGTACTCGTGTGTTCAACTACTTGCTATCTAGTCGAAGCTCTCGAGCAAGTGCAAACAGGTTGAACCTCTCGAGTAAGTGCAAATAGGTTGAAGCTCTCGACTAATTGCAAACATGTCGAAGATTGTGAACGTGGAGTGGTTAGAGTTTACGAGGGCCGACTTAGTACGGGAGTGGCGCAGAAGTGTCTTCACGAGCACTCGGTTTAAGAGCTGATGGCTGGCGTGACGGGACGACACTAGGATGGTCTAGCGCCGTCATGATGCAAAGCTAGGTACAAAGCCAGGATGCGTGGAGGAAAGGTGCGGGATGGCGCATCGCGCATGGGCCGGCTGGGAAGCGCGACAAAACAGGGCGCAGTCGGCGGAATTCACGATGGAGACAAGACGAGGTGGGAGCACAGGGCATAGGCTATTAGTAGAGAGGAGAAACAACGGGCATGGTATCAAAATGATGAGCATGGCATCAAAAACCAGTGGCATGTGCTCATGGCTTCTCAGGCTGCTGGCTGGAGGTGGAAGAAAGCTACTGCAAGATGGCCACACTTGGCAGTGGAGAGAAAAGGCTGAGGTGAGCTAAGAGGTTTGGGCAATTGTTGAACTCATCAGATGAGCTCGAAAAATTATGAAATTTTTGTGGAAGTTCCTGACATAGTGCGGATGATTGTGTAAATTTTCAGATTTTTATCTTCTCTTGATTTTTCAAGAAAAACCTAAGAAGACTTCTGATTGAATTGAAATATACTTATTTGATTTACATAATTTCATAACTTGCTTTAATATTTATTTTTAATGCCAAAATTATACTCATGGGCTTTTAGGATGGTTTCCACCATAAGTTTTCTCATGCCAACTTTTGATCCTCTTTTTAGTATTATTTTTGAGTTTTAATTTGAATTGCATTCTAAGCACTTTTGTTTTTAAAATCAAAATTTTCAAAGAAACTCCAATAAAGAGCCAAGAAAACAAAATGCATTCAAAAAAGATTTTTTTTTTGCATACAGGGAAGACCTCAGCCGAGAAAAGGTTTACCATATTGTTGATGGGAAGAACAACCGTTGCAGACTACGGATACGTTCTCTAGCAGTAATGCCTTACAGGGACCGTCGGGGATGCCATGCTGCACTAGCCTAACACTACGTTGTGCTCTAGTCACCCTAGCAAAACACGAGTTTCTTTTTAACTGAAGCTTATAGTTTTTGGCTGCGATTTGTGACATTTAGGTTGTTTATGTCAGATATTACAGAGTAACAGAAACTCATGTGTGGTTTTTGCTGATATAAATGAAATCGGTAATCTGTACTACAATTAACTAGTAGATCCTATCTTAAAAAAAATACCCCGTTTAAAAGCTAGTTACTGTAGAAAAGCCAAAAAGCAAGTTTTAGAAGCTGAAAAGAACAGGCCCAAAGTGTTGTCTAGACCACACATAGGGTCTATTCTTTATGGCTGTGGCTTTCGGCTGCAGCTTGTGGCTTTTGTACTATTTGTGAGAGAGATTACAGAGTAATAGATACTCATGTATGGTGTTTGCCGATATAAATTAAGTCGCTACAATGTGTACTACAATTAACTAGTAGACCGTGTCTTAAAAAAATACTCCGTTTAAAAGCTATTTATTGTATAAAAGTCAAAAATCGGAAGCCAAAAACAATAACGAACAGGCCATATACTTGTTCCGAATGTTCCGTTTTGGCCATCAGACCGGTATAGAGAAGCCTCCATCTCGTACTGACGTAAATTCCGGTCGTTCCGGTGGTTTCGATGCATTTCGACTGGAACCATCATTCCGACTATCTCGGTACTGGAAGAAATTAGGGAAGCAGAATAGAGGACAGTTGAGGAGGCAGCAGCTAGTGAGGGTGGATTCGCATGCCGGTGCTCGGGCAACAACCAGCAATGAGCCCGCAATCAGAGGCCACAACGCACTAATCTGGATGACGATGCAGCGCTAGTGCGAGAGGAGATGATAGAGAAGACGCAACGAGGGAGCTCCGCTTCCGGCGCCGACGCCGGCGCCGGTCAGCCCTTCCCAGTTCCCACGCCTCCTTTCTCCGTGTCTCTCGGGTTCTCCGGGAAGACACGAACGAACACAAAATCCTGATTTGCATTTCGTCGCACACAGAGTCGGTGGCTTGCGGCTTAGGAGTTGCCTTCTAGGTCACTGTGGCAAGGGGGCTAGGCTAGGTCCAACTGCCAATTTCTTTGGCTTTTCTTCTTTCTTTTGGTGTTTACATTTGTATGCAAGATTGAACATGGATATTAGACTAATATTATTAGTCTGGAACGGAACACCGGAATACACCTGTAGTAGGGGTGGCCCTCACCTGAGCCCATCAGGCCTGTTAGAGGGTTGTAAGGCCTACAATGATATATATGTAATGACATGTATATCCTTATGGAAGACATATGACTGTAAGGGCAAGATTGTAATTGCGCTTTGTGTAGAAATATATACATGCCCTGGACATGGAGATGGGATAAGCATTGTTCATCCACCTCAACTACTCCACTACTCTCCCACTTTACTATTTGGTCAGTTGCCATAACAGTTGGCGCCATCCGTGGGGATGACAGAGAGCAAGCCGTGGATTTCGAGAAGTGATGGCACCCAAGAAAGCTTCATCGTGTCATCGAAGAGGAAGCGGAACACGATGGCAACGGTCGCGAACGCCAGGGCCTCAGTTGGTGGGCCGCCTGTGTCGACATCGGGGACCGGCGCTGAAGGCGACGTTGGCATGGCGAGCACCGATGTCAACATCCATGGCAGTGCTGTCAGCCCCGCCGATGGCGTAGCGGCTGACCTCATTACCGATGCTTGGGTCAGTGGGAGCACTGATGCTGACACTCGCGCTGGCATGCCCAATGACCCGGGGTCCGGCGCGGGGGCGGCAGGTGGTCCTGATGGCCATGTCAGTCTCATCGTCGACCATGGGACCCGTTACACTGGCGCACCGAACAGCTCCGGTGAGCAGGTCGAGTCGCCAGCAACCTGGCAACGCGCACCACCGCTCCGGCAGGTGCAACCGCCCCAACGGTGGAAAATGCCTTACTAGCGGCTCTTGATACGCTGCAGCGTGAGCTAGCAGACCTCCGAGGCATCATGCGGGGAATGCAAGAGGCTCGGAGCCAACAAAAACCGCTGGCAGCGGTATTGGAGGCCACACCTGACTGGGCGGACAACCGCGACACCCCTACCTCCGGTCGTGCTGCGCTCCGGCGTGTGGATTCGATGTCTCTGCTCTCCGCCGGCCTGCAGCAGTTAGCGTGGCCGGAGGACTTTAAGTTCCCCACTATCGAGCCGTACAAGAGCGACACGGACCCTAGGGAGTTCGTTTGCGTGTATGAGACTACCATCGAGGCCGTCGGCAGGGATGACTCCACTAAGGTGAAGGGGCTGACACTCACACTGCAGGGAGTAGCGCTCTCTCCATCTACACATGGGAGCAGATCCGCGACCACCTGTATAACAACTTTTAGGGAAACTACGTCGAGTGGGTCAACACAGATCAACTCTTCACCATCAAACAGAAGCCCTCAGAAAAACTTCGAGAGTACTTTAAACGCTTCGCCAAGGTTCGCTGCCAGGTCAAGGACATCAACGAGACCACGATCATCAATGCAGTGATCCAAGGCCTTCGCCTGGAGCCACTGGATGAATACAATGTGTGCAAGCCGATCAAGACAGTCTCCAAGCTCTTGGACAAAATAGAGGAGTACGCAAGGGCAGAAGAAGACGTGCGGTGGTGCAAGGGTGACACCTCCGACACCAAGCAGGAGCCAGACTCCCCAAAGGATACCCCCAAGTGCAAGCAGGATACCCCGAAGGACACCTCCAAGCACAAGCAGGACTCGCCGAAGGACAACTCCAATCGCAGGCAACACAAGTCCAGAAGGCTTGGTATGTCTTCGATATCGAAGGCGGCTCCAACAATAACGCCCCCGCTGGCCGAGGATGGGATCGCAGAGGTCGTGGGCACAGGCGCGGCTGGGGTAGCGATGATGAAGCACGCGACGAAGGGGAACGCCAGCAACACGGGCTGTGGTGCGGGTGCATGGCCGCGGCGACCACCTCACGCGGACATGCCCATCATCGCAACACTTTGCCAAAGCGTCACCAGGGATAGGGCCATTGAAGCGAGGAAACCAGCGATGGCCCATGTGCAGCAGCCCCAAGAAGGCCTTCTGCAGATACAGGCCCCGGATGGAGGCCAGCGCCGCATCATAAACGTCATATCCAGAGGCTCCTCGTTAGAATTTTCATCCGCACGACAGCAGAAAGCCTATGCTCATCGACTGCATCATGTGGCAGCGTATCCTGCCCAGGCGCCACTGACCTGGGCACAAAACATCACCTTCACCTCCACCGATGTCGACGGAGTCAACTTTTCTCACCAGGATCCCCTGGTGATCCAGGCCACCATCATAGACTGCGTTGTTAAGCTTGTCCTGGTCAACAAGGGTAGCTTCGCTAACATTTTATTCGCAGTAGCCTTCGACCAAATGGGAATCCCACGAAGTAGGCTAGGGCCTCCGGGGATCCTGCTCCAAGGCTTCGGGGGTCAATCGTTGAAATCCCTCGGACAGATACGTTTGCAGGTCTCCTTCGGGCAGGGGGATCACGTGAGAAGCGAAGATGTCACCTTCGACATCATCGACCTTCCTTACCCGTACAACGCAATCTTAGGACGCCCGACCCTCAACGCCTTCGGAGCGGTCCTGCACCATAACTTTCTCTGCATGAAACTTCCGGGTCCATGCGGCATTGTTACCATGTTCGGGGACCGAGACCTCGCCCGCCAAATAGAGCTCGGTGCACGAAGCCCCCTCCAGATGGCGCACGTGTTCAAAGACACCCTCGGCGCAGGATGCCCTCCGCCCTGAGGTGGATGCCCAGGCCCAAGCCGGACGGTTGAGTCAAGAGAGTTCGCTTGCATACCTCCGACCAGCAAATCTCTGTCAGTGAGGGCCTTTCTCCAGAGGTCAAGCAGGACCTGCTCTGAGTTCTTTGGTACAACACGGATGTCTTCGCGTGGTCACCAGCCGACATAAAGGAGGTGGACGGCACCATCATCGAGCATACTCTCGCGATTCGCCCCAACACCAAGCCAGTCAAGCAGAGGCTTCGGCGCATGCCACTTGAGCGCTAACAGGCGGCCAAAGTGGAAGTTGTGAAGCTACTCCAGTCCAGGATCATCCACGAAGTTCAGCACCCAGACTAGCTTGCGAATCCGGTGCTGATGAAGAAGGCCAATGGCGCGTGGCTCATGTGTATTGACTTCACCGCGCTCAACAAGGCATGTCCAAAGGACAACTACCCACTCCCCCTCATAGATCAACTAGTGGATGCCACGGTGGGGTGCGAGCTCATGAGCTTCCTCGATGCATACTCTGGTTACCATCAGATCCACATGGCCAAGGACAACGGGGTCAAGACAAGCTTCATAATGCCGGTAGGGACATACAGTTTCATCAGAATGCCCTTCGGCCTCAAGAATGCGGGAGCCACCTTTACACGCCTCATCACTCTCGCCCTTACCTCCCAACTCGGAAGGAATCTTGAAGCCTATGTTGACGATGTGGTTGTCAAAACTAGACAACTTGCCTCCCATGGCCAAGACCTCCAGGAAACCTTCGACAACCTCCGGTAGGCGGGCATCAAGCTAAACCCGGACTAGTGCGTCTTCAGTGTGCAAGCTGGGAAGCTACTCGGCTTCTTGGTTTCAGGGCGAGGAATACAGACGAACCCTGACAAGGTTGATGCAATACTTTCCATGGAGCCGCCCAAGACGACAAGAGAGGTCCAAAGGCTCACCAGTCGCATGGCCGCGTTGAGCCGCTTCCTATCCAGGGCGGCCGAGAGAGGTCTCTCATTCTTCAAAACCCTTCGCGGATGCGACAGGTTCCATTGGGACAATGACTATGTGAAGGCTTTCGACGAACTCAGGAAGCACCTCGTAAGCCTTCCCACTCTAGTCACCCCGACACCAGAGGCTCCGATGTTGCTGTACCTCGCCGCCACGGCAACAATAGTCAGTGCAGTCCTCGTTCTGGAGGAGGGCTCCCTACAGCGACCTGTGTACTTCATTTCTGAAGCCCTTCAGGGCACCAAGACATGATACACCGAGCTGGAGAAGTTGGCTTATGCCCTCGTCATGGCCTCAAGGAACCTTCGACATTACTTCCTCGCTCATCATATGACCGTCCCTTCGTCATTTCCCCTGGCAGAGATGCTGCATAACAAGGAGTCCATGGGTCATGTCAGCAAATCGGCGGCCAAACTCGTGCCCTTCTCTTTGACATATGCTTCATGCATAGCCATAAAGTCTCATGTCCTCGCAGACTTCCTTGCCGAGTGGACCCCACCAGCTCAGCTGTAGGCACAACAGTCAGCAGACCCGGTGTGGACCCTTCATGCTGATAGAGCCTACGGTGCCCTCGGCGCCGGGGTAGGCGCAATGATCACCACACCGGAGGGCCATCGCCTGTTATACTCGGCACGCCTTGGGTTCCCGGTGACAAATAACACACCCGAATACAAAGCGTTACTCTTTGGCCTCACCAAGCTCAAGGCCCTGTTTGCGTGGAGGGTCCTCATCCACACCGACTCGTGTCTGATTACAGGGCACGTCGACAAGTCTTACTAGGCCAAAGACCCCAATCTAGCCAAGTATCTAGCTGCGGTCAGGGCAAAGGAGCGCTATTTCTTGGGTGTTACGGTAAAGGCCATTCCGCGGGCGGATAATGAGCAGGCTGACGTGCTCGCCAAGGCCGCTGGTCAGTAGATTCCTCTTCCCACGAGAGTGTTCTCTGAAATTCTAGCTACTGCAGCCATCGAGCATGACAAACGCGACACAACCCTCGTCCATCAAATCGCCCAGCAGGGCGACTGGCGGGAGCCCATCTATGGCTTTCTACAGGGTACAACTGAGCCAGATGATCCTCTTGAGCTGCGTCGCCTACAGTATCATGCCAGGTCTTTCAAGATCCTGGATGGTGTCCTCTATAAGCGGGGAGTTTGCGCCCCGCTACTACGGTGCCTCTCCCGCAGTGAGGGACAGTGGCTCCTCCACGAAATTCATGCATGGCTTTGTAGCTCGCACATTGCACCAAGAACCCTCATTGGCAAGGCGTTCATATAGGGTTTCTATTGGCAAACAGCCATCACGGACACACACGACCTCGTGCGCCGGTGCCAGTTATGCCTGCGGATAGGAAGGGTCATTCATAGACCTCTCAATAACTTGCAGCCCATCCCACCGGTATTGTAACACCCAGGTCCACATTATCCTAGGATGCTACTAAACCACACATAACACTAGCTAGATTAAAAGAAAATCTGGCAGCACCTTCCCAGTAAATACTAAAACTACGCGGAAGCATGACAACATAACAAATAATGAAAATGATAAAACAACATTTATCAGCCTAATTTTGAATTGTTCAACCTCACTAAAGTCTACCACAAAAGGCATTACTAAGTTACAGTGTTCAACGATTGGATAGAAGCAATAATTTAAGAATTTAAGCCTCTAACATATACAACAAAATTCATGAAGACTTGATTAATGGTGCCGTGCTGCACTACCCTACCCACACATGCTCAAGGTTCACCTGGAAGAGGGAAAACATCACGTGGTACAAGGATAAAGCAATATCAAATAGCTCTGCTCAACCACATTGTAACCTCATTCATATCCAAAACCACAAATCAATACCACTAACCACGAATGATTTACACCATAAGATAATACCATATACCACGAGACAATACCACCAACCACAAATGATTTTCACCACAAGATAATACCACAAACCACAAGGCAACACCACAAACCACGAATGATTTCCACCAAAGATAATACCACAAACCACAAGGCACTACCACAAACCACGAATGATTTCTGCTATAAGATGATACCACATACCACGAGTGACTCTAATGAGCCAAAACCTCTTAAAACGACGAACCAAAAGCCTACGATCACCCTAAAACAGAGGGGAAAAGATGGGAATTTCTTACCTAGGTTGCCCACGCAGGTTTTCTTCTCCTCCTTCCTTATTCTCCTCCCTCCTCCTTCTTCTTCCCTTCCCTTCCTTCTTCTTCTCTCCCTTTCTATTTTTTCAGCAGGGCTGCAAGGGGAAAAGCAGGGCAAGGAGGGGTGCCTATGGGGGGAAACAGAGGGGCGGCCACAAGGGGTGGGGGCGTCTAGGGTTAGGGGAAAAGGGGGGCAGCTTGGGCTTAGGGCCTGACCTGGGCCCAGGGTGGGACGGAGAAAGGCCTGGCCTCCCTCTCTGGACAACCCACCAAATCTTTTTTCCTATCAAATCCGCAGCCCACAACTGCCTTCCCGATTCCACAAAAGAAAAAGAGAACTCCGCAACCCATTAAAAAAAGATTTCCAGAAACGTCATAACGATGTCTAGGGCATTACATTCTTCCCTCCTAAAAAGGATTCGTCCCCAAATCTAACCCTCAGAACCATGAAAATAGGAGTACAACAAAGGAGAGAGCAACAAAGATAAACCTCCACTACAAGTACTCACCAGCCTCAAAGAGTTCAAGGTACTTCTTCTGTATCTCATCCTCAAGCTCCCACGTCGCCTCCAGCTCGGACTGATGTGACTAAAGCATCTTGACACACTTCAGTGCCTTGTTCCTCAGAATCCACTCTGACTCCTCCAGAACCCGCAATGGTCGGGACTCGAAAATATGGTCTTACTCATTGGTCAACGGCTTTAATGAAATCCCACACTCCAGATCTTTCAAGCACTCCCTCGACACCGAGTCATACATAACATTGTGTACCCCACTCTAGGACCCAAGGCGGTCCTAGCGATACACCAACCTCTAAATCATCACAACTAACAAAATCGATTAAATGTACCTGGGGTTATCATTCCCTGTGGTACCAACCCACACAACCTGCACAACACATGTAACTCTTGTTCGAACTCTCAATCGATCTCTTTACCTTAACAAGAAGCACCTCCTTTAACCACGGATGCACAACAGTGCTCATTGTAAACCAACTCTTTTAGAAACAGAATCCAACTGAAAATAAAGGATTCTCATCGCAACCACACATCACCAACTCCCCACCAAAAGAGTCAAATCAAAAAAAATGAGGATTCAATAGGAGAACCTCTCCACATTCCAAGTAAGTAGTTTGCACATAAACAACACATAAGTTAAAAGAGAATCACTCAAATGTCAAACCCTTCATTTGTTTTCCTGAACCGGAAAAACCACACATGCCAACATAAAATCAACTCAAACCACAAAAGACTTTTGTTATAATCACACAACTCAACAAGAATCAAGAGAGCATTTCACTTCCCGAGAAAATATTCTTTCCTCGATTTTTTTCTTTTAGGAATAAACTTTATCTCAAATCATGAGATTCCAAATCATCACATACCACACTAACTCATTTCTTTTAAATTGGCAACATCAACACTATGCTCAAACTAAGTGCTTCAACCACACCTTTGTAGACTCTACCGACCTCACAATAACATACTCTAGGCAACTCCTCACCCCGACGGAGTTACTTTGATAAATAAATTCCAATGCACCTCATCATGGTTTTCACCCACAATCACTTTACCCCAGTCTTGTAAGGATAATCGACTTAAAATTCTTAGCACACACGCTTATGTACTACACCCAAAGGATTCTATCAAGGAGCATCATACTATTCAGAATCCACTTCTTCCACTATTCCCACACAACATCATTAGCCTCCAAGGTTCTAGCATAGAACACCAAACCAAAATTTCCCATCTCCAGGGCTCCTATAAATGTACTTCGATATAATTGATACGAAGACTCTCGAATTCGATGACTAAAATTCCCACAATCTAAACATGCTCAACCATTAACAACCACATGAAAACATATTCTCAACCTAATTATCTTTAGGAAGATTCTAACTCCTAGAGGGTTACTCACTGAAGCCAAGTAATACATGACAATAATTCAACAACCCTTACTATCCGAATAACTCCCATAATGGTTAGACTTTTTCACAATTATAATCTCATTAACTACACCGTTATAATCCTCCTACTCAACCTTGCAAAGTACCCAGTCGCGATACTCTAATAAAATTGATCAAGATTCTCATACTTTCGATAATTCTAATGTTCCATCAAAATAAACAAAACATTCTTGAACCACAATTTACTATAGGATCTTCTAGTTGCAGCAATGTAACCAGTTAGCTCCAAATACAAACATCTTCTTTAAATCAAATCCTCACTGAGAATTATTCCAAAGAATCAATTCATCACTAAATGAATCTCAAACAACTTGACTGTCGGAACCCGGAGCAACGACTCCTGGATCCTCTGTGTAAATCGCACTAGTCCAGGATCAGCTAGTGCACACAGTACAACAAAGATAAATACCAAGCACAAATGACTGATTATATTAAATGAAAGGTACGGCCTTATGGCCAAGTCTTACATCAATGCTCATTGGCAAAATAAATAAAGCAAATAACTGCGGAAGCAAACTGATAAAAGCGAAGCCCAAGCCTGCCCACAGGCAAACGACAGTAAGACGCGGCCTACTCGTCCAGATCTTCACCGTAGTTGACGTCTTCCTTCTCTGTGTGGAAAAAGCAAGGTGAGTACAAACTTGTACTCCGCAAATCACCCGGGAAAATGCAACATAATGATAAGGCTTCAAAGGAAGGCTCATAGGGTTAGTTTGCAAAAACAGCATTTAAGAAATACCATAAGTAGATTGAAATTGCTGAATTTAATACAGTAAGTAAAAACAATACTTGTAGTCGAAAATAATACCGTCAGTGCCGGCTCCGACCAAACACCAACCTATCCACGGGCATCCCACCCGGACCATCTTTTCCAAAAGATCACGTATGGATTCCATCCATCCACACGTTTTCAAACACTCGCGGATTCCATCCATCCACAAGTTACCATCCTCTCATGGGATCCATCTACCCACAAGGTTTTCATTCTCTCATGGATTCCACCTGTCCACAAGGTTTTCGAAAATATTTTGAAAAACAAAATCTAATCCATGAAAAACTTTTACTCAGCATGTCCATGACCGTGGGCACGGCTATCCAGGAAAGATTATACACTCTGCAGAGGTTGTACAGCTTTACCCACAAGACACGATCATCTTTTTGTGCCACGCGAGTTACACACTTCCTTAGGTGTGCGGCAAGGAGTCATGACAAGGCCTTTACAATGCAAAGCCTTCAACCTGGTCGAGCCAACTCTAAGGTTTCACCCCAGTAAGGAATCCACCAGACCGGGACCCCCTCTTGAGCCTAGACGAGACTTCTCATGGCTTAACCACGCTCGCCCAAGTGAGACTTCACATGGCACCAACCACGCTCACTTTCAACCTACGACTCAACTCAGATTGGGACTTCACAAATTATTCAGCCAGGGCTGTCCCATACCAGCCATGTGGTAGTACTATAGGGCTTTGCAACAGTAGCTCATAGACCCGTCCTTAATTGACTCAGGCCCAACCACATACCCCCGTGCACGACAATCAACCACTGCGGCTCCAACCAACAGGGCATGCCTGCACCCACCACTCTAACCAAATGCCTAAGTCTAAACCAGTTTTATATTTGCTTTCAAAATAATTCATAACACTCCTTGACTCACCAAAGTCAAGAGTACATATCATTTTATGTAAAAAGGGTCATCATTTTATGTGAAAGATATCCCAAAACAAATAATATAACTAAGCAAGGCTAAGCATTTGATTAAACTCTCTAGCCAACACTAATGTATTAACTAGAGTTTGAATCTAGGGTGACAAGGTATAAGGAATTCAATAACAATGGAGGAATTAACAAGTAGGCATTAACTATATTTCAAACTGAATTGAAATACGTTGAATAAAAATATGCATGCAATATAATTTAAATCAAAATAATTTTATTTTGAAAACTGGGATCAACATGATCAAGGAGGGTGACTTGCCTTGCTCTTCAAATTGGCTTGAATCTTCGTCGAAGAAATTGCCCGAATCGTCGAAGTCTACACGTGAAAATAACCCACCAAATTCAAATAAATTCAAATTAAATTTAAATTGAACTCAAATATTTGAATTGAGGCTAGAAATGGATAGAGGGGAATTTTTGATGAATTTAGAAATTTGAATGGGCCAAATCGGAGTTAAAACGAGGGAGAACGGGTTCTGGGAAATTTGAAAAGAGAGAAAAAAAGGAAAAACTGGATTTTTGGAATTATTTTCCTAAAGGAAAATCTGACTTATTGCGTCAGCAGGGATTTTTGATTTCGGCCGAATTATTTTCCAACGGAAAACTCTGGTTTATTGCGTCAGCATGACCTCAGCACGGAGGTGGGCCGGCTGACGGGTGGGCCTCGGTCCATGTGGACCGAGTCCACGAGCGAGGGGGTGCCGAGGTGGCGGGGCGGATGACGGGGCAGGGAGGCGTCGACGCGGCCGGGCACGTGGCGCCCACGTCAGCCCGGGCTGCTGACGTGGCCAGGCCAGCGGAGGGAGGCGCTCGGGTCTGGGGGCTCGCCGGCGAACGGCGGCGAGATGGCCGGCGGCGAGGTCGGCAACGAGGAGAGGAGGTGCGGGGGGATGCGATGGTGGGGTCGGCTTTTACCGGAGAAGGCCGGAGCAGGGCCGGCGACGAGGGGGAAAGCGGTGGCGCTCGGGTTCACGGCGCGGCGGAGCTCCGGTGATGCTCGAGCCGGGCGGAGGTGCGGCGAGGTCGAGGGCGGTGCGGCGATGCCGGAGGTGGCGACGGCGAGGCACGGCAGGGCCTGTTCCGGCAGCAATTGCTCGCCGGAGCAATTTCGGCGGCGGCGGCGTGGGCGCAATGCGGACGGCCGGCGCTCGGGAGAGGGAGGGGGAGGGCGGAGAGGTGGTGCGAGGTGTGGGGGAGCCGGGGAGGTCCTTAAATAGGCTCGGGGAGGGGAGGGGCGCAGGAGATTGCTCGCCGTAGTGGCGGATGTGGCGGCGGCCGCTGCGGACGGGAGGTGGGGAAGTGGGCGCGGGAGAAGCGGGCGCACGAGGGGAGGTGGGTGCGGCGCGTACGGGGGCGGTTAGGGAGAGGGCGGCGCACGCGGGAGGTGGGGGAGAAGCCGGGAAGGGCGGTGCGGCGCAACGGCCTGGCGGCGGCGCGGCCGGGGAAGAAGGGAGGCGGCGTGGGGAAGAAGAGCCCGACAGGTGGGCCCGGGCTGGCAGAGAGAGGAGCAGAGAGAGGAGCGGGCATGGATGGCTGTGATTGCGCCACGCGGGGAAAGGGGGCGATCGGGTGGCTGGAGGCGGTGATGCGGGGCGACGTGGCTGGCATCCGGCCGTCCATGTGGCGGCCGGAGGAGGGGATTTGATTTTTGGAAATTGATTTTTGGATTTTCAGAAAAGCCTAGAAATTCCATTTAGCCTCAGAAAAATATGAACTAAATTCCAAAAATCTCAGAAAAATTCAGAGAATCTCCTGGAGACATTTGGAACTCAATAAAAATATTTCCAACTAATGTTGGTATTTAATTTTCATATTTAAAATATTTTTTTATTTTCAAAAATAGATTTTTAAACTCCAGAAAAACCAGGGAACCAAATAAAAGCCAAATAAATCCAAATGATTAATTTGAATTAGGATTTTTATAGAAAATCAAAATATCATTTTATTTAATAATACTTTTAGATTTTTCTGAAATTGCTTTTCAAATCCAGCTTTTTCAAAAACAGAAATTCAGGGCAAAACCAAATTTAAACTTGGGCACAAAAATACTTATTTTAATTTAAATTTTATTTTAACCAATTTTTATTTATTTATTTATTTATTTTTATTTTCATAAAAACCTGGGCTGTTACAATCTACCTCCCTTAAAAGGAATCTCGTCCCCGAGATTCGCACGGGCTAGCAGAGAAATAGGTTTGGATCTTACCTGGTGTGGCTTGAGCCGAGATTTGGTTTAAACCTCCCTTCGCTAAGGTCGTTGGCCGTTGGTGCTCCAACTTGATGCTTCCAAAGACTTAGAAAGAGGAGACTCAAGGCAAAGGAAGGAATAGGGGATATTTTGCACAACCCAAAACTTCAACTTTAATGAAACAAGAAATAGTTATGGCTGCTGACAAAAGAAGAAACTGACAGCTCATAACAACGTTTTATTAACTAGCCTAACAACTTAACCTAAAGAGATAAGGGTGTGATCCATTGCAGCTCTCGAGGTACAAAGCGTGATCCTTCCATGAGAAGATTGAAGTGGTGGCAGAATCGAAGAATTCCAGCTGTTGCCATCTATAGTTGTTTTGGAACAAGGGAAGATGCGGAAATAGGTTTTTCAAAAATGACATATAGACGAGAAAGAATTGAGATAAGGATAAGCAAAGATTAAGAGGTAAGATTAAGCAAAACTTTTGAAATTACTAGTTTAGTAAAATAAGCCTTAGGGTCAAACCATTCTATTCTACCTACGGTCACGTCTTAGTGTCGTCATGGCTCTGATACCACCTTTGTCGGAACCCGGAGCAACGACTCCTGGATCCTCTGTGTAAATCGCACTAGTCCAGGATCAGCTAGTGCACACAGTACAACAAAGATAAATACCAAGCACAAATGACTGATTATATTAAATAAAAGGTACGGCCTTATGGCCAAGTTTTACATCAATGCTCATTGGCAAAATAAATAAAGCAAATAACTGCGGAAGCAAACTGATAAAAGCGAAGCCCAAGCCTGCCCACAGGCAAACGACAGTAAGACGCGGCCTACTCGTCCAGATCTTCACCGTAGTTGACGTCTTCCTTCTCTGTGTGGAAAAAGCAAGGTGAGTACAAACTTGTACTCCGCAAATCACCCGGGAAAATGCAACATAATGATAAGGCTTCAAAGGAAGGCTCATAGGGTTAGTTTGCAAAAACAGCATTTAAGAAATACCATAAGTAGATTGAAATTGCTGAATTTAATACAGTAAGTAAAAACAATACTTGTAGTCGAAAATAATACCGTCAGTGCCGGCTCCGACCAAACACCAACCTATCCACGGGCATCCCACCCGGACCATCTTTTCCAAAAGATCACGTATGGATTCCATCCATCCACACGTTTTCAAACACTCGCGGATTCCATCCATCCACAAGTTACCATCCTCTCATGGGATCCATCTACCCACAAGGTTTTCATTCTCTCATGGATTCCACCTGTCCACAAGGTTTTCGAAAATATTTTGAAAAACAAAATCTAATCCATGAAAAACTTTTACTCAGCATGTCCATGACCGTGGGCACGGCTATCCAGGATAGATTATACACTCTGCAGAGGTTGTACAGCTTTACCCACAAGACACGATCATCTTTTTGTGCCACGCGAGTTACACACTTCCTTAGGTGTGCGGCAAGGAGTCATGACAAGGCCTTTACAATGCAAAGCCTTCAACCTGGTCGAGCCAACTCTAAGGTTTCACCCCAGTAAGGAATCCACCAGACCGGGACCCCCTCTTGAGCCTAGACGAGACTTCTCATGGCTTAACCACGCTCGCCCAAGTGAGACTTCACATGGCACCAACCACGCTCACTTTCAACCTACGACTCAACTCAGATTGGGACTTCACAAATTATTCAGCCAGGGCTGTCCCATACCAGCCATGTGGTAGTACTATAGGGCTTTGCAACAGTAGCTCATAGACCCGTCCTTAATTGACTCAGGCCCAACCACATACCCCCGTGCACGACAATCAACCACTGCGGCTCCAACCAACAGGGCATGCCTGCACCCACCACTCTAACCAAATGCCTAAGTCTAAACCAGTTTTATATTTGCTTTCAAAATAATTCATAACACTCCTTGACTCACCAAAGTCAAGAGTACATATCATTTTATGTAAAAAGGGTCATCATTTTATGTGAAAGATATCCCAAAACAAATAATATAACTAAGCAAGGCTAAGCATTTGATTAAACTCTCTAGCCAACACTAATGTATTAACTAGAGTTTGAATCTAGGGTGACAAGGTATAAGGAATTCAATAACAATGGAGGAATTAACAAGTAGGCATTAACTATATTTCAAACTGAATTGAAATACGTTGAATAAAAATATGCATGCAATATAATTTAAATCAAAATAATTTTATTTTGAAAACTGGGATCAACATGATCAAGGAGGGTGACTTGCCTTGCTCTTCAAATTGGCTTGAATCTTCGTCGAAGAAATTGCCCGAATCGTCGAAGTCTACACGTGAAAATAACCCACCAAATTCAAATAAATTCAAATTAAATTTAAATTGAACTCAAATATTTGAATTGAGGCTAGAAATGGATAGAGGGGAATTTTTGATGAATTTAGAAATTTGAATGGGCCAAATCGGAGTTAAAACGAGGGAGAACGGGTTCTGGGAAATTTGAAAAGAGAGAAAAAAGGAAAAACTGGATTTTTGGAATTATTTTCCTAAAGGAAAATCTGACTTATTGCGTCAGCAGGGATTTTTGATTTCGGCCGAATTATTTTCCAACGGAAAACTCTGGTTTATTGCGTCAGCATGACCTCAGCACGGAGGTGGGCCGGCTGACGGGTGGGCCTCGGTCCATGTGGACCGAGTCCACGAGCGAGGGGGTGCCGAGGTGGCGGGGCGGATGACGGGGCAGGGAGGCGTCGACGCGGCCGGGCACGTGGCGCCCACGTCAGCCCGGGCTGCTGACGTGGCCAGGCCAGCGGAGGGAGGCGCTCGGGTCTGGGGGCTCGCCGGCGAACGGCGGCGAGATGGCCGGCGGCGAGGTCGGCAACGAGGAGAGGAGGTGCGGGGGGATGCGATGGTGGGGTCGGCTTTTACCGGAGAAGGCCGGAGCAGGGCCGGCGACGAGGGGGAAAGCGGTGGCGCTCGGGTTCACGGCGCGGCGGAGCTCCGGTGATGCTCGAGCCGGGCGGAGGTGCGGCGAGGTCGAGGGCGGTGCGGCGATGCCGGAGGTGGCGACGGCGAGGCACGGCAGGGCCTGTTCCGGCAGCAATTGCTCGCCGGAGCAATTTCGGCGGCGGCGGCGTGGGCGCAATGCGGACGGCCGGCGCTCGGGAGAGGGAGGGGGAGGGCGGAGAGGTGGTGCGAGGTGTGGGGGAGCCGGGGAGGTCCTTAAATAGGCTCGGGGAGGGGAGGGGCGCAGGAGATTGCTCGCCGTAGTGGCGGATGTGGCGGCGGCCGCTGCGGACGGGAGGTGGGGAAGTGGGCGCGGGAGAAGCGGGCGCACGAGGGGAGGTGGGTGCGGCGCGTACGGGGGCGGTTAGGGAGAGGGCGGCGCACGCGGGAGGTGGGGGAGAAGCCGGGAAGGGCGGTGCGGCGCAACGGCCTGGCGGCGGCGCGGCCGGGGAAGAAGGGAGGCGGCGTGGGGAAGAAGAGCCCGACAGGTGGGCCCGGGCTGGCAGAGAGAGGAGCAGAGAGAGGAGCGGGCATGGATGGCTGTGATTGCGCCACGCGGGGAAAGGGGGCGATCGGGTGGCTGGAGGCGGTGATGCGGGGCGACGTGGCTGGCATCCGGCCGTCCATGTGGCGGCCGGAGGAGGGGATTTGATTTTTGGAAATTGATTTTTGGATTTTCAGAAAAGCCTAGAAATTCCATTTAGCCTCAGAAAAATATGAACTAAATTCCAAAAATCTCAGAAAAATTCAGAGAATCTCCTGGAGACATTTGGAACTCAATAAAAATATTTCCAACTAATGTTGGTATTTAATTTTCATATTTAAAATATTTTTTTATTTTCAAAAATAGATTTTTAAACTCCAGAAAAACCAGGGAACCAAATAAAAGCCAAATAAATCCAAATGATTAATTTGAATTAGGATTTTTATAGAAAATCAAAATATCATTTTATTTAATAATACTTTTAGATTTTTCTGAAATTGCTTTTCAAATCCAGCTTTTTCAAAAACAGAAATTCAGGGCAAAACCAAATTTAAACTTGGGCACAAAAATACTTATTTTAATTTAAATTTTATTTTAACCAATTTTTATTTATTTATTTATTTATTTTTATTTTCATAAAAACCTGGGCTGTTACAATCTACCTCCCTTAAAAGGAATCTCGTCCCCGAGATTCGCACGGGCTAGCAGAGAAATAGGTTTGGATCTTACCTGGTGTGGCTTGAGCCGAGATTTGGTTTAAACCTCCCTTCGCTAAGGTCGTTGGCCGTTGGTGCTCCAACTTGATGCTTCCAAAGACTTAGAAAGAGGAGACTCAAGGCAAAGGAAGGAATAGGGGATACTTTGCACAACCCAAAACTTCAACTTTAATGAAACAAGAAATAGTTATGGCTGCTGACAAAAGAAGAAACTGACAGCTCATAACAACGTTTTATTAACTAGCCTAACAACTTAACCTAAAGAGATAAGGGTGTGATCCATTGCAGCTCTCGAGGTACAAAGCGTGATCCTTCCATGAGAAGATTGAAGTGGTGGCAGAATCGAAGAATTCCAGCTGTTGCCATCTATAGTTGTTTTGGAACAAGGGAAGATGCGGAAATAGGTTTTTCAAAAATGACATATAGACGAGAAAGAATTGAGATAAGGATAAGCAAAGATTAAGAGGTAAGATTAAGCAAAACTTTTGAAATTACTAGTTTAGTAAAATAAGCCTTAGGGTCAAACCATTCTATTCTACCTACGGTCACGTCTTAGTGTCGTCATGGCTCTGATACCACCTTTGTCGGAACCCGGAGCAACGACTCCTGGATCCTCTGTGTAAATCGCACTAGTCCAGGATCAGCTAGTGCACACAGTACAACAAAGATAAATACCAAGCACAAATGACTGATTATATTAAATAAAAGGTACGGCCTTATGGCCAAGTTTTACATCAATGCTCATTGGCAAAATAAATAAAGCAAATAACTGCGGAAGCAAACTGATAAAAGCGAAGCCCAAGCCTGCCCACAGGCAAACGACAGTAAGACGCGGCCTACTCGTCCAGATCTTCACCGTAGTTGACGTCTTCCTTCTCTGTGTGGAAAAAGCAAGGTGAGTACAAACTTGTACTCCGCAAATCACCCGGGAAAATGCAACATAATGATAAGGCTTCAAAGGAAGGCTCATAGGGTTAGTTTGCAAAAACAGCATTTAAGAAATACCATAAGTAGATTGAAATTGCTGAATTTAATACAGTAAGTAAAAACAATACTTGTAGTCGAAAATAATACCGTCAGTGCCGGCTCCGACCAAACACCAACCTATCCACGGGCATCCCACCCGGACCATCTTTTCCAAAAGATCACGTATGGATTCCATCCATCCACACGTTTTCAAACACTCGCGGATTCCATCCATCCACAAGTTACCATCCTCTCATGGGATCCATCTACCCACAAGGTTTTCATTCTCTCATGGATTCCACCTGTCCACAAGGTTTTCGAAAACATTTTGAAAAACAAAATCTAATCCATGAAAAACTTTTACTCAGCATGCCCATGACCGTGGGCACGGCTATCCAGGATAGATTATACACTCTGCAGAGGTTGTACAGCTTTACCCACAAGACACGATCATCTTTTTGTGCCACGCGAGTTACACACTTCCTTAGGTGTGCGGCAAGGAGTCATGACAAGGCCTTTACAATGCAAAGCCTTCAACCTGGTCGAGCCAACTCTAAGGTTTCACCCCAGTAAGGAATCCACCAGACCGGGACCCCCTCTTGAGCCTAGACGAGACTTCTCATGGCTTAACCACGCTCGCCCAAGTGAGACTTCACATGGCACCAACCACGCTCACTTTCAACCTACGACTCAACTCAGATTGGGACTTCACAAATTATTCAGCCAGGGCTGTCCCATACCAGCCATGTGGTAGTACTATAGGGCTTTGCAACAGTAGCTCATAGACCGGTCCTTAATTGACTCAGGCCCAACCACATACCCCCGTGCACGACAATCAACCACTGCGGCTCCAACCAACAGGGCATGCCTGCACCCACCACTCTAACCAAATGCCTAAGTCTAAACCAGTTTTATATTTGCTTTCAAAATAATTCATAACACTCCTTGACTCACCAAAGTCAAGAGTACATATCATTTTATGTAAAAAGGGTCATCATTTTATGTGAAAGATATCCCAAAACAAATAATATGACTAAGCAAGGCTAAGCATTTGATTAAACTCTCTAGCCAACACTAATGTATTAACTAGAGTTTGAATCTAGGGTGACAAGGTATAAGGAATTCAATAACAATGGAGGAATTAACAAGTAGGCATTAACTATATTTCAAACTGAATTGAAATACGTTGAATAAAAATATGCATGCAATAAAATTTAAATCAAAATAATTTTATTTTGAAAACTGGGATCAACATGATCAAGGAGGGTGACTTGCCTTGCTCTTCAAATTGGCTTGAATCTTCGTCGACGAAATTGCCCGAATCGTCGAAGTCTACACGTGAAAATAACCCACCAAATTCAAATAAATTCAAATTGAACTCAAATATTTGAATTGAGGCTAGAAATGGATAGAGGGGAATTTTTGATGAATTTAGAAATTTGAATGGGCCAAATCGGAGTTAAAACGAGGGAGAACGGGTTCCGGGAAAATTGAAAAGAGAGAAAAAAAAGGAAAAATTGGATTTTTGGAATTATTTTCCTAAAGGAAAATCTGACTTATTGCGTTAGCAGGGATTTTTGATTTCGGCCGAATTATTTTCCAACGGAAAACTCTGGTTTGTTGCGTCAGCATGACCTCAGCACGGAGGTGGGCCGGCTGACGGGTGGGCCTCGGTCCATGTGGACCGAGTCCACGAGCGACGGGGTGCCGAGGTGGCGGGGCGGCTGACGGGGCAGGGAGGCGTCGACGCGGCCGGGCACGTGGCGCCCACGTCAGCCCGGGCTGCTGACGTGGCCAGGCCAGCGGAGGGAGGCGCTCGGGTCTGGGGGCTCGCCGGCGAACGGCGGCGAGATGGCCGGCGGCGAGGTCGGCAACGGGGAGAGGAGGTGCGGGGGGATGCGATGGTGGGGTCGGCTTTTACCGGAGAAGGCCGGAGCAGGGCCGGCGACGAGGGGGAAAGCGGTGGCGCTCGGGTTCACGGCGCGGCGGAGCTCCGGTGATGCTCGAGCCGGGCGGAGGTGCGGCCGAGGTCGAGGGCGGTGCGGCGATGCCGGAAGTGGCGACGGCGAGGCACGGCAGGGCCTGTTCCGGCAGCAATTGCTCGCCGGAGCAATTTCGGCGGCGGCGGCGTGGGCGCAATGCGGACGGCCGGCGCTCGGGAGAGGGAGGGGGAGGGCGGAGAGGCGGTGCGAGGTGTGGGGGAGCCGGGGAGGTCCTTAAATAGGCTCGGGGAGGGGAGGGGCGCTGGAGATTGCTCGCCGTAGTGGCGGATGTGGCGGCGGCCACTGCGGACGGGAGGTGGGGAAGTGGGCGCGGGAGAAGCGGGCGCACGAGGGGAGGTGGGTGCGGCGCGTACGGGGGCGGTTAGGGAGAGGGCGGCGCACGCGGGAGGTGGGGGAGAAGCCGGGAAGGGCAGGGCGGCGCAACGGCCTGGCGGCGGCGCGGCCGGGGAAGAAGGGAGGCGGCGTGGGGAAGAAGAGCCCGACAGGTGGGCCCGGGCTGGCAGAGAGAAGAGCAGAGAGAGGAGCGGGCATGGATGGCTGTGATTGCGCCACGCGGGGAAAGGGGGCGATCGGGTGGCTGGAGGCGGTGATGCGGGGCGACGTGGCTGGCATCCGGCCGTCCACGTGGCGGCCGGAGGAGGGAGGAGGGGATTTGATTTTTGGAAATTGATTTTTGGATTTTTCAGAAAAGCCTAGAAATTCCATTTAGCCTCAGAAAAATATGAACTAAATTCCAAAAATCTCAGAAAAATTCAGAGAATCTCCTGGAGACATTTGGAACTCAATAAAAATATTTCCAACTAATGTTGGTATTTAATTTTCATATTTAAAATATTTTTTTATTTTAAAAAATAGATTTTTAAACTCCAGAAAAACCAGGGAACCAAATAAAAGCCAAATAAATCCAAATGATTAATTTGAATTAGGATTTTTATAGAAAATCAAAATATCATTTTATTTAATAATACTTTTAGATTTTTCTGAAATTGCTTTTCAAATCCAGCTTTTTCAAAAACAGAAATTCAGGGCAAAACCAAATTTAAACTTGGGCACAAAAATACTTATTTTAATTTAAATTTTATTTTAACCAATTTTTATTTATTTATTTATTTATTTTTATTTTCATAAAAACCTGGGCTGTTACATTGACACCCATAATCTCACCAAAATCAATCACATGACCACACCAACCAATTACCATACACATCCTAAAGGACTTTGCAACCCAAATCGGTTACCCCTTTCTTAGAAGAGGCAAAAAAGAAGTAAATTTCAGCACAAAGGAAGATGTTACCATTCACAATAGACACCAGACTAAGGGAAATAGCAATGATCATGGAAAACAAAAGATAAGATCACAGTTGAAGGCACATGCCCCTCAAGATGTAAATATCAAATCTCAACCAATAAGAATACAATATTGCCATTTAAACTCAATAAACTCTTATGCGGCAAAAATAAGAAGCCAAGCACACCTCTAGAAGTTACACAACTTGACTCCAACCTCAAATACTTTTACCACACTCTTTCCTTTAACAAAGAGAACAACTTTCTTTGATTACGGTATTGCCTTGACCATTCCAACAAAAGAGATTTGAAGACCACAACACATTAATCCCTTAAGAACTAATAAAACCTCTCAACACGCCACTTTGCTCAAACAATTTCAGCTACCACGTAAGTCATGAGGTCCAAAAGATCGTGTACGCAAATCTCAAAACTTTTGATTTAAATAGTATCATGGAAGTTATCAAATTCTTTTATTTATGGAATATTCAACATTATCATCACAACCACATGCTGACAATCAAACTAACATCAAAATAATACATTCTTAACAAGAATCATCATATCCTCATATCCTTCATAAACTTTTCCAAAAGAAACACAATAAATCACTTCATCATGTTTCCATTATCTAAATAAGATTGCAACTACTTGATCTAGGGAAAACCCAGTGCACAAGCCATAATATTGAAACAAAACTCTTTTAACAAACTGGTACTAGAATATGGCAATCTCAAAAACTGTTATGAGCATAGATTCAACATTCCACCTTATGTTCAGGAATTAGAATGAAATATCTTCAAACTTCAATAATATAAGCTCTATAAGACAAGGTTTCACAAGTCAATACATCAACCTTCCTCTATTCCTTTATACATATTTCAACGATTTAGCAAAGTGAAAGATAGATGAACCTAGCATTTGTACATGCTCATAAAGTACCTAAATAAAGACAGATTAAAGGTTAATATTACTAAGGCAATATTCCAACACCTCCTTACTTAATCATCCTGAATAGTCAGATTAATTACCGAAGACAAAAATAATTCAATTTATCCAACAGGATGGAAATTTAAACAATCATAATAATCATACCAATTCTTTTTGCACACTCAATAACTCCATGAGTTCTAATCATGTATAGACAAATTCTTAATCACAATTCTTCAAGAAACTACTACAAGGTGACATCAAATTAATTAACTACACTTCCAAGGATGCTAGTTGAAATTAATTATGCACCACGCTAACATCTCAACTTGACAATTCATACTTTATGAATTAATTTATATGATTACCACCTCCCACTTAAGCACAGCAAAATACCACAAAGTATTTTAACACTCTCTTTCAGAAAGGAGAGGAATTAAACTTCCACACTCAAAATAACCCAAAAGAAATACATAGATCCAAAGCTTTCACATGTTAATGAATTTGCAACATAAAACATTCATTAATAAAAATACCAAGCGAACAAATGAGACATGTTTCACAACAAGACAACACTCCCACGAAGGGACCAACCTTGCAAATCAACAATGTTCACAAGTAGCAAAAATGTTTCAATAGTCCGAAAAACAATAATTGCTTCCAAGAACAGGTAGAGACCAATTAAAAACCCTCAACTACAATGAACCACGAACCCAAGATAAATTCATCCAACACCATAAGATAATTGACCAAATTCAACTTAAGGAAGAGAGAAACTTTTCTAAAGAACTCATTCCTAACCTCCGAAACTAAGTTGCCCAAGAAAAAATCCTTCATCATTTCAATACCACGAATAGTGATATAACCTGGCCATGCCCATGGCCGCATCACGATCTCTATCTCTCGACATCAACTATCAGCACACATAACAATCATATAATCGAATCATAGGCACAAAAGATCATCTCATAACATAAATCATCAATACAACATATTGGAAGCATAAATGCAATGCTTGACCCATCCCATCCTACTGTGCACCAATGTGTCAATTTAACAATTCAATTACCATGGACCTAATACCCGCTCTGATACCAATTGTAACACCCCAGGTCCATATTACCCTAGTGTCAGACCCAGATTTCATAATCTGGAATCCTCTGTGATTAGTTGCACTATTCCCTGGATCAGTAGATATTGCTCACAGTTACAGTAATGGACATCATAATACATATCATGCGGAAGCATAAATAAAAATTTGTAGACTTACTCATGGGCCGATTAGGCCGAAATCAATAAATTGCAGCAGCGGAATGAAGCACACAGGTGGGACCTTCAGGACATGCCCACAGGCAGCCAACTGGAGGTTCGCGACCTAGTCCTTGACATGTTCATCTCCTTCGCCATCATGACCAAAAGTATTACCGAAGCGTAGTGATCTGATTCCTGATTCTGGATTTGTTGTGAGAGCGAGTGTGAGCACAAACCACCGTGCTCCGCGAGCCAACACACAAAATGCAAATAAATAGTATGCATGGCTTATCAAAGGAAGGCTCGGGTTAGTTTATTTGCCATAAATTGCATTTGAATTATAATACATAGAAATATCCTGAGACCTAGCAGTTTAAGCTGAATCATAACGAGTGAAAAGAATGCGATATCCATAATAGTGATCTAGATTTTCATCCACCGTTACATGGCATCTGCACCATATGCTTATCTTTCAGCGTTATAACCACTTACAATACCACTGGGACGACACCCAGGACAATCCAAACTTGTGCCTTCCGCGGCCCTTCACTTTTCCAATCCCACTCATAAAGTTTTCAAAATACAACTATATCTGGTTAAGTTCCCATGTTCGCCCTTGACCGTGGGCACGGCTATTCGAATAGTTTTGACTGTGCAGAGTTTGTACACTTTCACCACAAGAGACAATCAACTCGTTGCCCCACATGATTCCTTAGTCATGTGGTTGAGCAGACCATCACATTGACTTTTCAAAGTATCTAGCCCCTTTTGTCATCTCACTTTATGGGCTTCTTCCACTTGCGGTGGGTCCCATCTATGCACGGGATGTTCCCCACAGTTCCTAACACAGCCGGGCTCCACTTCCCGCAACGCTTAGAACAGCTGGGAAACTTCACCCTCCACTTGGTGTCCCTTTAGGCCTTTTCTTGCTCTTGTGTATCCACTTCTACTCACTATCGGTGAGATGAGTCCGGAGGTTTCGATAAATTTACTTAGCCAAGTTGTATTTTACAGACTTGTGGTTGTACTGTTTTACATAGGAGGTCCTGACAAGATTCAGTCCTTAGTGGTATCTGAGCAGTTCTACCACTAACCCTTTTGTGCTTCCACTGCACCACACACTCACACCATCGAACCATCCGCCCAGATATTTAAGCAAGCTGGGGTTTTTGAGAGCATAAAATAACCTTGTCAAAATATACCAGTCATTCCCACCATGACTGTCCAAATCAGTTTCTCATGATTAAAAGTGATGCTTGGGGCATTTTATTGCCCCGGGTTTCTAAGCAGTGCTAAGCATATCATATAATTAAGGACTTATTTTCGAAAGCTAACCATTATAATTTTTTCCACTAGGGTGACAAGGCTCACATATGCAATATTCCAAAGAGGGGTGTAATACTAATCAAGTTGAACAGTGGGCATATGGCTAGGATTTCAAATCAACATACACTTGCACATAAAATAATAGCATGCAATTTGATATTTTAAGCAAGAGTAATTTGCATAAAGTGTAGGTTCAACATGATCAAAGTATTGACTCGCCTGGCGCGGTTTACCGCGGTCTCAAGCTTACGCCATGCTTTCTCTTGAGCTTTTGGTCTCTATCTTCACTTCGAGCTTGATCTCGCTTGATCCATTGAATCTTCACGACTTCCAATTTCTAATTACACGGCAAATGATTGAATCCAAATAAAAGCAAATATCTCAAAAGATCCAATTAAATTCGAATAAACTTAATTTAGTTTTATTATGAGTTAATGGGTGATTTGGGTTATTTGAGGTAAGGTCGATGGTAGAATACGATGACTTGATCTTTTTATTAACAATTTCTTTTATTATTTTGGTATTTATCAAGGAAATTCCATGAGTTAGGTTAAACCTATGAATTGGTGTATTTTGTCGAGTGCTAATGTTCAGGGCATATGATATATGTATATATAAGTAATGTTTGCAAAGTTTAGCTTACCGAGTTAATCTGATGGTCTATGTTTATAGCATTTTGTGGTATGATATTTTAGTTTACCTTGACTCAGGGTCTATTTATACGGGTCCCAGCTTGCTTATATACAATTAGGCTCAATAATACTATGTACTAAAGCTAGTGTTAATATTTAGTTAATGGCACTATTTTTATCCTACTTATACTTTAGCTACTATTATGCTTAACTTTAGTTTAAACTTAGCTATCTGAGCAAAGCTTGGTATGTATCATTTTATGTGACCCTAGTTACTCGTGTTAATGGTTACATGTTCAATTTAGAGTATTTATATGTCTGTGTGATTATTTTGAATCTTAATGACCCCGGGGTTACTATATTAAAATATGTCACTGAGGTTTGTTTATTGGTGGCATGATGCATATTGGGCATATATGTTTACATATTAATTAAGGACCATCTTTACTAAATATAGACATTTATCCAAGCCACTTCTCCTCACTAATGTCTTTAATAAATAACTAGATTTACACTTTAAATATTAAAGTCACACTAATTATTTATCATGACAACCAATCCGAATTTAAATCATACTTAAAGTCTCTAAAGCCTTGTTTGAATTTTGTTAGCTTTAACAGATTATCCCCTAATTTTTCCTAAGTCTTTCCTTTAATTTAGGATTGGATTTACAATAAATGCTAAAGGCATACTAATCATACATACATGATAATAGCTAATCCATGATTAGACATGTATTAAGCTCATATATATCTTAATAAATTTGTACCTTCTATGGATGTATTATTTTTATTACTTTTTTACTATACACTAAACCACATTTTATTAATGCCTTTAATTGCTAATTAGCCCTTAAGTAAATATTTAAACCATATTAACTACTTATGTAGCAATTAATCAAGTATTAAGTCCTAATTAACCTTATTTTATATTCTAAGGTATATGTAAACTTTATTTGATCTTGACTTAATTATCTCAGCTTCTTAGGACTATTTCTCAATTGATTCCTATTTAAAATGGCTAAGGAAGCAAAACAAAAAAATATGGCCGAAGCTTCACTCGAACTCGGGACCTCAGGGAATGCTAATCCTTAAGAGCGCTCGGGTAGCCAAATGGCCATCGGTGTTTCGCGACTAAAAGTGGGGAATCGGTATTGATAAAGCGGGCTTAGGCTGGGAACTAGCTACAGAGCCACCGGCCGAACAGAGCAGATAGCAGCGCAGGGGAAGAGGAGATGTGGCCGGCGAGGGAATGGCTGGGGGGTGACGACGACCCGTGAAATGAGCTCCAGGGCAGTTAGGGAAGAAGAGGGGAGCGGCGCTTTAACCGGAGCGGCGGCAAGGCGGTCGAGCGGCGGTGAGGAACGGCCGGCGGAGGGAGTGCAAAGGGGCAGCGGCTGGAGGAAGGGCAAAATTGGCCGGCTTATGAGCAGTAGGGCGTTGGGAGGAACTCACCCACGGATGCGGCTTGGCCGGGGAGGGTCCACGGTGGCCTGGCGACGCGGACCGGAGGTGGCGCGAGTGGAGCTCTCGGTGCCGGTGGCTACGGCGAGTAGGAGAGCGGGGCAACGCTTGGGGCAGCTTCATGGCAGTGAGAAGACACTCCCATTCCAAGGAATCGAGGGAAGAGTGCCCGGGGAGGAGGTGGCGGTGGATTTGGTGGCAGCGGCGGCTTTCGGGGAAGAAAGGGGAAAAGATGGGGGGGAGGAGAGAAGGGCGCGGGGGCAAAGGGGAAAAAGAAGCAGAGCTTTTGTAGGCACAGAGGGGTGGGAGTGGCACGGTGGCGGAGGAGGGAATCGCCGGTCTTTGCCCGGGCGCGGGGCTTGATGCGCGAAGGCGTGGGGCTCGGCGCGCAGCGGTGCAGGGCGAGGGGACGGGTCGGCGCGTGGCAGGGGGCGGTGGCAGAGCAGGGTTGGCAACGACGGAAGCGGCGCAAAGCTGGTGGCGATGCGACGGGACGTGATGATGGCACTGCGAAGCTACAGGGAAAAAGGAGCACGTGCGAGCAAGGAAGAGAGAAGGAAGAGGAAGTCGGCGCGGGCGGAGGGAGAAAAGAATGGTGGCGGGTGCTCGGGCCCGCTGGCAGAGAGTTGGTGTGGGGTAGAGGCGGGCCCGCTGGCCAGAGAAATCGGGCGGAAGGGGAAGCCAGCGCCCAGGCCAAGCGGCGGCAAGGAGAGAAAGAGGGACGGGCCCGCGCGACAGTGTCAGCAGAGGGGTGCGGAATGAAGGGGCCCACGGCGCAGCGTGATGCCGGCGAGCTGGGCCGTGCGGGGGTAGGAAGCGGGAGAGGCGTTGGGCCGGATTTGATGGCCGGCCTGACCTCTCTCTCTCTCTCTTTGGTTTATTTAGCGTGTGTATATATATACATAGGTTCATACAAGTATATATACATATATATAGCGTATATATATATTTTTATTTATTTCTATTTTTGTATATGCACATATATACATTTATTTTTATTCATATATATATACATATATGTATTCTTTCTTATTTATTTATTTATTTGCACCTTCATTTCAACAACGGCTAACACTTCGACCATAATCGGCACTTTGACCACGGCCCTCCTTTGACCGTGCTTCGACCATGGCCGGCCCTTCGACTGCAGTCCTCCTTCAATCAATGCCGGCCCTTCGACCACGACATGTCTTCGACAACAGCCGACACTTCGACCACAATTGGCACTTCGACCACGGCCCTCCTTCGACCATGCTTCGACCATAGCTGACCCTTCGACCATGGCCGGCCTATCGACCGTGGCCCCCTTCGACCATGACCGGCACTTCGGCCTTGACCGGCCCTTCAACCACAGCACATCTTCGACAACGGTCGGCACTTCAACCACAGCCCTCATTCAACCATGGCCAGCCCTCCGGGCATTCAACCATGCTTCGACCATGGCCGGCCCTTCGACCACCGCCCTCCTTCAACCGTGACTGGCCCTTCGACCACGGCCCGCGTTCGACCACGGCCAGCACTTCGACCATGGCCCTCCTTCGACCACGGCCGGCCCTTTGACCACGGACCTCCTTCAACCAATGCCCTCCTTCGACCATGGCTGACTGATACGGTGCCAAGTACCGTTAATAGTACATCCATGGTGGCCAAGAAAGAGGTTAGTGTTGATTTGGTTGCTAATTCTTTTTTAGTTACAGAAATACTTGTTAGTGCCAGGAGAGAGGTGAGGGAGGACGGCATGGGAAGTGAAGGTCTAGCACAAAGGAGTTCAGTGTGCATGCATGGATGGCATGCATGTGGTTTAAGCGAGGTTCAGCGTGTGAAGAAAACATTGGTGGCACGCATGTGCCAGGAAGACACCTAGGAGAACAATACATACCTTGGCAAGGAACGAGACAGGGGAGGATAGAAATACATCATAACATGCATTGTATTCGGATTGGCTCAATCTCTATTCAAATAATTCCTTAGCTAGAGCTCCTTCTAGATTGAAGTCTAGTGCGTGTGTCCCTAGAGTCCGTGTTGAGTTTGCATGCATGAACGTGAGTTAGGTGCGTGTGTTTGTGTGCGTGTGTGAGTAGGACTTAGTCTAGTAGTTGGTGCGTGAATTTCTTTTTGTTTCCAGGTTAAGTCGTGGGCATTTCCAATGGTCTGAGTCAGCTAGCTATATGCATGTATACATCAGCATATATCCTATGTGGAGGAAAGAGAGTATGCAAAAAAAAATCGAGCCAGCTCTTCCTTAAGCACTAGTCTATAACGCCAAACGAGGCAGCCTCTATAAATTCTGTGTGTGCATGTAAGCATCAAATAGCTATCTTTATAGATAGTTCTTTAGAATACTAGCTTTAGTGTGTACTATATAGATGATGTGGAAGTCTTATAGTTAGTTGCTAGCTATAACCATTGGAAATGCCAAGTCTCTGGTTATATGTGTGTGTTGGAAAGTCATATAAAAGGCTAGGGCCCTAGCCTTGTAAAGGGGGGAACGTTTTTGCATTGAATAAACCCTAGAAAAAATCGCCTGCTGGCTGCTGGCAGCCATGTTGCTATGTGCGTGTTTGTGAATCTCTCAGGAATTCACTATTACGACGTGAGTTTGATTCCGTGATTCAAGTTCACGTACTGATCAACATCGATCTCTCTTCTTCGATCGTGGACTGAGTTATCCTCGGTTGGAGAAGCTACAAGATACCAGGCCAATTGTAAGGTGTGATGCTGCTATTGCGTTTACTGCTGCTGTTGCATTACTGTAGCATATGCTGTTTTGGGCGTGGAGAGCAGAAGCTATCAATCAAACTGCTACGGCTGCTTAATTAACTGCTGCTACTTGTGGTGCTACTAGCTGAATGCCCGTATATTGCTACGGATTTTAAAATTTTATCATACTACATGTTCTAAAACTGACGGGTGATAAAATTTATTGGAATGTGCATACAAATATGTTCTACTTTTTTTAAATCCGTAGCAACGCGTTGACGGAGGCGATACGTGCACAACCGACCACCATAATTTCAGCATGCCGAGTGGGGTCCTCAATATTCCAAACGGCGCACACCATTCAAAGACGAACATGAGGAGAACTTTGATGGTGCAGCAGGCTTTGCTCCACAACTGCACCGTGCTCAGAACTACCACGGTGCTGACCGTGGTAGAGACATACGTGACAGAGGTACTGCCCGTGGTAGAGGTAAGCGTGATGGTGTCGGTTTTGCTCAGTGTGTTGCCGCAGATGATGGTATTGGGTGAGTAAAAATTTATATCCCATCATTTAATGATAAAGCTGAACGGAGGAGTATTGGAGTGGGAGATGAGCGTCGAACAAATTTTTGACAGCCATCACTATACTGAGGACAAGAAGATCCGTTTGATGACAATTGAGCTCACTGGATACGCTCTTGCTTGGTGGAGCCAATTGTGTCGCGTAGGAGCTCGTCTGGATACTTAGGTATAATTGAAGAATATTTTGAGGCTGCGTTTTATTCCGGCACACTGCACTAGGACCTTGTACAACCGGCCACAGCAACTACGCCAAAGTAATTCTAGTGTTGATGAATATTATAAAGAGATTGAGATGTTAATGATCTGTACAGGGACAGAGGAGCATGATAAGGCTACTATGGCACATTTCTTTAATGGGTTGAATGAGGATGTGCAAGATAGGGTGGAGATGGTTCGTTACTATAACATCCAAGACTTGGTGCATCAAGCCGAATGTGCTGAACAACAATTAAAGCGCAAACAAGCCAAGGGTGGATGTGCCAACACTCAAACAAACTCATGGATGTGTCCACATAGCAAGGCGATGATGTTGGTTCACACTACAAAGTGGCGACATCAAGCCGTTCAAATGGAACTCTTTCAAAGGAGGCAAGCAATGGAGGTAAAGAAGTAACTAAAGTTGATTCTAGTTTACCTTCTAATGCTCATGCTAGAGAACTTAAGTGTTTCAAATGCAAAGGAAAAAGTCATATGATGCGTGATTGTCCAAATCAACGGAAAGTACTTATCACTAAAGATGGATATGCTAAGAATGTTGTTTATTGTGATCCAGAATTGAATGGTGTTAATCTTTTGATTCGGAATGTGCAAAGTAAAGAAACTAAAAACAAGGGAACAACGATGGAGTGTTTTCCAAACGGAGTGCAAGATCAAAGATAGAGTATGCATGCTGACCATAGATGATGGGAGTTATACCAATGTGATTAACAAAGATTTGATGTACATTTTAGGGCTGTCCATGTGGAGGCATCCTCAATCAGATCATGTGGAATGGCTACATAACTCCGAAAGGCTAAAGATAACTCACAAGGTGGGTGTTTCGTTTGTTGTTGGTAACTATATTGACAGGGGTGGATTGCGATGTAGTTCCAATGGATGCATGTGGGTTATTGTTGGGAAGACCATGGAAATATGATCACAATGATACACATGAGGGCCGGTCCAACATATACAACTTTGTACATGGGGAAAGAAACATGTGTTGAAACCAAAATTGGAGAGTGATATCCATGTTGATGAAGAAATTTCAGTAAAAAAAAAGGTTGTAAAAGTCATCCCAAAGCCAAGAACGATTTTGCATAAAAAAAAGGAGGGGATGATACAGCGCCAAGTACCGCTACTACTATATCCATGATGGCCAAGAAAGAGGTTAGTGCTAATTTGGTTGTTAATTCTTTTTTAGTTACAGAAATACTTGTTAGTGCCAAGAGAGAGGTGAGGGAGGGCGGTATGGGAAGTGAAGGTCTAGCACAAAAGAATTCAGTGTGGAGCATGCATGTGGTTTAAGAGGTTCAGCGTGTGAAGAAAACATTGGTGACATGCATGCGCCAGGAAGACACCTAGGAGGACAACATATACCTTGGCGAGGAACGAGACATGGAAGAATAGAAGTACATCATAACGTGCATTGTATTCGGATTGGCTCAATCCCTATTCAAATAACTCCTTAGCTGGAGCTCCTTCCAGATTGAAGTCTAGTGCGTGTGTCCCTAGAGTCCGTGTTGTGTTTGCATACATGAACGTGAGTCAGATGCTTGTCTGTGTGTGCGTGAGTAGGACTTAGGCCCTGTTGGCACAGCTCAGCTTCATTAGTGAAGCTGTTTTTTTTTGTTTCAGCTTTACGAGCAGCTTCACCGATGAAGCTAAATCTGTTTTGGAAAACTGTTTGGCAAAACAGCTTCACCAACAGCTTCATACATGGCTGAGAGAGGGCAATTATCTAAGATGCCCCTGTCTACCTGACTTGTTCTAACATTTGGAGTTGTATGTTTGTATATGGTCATATGAATTAAAAAACAATATATTTGAATGAGTATGAATTAAAACATTAAAATAAAAAATAATATAAAATTAAAATCATTAGGAAGCAATATTAGTGTCTTGTTTATGTTTCGTGAACGGGAGAGGTGAACGGGATGGACTAGTGGCAAATGCGTGTAATTTTGGTGAACCAGAGGGGCAGTGGGTTCCTAGGACTGCGGGCCTGAGGGAGAGAGCTGTGAAAAGCTACTTTTTCAGCTTCACCTCTCCCTATTCCTTTGTGAGAGCATAAAAAAAGGAGTTTCACCCATGAAGCTGTTTGCAAAAAGGGTGTTTGGTAAAAAATAGCTCACAATAGCTCATAAAGCTGTTGGTGAAACTGTACCAAACGGGGTCTTAGTCTAGTAGTTGGTGCATGCGTTTCTTTTTTGTTTCCAGGTTAAGTCGTGATGTGATCAGAGTCCACGTCTCTAGTTATATGCGTGTGTTGGAAAGCCATACAAAAGGCTACGGCTCTAGCCTTGTAGGGGGGGGGGGGGGGTTGGACGTGGACGTTTTTGGCATTGAATAAACCTTAGAAAAAAATCGCCTGCTGGCGGCCATGTTGCCATGTGCGTGTTTGTGAATTTCTCTCAAGAATTCACTGTTACGACGTGAGTTTGATTCCGTGATTCAAGTTCATGTGCTGATCAACATCGATCTCTCTTCTTCTTCGATCGTGGACTGAGTTATCCTCGGTTGGAGAAGCTACAAGATACCAGGCCAATTGTAAGGTGTGCTGCTGCTGTTGGGTTTACTACGACTGTCGAATGACTGTAGCATATGCTGTTTTGGGCGTGGAGAGCAGAAGCTATCACTGCTACGGCTGCTTAAATGCTGCTACTAGTGGTGGGACAAATACGGAAGGCTAAATCGGTTACTATAGTGACTCCATATATAAGTGACAGAGTAAATTGAATAATCTTAAGAGTGGCAAAAAAATTGAATCTCCCGCTATTCGGAGGGGCCACGGGCGTGCTACAATCTCTCTACTACGACCGCTATGGGCTGAACAGGAAGTTGGTGATTGATGTGTGGCTATTGAATCAACTTTGCTTGCTGCCCAACCGAAGCCAATTTGCCCTGTCATTGGTTGTTGGAGTTGACAAGGAGCCACTCTTTCTAGGAAAGGATAAACCAGGACTATTAAGCCCCGTTTGGCACAGCTCTAGCTCCGAGATCTATACTGGATCTGTAGTTTGTTGACTAAATTAAAGTGATTTAAATATTTTTATTTAATATATAATATAAATGAAATGAGTCATGTAAATGCACTTAACATACCTGCAACTCTAGATCCAGGATTTCCTAGAGCTACAGATGACCAGCTCTAGGAAATCTACAGATTTCCTAGAGCTAGAGCTCTGCCAAACGGGGCCTTAGTCTAGGGAGGAATCCAACTACGGCAAAGACGTTTTTCACAAGCTAGAGAGGAGAATTGCTGCCAGAAGTGATAGTACCGTGAAATATCGGGCAAACTTACATACAAATTAGGATTTCACTAATTTGTGTCGTACCACCGGCCTTTCGATTACGGCTCTCCTTCAACCACGCTTCTACCACGGTCGTCACTTCGACCACAGCCCTCATTCCAGCACGCTTCAACCACAGTTGGCCCTTCGACCGCAGCCCTCCTTCGACCATGGCTGGCACTTTGACCACGGCCAGGACTTCAACCACGGTTGGCCCTTCGACAACAGCCCTCCTGCGACCACTGCCCGCCTTTGACCACGGCTGACACTTCGACCATGGCCGATAGTTACAGAGACTAGTTTTTCTCGCTTGATCAAACATATTAAACTATGTATTTTTATTCTGCGCAATGTAGTACATTACCCTATCTACTAACGTATAGGTCTTTATTTTTTATATGTAGGCCTTTTTTCTTTTAAAAAAGTCATCTTTTTTTTCTGTAAATACATATGGGTTCTTGTTTTAGATTTTTAGTGTATATATCATTGTGTCACGGTAACTTTTTTACTTTAATATTTATATAATAGCTAGCGTAGCATAGTAAGGTGCTTCTGTATCTAGTATTTTTAGACGAAGGAAGGTCGTACCAATGACCCTAGTGGGCGGTGAGAATGACAGGATTCACTGGTACGTTTCGCTGGATCCACCCTGGTCGAGGGAGAAAGAACCATCCCACTGAAACATTGATTTTTGATCCGACAGCTTATTATATTCAGCGGAAATTTCGTTTACCTTGAGCTCCATTAATTATTTAGTACTGTATCAACTCCCACCAATAATTCATCAAAAAATTCACGCCAATAATTATCTTAACCTAGTAGAGACCTCTGCTATATGCATGATAATCTTGCCCCATCATACCAGAGAACTATTCACGAATTGTCGGCAGACTTTATAATTTGGAATTCTTTGTGATTCAATCACACTATTCTCTAGAGTAGTAGATAGTACTTATAGTTACATTATCGAATCATTTTATGCATCACTTAAACCATACCATATATTAATAATACATATGAGAGTTTAAATACACCACATAGGGTAATTATTTACATAAAGACTGATCAGACCAAATAAGCAAAGCACAAAAGAAGAAGCGAAAGTAGAAAACCAAAAGTTAGGGTCATGAGAATTCACGAACAAGCGATTGGGGTAAAATGTGAACATCAAATATTATCTAATTTTACATAGTATATGTGCACATAATCTCCATTAAATTTTACTTAACTGGGACAAGACACCACAGAAGATCGTCCTAATTCCATATATCATCTCCTCCATTAGGTTCGGGTGCGTCGTCATAAACATATGTAGGATCAAGGATACCGACTAGAGGGGGGGTGAATAGGAGGTTTTTAGATTTTTCTTGTTCACTTAATTAATTCTTCACAATTTAAGTGACAATGAAGTAAAGCCATTAATCCTATGCAATTCTAGTTATCAACTTAGCTCTAAACAATCAAATGATCACAGTGAAGCAAATAAACAAGAGCAAGAGAGACAAGAGACACAACCGATATTTTACCGTGGTGATCGGAAACTTGCCTGTTTCCACTAGTCTACGTTGAGGTTAGCCCGAACAAAACGGACCGACTCCACGAATTTGAGTCGAAACACCTCGGTCACTAATGTAGCTCTTCCCCGCTCCGGGTAGGTGAGCTCCAACCTTCACAATCCGTCGGGCCTTCTCACAACCTTCTTGAGAAGATCACCGATTTCCCTTCCGCCCAACCGTCCAAGTGCAGGCAAGCACTAAGAGTAACAAATCTTGGGCTTTGCTTGAATGCAGACTAGTGCCAATTGGATTTGCAAATAAAAACTCTAGCACTAAATGCTCAACCACCTCACTTTGATGTGCAAAGGAAGAATTGAGGTGAAATGAATGCTCTAGGGCTTAAGAATTGTGCAATGAGTCTCTAACCAAGGCCCTTGTGCAGTGGTGGGGTTACTTATAGCCTCCACCAACCAAACTAGCCGTTTGACACAATTTCCCACAAAAATCAGGATGAGCGGTACTACCGCCCTGCTGGGGCCGGTACTACCGCTCCCAAATCTTGCGTCAGAACGTCTCTGTCAGACGAGCACAGTGACCGTTGGATTTGGCGGCGCGGTACTACCGCCGTTGACATTTGCGGTACTACCGGTCTCGGGTAGTACCGCAAAGTTGGCGCGGTACTACCGCTCTGGCCGACATCCGAAAGGTCCAGATTCTGGCGCTTTCTGGAAAAAATGATCCGCTCTGAGGTCGGATCTTCCGGAGGCCGGAAGTACCGCTGAATAGTGCGGTACTACCGCACTGAGCGGTAGTACCGACGTTAAAACGGCCGGTACTTCCGTTTCCACACGACTTCAATTCGGTGCTCTCTGGAAAAATTGATCCGCTCTGAGGTCGGATCTTCCGCTCGCCGGTAGTATCGGCGTATTACACAGCGGTACTACCGCTCTTCCAGACAGAGCACAAAAAAGGTATTTAAAGCAATTTAAATGAGTGCATGCTTCTAAACATGATCCAATTGGCACAAGAAATCTGTTTTCAAACTACTTACCAAGATCCCTCTTTATGGTACGGTTATCTACCCTATAATCCGGTCTTCCACCATTCTCCTAAGACCGGTAAAATAAAAAGGGTCCTATTCTAAATGTACCTCTGTCTTGAACCAACTTGGGTCTTCTTTTATGTTCTTTAGTTTGCATCTTGTCACCATCACATGGATTTGACCTTCGCATGCTCATACAAAACATTAGTCCCATATTCATATAAGTTGATTAATTACCAAAACCATTTTTAGGGGCCTAGATGCTTTCAATCTCCCCCTTTTTGGTAATTGATGATAACCCAATTTGTGTGAAGATTAAGGATTTTGAGTATACCACCTTTTTAATAAAAGTTGTATATTCTTTTGTGGCCTTTGAATGAAAGGAGTTCTTTTTGCAATATGTTTTGAATGGACATGAATTGAACTATTTCATTTAACAAACCAAGGAGGGAATGAGCTCCCCCTAAACATGTGCATGGATAAAAATGACATTCATACACAATACACAAGGCAAATATAACATAAAAGCTAAGTGAAAAGCGTAGTGAATATATCATAACCAAATATCCAAAATATCCATGAAAATAGATAAAGTACATTACATCCAATTCATTACATCCCAAAAAGATAATAGACAATAGTAGAGGCAAGGACACACACACTCCATCCACACACACTTTCTTCTCCCCCTTTGGCATCAAGAACAAAAAGGAATCACTCCCGAGGAGGAGAAGGATCACGACGAGAGCGGGTGCGACGAGTGAAGTGAATGGGCGGCTGAGAGAGAGACTGCTCCAGAGTTGCAACACGATCATCTAGTGAAGCCAGTCGATCGTCAACGGAGTCCAATCTGGAGGTAATGGCGGAAAGTCCCTCTAGTATGGTGGAGAAGGCCTGGGAGATCGAGGGCTGACCAGGCTCCTGTGGTTGAGCTGCTGGGTCTGCTGCTGGTGCCTGTGCTGCTCCTGCTGCCGCGGAAGAAGATCCTGCTCCCGGATCTGCATGTCGTGCTCTGACATTTGAAGGAATGGGAGCCTCTGGTCGTGGCTTATATGGCTTGTGAACTCCACCACAACCACCCTGGAACTCCATCTTGGACTTGATTAGGGCCATGATGTAAGGCGCATACTTAATGCGCTTGATCCGATCATTCTTAGAAGATGCTATCTCTCGAATGATCACATCCACTACATCAAACTTCTGACCTCTCATGATGTAATCAATCATGTTCCATGTATGGCCTCTTATAGCGTCGAAGTTACCGCTCTTAGGAAAGAAGGAGTGGTTGATTATGCGGTTTACTAGACCAGGGAGAGGGAGGAGGGCAATGTTCTTGCCTGGAACAAATCTCTCAGTAGGGTTGTAGTAGATGGATATGGCATGTATGTCAAGAGGTGCCTTGTCATATACCTTTTCAAAAGAGCTCAGCTCTGCCCTAAGAACTAGCTCAAAATCATGCTTGGTTGCCTCAAACTTCTGGAAAGCTGACATCTATGACATATGCTGAAAATCTGGAGACACGTAAACCGTGGCATAGAACTGTCTTATCATCTCCTCATTGTAGTCACATCCTTTAGCCACAAGCTGGGACAATCCGACTCTCTGAAATAGCCTGAAAGCTCCATCAAATTTGTCTACAGAGACAATATAATCCCAATCCACCCACTTATGGTCGGCAAACTGGCGGTCCGGACCATATAGCTGATCAAAGATTAGCTCCTGAAAGCGAGTGTGGAACTTGGGATTAACTGAGTTGGATGGTAGCTCGAACTGGTCCCGGTGCCTCAGCCTTGCATACTCATCAGCGGAGATCTTCTTGAGATCAATATCAAGGTTCTCCCTCTCTGTTAGATCCTCCTCGGAAGACTCCATGGGAGAACTGATCCGCTGTTCAGCCTCTGACTCAGACTCCAAAGGATCTGCAGGACCTTTCCCTCTGTCCTGAGCTGCCTCGGAAGAGGAAGGAATGGTCGGAATGCCTGACGAGTCCCCAGAGGCGGAGGAGTACCTTCTCCTGCCGGCTCTTCGAGTTCTAGCCATCTAGAAACAGGAGAGGATTGATAAGAAGCAAGCAGTAAAGGATCAAACTGGATTAAGCAAAAGCTGAAGTGAAATTTGCTTTGCTGTCAGGAAGGCCGGTAGTACCGCCGTTCAGGGCCGGTAGTACCGTTGAACGGTAGTACCGCGCCTGTCGAGCGGTAGTACCGATTCCTGGCAGATTCTAGGGTTTCAACAATGTATCTAGATTTTTGGAGTTTTTCTTGGATGAAATCCATGAATAAAGTGTGTATATACTTTAAAACTCCAAATCCAGGCATTTACCCAAGAATCAACTAGCAAAATCATCAACATTTTGAATTATTCTACAAGTTTGATCTAGGGTATAACAAATGGATCAAAACAGGAGATAGATCCGAAATACCTCAGGGACTGGAGGAGGTGGATCCTTTGGATATGAGATGACTCGAAAATCCGAAGAAATCCCCTCTCGATTTGAAGATCCAAGAGGCGGTTTTGAGGGAGTATTATGGGGAGAGAGAGACGGAAAGAAGAGAAGAGCGGGCGGAAGGAGGACACGGACGATCCGCTCGCAAGAGAGTGGGCCACCAAGGGAACCCTTGGGCCCGAGCATTTTATGCGCTTAAGTCATAAGCGGTAGTACCGCTGAGAAGGCCGGTAGTACCGCTCACCGGAAGTACCGCGCGAGATAGCGGTAGTTCCGATTATTCTGGAACTTTGCTGAATTTGAACTTTAGGGCTTGAGTATATGCAAATGATCCCTAGTTTTGCACTCAATTAAAGTCATTTAGAATCATTATGCATCAATTGAGCAATTGCTATACTTTGAAACTAGTTTTTATGATTTCAAGCTACATTTGAGTAGTCTATGACATTTAATTCATTTCTCAATTTGCAAAAGCGGCTTTCATCTAATGGTTTAGTGAAAATGTCCGCTAGTTGATCTTCGGTTCGGACGTGGCTAATTTCAATGTCTCCCTTGCTCACATGATCTCTCAAGAAATGGTGGCGTATATCTATATGCTTGGTCCTTGAGTGTTGAACGGGGTTGTTGGATATTTTGATTGCACTATCATTATCACACAAAAGAGGCATTTTATCAAAATTAATCCCATAATCCAACAATGTTTGCCTCATCCAAAGTAATTGAGCACAACAACTACCCGCGGAAATATATTCGGCTTCGGCGGTTGAAAGGGCTACGGAGTTTTGTTTCTTAGATGATCAACATACTAGAGACCTTCCTAGCAATTGGCAACTACCCGAGGTGCTTTTTCTATCCACTTTGCAACCCGCATAATCGGAATCCGAATATCTAATTAACTCAAATTTTGCACCTTTGGGAAACCAAAGCCCTATATTTGAGGAATGCTTTAAATATCTTAGAATCCTCTTTACGGCCACTAAATGACACTCTTTTGGAGAAGCTTGAAAACATGCACACATGCAAACACTAAACATAATGTCGGGCCTAGATGCGGTAAGATAAAGCAAGCTACCAATCATGGATCTATAAAGCTTTAAATCTACCGACTTACCTCCTTCGTTGAGGTCTAGATGCCCGTTTGTTGCCATGGGTGTCTTGATGGATTTTGCTTCTTCCATTCCGAATCTCTTAAGTAAATCTTTGACGTACTTCGTTTGGCTTATGAACCAAATATAATATCATCAACATCGGGTCTACCAATCATGTCTTTAAGTTGTTTGATTTGAAGTCCAAGGAAGTAGCTTAGCTCACCAATCATTGACATCTCAAATTCCCTAGACATCATCTCACCAAATTCTTTGCAAAAATCTTGATTAGTAGAACCAAATATAATATCATCAACATAGATTTGACAAACAAAGAAATCATCTCCAATAATTCTTGTAAATAGAGTTGTATCTACTTTACCAATTTTAAAGCCTTTTGATACAAGAAAGTTACGAAGGCGCTCATACCAAGCTCTAGGGGCTTGCTTTAGACCATATAGCGCCTTTGATAATCTATACACATGATTAGGATATTTATTATCTTCAAAACCCGGGGGTTGTTCTACAAATACTAATTCGGAAATTGTTCCATTTAGAAATGCGCTTTTGACATCCATTTGAAACAATTTAAAATCAAAGCATGATGCAAAAGCAAGCAAGATTCTAATTGATTCAAGTCTAGCGACGGGTGCAAAAGTCTCATCATAATCTAAGCCCTCGACTTGAGTATAACCTTGAGCTACTAACCTTGCTTTATTTCTTACCACAATTCCGTTCTCATTTTGTTTGTTCCGGAAGACCCATTTTGTGCCAATGACATTGTGCTCCTTGGGTCTCTCCATCAAAGTCCAAACATCATTTTGAGCAAAATTATTCAACTCTTCATGCATAGCATTTATCCAATCCGGGTCATCTAATGCTTCTTCTACACGCTTAGGTTCAAGTGAAGATACAAAAGAATAGTGTTCACAAAATGAAGCTACTCTAGAGCGAGTTTGAACACCCTTACTCACGTCACCCAATATTTGATCTATTGGATGATCTTTGGCTGTTGCATTGTGAATCTTGATGTTGTTCTGTTGTTGATCCTTTTGTTCATCTTCAATAACTTGAATATTACTTGGAGTATACGATGTGGGTGGCTCTACTTGCCTTGATGAGCTTGGTGAAGATGGATCTTCCTTCGGCTTGATGTCTCCAATTTGCATATTTTCCATAGCTTTGCGCAAACCTTCATTACCTACATCATCCAAGTTTTCTTGCTCTTCTTGAGAGCCATTAGTTTCATCAAATTGTATATCACATGATTCTTCAACTAAACCCGAGTTTTTGTTACAAACTCTATATGCTTTACTATTTGAAGAATAACCTAATAGGAAACCTTCATCACAACGACTTTGAAATTTAGAGAGCCGAACACCCTTTCTTAGAATATAGCATTTGCAACCAAATACTCTAAAGTAAGAAATGTTCGGTTTTCTTCCAACAAGAAGCTCATAGGAAGTCTTTTTCAAAAGACGATGTAAATAAAGGCGATTTATGGCATGACAAGCGGTGTTGATTGCTTCCGCCCAAAACTTGTCGGAAGTATTATATTCATCAAGCATTGTCCTAGCCATTTCAATTAATGTACGATTTTTCCTTTCTACAACTCCATTTTGCTCCGGAGTGTAGGTTGTGGAAAGTTCGTGCTTTATTCCAAGTTCATCACAAAAATCTTCAACTTTTGTGTTCTTGAACTCGGAACCATTATCACTCCTAATTTTCTTTATTTTAAAATCAAATTCATTTTGGGCCCTTTTTGAAAAACTTTTGAAAATCCCGGATGTTTCACTCTTGTCATTTAGGAAGAAGACCCATGTATATCTAGAGTGATCATCCACAATGACTAAACAATAGCTATTTCCCCCGATGCTCTTATAGGTTGTTGGCCCAAACAAATCCATGTGTAAGAGCTCCAATGGCCTAGAGGTTGACATGATACTTTTGGAAGGGTGAGAACTAGCGACTTGCTTTCCGGCTTGACAAGCACTACAAAGCCGATTTTTCTCAAACTTTACATCTTTCAAGCCAATCACTAGATCATGTTTGAAAAGCTTTTTAAGTTGTACCATACCCACATGGCCTAGCCTTCTATGCCACAACCAACCCAAAGAGATTTTTGTAATTAAACAACTTTTTAAGCATGCATCATTTGAAGAGAAATCTACCAAATAGCGATTTCCAAATCTGAATCCTTTAAAGACGAGTTCATTTTTATTTTCTTTTGAGATTACAACATTTTCTTTTGAGAATGAGCATGTTAAGCCTAGATCACATAATTGAGCAACGGATAGCAAGTTAAAATTTAATGTTTCAACTAGTGATACATTAGAAATTGAAAGGTCGTTTGAGATAGCAATTTTACCCAAACCCAATACCTTTCCTTTGCTATTATCTCCAAATGTGATCTTGTCATTGCTTCCACTCTCAAAAGTAGTGAACATCTTCCGGTCTCCGGTCATGTGTTGAGTGCAACCGCTATCCAACACCCAATGCCTTCCACCGGTTTTATAGTTCACCTACAAAAGAAAATCAAGCTCTTTTAGGTACCCAAATTTGTTTGGGTCCTTGGAGGTTAGTGACCAAGGTTTTGGGTACCCAAATGGATTTCCTTTTAGCACCCAAAATCGAGGTGCCAATGAAATGAGCAATTACATTCCCATTCTTAGACTTTTTAAGCATGTAACAAGAATCATATAGACCAATGTAATGCACGTTATTCTTGGAACAATCATTTTGAGCATGTCCAACACACCGACATTTTGTGCAAAACTTACCATCCTCCTTTTCAAACCTTGGAGGCTTGTATGTCGGCTTCTTACCCTTTTTGGGGACATATCCAAGTCCCTCCTTGTTAAAGGAGCATCTTTGGGCGTTCAACAACTTATCAAGGGTTTCTTTTCCCTTGTAAGCTCTTTCTAAACTTTTGTTCAATTTTAACACTTGTTCCTTTAAATTCTTGTTTTCATTAGTAAGCATATCATCATGAACAAGATTTAAAGTATTTCTTGAATCAATACTAGATGAACAAGGCATGGCAAGTAGATCATCGCAACATGTAGATATGCTAGACTTTGAAATTTCTAGACTAGACATTTCATTCAAGATATCACAAGTAACTCCAATGCTAGTACTAGATTTATGACTTTCTTGGAGAAGCAAATTATGAGCTTACTTTAGTTCCTCATAAGAGTCTTTGAGAGAGGTGTGTTCTCTCTTCAAGACCTTAAACTTTGATTTTCTTTTCCAAGAAACTCATTCAATTCAACTAACATATCCATCAAATCATCATAAGAAGGCTCATCATCATCAAGCAATTTTACCTTTTCTCCTTTAGCCATAAAGCATGTAGGAGTGGAGAATAGTGATGGAGCCTCCTTTATGGCGATGCCCACAAGCCCCTTCTTGTTGGGAGATTCGTCCTCACTTGAGTCGGAGTCCGAATACTCCTCTTCGGAGTTCCACTCACCAATATGGGCTTCATTCTTGCCATCCTTGTAAAGCTTCTTGAAAAGTTTCTTCTTGCCTTGATAGATCTTCTTCTTGGATGACTTTTCTTTGTGGGGCATTGTGATGCGATGTGCCCCTTTTCATCACATTCATAGCAACGGATGTTGCTATACTTCTTGTTGGAGGAGGATTGCCACTTTTTGCCTTTGTCATAGCTTCCTCCTCGGTTTGAGCGTCTTCTCATGAACTTGTTCATCCTTCTCACAAGAAGGGCAAGCTCCTATTCGGAATCCTCTTCTTCATCTTCGGACTCCTCACTTGTCACTGCCTTTGCCTTGAAGGCGGTGATTGTCTTCCCTTTGGAGGTAGATTGCTCCAAGAGTTCCTCCTTGTCCTTCTTGTACAACTCATTGGTAATTAGATTACCTAAGAGTTGTGTTGGCGTCATTCTTGCCAACTCCGGTGAGTTGAGGAAGAGAGTTACCAACATCTCGTACTTCTCCGGTAGAGCCCTAAGCATCTTTCTCACAATATCAAGATCTGAGAGGTTAGTACCAAGGCCTTTGAGCTCATTCACAATGTTGTTGAGCCGTGTGTACATCTCATTGATGTCCTCATGGGGCAACATTATGAATATCTCATATTTAATCCTAAGCCGATGCAACTTTGCCTCCTTAACCGTGGATGTCCCTTCGTGTATTTCCGAAAGGGTATTCCAAATAGCGTGAGCCGTCTCAAGATTACTCACTCTATTGAATTCATCCGCGTTTAAGGCTCCAAAGAGAGCATTCATGACTTGGGCATCTAAATGAGTGTTACGCCCATCTTGCTCCGTTGGGTTATCGGGATCAAGAGGCATGACGTAACCATCATTTACAATTTTCCAAATGTTAGGACTCATGGCGTTTAAATAAATTGACATTGTAATCTTCCAATAAGCATAATTTGAGCCATCAAATAAATGTGCCTTTCCTACCGAAATCCCCTCACTAGCCATCCTTTTCTCTCTAGACGGTTAAGTCTATAAATGAGAGACCAAGCTCTGATACCACTTGTAGGATCAAGGATACCGACTAGAGGGGGGGGTGAATAGGAGGTTTTTAGATTTTTCTTGTTCACTTAATTAATTCTTCACAATTTAAGTGACAATGAAGTAAAGCCATTAATCCTATGCAATTCTAGTTATCAACTTAGCTCTAAACAATCAAATGATCACAGTGAAGCAAATAAACAAGAGCAAGAGAGACAAGAGACACAACCGATATTTTACCGTGGTGATCGGAAACTTGCCTGTTTCCACTAGTCCACGTTGAGGTTAGCCCGAACAAATCGGACCGACTCCACGAATTTGAGTCGAAACACCTCGGTCACTAATGTAGCTCTTCCCCGCTCCGGGTAGGTGAGCTCCAACCTTCACAATCCGTCGGGCCTTCTCACAACCTTCTTGAGAAGATCACCGATTTCCCTTCCGCCCAACCGTCCAAGTGCAGGCAAGCACTAAGAGTAACAAATCTTGGGCTTTGCTTGAATGCAGACTAGTGCCAATTGGATTTGCAAATAAAAACTCTAGCACTAAATGCTCAACCACCTCACTTTGATGTGCAAAGGAAGAATTGAGGTGAAATGAATGCTCTAGGGCTTAAGAATTGTGCAATGAGTCTCTAACCAAGGCCCTTGTGTAGTGGTGGGGTTATTTATAGCCTCCACCAACCAAACTAGCCGTTTGACACAATTTCCCGCAAAAATCAGGATGAGCGGTACTACCGCCTTGCTGGGGCCGGTACTACCGCTCCCAAATCTTGCGTCAAAACGGCTCTGTTAGACGAGCACAGTGACTGTTGGATTTGGCGGCGCGGTACTACCGCCGTTGACATTTGCGGTACTACCGCTCTCCGGTAGTACCGCAAAGTCGGCACGGTACTACCGCTCTGGCCGACATCCGAAAGGTCCAGATTCTGGCGCCCTCTGGAAAAAATGATCCGCTCTGAGGTCGGATCTTCCGGAGGCCGGAAGTACCGCTGAATAGTGCGGTACTACCGCTCAGTGCGGTAGTGCCGACGTTAAAACGGCCGGTACTTCCGTTTCCACACGACCTCAATTCGGCGCTCTCTGGAAAAATTGATCCGCTCTGAGGTCGGATCTACCGCTCTTCCAGACAGAGCACAGAAAAAGGTATTTAAAGCAATTTAAATGAGTGCATGCTTCTAAACATGATCCAATTGGCACAAGAAATCTGTTTTCAAACTACTTGCCAAGATCCCTCTTTATGGTACGGTTATCTACCCTATAATCCGGTCTTCAACCATTCTCCTAAGACCGGTAAAATAAAAAGGGTCCTATTCTAAGTGTACCTCTGTCTTGAACCAGCTTGGGTCCTCTTTTATGTTCTTTAGTTTGCATCTTGTCACCATCACTTGGATTTGACCTTCGCATGCTCATACAAAACATTTGTCCCATATTCATATAAGTTGATTAATTACCAAAACCATTTTTAGGGGCCTAGATGCTTTCAACATAGTAATCTTGTTCACCTATTTCTGATTTTATTGAGCGAGTATGAGCACAAACCATCATGCTCTGCAAGCCAATACACAGAATACAATTATATGGTTGCATGGTTTCATCAAAGGATGACTCGAGTTATTTTATTTGCAAATGCATTGAAATCTTACAACAGCTAGAAACTCATGAGACTTAACAATTTTAACCAGGCATGTGCTTTCTAAATGCATGTAAGATTGCAATAATTGTAGTAGCACAGTTCTTATCCACCTTTACGTGATTACCTACACCGTATGCTAGTTTTCCAGTGCACGACCACGTTTCGACCAGCACCCCAACAGGTCCATGCTGCCAAATATTGTGAACAGACGACTTAAAGGGTGGGTTTTTCAGCTGCGACTGATGGTTTTTGGTCCTAATATGAGCACTTGTATAAATGAAGCGAATATCGATAATTCGTTTCAAAAAGATTATCTTAAAAAATTATTTAAAAAGATGACAAAGAAGGCACCTATCTTTTTTATTTGGGAGAAATCAGAATCCATAGGCCCCTAAGCTACAAGGCAAAGGTAAAATTAGGTACAGTTCTTTTTCACTTATGACTTATAACTTATGCTACAGTAACTAGCTTTTAAACTGTGCGTTTTTTAATACAGGGTTAACAGGAAGATTATAGTAAAATATATACTAATTTAACTGTAGCGGCCAAAATCATATCGACTATTTTTATTTACATATTATCTCTTATAAACAACTAACATTTAAATATTTAAACCTTAAAGCACATCTTAACAAACCCACCCTCCGCAAAAGATAAGATAGCGACGACGAGGCTCCATCCGTCAAAAACTCCAAACGCATTGAAGAAATGAACGCTCCACTGATCCACTCCATACCACTCGCTACAGAGACACCTACGGACGCTACACCACCCACCAATAAATGGAGTTGATTGTATTGCCATTGCTCGGTTTCCTCGCCTTCCTGCTCTGGTTCCTCCTCAAGAGCTACTCTTCGTCGCCGCCGGAGAAGCCGCCGCTGCGGCTGCCTCCCGGGCCATGGCAGCTGCCGCTATGCGGCAGCCTCCACCACGTCCTGCTGTCGCGCTTCGGGGACCTGCCACACCGGGCCCTGCGCGAGCTCGCCGGCAGGTACGGCCCGCTCATGCTCCTCCGCTTCGGCGCGGTGCCCACGCTGGTCGTGTCCTCCGTCGAGGCTGCGAGGGAGGTCCTCAAGACGCACGACGCCGCCTTCGCCAGCCGCCACCTGACGCCCACGCTGGCCGTGATCAGCCGCGGCGGCCGCGACATTCTCTTCTCCCCCTACGGCGACCTGTGGCGCCAGCTCCGCCGGCTCTGCGTGCTCGAGCTCTTCAGCGCGCGACGCGTCCAGTCCTTCCGACACATCCGCGAGGACGAGGCGGCCCGCCTCCTCCGCTCCGTCGCCGACCAGTGCGCCCTCGGCGGCGCCGTGGTCGGCATCGGCGAGAGGATCTCCCGCATGGTGAACGACTCCGTGGTGCGCTCGGCCGTCGGCGGCCGGTGCGCGCGGCGCGACGAGTTCCTGCACGTGCTTGACAAGTCGTTGAAGCTGACCGGCGGGTTCAACCTGGTCGACCTGTACCCGTCGTCGCGGCTGGCGCGCTGGCTCAGCGGCGCGCTGCGGGAGACCGAGATCTGCAACCGGAACGCGCGCGACATCATGGCCGACGTCATCCGCGAGCACGCCGTAGGAACCGACGACGGCGACAGCGAGGAGGACCTGCTCGGCGTGCTGCTGAGGCTGCAGAGGGACGAGGGCGAGCAGAGCCCCCTCACCACCGAGATCATCACCACCGTCATCATGGTAGCCCCAACATCACATTAATGAGCCAAAAATGATGCTTTTTAGGGAATATTTTGCCATTGCTACCTCCAGTCTTGCAAATCTAGTTATAACTAGCCACATAGTCGTGGCGCAACGCCACGCCAGCCACCGTGTGGACCGAAGTAAAAGAGGGAAAAATTCGCAGAAAAAAGAAAGCGAAGGGGTTTTTTCGCAAAAAAATCGTGGGCCTTTTCGCAATAAAAGGAGACCAGAGGGGTTTTTTCGTAAAAAATCGAGGGCCTTTTCGGAAGAAGTAAGGGTCTGTTCGTAATTACGGGAAACCTCGGGTCGCTACCCAGCAAAAAAACTATGCAGGGGTTTATTCAAAAAAATGTAGGGACCTTTTTGCGATATCGGAGGATCTTAACGTAATTTTCGGAAAACCCAGGGAAAGTGCCTCGGCCGGCCGTACGCAGATTCCTCCGCCACGCGCCGGCCGGCCGAGCGCTGGGGGCGATGTGGCTAGGCTGCGCGGCCGGGAACTCTTCCGCAAATATGGTTGTTATTATATCAATCCCAGTTGATAAATTTAAACACTTTTACATAATAGAGTTAAACTTGTTTTTCGTAGGATCGGTTTATTTTTGGATAGAAACTAGAGTTGGTTTGTTATTCCTTTTGAATACGTAGAGTTTGAATCGAATATGAATAGTTAGGCCCCGTTTGACACAGCTCCACCACCGGTTCCTGTAGCTGTTTGGAGTCGTTTTGTGCCAAATGGGGTAAAACAAAATAGCTCCACCCAAGGAGTCCCTTAAAACATGCTGAGACAAAAGATATGTACGAGATGGAGCTGAAAAAAGTAGCTCCACCCGGCTCCATCTGCAGGCCCGCATGCCACTGCCCTTGTACTTTCGTGAATTTACGCGATCTGCCACCGGCTCTTCTATTCTCCCGTTCCCGTTCCTCTGTTCGGTCTTCTCGTCTTCGACCGTGAAGGGAGCGCCGCCGCCATTAAATATTGGTTGCTAATACTTTGTGTTATTTTAAATTTTAAATTTTTTAATTCAAATTTACTTGGATGAAAAATCATGTAGAAACATACAGCTCTTGATGTTACTACAAGTCAAATAGACAGGGGTATATTGGACAATTGACATCTCTTAACCATGCATGATAAAACAGGTGGAGCTGTTTTGCCAAACAGTCTACCAAAACAGCTTCAGCTCCACCGGTGGAGCTGTTCGTGGAGCTGAAGTAAAAAAAATAGCTCCACTTGTGAAGTGGAGCCGTGCCAAACGGGATCTTAGTTGCTCTGAATAAGAGACCGTATAATCAGTTTTAGGCAGGAGAAAGGAGAGAGAAAAAGATAAAAGCGGAAGTGTCTATGTTCCTCGGAGATTGATCTACTGTATTCGCACGGCCTATCTCTCCAGCGGAAAGTGCCACGTGGAAACAACAGAGATTAAGCGTCTGCTTTGTGTAGTTTTTTCACATGGTGAACAGATGGCCTTGGTGCAGCTTAAAATGCTGTTCATGACGTGGAAGTCTACACTCTACAGGAGGCTCAGTTGACTCTGTGGGCGTATCACGGCAGAGGACCCCACGGGTGTTTGGACGCAGGAGCGTCCCGAGTAGAGCTATGCATTCGGTTAATTTGATAAAATCGGTTTGATATATATAGTAAATATGGTATTATTAGTCCTATAGTATACGGTATTTTTAAAAATACAGTTCGATATCGGTAAATTCCAATTTATTTTGGTACGGTATCAACAAATACCATATTTATCAAAGTTAACGTAAATTGCAAACGATACAGCGGCTAGCGAGATGAGTAGGCGATAATATATATACTACTGGCAATAAAATTAGTACTTTGAAATACTCCAATGGAGTATAAAGATTCGATGGCATATGCATAAAGTAATAAAACATAATGACTAATGTTAATGATGTGCTCTGCCCATTTTTAACAACCACAAAAAATTAATCAATAGTCTACCTTACTATTATGCAAGAGTAAGACTAACAACTCATCCATTACTTCGGTCTTCTAGATGATAGAGCCATAACCACACACTATACATATATAACATCTATCCATTCAATAGACAACAAGCCATCCTAGCTTAGTTGGTTGAGTGTGTGGCTCTTAAACCCTATGGTCATGGTTTGAATCCTAGATGGAACGCCGTGCGTTGCTAATTTTTTGGTTTTCTCGGTTTCTTCAGTTTTCAGCTGGTTTTTCTAGAAAAAACCGAACACAAAACACCCCAAAATATGGAAACCGAGCCCGGAGAATCATCGACGCGTGATTCGAGGATCAATGAAATTCCAACATATCGGTCAAGTTTTTAAAATAAGTGCTTATATTCTAAGGGCATCCATAATGTTTTGAAGCTGCATAGCCTCTAAGCTGAAACCCGCAAATAGCTTCTAAGCTAAGCATAATTTTACGCAATGTATATGTAGGATCGTATAGTGCAATAGAGGCTGAATGATTTCCTCCGCTTTTTGATACCTGAAAGCAAATCTCAAACCAGAAGAAAAGACCATCTAAATTACCGGATGTAGATTTTGACTGTAAGTCGTTTGTCTGTTACTTGACCTCCTTTCACACGGTCGATGAATGCTTCGATCATTCGATCACTTACTTCGACCGCTCGCTACGACCGCCTTTGCACGTAGTCAATTCGCTCGAAAGCTTCAGTCGCTCGAATGCTTTGACCGCTCGAATGAGAACACGCCGAAGACAACACCGTGCTCTGCTTGGTTAGATTGAGCCGATGACCGAAGACATCGAGCTCGTGTCACACAAGATAGTGATGTGTTAGCACGCCTCCGAAGACAGAAGAAAACGATGCTCAAAAAATGTCGTTGATTCTGACTAACTTTCTTGAAATAGATCTAATCTATTATTTCTGGATCATATTCTGCAGCTATAAAGTATCCTCACGGTACCCCTATAAACTGCAGCATAAAAACCTCCTCAAAGCCACAGCTAAAATCCTTAGCCTCTACCTGCTTTTATATGCTAAAACCTTAAACCGTGTTTGACTCAAACACGAACATGAACTCCCATCTCTTTCTCAAATTAAGGGACCAAAAACCCTTCAAACACCGGTTTTAACTAATCTCTACCTCTTCCAAGTTATAGACTCCATCCACAACTCCTAACTCAACATGTGACGAAGTCTCCATGACCGCACCTCCTGTATCTTCATCACGCCTCATCAATTTCCATCCGTGTAGAAGCCTCTAGGACCGCACCTCCTGTAACTTCTCTACGCATCATCACCTCTCGTGTCGAAGCCTCCGAGACCGCGCCGCCCATAACTTCCGCACGAATCATTACCTTTGATCTCCACGTGCTACAGTGTAAGCCTGACCACCTAGCATGACATCCTCGACCATCTGGACCCCAGATCTCACCATCCTAGTCTCGGTCCTCCTCGTTACCGATCAGGATAGCCTCCACACCAACTTGCACATGCAAAAATAAAAAAACTTTCTCTCCGGCGCAGGTTCTTTTCAACTTGACTGTCATCAGTCCACACACTCAAACCACACCGTTAACCATCTATCAACATCAACCAGATCAACCACGACCACAATATCCAACACTTTCCAAAACACCAACCTCAGACCACTCATTATGACCGGTTGTGCCCTCCAAGCAAAGTCCAATCACTAACTCATCGAGTACTCGAAAACACAAGTACTTGGGAATACATATTGCTTAGAACACTATGGAATCACAGGCATCATAGCACTCCCAGTCTACGACTACGACCATAAACCAGTAACCGCACCATCAACTACCGAGTACTGACCGTGTACGGTATCACTGACAACCGCTGCGACCATCGAGTACCTACCTAGTACTATAGCAAAGACCACCGATCACGATCGCCATCAACAAATTAGTCAACCACTGACCCAACACGAGTACTCGAGGTACTTGAAGAACGCAAGAATTAAAGCACTCGTATCAACCATGAAGACTACGAGTACAAACTATGAAGCCTACAGTAACCGATCAAAAAGTCTAAGACCACCGACCAACAATGTCTACGACTACCGATCATAAAATCTTTGACTATTGAGTACCGACCAGTAAAGTCTATGACTATCGACCAGTAACATCTACAACTATCGAGTACCGAGTCCTTCCAACTACGAGTACGGAGCCCTTCCAATTTTCGAGTACCAAGTCATTCCAACTTCAAGTACCTAGTCCTTCCGACTATCGAGTATCAAGTCTTTTCGACTATCGAATACCAAGATCTTTCAACTACCAACTTCCGAGTACTGACCACTACTACAGTATTCTTCCAAGTACCGACTACATCACTGTTGCTATAGTACTTCTTTCGAGTATGTTCACCTCCGATCACTGTTCATCCGAACACTGTAGCTCTGACTGAATCGCTGTAGCTATGACCATATGCACTTCAACTCTAGGATCTTCGACTCGAGGCCTTCAACTGCCCAGTTTTCAAAATCTTCGACCTCACCGCTCGAATCCTAAGCGGTAACACTCAAGGCTTGGGTACCCCGCTCGATCGCCGTCCGATCCTCCAATGCCACTCAACATTATGTAATACTTCTATGGAACTCGAACGCTGTTCGATGCTCTGATGCCACTAAAACGTCGTCCAATACTCCAAAACTACTCAAACATCATCCGGTACTCCAATGCTACTGGAATGCCGTCCAATCCTACTCGGACTCGATCGGAACCACTCAGAGCTAACCAAAACCACTCGGATCAGATCGAAACCACTAGGAGTTGAAGTCTTCAAATGTGATCGATCAAAACTTTCACAAACACAAATTCTAAAGCAATCCAAATATCCATTATTCATCACTATTAAACTCACAACCATCCATATGGTTTAACAGTATAGAAACTACTATCGCCTCTAAGATCGGCCCCATAACTATAATAAAAAATTAGAAAACAATTAGCACTCCATCCATCTCTTTTTCACTAATTTCTTTCATTTTTCTATTCGTTGGCGTTGGCTAAATATAGAGAACAGTGTGGATGCTCCAGGCGACATCTATTTAGAAATGATGGTGGGTATAGGACTATTTTGAATCTCTATTGTGATTCTAGTTGTTTTTGAACATACGATCCTAATTTTTGTTAAAACTAAGTTGTCGTAACCAAATTTCCTCTTATGCTATACGAATGCCAGGAGCTTTTTGCGGCCGGGAGTGAGACCTCGTCGACAACACTTGAATGGGCCATGTCAGAGCTAATGAGGAATCCACAAGTCTTAGGGAAGGCCCAAGCAGAGGTGCGAGAGACATTCAGAGGACAAGACAAGCTAAGCGAGGGAGACGTTGACAAGCTAAGCTACCTGCACCTGGTGATTAGGGAGACGCTACGCTTGCATGCGCCGGTTCCGTTCCTGCTCCCTCGTCAGTGCCGAGAGCCGTGTCAGGTGATGGGCTACGACATACCCGAGGGAACGAAAGTGCTTGTGAATGCTTGGGCCATGGGGAGGGACAGCAGGTATTGGGATGACCCCGAGGCGTTCAAGCCGGAGAGGTTCGAGACCAACCATGCCGACTTCAAGGGCGCCGACTTGGAGTTCATCCCCTTCGGCGCCGGCAGGAGGATGTGCCCCGGCATGGCACTTGGCCTCGCTAATATGGAGCTGGTGCTTGCGAGCCTTCTCTACCACTTCGATTGGCAAGTTCCGGGTGGCACGAGACCACAAGAGCTCGACATGTCCGAGTCGTTTGGTATTACTGTCAGAAGGAAGTCCAGGCTCGTGCTGCATGCTATACCACGTATTCCATTCACACACTAATTAACCTGCGCTGGCACTCTTTTACTTACATGTATACCTCGCGGGTCCCTTGCACGTCCGTGCCGGAATCCTCAAGACCATATATACTATATTTAGCGGTGCACATCTAGTCGCTTTCTACAACTGTACTAAAGAGAAAAACTAAATAACGTTATACCGTTTTACTAAAAAAACAACGATATAACTCTACTATTAGATCTCTCTCTTGCTGTACTCTCTCGCTCTCCCTTTTCTCTCCCGCTCACACCGACGAGGTCCGCCGCCAGACCCGTCGTCTCTGTCCACGGTGCCGCTGCATATCACCATCGTCGACCGCCACGCTGTCAGATCCAATCTTCCCCTGGTGGGGGCAAGGTTGACTGGCTGCCCGAGCTTCGATGGTATGCCCCTTACTCCAGCGCTCTAGCTCTCTCTCCCCTATCTTCTTGACCTCCGATGAGAGGAGTGGTGGCGTCATGGTCACCGATGGGTTAATCATCCCCTAGATGTAGAGAGAGACTAGGGAGATGGTGATCCAACAGTGGGCGGTAGTGAAGAGAGGCAGGCGAGGCGGCGGCGTACTGAATATTAAGTTGGGCGGCGCAGCGACATGGCGAGGTCGCCGCCAGCTGCTGTAGGGGAGGAGAGGGCGGGGGAGGCGGAGGAAGGGCACGGAGTTGCAGCCAGGGTTCTCAATTTCGTCCGAAATTTCGCATTTCGGACGAAATTTCATCCCCTTCGACCCCAGCGAAATGTCTTCTATTCGGTTAAAATTCGGCCGAATTTGGTACAATTTAAAATTTGGTCAGATTTTATTCAAATTTTGGTTAAATTTCATCAAAAAATTGAATTTTTTTCGTCCAAAATAAACGAAATTCCGCGCTTTCGGTTGTTTCACCTGTGGCCGAAAAACATTTCCCCCCGAAAGATTAAACCCTGTTTGCAGCAGGGCTGTGGAAGAATGTGGGGAGGGGGAGTGGCGGAGGAGGGAGAGGGAAGAGAGGCGAAGCTTAATAAAATTTTGTAAAACTTTATATCATTAAAAATGCTTCCAACGGTATATTATCCTGCAGCAGCTCCGTGTGCGGCTGTCCAGAGAAAAGTATTGCGCTCGACCAGGGGATGCGACGTGGATGGAATTGTTAGGAAACCTGGACCCTATCCAGAGTCCTGATCTAATTGGGCACCCCACCGTAGACTATAAATAGGGACCTAGACCCCCCTCATTATGTACCCCGATGCAATCTAAAGCAATAAAGAAAGACCAGGAGTTCTCTCTACCTCTCTGTGTTCAATCTATTATTCTATGATTCTGTGATTGATTCGTTCTTGTTCTAAGCAGAGGAATCGCTCGGACTGGTCTCCAGCGTCGGTTCCTCAACACGTTATCAGCACGAGTTCGCTCTGGTGAACGAGGTAATCATCGAAGCACAGATTGAATTTTCTAGATCGCTTTTGAATCTGTATTTTCTTTTGCGTTCTACATTGAATCTCTACGGTGCAAATCCGCCCTAATCTACCGCGAGCAGACTTGAAGTCGCCGGCACAATGCCGATCGGTAGATTGTGAAACAGGGTAGATGTTGATTGCACTGTAGATTAAAACGATGCAAATCCGCCCCAATCTACCGCGAGCAGATCTGAAATCGCCGGCACAATGTCGATCGGTAGATTGCAAAACGGGGTAGATGATGATTGCATCGTAGATTAGAAACAAAAATTTTATGCATTGGTTTGTTTTCTCTGTTCGGCCATTACACTGCATGAAACAAAGGGGGGAAAACACAGTAGCATGGCCGACGCCGTACGGCAACCATGTATGCATCCGGCCGGCCCTGCACGCGCCGGTCACCGGCCTGCCGCCGGTCCGCCGCCGGCCGCCATCTCCCGCATGAGACACCACCGTCGCCGCGCCTGCATGCGTGGCCGCCGGTCGGCAGCTGGCCGAGGTGCCCGAAGCACACCGAGGCGCCCCGGCCATCCTGACATCCGTGCGCCGGCCGCCTCTTCGTGTTCGCGCCCGAACGCGCGCTGGCCGCCGATCGGCCTTCACCGTGCCCGTACGTGCGTCCCGCCGTCGAGGTCGTCGTGCCCGAAGCACTGTACCGCCGGCCGCATCCGCCACTTGTCCGGCCACCCAGAAGCCGGCAATCGGCACCGGCTCCACCGCACCCGTATGCGCGACCGCGCCCGCACGCGCGTCTCCCCGTGGCAGACGTCTCGACCTCCGCCTATGTGAGCACCGCCGCGCCGCCTTGCGCCCGCATGCGCCCCGGCGCCGGCCATCCACGCCGTGCCGGCCTTGCCCGAGGTCGCCCGCCTTGGCCCCATGAGCGCCGCCGGCCTGAAGCCGTACCGGCTAGGGATGGCAATCCCCTCGCCTCCCCTCGCGCCAGCTCTTGCCCCGCGCCCGTACGCGACCGGCCAGCCACCTCGCGCCGCCTCGCCACCGGCCGCACACCGACCGCCCTGCATGGCGCCGCCTCACCGCCGGCTGCACGCCGCCGCACGGCACCCGGCGCCCGCATCCGCGCCTTGAAGCCGCTGGACCCGCCGCCGAGTAGGCTGGGCCCGCCGAGTAGGACGAGATTCGGGCCGCCGGTCGCCGCCTCGGCTCCCGCACCCGCATGGGCGCCGGCCGCCGCTTCGGTCCGTGCGCGCCGCCTGGCTCCTCCCGCACCGGCTCCGGCCGATAGCCCACCGCCTTACGCCGGCCTGCAGCCGGCCGCTTTGCGCTCTCGCCGCCGCGCCCGAGCCGCCGCTCCCGCGCCACCGCCCGAAGCCGGTTCCCCCTTGCGCGCCGTCACCCATGTGAACAGGGGTAGGGAAACCCTACCCCTGCCTCTCCTTGAACCGGATGGAGTGGGCCGCTCGTGGGCCGAAAAATTGGCCCGAAATCTGGTTCGGCCGGGGGGGAAGAAAAATTGCAAAGAGGTCCTCCTATTTTCAGTGAATCACCGATAGGCCCTTAAATATCTCATTTGAGTCCCGAAGTTTGCATAAAAGGCTTCGTAGTTCCGCAAATTACGTATAAGCCCTCAAATTTACGAGTGGGTCCAGAATTTTTCAGAAAACCCCTCTGTAAATCAGAAAATTGCGCAAATTTTTCTCTGAATTGAATAATTTGCGCAGAAGCCCTCTGGAATTGCAGAATTTGCTGAAATATCATATTTTAGCATAAAAGGGCCTCGGGAATCCGAATTTTGCATTTTTTTAGCATTTGAAGCTTATTTATTTATGCCATTATTATTTCTGTATTTTCTGTATTTATTTACTGTTTTTGGTTAATTGTAATTGCTGAAAATTGCTTTTAATCACTGAAATTAGCAGTAAAATTATAGAAAATGCATAGAAAATTCTGAAACATTGCGAGAACCTTTTGTACCATTTATTTACCCGCAGTGAATTATTCCGTGCATGTCTACCAGCAGTAGACTTATACACATTTAGATGACTAGCATCACGAACTGGGAGTTCGAGGAGCTGGCCCAGCATGGCCAAAACTATCTGACATGTGCATCCGATGTCGAGATTGTGCTTGGAGCCAAGAAGCTCCGCGCTGCTATTGGGATTAACGGACTGAATGATGCCCAACTCACACCTGAGGAGAATGATCAGGCACTTCATTTTCTCAGGCAGCACCTCTGCCTTACTCTCAAGAATGAGTGTATGGCGGAGAAGAGCGCGCTAGCACTCTGGACCGCACTCAAGAAGCAGGTTCGAGAGGCTAAAGTACACCATTCTTCCTCAAGCAGAGCGAGAGTGGATCAGACTGAGGTTTGTCAATGTTAAGACGGTCGGGGAGTACAATTCTGCCATGCACAGGATTTGTACTAGTCTTCAACTCTGTGGCAAGCAGATCACAGATGAGCAGAAGACCGAGAAGACCCTGTCCACCTTTCACCCTAATGCCGTATAATCCGCCCGCATCTATCGTCAAGACGGCTACAAGGAGTACGCCGAATTGATTGATATGATACAGGTTGCGGAGGCTTAGGACGAACTTCTCCGCAAGAATTACGTCACTCAGCCACCAGGCAGCTCCGCTGGCCGTGAAGCCAATGCTGGGAGCCACAAGGTGCGAAAGCACTTGATAAAGAAGGGGGAAGGAAGGGTAAAGCCATAGCCCAGAAAGGCAAATCAGACGCTCCACATGAGAATAAGGCTAGCAAGCCAAAACGGGATGGCAAAGGGCAGCATGAAGCCCACTTTGCATCGGTTGAGGGGGAGAGTTCCGAGCAGCTGCCCGCGCTAATGGAAGTTGAGACCATCCAAGCAGCAGCACCCCCTCTCAACCTAGCAGCAGCCAACACCATAATTTCTCTTGAAGAGAATGTCACCCCGAGAAAATAGCAAAAGAAGTCTAGTGCACTTGAATGCATTTCGACTTTAATTGTCATTTATTTTGTGTAGAAGAATATGCTAGAATTTGCATGGATGGTACTTAAGAATTGTTATTTTCTCGTGATGGTTGGATGATATTTAAAGAATTCATTCATTTATTCAGTTTATGATGGCATGACATGTTCTGATATTGGAGTATTTTATTTACGTGTTGATTGCCTTCTCATGCATGTTAATAAATACTCTATATTAGAACGCGTGTAGCGCCCTATGAAGGAAGTGTGCTTAGCTAGCAGCGGCACAACGCATATCATCTTAAGAGAGATTGAGTATTTTCAGTCGATTCGTAAGAGCATTGACAGCCTTACGACAATCGCTAGAAGCGATGCATGTATAATTGGTTCAGGAAGAGCCACAATGGGCACAACTTTGGTAATTGAAGAAGCCTTATTGTACCCAGAATCGACTAGAACTCTCCTAAGTTTTAATGATATTCGCGCCAATGGTTTCCACGTTGAGACTGAAGAAGAGTACGGTAAGGAATACCTGCTCATTACGAAGCGCGAAGAGAATGCAAAAGAATATTAGAAAAACTTCCTTTACTTGAAAATGGGCTATATTATACCAACATTAAAACGCCTGCAGCGTACACTGTTCTGAAGACAGTGTTTAGAAGCTCTGAACTATTCTGTCTCTGGCATGACAGATTAGGCCACCAAGGTCTTAGGATGATAATAAATAACTCGCATGAGCATAATATTAATGTGAAGAATTTTCCGAATCATGAAGATTTTGTGTGCCCTGCATGTGCCACCGGGAAACAAATAACTAGACCCTCCACTCTGAAAGTGAAGGATGAAGTCCCTGCATTCCTGGAACGCATCCAGGGAGACATTTGCGGTCCCATTAAGCCCATCTCAGGGCCATTTAAGTATTTTATGGTGCTCATTGACGCTTCCTCGAAGTTGTCATATGTGGGTTTTGTTGTCCACAAGAAACCACGCCTTTGCAAAATTGATCTCGCAGATCATTTGTATCAGAAATGTGTTTCTGATCAAGTCCACCAGAATGGACAACGCCGGAGAATTTATTTCAAAGGCATTTGATGATTATTGCATGGCGATGGGAATCGCAGTTGAGCATTCGGTACCGCATGTCCATACCCAGAATGGTTTGGCAGAGGCTTTAATTAAGAGAATTAAATTTATTGCCCGACCCCTCTTGCATAATTGTAATTTGCCAGCTACATGTCGGGGACCCGCAGTCCAACATGCAGCGAATCTCATCAACCTTAGATTTTCGGCATACAACATCCATTCACCTATGCAACTAGCGCAAGGGTTAGCACCGAAGATTTCCCAACATTAGGGGGAGGAAATCAACCCCTTGATGAAGAATGTCGGGAAATTACGTGGCAAGCCTGGGGAATCCATGCAGATGACCCGCGCATTAGTGAAGCAAATAGAGAAGTCCAGAAGACAAGTCCAGAAGACAAGAGAAGTCCAGAAGACAAAATAGATTTGCAAGCATTAGCAAATCAACTGCCTGATCACTTTAGTGATTTGAAGAGCGTGACTAAGTCGCATGTGCATGCACGCACTGCACCGGAGAGGGTTGGAATACCAAAGAAAGTAGAAGGTATCCCTAATCTCGTCCAGAGGCCTCAGAAAAATAAAAAAGAGGACGAGAACTCCGGTTCCTTAAATCCTTAGTAACCGGGGACGCCTGGCGAAAAAGGATAAGAGAGATTTATCACAGCCGATCATTGAAGTCCCCCAGAATGAGAAGGGGAGCCAGTTGAGACCTGGCACAAGTATGACACCTTCAGAAAAGGGCATACCGGATCTGAATATCCCCATCGGCATGGATGTGTGCGCACACATCGGAGCCGAAAAACTAAAGGGACTTGCCACCGCAATTGAAAGAAGCGATGTGCAAGGTAAAGCTCTAGCAGAAGCAATCGCTCCAGAAGAAGCAACTCATGAAGAAATAGCTATAAATTATGTGCACACGGGAGAGTCCCTGAATAGGACAACAGCTAATATCGATATCTACTTCGCAAAGAAAATTGCCACCATCATTGATCTTGATCCCGAGCCTGCATCGCTCGCTGAATGTAAGAAAAGATCAGATTGGGAAGATTGGAAGAAGGCAATAGCAACTGAATTGCTATCTCTGAATAAAAGAGAGGTGTTTGGGCCCGTATGCCGCACACCTCCCCACATACACCCCGTTGGGCACAAGTGGGTATTTGTTCGAAAGAGAAATGAAAGAAATGAAGTAGTGAGATACAAAGCAAGGCTGGTAGCCCAAGGTTTCACTCAACGTCCTGGAGTTGATTATGAAGAAACCTACTCCCCAGTCATGAGTGGAATTACCTTTAGATACTTGATCTCAATGGCAGTGAACTTGAACTTGGAAATGAAATTGATGGATGTTGTGACTGCATACCTTTGCGGTAACTTGGATTCGGAGATTTACATGAAAGTCCCTGAAGGAATTCCTCTCCCGAACCAAGACAGAGCAAATAGAAATCTGTATAGTGTGAAACTCAGAAAGTCACTGTATGGACTGAAACAATCTGGAAGAATGTGGTATAATCGCTTGAGCGACTTTCTCTGCAAAAAAGGCTACACGAACAATGAAGACTGTCCTTGTGTATTTATACGGCGATCCCAGAATGGATTCTGTATAATCTCTGTGTATGTAGATGATCTGAATATCATCGGGACAGCCGAAGACATAAAAGAAGCAAGCTCCTACTTGGAGTCAGAATTTGAAATGAAAGATTTGGGCAAGACCAAGTTTTGCTTAGGCCTGCAGCTTGAGCATGTCCCTGAAGGAGTCTTGGTACATCAGTCGACCTACACCTAGAAGGTGCTTGAAAGGTTTGGCTTTGAGAAGACATTTCCCTCGAAAGTACCGATGATCGGTAGGTCTTTACAGCAAGAAAAAGATCCTTTCCGACCAAGGGAAGAGGGGGAGGAAGTCCTGGGACCGGAATTCCCATACTTGAGTGCAGTGGGAGCACTCATGTATTTAGCAAACTGCACTAGACCGGACATTGCATTTGCCGTGAACCTCTTAGCAAGGTATAGTGCAGAGCCCACCAAAAGGCATTGGCAGGGCATAAAGGATATTTTCCGATACCTCCAAGGTAGCAAAGACCTCGGATTGTTTTACAGAAAGAATCAAGATCTGAACTTGATTGGCTATGCAGATGCTGGGTACCTGTCAGACCCGCATACCGCTAAGTCACAAACAGGCTATGTATTCCTGTGTGGTGGAACCGCAATTTCATGGAAATCGTCTAAGCAAAGCCTGGTAGCTACTTCGACGAACCACTCAGAAATTATAGCACTGTATGAAGCCGCACGAGAGTGCGCTTGGCTCCGCCGAATGGTTCACCATATCCAGCAGTTATGTGGGATGAACATTGTGCAAACCCCCACAATTATCTATGAAGATAATGCCGCTTGCGTTGCACAAGTCACACAAGCAGAGGAATCGCTCGGACTGGTCTCCAGCGTCGGTTCCTCAACAGGAATCAAGCCACACAAGCGTGGACACACACATGTGCCCCGGCCTGTGCATCGTTTTCAGAAATTCGCAATCACGGCGTTTCACATTAACGGAAATTTGGGAAGAAGTTCTTCTGAGCACAAGCAAGAAAATCGATTGGAAGAAGTGTTAATTTGGCCTATTTCCTTAATTTCAAAGCATGCATGATTTAGTACCATATCGCTAAGGCAGGGTGAGGAAGACCGATTTATAAGGTGGAGTCCTCCCCACTCCTTGAATATGGAAAGAGATGGTATGAAGATGATTCTATCTAGTCATACACGCACGCACGCACGCGCGCGCGTATTCGCGTATTTTCACGTGAAAATCGCGTGACTTATGAGTAGTAACTGCAGCGCCCATAAAAGGGCCTGGAGATGTCTAGGAAAGAAGAGAGAACTTTGCACCTCCGTTCTTCCCCTACTTTCTGCTCTGTTGTGCTGTGCTGTCTGAACCTCGTCGACTTTTCTTCTTGGCGTGCACCTAGAAGGAGGGAGAGTTGCTATCTCCGAACCGTTGCCACAGAGAGTACCTGCACGGGGCGGCAATAAAGTTTTTGGGCAGCGCATCTGCGCGACCGCTCACTGCATCGCGACATCTACGTTCTGCACTGCGTCAAGCCTACGCGGCTTCCTGTTCTTCATCAGGCTAACAAGTAAGTCGTTCGCGCGCACGTACGACTTAGTTACTACATTTTCTTGAGTATTATTTGAAATATGATGAGTAGCTTGCTGCTAGTAGTAAGCTTTGCATCACTAGTTTATTTGTTTGTCTCCTAATAAAACTTAGAATTAAAATATTGCCTTACTTTTCAACATTCCAGAAACCTTATTGTGAATTTTGTTGCAATACAGCAATGGCTAGTGCTTCTGATGCGATGACACCTGAGAGGTTTTCTGGTCAGAACTTTCGTAGATGGCAGACTAGAGTCAAGTTTTGGCTCATGTCTTTGGGGCTGTGGTGGGTTATCCACCCGCAGTATCCATTTACGATTGAGCAGTACATGCAGTTTGAAACTGCGAACAATACTGTTCTTGGCTGCATTCTGACTGTTCTGGCAGATCAGCTCTATGATGTGTACACGGACTAAGTCCGCCACAGAGTTGTGGGATGCACTAGAGCACAAATATGCAGAGGCAGAGGCAGGTCGCTGGCTCTATATATGTGAGCAATTTTTCGACTTTAGCATGGATGAGGCTAAGTTCATAGTGGGACAAGCTCATGACCTCCAGCTACTAGTCGGTGAGATTGCGCACTTGGGCTGTGTGTTGCCTCCAAAGTTTGTAGCTGCGGGTATTGTTGATAAACTCCCTGCCTCTTGGCGGGATTTTGCTACTAGCTTGAAACATAAGAGGGAAGAGATTTCTGTTCAGGATCTCATTACAGCCCTCGATGTAGAAGAAAAAGCAAAAGCAAAAGATGCACCTAGCACATCTGGCCAGAACAATGCAAATGTCATACAGAAAAAGACTGTTGCTAAGAAGTACAAAACCAACAAATCGAACAAGACAACTAGCTTTAAGAAGAAAACTGAGAAAAAGGGTTTGAAGGACATCACCTACTTTGTGTGCGGAAAATACGGTCACATGGCGAAGGACTATCGTTTACGCAAGATCAGAGATGGTGAACATCCTAAGAAGAAGGCTATTAACGTGACCATAGGCGAGGCCTCGACTTCAGGAGGGTATGGTAATTCACTTGTTGTCTTTTCAGCTTGTCAATCCACTAATTGGTGGGTTGATACTGGAGGTAATGTTCATGTATGTTCTGATATTTCCTTGTTTTCTTCTTATCAGGCAGCAGGGGCTTCCTCCGTCCTAATGGGAAACGGGTCGCATGCTTCTGTTCTTGGTGTTGGCACGGTGGATCTGAAGCTTACTTCAGGGAAGATTGTCTGCTTGAAGAACGTGCAGCATGCTCCTACAATAAAGAAGAACCTTGCTAGTGGTTCTCTTCTATGCAGTGACGGTTATAAGCTAGTTTTTGAGTCAAATAAAGTTGTAATGTCTAAGTTCGGAAAATTTGTTGGTAAAGGCTATGAGAGCGGAGGCTTGTTCCGCCTCAGCATTTTAGAGTCTTGTTATAATCTGAATATTGCAACTAGTTTAAATAAATGTGAGGCAAATATTTGGCATTCTTGTTTCTGTCATATTGGTTTTGATAGTATTGCTAGAATGTCCAGATTAGATTTAATTCCAAAATGTGAAATTGTCAAAGGATCAAAGTGTCAATCATGTGTGCAAGCAAAGCAACCTCGAAAACCCTTTAAGGGATTAAAGGATGAAAAGAACTTGGCACTTTGTCGGAACCCGGAGTAACGACTCCTAGATCCTCTATGTAAATCGCACTAGTCCAGGATCAGCTAGTGCACACAGTACAACAAAGATAAATATCAAGCACAAATGACCAATTATATTAAATGAAAGGGTACGGCTTATGGCCAAGTCTTACATCAACGCCCATTGGCAAAATAAATAAAGGAAATAACTGCGAAAGCAAACTGATAAAAGCGAAGCCCAAGCCTGCCCACAGGCAAACGACAGTAAGACGCGGCCTACTCGTCCAGATCTTCACCGTAGTCGACATCATCCTTCTCTGTAGGGAGGGTGCAAGGTGAGTACAAACTTGTACTCCACAAATCACACGGAGAAATGCAACATAATGATAAAGGCTTCAATGGAAGGTTTATAGGGTTAGTTTGCATAAAACATTATTTAAGAAATACAGTAAATAGATTGAAAATTTTGAATTTAATACAGTAAATAAAAACAATACTTGTAATTGAAAATAGCACCGTCAGTGCCGGCTCCGACCGTACACCAACCTATCCACGGGCATCCCACCTGGACTATGTTTTCCAAAAAGATCTCGTATGGATTCCATCCATCCACACGTTTCCAAACACTCGTGGATTCCGTCCATCCACAAGCTTCCAAACTCTCTCATGGGTTCTATCCACCCACAAGGTTTTCACTCTCTTATGGATTCCATCTATACGTAAGGTTTTCAAAAATCATTTTTGAAAAAACAAAGTCTAATCCATGAAAAACTTTTACTCAGCATGCCCATGACCGTGGGCACGGCTATCCAGGATAGATTATACACTCTGCAGAGGTTGTACAGCTTTACCCACAAGACACGATCATCCTGGATTACCACGCGATTACACACTTCCTTAGGTGTGCGGCGAGGAATCGTGATAAGGCCTTTACAATGCAAAGCCTTCCACCTGGCCAAGCCAATCTAAGGTTTCACCCCAGTAAGGAATCCACTAGACCGGGACCCCCTCTTGAGCCTGAGTGAGACTTCTCATCGCTACAACCACGCTCACCCTAGTGGGACTTCACATGGCACCAACCACGCCCACTTTCAGCCTACAACTTGACTCAGGTTGGGACTTCATAAATTATTCAGTCAGGGCTGTTCCATACCAGCCATGTGGTAGTACGTTAGGGCTTTGCAACAGTAGCTCACAGACCGATCCTTAATTGACTTAGGCCCTACCACATACCCCTGTGCACGACAATCAACCACTACGGCTCCAATCAACAGGGCATGCCTGCACCCACCAATCTAACCAATTGCCTAAGTCTAAAACAGGTTTTATATTTTGTTTTCAAAATATTTCATAAACCTCCTTGACTCATCAAAGTCAAGAGTACATTTAGGGAACTTATCATTTCATGTGAAAAGCTCATCATTTTATGTGAAAGATATCCCAAAACAAAATTTATGACTAAGCAAGGCTAAGCATTTGATTTAAACTCTCTAGCCAACACTAATGTATTAACTAGAGTTTGACTCTAGGGTGACAACGTATCGAGGAATTTCAATATCAATGGAGGAATTAACAAGTAGGCATTAACTATATTTAAAACAGAATTGAAATACGTGGAATAAAAATATGCATGCAATATAATTTAAATCAACATAATTTTATTTTGAAAACTGGGATCAATATGATCAAGGAGTGTGACTTGCCTTGCTCTTCAACTTGGTTTGAATCTTCGTCGAAGAATTTTTCCGAATCGTCGAAGTCTACACGTGAAAATAACCCACCAAATTTAAATAAATTCAAAATAAATTCAAATTTACTTCAAAAATTTTAATTAAGGCCATAAATGCATAGAGGGGAATTTTTTATGAATTTAGAAATTTGAATGGGCTAAATCGGAGTTAGGACGAAGAAGAACGGGCTCCGGGAAGTTTAAAAAGAGAGAAAAAGGAAAAAGAGGAATTTCTAGATTTATTTTTCTAAAGGAAAAGAATTTATGACCTCAGCATTGTGTCAGCGAGGAATTTCTTTTCGGCTGGTTTATTTTTCAATGGGAAAAAGGGGTTTATTGCGCCAGCATGACCTCATCCCTGAGGGGATCATGCTGACATGTGGGCCCCTGGTCCATGGACCAGGTCCACGGGTGAAGGCGGCGGCTGAGGTGGCACGGGCCACGGGTGCGGCCTGCGTGGCAGCCGGGTGCCCATGTGGCGCCCGCGTTGGTGCTGAGGTGGCGCCACTCGGCGTCCACGTGGGACGGGCGGCTGAGGTGGCCGGCCGACGGAGGGAGGTGCTCGGGGATGGCACGCCCGTCGGAGCTCCGACGGTCGGCGGCGAGCGGCGAAGGGCGGAACCGAGAGAGGAGGGGGAGGGGATTTCGTTTCACCTTGGCGCGGACTCCAGCGGACACGGGAGGCGGCCGGTTGCGAGGGATCAGCGGCGAGGCGCTCGGGCTTCGGTGGGCGGGGTGCTCCGGCGGTGAGGAGGGGAAATTGAGGCGGAGGGGAGGTGGAGTGAGGGACGAGGCACCTCGGGGTGGGTTTAAATAGGCGTGGCGAGGGGCGGGGCGAGAGGAATTTCTCGCCGGAGAAGTCGGGGAGTGGGCGGCGGTTGCGGGAGGCCGGCGCGGGATCGGGGGAGATGGTGGGTGCGTGGGGCGCGGGTCGTGCGGAAGAGGAGGTGAGGGAGGTGGTTGGCGAGCACACGGAAAGGGGGTGGGCGCGAGACGGCCGGAGACGGTTGCGGGCGGCGGCGGCGCGAGGTGGAAGAGGCGGCCGGAGGTAGGGGAAGGTGCTGACGGGTGGGCGACGTGGCCGCCATCTAGCCGTCCACGTGGTGGCCGGAGGGGAGGGAAGAGGGAATTTATTTTTGAATTTTGATTTCAGATTTTCAGAAATTGCCAGGGAATTCATTTAGCCTCAGAAAAATATGAAAATACTTCCAAAAATTCCAGAAAAATACAGAGAACCTCCTGGACACTTTTTGGACTTAACAAAATTATTTCCATCTAATGTTGGCTCTATAATTTTATATTGAAAATACTTTTTAATTTCCAAAAATACATTTTTATACTCCAGAAAATCCAGGAAACCAAATAAGAGCCAAGTAAATCCAAATAATTAATTTAAAGTAGGATTTTTATAGAAAATCAAGATATCCTTTTATTTAATAATATTTTTAGGTTTTTCTTAAAATGCTTTAAAAATCCAGTTTTTTTCAAAAACAGAAATTCAGGGCAAAACCAAATTTAAACTTTAGACCACAAAATCCTTATTTAATTTAAAGTTTTATTTTAATTAATTTTTATTTATTTATTTTTATTTTCATAAAAATCTGGGCTGTTACACACCTTTAGATCTTATTCATTCAGATTTGTGTGAAATGAATGGATTATTGACAAAAGGAGGCAAAAATATTTTCTAACTTTTATTGATGATTCAACACGCTACTGCTATGTGTATTTCCTTAAAACTAAAGATGAAGCTTTAAACTACTTTAAAACTTATAAGGCCGAGGTTGAGAACCAACTAGAAAACAAAATAAAAAGATTGAGGTCTGATCGTGGAGGAGAGTATGTCTCTCTTGAATTCTCCCAATTCTGTTTTGAGCATGGAATAGTCCATGAATTTACACCACCATATTCACCCCAATCAAATGGGGTAGCTGAGTGTCAGGACCCAGATTTTATAATCCGGATTCCTCTGTGATTCCACCGCACTATTCCCTGGATCAGTAGATAGTGCTCATAGTTTACAGCTCTGAATATCAAATCACATATTATGCAGAAGCGTAAATATAATAGTAGACTTACTCATGGACCGATTAGGCCGAAATCATTAATTGCAGCAGCGGAAGAACGAAGCACGCAAGTGGGACCTTTAGGACATGCCCACAGGCAGCCAACTGGAGGTTCGCAACCTAGCCCTTGACATCTTTATCTTCTCTGCCATCATGTCCAATTGTGTTGCTGAGGTGGAGTGACCTGATTCTTGATTCTGGATTTGTTGTGAAAGTGAGTGTGAGCACAAACCACCGTGCTCCGCGAGCCAATACACAGAATGCAAATAAATAGTATGCATGGCTTATCAAAGGAGAAGCTCGGGTTATTTTATTTGCCAAAATCGCTTTTGGTAGCATTATTATTATTTAATCATAGTGTTACGGTTGCTACCTAAACTCCACACAACGATTACCATAATTGACTTAATCCACTGGAAATACATTTTCTTTATTGGTGCTGTCTAAGACTCCAAACAGCGAATATCATCATTTATATAATCCACCAATCCATTGCTGCCTAAAACTCCCAACAATTAGCGGCATCATTTATCTAGTATCATTTATTTTATCCACAAATATCTTTTGCATTCTAAATTCCTAACAATCCAATCCTTTTGTTATTGATCCACAACCATAATTTGATCTTCCAATAATCAACCTTATTTTGCATTAACTATCTCTAACTAATTCACTAGTATACCTCCATCAAGAATATCATTAATCAAGTCTACGCATCACTAGTATACATCCACCAAGATTATCATTGATCAGGTCTACTATTCACTAGTATACATCCACCAAGATTATCATTGATCAAATTTATACTCCAAGAATTGTTATCATACCTCCCAATTTCCAAAAATTCAATTGACTCATCTAGTAGTCGATTCTATTAATCCCAATATTGTCGACATCTTTCTAGAATTAATATTAGTTATCAGTGTCGTAATCCAACAATTACCTTTGCACTCCCTAATTCTCAAAAAAATCATTTAAATCATCTATCTTGTATATATATATATATATCCATTTAGTCTCCACCAATTTATTTCTCCCAGAATCCACTCTATCGTTTCCTATTTATGATCGACATGGATCCACCAATACCTTTATGTGTATACTACAAACATCCATATCCTTTACTCACGACCCTGTTTATTCCTTCCATATTTTATTTTGTAAGATTAGAAGTGTCATTATTTGAAATACAATACATAGAAATTTTCTGAGAGCTAGCAGTTTTGCACAAAAACATAATGTGTAAAGGAATGCAATAATAATAGTGATCCAGATTCCATCCACCATTACATGGCATCCGCACCATATGCTAACATTTTAGTGTTATAACCGCTTACATTATCACTGGGACGACACCCAGGACAACTCAAATCAGGGCTTTCCACTGCCATTCACTTTTCCAAACCCATCCATAAAGCATTTTGAAATAGAACTATATCTGCTTAAGTTCCCATGTCCGCCCTTGACCATGGGCACGGCTATTCGAATAGTTTTGACTCTGCAGAGTTTGTACACTTTCACCACAAGAGACAATCTGCTCGTTGCCCCACGTGATTCCTTAGCCACGTGGTTGAGTAGACCATCACAATGACTTTTCAAAGTATCTAGCCCCTTTTGTTATCTCACTTTATGGGCTTCTCCCACTTGCGGTGGGTCCCATCTATGCATGGGATGTTCCCCACAGTTACTAACGCAGCCGGGCTCCACTTCCCGCAATGATTAGAACAGCTGGGAAACTTCACCCTCCACTTGGTGTCCCTTTAGGCCTCCCCTTGAACTTGCGTATCCACTTCCATCCACTACCGGTGAGATGAGTCCGGGGTTTCGATAAATTTACTTAGCCAAGTTGTACTTTACAGACTTGTGGTTGTACTGTTTTACACAGGAGGTCATGACAAGATTCAGTCCTTAGTGGTATCTGGGCGGTCTACCACTAACCCACTTTGTGCATCCACTGCACCACACACACACACCCTCGAACCATCCGCTCAGATATTTAAGCAAGTTGGGGTTTTTGGGAACATAAAATAATCATACCAACATATACCAGTCATTACCACCATGACTTCCCAAACCAATTTCTCATGATTAAAAACGACAATTATGCTTGGGGCATTTCAGCACCCCCGAGTATCTATGCAGTACTCAGCATGGCGTATAATTAGAGACTTATTTTCAAAAGGTTACTATTATAATTTTGCTAGGGCGACAAGGTTCACACAATCAAATATTCCAAAGGAGGTGTAATATTATTCAAGGTAAACAGTGGGCACATAACTAGAATATTAAAGTAAACATGTATTTGCATATAAACTAACAGCATGCAATTTGATAATTTAAACAAAAGTAATTTGCAGAAAATATAGGTTCAACATGATCAATGTATTGACTCACCTGGCGTAGTTTACCCCGGTCTTGTGCTCGCGCAATGCTTTCTGTTGATCTGTTGGTCTCTATCTCCGCTTCGAGCTTGATTTCGCTTAATCCATTGAATCTTCGCGACTTCCAATTTCTAGTTACGCAACAAACGACCGAATCCAAATAAAACAAATAACTCAAAAGATCCAAATAAATCTGAATGAACTCAATTTTGTTCTATTATGAGTTAATGGGTGATTCAGTGATTTGAGGCAAGGTTGGTAGTAGCATATGATAACTTGATCTTTTTATTACGAACTTCTTCTACTATTTTTATATTTATTAAGGAAGTTCTATGAGTTAGGTTGAACCTATGAATTGGTGTATTTTGTCGAGTGTTAATATTTAGGGCATACATTATACACGCGATGTATAAAATCTTTAGCTTACCAATTTAGTCTTAGAGTTTGAGTCTACAGCATCCTGTGATGTGATATTTTATGTACCTCCTTTTATCGCTAGGCTAAGTTTAATTTAAATTTGGGTCTATTTACACGGGTCCTAACTTGTTATATAAAGTTATGTTCAGTATCATTATTCATTTAAAACTAACATTAAAATTTAATTAACGCTACTTCTATTATCTTGCATTTACTTTAGCTACCATTGGGCCTATCTTTATCCCTTATTTTAATTTTAAACTCAGTTATCTGGGCAAAACTTGGTATGAGGTTATATTTCAATATTTGCTATTTTAGCAAAACCTACGGCTAAAATTTATTTAATGGGGGCAAGTGGAATACTGGGCATAGATTTTAATTATAATTAATGGCAATCTTTATTAAATTTGAACTTTTAACCAAAAGAAATTTTCTTTATTATTGCCTTTGATTAATATTTAGTCCTTTAATCCATTTATGCAAACCACTTTAATTACTCAGATGTGATAACTAGTCCAAATATTAGTGACTTTATTCCCAAATCATTTAATAGTCAAAAATGGTTCTCCTGATTGCCTAGGGTATAGAAATAATGGTTAAGGTTTAAACCATGCCATGGTCAACCCTATAATATCCACTAATATACAATGGCTTAAGTTTTATTTCTTTAGACCACCCTCTATTAATGCTCGATGTTATTATTTATTTAAATCTAACGTTAGTATTTAATTAATAGCACCATTGTTATTTTGTCTATACTTGTATTACTGGTCCTAGCGTTATTATCATTATTATTATTTTTGGACATTAAATCCATTTATTTGGGCCGAGCTTGCTATTCGGGCTTATATTTTTAATATTCATTAATTAGCCAAATCTACCACTAAGATTTTATGGCGGCATGGTAAGCGTTAGGGCATGGATTTCAATTCTAATCAGGGGTGAGCTTTATTAGGTTTGGAACATTTAACCAGGGTCATTATCACTTTTAATTAATATTCAGCCCTTTGTGATGATTGCTCACACTATATTACTTAGTCCTATATGAGATAATCCAGATCTAAATCTTCAAATAATCTCATTTATATCATAATTAAATTTTATTAGCTTTCCTAGTTTATCTCCTATTTTTCCTAAATTTTTGTAACTAAAATGGAGTAGGAAAAATCAAGAATAAAAGAAGTAAAAAGGGGGCAGTCTTGCGGGATCGATCTCAGGACCTGGGGAAAGAATGGGTGTTAAGCGTGCTCAGTCTAGCCAGGTGGGCACGGGGTTTTACCTGCCTTACCGAAGGAAGGATTGTAGATGAGCTGAGGGTGGACAGTCAGAACAGAGGACCGGCTCGGGTGGCCATGGCGGACGGCGGCGCCGGTGAGGGACGGCCGGGGAGGCGGTAGTATTTGGCGAAATGGGTTGCCCGGCGCAGGTGGTGGCTCGGGGTGGAGGCGCGGTGGTCGGAGTGGCGGCGAGGCGGACGGGCGGTTGCGCAAGGCGGTCGGCGGTGAGGCGAGTTCGGGGCGGCGGCGCCGGAGCGGAAGGAGAAGGAGGTTCGGTTGGGCGTGAGCTGGAGGAGGGCACAGGGAATCCACCGGAAGCAGCAGCGGGGCCGGAGAGGGGCTGAGGTGGGCCGGCGGCTTGAAGTGGCGGCGGCTCGGGGTGGATCCCGGTGCCGGCGAGCTGGGGGAAGAGGGAGGTGCCGACGACGGGTGGAGGGGGTTTGTGGCGGCGGGGAGATGCTGCTGGGGGGCGGAATTGGCCGGAGGCCTACCGGGGAGGCGTCGGCAACGGTAATGGCAGCGGTGGCACTTTCAGGGAAGAAGGCCGAATCGGGGGTAAGGTGAGGGGGATGGCGCCATGGCTATGGAGGGGGAGGCCTGTGGCTCTTATAGTGGCAGAGGGGGCGGGGAAGGCGCGAAGGACCGGGCGGTGGGGGTGGAGAACCGTCGGGCAAGGACCGGAGGCGCGGGGCTCGGCGCGTGAAGGCTCGGGGCTCGGCGCGCGGAAGTGCAGAGCGAAGTGACTGGTCGGCGCGGCACAGAGGGTGGCAGGCGACGTGCTCTTGCGGGGGCGGCGCGGCTGGTTCACGGGCGCGCAGGATTCGCTGGCGCGGCAGAGCATGCGCGGACGCACGGGCAAAGAGAGAAGAAGAACAGGGGGAATGGGGAAAGAAAAGAGAGAGGGGGAGGCCCGCGCGGCAGAGGGAGTTGGGGACGGCCCCACGGGCAGTGAAGCGGGAGGGGGAAGGAAAAACGAGCCGCGAGCGGGAAGAGCCGAGAGGGGGTTGGGCCATGGGCAATTGGCTGGCCTGACCTCCTCTGTTGTTTTTTTATTTGCATGTTCACTTATATACCTATATGTATATTTCCTTTATGGCTTTTTTTGTTTATTTATTTCTTGTATATTTATACATATGTATGTACAGGTATATTTGCATATGTATATATTTTTATTTATTTCTATTTTTGCATATGTGTTTATACTTATTTATTTATATGTATATACATGCATGTACATATTTTTATTTATTTGTACCTTCATTCTGTATACATGTATATATATTTCCTTCATGCCCTTTTTTGTATAAATACATTTTATGTCTTGCTCGTCTTCCTAGGACTTTTGTATACATATTTGCATATAATTTATATATTTATTTTTGTTGCCTTTTATACTATTATTTTTAGAATGAAATTTTATATTCTAGTTTTAAGTTTCTCCCTCTCTTTTAGATTTGAATTTAGATTTTTTGGGTTCCATTATTTGCATATTTTCTTTTATGGCATTATTAATATTAGTTTTATTTTTAAATCTTTTCTAAAATGTTTGGATCCTCCACCAAAATTCGGAAAATCGCCATAAAATCCAAATTTCAACAAAACATATTGCAAAATAATTTAAGAAATTTATATTTTGAAATTTGAATTTTTCAGGATGTTACACTGAGAGGAAAAACCGGATACTAACAGACTTGGTTAATGCCATGTTAGAAAGTGCCGGTATGCCTATGGCATGGTGGGGGAAGCTATTCTAATAGCAACTTTCGTCCTAAACAGAGTAATCACTAAAAAGAGTGAGATTACTCCGTATGAGGGATGGAAGGGGAGAATACCTAATGTTAATTTTCTGCGAACATAGGGGTGTTTGGCAAAAGTCAATATACCATTGCAGAAAAAGAGAAAACTTGGACCAAAAACAGTCGATTGTATTTTTCTAGGATATGCTCAAAATAGCATGGCCTATATATTTTTAGTAGTTAAATCAGAAACTCCTGAGATTATTGCTAATACAATAATGGAGTCTAGAGATGCTTCATTCTTTGAGAATATCTTTCCTATGAGAACAGTAGGCAGTATTTCACGAACAAAGAATGTTAAAACTGATAATATTGAAAGTGAGAATAATCAAACTTCTGAACTTCCCACCATTTCTGAACCAATATGTGATATCCCTGAGGAGGATAACAATCTACTCACAGAAACTCCTCGCAGGAGCAAGAGACAAAGGGTTGAGAAAACCTTTGGTGACGACTTTATTCTATACCTCATGGATGATGTGCCATAGACTCTTTCGGAGGCTTATGCATCTCCTGATGCTGAGTATTGGAAAGAGGCAGTCCATAGCAAGATGGACTCTATCATGGCTAATGGAACCTGGGAGATCACAGATCGTCCTATCAGGTGTAAACCTGTAGGATGTAAGTGGATCTTTAAAAAGAAACTAAGGCCTGATGGAACAATTGAGAAGTACAAGGCAAGGCTTGTGGCCAAGGGTTACACCCAGAGAGAGGGAGAAGATTTCTTTTATACATATCCTCCTGTCGCCAGATTAACTACCATCAGAGTGCTCCTTGCGTTAGCATCTTCCTATGGTCTACATGTTCATCAAATGGACGTGAAGACAACTTTCCTTAATGGAGAGTTGGAGGAAGAAATCTATATGGATCAATCGGATGGTTTTGTGATTTCTGGACAGGAAAATAAAGTATGCAGATTATTGAAATCTTTGTATGGCCTAAAACAAGCACCAAAACAATGGTACGAAAAGTTTGACAAAACTTTGACATCCGCTGGCTTTGTTGTGAATGAAGTTGATAAATATGTGTATTATTGTTATGGTGGGGGTCAAGGAGTTATCTTATGTCTGTATGTAGACGTCATACTTATATTTGGAACAAACACTGCCGTAATTGATGAGGTCAAATCTTTCTTATCTCGGTGTTTGATATGAAAGACTTGGGAGAGACAGATGTCATTCTGAATATTAAATTAATCAAAAGTAAGGATGGGATTACTTTGAATCAATCCCATTATGCTGAGAAAATATTAAGTCAGTTTGGTTTTGAAAACTGTAAAGTTTCACCAACACCCTATGATGCGAGCATTAAGCTTCGAAAGAACCAGGGGTTAGGAAAAGATCAATTAAGATATTCACAAATTATTGGGTCACTTATGTATTTAGATGGTGCCACAAGACCTGACATTTCATTTGCTGTGAGCAAATTAAGTCGGTTTACGTCTAACCCAGGAGATGATCACTGGGAGGCACTTGAAAGAGTGTTGCACTACTTGAGAGGCACAACATCTTTTGGAATACATTATATTGGACACCCTTCTGTATTAGAAGGATACAGTGACTCTAATTGGATCTCTGATGCGGATGAGATCAAAGCTACAAGTGGTTATGTATTCACTTTAGCTGGTGCTGCAGTTTCATGGAGGTCTTGCAAACAGACCATATTGACGAGGTCAACCATGGAAGCAGAACTTGTAGCACTTGACACAGCCACAGTTGAGGCTGAATGGCTAAGAGAGCTTCTATTAGACCTGCCATTGGTTGAGAAACCAATACCTGCAATCCTGATGTACTGTGATAATCAAACAGTGTTGGCCAAAGTCACAAGTACAAAAGATAATATGAAGTCCTCTAGACATGTGAAGCGTAGGCTTAAATCTGTCAGAAAACTGAGAAACTCTGGAGTGATTGCTGTGAACTATATTCACACTGAGAAAAATCCAGCAGACCCTTTTACAAAGGGGTTAGCATGGAAAGCGATTTCCGTTGCATCTATGGACATGGGAATGAGGCCCATTTACGTTACATCACAATGGTAACCCATACCTTCTTGATTGGAGATCCCGTGACTTAGGCAATGGGAAAAACAAATTGATCTTGTAACAAGAGAGTACATATTTATTGTACCCATGTCTTAAAAAATGTACTTTCGACTGTATGGAAGGTTGGCATAAAGCCTTAATGTATTCTGTTGTCCAAATAAGGAAAAGGTATTAGCCTGCAGGATACCTAGAAAGAATACACCTACTTGAGCTTAACTGTGTGGTCGCAGTTCACAAGAACGGGCATTCTGTAGAAAGCTCATGAGCAGATAAGGGAGCATGACCATATAACGCTCCGTTTAGGCGTGGTTCATTGGCAGCCTAGTACTAGTTGAGATTTCAAGTGAAATCTGATCACGAAAAGCTGTGAATTCAAGGCATAGTCCATTCATCAGCTGTGAGAAGATGAATCTTGTCATTCCAGAAGCAAGTTCAACCCATACGGGACTTACACTAAAAGATTGGTATATTAACAGTACTTTAGCACAATATCTTTGTCATATGTTTACTTGTTGCTTTGGAATTAGTGGGGGATTGTTACAAATTGGCTTATTTAATTTGGCATATTTCCTTAATTCCAAAGCATGCATGGTTTAGTACCATATTGCTAAGGCAGGGTGAGGAAGACCGATTTATAAGGTGGAGTCCTCCCCATTCCTTGAATATGAAAAGAGATGGTATGAGGATGGTTCTGTCTAGTCATACACGTGCGCATGCCCACGCGCGCGTGTATTCGCGTACTTTCGCGTGAAAATCGTGTGACTTGTGACGTGACGTGGTGCGCCATTTGGCAAACCAAGTCCATCTTTATTTTTGCTGAACCATGCACCTCACTCTCTCTGTTTAAATGAGATTTAAACATTTGAATAAAGCAGTTACAAGTGAATTTATACTGCTTACCAGTGTATAATTCTGTTTAAAATGCAGCAGTTACTAGTGAGTAGTAACTGCAGCGCCCTTAAAAGGGCTTGGAGACGTCCAAGAAAAGAGAGAGAATTTTGCACCTCCATTCTTCCCCTACTTTCTGCTCTGTTGTGCTGTGCTGTCTGAACCTCGTCGACCTTTCTTCCCGGCGTGTACCTGGAAGGAGGGAGAGCGGCTATCTCCGAAACGTTGCCGCAGAGAGTACCTGCACGGGGGGCAATAAGGTTTCTGGGTAGCGCATCTGCGCGACCGCTCACTGCACTGCGACATCTACGTTCTGCACTGCGTCAAGCCAATGCGGCTTCCTGTTCTTCATCAAGCTAACAAGTAAGTCGTTCACGCGCACATACGACTTAGTTACTGTATTTTCTTGAGTATTATTTGAAATATGATGAGTAGCCTGCTGCTAGTAGTAAGCTTTGCATCACTAGTTTATTGTATTTGTCTCCTAATAAAACTTGGAATTAAAATATTGCCTTACTTTTCAACAGCAAGTGTTTTTATTGAGTTGCTAAAGGAGTATGTTTTAGCTGGATTCTCAATTCTGTGCCCATACCCCCGTGCTGGTTGTCTTCTACGAGAGTACCTAGCTCGCGACTCATACTATTACTACTTGATCATGCATTGCAAAGTACCGAAGAGAGAGAAAGGGAGAGAGAAGAATCGGTGGGTCTGTTGTGGGGGTGACCCAACCCCCCATGACTGGGCCGTGCAACTGGTCCAACATGCAATAGGCCCAATAGTGTAGAGGAATATACCAGTGTAAATATACCAATGTACCCTCATCCTTTGTAAGTACTAAGGGGTAGAATGGGGATTTCCCATTCTACCCCACTCATATATATAAACCCCCAGGAGGGGCAAAGGGGGGACATCCTCTCATTCTCACCACCTCTCCCACAGATCTGGCTCTCATTCCTCTTCTACTAGTCCCCTTCTCTGCTGTTTGGCCCATAGCCACAACAGATGGCGCCGTCCGTGGGGACGACTAGAAGTTGCGTGTGGAAGAGATTTTTGTTTTCCAGCATTCAAAAAAAGCGGCGGCTGTGTGAATCCTTTTTGCTACTGGGAGCATACTGCCTCGGGCCATCGACGACAGATAATCTGCTGGGGGTGATCATGCAGGAAGACCATGTCTTGGTTGACTTGGTGGCATGGCCCTTCCAGCCAGAGTGATATGCGCGTCTTCAGCTTGTCCACGCCGGACTCCGCGCGGGTCCGTAGAGTAGTCCGCGGAGGCGCAGAGCCGGTGGGGGTCCGATGACTGCACACGACGGTGAAGTCCCTTTCCATCCATCCGCGGGGTTCCTGTCCGCATGTATGAGCTAACGTGGCTGCAGTTAGCAACGCCGCGCCTTCGTGACACGAAGGTGCTGCTCCAGGAGGTGGCATCCGCGTCGCCGAACACCCTGCCTCCGCATCAAGCCCGCGTGGACAAAGCCTTCGCCTTGGATCCGTGATGGCTTCGCTAGCCTTCGCCTCGGCTCCAGGAGGTCTCGACTTCATCTGCCAGGACTCCGCTGGCCTTCATTCAGTAACGGGACCTCGCCCGCGTTGGCCACGAAGTCTTCGCGTTGGGGTCTCCGCGTGCCGGCCTCTGACGCAGCCCTCCGCGTCGAAACCTCCGAGCGCTACGCTGCCCCATACCGACGGCCCCGTGCTGCTGAAGCTGAGGCTTCGACCTTCGCTCGCGCTTCGCTCGCCTCTGTGCTGCCGAAGCTGAGGCTTCGACCTCCGCTCGCGCTTCGCTCGCCTCCGTGCTGCCGAAGCTGAGGCTCCGACCTCCGCTCGCGCTTAGCTCGCCTCCGCGCTGCAAACATCAGGTGAGTGCGTCGGGCTTCACGTATGCATGCATCCAGGGTATACATCCATTTCTCTATCCGTGCGTGCGTCCAGCACACCCATCCGAAGGCTTCATCTATGCATGCATTCAAGTGCTAGTCTCTCCATGCGTACATCCGTTGATGCTTCAATGTTTAGATAGTATATGCATGCGATCTCACGTATGCATGCACTGCATAAATACTTAACGTTGCAAATCAACTACTAGCGTAGAGGATCGGTGTTTGTTTGACAAAAGTGGAAGAAGCAGAGAAATGCCCTCGTGTCTCCTTGCACAGCTTCATTTTTTAGTTCAGCGTGGCTTAGTTTTATGGGGCCTCGCTAGTTTTACACTAGCATATATCATGAGCCAGAGGGATGGTACCCCCGAGTGCTTGCGTGAAGCCAGTGCATTCCTGAGTAACCTGCATGCGTTCAACGATAGCATCTCATTATTACTTGTACTATATGCAATAAGTGCATGTACCAACTTGCATACAGCATCCATTTTTCCCGCGCTGCAAACATCAGCGGTCGCAGAAGGCATGATTGCATGCATGCAGCCTTGCATTAGCTAATATCCATCCGGCAAGGGGGATGCATGAGTAATACGTGAAGGCGCCAAGACTTCTCTTCAGAGCCTTCACCTGCGTATGGCGCTCCCTCCACTCCGAAGCCACCGGCCCCTGCGCGTACCTTTCGGAGTACAAGGATGAGCCCTCGGCGCGTACCTCTCCGAGCGCGGGGACAAGCTCCAGGACCCAGACGGACGGCCGGCGCTCGGCGCCGCACGTAGGCCTCGCCTCCAGCCGCGGCATCCGTGCCGCCCACGCATGCGTCCGCCCGCGACGCCACGACAACAGAAAAACTGCAGGGAAAGGAGCACATGGGATTCAGCTAGCAATGAACCTGCGTCGGCCACCAGCAGCATCGTCTACGCGCCCGTCTTCGACCTCCGCTCGCCTTCGCGCTGCCGAAGGTGGGTCTTAGCAAGTCCGTCGGCAAGCTTGGCGACATCGACTACGGGCGAACGCTCGCGTCCATCCTCGGCGGTAGCGGCGCTGCGTACAAGTACATGGCATGTACACTACGGCGGCCAGTGCTACAGCGGTCTCCCCTGGCCCCACGCGCCATCATCGGCCTCCGACCTCGGCTCCGCGCAACGTCGAGCCTCCGTGTCCGGCCTTCGCGCCGAGTCTCTGCACAACGTCGAGCCTCCATGCATACGTTGAGCCTCTCCGAGCGCGGTGGCATCTGGCTGAGCGGGCGAGCGATCATGTCGCTGCTAAAGCCGGCAGAGATAAAGCTGGCACGACGAGTTGGCGGAGATGAAGCGGGCGGAGTACGTGTACTCCGCGAAGTTGGCGGAGTACACACGGCCGGGCAGAGTCTCCAGTCTGCGCTATAGCCTCCGTCGAGCCTCCGCGCGGCACCCGAGCCACAACCTACGCTGAGACTTCGCCCTTCGTCGAGCCTCCGCGCGGCAGCCGAGCCACAGCCAACGCTGAGACTTCGCTCCCTGTCGGAGACATCCGTCCGTGCATGCACACCTCGCCAAGCGGAAGCTCGACGCCGGACTTTGCACTTCGTCGAGCCTCCACGCGGCAGCCGAGCTACAGCCTACGCTGAGGCTTCGCCCTCCGTCGAGCCTCCGCGCGGCAGCCGAGACACAGCCTACGCTGAGACTTCGCTCTCCGTCGGAGACATCCGTCCGTGCATGCACACCTCGCCAAGCGGAAGCTCGACGCCGGACTTCGCACTTCGTCGAGCCTCCGCGCAGCAGCCGAGCTACAGCCTACGCTGAGGCTTCGCCCTCCGTCGAGCCTCTGCGCGGCAGCCGAGCCACAACCTACGCTGAGACTTCGCCCTTCGTCGAGCCTCCGCGCGGCAGCCGAGCCACAGCCAACGCTGAGACTTCGCTCCCCGTCGGAGACATCCGTTCGTGCATGCACACCTCGCCAAGCGGAAGCTCGACGCCGGACTTCGCACTTCGTCGAGCCTCCGCGTGGCAGCCGAGCTACAGCCTACGCTGAGGCTTCGCCCTCCGTCGAGCCTCCGCGTGGCAGCCGAGCCACAGCCTACGCTGAGACTTCGCTCCCCGTCGGAGACACCCGTCCGTGCATGCACACCTCGCCAAGCGGAAGCTCGACGCCCTGCCCCACACGCCTCCGTGGCTCACCGTGGGCTCCGCTCCGTGGAAGACCTCAGACGAAGTCCGCGCCAGCGAGATCCGTCCAGGTGATGGCCTCCGCTCCCGCGCCGACGAAGTCTGTCCGCGCGGAGTACGGGGCTTCCAAGACCTTCGCACGGACCGAAGACCAGCTTCGGCTACGCTCGTCTCCGCGTTGCCGAAGACCGACTCCGACTCGCCCGTCTCCGCGTTGCAGAGGATTCTCGGCCATCACCGCGGGCAAGAACGGAGCAGGCGGCAATGCAGGCATTGCTCATGCATTTGCGCATGCACGTAGCAAGTGGCAAGGCATGCATTGCTCGTATGGGTGCATGGCACAGCCGCGTAAACGTCAAGGCGCCCAGGGGCGTCTCGGCCAGCGCCGCCATCGCGGTCGCTCAACCACCGATCGGCTCCGGATAATCCTCGTTGGCCTTCGTCCAACTCTGCGACGGTTTCGCCGGCCTGCTAGCGCCTGACATACGTCATTTTATATATATTTAGCCCTCATTTTGCCCTCACATTTTTCATATTTTGGGACCATTTATCATCATTTGCACTATTTTCTATATTTAATTGCTCAAAATGGACCATTTTACATTTTTTCATATTTTTCTGTAGGCCGGCGCGATCTAGGCGCATAAACGACAAATCTGGACCTTCGGGCTGCTCCGTGCAGAAGTATGCGTCGTCACGAGCGTGTAGGATTTTTCCGCGCTGAAAACGGATCTCCGGAGGGCTAGAACAGAAGAAAATAATAGGAAAGGATCTAACTGCAAACCCTGGCTTCTTGGAGGACTAAATCGCAAAAATGCAAAAATCCCCATTTCCTTAAGCCGCCGCCGCCTCCTGTGGAACCCTCGAGCCCGGTTTGCTTCTCTCCTTGGCCTCCACTTGCTTCTCCCCCTTCTTCTCCAGCCACGGCGCCAGCGAGGCCGGGCCATCTCGCCGACGGCCGCCCCTCTGCTCACCTTCCACCGCCTCCCTTCTTCGCCTCATTTCTCCACCACGCCGCACCGCGCCTCTTCCTCTACCGCGCCGCCATAGCGCTGCCGCCTTCATCTCTTCCATCTTCACATCCGGCCGCCCCTTCTCCACCCAGTGCGCCACCTCCCTTCTCCTCCCTCCTTCTCTACCTCCGGTCGCCGCCGCCGCCCCATCTACTGTGCGTCTCGGCCGCTCGCCCCTTCTCCACCCGGTGCGCCCACTTCTCCGCCGCTCCTCCATCGCACCGGCTTTTCCCCTTTCTACTCTCTTTCCTCGCTGCCTTCTCCACACCCGCCGTCACTCCTCCACTTCTCCACCCGCGCCCCTCCTCTCCGGCGTCTTCCACTCCTCTCCGGCCACCACTCGTTGGCTTCCTTCCCCCAGACCTCGCCGGCACCAACCACTACTCCACAGCGCCGCCACCGCCACTCTACATCCACCGCCGACGTCCACATCAGCGACCTCTTCTCCGACTTCTGCTCCATCCTCGGCTGCAGCTCCGCCACCACTTCATCTACTCTACCGGCGACCCCTCCTTCCTCGGCTCCGCTGCATCGACCCCCTCCTCCTCTGCTACTTCTCCTTCGGTTCATCTCTAGATTCTCTCCCGTTATCTCTTTGCTACTCTTAATTACTACTCAGTAATTGCGTATTGTTGATTGCTAATTTCTGTTAAGTATGCACTGTTATATTGTTGATTAATGATGCTATATGAACTGTGAATGTTTGGGCAGAAATGTGATTGTATTCTGAAATGTGACCTGTGATGTATGCATGAGTTCAGTGAATTTGTTATTGAGCTCTGTTTTATTATGGTGAATTATGCACTGTGGTGAATGCTTGTGCTCACTGAGATGGTATTTGAGATTAGATGTTAATTTGTTCATGTGATTTTGCCATTTGTGTTGATAGTAGTATGATGTTGGTCAGTTTGTATTGAGTGCTAGTGTAGGCTCTGTCCTGTGTGTGTTTGCATCTGTGTTTGACTTTGTGTTGTCCTGCGCGTATTAGCTAGCCGGCGACCTCTCCTCTTGCTGTCTTGACGCCCCCTTGCTTCTCGACCTCCCTGTTTTCTCTCCCTTCTCGCGGTCGGTCGGTAGTTAAATCGTGCGTGCGTTTGTCGTAGTCACTTGTGTTGTCCCGTCATCGTCGTCTAGTTAGCTGTCGACCGTATCCTCTCCTTGTTCTCTCTCGACTCCCTCCGTGCTTCTAGACTCCCCCAGTGCTTCTCGACTTCCTCATTCTGTCTCGCGGTCGGTAGTTAGTTAGGTTGTCGGTAGTCGTGTCGTTCTTCTCATAGTCATTGTCGTTCGTGCAGTTAGTCGTTGTGTTGTTCGTTCGGTCGTACGACGTCCATTCGTACGGTCGTTTGTTCCGTCGTTTTTGGTTCGTTCGTTTATTTAGTTCGTTCGTCGTTTTGTCTGTGCGAATTAGAGTTCGTTTGTTCGGGTAGTTTGGTAGCCATTTTAGGTTTAGTTTTCTCCCCCGTTTCGTTTGACCTGGCTTTAGCTAAGCACTGGTAGCCTCAGTCTAGTCCCTGTGGAGAACACGACACTCGCCGCTATTTCAGTGGCAACCCGTGCACTTGCGGGTGTGCTATTTTTGCACGATCAAGCATTTTGGCGCCGTTGCCGGGGATTAGCTTAGTGCGATAGTGTTAGGCTATAGACTAGGTCGTTGTTTGTTTTCTTTTGCTTGTTTTGTGTTTGTGCTGACCTGTCTTTTATTTTGTCATTTTTCATATTTGTGATAGTAGTTGTTTCTCTCTTGCGCGATTTTTTGTATCCATTCTTGCAGGTTGATTGATATTGGTACTTATTGAGGCTATGGCCTACTATTCTGATTCTTGTGGTTATATGAGCACCCCTAGTACTTATGATACTCTTCAAGAACAGGTAAATCTATTGTCTCGTCAGTTAGAGCGCTATGCTTTAGAGCGAGGAGTTGTGTTAGAGAGCGGGCATGATCATTACAGTTCTTTATTAGGCGCCCACTCTCCAGTTGTTCCTATATGCCAGACTTGTGGTTTTCAGGGCCATTCACCCGCTGAGTGCCAGTGTGGTTATTTGTCCACTCCAGAGTGTTACGGGATGAGCTTTGCTCAGCCGAGTGAGCCATTCCCTGACACTTATCACCCTGGATGGCCTGAGCACTCGAGTCTGTCATATGGAAACAACAACCCTGATGTCTCATCATTTTCTATTAGTACACCATTGCAGGGTTTTAGATATGGAGATCAGGATAATTCTCATTGGTCACACCAGCACTATCCTGTACCTCAGCATCAGACTCCTACTCCTGAGCTCGATCAGTTGACCAGACTGAGGAGAGGATTTCTAGGATTATAGGAGATTCCGAGAGAAGAATGAGTAGTGACTTCTCATTAGACCTGACACCTCCTGCCTGTAGTGCCTGTAGTTTACCTATGCCTTCACCGAGCCAGTTTACAGTTCCTATGTCTGAGTTCTTAGAGCAGTCTCATGAGCCACCTCCTTCACCTGAAGATCAGGCTGCCAAACTTGATACATTATGCAAGGAACTGATGACTGTGCCTCCCAGTGGTGATCGTGCGATGGCGATTCAGGACGAGATTGAGGCGATTATGAGCACTAGGTCTACTTGTGTGGATAGTTTTACCATTTCACAGCCTTCCATTAGCACCACAGAGATAGTTCAGGATAGAGATGAGTGCCAGCCTACCAGTCTTACACCTGATCTTGCTAGCGAGGGCCCGTTGTTGGAGACACCACAGATACACCTAGAGGCACCTCAGTCGGATCATTCGCCTATTGACTCCGAGAGAGAGATGATTGAGCTAGATGATGAGGATCTACTTTCTGATGATGATTGTTTCACTCCTGACTATGAGGATGTGTTTGCGGTAGATCCACTTTTGAGTTGTGACGAGATAGATTTAGATGATGAGAGCTTTGTGCCAGATGATGATGAGTTCATTATGGATACGCTTTTGAGTTCTGAGGTTCCACATCTTGATGAGAGGGCTGCTTCCGATGTTGAGGAGGAGTACATTTCTATTGATCCACCACCAGCTACTTCCTTCGTCGACATCGCCCCTCTGGAGGTTTCTACTACCGTGCAATCTACTTCATCTACACTTCAGGTAGTTTGGAAACTCTTCCCCGATCACCTCAGGTTTGATTCCTTTGGCCTTGACGAGACATACTCTATTACTGATTGTGCTCATCTCACTTATAGTCCTCATGATGTACTTTATCGATATACCTACATGATTGGATATTCTATTGATGACTTAGAGGGTGTCAACCCTATCACACATACATGCTATGTTTTTGAGTTTGTTTCCAGGGTTACGCTTGTGTATCATCGATTGCGAGTGGACTTGACTCGAGTCGATATTCCTTGGGATCCAGGTGGATTTCGAGGCATGCTGCTTCATGAGGAGGGCGGACATGTACCTTTTCCAAGTCCCGTCCTTAGCCCTTCTCCCGCTACATCCAAATGAGCATCCCTTTTATCTTTTTATTTCCATTCCTCTTGTTAGTTTTTGTTGGTTTCTCTTCTTTTCTTTCTTTTTTATTTTAGGTCTCGTGCTAGATCCTCATCCTTATATATGCGAGAAGCCACGGGATGTTTTGTCTACTTCCACTGCATCATACATGCCCGGTGAGCTGTTTCTTACCCCCTTTAAGCATATTCTTGATTCATTGCTCAATTTAAGCTTGGGGGAGGACTTGTATGTGTATGGATGGTGTTCTAGCATGTTTGTTTATATTTGTGAGCATTTGAGCTTATTGTCGTGTAGTTGATGATATATGGTCATTCTTATGCTTATGTTGATGATATATGGCCTTTACCATTGCTCTCATGTTATGCTTGATTGTACATCTTGGCCATGTGAGCCCATGCTATGATTAATCAAGAAAGGTCATGTCGAAATTTTCTTAATTGAGCTGTATTGTCACTAGTTCTTTTGTATATCTTAAGTCACTTGGCATCATATTAGAGCTTGAGTTTTGTTTATTATCCATTATGTGCTTAGAAGCCATGTGATCCTATAGCATTCGATCCATTGCGAGTTACGCATGTGCTTTAACCATTTGTGGATTGAATTGGTTCTAGTCATTGCCTCTTGAATGATCATATCTTAGTTTCATGCTTTGGCATATGTTATTTTAGATATTGATTCTTTGCTTGAATGGTAAATTTGTGAAAGGGGTAGTCCTATCTTGAGCCAATAACTTGGTTGATTTATCTAGGTAACCATGTCTCAGGACACGTGTTACTTAGCATTAATGAAAACCGGTTAAAGATGCTTAATCAAAACTAAAAAAGAAAACAAATTGTGATGAAATATGTGTGTGTGAAATAAGTGACTATGTCACATTGGGTTGAAAATGTGTTGAATAAGTGGCATTTTTGCCCAAGTGAAGTGTGAGTGAATAAGCGGCAAGTTTGCCCAAAGGTTTGAATAAGTGGCACAAGTGCCCAATGTGTTCTAAAACTGCTAAAAATCAACAAAAATTAGGTATCATGGCTCAAGTGTGGACTTTTTCATAAATATCATGCGAGTATTAGTCTCTTTATCTCAAATAGCATATGCCTTAGCATGACTCTTTGCTATGCTCATTCTTGATGTTATACCTAGTTCCGATGCTTTACAATTTTGGTTGGATTCATGTGATCACTTGAGTGTATTTCGACACTTGTGTGTAATTTGATTTGGTCAAATGCTATAGTTATCACTTGAGATCTTTGTTTGCATATTGCATTCTCATCTTGGATGGTCCTCAAAACTCAAGTCAGATGATTTCATTTTACATTATGTATGTCTCTTGACTTATTCATGCATTTAACTAGTCTTTTACACCATAATTACTTGTTGTCCGGGTTCGATAATTTCATGTCATTTACTTGAGGACAAGTAAACGTTTAAAGCTTGGGGGTATGACATGCGTCATTTTTATATATATTTAGCCCTCATTTTGCCCTCACATTTTTCATATTTTGGGACCATTTATCATCATTTGCACTATTTTCTATATTTAATTGCTCAAAATGGACCATTTTACATTTTTTTCATATTTTTCTGTAGGCCGGCGCGATCTAGGCGCATAAACGACAAATCTGGACCTTCGGGCTGCTCCGTGCAGAAGTATGCGTCGTCACGAGCGTGTAGGATTTTTCCGCGCTGAAAACGGATCTCCGGAGGGCTAGAACAGAAGAAAATAATAGGAAAGGATCTAACTGCAAACCCTAGCTTCTTGGAGGACTAAATCGCAAAAATGCAAAAATCCCCATTTCCTTAAGCCGCCGCCGCCTCCTGTGGAACCCTCGAGCCCGGTTTGCTTCTCTCCTTGGCCTCCACTTGCTTCTCCCCCTTCTTCTCCAGCCACGGCGCCAGCGAGGCCGGGCCATCTCGCCGACGGCCGCCCCTCTGCTCACCTTCCACCGCCTCCCTTCTTCGCCTCATTTCTCCACCACGCCGCACCGCGCCTCTTCCTCTACCGCGCCGCCATAGAGCTGCCGCCTTCATCTCTTCCATCTTCACATCCGGCCGCCCCTTCTCCACCCAGTGCGCCACCTCCCTTCTCCTCCCTCCTTCTCTACCTCCGGTCGCCGCCGCCGCCCCATCTACTGTGCGTCTCGGCCGCTCGCCCCTTCTCCACCCGGTGCGCCCACTTCTCCGCCGCTCCTCCATCGCACCGGCTTTTCCCCTTTCTACTCTCTTTCCTCGCTGCCTTCTCCACACCCGCCGTCACTCCTCCACTTCTCCACCCGCGCCCCTCCTCTCCGGCGTCTTCCACTCCTCTCCGGCCACCACTCGTTGGCTTCCTTCCCCCAGACCTCGCCGGCACCAACCACTACTCCACAGCGCCGCCACCGCCACTCTACATCCACCGCCGACGTCCACATCAGCGACCTCTTCTCCGACTTCTGCTCCATCCTCGGCTGCAGCTCCGCCACCACTTCATCTACTCTACCGGCGACCCCTCCTTCCTCGGCTCCGCTGCATCGACCCCCTCCTCCTCTGCTACTTCTCCTTCGGTTCATCTCTAGATTCTCTCCCGTTATCTCTTTGCTACTCTTAATTACTACTCAGTAATTGCGTATTGTTGATTGCTAATTTCTGTTAAGTATGCACTGTTATATTGTTGATTAATGATGCTATATGAACTGTGAATGTTTGGGCAGAAATGTGATTGTATTCTGAAATGTGACCTGTGATGTATGCATGAGTTCAGTGAATTTGTTATTGAGCTCTGTTTTATTATGGTGAATTATGCACTGTGGTGAATGCTTGTGCTCACTGAGATGGTATTTGAGATTAGATGTTAATTTGTTCATGTGATTTTGCCATTTGTGTTGATAGTAGTATGATGTTGGTCAGTTTGTATTGAGTGCTAGTGTAGGCTCTGTCCTGTGTGTGTTTGCATCTGTGTTTGACTTTGTGTTGTCCTGCGCGTATTAGCTAGCTGGCGACCTCTCCTCTTGCTGTCTTGACGCCCCCTTGCTTCTCGACCTCCCTGTTTTCTCTCCCTTCTCGCGGTCGGTCGGTAGTTAAATCGTGCGTGCGTTTGTCGTAGTCACTTGTGTTGTCCCGTCATCGTCGTCTAGTTAGCTGTCGACCGTATCCTCTCCTTGTTCTCTCTCGACTCCCTCCGTGCTTCTAGACTCCCCCAGTGCTTCTCGACTTCCTCATTCTGTCTCGCGGTCGGTAGTTAGTTAGGTCGTCGGTTGTCGTGTCGTTCTTCTCATAGTCGTTGTCGTTCGTGCAGTTAGTCGTTGTGTTGTTCGGTTGTACGACGTCCATTCGTACGGTCGTTTGTTCCGGCGTTTTTGGTTCGTTCGTTTATTTAGTTCGTTCGTCGTTTTGTCTGTGCGAATTAGAGTTCGTTTGTTCGGGTAGTTTGGTAGCCGTTTTAGGTTTAGTTTTCTCCCCCGTTTCGTTTGACCTAGCTTTAGCTAAGCACCGGTAGCCTCAGTCTAGTCCCTGTGGAGAACACGACACTCGCCGCTATTTCAGTGGCAACCCGTGCACTTGCGGGTGTGCTATTTTTGCACGATCAAGCAGCGCCACTCTGCCTCGGCTTCGATGCATGCATGGGGACATGAAGAGAGCAAGCAAACTCATACAGCAATGCATGCATGGGCGGTCGCAACCAGAGCATTTGACTCATGGCGTCGCCTCCGCGCCTCGCGACGAGGCCTCCGCTAGCTCTGCGCAGCCAGGGTCTCCGCACCTGCGGAGTCTACTCCACGTCGCCACCGTCCAGCCCGGTACGCACTGCATGTGACTACATGTGAGGCTTTAATAGCAGCTCAATTGATTTGGCCGTATTTGCTTCGCCGGTTTTGACTTGTTCTGGGCTATCGTGGTATCAAATGCTTTTTCGATACTATGTTCTGAAGCATTTTGTTGTCGCTAGTCCTCGGCCATTTCTTTGATGCCTCTGTTTTGGCTCTCTTTTTGATTTAAATCGCACGACGGCCTTGCGCCTCGGCGTACTCTACGGAGTATAAATAAGACGTAGCGTCGAGGTCCGCCTCCGCACGCAACCTCACCGCCCGCAACGCGCGGAGGCTTGCCTCCGCGCGCAGTCTACGGACTCTAAATAAGACGTAGCGTCGAGGTCCGCCTCCGCACGCACTCTACGGAGTATAAATAAGACGCAGCGGGGGGACGCCCCCACGCGCACTCTACGGAGTATAAATAAGACGTAGCGTCGAGGTCCGCCTCCGCACGCACCCTCACCGCCCGCAACGCGCGGAGGCTTGCCCCCGCGCGCAGTCTACGGACTCTAAATAAGATGTAGCGTCGAGGTCCGCCTCCGCACGCACTCTACGGAGTATAAGTAAGACGCGGATGTTGTCCCTGCGCACTCTACGGAGTATAAACAAGACGCGGATGCCGCGCACGCATGGACATTGTCCTTATGCGTACTCTTCGGAGTATAAATAAGACGTGGATGTTGATCCCACGCACTCTACGGAGTATAAACAAGACGCGGATGTTGTCCCTGCGCACTCTACGGAGTATAAACAAGACGCGGATGCCGCGCATGCATGGACATTGTCCTTATGCGAACTCTTCGGAGTATAAATAAGACGTGGATGTTGATCCCACGCACTCTATGAAGTATAAACAAGACGCGGATGCCACGCACGCATGGACATTGTCCTTATGCGAACTCTTCGGAGTATAAATAAGACGTGGATGTTGATCCCACGCACTCCACGGAGTATAAACAAGATGCGGATGCCACGCACGCATGGACATTGTCCTTATGCGTACTCTTTGTAGTATAAATAAGACGTGGATGTTGATCCCAGGCACTCCACAGAGTATAAACAAGGTGCGGATGTTGATCCCACGCACTCTACAGAGCATAAAAAACTGCACAATGCCCGAGACACTTGGGAGTGCATCGCTTTAGCGACACACCACTAGGATATCACGCCCTCGCGCGTGTTGCACCAGGGAGTGCGCCACTGTTTTTGAAGGTAGGGGAACGGCGGCTCCGCCTCCCTGCCTCCGCGCGCGTAGTGCCCTCGGCCTACGCCGCAAGCGCCCGCTCTCTGCGGGCACTGCTTTTGAAGGTAGGGGAACGGCGGCTCCGCCCCTGCCTCCGCGCGCGTAGTGCCCTCGGCCTACGCCGCAAGCGGCAAGCGCCCGCTCTCCGCGGGCACTGTTTTTGAAGGTAGGGGAACGGCGGCTCCGCCTCCATGCCTCCGCGTGCGTAGCGCCCTCGGCCTACGCCGCAAGCGCCCGCTCTCCGCGGGCACTATTTTGGAAGGTAGGGGAACGGCGGCTCCGCCCTCTACCTCCGCGCGCGTAGCGCCCTTGGCCTACGCCGCAAGCGGCAAGCGCCCGCTCTCCGCGGGCACTGCATTTGAATGTAGGGGAAGGGCGGCTCCGCCCCCTGTCTCCGCGCGCGTAGCGCCTTCGGCCTACGCCGCAAGCGCCCGCTCTCCGCGGGCATTGGTTTTGAAGGTAGGGGAACGGCGGCTCCGCTTCCCTGCCTCCGCGCGCGTAGGGCCCTCGGCCTACGCCGCAAGCGCCCGCTCTCCGCGGGCACTACTTTTGAAGGTAGGGGAACGGCGGCTCCGCCCCGTGCCTCCACGCGCGTATCGCCCTCGGCCAACGCCGCAAGTGCCCGCTCTCCGCGGGCACTGTTTTGGAAGGTAGGGGAACGGCGGCTCCGCCCCTGCCTCCGCGCGCGTATCGCCCTCGGCCTACGCCGCAAGCGCCTGCTCTCCGCGGGCACTGTTTTGGAAGGTAGGGGAACGGCGGCTCCGCCTCCCTGCCTCCGCGCGCGTAGCGCCCTCGGCCTACACCGCAAGCGCCGGATCTCCGCGGGCACTGTTTTTGAAGGTAGGGGAACGGCGGCTCCGCCTCCTTACCTTGGAGTGCGTAGCGCCCTCGGCCTACGCCGCAAGTGCCCGCTCTCCACGGGCACTGTCTTTGCCGTTCACCTCGTAGGCATCGCCACGGCGGGACGGCACGCCTTCGGCGCTCGACGACACGTCTTCGGCGCTCGACTTCGCCGTCCGCCTTGTAGGCATCGCCTCGGCGGGACGGCACGTCTTCGACGCTCGACTTTGCCGTCCGCATCGTAGGCATCGCCTCGGCGGGATGGCACGTCTTCGGCGCTCGACTTCGCCGTTCGCCTCGTAGGCATCGCCTCGGCGGGGCGGCACGTCTTCGGCGCTCGGCGGGACGGCACATCTTCGGCGCTCGACTTCGCCGTCCGCCTCGTAGGCATCGCCTCGGCGGGACGGCACGTCTTCGACGCTCGACGACACGTCTTCGGCGCTCACCTACGCCGTCCGCCTCGTAGGCATCGCCTCGGCGGGACAGCACGCCTTCGGCGCTCGACGACACGTCTTCGGCGCTCGACTTCGCCGTCCGCCTCGACGGGACGGCACGTCTTCGGCGCTCGACTTCACCGTCCGCCTCGTAGGCATCGTCTCGGCGGGACGGCACGTCTTCGACGCTCGACGACACGTCTTCGGCGCTTGACTACACTGTCCGCCTCGTAGGCATCGCCTCGGTGGGACGACACGTCTTCGGCGCTCTACGACACGTCTTTGGCGCTCTACGACACGTCTTCGGCGCTCAACTTCGCCGTCCGCCTCGTAGGCATCGCCTCGGCGGGACGGCACGTCTTCGACGCTCGACGAGACGTCTTCGGCGCTCGACTACGCTGTCCGCCCCGTAGGCATCGCCTCGGCGGGACGGCATGGCTCTGGCGCAGGACTCCGCCGTCCGCCTTGTAGGCATCGCTCCGGCGGGACGGCGCGGGGTTCAGCGCAGGGGTTCACTGATTTCTTCGTAGGCATTGCCTTTGGGGTCTACAAGCTACTAGTTGCAACGGCTCACTACTCGGCACCCTCGCGCTTGCTGTCGGGGAATGGGGGGCTGGGGTGGTTGATCACGTCAGCTCGCCCATCGGAACCTCAGCGCTTGCTGTCAAGGGAGTACTGTTGTGGGGGTGACCCAACCCCCCATGACTGGGTCGTGCAACTGGTCCAACATGTAATAAGCCCAATAGTGTACAGGAATATACCAGTGTAAATATACCAATGTATCCTCATCCTTTGTAAGTACTAAGGCGTAGAATGGGGATTTCCCATTCTACCCCACTCATATATATAAACCCCCAGGAGGGGCAAAGGGGGAACATCCTCTCATTCTCACCACCTCTCCCAAAGATCTGGCTCTCATTCCTCTTCTACTAGTCCCCTTCTCTACTGTTTGGCCCGTAGCCACAACAGGGTCAATTGCATGTTTTGCGGTTTTTCTTGAGTGCAACTGATGCATTTTCGTGTATAGAACCAAAATTTTGAGTATCACAAAAATTCACAGTGGTTCCTTTCAAGATGACCATATGTACTATCAAGGGTGTAACTAGCCCGAGGCCCAATCCATTGAAGCAGAAGATATTAAGACCTTACTACTGATAGCTACAGTAAAATAATAAAGATTTGTCCAGCTGAACCTCGGGCTATTGCCCTGGCGGCCTGAGGCCCCAGCTCCGCCCCTGTGTACTATGGTTTTCTAAACCACACACGTATACCACATATACGTATTCCACTGTCAGGAGGAAGTCCAGGTTCGTGCTGCACGCTATACCACGTATGCACACACTAATTAACCTGCTCTGGCACTCTTTTACATACATGTATACCTCGCGGGTCCCTTGCACGTCCATGCTGGAATCCTCAAGACCATACACACTACTAGAGTGTATTGCGCGCTACGCTGCGGCGTCTTCGTGAGGATCGGTAAGCTAAGTACGCTTAGGATCGGTCGTAAAAACTGCGTGTATGCGTGTATTGGCGTACATGTGTATAAGTATGTTTGTGCAGCGTGGATTAGGTAATTGGGCATCTTATGGGTGTATGGACTGTATATCTATGTTGGTGGTGTGTATAAAGCAGGATTTGCTATATGCGTAATGGCCTTTGCTTGTGCTGTATCAGTATCGGTAGCTCATTAATTGGTGTTGTGTGGTTTGCGAAGACTATTTGTGCAGGTAATATCTGCCTGTTTGGTAAAAGCTGATATACGTGTGTCTTTTGGCTAATGTTGAATGGAAATTGCGAAATCCGGAGAGCGATATGGTGTAACCCTTTAGGCCACGGAAAGAAACGGCGATGGTTAGGCTGTGCCTGTCCTGGTGATGGAACTCTGTGTGGAGTTTCGCTTTCGGTAAACGGAGTAGAAGCAGAAAGGAGCATGTGGTATGCTCTGTACCGGATCGTTGCCGTAGGAATGGGAATACGGTGCTGAGTGTTAGAATTAATCTTGTTATAGTAGATTGTGTTTAATTTAGAGAGTTTGTTTGGTATTTAGAAAGTATTAGTTATGGATACCAAAGTTGGTTTGTTATTCCTTTTAGATACGTAGAGTTTGTGTCGTATACAAATAGTCGTTTGCTCTGTATAAAAGATATCCATGTAATCAATTTTACTTGAGAGTGAAAAAAATAAAAAACAAAAAAGCGAAAGTGCTTTGTGCTCCCGCGAAAAATATCGCTTCTCTCCGGCGACTTTGGGAGTTAAAGCCAGATTTGGCACTGTTGCGCACTGTATTTACAAAACTAGCCGTATGCGCACCGTATTTGCAAAAATGACACTTCTGTCGTCCGGTGGACGGACGGCAGTGTCGGCGAGGAGACACGCAGCAAGGCCCCAGCGGCAAGCGCTTGCCGCCCCGTCAGCAGACAGCAAGCAGCCTGCCGCCCAGTGGGGGGACGGCAGGCAGTGAGGGAGCGACAGGTGTTAATTACCTGCCCTAATTTTTTAGTTTAGTGTTTGTTTGAATTTTGAAATATATTAAATGAGCTCAAAAAAAATTACAAAAAATTATGTACAATCTCTTGACACGTGCCTCGCAGTGTAATTGTTGGGTAATTTTATCCATTGCGAATATTGCTTTTGATATTTTATGTGTTTTTATATATAGCAAACGAGCTCCAAAAATTACAAAATTTTATGTGAAATCTCTCGATACAGTCATAGTTATTGTGTAAGTTTTTGGGAATTTTATGTAGACAAAATTTGCTACGTTTATTCGGGTTAATTTAGTCACGAATTTAACGATGCTCAGGCATCTTTTGAAGTGGCATGTGTCGGCCAATCATGCTATATTTTATTTCCTGCTATCCAGTTCGCACAATTGTCACTCTCTCTATGTTATGCCCCTCTCATGTGCTCTCTTGTTCGCACTAATATCATTATGTCCGCATCATCCCGCCTCGCCCGCTCCCTCGTTTGCACATTTGTTAGTGTTACGATGCCATCCCCCCTCACCCGAAGTGCTGCTCGTGATAATGGGTCCTTAATGTACGGGATGAGTGCACCGGGTTTAACTTTCGCTCAGCCATAAATACGAATCTCTTGCAGTTCGTCGTTGCTCAAAATTGGGAGTGCATAGCTCATTACTTCGAGAAGCCAGTGCGTAGCTCAAAATTGGCAGTGCTGATTTCTTCTCCTGAAAGGCAGGTAATTCTTGATCATATGCTTTCAACGCAATTTCCGTAATCCTAGTAAATTAGTGTTATTTAGTTAGTCATAATTAATGTAGTTTGTATTACGAATTAAGTAGGCCGTAGTGATTTAGATATAGTTTTTACTATTTTTGTGTACGTACAGTACCCATAATTTGTTATTGAATGGAAATATGTAATTAAGTAGTCGTAATTATTGTAGTGGCAATTAGTTAGGGGTAAGTAAGGAGTAAGTGGTAAGTAATTAAGTGGTAAGGACGGCGGTAATGAATGGCTCATCATTTTTTCAGATGAGTAATCAAATTATCGGTAAGTAGTGAAGAATTCGTATGTAGTTACACGCATGTAATCACTGACTTGTAGTTTGTTGCTACCATTATCAATCTTTGCACTAATATTTTGTCTATCCTATTTGTTGCAAGGTACTCTTAAAATTAATAGTGCATAGCTAATTATTTGGAGAAGGCAGTGTATAAGTCATTAAGGACGCGGTAGTGCCGATTACTTATTCCGAATGATAGGTAATTTGTTATAGCATTCTTTCGACGTTATTCCCATAGTCCTAGTCATAATTACTATTATTTAGTTAGTCAGGTTTTACTGTCATTATTAATCTTCACATTAATATTTGGTCTGTCCTGTGTATTGGAAGGTATGGCTTTACCGGAACTTCTGGAACACTCGTACGATGAGAAACACCATTGTCACTCATGGATGACGGGTGACGTAGCTGGCCCTTCGCCATTCAAGCTGCGTGGGCCACTGGATGAGTGCTACGTTCCAACCCTGTAGGCCACGGGCTTGTTTCCCTTTGCAAGGCTGGTCTCCACCGGGCATGAGTTCACCATCAACGGCAGTCTGCTTGTGGCACTGGTGGACGGGTGGAGGCCCGAGATGCACACATTCCACTTTCGGTGGGGTGAGATGATGGTCATTCTGAAGGACGTCACGTTCTTGATCGGTCTCCCTCTTGGGGGTGACGCACTTGTTCTAGCCCCTACACCAGCCGACTGGAAGGAGAGGTTGGCGTGCCGCTTCGGTCGGCCTATCCCGGAGAGTGCATGTGGCATCCCTCGCACTTGGCTAAACAATTTTAGTGTGTGGCCTTAGGTTGCACCGTCGGAGGTCATCAGGGCGTACCTCATCGCGTTCCTTATCCAGCTCTTTGGTTAGAGCATTTTTTCAGCCACACACGGTGATATTTGCAACGCTGAATTTATCGGCCTCGCAGAGTCTTTGGTGGACGTAGAGTTTGGGGTGATGCCTCGGTACAGCTAAGGATCAGCGGTTCTGTGCTCCACGTATCGGGGGTTATGTGACGCTTGCTAGCACGCCACTGTTGGTACCGCCAATTTGGCTATTTGCTACGTGCTCCTGCAACTGTAGAGCTAGGAGCACTTCCCTATCGGGCGTCCGACCATCGTGACGCCAGTGCACCCGTTCGGCAAGTTCACACCTAACAGACGGGCCTACTATGGGCATCCAGTGGATTGCTGCCTGTCTGAGGTGTGCGAAGGGCAAACCGTCGAGGTGCTACTTGCTGTGCCACAATGAGTTCGAGTCGTTGCACAACAGTGATGTTATATGGGGGCCGTCGACTGTAGATATTGTGCATCGTGTATCGCTGTACGGGTTGTCCCTGCAATGCCTGGAGGACGCAGATCTATAGGTGACAACACACCACCTGGTGTTCTCGTACATGGTGGAGGCTTACATGCCATAACACGTGATGCGACAGTTCGGTTTGCACCAGGCCGTGCCCCCTCTAGACAGCAGGTTCCTACCGCAAGCCGTACACGGTGAGTCAAACTCCATTCTACTAATGTGTACACTTTGTATGTCTTACTATGTAACATCGATGATTCTAGAAATGCAGGCAATCAAGGGCTGGTCGGTATGGTACGGACTAGTGGCTACTGCAGCAGCAGTAGATGATGGCATGGACGGACAGGGCGTACCTCGATACCGTCATGGTTAGAGCTACTTACAATTATATTTACAATTGTATTAATTCCTACAATAAGAAGTACTTACAATTATATTTGTTATTTGAAAATTGAGATAGATAATAGATATACCACTTGGATCTTGTATTCCTCTTGGATCTATGGTTACTGCTCACTCTTCTTAATATTTAGGTACTACTTAGTTACCTTGTAAATTGATCAGGGGACCGGTGCAGGAGAATCGGAGAAAAAGACATGAGCAAAAAGACGAGGGAAAATAGTAAGTGATAAACTCTTTAATCTTCACTTATCATGATCAAATGGAATGGATTGTGATCTTTTCTACAAAGGTTGTGATTGGTTAATTGTTTGGTTTGCTAGAAATAGTTTTGAAGAAATATTTTAGCTATGTTTCGAGCTTAAGCACCAGTGCAAGTCATATAGAACCACACAATCTCAACTTGTCTAATTGGACCAACTCTAAGTCCAACAATCTTCATCGCTAAGGTACCATCTTTTATATTCTACCTTCATCTTTATAAGTTCACGTGCACGTTATCGTTGTTGCTTTCATTTAGTGTTATATGATTTTGTTAGTGTGATTGCAATATAGTCTGCGTATGGCTTACTTTACCATTAGATAATACCATTGGTCTATGCCGTCCTACCTAAAATTTAGGGCCTGTTCATATTAGTTTTTGCTTCTGGCTTTTGCTTTCAGAAACAAAAGCCAATACAATCATCCCAACTTGTATAAGCTGTCTCTATCAATCACTACTATTCATCAACTACTACTTTTCGCTTTCACATATTGTAACGTACTTTGTATTTTATTATATCACAATTCTGTAAGTCACAGGCGGTTCGAATGTTTTAGTGCATTTCATTGCACCGTCTTTCTTACATAATGCACTATTATTCATCAGCCACTACTATTCATTAGCTGGTTCTATCAGTTACTACTATTCATCAGTCGTAGCCAAAAGCCATAAAAAAAATTAAAATAAACAGTCTCTCCATATACTTTAGGAATTAAATTCCAAAATATTTTGTTATCCAAATATATATTACGTTTTAATTAAAACTAAAATGGAAAGTGTGTTGTTGAAATATGTTTACAACGGAACAAAAAGGTTTGCATTTTGTAAATATGAAAATATTAGAAATTTCAAGCCAAAACTTTTCTATCCCAATTCATATAAATTCAAATAAATTAAAAAGGTAACAGTAAATAAAATTATTCAAAACGCCTAGCCCGTGACTAGTGTTCTTAATCTGGAAAAATTATCAAATTAACTCCAAAAATTACAAAAAATCAGATATTCCAAATAAAACATTTTCAATTCAAATGGTCAAAGTGTGTTGTGACATAGCACCATTGTAGAGTACCGTACCAGCACCCCAACAGGTGATGCTGCCAATACTATTCCGGGAAGACGACAAATAGATAAGATAGCGACGACGACAGTGCCGGCCTGGCTCGATCCGACCAAAACTCCAAACGCAGACTCGCTAATACTGCACTCCATACCATTCGCCAGAGAGACGTACGGACGCGACACCCACCAGTAAACGATGGAGTTAATTGTACCGCCATTGCTCGGCTTCCTCGCCTTCCTGCTCTGGTTCCTCGTCAAGAGCTACTCCTCGTCGCCGCCGGAGAAGCCGCCGCTGCGGTTGCCTCCCGGGCCATGGCAGCTGCCGCTATGCGGCAGCCTCCACCACGTCCTGCTGTCAGCGCCTCGGGGACCTGCCACACCGGGCCCTGCGCGAGCTCGCCGGCAGGCACGGCCCGCTCATGCTCCTCCGCTTCGGCGCGGTGCCCACGCTGGTCGTGTCCTCCTCCGAGGCAGCCAGGGAGGTCCTCAAGACGCACGACGCAGCCTTCGCCAGCCGCCACCTGACGCCCACGCTGGCCGTGTTCAGCTGCGGTGGCCAAGACATCCTCTTCTCCCCCTACGGCGACCTGTGGCGCCAGCTCCGCCGGCTCTGCGTGCTCGAGCTCTTCAGCGCTCGACGCGTCCAGTCCTTCCGACACATGACACATCCGCGAGGACGAGGCGGCCCGCCTCCTCCGATCCGTCGCCGACCAGTGCGCCCTCGGCGGCGCCGTGGTCGACATCGGCGAGAGGATCTCCCGCATGGTGAACGACTCCGTGGTGCGCTCGGCCGTCGGCGGCAGGTGCGCGCGGCGCGACGAGTTCTTGCACGAGCTCGACAAGTCGTTGAAGCTGACCGGCGGGTTCAACCTGGTCGACCTGTACCCGTCGTCGCGGCTGGCGCGCCGGCTCAGCGGCGCGCTGCGGGAGACCGAGATCTGCAACCGGAACGCGCGCGACATCATCCGCGAGCACGCCGTAGGAACCGACGACGGCGACAGCGAGGACCTGCTCGGCGTGCTGCTGAGGCTGCAGAGGGACGGGAACGAGCAGAGCCCCCTCACCACCGAGATCATCACCACCGTCATCCTGGTAACCCCAACATCGCATGAATGAGCTAAAAAGGAGGCTTTTTAGGGAATATTTTGCCATTGCTACCTCCAGTCTTGCAAATCTAGTTATAATATCAATCCCAGTTGATAAATTTAAACACTTTTACATAATAGAGTTAATCTTGTTTTTCGTAGAGTCGGATTATCTTTGGAGAGTTTATTTCGTATTTATGGAGTATTTGTTATAGAAACTAGAGTGGTTTGTTATTCTTCTCGGATACGAAGAGTTTGAATCGAATATGAATAGTTATGTGCTCTGAATAAAAGGAACCGGTATAATCTGTTTTAGGTGGGAGAAAGGAGAAAGAAAAAAAAATAAAAGCGGAAGGGTCTATGTACCTGGGAAAAATTGATCAATTGTATTCGCACTGCCTATCTCTCCAGTGGAAAGTGCCACGTGGAAGCAATAGAAATAGCTCTGTTCAATTTGGTTTAAGCTTTGGGTTTATTTTTTTACTATTCCTAAATTTCATCTTTTTTTCGGTTTTTGGTTTTTAGAGCTTTTTATTTTTTTCTGTATTCGTTTGTATTGTCCATGATGAACTAACATATTTTTTTATATTTTTAAATTTTTTTAAATTTAGTTATGCTAAATAAGCTATCATCAGCTACAATGTAATTTCAGTTAGCTACAGTCAATTTTAGCCATAAGCTAACTTATTTCAGTCCAGCCGAGCGGCACCTAAGGCGTCTACTTTGTTAGTTTTTTTCATATAGTGAACGGAGGGCCTTGGTGTAGCTAAAAATGTTGTCCATGATGTGGAAGTCCACAGGAAGGCTCAGTTGACTTTGTGGGTAGGGGTGGAAACGGATCGGATACGGTCGAATAGTCTCAAATACGAATACGAATCCATATTTTTCAAACGAATACGGATACGAATTCGAATATTCTCAAATACGGATACGAATATTCTCGAATACGAATACGGATATTTTCGAATACGGATTTTCTCGGATACGAATATCGGATAAAACGGATTCCTAGCGGTTTTACCGATTTTTCACCCGTTTTTGACCGGTTACCGGTTTTGAACCGCCTAAATTCAAATTTTGAATCACAAAATTTGTACGAATTTTTCATAGGTTCTAGAAACGGATCGAATACGAATCGAATAGTCTCGAATACAAATACGGATACGAATATTCTCGAATACGAATGCGAATATGAATACTCTCAAATACGGATACGAATATTCTCGGATACGGATACGAATATTTTCGAATACGGATTTTTGCTTACCACATTTGTGTTTTCTCGGATACGAATATCGGATAAAACGAATTATCCGTTACCGTTTTCCACCCCTATTTGTGGGTGTATCACAGCAGAGGATCCCACAGGTGTTTGGACGCAGGGAGGCATCCCGAGGCGCCTATCAACCCAGTGGGTGCCCCGGAGAATCATCGACATGATTCGAGGATCAATGAAATTCCAACATGTTGGTCAAGTTTCAAAAATAAGTGTTTATATTCTAAGGGTTTCCATAATATTTCGATGTTGCATAGCCTTTAAGGTGAAAGCCGCAGATAGCTTCTAAGCAAAACATGATTTTACGCAATGTATACATAGGATCGTATAGCGCAATCAAAGGGGTGGATGATTGCCTTCGCCTTTTGACACCTAAAAACAAATCTCAAACTAGAAGAAAAGACAATCTAAATTATCGGATATAGATTTCGACCATAAGTCGTTTGTCTGTTCACTTGACCTCCTTTCGCGTGGTCGATGAACGCTTGTTCAATCACCCACTTCGACTGCTCGCTACGACCGCCTTTGCACGTGGTCAAAATCTCCCTCCACTCGAAAGCTTTAGTCGCTCGAATGCTTTGACCACTTGAACGAGAACACGTCGAAGACAACACCGTGCTCTGCTTGGTTAGATTGAGCCGATGACCGAAGACATTGAGCTCGTGTCACGCAAGATAGTGATGTGTTAGCACGCCTTCGAAGACCGAAGAAAACGATGCACAGAAAACATGTCGCCAATGCTGATTAACTTTTCTTCAAATATATTTGATCTATTATTTCTGGATCATGTTTTGCGCCTATAAAGCGCCCTCTTGATACCCCTAAAAACTGAAGCACAAAAAACCTCCTCAAGCCACAGGTAAAACCTTAAGCTTCTACCTGCTTTTATATGCTAGAACTTTAAACCGTGTTTGACTTAAACACGAACACGAAATTCTATCTCTTTCTCAAATCAAGGGACCCAAAACCCTTCCAAATATGGGTTTTTAACTAATCTCTAACTCTTCCAAGTTATGGACTCTCTCTATAACTCCTAACTCAACATGTGACGAAATCTCTATGACCGTACCTCCTATATCTTCATCACGCCTTATCAATTTCTGTGTGGAATCCTTTAGGACTGCACCTTCTATAGCTTCTCTACGCATTATCACCTCTCGCGCCGAAGCTTTCGGGACCACGCTGCCCACAGCTTCTCCACGAATCATCATATTTGATCTCCACGTGCTATATTGTGAGCTCGACCACCTTGCGTGACATCCTCAACTATCTGGATCTTAGATCTTCCCATCCTAGTCCCAGACCCCCTCGTCACTGATTAGAACCGCCTCCACACTAACCTGCACATGCAAAAACCAAAGAACTTTCTCTCCAACACAAGTTCTTTCTAACTTGACCGTCATCAGTCCACATACTCAAACCACACCGTTAACAATCCATCAACATCAACTAGATCAGCCACAACCACAATATCCAACACTTTTCAAAACGCCAACCTCAGACCACTCATTACGACCGATTATGCCCTCCAAGCAAAGTCCGGTCGTTAACTCATCGAGTACTCGAAAACACAAGTACTTAAGAATACCTATCGCTCAGAACACTCGGGAATCACAAGCATCATAGCACTCCCAGTCTACGACTACAACCATCAACCAATAACCGCACCATCGACTATCGAGTACCGACCACGTATTGTATCACTGACAATCGCTACGACCATAGAGTATCTACTTGGTACTATAGCAAAGACCACTGATCACAACCGTCATGAACAAATCAGTCGACCACTGACCCAACACGAGTACTCGAGATCTTGAAGAACGCAAGAATTAAAGCACTCGTACCCACCATGAAGTCTACGAGTATAGACTGTGAAGCCTATGGTAACCGATCACAAAGTCTAAGACCACCAACCATCAATGTCTATGACTACCGATCACAAAATCATTGACTATCGAGTACCGACCAGTAAAGTCTATGACTATCAACCAGTAACATCTACGACTATCGAGTATTGAGTCCTTCCGACTACGAGTATCGAGCACTACCAATTTCCAAGTACCGAGTCATTCCGACTTCGAGTACATAGTCCTTCCTACTATTGAGTATCAAGTCCTTTCGACTATCAAATACCAAGATCTTTCAACTAACAACTTTCGAGTACTGACCATTACTACAGTACTTTTCTGAGTACCCGACTACATCACTGTTGCTACAGTACTTCTTCCGAGTGATGTTCAACTCCGATCACTGTTCATCTAAATATTGTAGCTCTGACCGACTCGCTGTAGCTATGAACGTATGTTCTTCGACTCCGAGATCTTTGATTCGAGGCATTCGACTGCTTAGTTCTCAAAATCTTTGACCTCACTGCTCGAATCCAAAGTGGTACCACTCGAGGCTTGGGTACCCTGCTCGAACACCATTCGATCCTCCAATGCCACTTGAACACCATCTGATACTTCTATGGAACTCAAACGCTGTTCAATGCTCTGATGGCACTAGAACACCATTCGATACCCCAAAGCTACTCGAACATTGTCTGATACTCCAATGCTACTAGAACGCTGTCCGATCCGACTTGGACTTGATCGGAACCACTCGGAGCCGATCAAAACTACTCGGACCCAATCGAAACCACTCGGAGTCGAAGTCTTCAAATGTGATTGATCGAAACTTTCACAAACGCAAATTTTAAAGCAATCGAAATTTCAATTATTCATCATCATTAAACTCACGACCATCCATATAGTCTAACAGTATAGAAACTACTATTGCCTCTAAGATTGGACCCACAACTATAATAAAAAAATAGAAAAAAGTTAGCACTCCATCTATCCCTTTTTCACTAATTTTTTTTCATTTTTCTATTGGTTGGCGTTGGCTAAATATGAGGAAATTGATACTTTGCCATCCTATTCGGTGGGCTTCGACAAAATGTCACTCCCTAGAATGACCATTATAAAATACCACTCTTAACATTGACACTTTGATTATTTGCCATTTTGAGGGATTTTAGGATTCTTAATTATTTTTTAACCATTTTCAGATTATTTGCCATGGGAAAAGACACATTTGCCCTTGGGATTATTGGTGATAACTTATTGATTTCACAGTTTCACTAACAAATTATCTAGCGATAAGAAATGCTTGAATTTAACCGAACTAATTGTATGATAAAGCATAACAAGAACATTAATTCTGCACATTATTATGTATTAACAAGTGCACAATGGATCAAAAACAGCTACAATTCAACAAAGAATTAGCAAATGCTCCAACGGATCACAAACCAAGAACCAACAAGAAGCAAGGAAGATGAGGAGCGGCTCACACTAGTACGCGGGCTGCGGCGGGATGGGCGTGTACAGGCCCGTCTCTATAGTTAATAAAGACCCTTGGGCGAGCGCAATACTATAGGCCCTATAGGCTAACATAATAATTGATAAAACATGTATTATAGTACTAGTAAAATTAACTTGCAGCATGTATTTGGTTCATAAAAGACAATGTCAATATAACAATAGAAGAAAAACTAAGGAATAACAAATTAACTATTATGGTTACCTCAATTTAAGACCATAATGCTTCAATGCTTCTTAAAAAAAAACTCCTTCGGGCATTTCTTGATGCAAAATCATTAAGCACAGTATCAAGATTAATGTTGTCCAAAATATCTGTCTCAATGGAGCACATACCCAAGCCATTCAACCTTTCTTGTAACATGGTTGACCTCAAACAATTTTTCAATAGTTTCAATTTGGAGAAACTTCTTTCAGCCGATGCTACTGTCACTGGAATAGTTAATAGTATCCGATAAGCAATAGAGACATTCGGATAGCAATCTGCAGCTGTCACAAACTGAAGAATCTCAGGTGCTGACATCAAATCATTTGGCAAAGTTACTTGCAACACTTTTAGTTCAGAGAAAAAGTCATCTAACTCAACATCGGACTTGTTATCATGAGAAAAGGTGTCAACAAAAGTAGTGCAACATTTCCGTATATCAGTATCATCCAAGGATTTCAGATTTGTTGAGTTGAATAAGAAACCAAATATTTTTTCAAATGTCTTCAGCTGATCAAATCGACTAGTCAATGAAGCAATTGCAGCATCAACAATAACTAGAAAGTAATTAACTCTGAAGGATTCTATAGCTGATAGCTGGACTTCTTCACTTTCATCATTTTGTTCATCAAAGTGCTTCTTCCTTTTACCGGAAAGAATCTATGTAAAGCACCCCTTTGAGATTCAATAAACTCATCCTCTCGTTTTCTTTTTTTTTCTTTTCTCAGAACCAGACAAATGCTTCTTAGGCAACATTGTAAGTTGTAACACCACCTAAAATATGAAGGAAATTAAGTACGTAAATACATGGCCAAACAACACAGTAGCCGACGTCTAGACTCGAGCGATGTCACGAACACGAACTCACGAGTCACGATGCGCGGTGCGCCGTGCGCGGAGCAGGAGCTGCGGAGCCATGAGCCGTCGAAGCGGAGCTGCCGGCTGCGGAACGGCCGGATGCGTGGAGCCGCGGAAGGCGGACAGGCCGGCGTCGATCGGCCGGTGCGCGGTGGCTGCGAGCCCGCGATCGGCGCGACTCCAAGGGCGTCGGCGCCTGATAGTCGCCGCAGTACGCGGGGATCGCGATTCGTCTTCCGCAGCACGACGTAGCGTATCTCTTCGATCGATGGTATTAGCGTTATAGCCATGCACATACGTCGGATACCGGTACTGCACGGACTCCTCACATGATAGGGATCGGAAGGCTTCCCCGTTACGGATAGCAACTGCACTTTCAATCCTTTCAATGTTAATCAATCAATTGCGTATTCTACGCTTTCAGATGGGCTGGAGCACATATACTATGATGAAGGAACACATATACACTATATTTGCTCATGGGCCCCCCTCTTGCTTGGGCCCTTGGCCGGCGCTCCTGCCGCCTAGCCCCAGCGACGGGCCTGTGGGCTACGACATACCCGAGGGAACGAAAGTGCTTATGAATGCTTGGGCCATGGGGAGGGACAGAGCCGGAGAGGTTCGAGACCAACCATGCCGACTTCAAGGGCGCCGACTTGGAGTTCATCCCCTTCGGCGCCGGCAGGAGGATGTGCCCCGGCATGGCACTTGGCCTCGCTAATATGGAGCTGGTGCTTGCGAGCCTTCTCTACCACTTCGATTGGCAAGTTCCGGGTGGCATGAGACCACAAGAGCTCGACATGTCCGAGTCGTTTGGTATCACTGTCAAGAGGAAGTCCAGGCTCGTGCTGCATGCTATACCACGTATTCCATTCACACACTAATTAACCTGCGCTGGCACTCCTTTACTTGCATGTATACCTCGCGGGCCCCTTGCACGTCCGTGCCGGAATCCTCAAGATCATATATACTTAACGCGTTTGGTAGCCTGCACCAGCCTCGGCCTGGCTGAATGCATACAAGACACTAGCGTTTGGTTGCTTGGATACAAAAACAGCCCAGGCCGCGCGGATGCAAAAGTGCACGTATTCCCTGGCCGCGCGGCTACACTGGATACAGGGAACCAAACGCCCTGACTATGTACGGGCGAGGAAGTGTGTCTACTCCTTGCAACTGTTAAGCAAAACTTTGGTGGACAGGACTCAAAATATCTGCTTGTTTGGTAAAAGCTGATATACGTGTGTCTTTTGGCTAATGTTGAATGGAAATTGTGAAATCCGGAAAGTGATATGGTGTAAGCCTTTAGGCCACGGGAAGAAGCGGCGGTGGTTAGGTTGTGCCTGTCCTGGTGATGGAACTCGGTTTGTGGAGTTTCTGCTTTCGGTAAACGGAGTAGAAGCAGAAAGGAGCATGTGGTATGCGCTGTACCGGATCGTTGCCGTAGGAATGGGAATAGGTGCTGATTGTTAGAATTAATCTTGTTTTGATAGGTTATGTTTAATTTGGAGAGTTTGTTTTGTATTTAGGAAGTATTAGTTATGGATACTAAAGTTGATTTGTTATTTCTTTTAGATACGTAGAGTTTGTGCCGTATATAAACAGTCGTTTACTCTGTATAAAAGATATCCATGTAATCAGTTCTAGTTGAGAGTAAAAAAATAAAAAAAAAACAAAAAAGCGAGAGTGCTTTGTGCTCCCGCGGAAAATATCGCTTCTCTCCGGCGACTTTGGCTGTCTTGGTGTTTTTCTCTCCAGCACGCTTTGCGAGGCATCAGGAGCAGGTGCATCACGACAGAGATAGAGGACTTTTCTTGCTGGGATGATGTGTCCATCACGTGAAGAAGCCAGGCATCGGTGCTGTTTGTGCTGTGCATCACGTCAAGAGGAGGCAAGGCGCTGTCCAATGTGTGAAGACCAGAGATCAGAGGCGCGATTAAGGTATGTGCTGGCAATTGAAACTTGGTGATACAAAGTATAGAGACGATAGCATTATTCTGGCAATGATACGATAAGACGCGTTGACAGCCAAAGCAAGAAGTTGTAAGTCATGTAAATGTTCGGAGCAGTATTGTATTATGTAGGAATGAAGCTAGGCAGTAGCTTTGTACCAAGCGCTGGGTAAGCGTGTAAACCACAGGCAAATAACGTAGGCGGAGACAGAATGAACCACAGTCCAGATTCCTGGCTAAGATCAGAGGGTGCTATATTATGTAGCGATAATTTTTTACAGATACCAAACGGATTGCGATCATGAGAAATGGTCATCGATAGTGTAGCAAATCTGGCACATGACTGCGTCTGCGAAGCACCTACCTTTTAGAAGGCTAATCGGTTGGCCTGTCCTGGAATAAACGCTTCTTAGCTGAAGGCCTTGGCTGGAATCACTTGAGGTAATCAAAACAATCAGTGAATTATCTATTGTAGATGAATACGCTAGCAATGTATATTTAGATGTCTATAAGAGGAATACGTTATCTTATTTTCAGGAGCACCAAGGTCGTTACCATCAGTGTGCAATGGGCGTTTCAAAGTATGTTCTAACTTCGGTAGCAGCTGTAGATCATGAAACAGCATTATGAAATAATCTGTAGTTTGTAAGCTTGTAAATAGGAAAATAGAGTACGCTATGGTCTAGAATTTTTTTTAATGAATAATCCATTTTTTATTCGAAATAACAGAAATATACTCACGCCAATATTTTTTTTACAAAAGTAAGCTCCAGTCGCCTAAACCGTGGGCAACTAGAGCCTATCGCCCAACGGCCAAACGACAATAAAGCTATCTATAAGCTGTTGGGCGACAGGTTCTAGTCGCCCGACAGTCGGGCGATTGGAGCCTATCACCCTATGGTTGGGTGACAGTAACTTGCAGTCGCTCGGCTGTGCAGCGATTACAAGCAAGATGCATTGTGGGTTAATCCATTTTGTGAATTTTGTAGATTATGACGGGGAGATAATCTGGTGGATTCGTAGTAAGAGTTTATGATAATTGTATATTGTTGTAGTGCAAAAAACTTCGTGAAACTTTTTTTTAAGAACGATTAAACTTAGAATGATCGGTAAGTACGAGGGTAAGTGATATTGTAATGTTACTGAGAATTCGTATACGGAGGAAAACTGGTAAGTTAATATTGTTGGATGACTTGCTATGGGAATAATTGAATGCGAAAAGACGAGGAAATAAGTTTGTCTGAATTAAAATAGACATCATAATACAGTTGGGAGTAACATGCCGTGTAGGGTTTGATTACATGTATAACTTAGAGTATCAAGTGCGACTAACCAACCCAACTACTCGTACGACCTACTGCGTGGACTAAGGCTATTTTTCCTTCCTTGCGAGCTCAGCGTTGAACTCCTTGGCGGGTTTTTTTGCCTTGGTCGTCATTTCCCTCTTTTTCTCACGCTTCCTCTCGCGAGCCTGGCGCTCCCTACGAATGCACGCTTCGAGATGAGCTTTCATTTTCCGTTGTATATGCTCAATTTGCTCGTCCTTGCGGCGGTCCTCCTCCCAGATCTTGCAGGACCTTATGACATTCTACTCCTCGAAGTTGAGGGTCCACTGGTCCTCTGGATGGATCTCAAAATTATACACAACTACAGGCTACTACGGCTGATAATTTTTTAAAACTACATTGACTAAATTTTCTATACTAAAGTTAAACTATTTTTGTCTACATCTACAATTTTGTATTCATACTAATACTAAATAAACTATCTACCGCATATACTAAATTTAAAATACAACAAAAAAATTAGCTCACAAAAGTTGCTTCTTCCTCTCCTCTCTCCTCCTTCCTCTCCTCTCCTCCCCTCCTCCCTCTCCTCGTCTCTCCTCTCTTTTCTTTCCTCTCCTCCGCCGTCTCCTTTTCTCTTCCGTCCTCTCTTCTGTCGCTTCTGTTCACCGCGCGATCTAGCGGCCTCGGCCGTGTGGTCCTTTTATCTGTGCTTCTAGTTATCTAACCCTTTGGTGACTGGAAGCGCAGTCACGTAATCGATGGGCAACATCAACTGTAGTCGTCCGACCATTCGGCAACTGCAATAATTCGCTCAACGGCCAACGGATTGCTTGCCTGTCACGCAGCCATTGAGTGATAGGCTCCAGTCGCCCGACGGTTAGGCGACTGGAGCCTATTTTTGTAAAAAAATTTCGGTAGGGTATATTTCTATTATTTTGAATAAAAAATAGATTATTCATAAAAAATTCCTATGGTCTAGGAGGGTAACCCGTGGCAATGGTGGTGTTGCTTTTGTAAAGTAGTTGACTAGGTGCGTTGCTCAAAGAAAAGCGAGTGTGCAGCATGTTTCAGGGCAGGTGAGTGCATCATTGATGGTTCAGCAGTGAGCATGGTAGGGGCAGGTTGTTCTGAGTGAGTGCCTTCTGTGATATCAGCATCCGACGTAGGAATTATAAGATAGATTGTCGAAATTATAAAAATATTATTCATTACAAAGTATAAAGGTCTACAGTAACAACATTTCAATTGTTGATATTAGAGATAATATCTTAAATAAAATAAAGAAATTACAAAACAATTGCAAAAGTTTACAAATTAACTCGACGATGCTTCATGCCTTGGAAGCATGATATAATGTCATTATCCTTAACTTGCAGAAAAAATTCTCGCTCAAGAAATGTAACTAAGCAGTTATTCAAGTATTATTCTCCCATTCTATTTCTTAGCTTGTTCTTCACATAATTCATTAAAGAAAACTCTCTCACCACACTAGCAGTTGCTACGAAAAGAATAAGCACCAATTTGAGAAGCTTGTAAATATTACATGTTGTAGGGGTGGTCCAACCCCCCGCGACTGGGCCGTGCAACTAGTCCAACATGTAATAGGCCCAATAGTGTAGAGGAATATACCAGTGTACCCCCATCCTTTGTAAATACTAAGGGGTAGAATGTGGATTTCCCATTCTACCCAACTCACATATATATAAGCCCCCAGGAGGGGCAAAGGGGGACATCTCTCCCTCATTCTTACTCAACTCCCCCACACAGACCTGGCTTCTCTCATCCTCTCCTTCTACTAGTCCCCTTTATTTCTGTTTAGCCCGTAGCTACAACAGATGGCGCCATCCGTGGGGACCGACAAGAAGTTACGTATGGAAGAGATTTCTCCAGTGTTCAACAAGGGCGATGGCTGTGCGGATCTTTTCTGTTCCTGGAAGCATACGACGACAGATAAGTAGTCTGTTCGCTACGAGTTTAACCATCTTGACCGTAGAGATGTATGGGCTTTGTGTGCATACTCTGCTTGATTTTGTAGATGATCCGTTGAATAGATCTGGTTGAACCTCCCAGAGGCAGTGTTGAACAGGTCTAATCAAATCGCTCGTTTCGGTGCTGCTGCCATCTCCGCCCTGCTGGGGTGGGGCCAAGCCGTGTCGTCCGTGTCGAGGGTCTTCAGTGCGAGGTGGCCCGCGGAGTGCAGTGGCTCTGCGTCGCCAGCGAGACCTCAGCAATGTCATCGCGCCTCACCATCCACGCCTTGCCCGTCGCACGCGTCGCTTCGGCTTCGACGAGTTCGCCCGGCGCTCAGCTCGCCTCCGTGCGCTTCGGCGTGTACGCGAGGTCCCGTCGGCTCGGACAAGGTCGATCTTCCGCCTGCCGGCTGTCTAGGGCGTAACTGCGTCCTCAGGGTCGGATTCGTCACGCGCGGAGCGCCCTCACGCCAGGACTCCGCCATGGTACCGAGCTTCGCGACGGCGTCGGCTCTCGCCACTGGCTTCGCCGTGAGGGACTCCACGATGCCCAGTGCCGGCCTCTGCAATGCTTTGCGACGGCGAGGACGCCCCCACGCCACGGCCTCCGCTGCGTCTCTCCGCGCCGTCGTGGCCTCCGCATCAAGCCTCCGGAAAGCATCGTCAGACTCCGCCCGTCCGCGAAAGTTGCCATCCTCTGCGCGAAGCCTTCGCCTTGGCTCCACGAGGATGTCGCGGGCGAGGTCTCCTGCCGCGGCTCCGCATTTCGGACAGCACCTTCGACCTGAACCTTCGCTTGGCCGAGGTCATTCGAGCGCCCGAAGTCTCCGCGTTGCCGAGGACAGCCTTTGCGTCGAGCCTCCGCGCCGAAGTCTCCGCTTCGTCGAGCCTTCACATGCTTCTGTTGCTCGGCGCAGGACTTCGCCGAGCCTCTGGCTTCGCCGCGGCCTCGCCTCCAAGGTCATCGCTCCTGCGTGCAATCTGCTACGTGCGCGTGCGTGAAGCATCCAAGTTCCATGCAGTTACGTGAAATATTCATTTCGCGCGCATGGTCTACCCCGCGCAAGCCTCCGGGCGATGGCGTCCTCGCGGCGTGGGCTACCCCACGCAAGCCTCCGGGCGATGGCATCCTCGCGGCGTGGTCTACCCCGCGCAAGCCTCTGGATGATGGCGTCCTCGCGGCGTGGTCTACCCCGCCCAAGCCTCCGACCTGGTTGAGCGAGGCCTCATCTTCGCACCAGCGCTGCCTCCGCACGGCCACGTTCCACGCATCATCTCCTCCGAGCCCCGCATCAGCGCAATCCAGGCGAGGTCTCCTCCGAGCTCCGCGCCGCACGCCCTGGCGAGGTCTCCTCCGAGCTCCGCGTCGGCGCAGTCCAGGCGAGGTCTCCTCCGAGCTCCGCGTCAGCGCAATCCTGGCGAGGTCTCCTCCGAGCTCCGCGTCAGCGCAGTCCAGGCGAGGTCTCCTCCGAGCTCCCCGCCGCACGCCCCGGCGAGGTCTCCTCCGAGCTCCGCGTCGGCGCAGTCCAGGCGAGGTCTCCTCCGAGCTCCGCGTCGGTGCAGTCCAGGCAAGGTCTCCTCCGAGCTCCGCGCCGCACGCCACGGCGAGGTCTCCTCCGAGCTCCGCGTCGGCGCAATCCAGGCGAGATCTCCTCCGAGCTCCGCACCGCACGCCCCGGCGAGGTCTCCTTCGAGCTCCGCGTCGGCGCAGTCCAGGCGAGGTCTCCTCCGAGCTCCGCATCGGCGCAGTCCAGGCGAGGTATCCTCCGAGCTCCGCGCCGCACGCCCCGGCGAGGTCTCCTCCGAGCTCCGCGTCGGCGCAGTCCAGGCGAGGTCTCCTCCGAGCTCCACGTCGGCACAGTCCAGGCAAGGTCTCCTCCGAGCTCCGCGCCGCACACCCCGGCGAGGTCTCCTCCGAGCTCCGCGTCGGCGCAATCCAGGCGAGGTCTCCTCCGAGCTCCGCGTCGGTGCAGTCCAGGCGAGGTCTCCTCCGAGCTCCGCGCCGCACGCCCCGGCGAGGTCTCCTCCGAGCTCCGCGTCGGCACGGTCCAGGCGAGGTCTCCTCCGAGCTCCGCGTCGGCGCGGTCCAGGCAAGGCCTCCTCCGAGCTCCGCGTCGGCGCAGTCCGGGCGAGGTCTCCTACGAGCTCCGCGTGGGCGCAGTCCGGGCGAGGTCTCCTATGAGCTCCGCGTGGGCACAGTTCTGACGAGGTCTCTGAACAAGGCCTTGACATCTGCGGATTTTGTGCTGCGGGTGTGCCTGTAGCCCGCGTCGAAGGTCGTTCCGCCTCGCCTTCGCACCAAGCCCCGGGACCCCTCCAGTGGCTTGTGCACAGATGAAGACTACCTCGACGCTCGCCTCACGCAGGACTCCGCAGCCAGGGCATTTGACTCAAGGCGTCGGCCTTGCATCTCACGACGAGGTCTCGCCCGGTACGCACTACATGTGATTACGTGTAGGGCTTCATTGCTAGCCCTTGTATTTCTTGTGTGCATGGCTTTAAAAAAAAGAGTGACTGTTTATCACTTCATTCGTTGCAACTACGGCTCCATTCTAAGAGCATTCGATGTGGCCTTGTTTGCGTCTCCAGTTTTGCCCGTTCTGGCTGCCGTAGCGTCAAACGCTTTTCCAGTTCTGCATTCTGGACCGCTTCATTGTTGCAAATCTTTGGCCATTTCTTTCGTGCCTCTGTTTTGGCCCCTTTTTGGTTTAAATCGCACGGCCGCCTCGAGCGTCGGTGTACTCTACGGAGTATAAACAAAGACGCACGTTCGCGTGTGCACTCTCCGTCAAAGACACGGGTATGAGTATAAACCAAAGACGCACGTTCGCGTGTGCACTCTCCGTAGTCAGGGGTACGGGTATGAGTATAAACCAAAGACGCACGTTCGCGTGTGCACTCTCCGTCAAAGACACGGGTATGAGTATAAACAAAGACGTGTGGGGGGACGCCTCCGCGCGCACTCCACGGAGTATAAATTAAGACGTAGCGTCGAGGTAATCCGCATGCACCAGTCTACGGACTTTAATAAGACGTAGCGTCGAGGTCCGCCTCCGCACGCGCGAGTCTACGGACTATAAATTAAGGCGTAGCGTCGAGGTAATCCGCACGCACCAGTCTACGGACTTTAAATAAGATGTAGCGTCGAGGTCCGCCTCCGCACGCGCGAGTCTACGGACTATAAATTAAGGCGTAGCGTCGAGGTAATCCGCACGCACCAGTCTACGGACTTTAAATAAGATGTAGCGTCGAGGTCCGCCTCCGCACGCGCGAGTCTACGGACTATAAATTAAGGCGTAGCGTCGAGGTAATCCGCACGCACCAGTCTACGGACTTTAAATAAGATGTAGCGTCGAGGTCCGCCTCCGCACACGCGAGTCTACGGACTATAAATTAAGGCGTAGCGTCGAGGTCCGCCTCCGCACGCACCAGTCTACGGACTTTAAATAAGACGTAGCGTCGAGGTCCGCCTCCGCACGCGCGAGTCTACGGACTATAAATTAAGACGTAGCGTCGAGGTAATCCGCACGCACCAGTCTACGGACTTTAAATAAGACGTAGCGTCGAGGTCCGCCTCCGCACGCGCGAGTCTACGGACTATAAATTAAGACGTAGCATCGAGGTAATCCGCACGCACCAGTCTACGGACTTTAAATAAGACGTAGCGTCGAGGTCCGCCTCCGCACGCGCGAGTCTACGGACTATAAATTAAGACGTAGCGTCGAGGTCCGCCTCCGCGCGCGACAGTCTACGGACTATAAATAAGACGTAGCGTCGAGGCCCGCCTCCGCACGCGCCAGTCTACGGAATCTAAATAGCGTCGCGGTCCACCTCCGCACGCACTCTACGGAGTATAAATAGACGTGGTTGAAGTTCCCACGCACTCTGTGGGGTATAAAAATTGCAACCGGCCAAGACACAAGGGAGTGCCTCGCTTTAAGCGGCGCACCACTTGGACATCGCGCACTCGTGCGTGTTGCACCAGGGAGTGCACCGTCTCTTTTTGAAGGTAGGGGAATGGCGGTCTCGCCTCCTTGCCTCCGCGCGCGTAGTGCCCTCGGCCTACGCCGCAAGCGCCCGCTCTTCGCGGGCACTGTCTTTGAAGGTAGGGGAACGGCGGTCTCGCCTCCTTGCCTCCGCGCGCGTAGTGCCCTTGGCCTACGCCGCAAGCGCCCACTCTTCGCGGTCACTCTTTTTGAAGGTAGGGGAACGGCGGTCTCGCCTCCTTGCCTCCGTGCGCATAGTGCCCTCGGCCTACGCCGCAAGCGCCCGCTCTTCGCGGGCACTCTTTTTGAAGGTAGGGGAACGGTGGTCTCGCCTCCTTGCCTCCGCGCACGTAGTGCCCTCGGCCTACGCCCCAAGCGCCCGCTCTTCGCGGGCACTGTCTTTGAAGGTAGGGGAACGGCGGTCTCGCCTCCTTGCCTCCGCGCGCCTAGTACCCTCGGCCTACGCCGCAAGCGCCCGCTCTTCGCGGGCACTGTCTTTGAAGGTAGGGGAACGGCGGTCTCGCCTCCTTGCTCCGCGCGCGTAGTGCCCTCGGCCTACGCCGCAAGCGCCCGCTCTTCGCGGGCACTGTCTTTGAAGGTAGGGGAACGGCGGTCTCGCCTCCTTGCCTCCGCGCGTGTAGTGCCCTCGGCCTACGCCGCAAACGCCCGCTCTTCGCGGGCACTCTTTTTGAAAGTAGGGGAACGGTGTCTCTGTCGACACGTCTTCGGCGCGCGACTCCGCCGTCCGCCTCGTAGGCATCGCCTCGGCGGGACGGCACGTCATCGGCGCTCGACGACACGTCTTCGGCGTGCGACTCCGCCGGCCGCCTCGTAGGCATCACCTCGGCGGGACGTCACGTCTTCGGCGCTCGACGACACGTCGTCGGCGCGCGACTCCGCCGTCCGCCTCGTAGGCATTGCCTTGGCGAGACGGCACGTCTTCGGCGCTCGACGACACGTCCTCAGCGCGCGACTCCGCCGTTCGCCTCGTAGGCATCGCCTCGGCGGGACAGCATGTCTTCGGCGCTCGACGACGTCTCCGTCGCTTCACTGATTTCTTCATAGGCATTGCCTCTAGGGTCTGCGAGCTGCTAGTTGCATCGGCTCGCGAGTCGGTGCCCTCGCGCTTGCTGTCGGGGAACGGGGGGCTGGGGTGGTTGATCGCGTCAGCTCGCCCATCGGGACCTCAGCGCTTGTTGTCGAGGGAGTACTGTTGTAGGGGTGGTCTAACCCCCCGCGACTGGGCCGTGCAACTAGTCCAACATGTAATAGGCCCAATAGTGTAGAGGAATATACCAGTGTAAATATACCAGTGTACCCCCATCCTTTGTAAATACTAAGGGGTAGAATGGGGATTTCCCATTCTACCCCACTCACATATATATAAGCCCCCAGGAGGGGCAAAGGGGGACATCTCTCCCTCATTCTTACTCAACTCCCCCACACAGACCTGGCTTCTCTCCTCCTCTCCTTCTACTAGTCCCCTTCATTCCTGTTTAGCCCGTAGCTACAACATTACATAATTGAGGTTCTTTTTTGTTTGAACAAGCATAATGGAGAACTTAGAAAGGTTGTTCACTTTTCTAAACTTTTCATCTCTACGCATATCAATAATGAAGTGTACAAGTTAAAATAGAAGATGTATCAATTCTGTGCTTGAGAAATCCTTAGGATACAACTGAGTAAGCCTAACTAAGTTGTTCTTGTCATAAGCAACAAATAATCAGTAGAATTGAATGATGCCATGCAAAGAAGCAAATCCATGTTTACCTTGACAAACATGTCATTAAGTTCTTAAAGCTGTTTGTCAATAACACTTAAGAACATTTCAGCATGGAAGCAATGGAGATTTTTGACTTTTTTGAAGAACCTTTTGGATCTTACAATCGGCTTATAGAAACCGTCCATTTGAGCAACTTTGATGCCATGCTTCATACAAAAGGAAGTGACATCTCAAAGAAAAGAATCCCACCCATCATCCTCCCACAATAACTGCAATTGAGTCTTTGTCAAATAAATGAGATCAATAGTATTAACAATATCACGATCTCTCTTTGCAAAGCATTGTTTAAGTCATCTGTGTACCCAAATATGGTTAGCAATAAGTGTGCCATGAAAATAAATCCAACTGATTCAAATGATGTCAAAATAGTTTGAGCACGTATAACCTCCGTGCTTGAAGAGTGACCTTCTCCAATCTTTATAAGAACTTGCTGGATTAAAGGATATAAATAGATAACATGCATAACATTTTGTAGCATGATCCCAAATAAGTATCACCCGCCAACCCAAGCCAAGCTTTTCATTCAAACCTTGGCCAGTTACAATGTCACCCAATTCTAATGCTTCAACAATTTGTTGAGCTTGAGCTACTCGAAGCATTTGTATCTTTTTACAAGACATACCAAGAGCACTCAAAAAATATGCAAGTTATTGAAAGGGCCAAACACAATCACCATTCTCCTTAGCAACAACAACAAGAGTTAGTTGAAGTTGATGGGTAAAACAATGAACATAATATGTTGAAGGAGACTCATCTACAATTAGTTTATTTATACCATTCACTTGATCCTTCATATTACTAGCTCCATCATATCCTTGCCCACGGACCATAGACAAGCTCAATGAATGGTCCATAAGCAAAGACTCAATTGCTACTTTAAGTGTCAAAGCAGTAGTGTTTTCAACATGAACAATACCGAGAAACCTCTCAACTACCCTTGGCACAAAAGAAATCTCAAACACTTAATTGAATAGGTCAAGCGACATTTGTATACAGTTTATTTGCTCCAACATGTTTATCAAACCTATTTTTATGGTTCCATTTTTTAAATTCCACATTCACAAAACTATCTCCACCAACACAATTAGTTCTATCCTTGAACAGATAACAAACGAAGCAGAAAGTAGCATCTTGTTTCACACTATACTTAAGCCGATTATATTGGTCAAACCAACAAGCTAAGAAGCGACACATGCCTCTAATATTTCTTTTTTTGGAAAAATCAGGTGTCTGTGGTTGACATGGTCCCAATGCAATGTATCTCCTTCTCACTGCATCTTGGTCATTGACATTATAGTCCGTGATGGGAGTTCTCTTTTCTAGATCATGCGAAAGCAAATCAACATCATAAATGGATTCATCATCTAATCCATTATCTTCTGTAATTGGAGACAATGGGCAATCCATATGAGGTTCTGTACTTGGGTGCCACTGTCATTGTGTGTGTGCACTACCAGTTGTAGCTCATTGTCAATGGAAAGAGAATTCGTCTCATTCCAAACTTGGCTTTCATTAGAAATCAGTTCTGGCATCAAGCTGGACGCTATCTTTTGTATCTTTCTAGAATTTATAAATATCTTCATTTTTTAAAGCTCAAAGATCTAAAAAATCATAAAATATAAGATTCATGAGTGTACTGCAAAGTCAAAAGAGGGAGACTGGGTAACATGTCTTATTGCAATAACTCACATTTGAGACTCCACCAGTGAATAATCCAAAGGAAAAAAAATCTACAGCTACCCAAGGTCCCAAGCAGTATCTTCCCTTGTGTCAATTTGTTCAAATTTTTTCATTCAGCGAAAAACAAGGCCCAAGCAATAGGATTTCATTAATTGATGAATTGCATGTGTTAACCAGATTAAATTCTAAAAGGAGCAATGATATGATCAAAATAAAACTGGAGTAAGCACGGTTTTCCATTAAAATTATCAGTTGGATAGCCGACAATGTGTGATCATTGATGAATAATGTGAAGCAAATACTCACGTACAAGCCTTGCTCATTTTAACACATACTCACATACAACACCTACACCAGATCTATTCTAAATTTCTAATTATAGTGCCATACTCTAATGTTTATTTTAGCACTACCAGACTAGCTTGGCAATCAATTAGATCAAGATCCGCCCCTGAATCAGACCATAGTCAACTAGTCCAGTTCTCACAGCCAAGCCAAATAGCCAATTACAAGTTCTATGGTAGATTGGTTGGATATGGTCACCTAGACATGCTGACATTTTCAGACCATAGTGACATATTCACATGACTCATCATTGTCATTTTCAGTTTTTCACATTTCAGAGCATACATAGTTAGGTGCTCACTATTCAATGTGATCTGGAGGTGACTCGGCCTATGGCAGTGTGGCCACTGATCGTCGAAGCGGTGGAGCTAGAGTGCTAGACTGCTGCCTGTTGGAGCCCGGTCTGATCCCCCATAGGTGGAGTGGAGACGCTGAGATGACAGCTTGGCTCCAGGTAGTGGCGCTGTGCTGTGGAGTGGAGGTGCGGTCGGTTGGTCATGCGGCGTGGAGCCGGAGCCCAGAGGTGACACGGTCGCCGGAGCTGGACTACTGGAGCCCACCGCCCTACCCACCGTTGGTCGTTAGTCGTCACTGGGGGCATAGAATGGAGACACTGCTAGGGTTAGGGGATTGGGGAATTGGGGGGGGGGGGTAAACAAATGGGGGAATCAGGGGGATTGAGGCCTTGGAGACGAAGTGGAGTGCCGGGGGCCTGGGTCGACCGACATGAACCAAAAATGGGCTAGGCCCAGGCTGCTACTGCGTTGGGTTGATCAGTGATGGACTGATGGGTACGAATATAGCTATTTTGGCCCAACTAAATATATACATATGTATTATATCTTATATATACTAGTTTTTTGTCAGAAAAGTTGGGTGTTCAGAAGAACACCCATGAACGACATTAGATCTGCCCCTAACCCGTAGTGTCTTATGCTGAAATGGGTAGACTACTTGTGGCAGCCGCTGCCTTAGTGTGTGTTAGTTTAGAGGCTGGGATAGATGTTGAGGAAGGCAATAGAGGTGACTTAGAATCAACTTGATACAATATCTTCATTCGTTGTAGCGTGCGTCATGAGACCTTTAAATGATACTGCCTTCCATAGAGCCTTGTTATTTGTGGTGATATGAGCCCTGAAGACCTTAACAGGCAGTGACAATCGGAAGTACTAGACAGCCAACCAGTTCCTCACCTAGTTGGGCAAAGAAAATGAACTCCGCTACTTCGGCATTTGGCTCAGTTATTTCTCATTTGGGTCAATACCATGGATTGTGATTCGGTACCTAGCATGTTACATATAGGTGCTGGTGATTTATATATAACAAATATGTTGTATGTAAAGAGATTGGCATAAATAATTTATAATGATACACCTTGTATCGGCCGTTGTGATGCCAGGGTGGTGATCGGTTCGGCTGAAAAGCTCATGGCTTATGGCTGAAAACACTGTAGCTGGCTGAAAAAAGCACTGTAGCTGACAGAGGCTTATTTAGCATAATTAAATTTAAAAAAAATATAAAAATATAAAAAATATGTTAGCCCATTACGTATAATACAAACAAATACGGGGAAAAAAGAACCGGCAAAAAAGCTCAACAAAAAGCCAAAAGTTCAGAAAAAGACGAAACTTATGAATAGTGACAAATAAACCAGAAGCCAGAAGCCTATATACCACTAGAGCAAGGCCTTTAATAGCGATGTTTACGGTGTACCTATTTCCCTAAATATACGAAGATACAATTGTTTGTAAGTAAGGAGCTTAAATCTTTCAGGATATAGCTCTAACAACATAGAGTAGATAGAGGGCAAGAAATGAATTTACCAATACATCATGCGGGTTGAGATTATATATCTTTGGGACCGTGGTAGTAATAGCTTGGCTTTGTATCATTGGGTGTCCAGTCCATTTAAATATTTAATCTCATGTGGCATAGCTGCGAAACTACATAATGGATAGGCGATAATATACATGGAGTCAATAAGAGAGCATTGAATAAGAGAATGATGAGTGTCCTATATGCAGACATAGCTATTACAATAGGAGGATCTAGTTAGGCAACAAAAGATGTGATGAGTGGAAAGAAATGATAGTAAAAATTAAATGCTATGGTAGGGGAGTGTTGTATGCATACTGCTTATAGATTTTGAATTCGATTGAGCACTCAACCTTGATGAGGGCATCCCTACAACACCTTCTTCTCCTCCACCTAATGCTCATGATATACGCCTCGAGTTGCCGACTGGACCAATAACAAGAGCACGTGCCAAGAAACTACAATCTCAGGTAAACTTGCTCCTTAATGAGTATGTCATTGATTTTAATGAGAATTATATACTACCTAAAAACATTGTTTTACTTGTACACATGTTTGAAGAGTCAGCGATGGATGGAGATCAAGGATATGCGGTCGTCATCCAAGGAAGCACAAGTCCACGGCATGAACAGTGATCAGCCCATGAATAATGTCATGCATGAACAGTATCAGGCCACGCTACAGCACCATGAACAGTACACGCTACAGTATCACAAACAGTACTGTGCTACAGTACCCGGCCCCATGAACAGTGTTGTTCTATAGTCACACGCGCGTGAATAGTACCACATGGAAAATTTAGTGCTGAATAGTTCTTAGGCTGAGACTATATATTGAGGGGTAGACCCCCATTGTAAGGAGACCATGTTTATGCAAAAGAATAGAACACAAGTTATTGCTTGTTCTTTCATAACAAAGTTCATAAGAGGACTTATGAGAGAGAATTAGGTGATCAATTGTTCGTTCTGCTTTTTAAGGTCAAGTTTGCTTTTCCGCTGGGAATTGAGGGTTTGGCGATCTCCGCTCGTGGTCTATTGGTGATCATCCAGGTGCGTGTTGGTGAATATCTATAGAGCTGCAAGTCTGTGCACTGGCGCGTGGTGTACAGCTGAGCGTTATTCGTCCTCAAGCGCTATTTATCCACGGTTCTACTCGAGAAGATCGGGCCACCCCGTACCATCGTGGTATCAGATTCCAGGACACTCGGTAGAATCTCTTCTTACCCATATTTTAGTAGATTATTTTTTAGTCCTATACACCGAAAAAGCCACAAAAAATATCGTCCTTCGATGTAGTTTAATTCAGTATTTTTAGTGCATTTTGTTAGGTCTTAATCCACTCGTTCATAGTGTTTAGGTGCTGGTTGGGTTCTGTTCGCGTCTCTTTTTGTTTTCCCTTCCACAAATTTTGTGTTCGTACTTGATTCCTGTTTTGTGCAACTAAACATTACTTATATCTAGTGGATTGCACGTTGTTTTCTTCATGAACCCTTCGATCCGTTCGCGAACCTTTCGTACCTATTGAGACTAGTTTGTTGTTGTGCCTGAGGGTCTGCTCTTAGGATTTTGAGATGCCAAGTTTTCGCATCTGTTACTGTTCACACAACCTGTTGTTAGTATTTTTTTGAGTGAAAGAAATGAACCAAAAAAAGGGTTGATTGATTAGCGCTGGCCGTGAGTGAAAAAAAACAAAAACAACAAAAAACAAAAAGAGTGAAAAAAACAGAGAACAAACAAAACAAAAAAATTCAGCTATAGTTTTCATTCTTGTTCTTGGAGCCAGTTGTATATACTTGTATCCACTGCTGTTTGCGTACCATATTTTTGAGAAGTCCCATATCATTGTGCGTGTGTTGCTGACTACTCTTCACTTATATTTATCGATCAGCAATTAGGCATTGTGAGTCTCGTTTGAATTGCTACATAGCTCAACAATCTTCAAATTTTGAATTTGTTAGGATGTTTTCCTGTAACGTCCCAAAATTCAAATATGCAAAAATATGGAGTTTTTAAAACTTTTCTTGCATTTTGTTGATGTTCAAAGCTTCTTATGAATATTTATTTGGAATCTTGTTGAGTTTTGTTTTGTGCAGATTAATAACCAAGAATAATCTCGAAATGAAATAAGATCATGTAAATAATAAAAACGAAAGACGATATTGCAGATAATGAATCCACATACTAAGATCTCGAATTTAAATTCAAGATTAATAAAATGAAATTGAAAAGAATATTAAAACATATCTCTAAAAAGGTTGAGCTAGAAATTCCTTCTTTTAATTTAAATAGCATACAAAACCCAAATTTGGACATTCAAGAATCTATATACGTACAATTTATAATATATAAATAAAATTTAAAATAGAGGATTATTAGATTTTGTATCTAGAAATTGGACCAAAAGCTTGAAATAAAAGCTTCAAGCATTAAAAATCAACAATTCTAATTAGGAAATAGAAATTCAAACTCAGGATTTGAAATCTAAAAAACACTGCTAAAGCTTCATATTTTCTCATTCTTTTACTTTCCTCTCACCTCCATGTGGGCCCCCTCTCCCCCTATTTCTTCTATTCTTTCTTCCTCTGCACATGGGCCCGGCCTACCCCGCCCCCTTTTTCTTCTCTTCCTCCCCTTTTCCTCCATAGCTGCACACTGGCTCTTCTTCCTTCGTTTCTTTTCTTTGCCGTCTCCTCCGCTCTCTGTCCGCTCGCGTCAGCCACGCTCACACCCGACAATCGCACGCTCCCATCATGCCTGCTTCCGTCGCGTCGCCATCCCCTCACCACGTCTGCTCCCATGCCCTACTCTGCTGAAGCCAACCCTCCTCGTCGCACGGCCGAGAGCGCGCAGCCACCGCACCGTGCCGATTGCGTCGGTCACATGCACCATCATGTCGCTAGGACCACGGCCTGCCCACGCGCATCACCCCAAACCACGTCATGCCTGGCCGCCTCGTCCCGTCGCCCGAAACTGTAACCACGCCGTCGCCACCTCTCCTGCGATGATCGGCCACCCCCTCGCCTGTCGTGCTCCCCTTTCTCCGGCTATAAAACCCCACCAGAAGCTCCAATTTGCACCGCAATCCTTCACATTAGCTTCCACCCGAAGAAATTGGCATTTCCAAGCCCCTAGCATCATTGACGACCTTGTCTTCCCCAAGACCGGCCGACGAGCGCGCCGTCAATTGAAGCCATGCCGGTTCAATTCCTCTCTCCCGGAGCTTCCTAGGAGCAAGGCGAAGCCATAACCGTCCTCATCCGGGCTTCCCCTTGCCTGTACACTGCCGGCACCGAGCTCCATCCTAGGCCGCCGCCGCCGCACGTCGCCGGCCTCCCCTGGTGCATCTCCGGCTAGGCCAAGAACTTAGTAAGCACCCTCCCACCTCTCTCGTGCTCAATCCCGCCCTAATTCAACTCCCCGCCCTCCCTCACACCAGCGCCCCGTTCCACCCACATCTCCGGCCGCCGAACCTCGCCGCCGGCCCGCCTCAGGGCTCCTCGGCCCATGCCAATCCCCCCATGTCTTCCTCGTCGCCTTGGCGACCCATTTCGCTGGTCTTAGCCACCTCTCCGGCAGCCACTCGCCACCGGCGACGCCAGCCCCAGGCGCCGGCTTCTCCTCTGTTTTTGGCCTTAGCCCCACCTCACTTCTTCTGATTCCCTGCGCCTCCTCTATCAGCCCAGGCGTCTCGCCCACTTGGCTAACAGTGCGCTGTTAAAGACTAGCGGCCCTTCGGTCCTGCGTTCGATTCAGCCGACCGCACCACTTTTTCCCCGTTTTTGTTTTTAATGTTTGTGGTCCATTTCAAGTAACAAAAATCAAGGAAAATAGAAAATAATCTAGGGAATGTAATAAATTTTATTAGGATGTAAATGAGAATGTTTAAGATTTAAATTTAAATTAGTTATCATATATGAATGCTTAACGTGGGTGGCACAATTGAATTAAAAGGCTAAATATTAATTGGGGCATTAATAAAAGATGGTTATTCTTAAAATCCAAGGCTAATAAAGATCTCAATTATATATATATATATATATATATATATATATATATATATATATATATATATATATATATGTATATATATATATGTATATGTGTATATATATATGTATATATATATGTATATGTGTGTGTGTATATATATATATATATATATATATATATATATATATATATATATATATATATATATATATATATATATTTATCTCTTTTCTACTCCCGGGTGTAATTACACCCTATGTCGTATCTCACAACGTAGGGAGTATCTCGCGTAACGAGGAGTATGTACATGTAGTACACAAGTATTTACGACTATATAGGTGGTATGAACAAATTGTCAGAGGTGGTATGTATATTTTTTCAACATACTCCTTTTTATGTACGTATATAAAGATATTTACAAAGTATGCTAAAAACTATGGACTCCCTTGCAATTTTTTCGTGTAGTTTACATTAGAATATCTTATAATTAGTATATGAGTATGACTAAAGTGATAAAGGAGTATTTCAAATTTATTTAGGTGGTATATTAGAGGTGGGTGTAATTACACCCGGGAGTAAAAAGTATATATATATATATATATATATATATATATATATATATATATATATATATATATATATATATATATATATATATATATATATATATATATATATATATATATATATATATATATATATATATATATATATATATCCAAGTTAAAGTTAGGGGAAAATAATTTAGGAAAGTCAAAGATAATGGAGGTATGCACAAATAGAATTTAAATATACATCCGAGCATAGAGTTATATGTAAATAATCGAGTGGCTAATGGGAAAAATAATTTAACACATAAAACAAGGTGCAATATTAATTGTACCTTTAGAACCCGAGTTTATGAACGTCCGAAAATATTTAAAGACCAAATCCGGACTAGCTACTTGTAAGAAAGGATTTATGTGCGATAATCATAATAACAACCTCAAGTATGACCAATTATCCACAAGCAATACTAGCATGTTAAATCGACTTAAAATAGTTAGGGAATGATTTAATACGAGACCCCTAGCCTTTTACCATAAGCATTAACATATGAATTAAAGATTCCATGGTGAGTAATTAAATAAATAGTGTATATATACATATACATACATACATGTATATATATAATTCACCAGCCGTTAATGTTTTCCCAGACCCAAATTTTAATTGAAGACAACCTTAGCATACTGTTGATAAATAAATCTTAGCAGGTGATTAGTTAAATGTTTTAATTTGATACAACCAGTCAGACCTTACATAAATGGATTTATTTCTAGAATTACATCGCACTGGATGATAACTAAGGATACGTAGGATAAAAATGAGGGTTATGTCAAAGAGCATCGTTAACTAAAAATTATGTTGGCATATCTAAATAAAAGCCCTTGGGATCATCAGTCATTAAAATAGTCTTGCTAAGTGCATTTTAATGAACAAGGTGAGAATAAATAAAAAATAATAAAATAAGCTATTAAATAAAAGATTGATCCATGATATTCTACTATTGGCTATACCCAGCCATCCTTGAACCAAAAGAGAAATATTTCCGCAAACATTCCTTCACTATAAATCTTTCTTGACATCTGTCTCAACGGACTTCTCTTAGTCATTTATCACTTCGTCCCAACCCTTTTTGACTCCATCAATACTCCACGCCTCATCGACCTTCCCTCAAATCACCCAATAACCCATCGTAAAGCTAAGTTAAGTTTATTTGGACTCATTTGGGCTTTTTTTGAGTTATTTGTATTTATTTGTATTCAGTTGCTTAGCACATAATTAGAAACTGGAGTCCTGAAGATTCTATGGATTAAGCGTGATTGAAGTGAAGTGAAGATGAAGAATAGAAGCTCAAGAGAAAGCATTGTGTGAGCTCAAGACCGCGGTAAACCGCGCAAGGTGAGTCAATACTTTGATCATGTTGAACCTACATTTTCTGCAAATCTACTTTTGTTTAAATTATCAAAATTGCATGCTGTTATTTCATATGCTAATATATATTTGTTTGAAGATGCTAGTTACATACCCATTATTCGACTTGCTAGTATTATACCTCCTTTGAAACATTTGAATATCTGAGCCTTGTCACCCGAGCAAAATTATAATGGTAACCTTTCGAAAATAAGTCCATAACTATACGCCATGCTTAGTACTATTTAGATAATTGGGGGCACCAAAAATGCCCCAAAGCATCACTTTGAATCATGAGAAATTGGTTTGGGTAGTCATGGTGGAAATAACTGGTATATTTGGTTATGGATATTTATGCTCAAAAAAACCTCAAGTTGCTTAATTATCCGGGCGGATGGTTCGAGGGGGTGTGTGTGTGGTGCAATGGAAGCACAAAGTGGATAGTGGTAGAACCGCCCAGATAACCCTAAGGACTGAATCTCGTGATGACCTCCCAGTGTACAATAGTACAACCGCAAGCTGGCAAAGTGTAGACAGGGTTAACTAATTTGTGTGGCTCTAAGGTGGTTACATAAAGGTGTGAACACGTGCAAAGGGATGGATGGTCACATCCCCGCCTTTGCCCGTGATGGCTCACGGGGGACCCTTCTTGAGGGATGCACATCCTACAGAAGGCAGAACCTAGCGGGCGTAACCACAGTAGGACTATGCATTGTAAAGGCCCTGTGATAGTCTACTCAACCGCATGGCTAAGGAATCATGTGGGGGCAACGAGCAGATTTATCTCTTGTGGGTAAAGTGTACAAACTCTGCAGAGTGAAAACTATTCGAATAGCCGTGCCCAAGGTCAAGGGCGGACATGGGAACTTAACTGGATATAGTTCTATTTCAAAAACTTTGTGGGTGGAATTGGTAAAGTGGAGGGCAGAGAAAAGCCCTGATTTATGTTGCCCTGGGTGTCGCCCCAGTGATAAGTTAAGTGGTTATAACGCTGAAGGATTAAGTATATGGTGCAGAGGCCATGCAACGGTGGATGGAATCTGGATCGCTATTCTTATTGCACTCTTTCACACATTATGTTGTCAGTTCAAACTGCTAGGTCTCAGGAAATTTCTATGTATCATATTTCAAAAGCAATTATTGGCAAATAAAACAACCTGAGCCTTCCCTTGATAAGCCATGCATATTATTTAATTGCATCCTGTGTATTGGCTCGTGGAGCACGGTGGTTTGTGCTCACACTCGCTCTCATAACAAATCCAGAACCAGGAATCAGATCCCTACGTTTCAGCAATACTTTTGGTCATGATGAGGAAGAAGATGAAGTCATCAAGGGCTAGGTCACGAACCTCCAGTTGGCTGCCTGTGGGCATGTCCTGAGGGTCCTACCTGTGTGCTTCATTTCCGCTGCTGCATTTTATTGATTTTGGCCTAATCGGCCCATGTGTAAGTTTACTATTATATTTACGCTTCCGCTTGATATGTATTTTGATGTTCATTTCTATATCTGTGAGCACTATCTACTGATCTAGGGAATAGTGCGGTGGAATCACAGAGGATTCCGGATTGTAAAATCTGGGTCCGACATTTCCTCACCTAGCTCCACCAAAAACATCTGTGTCTTGTATTGACTCTTGTTCTTGATATTCGCTCGCACAATCTTGTTTGGTCATTTGCTGCTACGAGCGTAAGTTTTTGCTACTCTTAATTTACTTCGGAACGGTACAACTTGCTTTGTTTCAGAATAGTAGTTGAGAGATTCCCACTTATTTTGCACATATATTGTCACTTGGTATTTTTGCTTCTATAATCATGTTAGGAAGCGAGCAGGACAAGAATCTGGATGACAACTTTACTTATCTGATCACCAAGATGCACTACCATACACTTCGTGCCACTCTCCAGGACGAGTTCCGAGCTGAGGTTGACCAGGTGCGCGGTGACCTTGGGCGTGTCCAAAACAACTTGGATGGCTTGGGGACAGATTTCCAGAAGCTATCTGTGACTGTTGACAACAACCACAAGGTACTGCTCAACGCTATTGCCAAGCCCACCGCTTCAATGCGCTGGTACACGTGGTGAGGCGGGGAGTGTACACCTCCCCTACGAGCCACGCGATGAGATGGATGCGGAGGCTGCTACTAGACGGCAGCGCGAGGATGATCCATGCCTACGACAACTCGACAAACAGGTGCATGTTCGTGATGTGGCACCACAACGTCGTGCTATTGCCGAGGTCATCGCGCGTCCCCTTACACAAGGGTGCGGCCGTGACAATGGCACAAGAGGAGGTGGTGCCAACAATGGCGTCCACAATGGTACCTATGGAGGCGCGCATGTTGGCGCCTATGGGGGTGTCTACTATGACACCCACAAAGGAGGCCGTGGCAATCTCCATGCTGACCAATGATGGCGACAAGTCCGCGTTCAACGACTATTTACCACACCATCAACATAATCAGTATGCTCGCAATCGTTGGCGCGATGAGGATGCCGATGATCTGGTTACAAAGCCCAAGTTCACGATGCCATCCTTTAAAGGTACAACAGAGGTCGAAGTTTATCTTGCATGGGAGCTGAAAGTTGATAAGCTATTCTACATGAACCGCTATTCTGATCAACGCAAGTTGGATCTTGCCGTAGCGGCTTTGGACGGATATGCTGCTACTTGGTGGGAACGTTGTGTGCAACAACATATGGAGCGACACGAGCCACGTGTTGTTATGTGGGATGAGCTGAAGAGACAGATGCGTGCGCGCTTTGTACCTACACATTACAAGCGCTCGCTGCATGAGAAGCGGATTGGGTTGCGACAGGGGTTGAAATCAGTTGATGATTAATATAAAGAGATGGAGCAGATTATCATACATGCGGATGTGCGTGAGAATGAGGAACAAGCGATGGCTCGCTTTCTTGCCGGGATGAATTATGCTATTCGGCGGATTGTTAATCATTATCAATACAACAACATGGTTGAGTTGATGTATCAGGCACGTGAGGTTGAGAAGCAGGTAATTGAAGATGCTAAGTATACTGCACAACAACGTTATTCAGCGAGCACAGCACCACTATACAACATGGGATAGCTGGGCCAGTTCGCCCCATCTGGGGGCAATTCTACGACGCGCAGTTCAGCACAAAAGAAGATAGATAGTACGCCACCATCGGCACACCGACCACCGGTGCCCATTGCTAGCGTGGCATCCTCGATGGGTTCTACAGGCCGTTCACGTGATCTAACACGCTACGAGTGCAAAGGAGTTGGTCATTTTCAGAAAGATTGCCCAAATAATAAAGTTATGATACTTACTAATGACGGGTATATTTCAGCTAGTGATGAGGACGATACTACTCCATTTGCTGATTTTGCATAGGATCCTACAGAGGATGAAAGATTGGACTGTAGACTAGAGTCGCCAGCTAGAGAGCATATGCTAGTGTGCACACCTTGTGTACTTAGCGTGTCACAAAGCTAGTCTATCGCACAGCGGTGCAATTTGTTTCAGTCATGGGCGACAGTTGGCGGTAAAGTGTGCAAAGTCATAATTGATGGAGGAAGTTGTCATAATCTGGCCAGTAAGGAAATGTGCACCAAATTGGGCTTAAAATATTTACCGCATCCTCATCCTTATCAAGTGTAGTGGTTGAGTGATGTGGGCAAGGTGAAAGTCAGTCATATGGTGTAGGTGCACTTTAAGATTGGCAAGTATGAGGATACCATTGTGTGCGATGTGGTGCCCATGTCAGTTTGTCACTTGCTGTTAGCCCATGGCAATTTGATCGCCATGTTTATCATGATGGGCATACAAACTGCTACAAGTTTAAGTGGAGAGGCAAAGATGTGATTTTGTATCCACTTACACCGACAGAGATAGTCAATGCTGATAAGAAGAAAGTTGAGGTGAAAATTGAGAATACACCAAATAGCGAGATTCCACCTTCGCTGAGTGAGAGCCACAAGCCAAAATTGAGCAGTAAAAAGAAAAGTGAGGGAGAGAAAGGCTTAGTAATGTTAGCCACCAAATCAGAGATGAGAACTTTTTGTGAGAATCCCACTTTGCTGCACTTGTACTCATGTACAAAGATGTTTTGTTTTCTACTGACGACTTAACGTCTCTTCCTAGTGGTGTATCTCATGTTTTGCAGGAATTGAGCGACGTTTTTCCGGAGGAGGTGCCCGCTGGTTTACCACCAATTTGCGGGATAGAGCATCAAATTGATTTGATTTTGGGAGCGACGCTACCAAACCGACCACCATACTGCACCAACCCCGAGGAAACAAAGGAAATTCAGAAACAAGTACAAGAGCTTCTCGACAAAGGGTACGTATGCGAAAGCTTAAGCCCTTGTGTTGTTCCTGTTATTTTAGTTCCTAAGAAAGATGGTACTTGGCGCATGTGCATAGATTATAGGGCGATTAATAATGTCACTATTCGATATCGTCATCCTATACCTCGCTTAGATGATATGTTAGACGAATTGAGTGGTGCTGTTATTTTCTCTAAAATTGATCTGCGTAGTAGGTATCATCAAATTAGGATGAAAGAAGGGGATGAGTGGAAAACTACTTTTAAAAGAAAATTTGGTTTGTATGAGTAGTTAGTCATGCCATTTGGGTTAACTAATGCACTTAGTACATTCATAAGATTGATGAATCATGTTTTGAGGCATTTCATTGGGAAATTTGTGGTCATGTATTTTGATGATATCTTGAATTACAGTCATAATGAATCTGATCATATTGACCACATTAGACAAGTTCTATAGGTTTTACGCGATGCTAGGTTATTTGGGAACTTAGCAAAGTGCACTTTTTGCAAAGATCGTGTCATATTTTTGGGCTATATGGTTTCGGCACAGGGAGTAGAGGTAGATGAGTCTAAAATTGAAGCAATTAAAAATTGGCCTACTCTTATGAATGTTAGTCAAATTAGGAGCTTTCATGGACTCGCTAGTTTTTATCGGTGTTTCGTTAAGGATTTTAGCACCATCGCTGCCCCACTAAATGAATTAACAAAAAAGGTGTTGAGTTTACATGGGGGGTGGCACAACAAGCTACGTTTGATGAATTGAAAAAGCATTTAACTGAGGCACTGTTACTTGTTTTACCCGATTTCACTATGAATTTTGAAATTGAATGTGATGCTAGTGGAATTGGTATTGGCGTTATTTTGATGCAAGAGGGTAGACCGGTTGCTTATTTTAGTGAGAAACTCAAAGGTGCACAATTGAATTATCCGGTCTTTGATAAGGAGCTGTATGCTTTAGTGCGAGTTTTAGAAGTTTGGCAACATTATTTATGGCCTAAGGAATTCATTATACATTCTGATCATGAGGCATTAAAATATCTGCAAGGCCAAGCTAAGCTGAACCGTCGACATGCTAAGTGGGTAGAATTTATCGAGTCATTTTCTTACATTGTGAAATATAAGAAGGGAAAGGAAAACATGGTTGCTAATGCTCTTTCTAGGAAAAGTGTGCTTTTAAATCGCTTAGATGTACAAGTTCCTGGTTTAGAGAGTTTGCATGATTTATATGCTAATGACCATGATTTTGCTTCACCTTATGCGCATTGCAAAGATGGGAAAGGCTGGGACAAATGTCACAATCATGATGGATTTTTATTTCATGCTAACAAACTATGCGTTCCAGAATCGTCCATGCGTTTGTTATTATTGCAGGAATCTCATGCCGGTGGATTGATGGGACATTTTGGACGTGAAAAGACGCTGTCTATGCTGAGCGATCACTTTTATTGTCACAAGGCGAAATCGAAGTTGCATCCACATGGTTTGTATACTCCTCTCTCAGTTCCTAATGCACCATGGGAAAATATTACTATGGATTTTGTTTTAGGATTGCCTAGGACTAAGAGGGGGAGAAATTCTGTTTTTGTCATTGTGGATCGATTTTTGAAGATGGTACACTTTATTCCGTGCCACAAGAGCGACAATGCGTCGCGCGTTGCTGATTTAATTTTTAGGGAGATAGTGCGGTTGCATGGCATACCCAGGACCATTGTCTCAGATCGCGACGTCAAATTCATGAGTTATTTCTGGAAGACACTCTGGGGGAAGCTAGGGACAAGGTTGTTATTTAGCACAACTTGTCATCTCTAAACTGATGGTCAAACAAAGGTGGTGAACTGCACACTTTCGACGCTGCTAAGGACCATGATCAAGAAAAATATCAAGGAGTGGGAGGACTGTTCGCCACATGTGGAGTTCGCCTACAACAGAGCCGTCCACTCTACTACACAGATGTGCCCATTTGAGGTGGTGTATGGTTTCAAGCCGACTACACCACTTGATTTGCTGCCGTTTCCAAGTCAATCACAAACAAATATGGAGGCGTCAAAGAGGGATGAATATGCGAAGAAATTGCACATCAAGGTGAAAGAAGAAATTGAGCGTAAGGCGAAGTACTATGCTGACAAGGCGAACAAGAAAAGAAAGAAGATGATTTTTCAGCCAGGTGATTTAGTTTGGTTACACTACTACAAGGATCGCTTTTCGGATCGACGCAAATCAATGTTGCTGCCACGAGGAGATGGACCTTTCAAAGTGCTTGAGCGGATTAACAATAATGCGTACAAAATCGAGCTTCCAGGCGATGACTATGTGACATGCGTCATTTTAACACATATTTACCCGTCATTTTACCCCATTATTTTTTTCATATTTTGAGACCATTTATCACCATTTACACGCTTTTATATATTTAATTGCTCAAAAGGGACCATTTTACACTTTTCTATATTTTTCCGCAGGCCGGTGCGATCTAGGCGCATAAACAACAAATCTAGACTGCTCCATACAGTTCTACACGTCGTCACAGATGTGTGGATCAAATTGCGAAGAAATCGGAGTTCTAGAGGGCCAGAACTGAAGAAAGGAAACGGGAGAAGGACCTCTTTGTAAACCCTAGCTTCTTGGAGGACTAATCTGCAAAGTGCTAAAAATTCCCCAAACCCTTAAGCCGCCGCCTGGGAATCCCTGAGCCCGGTTTTTGATTTTTTTCCCCAACGCCTTCTTCTCCACGCTCGACCGCCGGCGAGCTCCGGGCCGTAGCTCGCCGTGCGCCCCCGCTGCTCCGCCGCATCCTCTTCTCTCCATCCACCGGCGCGCCACCATCACTTCCACTCCTGAGCGCCCCCACCACTTCTCCATTCCACTGCCTTGCTCTCCTTAGCGCCGCCCTACTTCTCCACCGATGTGTTATGCTTTGTTAATTTTGTTCCAAAATTGTTATATGATCATGGTGCCAGGCCAGTAGTGTTTGTTCAGTGATATACTGATTTGTTAGTGCTGTATCTGTGTGTCTTTGTATTGGCTTGTGCGATTTAGCTAGCGGGCGATCATTTCCCTTTCCTTTTGCTGTCTCAACCCCCTCCTTGCTTCTCGACCTCCCTATTTTCTCCTTTCTATGGTCGGTTGGTAATTAAGTCATGCAGTCATTCGTAGTTTTGTGCTTGTGTTGTCCTACTGTCGTCGTCTAGTTAGCTGTCGACCGCCTTCCCCTTCTCTCTCTCTCTCTTGACTCCCTCCTTGCTTCTAGACTTCCCTAGTGCTTCTCGACTACCTCCTGCTGTCTCGTGGTCGGTAGTTAGTTAGGTTGTCGGTCGATAGTCATATTCGTTTGTGTCATCGTTCTTGTAGTTGTTGTAGTTGGTGCGTGTTTGTTTGTGTAGGCAGTCGTCATGTCATTCGTTCCATCGTCCTTTGTTCGTTTGTTTGTTTAGTGTGTTCGTCATTTCGACTGTGCGAGTTAGAGTTCTTTCGGTAGTTTAGTTTTCTCCCCCCGTTTTGATTGATGTAGCTTTAGCTGAGCACCGGTAACCTCAGTCTAGTCCCTGTGGAGAACACGGCACTCGCCGCTATTTCAGTGGCAACCCGTGCACTTGCGGGTGTGCTATTTTTGTACGATCAAGTATTTTGGCGCCGTTGCCGGGGACTAGCTTAGAGCGACAGTGTTAGGCTATAGACTATGTCGTTTTTTTGTTTTCTTTTGTTTGTTTTGTGTTTGTGCTAACCTGTCTTTCATTTTGTCATTGTTTATATTTGTGATATATCACTAATCCCTAACCCTTTCCCTAGTTACTTCTCTCTTTCGCGATTTTCGTATCCATTCTTGCAGGTTGATTGATATAGGTACTTATTGGGGCTATGGCTTACTATTCTGATTCTCGTGGTTTTATGAGCACCCCTAGCACTTATGATACTCGTCAAGAACAGGTAAATCTATTGTCTCGCCAATTAGAATGCTATGCTTTAGAGCGAGGAGTTGTGTTAGAGAGCGGGCATGATCAGTACAGTTCTTTATTAGGCGCTCGCTCTCCAGTTGTTCATATATGCTAGACTTGTGGTTTTCAGGGCCATTCACCCGCTGAGTGCCAACGTGGTTATTTGTCCACTCCAGAGTGTTACGGGATGAGCTTTGCTCAGCCGAGTTGGTCATACCCTGACACTTATCACCCTGGATGGCCTGAGCACTCGAGTTTGTCATATGGAAACAACAACCCTGATATTTCATCATTTTCTTCTAGTACACCATTGCAGGGTTTTAGGTATGGAGATCAGGATACTTCTCATTGGTCACACCAGCACTACCTTGTACCTCAGCATCAGACTCCTACTCCTAAGCTCGATCAGTTGTCTAGATTTGAGGAGAGGATGTCTAGGATGATAGGAGATTTTGAGAGTAGAGTGAGTAGTGACTTCTCTTTGGATCTGACACCTCCTGCCTGTAGTTTACCTATGCCTTCACCGAGCCAGTTTACAGTTCCTATGTCTGAGTTCTTAGAGCAGTCTCATGAGCCACCTCCTTCACATGAAGATCAGGCTGCTAGACTTGATGCATTATGCAAGGAACTGATGACTGTGCCTCCTGGTGGTGATCGTGCGATGGCGATTCAGGACGAGATTGAGGCGATTATGAGCACCAATTCTACTTGTGTGGATAGTTTTACTGTTTCACAACCTTCCATTAGCACCACAGAGATAGTTCTGGATAGAGATGAGTGTCAGCCTACCAGTCTTACACCTGATCTTGCTAGCGAGGGCCTGTTGTTGGAGACACCATATATACACTTAGAGGCACCTCAGTTGGATCCTTCGCCTATTGACTCTGAGAGAGAGAGATTATTGAGCTAGATGATGACGAGTTCATTATGGATATGCTTTTGAGTTCTGAGGTTCCACATCTTGATGAGGGGGCTGCTTCCGATGTTGAGGAGGAACACATTTCTATTGATCCACCACCAGCTACTTCCTTCGTCGACATCGCCCCTCTGGAGGTTTCTACTACCGTACATTCTACTTCACCTACACTTCAGGTAGTTTGGAAACTCTTCCCCGACCACCTCAGGTTTGATTTTATTGGCCTTAACGAGACATACTCTATTACTGATTGTGCTCATCTCACTTATAGTCCTCATGATGTACTATATCGATATGCTTACTGATTGGATATTCTATTGATGACTTAGAGGGCGTCGACCCTATCACACATACTTGTCATATCTTTGAGGTTGTTTGCAGGGTTTCACTTGTGTACCATCGACTGCGAGTGGACTTGACTCGAGTTGACATCCCTTGGGATCCAGGTGGATTTCGAGGCATGATGTTTCATGAGGAGGGCAGACATGTGCCTTTTCCATGTCCCGTCCTTGGCTCTCCTCCCGCTTCACCCAAATGAGCATCTCTTTATCTTTTTATTTTCATACCTTTTGTTAGTTTTTGTTGGTTTCTTTTCTTTTCTTTCTTTTTTATTTCAGGTCCCGTGTTAGATCCTCATCCTTGTACGTGCGAGAAGCTATGGGATATTTCGTCTACTTCCACTACATCATATACGCTCGGTGAGCTGTTTCTTACCCCTTTAAGCGCATTCTTGATTCATTGCTCAATTTAAGCTTGGGGGAGGACTTGTATGTGTATGGATGATGTTCTAGCATGTTTGTATTATGTTTGTGAGCATTTGAGCTTATTGTTGTGTAATTAATGATATATGGTCATTCTTGTGCTTCATATTATGTTTATGTTGATGACATATGGCCTTTACTATTTGCTCTCATGTTATGCTTGATTGTATATCTTAGCCATGTGAGCCCATGCTATGATTAATCAAGAAAGGTCATGTCGAAATTTTCTTAATTGAGCTATGTTATCACTAGTTCCTTCTATGTCTTAAGTCACATGGCATGATTTTATAGAGCTTGAGTTTTGTTTATTATCCTTGATGTGCTTAGAAACCTTGTGATCCTATAGCATTTGATTCATTGCGAGTTACGCATGTGTTTTAACCATTTGTAGATTGAATTGGTTCTAGTCATCGCCTCTTGAGTGATCATATCTTAGTTTCATGCTTTGGCATATGTTATTTTAGATATTGATACTTTACTTGAATGTAAAATTTGTGAAAGGGGTAGTCCTATCTTGAGCCAATAACTTGGTTGATTTATCTAGGTATCCATGTCTCGGGACACGTGTTACTTAGCATTAATGAAAACCAGTTAAAGATGCTTAATAAAAAAATAGCAAAAAAAGAAAAAAATGGTGATGAAATGTGTGAGTGTGTGGAATAAGTGACTATGTCACATTGGTTCGGAAATGTGTCGAATAAGTGGCAATGTTTGCCCAAGGGTGTGAATAAGTGGCACATGTGCCCATTGTGTTTTAAATTTGCTAAAAATCAACAAAAATTAGGTATCATGGCTCAAGTGTGGGCTTTTTCATAAATATCATGCGAGTATTAGTCTCTTTGTCTCAAATAGCAAATGCCTTAGCATGACCCTTTGATATGCTCATTCTTGATGTTATACCTAGTTCCGATGCTTTACAATTTTTGTTGGATTCATGTGATCACTTGATTGTATTTCGACACTTGAGTGTATAACTTCATTTGGTCAAATGTTGTAGTTGTCACTTGAGATCTTTGCTTGATTCATTCTCATCTTGGATGGTCCTCAAAACTCAAGTTAGATAATTTCATTTTACATTATTATATGCCTTTTTAACTTATTACATGCATGAAACTAGTATTTTACCATGATGACTTATTGTCCGGGTTCGATAATAACATGCCATTTACTTGAGGACAAGTAAAAGTTTTAAGCTTGAGGGTATGACATGCGTCATTTTAACACAAATTTACCCGTCATTTTACCCCATTATTTTTCATATTTTGAGACCATTTATCACCATTTACATGCTTTTCTATATTTAATTGCTCAAAAGGGGCCATTTTACACTTTTCTACATTTTTCCGCAGGCCGGCGCGATCTAGGCGTATAAACGACAAATCTAGACTGCTCCATACAGTTGTACGCGTCGTCATAGATGCGTGGGATCACATCGCGAAGAAATCGGAGTTCTAGAGGGCCAGAACTGAAGAAAGGAAATGGGAGAATGACCTCTTTGTAAACCCTAGCTTCTTGGAGGACTAATCTGCAAAGTGCTGAAAATTCCCCAAACCCTTAAGCCGCCACCGCCTGGGAATCCCTGAGCCCGGTTTTTGATTTTTTTCCCCAACGCCTTCTTCTCCACGCTCGACCGCCGGCGAGCTCCGGGCCGTAGCTCGCCGTGCGCTCCCCGCTGCTCTGCCGCATCCTCTTCTCTCCATCCATCGGCGCTCCACCATCACTTCCACTCCCGAGTGCCCCCACCACTTCTCCATTCCACTGCCTTGCTCTCCTTAGCGCCGCCCTGCTTCTCCACCGACGGCGCCAGCGAGGGCCGCATCTGCTCCTCCACCGCGCCATACTCGCCGGCGGCCACCCGCGCCACCGTCTTGACCACACTGCCATCCTCTACGCCTTCCTCTACCGCGCCGCATACTCCAACAGCACCGCCGCTTCTCCATCTCTTCCACCTCCGGTCGCCTTTTCCATTCCTACCCGGTCCCCATTCTCACCGGTGCTTCCTTATTCTTCTCCCCAAGCCCCCTTTGCATCTCCTCTCTTCCCCCACCACTTCTCCATCTCCGGTTTCCTCTTCTCCACCGAACCGCCACCTCCCACCATAGCGCTACCCCTCCTCTCCTCAGTTCGGCCGCCGCCTTCTTGCTGTCCCTCCCCCATCCTCTGCTCCGACACCGACGGCCGCCGACCGCACCGATCTCTGCCACCATAGCACCGGCGACCTCCACACCGCCGACATCACCACCTCCTCAGCCTCTCCTTCTTCGGTTCATCTCCAGATCCTCTCCCTTATCTTTTTGCTGCTCATAATTACTGTTATCATTAACTGTTAATTGTGCACTGTTAAACTTTTAATTAGTGATTTCTGAACTGTGAATGTTTGGATAGCATTGTGATCTATGTTTGTGAGATGTTAACTCTGATGTATGCATTGTGCTATGTGAATGTGATCAGTGGATGTGTTATGCTTTATTAATTTTGTTCCAGAATTGTTATATGATCATGGTGCCAGGGCTAGTAGTGTTTGTTCAGTGATATACTGATCTGTTAGTGCTGTATCTGTGTGTCTTTGTATTGGCTTGTGCGATTTAGCTAGCCGGCGATCGTTTCCCTTTCCTTTTGCTGTCTCAACCCCCTCCTTGCTTCTCGACCTCCCTATTTTCTCCTTTCTGTGGTCGGTTGGTAATTAAGTCGTGCAGCCATTCCTAGTTTTGTGCTTGTGTTGTCCTACTGTCGTCGTCTAGTTAGCTGTCGACCGCCTTCCCCTTCTCTCTCTCTCTCTCGACTCCCTCCTTGCTTCTAGACTTCCTTAGTGCTTCTCGACTACCTCCTGCTGTCTCGTGGTCGGTAGTTAGTTAGGTTGTCGGTCGGTAGTCGTATTCGTTCGTGTCATCGTTCTTGTAGTCGTTGTAGTTCGTGCGTGTTTGTTTGTGTAGGCAGTCGTCGTGTCATTCGTTCCATCATCCTTTGTTCGTTTGTTTGTTTAGTGTGTTCGTCATTTCGGCTGTGTGAGTTAGAGTTCTTTCGGTAGTTTATTTTTCTCCCCCCGTTTTGATTGATCTAGCTTTAGCTGAGCACCGGTAGCCTCAGTCTAGTCCCTGTGGAGAACACGACACTCGCCGCTATTTCAGTGGCAACCCGTGCACTTGCGGGTGTGCTATTTTTGCACGATCACTATGGCGTGAACTCGACATTCAACGTTGCTGATTTATCACCATTCTTCGGGGCTGATGATCTAGCGTCGAGGACGACGCCTTTTCAAGAGGGGGAGGATGATGAGGGCATCCCTACAACACTTTCTTCTCCTCCACCTTATGCTCATGATATACGCCTCAAGTTGTCGACTGGACCAATAACAAGAGCACGTGCCTAGAAATTACAATCTTAGGTGAACTTGCTCCTTAATGAATATGTCATTGATTTTAATGAGAATTTTATACTACCTAAAAACAATGTTTTACTTGTGCTCAGGTTTGAAGAGTCTGCGATGGATAGAGATCAAGGATATGCGGTCGTCATCCAAGGAAGCACAAGTCCACAGCATGAACAGTGATCGGCCCATGAATAGTGCCACGCATGAATAGCATCAGGCCGTGCTACAGTACCATGAACAGTATGCACTACAGTACCATGAACACCATGAACAGTACGTGCTACAGTACCCGGCCCATGACCAGTGCCGTGTTACAGTCACACGCGCGTGAATAGTGCCACATAGAAAATTTAGTGCTGAATAGTTCTTAGGCTAAGACTATATATTGAGGGGTAGACCCCCATTGTTGGGAGACCACATTTATGTAAAAGAATAGAACACAAGTTATTGCTTGTTGTTTCATAACAAAATTCATGTGAGGACTTCTGAGAGAGAATTAGGTGATCAATTGTTTGTTCTGCTTTTTAAGGTCAATTTTGCTTTTCCACTGGGAATTGAGGGCTTGGCGATCTTCGCTCGTGGTCTAGCGGCGATCATCCAGGTGCGTGTTGGAAAATATCCATAGAGCTGCAAGTTCGTGCACTGGCGCGTGGTGTACAGCTGAGCATTATTCATCCTCAAGCACTATTTATCCATGGTTCTACTCGAGAAGATCAGGCCACCCTGTATCAAACCTGGTTTGTAAAGTGGCCACCTCTAGGAGCATTGCGTTGGTGTTCCATATGCAAATAGTGCTTCCTTGGAGATAGTTAACCTGTAATTTATAAGCAATGGATTTGCTATATTGAATATTCGTAATATGTGTAACAGCAAGCAAACATTGCAGCAATAAGTCGCTATACAAAAGTAACTGTCAGATGGCCAAACAAAGGGAAAGGGTGGTGTGAGTACTTGTAACACCCCTATTTCTGGAACATTAGATTATCCTCGCAACTGCCTCGGACTGTTCAGCTACGAGTACTATAGATGAGTGTACACCATTACCAAGACAAGCTTAAGCATAAAAACCAAACTTTATTACAAAATTAAGGCTTAGCAGCCAAGTTTTACATAGTTGGGGTGTACAACCCAAAATTACATTTCAAAAGAAACTGCACAGGCAGGCCTGAGTATAGAATAAATCCTAACACCAGGCATCATCTATATCATAGAGCTCGGCATCGTCTTGATAAACTCCGTCATTTTCTTGACAAGCATTCTCTGTTTATGATTTTAGCAAGTATGACTACAACCAACCGTTTTTGTATATTCAGTATTTACTAGGGTTTATCAAAATGAATATGGCCATCAAATTGAACTGGGCTTTTTCGAGTGGTAGGATATAACTAGTATCAGGTCGTTCTAAACAGTTTTTGTACATAAGATAATAGTGCGTAAATAGCATAATGAAAGTACTGATAGGTACATAAATAAAGGAAATGTAGGTTCAACATGATCAAAAACAATGTGACTTGCCTTGCGGATTTACAACTCGATAATTTCGTATTTTTCTGTCTCTTGATCTTGAGCTTGATCCTTGGTTTCTCCTTCTTGAATTGGTTGCCCTTCAACGTCATGTGCTAGCGCAAAGCAAGGAAAATAATTTAATTCCAGGCTCGAAGATTTAAGCTAGGAATAAAGAAATTAAATAAAGAAATAAAAATCAAGAAAATTCAAATAAAATAGGTTTTTGGCTTTTAGGAGGGGCCAAAAGGTGAAATGGCTTGAAACGGTCAAATTGGGTATAAATTTGCATTTTCAGGTTTTGTGAACAGTAACGGGTCTGGGCACTATTCATTGCGGGTATTTACTATTCATTGCAGGCAGGGTACTGTTCACAACGGCCCGGGTTTTAGTGCTACTGGGTCGGACACTATTGCTTGCAGGTCAGCTTCAAGGACTAACGGGTCGGATGAACAGTAACTGCCTGTTATTGTTCATCTTCCACCTCTCGCGCGCACAGTACCCTAAAAATAGGGCAAAATGGTAGTGGCTTTAGGAGGCGTTCTAGGGACTTGCGACAGAATCTGGTACCATGGATGGACTCCTGGGGCCTAGAGGGTTCCATTTTTTAGGTCAGCAAGGACGGGGAAGGCAGCGTTTGCTGGCGGCGTGGTCAAGGAGTCAGAATGATGTTTGAGGGCATAGGAGCTATAGAGGGGATTATCCATGAAATTGGTGGCCATTTATCCATCTAGGGGTGGTCGGGATGGCTTGAGTTGTGACGGTTTGCACTGGGGAAGCTCCATGTGAGCTAGCCATGGTGAGGTAGCTTCGGCCAGCGGGGGATTCGATGACCGATGAGCTATGGGGCTTGGCTAGCTATGCCGCTACTTCGGTCGTGTTCCTGGGTTCATGAGGGAGCTACAGAAGCAGGCAATTGAAACCTTGGTTCCTGGGTTCTTTGTTCCAAATCCAGTAAATTAATAATCATTGTAACACTTTTACGCTTCCTCTCTGGTGAAGAACTCCATGCCAACATGGGGTTTCGCAGGTTGTGAGCTGACACAGTCTGCATCTTCGTCTTATCGATCCATTTCTTCATTGTCTGCATCTCTATCCCTTTGATCATTACTTGTGGCCAATAAAGCTTCTGCAAAGACATCATTTAATTCATTATCTTATGCTGCACCAATCCTATCCAAGGTCATGTCGACACCTTGACCATAGGCAGAATGACCTGCACGTACATCAAATGGACAAATTTTTAGCACGGACATCAAGTGAAACACTACAAGAAACACCAAACTAAAAGAATTTCAAATAGAATGAAGTCATGCATTTTGTCGAACACCGTGCATGCAAACAAGAATTTTTTGGGAGGGAGAAAAGCATGAATCTTGCTTGAGACATGATGGAGTAATAGGCTTGGGAGATTGATGACAACGTTTCCAAGAACGCCTGAGTTGAAGACGGTGATTGAAGCTGGCGATGAGAGGATTTGAAATGGATGAGGATGGCATTGCTCACGCTTCATGTGTGTGAATGGGAGAGGATGGCAGGGACGGGGTTTCAGCTAGGACGGTGTTGCTCGAGCTCTGCGCGTGCAATGCAGGAGGAAGGACGGTGCGGTGCGGGGATGAGGAAGGACGGTGAGGTTTTGCATGCCCCGAAGGGGAGGGTGTCGCTCGCGCTCACGCTCCGCGCGAGCGACGGAGGAGGAGGGCACAGTGTGAGGATGAGGAAGGACGGCATAGTGTGGGGATGAGGAAGGACAACGAGGTTTTTGTGCACGCTGAGGAGGATGGCACACTCGCTATACGCGGACGACAAAGGAGGGTGCGGTGTGGGGATGAGTAAGGACGGTGGCTGGACTGAGAGGATGAGCATACAAAGTAACTGCTTGTAGGAGGATGAGATGGACGGTTGGATGCTATACTATTTGGATAAGATCCGAACGGTGTAGCGTGTTGTAGTCGTTCTCTATTGAAAAAGGACATATAGGATACGCTAGGGTGCAAATGGGTCAGGTAATTCCTGTTCGATCTGGTACCGAATCTGGTTGGTACCAGATTCGGGAAGCGGGTTTAGTATCCAGTTGGATTCAGAGGTACTAGATAGTTTTATTCTGGTGGCCACCCACAAGGCCAGCAGCCAGCCCAGGCACCCAGCCCGTGGCCACCCACCGACCAGGCCATTAACTCCCGTTCTCTCCCCGTCTCTCGGCCACCCAATCACACTCCCGTTCTATATATATAGCCATATATATATACATATATACTCTAATCTAAAAAAAATTATAGATAACGAATCAATATAAACAATATCTATCCAAATTCAACTTGATTCCACACAACCCTCGTGCACCTCGTGCAGCCACAAAAGGGTTCCAGGATGCCAACCAGGTGCCATGTCTTCTTCACGTATTGGAATAGTAGAATACACAGCCCTCATGCAGCCAACCACGTGCCATGTCTTCACGTATCGGAAAAGGACATTGACTAGTAATACACTTCATGCAAACGGATTAGGAAACGGACAAGCTGATCAAATAGATCAATCTACCTGCTGCTACTAATTAGAGGTTCCTCCAAAGCCTCCATGTTAAGTAGGAGGTAAAAAGGCTATAAATTACCATATAAATCTAAGAAAAAAGGCTAGAAATTCTCACGTTACTAAAAAAAGAAAAAAAATCTCGCCCTACAATGACAGCATCAGAAAAAGAAAAGAAATCTAGCGCTTCATTGACATCATAAACCATAGTCATATTGGCATCCGAATATAAGTTCATGATACCACTGATTAGAAAAAAAATAATATAAAGCAAACAAAGATGAGCTGGTCCGATTCAAATACTACCATGCGTACAAAAAAAAACTGACTACACCTAACGTGCCAATATACATATATCGTACCATGCGTGTGGATTACTATATGTCTACAAGCCAGAAACAGAGAGAACAGCTGCGTGATGAGGCTCACAGAATCCATGGTGTGGCAAGAGTTCATTGACTAGAAACATTGTGATCGGCAACTATAATGACTACGTCAATTACTACGTACATCTCGACAAGCATCCTTGGTTGATGGCTAACAAGACTTGCGAAAGCATGATGAAGATGTGTCCCGATGATTAAATACAACACCTAATAGTGTTGGAAGCTCATGGACGAGGCCACCTTCGAGCAGAGGAAGACGAACGTACTTACAGTACTACATAACTCCATGCCCCCAAGCAATACGGGCAAGTCAAAGCAAGATAAGTATTTTTTTTATGTATCCATCTATATCTATAATCAAAGAACCAATTTACAAAGCGAGGTCTAAAGACAATTCTAGGGACACTAGCTAGATGGGACAGATCCTGAAGCTTCGTAATGCTTTAGCACAATCACAACGTAGTTTCTTGACACGTCTAAAATAGAACTCTACAATGTTACCATCTTTCTCACAAAAAGTGCAATGGTATGTGACCTTTTGAGGGGATCGTACCTACTGAAGTAGAAGTACCTACATTGATAGAAGGAGGCTTTTCAAATCCTGCAGACTTGAACACAATCTTAGTAGGCTTAGGAGGGGTGATCTCAAAACTTTCCACTCTCAACTATATTCACTACCTTAGGAGGATGACTCTTGGAATGCTCGTAGGAGTTGGAACCTAAATCTCTATTGGCTTTGCCAACCTTGGATTGATTTAGAATCAGTTTTAAGTTATTTTTCCCACTAGATAACTTTTCAAAGGTTTTCTACAAATAACCATCTTCTTGGCAAGGGTGACTCAAGACTCACAAGCTTAGCTCTTAATAGCTCTAGCATATTTTCCTTATGCACATCCACCTCTAGCTTCAAAGCCTCACAAGACACACTAAATGTAGATCAGCAAGTGATGAGAGTAGATCATTTATGAAAAGGTTCTCAAGTTGTTCATCGCTCATGGCTTAAAAATAAGACAAAGAAAAGCCAGAAGAAGCATTATCATAAGAAGTGCCATTCTTGAGAGGATCAGCCACAAGAACCATTGTCTGCAGACTTTTAGATTTCTTGGCTATGACACCCATCTCATGGGTCTTAAGGCATGAATATAACTTATCCACAACCACAGTTGCCAAGTTCACCTTGTCACTGATGGATGTAACTTTTATCTCCCAAACACTCATGTCAAGAGCACTCAAAACATGAGTCATATTGTCAGTATTAGCATAGGTCACACCAACAGACCTCAGATCGCTTAGGATCTTGTGGAATCTGCTAAACAAGGAATCGATGGACTCTCTAGGTTCCATCTTCAGCTTCTAGTAGTCCCTTTGAACCAACTCTCACGCACTGATGTTCCCTCATGGTAATCAAAGAGGGTTGTCTAGATCTCATATACAGATGCAAGATGAGCTACTCGATTGAACTCAAATCTTCTTAAGCCTTGGATCAGAAAGTTGTGGCCTTAGCATTTGCCTCAACCTCAACTGACTGAGCAACATTGAGAATAGCGTCATTGCCAGACACAACAAAATGGCTAAGCCTTGAGCCTCGATGTACATCACCACTCGTGTCTACCAATAGGGATAGTCACTCCTATCAAAGATAGGAGGCTTGTTGTTATACCTCTTTGTGTAGAATCGGATATGGCAACAGAGGGGGGGGGGGGTGAATGGTGCCTCTTAAAAATTTGCCCCCCAAGTATCCACAAAACTTCTCCTCTCCAAAAGCTACAAAAGGTAGGAAGAAAGAGAGTTCATGCTCACTAGCACCTCAAACATACAGAGGAGAAAATGATACATAAAACAACAGAGAAGAAACAAAGTGCCCAGCACAGAAACAAAGAATAGCAATAGCAACCTCAGTAGGCCGGTCAGACCGCACTTGACATACCGGTCAGACCGCCTAGGCGCCGCCGGTCTAACCGCCCATGGATGGTCTGACCACTGGTGACCAGCCGGTCAGACTGCTGCTATAACGCCGGTCAGACCACCGCTTTATGGCCAGTCAGACCGCTAGGGTTGGCGGTCTGACCGCCATGGGAAATCCGGTCTGACCGGCCCTAATTCATGCAGAGGCAGAAAAACAGAAAGCAGCCAACTGAAAAAAAACTGAAGAACTGAGTCTTGCTGATTTCAAAGGAATTTGAGAAATGCTTCTGATCTTCTCATGCCATAACAGCAAGAACTTGATCTAAACATCATTGGGACCTTAGGAATCAAGAGAAATCATCAAGAGAGCTAGGAATCAAGATTTTGACAAAAAAATCTGAAACTTTGACAGAGAATGAGCTAATTTCCAAATTACTTATTATTCTCACATCTTTTGCTCATGAACTTTTGCAATTAGCTAAGCAATGACATGAGGACTTGAAAACCCACATCTGGTCACAACCTATTGAAGGGAAATCAGAAGATTCAACCAAGCCCTACCTTCAAACCCTAGCTACAAAGAAAAATAGAGGAAACTGACGAAGAGTGAAAAGAGTGATTCTTTGATTCAATCATTTTGCTCTAGGAACTAATTGACCAAATGGTCTTGAGACATATTCCCATCACAGAGCAATCCCAAAAACAATCTCTCCAAACAAGATTTACTCAAATCAAAAGAATCAAACAGAGAACAGCAGAAAACAGAAAGGAACTGAAGCTCATGATAACTCGAATGGATTCATCTCTGGGAATGATTACATAAGGTTTACAACCACTCACTACGTCCCCATATGTAGTTGATAACAAGGAGAACACACACTACATGCTTCTCACTGGAAGAACCCTCTCGCAGGAGACACACAGAGCACACTGCTCGCTCTCTTCCTTCTACTCAGCTCAAGCACGCACAGGCCATTGCTTGCTTCATTCTGCACTCCCCATTCCCTTTGCTAAATAGAGGGACTCCCATCCTCAATTAGCAAATCAAGAAGTGTCATCCCTCTTCCACTCCATGCCTCTCATCCAAATGAGACAAGGGTCAAACCCTTTCCAGGAAATGGAGGGAAACCACCCACTTGAGTCAAATCTCCAATTTGCTCCTCAAGCGCCTTCCCGGAAGCTTCCCGCAACCGGCACTTTGACCGTCTGGACCTCGACTCCTCCCTGAGTCTAGTCCCGGTCCACTCCGCTGCACACGACCGTACCCGGCATCCTGACCGTCTGGACCTCAGCTCCTCCCTGAACCTAGTCCCGGTCCACCTCGTCGCTGCTGTCGCGTCCACCTGACATCGACCGAGACCTCCGACTCCACCTGAGTCTAGTCCTGGTCTGTTCCGTCACACATGACCGCAACCGACATCCAACCGTCTGAACCTCCAACTCCTCCCTGAGCCTAGTCCCGGTCCTCTCGTCGTTGCCCGTCATGTCCATCACCAGTAGCTCCAGCTCGGATTCCTCGTCTCCCGACTCGCAACCACCTCAGTAGCCTCGATCATCTTCGGCATCATCGACCGTTTGGACCTCAACACCTCCTGTGCCTAGTCCCGGTCCTCCTCGCCTCACCATGACCTAGCTCCGAAGTCCTGCAGTCACACAGACAAGCAAACCGTCACATAGCACCGCATGAAACAACATAATCAATAATAGCATAAATGAAAGGTACTCAACCCTAGAATACCCAGAACAAACTCAAACTCTCTAAATCAATTGTCAATTACTCATCACAAACATGGGGATACCTCCACATAGTGTCTCAATCTCCCCCTTGATGAGTATACTGACAAACACAGAAAAAGCGCATAAAGTTGAGTTTGTTTGAAAGTCATACATGGTCCAGGAGAAAGACAATGACGCTAATGACCATGTTGACAAAAGGAGCAAAAGAAAGAGCAAGTTTTCCTCAAAAGCTCCCAAAGCTCCCGAAAAGAGGCTTTTTCTCCAATATTCTCCTCTTTTGGCAATAAAATCATCAAGATGCAAAAGAGAGAATATAGCATGGTGTGAGAGTGAATATTATTCATGCTAAGCAAATAGAGCCATGAAGATTATCCGAAATGACTATCAAGTATTACACCAAGCCATAACACATATAAATGCTATCAAGATCATAACAAGATATGCATAATCAAACCAAGCCACATAAGTAATAATATGAAAATTAGATAAATTTCTTAGCATGTTAAGCCAATCAAGAGTATAGTCTAGCTAAAGGTATCCAAGGATGATGCAAGCCATGTCAATAATTTAAGTGGAACCAAGAAGCTAGAATTGAGTCAATTTACAGTGCTATGCTTGATCGTGCAAAAATAGCACACCCGCAAGTGCACGGGTTGCCACTGAAATAGCGGCGAGTGTCGTGTTCTCCGTAGGGACTAGACTAAAGCTACCGGTGCTTAGCTAAAGCTAGGTCAATCGAAACGGGGGAGAAAACTAAACCTAAAACGACTACCAAAGTAACCGAACGAAAGAACGGAGGACTAGAAGCAAGGAGGGGGTCGAGATAGCAAGGGGAAGAGAACGGTCGCCGGCTAGCTAAATTGTGCGCTCAAACATCACGGGAACTAACACTGACGACTGCACAAGCACACGACAGAGCCTACACAACAACACAGACACACACTCAAGTCACTAACCTAACATCACATTAAGATTGCACTGTTTCACAGCATGACCACAACTCATAATTGAAGATTAACATTCACAGTGCAATAGATCAACATCCACAATTCACCATCACACCCACATAGCACAATCTCAAAATAACGAGCACAGATCATAAAGCATCAATAGGGAATTAATAGCATGAATAGTAATTGAGAACAGCAAAGAGGTAAAGGGAGAAGAATTTGGGGATGAACCGAAGAAGGAGACGTAGCAGAGGTGGTGATGTCGGCCGGCACCGTCGATGGAGAGGAGATGCAGCCGGTGATGGAGCAGATGAGATGGTGGCGGCCGGCGGTGGAGTTGGCGGCGATGTGGATCTACAAGGGTGGCGCTCGATGTGGAGGAAGGAGCCGGAGAGGGGAAGATGAAGACGCCGTAGGTGTCGGTGCTGAAGGGGAAGCAGTGGAGATGCGGAGACGGGGCGGAGGTGAAGGGGAAGCAGCACGGAGGAGATGCGGCGGTGCATGGGAAATGGCGCGCCGACGGATCGGGTGGATGCAGTGGGCGTGGCAGCGTGCGGGTGGTTCAGAGGAAGAGAGAGGCGCGGTGGAGGAAATGGGTTGGCCGGAGCTAGGGAAGGAGAGGAGCAAGGGGTGGCTGGTGGCGCGGTAGGGAGAGCAAACAAGGGAGGCGGCCGGTGGATCTGGAGAAGGGGGAGCTGTGGTTGGCCGGAGGGAGTAGAGAAGGGAGGAGAGAGGCGGAGGAGAGAGGTAGGGCGGTGAAGCTTGGTGGCGCGGAGAGGGCGGTGGCGGGCCGGATGTGGAGAAGAAGCGGCCCGAGAAGAGGTGAGGCTCGGCGGCCGTTGTGGAGAGAGGCGGCAGAGAAAGGTGCTGTGGGGTGGAAGAGCGGGAGAAGAAGGGTGCGCAGTGGATGCAGACGGGAGTAGGCGGGCGGCCACCGGCGAGATGGCCCGGCCTCGCCGGCGCCGTGGCTGGAGAAGAAGGGGGAGGAAGCAAAGGGGGCGATGGGAAGAAGGAATACCGGGCTCGGGTTTCTCACAGGCGGCGACTGGTGTTTTGAGGAGATTGGGGTTTTGGCAATTTTGTAGATTAGACCTCGAAGAATTTAGGGTTTACAAAGAGGTCCTTCCTCATTAGTGTTTTCTTTTGTTTTGGCCCTCGGAAACTCTGATTTCTTCGCGGTTTGATCCTACGCATTCGTGATGAGGTGTATATTTGTACAGAGTAGTTCCGGAATGCCAAATTTGTCATTTATGCACCTCGTACGCGCCGGCCTGCAGAAAAATATATAAAAATGTAAAATGGTCCATTTCGAGCAATTAAATATAGGAAAAGTATGTAAATGATGATAAATGGTCTTAAAATGCGAAAAATAATGGGGTAAAATGATAGCTAAATATATGTAAAAATGACGCATGTCATATCCCCAAGCTTAAAACTTTTACTTGTCCTCAAGTAAATAGCATGATATTATCGAACCCGGACAACAAGTCATGATGGTAAAAGACTAGTTAAATGCATGTTAAGCCAAGAAGCATATAGCAATGTAAAATGAGATTGTCTAACTCGTGTTTTGAGGACCATCCAAGATGAGAATGAATATTCAAGCAAAGATGCCAAAGTGATAACTATAGCATTTGACCGAATCAAGTTACACACAAGTGTCAAAATGCACTAAGTGATCGCATGAATCCAACCAAAATTGTAAAGCATCGGAACTAGGTATAACATCAAGAATGAACATAGCAAAGAGTCATGCTAAGACATATGCTATTTGAGAAAAAGAGACTAATACTTGCATGATATTTATGAAAAAGCCCACACTTGAGCCATGATACCTTAATTTTTTTGATGATTTTAAACAAGTTATAAACACACACATTGGGCACAAGTGCCGCTTATTCCAACCCTTGGGCTAGCTAGCTAGCCACTTATTCACACTCACACTTCACTTGGGCAAAACTTTGCCACTTATTCAACACATTTTCAAACCAATGTGACATAGTCACTTATTCCACACACTCACACGTTTCATCACAAATTTTTCTTTTTTAAGATTAATCATCTTTAACCGGTTTTCATTAATGCTAAGTAACACGTGTCCCGAGACATGGATACCTAGATAAATCAACCAAGTTATTGGCTCAAGATAGGACTACCCCTTTCACAAATTTTACATTCAAGCAAAGTATCAATATCTAAAATAACATATGCCAAAGCATGAACCTAAGATATAATCATTCAAGAGGCGATGACTAGAACCAATTCAATCTGTAAATGGTTAAAATACATGTGTAACTCGCAATGAATCAAATGCTATATGATCACAAGGTTTCTAAGCACATCAAGGATAATAAACAATACTCAAGCTCTACAATATAATGCCAAGTGACTTAAGACATACAAGGAACTAGTAACGATATAGCTCAATTAAGAAAATTTCGACATGACCTTTCTTGATTAATCATAGCATGGGCTCACATGGACAAGATATACAATCAAGCATAACATGAGAGCAATGGTAAAGGCCATATATCATCACATAAGCATAATATGAAGCACAAGAATGACCATATATCATCAACTACACGACAATAAGCTCAAATGCTCACAAATATAATACAAACATGCTAGAACATCATCCATACACATACAAGTCCTCCCCCAAGCTTAAATTGAGCAATGAGTCAAGAATGCGCTTAAAAGGGTAAGAAACAGCTCACCGGGCATATATGATGTAGTGGAAGTAGACGAAATATCCCATAGCTTCGCGCACGTACAAGGATGAGGATCTAACACGGGACCTGAAATAAAAAAGAAAGAAAAGAAACCAACAAAAACTAACAAAAGGAATGGAAATAAAAAGATAAAATGATGCTCATTTGGATGTAGCGGGAGGAGGGCCAAGGACGGGACATGGAAAAGGCACATGTCCGCCCTCCTAATGAAACAGCATGCCTCAAAATCCACCTGGATCCCAAGGGATATCGACTCGAGCCAAGTCTACTCGTAGTCGATGGTACACAAGTGAAACCCTACAAATAACCTCAAAAATATGGCAAGTATATGTGATAGGGTAGACACCCTCTAAGTCATCAATGGAATATCCAATCACGTAAGCATATCGATAAGGTACATCATGAGGATTATAAGTGAGATAAGCACAATCAGTAATAGAACATGTCTCGCCAGGGCCAAGGAAATCAAACTTGAGGTGGTCGGAGAAGAGTTTCCATACTACCTGAAGTGTTGGTGAAGTAGAGTGTACGGTAGTAGAAACCTCTAGAGGGGCGATGTCGACGAAGGAAGTAGCTGATGGTGGATCAATAGAAATGTGCTCCTCCTCAACATCGGAAGCAGCCCTCTCATCAAGATGTGGAACCTCAGAACTCAAAAGCACATCCATAATGAACTTGTCATCATCTGGCACAAAGCTCTCATCATCTAAATCTAGCTCATCACAACTCAAGAGTGGATCTACCGCAAAATCATCCTCATAGTCAGGAGTGAAACAATCATCATCGGGAGGTAGGTCCTCATCATCTAGCTTAGTGTCAACATAAGGATCATCAGAGGGAAGCACTGAGTCTGGCAAAACGGTGTCTATGCAACTGACCGTATGCTCAATAGGACACGGAGATGTCTCTAGCACAAGCTCATCAACCTCATCTATCTTGTAGCACTGACTAGGGGACTGAGTAGATGGCTTCTTATGGTGACGGCGTGGATGGTATCTCGAAGCTGTAGGCTGACTCTGCTGAAGCACGGGTGGAGTAGGTGGAGTAGGCTCAACCAAAATCATACCGCTCTCCATGGTGACAGACTGGTAGTGAGCTAGACAACTCGAGTAAGACTGTGAGGATGCCAAACTGTCACAACGGGAGGTCAAAGTGCGCATAGCCTCTCTAAGATCATGCAATTGGGTCAGCAAAGTCTTCACACCACATAACTGTGACTCCAAATGAGATGTATGCAAAACAGACAGCTCGGGACTATAAATCTGATCATGATGAAGAGTAGGTAACTGCTGAGGGGTAGGAGTAGAATGAAAACTATAGTGGTGTGATGAGAGAGAAGGCTGCGGCTGACTAGAGCTCAAACTATACTGATCCATCTGAGGAGAAGGTGCATCAACTCTAGCTACCAAAGAATCTGAACCGGGCTTTTCATTGTACCACTGGGACTGATGGAAAGCCAGTTTCTCAATAAGAGTGAATGCGTCATCAAGTGTCTTGTTTGTGATTGCTCCACCAGCTGCTGCATCAACTAAAGATCGTGTGGCACATGTCAAGCCTATGTAGAAGATCTGCAAAACAAGCCATCTCTCTAGACCATGATGGGGACATTTCCTGAGCAAAGCCTTGTATCGCTCCCAAGAATCATACAAACTCTCTCCATCAAGCTGAGCAAAACTGAAGATCTAATCACGGATCTCAAACTGTCTGGATAGCGGAAAATATCTCTCCAAGAAAGCACATGACAGCCGATCCCAAGTGAATGACCTCGATGGCAAAGAGTAAAACCAGGTACGAGCACCATCTCGAAGAGAGAATATGAATAATCTGCATCTGATAGTGTCTCGAGAAACCCCATGGTACTTAATAGTATCAAAATACTCTAAGAATGTGCGAATGTGCTCATAAGGGTCCTCGCTGGGTAATCCTCCAAAACGGGTCTCCTGAACCAAGGCAATCAGATCAGGTCTCAACTCAAAATCATCGACCTCAAATGCCGGCAAAACCGGCCCTGACATAGCACTCTGACTACTCAGAGCCCAAAGATCATGAACTAGTGCCATATCCTCAATATAAACCAATAATGATCACCCTGTGGGACAAGATGAGAAAAACCACAAAAAGAAGTAGAAATAGCTATGACAAGGGTTAGGGGTTAGCGATATATATCACAAATATGAACAATGAAAATATGAAAGACAGGTCAGCACAAATACAAAACAAACAAACGAAAACAAACGACCTAGTCTATAGCCTAACACTGTCGCTCTAAGCTAATCCCCGGCAATGGCGCCAAAATGCTTGATCGTGCAAAAATAGCACACCCGCAAGTGCACGGGTTGCCACTGAAATAGCGGCGAGTGTCGTGTTCTCCACAGGGACTAGACTAAAGCTACCGGTGCTCAGCTAAAGCTAGGTCAATCGAAACAGGGGAGAAAACTAAACCTAAAACGACTACCAAAGTAACCGAACGAAAGAACTCTAACCCGCACGATCAAAACGACGAATGAACTAAACGATCAAAGGACGACGGGACGAACGACCGCACGAAAGGACGCCGTACGATCGAACGAACGACACGACGACTGACTACAAACGAACACGACTACCAACCGACGACCTAACTAACTACCGACTGCTAGACAGAACGAGGGAGTCGAGAAGCACTGGAGGAGTCTAGAAGCACGGAGGGAGTCGAGAGAGAACGAGGCAGAAAATGGTCGACAGCTAACTAGACGGTGGCGGCACAGGACAACACAACAAAGAACTACAAACGACTACACGACCTTGCTAACGAACAACCGCGCAAAGAAGAAAGGGGGAGATCGAGAAGCAACAAGAGAGGACTAGAAGCAAGGAGGGGGTCGAGATAGCAAGGGGAATAGAACGGTCGCCGGCTAGCTAAATTGTGCGCTCAAACATCACGGGAACTAACACTGACGACTGCACAAGCACACGACAGAGCGTACACAACAACTGAACACAGACACACACTCAAGTCACTAACCTAACATCACATTAAGATTGCACTGTTTCACAGCATGACCACAACTCATAATTGAAGATTAACATTCACAGTGCAATAGATCAACATCCACAATTCACCATCACACCCACATAGCACAATCTCAAAATAACGAGCACAGATCATAAAGCATCAACAGGGAATTAATAGCATGAATAGTAATTGAGAACAGCAAAGAGGTAAAGGGAGAAGAATTTGGGGATGAACCGAAGAAGGAGACGTAGCAGAGGTGGTGATGTCGGCCGGCACCGTCGGTGGAGAGGAGATGCAGCCGGTGATGGAGCAGATGAGATGGTGGCGGCCGGCGGTGGAGTTGGCGGTGATGTGGATCTACAGGGGTGGCGCTCGATGTGGAGGAAGGAGCCGGAGACGGGGAAGATGAAGACGCCGTAGGTGTCGGTGCTGAAGGGGAAGCAGTGGAGATGCGGAGACGGGGCGGAGGTGAAGGGGAAGCAGCACAGAGGAGATGCGGCGGTGCACGGGAAATGGCGCGCCGACGGATCGGGTGGATACAGTGGGCGTGGCAGCGTGCGGGTTGTTCAGAGGAAGAGAGAGGCGCGGTGGAGGAAATGGGTTGGCCGGAGCTAGGGAAGGAGAGGAGCAAAGGGTGGCTGGTGGCGCGGTAGGGAGAGCAAAGAAGGGAGGCGGCCGGTGGATCTGGAGAAGGGGGAGCTGTGGTTGGCCGGAGGGAGTAGAGAAGGGAGGAGAGAGGCGGAGGAGAGAGGTAGGGCGGTGGCGGGCCGGATGTGGAGAAGAAGCGGCCCGAGAAGAGGTGAGGCTCGGCGGCCGTTGTGGAGAGAGGCGGCAGAGAAAGGTGCTGTGGGGTGGAAGAGCGGGAGAAGAAGGTGGCGCGGTGGATGCAGACGGGAGTAGGCGGGCGGCCACCGGCGAGATGTCCCGGCGTCGCCGGCGCCGTGGCTGGAGAAGAAGGGGGGAGGAAGCAAAAGGGGCGACGGGAAGAAGGAATACCGGGCTCGGGTTTCTCACAGGCAGCGACTGGTGTTTTGAGGAGATTGGGGTTTTGGCAATTTTGCAGATTAGTCCTCGAAGAATTTAGGGTTTACAAAGAGGTCCTTCCCCATTAGTGTTTTCTTTTGTTTTGGCCCTTGGAAACTCTGATTTCTTCGCGGTTTGATCCTACACATTCGTGATGACGCGTATATTTGTACAGAGCAGTTCCAGAATGCCAAATTTTTCGTTTATGCGTCTCGTTCGCGCCGGCCTGCAGCAAAATATATAAAAATGTAAAATGGGCCATTTCGAGCAATTAAATATAGGAAAAGTATGTAACTGATGATAAATGGTCTTAAAATGCGAAAAATAATGGGGTAAATTGATAGCTAAATATATGTAAAAATGACGCATGTCGCGCTACAAGTTCAAGAATTAATCATTTGTTCAAGGACTTTAGTCTTTTTGTGTAGTTAAGCAAATTTAGCATAATTGACATATTTTTCTTTGAAACTCATGGTTGTTTCCAACCAAAATTTTAGTCTTGTGCTAGATCTCAAGCCTTATGCGACCACTCCAAGCAAGAAGCTTAAGGAGATGATCTTGGTCATCCAAAACTCCCCCTGAGTTCATGCTTAGTGCAATGGCAAGCAGTCTCATGAGAAAGAATTAGTGAGACCAGTTCTTTCGCACACAAAAGAGATCTTTTTGCTTTCTTAAACAGTTGTACTAACTCATGCTTCATCAAGAACCTATCATAGCTCAATCTAAAGCTCAATAAAGATTCAAGACTCAACTCAGCCTATTTGACATGGCATAAATCATAAAAGGATAACTAAAGATAGACTAGTGTCGAGAGCTAGCAAGACATGTCTTAATTCAAGTTGTGCATGTTTAATCAACTTATCAATGGCAAAGGCTTGACGACACATATAAAGACATGATAAATCTAGCAATTAAGCATAAGTCATGGCAAGATGTAATGCATTGTAAACATGTCATATAAGGATAATAGACAAGGCTTCATGTAGTTATATTACAATGCAGAATGCTGAAATGCAAGACAATCCAGCTCCCCCTCAACATGTGATGCATTTTTAGTTCAAGTTGAGTTATGTTAATATTGATCTGTTCTCTCCGATACCTATAAAAGCTATGAAGAAGACGATTTATGCTTTCTGGAAAACTATACTAACAAAAACTTCACTGAAGAAATGCACTTGGCCGAAGGCAGACTGATGCAAGAAAAATTGAAACTAACTGAAAAATGCAAGGAAGAGCACATAGCAGGAAAGAAGACTTGAGAGCAGTCCAGGGCTGTCAGAACTGAAGGAATGATTCGGACCAAAATAGAAAAGCCAATTAAGAAATTGACTGATCACTGAAGAAGCAAAAAGCAGACTAACATATATTTCTCTGAAGAAACAAATCAGATCGGAAGCAACAAGTTCTGATCTGGATTTGCCGAAAGAACTATAAAGACCAAAAGCCACTGACTAGCTTGACCGAAAACTAAAACAGCAGCTGGAAGCAGTCTGAAGAAGGGGCCAAGAGAACCGAAAGCAGACTGAAATCCAAAAAACAGAACAAAGACTAACCAACCGAAAACAGAAACTGCAGCAAAAAATAAAGACAGAAGAGAAAAGCAATCCGAAAGAAGGGAAAAATAAAAAATAGTCCGACACCACAGAAGAAACTGATTGACTCCTGCCTGTACAGTAAATACTGAGGATAGAGGGAAACAGATAAAAGATCGAACGATCCTTGAGCTTCTTAGATCAAAAGGACAGAACTTCAAGCTAAATATTCTACAAACCTCAGGGAGAGAAAAATCAAACCAAAAGAATGGCTTGGCTGAAAATCTGACAAAGAAGCACCTGTTCGACTGAAAGAACTGAACTTCTGTATATCAAACAGGAAACCCCAAATTCAGACATTCGGTCTAGAGCAGACAGGGCTACCAAATCAAAGAAAGTTGTACCTAAGCAGAGGAACTGAAGGAGAAATTGATTGACTGGAAAATCTAGGAAATGCTAAATTGCCGAACAAAGATTGAGAGCAAAAACTAGATTGCTCTGCCTCCAGAAACAGTGAACCCTACAAAATAGAGGAAGTTGCTCCCAGAAATATGATTTTTGCAAATCTTGAGAGCCTATCATCTTTTGGTTGAGGAAATTAATTTGTAGCTAGTGGTCAACCTCTGAAGACAAAAATAGAATAGGAAGAGGGCCTTCCCAGCCGAAACCACCAAGAACCATAGTTCCTCTGTCTATGAAAAGGTAAACCCTAGAAATTGAGAAACAGAGGAAGCTCTAGCGCAGAACAGAAAAATGCAATAAGTCTTTGATTCATCCTTTTACTCTTGTAAATAGAGTGCCCAAATGACCTTGAGGATTTCCCACTTAGAGGAAGAAGGATTCAGCTACCTGAGCAAAGAATCATCATCAAACCATTGCAACCAGAGAAGAACAGAGAGCTACAAATGAGAGAAACTAAAGAACAAAGAAATACAATAATCCAAAATAGCTCAAGCACTAGGGTTCTCAAATGGATTCATAGAGAGGAATGATTACATGATTGAGTGTCTACAGCCCTCTCACTACATGGTTCACAACCTGGGCTCACAACGTAAGAACTCACATCCTGTAAGCACTCACACACACACACAAGCAGAAAACACTCTTCCTTGAGCTCACATAGAGAAGAAAGAACACAACTCTACAACTTGAGCTATCCTGCACTGCCAACTCCCAATAACTAAATAGAGGAGCTCACATCCTCAAATAGCAAATCAAGAATTGCAGTCCAGAATGCACTCCCAACACCTCACACAAAGCAAGGAACCAAAACAACCGGGATTGGAGGGAAACCAAACATGGCTCCTCCAAACCCTAAACCCTCTCTTCCACTAACGGGTCTCCAACCCGTTGTCTTCAACTGAAACCGCTTGCATTTTGCAACCTTGCGCATTTTACCGAAATGCCCCTGTCGCACCTTCCTGGATGCTTCCTCTTCTCTCGTTGTTGACGCCTCGCAACCACTTCGAGTCCTCGTCGTCTTCAGCATCTCCCGACCGCTTTGACCTCAGCACTGTCCGTGCCTAGTCTGGTCATCCCATGCCTCGCCACGACTCCACCTCAAAGTCCTGCATCCATCACAGACAAGAAACCATCACATAGGACCGCTCGAAATAATATAATCAACATTAGCATCAAAAGAAGTTACTCAAGCATAAATACCCAAATGGACCGATCGAGAAAAAGAACAAGTGACCTAAGCACGTCCGACCGCATTCTACCAAGTCCAACCGAACTAGACTGCGCCATGCACCGACTTGGTGCGAACCAACCAAATCAAACTCAAACTTTCCAGAACACGAGTCAATTACTCATCACAAACATCGGGACACCTCCACGTGGTCTCTCAATCTCCCCCTTGATGAGTATATTGACAAACACAGAAAAAGCATAAAGTTGAGTTTGTTTTGAAAGTCATACATGGTCTAAAAGAAGAACAAAGAGACTCAAGACCATGTTGACAAAAGGAGCAAAAACAGAAAGAACAAGTTTTCCTCAAAAGCTCCAGAAATTGGCTTTTTCTCCAATATTCTCCCCCTTTTGGTAATAAAATCATCAAGATGCAAAGGAGAGAATAAAGCATGATGTGGGTGAAATGACTGAATATTATTCATTCTAAGCATTTGGAGCCATGAAGAGTATCCAAAATGACCTTTTAAGTATTACACCAAGCCATAACGCATATGAATGCTATCAAGATCATGACAAGATATGTATAATCAAGCTGAACCAAATAAGTCATAATCTGAAAATTAGTCGAATTTCTTAGCATGCAAGTTATCCATGATCATAGTCTAGCTAGAGGTATCCAAAGATGATGCAAGCCATGTCAATAATCTAAGTGGAACCAAGAAGCTAGAATTGAGGCAATTTAGAGTGCTACAAGTTCAAGAATAAATCATTTGTTCAAGTACTCGATCTTTTTGTGTAATTAAGCAAATTTAGCACAATTGACATGTTTTTCCTTTAAAAAATCTCATGGTTGTTTCCAACCAAAATTTTGTTTTAGTCATGTGCTAGATCTCAAGGCTTATGCGACCACTCCAAGCAATAAGCTTAAGAAGTGATCTTGGTCAACCAAAACTCCCCCTGAGTTCATGCCTAGTGCAATGGCAAGCAGTCTCATGAGGAAGAATTGGTGAGATCAGTTCTTTCGCACAAAAGAGATCTTTTTTGATTTTACTGAATTTAGTGTAAGAACAAGAAGTTAATAAAAACTCATGCTTCATAAAAAACTAGCATAGCTCAATCTAAAGCTCAATAAAGATTCAAGACTCAACTCAGCCTATTTGACATGGTATGAATCATAAGTGGATAACTAAAGACAGACTAGTCTCAAGAGCTAACATGACATGATTTAATTCAAGTTGTGCATTTTTAATCAACTTATCATGGCAAAGTCTAGACTACACATATAAAGTCATGATAAATCTAGCAAATTAGCACGGATCATGGCAAGATGTAATGCATTGATTCATGTCATATAAGGATAATAATCAAGGCTCCATGTAGTTATATTACAATGCAGAATGAAATGCAAGAAAATCCAGCTCCCTCTCAACATGAGATGCAACTTTAGTTCAAGTTGAGTTATGACAAAATTAAATTCTAGCATACCCAAATGAACTCCCCTTGAACCAAAGCAATAAAGCAAGAAGCTAGCAAGAAAATAAGAAAAGGCAGTCCTTAAAGCATAGATAAGATATAGAGGATACTAAGGTCATACTGACTCTCATCTAACCCATATAACTCTAGGACTATCAGCTGATCTTCTAACACACTAAGGAGCAAACACGTTCCCTGTCTACCCAAGGGTGGCCCAACCCTTGCTAGAACCTATAAGAAGTGAGTAAGCTCAACCTAGTGAGAAGAGAAACAGCTAATAAGCAGCATCCTAGATCCACAAGATGAGAGGAAGAAATCTAAGCATCTAGACAAGAGAACCACTCTAATCTATGCTAGAAGGACTAACCTGAATGCACCCTCATGCAATGCAACAAAGAGAGACAGAAGCATATAAGTAAGATAAAACATAAAGCACAAAGCTCCCCCTCACAACAATCCATATGGACAGACCACCCCAAGCTCTCCCCGCAAGGCTGAAAACCTAGAGCTATCCAACGGCTTGGTAAAGATATCAACCAACTGGTGGTCACTCTCCACAAACTGGAGCACTATGTCACCCTTCTCCACATGGTCTCTAAGGAAGTGATATCTGATATCAATGTGCTTAGTCCGGGAATGCTGCACTGGGTTTTGGCAAGTTAATAAGTGTTATCACAAAAAAGTGGAACACTGTCTATAACTAACCATGCTTCTGTACTCTTTTTGATCAACTGGCTCGCCATCCTCATCTGGATCAAGTGAAGCTGATGATGCCATCGAAGTTGACACCGGCTTGCCATCACTCATATCAAAGCGTCTCAGGACGTCTCGTGTGTACTTGCCCTGATGCAAGAAGGTACCCTCCTGAGTCTGCTTGATCTGAAATCCAAGGAAGAATGTCAACTCACCCATCATGCTCATCTCAAACCCATGACTCAACAGATAGGACTTAAGACTCTCATACCAAGCTCTAGGGGCTTGCTTAAGTCCATATAGGGCTTTGGAAAGCTTGTAGACATGGTTTGGGTATTTGGGGTTCTCGAAACCTGGAGACTGCCTAACATAGACCTCTTCCTCAATAAACCCATTGGGGAAGGAACTCTTTATATCCATCTGGTAAAGCTTGAAGCCCTTAGATGCTGCGAATGCAAGCAAGATCCTAATGGCCTCTAGCCTAGCTATAGAGGCAAAGGTCTCCTCAAAATCTACGCCCTCAACCTGGGAGAAACCCTGAGCTACCAATCTAGCCTTGTTTCGAATGACTACCCCATCCTCACTCTGCTTGTTTTTGAACACCCACTTGGTACCTATGACATTATGACCTCTAGGGGGCTCAACAAGCGACCAGATCTTGTTTCTCTCAAAGTTCTCTAACTCCTCATGCATGGCATTGACCCAAGACTGATCAGAGAGAGCGTGACTAACATCCTTGGGCTCGAAAGAGGCAACGAAGGCAGAGTGGAGACAGAAGTGAGACATGCCAGACTTTGAGCGTGTGACATGCTCAAAGAGATCTGCAATCATCTGCTCTGAAGGATGATCTTTTTGGATATGATGGGGAGGTCCTAGATGAGAAGAAGTAGTGGCCTCTACCTCATGAGTTGACGAGGTAAGAACATAGCCAATAGCTCCAAAAAAAAGGCGGAAGGAATGGGCTGATCTCCACGAGGTGCGGTGGAAGAGGCAGGTGTAACATCCCAAAAATCCAACTCTGAAAAAAAATTAATTTAAAATTAATTATTTTAAAGTATTTGGATTTTATTTGGCTTTTGTTTGGTTTTCTGAATTTTCTAGAGTTTAAAACCTATTTTTAAAATTTAAAAAGTATTTTAAAGTATGAAAATTAAATACCAACATTAGTTGGAAATAATTTTATTATGTCCAAAATATCTCCAGGAGCTTCTGTGAATATTTTTGGAATTTTTGGAGGTATTTTCATATTTTTTTGAGGCCTAAATAATTTCCTAGCCTTTTCGGAAAATCAAAATCAAATTCTAAAAATAAAAATCCAAAACCCTCCCTCCAGCCGACGCGTGGACGGCCCAGATCTGCCCACGTCGCCGCCCGGTTTAATCCTGGCCGCTCTCCCCTCTCCCTCCGCCAAGCGGGCCCGGCCCGTCAGCCAGTCCCGCCTTCCCCTCCCCTCGGGCCGACACGTGGCCAGACCGATGCGCGCCACGCCATCCCGCAGCCCGATCCGCCTCCGGGCCACATGGCTACGATCCGCACCGCCCGCTCACTCCCTCCTCTCTCTCACTGTGCGCGGGTCCCTCCTGTCAGGCCCGTCGTCTACCCCGCGCCACCTTCCTTTTTCTCCCTCCCTCTTTCCTTCTTTGCTCTGGCCGACCGAGCCCGCGTGGAATCTGGCCATCACTCGCCGCTCCTCTCCGGTTTGGAAACCGCCACGACCAAATCCCCCTTATGCCGCGCCCCTTTCCTTCCACGCCCCGTCCTCCCCTAATTCCGCCCGTAATCCCAGCCCGCCGCGCCATCTCCGGCGACAAATCGCCACCGGCCCGTTGTGTTTCGCCTCCTATAAATACCCCCATCGGACTCCCCTCTCACCGCACCCCCTCCCCCTCCACTTCACTCTCTCTCCCGTGCGCTCCACCGCCTCCGCGTCGTGCGCACTCACCTCCGCCGCTGTCTTGGACTCCAGCGAGGAATCGCCGCCTGCTCAGGCAACGCCTCGCCTCTCCGCCGCCTCCGTCGTCTTCCCCGTGCGCCGGCGACCGCCTCAGACCCCTCGGCCGATCCTCCCCGCCACTGGAACGTCGCTGCACCGGAGCCCCCGAACCCCTCCGGCCACCCTCGCCGTCGCCTCCGTCCGCTTCTGGCCGAACCCCTCCGGCAGATACCTCAAAAGGTATATTTACCCTTTATGGGTAAGAAACACCCGTGAGCCCAGTTGGTTATCAGCGCTATCCCTCCCTTCCCCCGGTTCCCTCGGCGCGCGTTCGAGCCCCCGGCTCCGCACGCTGAGGTTGAGCCTTTCCCTTATTTTTCTGCATTGATAGATGGGCCCCGCACGTTAGCAGCTGCCGTCCGCGCTGGCCACTGCCGTCCGGGCCCCACCCGTCTGCACTGGCCACTGACATATGGGCCCAGAGCCTGATGGGTCCCACCTGTCAGTGACCAACAGAGTGTATGGTCACTGACAGAGGGGTCCCACATGTCAGAGACCGAGCACTGTGGGCTCACTGTCAAGTGGGTCCCACCTGTCATAGACTCAGAGACAGGAAAAGAATAAAATGTAAATTCTGCATGTGGGTCCCACCTGTCAGAATTTTAATAATATCTGGATTTAATCAAACTGAAATCTTTAAATAAGCATACCTTTCTCATTTTAACTCCAAATTGAGCCATTCAAATTTCTAAATTCTTCTAAAATCATAATCTATCCAAATATGGCCTCTATTTGAATGTTTTATTTTATTTGAATTTTTTTTGTATTTATTTGCTTTGTTTGCTTCATCTTTTTCATGCGTAGATTCCACCGTTGTCGAAGATCTCTCCACTCCGCAGCAAGAAGACCCAGAGAGCGTGCAAGAAGGCAAGTCTCCTTTGATCATTTTGAACCTATGTTTGATAAATGTTTTTAATTATTTTAAATTTATGTGCATCGCTATTTAATTAGAACTCTAATTCTGGTACTAAGGCATTAGTTAATCCAACCTTGTTATGCCCTCAATTGAACTTGAATGCCATGTACCCTTGTAACCCTAGTATTACCTTTGTCTCAATAATGAGAACTACATAATTCTTTGGTAATATTAGATGGTAGTATAATGCTTAGTCATGCTATTTAATTCTTTTGAAATCTTGAAATGGGAAATCATATGTCATTCAATTGGTAATTGTATTTAGAAGTGGTGACTGGTGTTACCACTGTTCTTTTAGAAATAAAATAAAAATGTGAAAGTTGGTTTAGACTGGCGTGGATGGTTGGTTGGGATTGGTGTAGAAAACACGAGATCTTGTAAAGTGTATGTTCCACCTTAGTCGATTAAGGACCAACGCTTGTGATTGTCCAGATTGAGCATTACCGTACAACCCCGAGTCCACATGGGTATGACCTAGCTGATTAACTTACGATAGTTTAGTTTAGGTGCCACCATTGGAAAGTGGGTGCCAGGGAGTTACTGGTTATTCACAATGAGGGACAGGGATTTGCTGTACTCATATGTCGCAAGAGGGAGCTTCGGACTGGGTGGATGGAACCCTTCTGCGGTGAAACCTCAGCGGGTGGTGTCTAGCCATACTAGAGTGAGGTAAAGGATTAACGATTAAATTCAAATTAATTATTTTAAAGTAATTGGATTTTATTTGGCTTTTATTTGATTTTCTGGAAGTTAAAACCTATTTTTAAAATTTAAAAAGTATTTTAACATATGAAAATTAATTACCAACAGTATGCCTGTCAGGCCGTCGTCTTCCCCGCGGAGCGCCGCCTTCCTTTCTCTCCTCCCCTTTCCTTTCTTGCGCCGGCGACCGAATCCCCCGCGGATCCGGCCTTACCTTCCCCGGCCCTCCCCGGTTTTGGAAACCGCCGCGACCGAATCGCGTCTCCCCGCTCCTCTCTTTCCTTCCGCGCCCCCTCTTTCCTTCTCTCCCCGCTCCCTTCCTTTTTCCGGCCGACACTCCGGCGAGCAATTGTCGCCCCTACTCCCCCTCCGTCCCTATAAATAACCCCCTCGGCTCCGCTTCTCCCCGCACAGCATCCCGCCGCACTCCACCTCCCTTCCCGAGCACCGTAGCGCCGCGCCGTCGTGCTCCCTCTCCCTCCGAGCTTCTCCGCACTCCGGCGAGCAATCCTCGCCGCCTCGGACCGTCCCGGAGCTCGCCACCACCACCCCGAGCACCCCTGTGCCCGTGGGAACCTCCCCGACGCCTCGGCCGAGCCTCCCCACCACCGGAGCACCGTCGCACCGGCAAGCCCGAGTTGCGCGTCCGCCTTCCTTGTTGCCGACCATCCCCGCTAGTCACCGGACCCCGCAGACCCCTCCACCAGCACCGCCTTTGCACCAGGATCCCATTTTGGGCATCACCCGATCCCCTCTGGCCCTCCCTCGCTGCTGGCACCGTCGCCTCCGGCCATCCCTGCCCGGCCCCACCAGCAGGTACCCCTCAAGAGGGTTACCTACCCTTTATGGGTTGGCAACGCCTCCCCGCCCGACTGGTTACCAGCGCTACTCTTTCCCCCCCTTGGCTCCCTCAGCGCGCGTTCGAGCCCCGGCTCTGCACGCTGAGGTCGAGCCATTTCTTTTAATCGCGCGCTGACATGCGAGCCCCGTTTGTCAGCTGCTCTCGTCTGTGGGCCGGCTGACAATTGGGCCCCGCCGGTCAGTACTCCCCACTGACACCTGGGCCCAGAGCCCAGAGGGGTCCCAGCTGTCAGAAGCAGGGCCTGTTGGTTCACTGTCAAGTGGGTCCCACCTGTCATAGACTCAGAATAAAACCAATAAATTAAAAGATTAAAAAATTAAATCCTGCCAGTGGGCCCCACCTGTCAGAAATTTGGGAATTTCTGAATTTATTCAATCTGAGATTTTCAAATGGGCATAACTTTCTCATTTTAACTCCAAATTGAGCCTTTCAAATTTCAAAATTCTTCTAAAATTGTAATCTATCCAAATATGGCATCTATTTGAATTTTTGAGTTTATTTTAATTTTTGTTTGTATTTATTTGTTTTGTTGCTCTGTCTTTTCTCGCGTAGAATCCAACGTTGTCGAAGACCTCTCCATCCCTCAGCAAGACGACCCAGAAAGCGTGCAAGAAGGCAAGTCTCCTTTGATCATCTTGACCCTATGACTTTGAAATGTTTTAATTATTTTAAATTATGTGCATTGCTATTTACATAAAATATTAGTTCAAATCTTAAGGCATTAGTTAAATCCAACCTTGTTATGCCCTCAATTGAATTTGAATGCCATGCACCTTTGTTACCCTAGAATTTCCTTTGTCTCAATAATGAGAGTATCATAATTATTTGTGGATATTAGAATGGTAGTTTAATGCTCAGTCATGCTATGTAATACCCTTGAAATCTTGAAAATGGGAAATTATGAATTGTTGTAATAACTTGTGTTTCTAAAGTGTAGTGGTGATTGGAGTTGCCATTAATCCTTTAAAATAAAATAAAATTTGGAAATTGGTTTAGATTAGGGTGGATGGTTGGTTTGGGTTGGTGCCGGAAGCACGAGATCTTGTAAAGTGTATGTTCCACCCTAGTCAATTAAGGACCGACGCTTGTGTTTGTCCAGACTGGGCACTACCGTACAACCCTAAGTCTATATGGGTACGACCTAGCCGATTAACTCATGATAGTCTAGTTTAGGTGCCACTAGTGGAAAGTGGGTGCCAGGGATTTACTGGTTATTCACAGTGAGGGACAGGTATTTACTGTACTCATATGGCGCAAGAGGGGGCTTCGGATTGGGCAGATTTAACCCTTCTGCGGTGAAACCTCAGCGGGTGGTGTCTAGCTAGTCTAGAGTGAGGTAAAGGCTTTGTGATAATTTATCTGTGTCTCATGCCAAAGGAAGCGTGGTGACTGTTAAGATAATTTATCTCTTGGGGTAAATTTGTACAACCTCTGCAGAGTGTCAAACAATTCGAATAGCCGTGCCCACGGTCAAGGGCGGGCAAGGAATGCATTCACATGGTAGATTTCTGGTTTTGGTTTTAAAATCAAAGTTTTGTATTCCGAGAGTGGAGGGAACTCTCGGAAGGGTATCCTGACAGTTGGAGCCAGAGAGGGCGGATGGAACCCGCAGTTTTAAACTTAGTCAGATAGACTAGATTAACTAGTGTTGGTAGATGGAACCTTCACTATAGAATTAATTATAGTTCTGTTTAAACATTTACTTTATTGCTTGATGCCTTCAAAAATAATTATTAGTAATTGAAATTAAAACATTGCTTTGTGCAAAAGAACCATATAGCCTTCCTTTGTCAAGCCTTGCATCTATTGCATTTTTCCCAAGACTTGCGGAGTACTTTATGTACTCACATGCTGCACTCAAAAATAATAATCAGAGGAATACGAAGCCCAAGAAGGAGACTATGACTACTTCGCCGGTGGATTTGACGAAGGATTTCAGGAGTTCTAGGTCGCGCTTCCCCAGTCAACTGCCTGTGGCATATTGATGGGTCTCCATTGAATTTACCCTGCTTCCGCTGTATTTTGATTGTGTGAGGTCTTGGAACCTCCAATGTAATAATGAGACCTGATGGTCAGTACTCTTTATTATTGTAATAAATCATGGTTGGTTATGAATCATTTCTGTTTAACTGTGTGCACTAGCTTTGATCTGGGACTAGTGCTGTAATACATAGAGGGTCCGGGTTTGGAAATCCGGGGTCCTGACACGTGCCCACGGTCAAGGGCGGGCAAGGAATGCATTCACATGGTAGACCCTTGGTTTTCATTTTAAAAACAAAGTTTTGTACTCCGAGAGTGGAGGGAACTCTCGGAAGGGTATCCTGGCGGTCAAAGCCAGAGAGGGTGGATGTAACCCGCAGTCTCAAACTTTATTGGTTAAAGTTGGTTAACTAGTGTTTGCGGATAGAACCTTCACTATACAATGCTTATTAGTTTCAGTTAAACAGTTAATTGGTCAAAATGATGCCTTCGAAATTACTTAATGGTATTGGAAATAAAATGTTGCTTTGTGCAAAAGAACCATATAACCCTCCTTTGTTAAGCCCTGCATCTATTGCATTTTTCCCAAGACTTGCAGAGTACTTTATGTACTCACATGCTGCACTCAAAAATAATACTCAGAGGAATACGAAGCTCAAGGGGGAGACTACGACTACTTCACGGGTGGATTCGACGAAGGATTCCCGGAGTACTAGGTCGTGTTTCCCCAGTCAAGTGTCTGTGGCGTATTGATGGGTCTCCACTGAATTTATTTTGCTTCCGCTGTGTTTCGTGTGCGCAAGGTCTTGAAACCTCATTTGTAATAATGAGACCTTCCGGTCAGTACTCTTTAATATTTTAATAAGATGTTGTTGGTTATGAATCATTTCTGCTTAATTGTGTGACTAGCTTTGATCTGGGACTAGTGCTGTAATACATAGAGGGTCCGGGTTTGGAAATCTGGGGTCCCGACAGCAGGCACCTCGAGGGGAGGAGGAACTGGATCGGGTAGACAACCCTCACCTCCAACCTCCTCATCATCAACAAAGATGGTCTCGAACTACTCTACAGAACCTGAGATATCGGGCCTAGTCCCCGGACTGGCCTCATCGAATGTCACCTCACAGGTTTCTACCATTTTACTAGACCTGCAGTTCCAGAACCTATACACCCACGAAGAAGTCGAGTACCCTAGAAAAATCACATCACACGATCGTCACTCGAACTTATCTATGTTCCCGGACTTCAAAATAAAGCATTTGCAACCAAACACGCAAAAATGCGAGACGCTGGGCTTTCGCCCATATCTCAACTCATAAGAGGTGCGATGCAAGTGTGCCCTCAGAGAAAGTCTGTTGGAAACATGGCACGCGGTTGCTATAGCCTCAGCCCAAAACTTCCTCAGTGTAGAGTACTCATCAAGCATCGTCCTGGCCATCTCGACCAAGGTACGGTTCTTCCTCTCCGCACGTCATGTTGCTGGGGGACGTGAGGAGAAGAGAACTGATTCTCTACACCTGTTTCATCGTAGAACTTCTCAAAATAGGAATTCTTGAGCTCCGTGCCATTGTCACTGCAGATCGCTCGTAAGGCATCCGGGAGCTTGACAAAAAGCCTACTAAAAAGACCCCAAAAATGACTGAACATTTTATCCTTCGAGGCTAAGAAAAACACCCAAGAAAACCTCGAGAAGTCATCGACCATGACAAGAACGTACCACTTCCCTCCTGCCAACTGCACTCTAGCTGGACCAACTGTGTCCATGTGAAGAAGCTATCCTGGTGCATCGGTCATAGTCACAGTGACTTGTAGGACCGAAATTGCAACAGAGGGGGGGGGGGGTGAATGGTGCCTTGAAACCGCCCCAAGTATTCACACAATCTTCTTCTCCGATAGCTATAACAGTTATGAAGCAAGAGGATAGATGCCCACTGGAAACTGAAAAGAGCTGAAACAGAAGGAAAAACCAAGAAAAAAACAGTCCGGAGAGGAGCCAACTGAAGGCAAGTCTTGAGCCCGGTCTGATCGCAAGTGTGACAGTGATCTGACCGCCGAAGCACTGCCGGTCTGACCGCACAAGTATAGCCGATTTGACCGCCGAGACTAGACCAGTCTAACAGCTAAAAGGAGAGCGGTCTGACCGCCGTGAAGATTTCGGTCTGACCGGGAACAGAGCCTGTTTCAGAAAACCAAAACGCCAAACGGCACAGAGATTACTGTAAAGATGAAGCAAGGAGAATTCAATTGAAAACACCAGATGGGAAACTGCAAGATCTAAATTGGCCTAAAAACTAAAGAGATCATAAGATACATTCTTGACGAAAAACTGAAAAAAAACAGGCTTGACTGAAAACTGAAGCACAGAGTAATCAATCAAAAACAGAAGCAGCAGCTGTTCTGAGGACAAAGTCTGAACAATCTAATCTACTGTCTGTGGTCGAAAGGTCGAGTACCAGCTCATGGTCAATAGAATCGCTCGATTGAAACATATGCTCCACTGGAATTCAGAGAGACTGACCAACAACAATAAACTTTGGCCGACAACAGAGCAAAGCGCAACATCTGTAAGAACCAAAACCAGAGTAGCTTCTGATTCTTGGAACAAACGACCATGCAACTTCTTTCAAAACAAAACAATGACCTTTAGACTAGAAATTACAAAGCTAAGACACCTCATTGCTGTGGTCGAAGATAAATTCATAGACGAACTTAAAAAAAAGAGGATGCTGACAAAACTCGACCGCAAGATTCAGTTTTCCAAGAACTTTTGACTCACGAATCTTTTGGATGCGAGACTTCAATTGCTGGAAGAACACAACCTCTAAAAGAGAAATCACAAAGAAAAGAGACCTTCTCAGCCGAGACAACCAGGAAACAAGATTCCTCTGCCAACGGAAAAAGTAAACCCTAGAAAAAGGCGTAAACAGAGGAAGTCTTGTAGCGAGCAATATTTCAGAAAGAATACTATTAATGAAATCTTTACTCTTGTGAATAAATTAGCAAGGGGCTTTGAGGCGATTCCCAGTTCAGAGCAAAATAGTTCTGTAGCTACTCGATCAAAAATTTCATTCAAAATGAAAAGAAGCAGAGAAGAACAGAGAGCAGCGAAGAAGAAACAGAAACAAAACGCAGAAAGATACAAGAAAACAGAACATCTTCAAGCACAAGACTTCTCAAATGGATTCAGAGAGATGAATGATTACATAATATAGTTGTCTACAGCCATTTCATGCCATCTCTCACATTGAGAGCAACACACCCAAAACAAAATCAACAACCCAAAACAACTGCCAGACTCTCCTCACACACAGAAATGGGACAAAAGCAAAACCAACTCTGCCGAACAACTCCTCATGCAGAGAATGAAAGAAAAGCAAAAAAACATCTTCTCCACTAGGGAACAACCCTCCTATTTATAGCCTCAAGTTATTGGGTTTACATTTTGTTTTACCCATTAGCTCCAACAACTCATCACTTACCTATTAACTCCAACCGAATCCGCTTCCTCAAGCCTGAGTCAATTTTACCAAATTGCCCCTCACGCTTCTTCCCGAAAGCTTCCTCCTCTTGCCTTAGCCTCAAAATCTCGACCGCTTGGACCTTAGCACCGCCTATGCCTAGTCCGATCATCCCATGCCTCGCCACGACTTAGCCTCAAAGTCTTGCAACCATCACAGACAAGAAAACATCACATAGCACCGCTCAAAACACTGCAATCATACATTTGCATCAGTAGAAGGTACTCAAAACATATTCCTACAAAGTTGTAATTAGCCTACGACCTGTCAAAATGGTAGAATAAGAAATACGAATTCCTAGTGGTTACGGCCACGTTTGACCAGGTCCGATTGCACTACACTACGACTTGGCGCAAAACACGCAAATCAAACTCAAACTTTCTAAAACAAGTGTCAATTACTCATCACACTCATGGGGTCACCTCCACATGGTCTCTCATGACTAGATGATGAGAGGCAGCAACCATCTTGCCATGCCGGCAAGGAGCACAAACTAAGTCTTTGACCATCTTGAGTTTGGATAGTCCACGAATGAGATCATGGCCGCTAACTCGAGTCAAATGATCAAAGCCAATGTGACCAAGTCTCCTATGCTAGAAGGAGAGATCACGGGACTCTGACGCGACTAAGCACCTGAGAGGATCGCCAGAAGACTCAATAAAATCAGCACGAAAGATCCTCCCAAATCTAGAAATCCCACAAACAAGACTCCCCAAAGAATCAAGAATTTTACAAGCATTTTTCTTAAAACTTACCTCAAAATTATCATCGGCAAGCTGAGAAACAGATAGCAAATTGTACTGCAGCTTACTCACTAAGGCAACATCTTTAAGAATGAAAGAGTCATTAACGTGCACAGTACCTTTAGCGATGACTTAACCAGACGAGGCATCTCCGAAGGTGATCGTCTCATCACCTAGAGCTCGGACAAGGGAAGAGAACCAACGGGAGTCTCTAGTCATGCGTTGAGAATAGCCGGAGTCAACAAGCCAAAAAGGTCTATGAGCAGACATGAAGCCAAACAAGTCAACAACCCGGCGAACCTAAGTGAACAAAAGAGCAGCTATGGCTCAGTACTGGGATAAATCAGAATAGACTTTTGAACCTAGTATTGAGTCACACGACGAGCAGAAGAAGTAGTTACAGCCGACTGACCTCTAACTACCCTACGCTCTCCATCGCTCAGAACACCAAAAGGTCTATGAGCAGACATGAAGCTGTTGCTGGGTTCGACTGCTATAGAAGAGCGAGTCTGACTGACAGCAACAGGCTGATCTTGCCGCGGATAGCTATCTCGATGGGGAAAACGAGATCTACCCTCAGGATGGTGGATATCCTGACAAGAAGCAACTCAAGGACATAAATCAGAAGAAATAAAAAAACCAAGTCCTCGATGCTGCCTAAACACATCGGAAGAGTCTACTCTAGATCTCGTGTTGATCTTAGGTGCACTCCGAGTCTGGGGCTGACTCTGAATACGCCTAAGTGCATTATCTCTTCGCGCGATCTTGGCGTGCTAAAAACATCTATCAACAAAATGTCCATCTTTTTGACAGAAGGTACAATGATACATCACCTTCTGAGAGGTGGAAGTAGCATGATGAGGCTTCATCTTCTGAGAGGTCGAAGCAACAGGTGATACCACCTTACTGTCAGAGATCCCTTGGATAAAACCTGTAGATTTGAATTCTACTTTCTTAGTTCTGGGCTTGACCTCGATCACACCTGCTGCTATAGGTCTGAAAACAACATGTGAATGCTTCCTCACATCCTCTGAAAATCATATCCTAGACCCTGATTAAACTTGCCTCCAACAAATCTCTGAAGAGTGTTCATAAGATACTGACACTCCTGAAAGAGAGAAGCGCATGAAGATCAGGGAGAAGATGAAGAAGAGACAGCAAAAGGAGAGGAAGAAGAACTGACAGCTGAAGAACTAATGGCATGTGCATGTCTCTCCTTGTGCACAGCCGCCTCAACATTGAGGTCTTCACAGGACACGAAGGGGTAGTCCTAACTCTAGCCATTTGGTCCTCGTGGCTCGTCCTAAGAGTCTCTACCATGTCCTTATACTTCTCCTCCACCACATCACACACATCACAACCAGATTGTGACTTCTCTAGTAGGTCCTTAGTTAGCTTCACACACTTGTCATCCAATGCAATCAATTCAGATTTTAGTTTTTCATAGTTATTGCATGGTGAGCTAACATGGTCCTTAGAAGCATATTGAGCCATTTTCTTGTTGTGACCAACCATTTCTTGAAATTGTTTAGAAACAGATTCAAGTTCAGCAATTAATTTAGGATAGTTGGTACAAGAAACAATAGGCTCAAGCAAGGAAGCATGTAATTCAGCAATTTTATGATCTGCTTTCTTTAAGTTAATCTTCAAGTTATTACAACTTTCAAAATTTTCAGGTAGATCAAGGAGCATAGTGTAAAGACCTCTAAAAGCATTGTCCTTAACCTCACATGAGGTGCAAGATGTAGTCTCAACAGTAGTAGATGAAAGAGAAGCAACCCTAGTCATCTCTAGTTCAGCTAACAAACTAACATTCTCCACCTTAAGCAAGTCAAGCTCAGAAATCACACTATCATGAAAGATCCTTAACTTCTCCTTATTTCCAAGCAACGAAGTACAAACATCACAATCGTCACGGGATGAAGCAGATTTAAGTGAAGTAAGCTCCCATGACAAGCTCTCTACCTCCTTCTCTAGATCACCACACCTAGATCTAGATCTAGCACAAATCTCCCTAACTTGAGAAATGCATCATTGAGCTAGTCGTAGGAGGGACCTACCTCATCGGAGTCGGTGTAGAGATCGTCATCGCTGATGTCGATCTCATTGGCCATGAAGCACATGCCAATGAAGTCGTCGTCGTCCTTGGTGTCTATCGTGGTTACAGACCAAACAGAGAGAGAGAGTATGGTAGTGGAGAGTTGAGTAATGGCTTAGGGTTTCTCCCCATGGCCTGTGTTGTATATATATGTCCACATGGGGAGTGCTTTTACAATTATACCCTTACATCCGAGTATTCCCCTCAAGGGCACTCATGTCATTACACATGTCCCATTTTGGGCCTTATATTCCTCTAACAGGCCTGCTGGGCTTAGGTGGGGGCCACCCCTACAACAGGAGCCTCTCATGGTGAAGGTCTTCACGGGCCGAAGCCATGTCACCGAGTCCTTTGGCCCCCTCCGTCCCTGCGGCCTGTGAGCTCCTTAGATGGTTGGCGGAGCCTTATTTGCTGGTATTTTACTAGACCCGCGGTGGAGGTGCGACAACGGATGTGTTGGCGGGGTCGAACGCGTCGGCGGAGATAGGCGAAGCGGGCCCCGAAGTCGTCACGCGAGCGCCAAGTGGTAGCGAACTCCAACGTCGAGCGCCCTTGACTGGTAAATGACTACCGGCCTGTATGGCGAGACTTGGTTGACGCGGCGCGAGACTTGAGGCGGCGGCGTGGCCATACAGTGTTGTGACGTTCCTTGTTCCGCTGGTCCACGTGGCGAAACATGCTTGGTGCAGCACGGGGCTTGAAGCATCACGGCCGCGCGACGCTGCGACGCTCCTCCGCCGGTTGAGCTTCCTCCGGTTGGGCTCCTGCTGGTCGGGCTCCTGCCGGTTGAGCTCCTCCGCTGATCGGGTATATATATTCTGCTGGTGTTGCATTGTACCTGCATTGTACAGTCGGATAGATGGCCTCCTGCTCACGCACCGTGCTCTCGTACGGAAATGGCAAGGTTTGACCTGTTCTCGTAGACAGATATGCTTGAGTTCATCTGTGTCCGCTGATTGTGCCAACTGGCGCTATTATCAGGGAATGTTGTTGTACTAAAGCTTATCTGTCTATGAGAACCCGTGAAAACCTGTCGTAAATCAGCCCTCGCGTTTCCAACGTACAGGAAACCTAGGCGGCTAGATCCCCGCCGGTTTAGGCTATGAGGTTGTTGCGTGGACTCTGAAGCCGAAGTGGCCGCCTGCGCTGCTCCCACGGCTCGAGGGCGGCAATTGGGTGCATTGTGGGTAGACCGGCGTTCGCTCACCTTCACCCTTTGTTTCGCCCAGAACGTCTACCGAGGGGACGCCCGACTGCTAACGCGGGGGGCTGAGTCGGGGGCCCGGCTGGATCCCAGAAATGTAGGCCAAACTGGGCGTTCTCGCGGAAGTACCGGGGGCGGGGTGAGCTTCGGCTTTGTTGCGCAGATCTGTGGCGTCGAGGCAAGGTACTCCCCCGCGAAGGTGGGGCCGGGAGCGACACCGGTCTTGTTGCTGAGGCAGAGCTCCCATCGAGGCTGCCGTCGTGGTTGCTTGGCCCGTGGCGGCTTGCTGTTACGCCTCGGCGCAGGGCCGAGGCATGGGGCCGAGCCGAGGTAGAGGGCGGAGTTTCTCCGCTAAAGCGGGGACTCGCCCATCTTAAGCTGTAGAAGTCGACGCGGCCCTGGTGGAGGCCGACTTCGCACCTCAAACTCCCCTAGGTGCGGGGTGGTTGCGGCCTCGCGGACCGGTAGTGTGCTATAATGACTCCTGGAATCGCGCCGACCTCTGAGCTATCAGGCTATTGCGGCCGTACATGTTGTTCCATCGGGGGTGTACACGCGGTGGGCTGCGACCCATCGTGGGAACAGAGCTGAAGTCGGAGCCGGGGCCTCGCTGCTGGGGCGCCGATCCTGATACCACTGCCGCTGAGGCTGACTGACTCGTGGCTTTATGCTGATGCATCCCAGCGTGGTCCCATGCCGGGCCGAAAACGAGCTGCCTCCGGGCAAAGTTGGGTTGAACGACCGGAGTCTCCTCGTTAGGACGGGGGCTTGCCCATCTGGAGTTGCGCAGGCCGAAGAGGCCTTCTGGTTGGTTGCCCCAATAGGTCAGGGTGTAGGCCAGGGTCTTTGTACGGCGTCATCCTATCGGGAAGCGCCGTCCCCCTGGGTGGTGCGCCGCGCTCCGCTGTCTACCCGCAGCGTTGTCATGGAGGACCCTGGAGCCGATGACGAAGCCGGCATCGGCGCCGGAACCACTCGCCGCTCCCGTGCCGAGTGGGAGAGTAGACGCACCTGCATTGCCATCGCCAACCACCCGGGTGGCGCTGCTGGCAATTGCTGCGATGCCTGCTGCGGGGTCGCCTGCCACGCGTGGGGCGACTTCAACGGCCGCAGCGACGGCGGCGGGGCTGGTCGTCGTGGCAGTGTCGGCGGGGTCCGGCGGCGCGGCGGTGGTGGCGGGGTTGGCCGTGGCGGCAATGGTGGTGGGGTTAAGCGTCGCATCGTGAACGTCGGTGTTCACAACCATCACACCCGCGTCGCCACCCGTACCTGCGGCCGCCAACGCCGAAGCCCTGGTACTAACGCGAGATTCCGTCGCTCCCACCTTTTTCTTCTTCGCCGCCATTGATGAAGCTTTGTTTGGTGCCATCCTCCTTCAGGTTTGGAGGCTTACTCTTGTCCTCCACGTGGACGGCGCCAACTGTCGTGGTTACAGACCAAACAGAGAGAGAGAGTATGGTAGTGGAGATTTAAGTAATGGCTTAGGGTTTCTCCCCATGGCCTGTGTTGTATATATATGTCCACATGGGAAGTGCTTTTACAATTATACCCTTACATCCGAGTATTCCCCTCAAGGGCACTCATGTCATTACACATGTCCCATTTTGTGCCTTATATTCCTCTAACAGGCCTGCTGGGCTTAGGTAGGGGCCACCCCTGCAACAGTGTCCTTGTCTTCATCATCTTTGCCGTCGTCGTCACTCCAACCTTCCATGTCGCTGAAGTTGATGTTGTCGAAGGCGGTGAGGACGCAGTGGAAGAGCTTCTTGGCTTTGCCATGATTGTGGAACTTCTTCTCTTTGCCTTGTGCTTGGGGCTTCTTGTTGCGGTTCTTGTTGATGTAGTCATTTTTGCTCACACCGCCGTAGTCGTTCTTGCCCTTCTCCAGCTTGGGGCAATTTGTTCGAATGTGGTTGGGGCCACCACACTCAAAGCAGATCACCGGCCCTCCTCTCTTTCACTCCCTAACCCTCTTATAAGCATGTGAAAATTTTCTGGCTAAAAGGGCTAGTTCGTTCTCTGGGAACTGCTCAATTTGATCATCACTTATTTCACAAAGAGAAGCTAGAGAGAAGCCAGAGACACCATCAGAAGATGTTCCGGAGGCAGAATTGGGATCAGTGACCAAAGCCATCGACTGGGATTTCGACTTGCAAGAGACAATATCAATCTCGTGAGTCTTGAGGCATGAGTACAACGCATCAAGAGTCAAAGTCGAGAGGTCAGTCGTGTTCTTGATGGTGGTCACTTTCATCTCCCAAACTCGCAGATCCAAAGCAGAAAGAATTTGGTGAGCGTTATCCAAGTCAGGGTATGTGAGATCAATTGCTCGGAGATTACTCAAAATCTTATGAAACCTTGCAAAGCACTCATCTAAAGACTCACCAGCGAGCATCACAAACTTGTTATACTCTCGCTTGTATTGGTCCTGTCGTATGGTTTTGATTTGGGTAGTGCCCTCATGGTATGCGTTGAGGGTCACCCAAATATCGTAGGCCGACGAAAGATGAGAAATGTGATCAAATTTGCTTCTGCTAGGACCTTGAATAATGATGTTCCTTGCCCTAGCATTTGCCTCAACATCAGGCATATTTGCCACTGTGATGTTCCCATCGGCAGGAACAACATAGCGAGTCTTCACTTTCCTCCAGATGGCATAGCCCTGAGCCTGTATGTAAGACTCCATCCTACTCTTCCAGAAGGGATAATCAATCCCATCAAAGATAGGGGCTTGATGGAATACTTGTCTGTTGCCATGGCTTAACAGACCGGTTAAGACCTACAGAGAAGAGGTAACCAGCTCTGATACCACTTATAGGACCGAATAGGCAACAGAATGGTTGAAAGCCAACTAGTGGTCGATTAGATGATTCAGTCGGTAATAGGCGATTCACTAGAAACGAGAAATCCGACCGACAACAGCGCGACTGAAAACAGAGTTAACAGTAAATACTACATGGTCGTAGACGAAGCAGAGGAAGTGGATGCGCACGACCGCAAGAACTGAATTCCAAATAACTTTTGATTCACTGCTCTATTGGTCATGACACTCCGAATACAGCAAGACCACGTCCTCTTGAGGAGAAAAACAAAGAACACAAAACTTCTTTGCTGAGCACAAAACAAGAGGCGAAGTCGAACACAAAACAGAGAAACTACGAGGGCGCTTGACCACAAGCCAGAATCTCTCCGACCAAATGATCCAAATACTAGAAACCTTGCTCTCGGGAATAAACTAGCCAAGGGGCTTTGAGACTGCTTCCCAGTTCAGAGCAATTCGTAACCAGAGCAAATACAAGCAGATCGATCTCTTAAACAGAGAAGAAAAGACCAGTGATAACTCAAACAAAACAAGCAATCATTGATCAACTAGAAACAAGAACTTAGATAGATGCAAATAGATGAATGATTGCATTAATGGAGGTTTCTACAGCCACTCCATCCGGAGGTACACGTGCAATCTTGCTCTACCCAAAGACAACTCACGCAAAATAGAAACGAAAACCTAGAGCAACTCGGGAACAACCTCACCGGGTTCTGGTGCTCTCCACCTCTATTTATAGCCTCAAGCTACCGGGGGAACCCGTAAAGACCCCCAACTAACACCGGGTATTACACATTGCTTTGCCCATTAGCTCCAACAAACTCAGCGCTTTGCCCGCTATCTCCAACAAACTCAGCGCTTTACCCGTTATCTCCAACAGAATCCACTTCCTCAGGCCTGAGTCAATTTCATCGAATTGCCCCTCACGCACCTTCCCGGAAGCTTCCTCCTCTCTCGCTGTCCAAGTCTTGCAACCACCTCACAAGCCTCATCGTCTTCGGCATCTCCCGGCCGTTCTCGACCTCAACACCGCCTATGCCTAGTCCTGGTCATCCCAAGCCTCGCCACGACTTAGCGTCAAAGTCCTGCAACCATCACAGACAAGAGAACATCACATATCACCGCACAAAACAAGGCTCATTAATATTCATCAAAAGAATGTACTCGAAACACAATCCCTGAAAGTCGTATACACCTACGAATGGTCGAAACCATAGATCAAGACTTGCACAAGTCCTACGACAGCTCTGCACTTCGATACGACCAGCTCTGAAGTTGTTACGACCGCTTAGATTGAGAGACCATGTGGAGGTATCCCCATGTTAGTGATGAGTAATTGACGGTTGGGTTAGTGAGTTTGAGTTTGTTTTGGGTATTCTAGGGTTGAGTACCTTTACTTGTGCTAATGTTGATTATGCTGTTTCGTGCGGTGCTATGTGACGGTTTGCTTGTCTGTGTGACTGCGGGACTTCGAAGCTAGGTCATGGTGGGGCGAGGAGGACCGGGACTAGGCACAGGAGGTGTTGAGGTCCACACGGTCGGTGATGCCAAAGGTGATTGAGGCTGGTGAGGTGGTTGCGAGTCGGGAGACGAGGAACCAGAGTTGGAGCTACCGGTGACGGACACGACGGGCAACGACGAGCAGACCAGGACTAGGCTCAAGGAGGAGTCAGAGGTCCAGACGGTTGGAGGTCGGTTGTAGTCGTGTGCGACAAAACAGACCAGGACTAGACTCAGGTGGAGTCGGAGGCCTTGGTCGGTGTCGGGCGGACACGACGGGCAGCGGCGAGTGGATCGGGACTAGGCTCAGGGAGGAGCCAGAGGTCCAGATGGTCAGGATGCTGGGTGCGGTCGTGTGCAGCGGAGCAGACCGGGACTAGACTCTGGGAGGAGTCGAGGTCCAGATGATCAAGGTACCGGACGCGGGAAGCTTCTGGGAAGGTGCTTGATGGGCAAATTCGGGATTTGACTCAAGTTTGGAGTGGGAGGCTGTTTTCCTCCATCTGGTTTGACCCCTTTGACCTTTGCCTCATGTAGTATGTGAGGAGAGGGAGTGGATGTAGTATGACATTTCTTGATTTGCTACTAGAGGATGGGAGGTTTTCTATTTAGCAAAGGGAGATGGCATTCTGGAGAGCATCCAAGTTGTGAGAGCCCAGGACTAAGGAGTGTGTAAGTCTGCATGGTTTTCCTCAGATTGTGAATGAGAGGGACTTGTTGTAACCATGTACTGATTGTAATCATTCATGTGTCCGTATCTATTTGAGATGTTGTTTAGTTGAGCTATATAATTTCCTGTCTCTCTGTGCTTTGTCTGTGCTTTTGCTGGTATGCTCAGTTCCTTCTTGCTCTTTTGGTTTGTCAGCTATTCCTTTGGTTGAAGGATGCAAAATGAGTTTGCTTTGAACAAGGGATGATCTAAAAGCCATTTGGCTACCATATTCCTGAGAGCAATCATTTTTCATCAAATTTCTTCCCGAGAGATGAGTTGGAGAAAATCCTCTGTTTACCCATTTCTAGGGTTTGATGTCAGGGCATGCTTGGATTTCTGGATTCTTTGAGAATTGCTTGCTCTAGGTGTGTGCTTTAGTTGTGTGAGATCATGTCCTTGATGATTTCCAAGTTTTATGGAGAAAAGTTACAAGGTTGGCAAGGAATCTGGAAATCAGCCTCATTCCATGGTTGTTTCAGGTTTGTGCTGAAACTTCAAATTCACTGACCTTTGATTTGGTTTTCTTTTCCCTGTGATCTCTTTGATAATTAGTTTAAAGTCTTTTTGAGAAATCCTGGAGAAGAGCAGCAAAAATCTCACTAATTTCCAGAAATCAGCAAACTTCTGCATTTACTGTTCAGTGGATTTTCAGAGCACTTCTGCACAGACTGCCTGCTCTGTTTTCGGCCACCGGTCAGACCGCTAGGGTTTGGTCCGGTCTGACCGGTGTGCCCATGGCGGTCGGACCGGAAGTGTACGAGCGGTCTGATGTGACGATGGCCCGATCTTCCGAGAGTTACTGATAAGTCGATTGTGGAGAACTTGACGTTGATGATCCAAAGGCTCCGACCAAAACAGATCGAACCCCTCGCAATCACTACAACACTGCTCCGTTGGTTATCAACCGTGCCGAACGCGGTTGACCTCGCTAAGAAGGCTATCTCCTGCAAGCGAATCGAGAACACAAGCAAGAGAGGATGCAATCAAAAATTGCGAATAAAGATTAAGTTCACAAGTTGGGGTTCCTCAACCGAACATGCGGTGAAACTGCTAAGAAGAACAATCTCTTAAGAAAAACTCGAGGAAAACTAAAGGGGTGCGACCTCCTTAAATAGTGGAGGGGAGAGCCGCACTTATCTAATGAAAAGGGATATGGTACTATTCATAACTACTGTTCATGCAGCCGTTTCTGATCTGCTCGGATGGATTTTGGAGGTGAGACTAGATCCATCTGAAAGTAGACTCCATGATATTTCCAACGAGTACTCACGGGCCTCGAGAAGCCTTCTAGATCAAAAGTTATGACCGTTTGAAATTGTCCAACTTGAACCCTTGCTTCAATTGGTTCCAAAGTGATGTGGTGCTACAAATATATATATATATATATATATATATATATATATATATATATATATATATATATATATATATATATATATATATATATATATATATATATATATTCATCATTAGGTAGCATCATATTCTCATTTAAAATGTGTTGAAGTTGAAAACGAATTCACCTTTAGTTCAATCTTGATATTGGGTGCTATGGTCGTATGTGTTGGTGGCGTGGTCACATCATCCTCCCCTTCTTGACAGAAAACCGTTCTCGGTTTTAACATATGTGTAGTGTCACGTATTATATGATCTTGATCATAAATCTTGGTACACGATAACAAACGCAACAAACTCTCATTATGTAATTCATAAGTTCTTTATCAAATAAAGTAAAATCTCTTTGAAACGAGCTCACCTCATAATTTAAGTGATGCGTAGGAGCTCTTGTAATTGGAACAATAAGTATAGCAAATATGGTTGTATCCATAGGGTACATGTTCTTATCATCCTCCCCTTCTTGCAAACAAAGCCGTCCTCGGCTTTTGATAAGCTGAAAAATATGGTAACAAAGAAGCCAAGGTGTATGCATGGTATATGCATATGTCATCTGTTTTGACAGTTCTTCGTTGTTGCACAATTAATGTTATAAAACAACAATGATTATAAAAGCTCATTGTATTATTAACCGAAGAGTAATCATATATGTTAATGAGCAATTCAAAATTTCTCACACAGTAATTATTGCAACTTGTTTTGCAAATGTAAGTGAAGCATTTATGCAATTCAAATCTTTGAATTTGTAAACTTGTAGTGGTGGCACATATGGGCCAAACTACAACTTTTGGAATCAAGCAAAGTTCATCCATATAATCATATCTCAATCGAACAATAGCAAATTCATCTAGCCAGGGTGAAGAGATTTGTATGTTCTGCCATAATTCATCATCTTTATTCAGATTGTCCATACTATATGGTGCAAAAAGAGTTGAACACATAGGCATTGGATGAGTACTAAATTTTACTTCCCTCTCACATTGAACATGATTCAGCATACAAGAATTGTTGTCCCAAACAGCAAGTTTCAATTCATCCATGTGATCGCAAGTTATGCTTACCATGAGGGCACCAGCCAAATTAAGACGGTTCGACAGGACCGATTCAAGCAAGATTACAACAAGTTTGAAATGTGTAAATCCCAAATTTTGGAATGTTCAAAAATTTTGAAGAATTTGAAATTCTATTTGCATCTTATTAACATTTGACATTTTTGCCGAAACTTTATTTGGATTTTCCCAAGTGTGTGCTAAACAAAATAATAACTGGAAATAATGCCCAAATACAAATAAGAATTGTGATGGTAAAAAAGTACAAATTAATTTAAAATGTGAGTTAAAAAAAATACCAAGAACCAAAATCTAGGAAATCAAATTGTCCCAAGCACTCAAACTCAGGTTCAACTCTGAGGTTTTCAAACTTGAAAATTTAAAATCAATTATAAACATAGGTCTCAAAAATAATCAAAGTGCAAATTAAAATTCAAAAATTGAAGTCCGAGGGCAAACTAAATAAAATAGAAAATAGAGAAATATTAGATATTGTACCTAGATATTTGAAACAAGAGTTGAATTAAATTAAAATCAATAGTCTTAAACATGAAGTAGAAATTTAGATTAGAAATTCAAATTCCAAAATTGTGCTTAAAATTTTCCTTCCTCTCTATGTTTTCCCCCTTTTCTCCCAATGCCATGTGGGCCGCTCCCCCGATCTCCTTTTCCCTCTGCACGTGGGTCCCCACCCCTTCCCTCTGTCGAGACCCGAATATACAAATCCGGACTCTACTGTGTATTCTGCACTAGTCCAGGATCACGCTAGTGCACACAGCGTAAACAAAGACAAATATCATCCACATCACGATATTCTAAAGGAAATCCAAATTATATTAATAACCATCAAAGTACGACCTTATGGCCAAGCTTACAATTATTAGCCTGAAGGGCTTTAAAGAAACTAGCAGCGGAAATCCAAAATTTAAGCGTAGCAGCCACTCGACATGCCCACAGGCAATCGACTGGGGAGCGAAGTCCTAATCCGTGAAGTCCTCATAATAGCCTCCTTCTAGCAACTCCTGCTGATCTGGTCCCTCCTCCTCAACTGAGCAACATGGGCATAAAGCCGTGAGTACATTGGTACTCAGCAAGTCGTTTATAACAAATGAATGCAATATAGTATGCAAAGCTTAACAATGGATGGCTGAAAGGTTAATTTTGCATAATGCGACAATTTGAAGTGAATACAATAAATAGATTGTAAAGCTAATTTAACAACAGACACGAAGTAGATAATCAAAGGAATTGAATAAATCCACAAGTGAACTAACCATTCACTTCCCATCTCAAACCAAACCCCAATTTCATAAAGACTCTACCCCTCGTGTGAAAACACCGAGCATTGTCCATGACCGAGGACACGGCTATTCGAATAGTTTACACTCTGCAGAGGTTGCACAACTGTACCCACACGATGTGATTAGCCTCGCGCTAAGGAAATCACAACAAGGCTTTTACAATGATCCATCTCCACCTGATCCCACTCGCTAAGGTTTCGCCGTCGAGTAGGGTAACCCCCTAGTCGATAATTGCCCCCTCTTGCGCCACAACAACATCGGTAGTAAAACCAAAGTGGAGACTTCACAAATTATTATGCCAGGTCTATCCCATACTAGACATGTGGTTTGCACGATTAAGCTCAGATCAATGGCGCACAAAGTTAAGTCCTTAAGAATTACCCAGGCGAAACATCCACACCCCAATGTGCATCCAGCACCCCCTTTACTGCACGATCGTTCGCCCAAGTGAAAACCAAGTTTGTATAACCAATGCCCATGACACTACCCATGTCATGACATACAAATTTTATAACTGTGGCTAACCACCACATTCAAGTATATCATTAAGTCAAGATTAATTAACCACATGTGATGATAAACCCAACGTGCTAGTGATAAGCATGGCTAAGCAATTAAACGCACAACCCATGTGACAGCTAATATTGCATCACTAAGTAATTTCCCATTCTATGGTGACAATGGGATCAGGGCATTCAAATTATCAAGGAGGAATAATCAATTAGGTCATTAACTACCAATACAAGGGTTTTATAATAAAATAGCAATGCATGATAATTTAAAGCGACATAATACATAATAGATTTGAAAACTGGGTCCAACATGATCAAAGGACACGACTTGCCTTGGCCTTGCTCAGATGAGGGCTCTAGATCTTCAAATCCAACTTCCGCTCCCTCGAACACGCGATCTAACGAGAGAGAAAACGAGACGAAAAGAGAAACTAAATTCAAATAAAATTCAAATTAACTCCAAAAACTTTCAAACCTGAACCAAAAGGTAGAGCTCAATTTTAGATGAATTTAGAAAAAAGAACGGGGTCAATCGGAGATAGGACGAGGGAGAACGAGCTCTTGGAAAATTGAATTTTCTAAAAATCGGGAAAATTGGAAAAGTGCACTGTGCTGTGGACCGGGCGCACGGGAAGCTGGGTCTACGGTGGGCTCGGCTCACGGAACAGTACGGCTGACTGGGCTGCTGGCGCAAGCGGCGGGTGCTGACGCGGCGCTGACACGTGGGCGGTTTTGGCTGACGTGGCAGCTGACTGGGCAGGGTGACGTGTCATGCTGACGTGGCACCTGGGACCTCGGGTGCTAAGGTGGCAGCCACGTGGCAAGCCACGTGGACACTAGGGCTGAGGTGGCGCTGACTCGGCTGCTGTCTCGGCATAGCTGATGCGGCGGGTTTACGGGTGCACGGCTGACGGGTGGGCCCGGCTGGCAGCGAGACGGCGCACGGTGGACGACGTCCACGGGAAGGCGAAGGGACGCGGCTGCTGGCGTCAGCGCTGACGCGGCGGGCGCGGGGACCGAGGCGGCGCGGACGGAGCGGCCGAGGCGGCCGGGTGGGCACGGCGGCGCAGGGCGGCGGGTCTGCGGCGACGGCGGGGTAGCGGCCGCGGCTGGCCGGCGGGGATCCGGAACGGCGGCGGGGTTTACCGGCGGCGAGGTTCGGCGGTGGGGACGGCTCACCGGCGGCGGCAGAGACGGCGGCGAACGGCTGCAGCGGCGAGCTCTGGCGGAGAGAGACGACGAGAGCGGCGGCGGAGGCGGCGGCTCGGGATGCGGAAGCCGAGGGGTCGGCCCCCTTAAATACACGGACGCCGAGGCCGTCTTGGAGGCGGAGACGGAGTCCCGCTCGAGCACGGACTTCGAGTCCGGGGCGGAAACGTGCGGCGGCGGCGGAGTCGTGCCGGACACGGAGACGGGAGTCCCGGCCGGGGACGAGGACCCTGACAGGTGGGCCCCACCTGTCAGTGGCACGGGCGGGCGAGCGGCTGCGATGGCGCGCGGGCGAAGCGGCAGCGGGGATGGGCGACGCGTGGCGCTGGGCTGGCGGATGACGGCCACGTGGCGATCATCGGGGCGGCCAAGGCGGAGCGGGCGCGGGCGCTGATGCCTGACGCGTGGCAGGCGGGGGCGACCGGCGGGCGAGCGGGCTGGACCGGGCCGGTGTTGGGCCGACCGGTTTTAGGAAAAATAGGATTTTCTTTTTCTTTTCTTTTTCCAAAAATTCAAATAAACTCTTTTGAGCTCTAGAAAATAGCAAATAAATCCAGAAAAATCCAGAAAAATTCCAATAAATTCCTTGAGACACAAAGAACTCAAATAAAATAATTTTGGCAAATGTTCATGTTCAAATTATTCATATTAAATCCTTTTAATTCATAAAAATTCATTTAAGCTTTTAATTAATTCCAGAAAATTCAAATGGTGAATTTTATTTTAAAAGCTTCAAAAAGGCTCTGAAAATCAGGATGTTACAAACCTCCCCCCCTTAAACGGAATCTCGACCCCGAGATTCTGGCTCTCTAAAGAATAGGTTTGGAAACTCCGCTTTGAGATCCTCCTCGCTTTCCCAGGTTGCTTCCTCCTCTGAATGATTGCTCCACTGAACTTTGCAAAAACGAACGACCCTTCTTCTGGTAACACGCTCTGACACTTCCAAGATTTTGATGGGATGCTCTTTATAGGACAGATCCTCCTGGAGATCCACTGCCTCAATTGGCACTGCTTCCTCTGGCACTCGCAAGCACTTCTTTAATTGAGACACATGAAACACATCATGTATCCCACTCAAGTTCTCAGGTAGCTCCAGCTGATAGGCAACTTCTCCCTTGCGCTTCAAAATCTTGAATGGCCCCACATACCTTGGTGCTAACTTTCCCTTCATTTGGAATCGCTTAACACCTTTGAAAGGTGTGATCCTGAGATACACATAATCATTGGGCTCGAAGCTTAAATCTCTTCGGCGAGTATCAGCATAACTCTTTTGCCTGGCTTGAGCTGCTTTCAGCCTCTCTTGAATCAAACGCACTTTTTCTTCAGCTTCTTGCAAACACTCTGGCCCAAATATCTGCCTTTCTCCTGTCTCCTTCCAATTGAGAGGGGTCCTACACTTCCGACCATACAAAGCCTCAAACGGTGACATCTGCAAACTGGCTTGGTAACTGTTATTGTAGGAAAATTCTGCAAAAGGTAGGCAATTGTCCCACTTAGCTCCGTGATCCAAAACACATGCTCTCAGCATATCCTCTAGGATTTGATTTACACGCTCTGTCTGGCCATCGGTCTGTGGGTGGTATGCTGTGCTAAAATTCAGATGAGTACCCATTGCTTCGTGGAAACTACCCCAAAATCGAGAAGTGAACTGCGATCCACGATCCGACACGATCCTCTTAGGAACTCCGTGGAGACTCACAATTCTGGACATATACAATTCTGCTAACTTATCTCCAGAATATGTGGTTTTGACTGGAAGGAAATGGGCTACCTTTGTCAATCGATCCACAATTACCCATATTGAGTCGTACCCTTCCTTGGTTCTGGGTAGACCTGTGATGAAGTCCATCCCCACATCTTCCCACTTCCACTCGGGAATTTTCAATGGTTGCAGCAAACCTGCGGGTCTTTGATGCTCTGCTTTCACTCGCTGGCAAACATCACAAAGTGCCACATACTCTGCTATTTCTCGCTTCATACCTGGCCACCAATACTTATCCTTGATGTCATGATACATTTTGGTACTGCCTGGATGAATTGAATATAGTGACTCGTGTGCCTCCTTAAGCAACAATTGCTTCAACTCTTCCTTATTGGGTACGCACAATCGCTTCTTGTACCATATGATACCCTGATCATCCTCCACAAAACCTGTCGCTTTTCCTTCCTTCAATCCAACCTTAATCCGCTGGATATTTTCATCCTCTGGTTGCGCTTGACGAATCTGACTATCCAAAGTCGGCTGCAAGTCCAAGGCGGCTAACATCCCTTCTTCAACCAACTCCAAACTGAGCTTTTGAAATTCCTCGTGCAATGCTGGTTGACTCTCCTTGACCATAACTGTGTTGCAATACACCTTCCTGCTCAACGCATCCGCCACTACGTTGGCTTTTCCTGGGTGATAGTGGATTCCAATGTCATAGTCCTTTATCAACTCCAACCATCTTCTTTGTCTTAGGTTGAGGTCTGATTGGGTGAAGATATACTTCAAGCTCTTATGATCCGTGTAGATCTCACATCTGTTACCCATCAGGTAATGCCGCCATATTTTCAAGGCATGCACAACTGCTGCTAACTCCAAATCATGCGTAGGGTAGTTCTCCTCATGTGGCCTTAACTGGCGCGATGCATAAGCTACCACTCTCTTGTCTTGCATCAATACGCACCCTAAACCCTTGCGGGATGCGTCACAATAAATCTCAAAATCCTTCTTGATGTCCGGCAAAACTAGAACTGGTGCTGTTGTCAGACTTTCCTTTAGCTTCCGAAAACTCTTCTCGCACTCTGGCGTCCATTCAAACTTCTTTTCCTTCTTTAGTAGCTGGGTGAGAGGTCGGGCTACACTGGAGAATCCTTCAATAAATCTACGATAATAACCTGCCATTCCTAGGAAGCTTCTGACCTGGGTCACTGACGTGGGTGCCTTCCAGGTGAGCACATCTTGTACTTTCCCTGAGTCAACGGACACTCCCTCTGCTGTCAACACATGACCCAAAAAGGCAACTTCCTTCATCCAAAATTCACACTTGCTGAACTTAGCATACAACTGGTGCTCCCGCAATCTCTGCAGTACCAACCTCAAATGTTCCTCATGCTCCTCCTCATTTTTGGAGTAGATCAGAATGTCGTCAATGAACACAACGACAAACTTGTCCAAGTAATCCATGAACACTTTGTTCATCAGATACATAAAGTAGGCTGGGGCGTTGGTTAAGCCAAAGGACATCACGGTGAACTCATACAATCCATAACGAGTTGAGAATGCTGTCTTGGGTATGTCCTCTGGTCGAATCCTCATTTGGTGATACCCTGATCTCAAATCGATCTTGGAGAACACTCCAGCTCCTTTTAATTGATCAAACAGGTCATCAATTCTGGGCAACGGATACTTGTTCTTGATGGTAACTTCATTGAGAGCTCGGTAATCCACGCACATACGCTGGCTACCATCCTTCTTCTTGACAAACAAAACTGGTGCTCCCCACGGAGAGGTACTGGGTCTGACATAGCCTTTATCCAATAACTCTTGTATCTGCTTCTTCAATTCTGCTAACTCATTGGCGGGCATCCGGTAAGGTCTCTTGGAAATTGGCGAAGTGCCTGGTGCTAACTCAATTGCGAACTCCACTTCTCTTTTTGGTGGCATCCCAGGGAGATCATCAGGAAAAACATCCGGATACTCTCTGGCCACTGGCACTTCACTTAGGGCAATCCCTTTACTTTGGCACACCATCGCTTTTTCTGGCTGCTTCATGTCGGCTTCAAATCTAACCTTGCTTCCATCGGGACCGTCCAAGGTGACTGCTCGGCTTCCACATTCCAACACTGCTTGATGCTTCTTGAGCCAATCCATACCCAGAATTACGTCCAAAGACTGGATATTCAGCACAACCAAATCTGCGGAGAACTCTACTCCTTGGATGACTATCCTAACTTTGGGGCATCCTAGGTTTGTACTCATCTCAGAGCCTGGGGATTGAACCAATAAAATGGAACCAAGTGCAACGACTTCCAACTTATGCTTTAGAGCAAAACTCCGAGAAACAAACGAATGTGAAGCTCCAGAATCAAACAAAACTGTGGCAGGTACTGAATTTACTGGGAACTTACCGATCACCACATCTGGCGCTGCTTGAGCTTCCTCCATGGTGACGTGGTTCACCTGGCCACGTATCACGGTCTGCGATCCTTTGTTGGGTTGATTTGATCCTTGAGGTGCTCCGCGTCCTGACCCTGCTGCGGGGGTACGATCTGGTGTGGCTCCCAAGTTGAAACGAACTGGTGTCACAGCTGTATTCTGCGGGCATTTGTTGGCATAATGTCCCGTCTCATTGCATTTGAAACAAGTAATTGCTGACATGGGCTTGGTAATCCTTTGCTGCTGGCTTACCACTGGGTGCGGTTTTGGCGCTGAAGAAAACTGACGGGGAGCTGGTGCAGGAGTTTTGAATCCCGACTGCTGAGGAACTCGAGCTGGCTGAAAATTACTGAAGCGGGCTCTCTGAGCTTGGTGCATCTGTGATCCTTGCTGCATCATTCTCCTCTTGCGAGATTCTTCCAACTCGCGACGACTTTCCTCAATGAGCATTGCTTTGTCCACCATGTTTTGGAAACTGGCATAATCATGTCCCACTACCTGAACTTTCAATCCTGGGTTCAATCCTTTCTTGAACCTCTTCTGGCGAGCATCATCTGTGGCAACATCTTCTGGAGCATAACGGGCCAACTGAGTGAACTTGTTGAGATATTCACTCACGGACATGTTCTTCTGCTGCAACTCCCGAAATTCTTCCTTCTTCATTTCGATCACCCCATCCAGGATATGGGCATGACGAAAAGCTTCTGCGAACTCAGCCCAAGTGATGCTCTCTGGATCCTCATGAGCGGCACAATAATTTTCCCACCACTCGGCTGCAGCACCCTCAAGCTGATGGGCTGCATACAACACCTTCTCGCGATCCGTACACTGGGCAAGGTTAAGCTTCTTTTCCACTGAGCGCAGCCAGTCATCGGCTTCTAATGGCTCAGAAGACCGTGAATAGGTAGGAGGCCTTGTTCTCATAAATTCTGCAAACTTGGACTGCTGGCGAACTGGTGGAGGCATGGCCATGTCTTGATTCTGTCGATTCATCATGGCGTTCATGTTCTGCATCATGGTGTTCAACAACTGAGTCTGGGCTGCCATGAACTGACTCAAGGTCGGATCTAGTCCAGCTGGGTTTGCATGCTGCTCCGGAGTTGCCTGACTGCCCTCAGGATCCTGACTCATCTGACCACGTCTTGCGGAGCTCCGGGTATCAACCATCTGAAAAGAACAATCACTTGCTTGAGAACTGGCTTCACAGGGCTTACCAGGTAAGAGGGAAAAGCAAAGATAAGTGGTAAACTCGTCTAAGGGGAACAACTAATGGCAACCTAAACTAAACAAACACTTAGCCGAAAAGGCTAACAAAAGAAGCGGTAAACTCCACAAAAAGATTTTGACATGACTGCATCATAATGCTAGAAGCAAAACTGCAGCTCACATCACACCCAACGGCAAATAAGAAGCAAGACGATCTATACGATGCTAAAAACTATAACCGGGTTCAAATCTAATGGCTTCTAATCTTCACGGAAATCTTCAATCTTGTCTTGACATATTGGGGTGCTTCCTTCTTCCAAACTTCACAGCACAACTTGAAGAATTCCAGGCCAACTTTCACATTGATAGAGGGACACTCGAGACATCTATGTACATTATAGGGATAAGAAGTCACATTGAGTTTCGAAAACAAGTTTTCAGAGGAGACAAGGAGCAAGAATCCTAAGAATGAGGTAAGAATTAAGAATTACTAGACAATCATTTGGTTGATTTGTTTTAGAAAATAAAATTTGAAAACTTCGCTAATTCGACCAGTCTATCTAGGGCTTCGTCCTGCAGTCGATTTGGCTCTGATACCATCTCTGTCGAGACCCGAATATACAAATCCGGACTCTACTGTGTATTCTGCACTAGTCCAGGATCACGCTAGTGCACACAGCGTAAACAAAGACAAATATCATCCACATCACGATATTCTAAAGGAAATCCAAATTATATTAATAACCATCAAAGTACGACCTTATGGCCAAGCTTACAATTATTAGCCTGAAGGGCTTTAAAGAAACTAGCAGCGGAAATCCAAAATTTAAGCGTAGCAGCCACTCGACATGCCCACAGGCAATCGACTGGGGAGCGAAGTCCTAATCCGTGAAGTCCTCATAATAGCCTCCTTCTAGCAACTCCTGCTGATCTGGTCCCTCCTCCTCAACTGAGCAACATGGGCATAAAGCCGTGAGTACATTGGTACTCAGCAAGTCGTTTATAACAAATGAATGCAATATAGTATGCAAAGCTTAACAATGGATGGCTGAAAGGTTAATTTTGCATAATGCGACAATTTGAAGTGAATACAATAAATAGATTGTAAAGCTAATTTAACAACAGACACGAAGTAGATAATCAAAGGAATTGAATAAATCCACAAGTGAACTAACCATTCACTTCCCATCTCAAACCAAACCCCAATTTCATAAAGACTCTACCCCTCGTGTGAAAACACCGAGCATTGTCCATGACCGAGGACACGGCTATTCGAATAGTTTACACTCTGCAGAGGTTGCACAACTGTACCCACACGATGTGATTAGCCTCGCGCTAAGGAAATCACAACAAGGCTTTTACAATGATCCATCTCCACCTGATCCCACTCGCTAAGGTTTCGCCGTCGAGTAGGGTAACCCCCTAGTCGATAATTGCCCCCTCTTGCGCCACAACAACATCGGTAGTAAAACCAAAGTGGAGACTTCACAAATTATTATGCCAGGTCTATCCCATACTAGACATGTGGTTTGCACGATTAAGCTCAGATCAATGGCGCACAAAGTTAAGTCCTTAAGAATTACCCAGGCGAAACATCCACACCCCAATGTGCATCCAGCACCCCCTTTACTGCACGATCGTTCGCCCAAGTGAAAACCAAGTTTGTATAACCAATGCCCATGACACTACCCATGTCATGACATACAAATTTTATAACTGTGGCTAACCACCACATTCAAGTATATCATTAAGTCAAGATTAATTAACCACATGTGATGATAAACCCAACGTGCTAGTGATAAGCATGGCTAAGCAATTAAACGCACAACCCATGTGACAGCTAATATTGCATCACTAAGTAATTTCCCATTCTATGGTGACAATGGGATCAGGGCATTCAAATTATCAAGGAGGAATAATCAATTAGGTCATTAACTACCAATACAAGGGTTTTATAATAAAATAGCAATGCATGATAATTTAAAGCGACATAATACATAATAGATTTGAAAACTGGGTCCAACATGATCAAAGGACACGACTTGCCTTGGCCTTGCTCAGATGAGGGCTCTAGATCTTCAAATCCAACTTCCGCTCCCTCGAACACGCGATCTAACGAGAGAGAAAACGAGACGAAAAGAGAAACTAAATTCAAATAAAATTCAAATTAACTCCAAAAACTTTCAAACCTGAACCAAAAGGTAGAGCTCAATTTTAGATGAATTTAGAAAAAAGAACGGGGTCAATCGGAGCTAGGACGAGGGAGAACGAGCTCTTGGAAAATTGAATTTTCTAAAAATCGGGAAAATTGGAAAAGTGCACTGTGCTGTGGACCGGGCGCACGGGAAGCTGGGTCTACGGTGGGCTCGGCTCACGGAACAGTACGGCTGACTGGGCTGCTGGCGCAAGCGGCGGGTGCTGACGCGGCGCTGACACGTGGGCGGTTTTGGCTGACGTGGCAGCTGACTGGGCAGGGTGACGTGTCATGCTGACGTGGCACCTGGGACCTCGGGTGCTAAGGTGGCAGCCACGTGGCAAGCCACGTGGACACTAGGGCTGAGGTGGCGCTGACTCGGCTGCTGACTCGGCATAGCTGATGCGGCGGGTTTACGGGTGCACGGCTGACGGGTGGGCCCGGCTGGCAGCGAGACGGCGCACGGTGGACGACGTCCACGGGAAGGCGAAGGGACGCGGCTGCTGGCGTCAGCGCTGACGCGGCGGGCGCGGGGACCGAGGCGGCGCGGACGGAGCGGCCGAGGCGGCCGGGTGGGCACGGCGGCGCAGGGCGGCGGGTCTGCGGCGACGGCGGGGTAGCGGCGGCGGCTGGCCGGCGGGGATCCGGAACGGCGGCGGGGTTTACCGGCGGCGAGGTTCGGCGGTGGGGACGGCTCACCGGCGGCGGCAGAGACGGCGGCGAACGGCTGCAGCGGCGAGCACCGGCGGAGAGAGACGACGAGAGCGGCGGCGGAGGCGGCGGCTCGGGATGCGGAAGCCGAGGGGTCGGCCCCCTTAAATACACGGACGCCGAGGCCGTCTTGGAGGCGGAGACGGAGTCCCGCTCGAGCACGGACTTCGAGTCCGGGGCGGAAACGTGCGGCGGCGGCGGAGTCGTGCCGGACACGGAGACGGGAGTCCCGGCCGGGGACGAGGACCCTGACAGGTGGGCCCCACCTGTCAGTGGCACGGGCGGGCGAGCGGCTGCGATGGCGCGCGGGCGAAGCGGCAGCGGGGATGGGCGACGCGTGGCGCTGGGCTGGCGGATGACGGCCACGTGGCGATCATCGGGGCGGCCAAGGCGGAGCGGGCGCGGGCGCTGATGCCTGACGCGTGGCAGGCGGGGGCGACCGGCGGGCGAGCGGGCTGGACCGGGCCGGTGTTGGGCCGACCGGTTTTAGGAAAAATAGGATTTTCTTTTTCTTTTCTTTTTCCAAAAATTCAAATAAACTCTTTTGAGCTCTAGAAAATAGCAAATAAATCCAGAAAAATCCAGAAAAATTCCAATAAATTCCTTGAGACACAAAGAACTCAAATAAAATAATTTTGGCAAATGTTCATGTTCAAATTATTCATATTAAATCCTTTTAATTCATAAAAATTCATTTAAGCTTTTAATTAATTCCAGAAAATTCAAATGGTGAATTTTATTTTAAAAGCTTCAAAAAGGCTCTGAAAATCAGGATGTTACACCCTCTCTCCTCCCCTTTCCCCCATGCGCACGGGCCTGGCCTACCCCCTCCTCCTTCCCTCTCTGCCGCTGGGGCCGGCTCCTTCCTCCCCAACCAATATCTTCTTACTCTCTTCTCTGACTTCCGTTTGCGTTCACTGCTCCCACGCCTAAGCTCGTCACCCATCCGTCCAGCCCCGCGTCACTGCCCCGTCCTCGCCTGCTCACCCGCGTCGGCATGGCGTCAGCCAACTGCCCCCATCCCCTCATGCCACGCCGCTGCACCTGCCCCGCCCGTCCTTGCCTACGCGCGCACGTTGCTCCCGGACTTGCCTCCTTTGCCGCCAACTGCCCGCACGCCGCCCGGTCGGCTCGGGGTCCTTAAAAGCGAGAGAGCGCCCCGTCCACCTCGCCCCATCCTTCTCTCGCTCCCACCTCCTAGAATCGGCCCCTGGGGCCTTGTAGCTAGCCGGCCGCTCACCTTCTTCCCAGCCTCTGGCCACCGTGCGATCAGCCGATTGAAGCCATCCCCGGCCGATTCCTCTGCACTGCAGCTTCACTGTGGCGTTCTGGACTCGCCCCCACCGTCGGCCAAAACCCTCTTCGTCGTGCGCATGACCGCGCCACCACCGGCCATCGCCGCCAGCCCGCCACGACCGTCTTCCCCGCTCGGGAAACTTGGGGTGAGCCTCCTCCAACCTTCCTCTGGCTCATACTCTCTCTAATTCCTCCTCTCCCACATCGGCACTGCCATTCCACCTTTGCCCTCCATGGCCGCCTGTCGTGAGCCATCGCAGTCCACGCTATGTCACCGCTCCGAGCGCCGCGCCACCACCACTAGCTTCCACCTGTGCTGCGCAGCCCATTTTTGCCCACTCGCTGCCCCTCCGGCCGTCGGATGTGCCAGCAATCCCACCTGCCCCGGCCGCCCTGCACTTCCTCTTTTCGGCTGGCCAGGCCCTTCTGTTCAGTCCTCAGCCCCGCTCGTCTCTTCTGTATTAACTCCCCCGCTACATCGCGAAAGACCGAACGCCCAGTTGGTTAGCTGAGCAAACTCGTTAGCCTCCTTGCCTTCGGTCCTGGGCTCGATTCAGCCGGCCGCACCCCTCTTTCCCCCATTTTTGTTTTCAAATTTTTGTGGTCCACTCCAAGTAGGAAAATAGAGAATAATCTAGAGAAGCTGAAAACATTTAATAGGGAGGTAAATAAGATTATTTGAGATTTAAATTTTGATTAGTTCATATATGAGCAACTAATATAGCTTAAGTATTTATTTGAGGCTTAATTATCAATTAGAGGCATTAGTGAAATGTGGTTCTACTTAAGGTTCAAATTTAATAAGGATCCACATTAAGAAAAATGATAATAATAGTAATGATAATAATAATACATCCAAGTTAAAATTAAGGAAATAAAGTAGAGAGGCTAATAGATTTGGTTGGAATATAAAGTAAAATTATTTAATCTTTAATATTAGATTAAATGACCTATATGAGTAACTAATGTAGTTTGGAACATTTAACTAAAGTCTAAATTTTAATTAACGGCATTCATAAAAGGTGGACTTGGCTACACCAAATTTAATAAAGATCCCGATTAAAAATACATTCAGGGTTCCGGTGAAGGAAACAACTTGAATAGTGTGTTACCTACAAAAGCGAGACTTTAGATTAAAAGATTACCCATAAGTGCAGTTAAAATATGTGTCCTAGCTTTTAACATACCCCCATTAAATAAATCTCTGTGGTAGATTTAATTAAATAACAATATTGAAATGCAACTCTGTATAACAAACTCGACCCTAGGTGAATAGAAATTTAATTAAAGATTGGACCTTGTCAAATGCTAAGTAAAGGGATATAATACCAATACCAGTAGTCCCCATGGCACCTCCAAATTAAAAGGGCATATTAATATATAGGTACTACAAAATAATAGTCCTAGATTATCAGGCATTGAAATAATCTTACTGATATATGAATATATATTCTGAGGTAAACACTTAACCAAATAAATGATTAATTAATTAGGACCACATAAAATGCTACATATCAAGTTGCTAGTAATATGAATTAAATCGGTAAGCTAAAAGTCATATACATCGTCTATGGAACCCCCTCCTTGACATCCGTCTCAGCTGATTTCCTTATTATCATCTCCCCACTTCGCACCAACCCCCTCCGATTCCGCCAATACCCTGTGCCAAATCAACCTTGCCTCAAATCACCCATTTAATCATAATAAAAATTTAATCAAGCTCAGTTGGATTTATTTGGACTTTTTGAGTTATTTGCATTATTTGGATTCAGTTGCTTCGCACGCAATTAGAAATTGGAAGTCGTGACGATTCGATGGATCAAGCGAGAACAAGATCAAGGTGAAGATAAGGACCGGAAGCTCAAAACCATCACATAAGAAAGCTTTGAGTGAGCTCAAGATCGCGGTAAACAGCGCAAGGCGAGTCAATACTTTGATCATGTTGAACCTCACTTTCTGCAAATTATTTTTGTTTAAATTATCAAATTGCATGCTGTTATTTTATATACAAATACATGTTTAATTTAAGATTCTATTTATATGCCCATTGTTTAACTTGAATAATATTACACCTCCTTTGGAATATTTGATTATGTGAACCTTGTCGCCCTAGCAAAAATTATAATAGTAACCTTTCAAAAATAAGTCCATAATTATATGCCATGTTTAGTATTGCTTAGATACTCATGGGCGCGAGAGCGCCCAAGCATCACTTTTAATCCTGAGAAAAATTGGTTGGGCAGTCATGGTGGTAATGACTGGTGTATGTTGGATATGGTTATTTTAAATTCCCAAAAACCTCAAATTACTTATCTATCTGGGCGGATGGTTCGGGGGTATGGTGCAAGGGTGCACGAGAGTGTGGTTTGTGGTAGAACCGCCCAGATAACCCTAAGGACTGAATCTTGTCATGACGTCCTGTGTAAAACAAGTACAACCACAAGTCTGTAAAGTACAACTTGGCCTAGTAAATTTACCAAACCTTGAAAGTCATCATCATTGGTGGAGGAGTGAAGTAGTGCAAGCGGCTGTCTGGGTGGTGGGCTTGAATGGGGCACCCGCAGAGGGTGAAGTTCTTCTGCGGCGCGCTAGCAGTGTGGTAGCCAGCTGCTAGGCGTATAGGAGGGGAACATCCCGCACAACGTATGGGACCCACCGCAAGTGTGAGCGGCCCATAGGGTGAGATGATGGAAGGGGCAAGGTACTTTGAACGGTTACTGTGATGGTTTGCTCAACCACATAACTAAGGAATCGTGTGGGGCAACGAGTGAACCGTCTCTTGTGGGTAAAGTGTGCAAACTCTGCAGAGTCAAAACTATTCGAATAGCCGTGCCCACGGTCAAGGGCGGACATGGGAACTTGACCAGATATAGTTCTATTTCAAAAACTTTGTGGGTGGAAATGGAAAAGTGGAGGAAAGTGGAGGACAGTGGAAAGCCCTGATTTGTGTTGCCATGGGTGTCGTCCCAGTGATAATGTAAGTGGCTATAAAGCTGAAAGTCTAGATTATGGTGCAGAGACCATGTAACGGTGGATGGAATCTGGATCGCTATTATTATTGCATTCTCTTACACATTATGTTTTTGTTCAAAACTCCTAGGTCTCAGGAAATTTCTATATATTATATTTTTAAATAATGATAATACTTCTCACAAAATAAAATGTCAGGAAGAATAAATAGAGTCGTAAGAAAAGAAGATGGCTGGTTGTGGTAAACACATAAAATTGTTGGTAGATTCATGTCGATCATAAGAAGGAAATGATAATGTGGATTCTGAGAGAAATAAATTGGTGTGGCCTAGATGAATAGATAGGCTAGATAGATGATCTAAATGATTTTTGGAGATTTAGGGGGTATAAAGGTAATTGCTGGATTACAACACTGATAACTAATATAAATTCTTGGGAGATGTTGGCGATATTGGGATTAATAGAATCAATTACTAGATGAGTCAATTGAATTCTTGGGAATTTGGAGGAATGATAACAATTATTGGAGTATAATCTTGATCAATGAAATTCTTGGTGGATGTATACTAGTGAATCGTAGATTTGATCACTGATATTCTTGGTGGAGGTATACTAGTGAACTAGTTAGAGTTAGATAATGAAAAATAAGATTGATTATTGGAAGAGCAAATTATGGTTTTGGATCAATAACAAAAGGATTGAATTATTAAAAAGTCCTGATACGAATGATGTCGGTGATGTAAATAAATGATGGCACTCGCTGTTTGGAGTCTTAGGCAGCAATAAGTGTATGATCGGTGGATTAGATAAATGATGTCACTAGTTGTTTGGAGTTTTAGGCAGCAATGAGTGTATGATCGGTGGATTAGATAAATGATGTCACTAGTTGTTTGGAGTTTTAGGCAGCAATTGATTGGTGGATTGTATAATTGATGATATTCGCTGTTTGGAGTTTTAGACAGCACTCAATATAGAAAGTATGTGTGTTCGATGGATTAATTAAATGATGTCACTTACTGTTTGGAGTCTTGGACAGCAATCAATAAAGAAAGTGTATTTTTGGTGGATTAAGTCAATTATGGTCATCGCTAGGTGGAGTTTAGGCAGCAACAATAACTATGATTTAATAATAGTCGGCACTACCTGGCGCAAGGTCCGGCGGTGAGCGGAGGCGGCCGGCGACGAGGAAAAGCGGTGGCGCGGCTCGGTTGAAGGCGGCGGGGACTCTCCAACGGCGAGGAGGTGCGGCCGAGGAGCGGAGGGGGTGGGGGCGACGAGGTGAAGCCCGACGCGGAGTCGGCCGGGCGCTAGGAGGCTCGGTTCGGGCGCAATTAATCGCCGGAGCAATTATGGCGGCGGCGGCGAGGGGAAAATAGTGCGAGGGTGTTCGGGCGGCGGAGGAAAGAATTGGAGAGCGGTGGGAGGTGCGGTGAAAGGAGGTAGAGCTTGAGGGGCTTTTATAGCGGCCGGGGAGGGGGGAAATGGCCAGGAATCTCTCGCCGGAGTGGGGGAAATGGCGGTGGCCGTTGCGGGAGAAGTGGGGGAGATGGGCGTCGGGTGCGGAGGAAGAGGGAGGTGGGGCGCGGGTCTCGCGGGGAAGGTGGCGCACGCGGGAGAGAGGGGCGTGGCTGGTTAGGGCGGGGGCCGGCAGGTGCGGGGTGGCGGTTACGGGCGGCGGCGGCGCGAGGTAGGGGAAGGCCTGACAGGCCGGGCCTACGCACAGTGAGAGGGGGAGGCGAGGAGCGGCTGACGGGCAGGGCCTGCGGTGTAGAGGGGGGCGAAGGGAGAGGGGAGGCGCCGACAAGTGGGGCCGGGTGAGAGAGAGGGAGAGCGGGAGGGCACGGGCGGCCGGATGAAGATCGGGCGGCCGAAGTGAAGGGGAGGGTGGACGGCGGATCGGGTGGCCTCGTGTCGCCCAAAGAGGAGGGGAAGGCGGGATGAGGCGACGGCCGGATGGCGGCGACGTGGAGAAGATCTGCTCGTCCACGTGGCGGCCGGAAGGGGAGGGAAGGGGAATTTAGTTTTTAAAATTTGTTTTTCGATTTCAGAAAAACCCAGATAATTCATTAAGCCTCAAAAAAAATGAAAATAACTCCAAAATTTCTAGAAAAATTCAGAGAATCTCCTAGAGACATTTTGGACTTAATAAAAATATTTCCAACTAATGTTGGTATTATATTTTTATACATAAAATGCTTTTTAATTTTCAAAAATAGATTTTAAACTCCAGAAAACTCAGAAAACAAAATAAAATCCAAATAATTAATTTAAAATAGGATTTTTATAGAAAATCAAAATATCCTTTTATTTAATAATATTTGTAGGTTTTACTTAAAATATTTTTTTACACCAGCTTTTTTTTCCAAAAACAGAAATCCAGGGCAAAACCAAATTTAAAATTTTAGGCACAAAAATACTTATTTAATTTAAATTTTTATTTTAATTAATTTTTATTTTTTACTTTTTTACTTTTTTATTTTCATAAAAACCTAGGCTGTTACACGTCCCTCAGCAGAATGGCGTTGTGGAAAGGAAGAACCGTACCTTGGTCGAGATGGCCAGGACGATGCTTGATGAGTACTCTACATCGACGAAGTTTTGGGCTGAGGCTATAGCCACCATGTGCCATGTTTCGAACAGAGTTTTTCTCAGGGCACACTTGCATCGCACCTCTTATGAGTTGAGATATGGGCGAAAGCTCAGTGTATCTCATTTCCGTGTGTTTGGATGCAAGTGCTTTATCTTGAAGTCCGGGAACCTAGATAAGTTCTAGTCACGTTCTTATGATGGGATCTTTCTAGGCTACTCGACTTCTTCACGGGATTATAGGGTCTGGAACTGCGAGACTATTAAAATGGTAGAGACCTGTGAGGTGACCTTCGATGAGGCCAGTCCGGGGACTAGGCCCGATATCTCAGGTTCTTTAGAGCAGTCTGAGACCATCTTTGTGGATGATGAGGACGATGGAGATGAGGGTTGTCTACCCGATCCAGTTCCTCATCCTCCTTCCCTTGTGTAACATCCTGATTTTCTGGAGTTTATAAAGCCCAATTTTCAAAAATTAATTTTCTGGAATTTTCTGGAATTAATTAAAGCTTAAAAGGAATTTTCAGAATTTATTTAGATTTAATATGATTAAATTAAACATTAACATAAGTTGAAAATATTTTAATTGGGTTCTTTGTGTCAAAAGGAATTATGTGGTATTTTTGGTGAATTTTTCGGATTTATTTGCTATTTTCTAGAGCTCTTTGAAGTTTATTTGGATTTCTGGAAAAAGAAAAAGAAAATAAACCCCCCTAACCCTAGTGGGCCGAGCCCACTCGGCCCGCCGCCCGCCGCCTGCCACGCATCGGCCTCCGGCCTCCCGCGTGCGCCCCGCTAACCCTAACCCTAACCCGCCGCCGCCCACAAGCGATCGCGACCGTCCGATCTCCCGCACGAGATCCCAGCCGTACGCGTGTCCCAAACCGCGTCCGACTCCGCGCCGGGCCGAGACCAATCGGGCCGCCTCGGTTCGCGTGCTTTTATGCGCGCGGCCGCCTTGGTTCGTGCGCCCGCGCCCTCGGTTCCGCCGCCGCCCTGGCCGCTGTGGTTCGCCGTGCGTCGCCGCCGAAGGAAGCCGGCCCGTTCGCCGCCGCCTGCCGTCACCGCCGTCGTCCACCGTCGCCGGTGAGCCCCGCCGCCAGCCAGACCGCCGCCGTCCCGGACACCCCGCCGCCGCTGCACGCCGCTGCCCGCGCCCGTGCCTCGCGCCGTCCGCCGCCAGCTGGACCCCACCCGCGCGCCCCCGCCCCTTCGCCTCCCCGTGGACGCCGTTCACCGTGCACCCCGCCGCCGCCATGTGGGTCCCGCCCGTCAGCCCTAGCCGCCGCGCCCGCATCCCGGTCACCCGCACTGTTCTGTGCACCGAGCCCACCGTAGACCCATCTCACCGTGCACCCGGTCCACAGCACAGTGCCTTTTTCCAATTTCCCCGAATTTCTGTAGATTTATTTTTCCAGAAGCCCGTTTTCCCTCATCCTAGCTCCGATTGACCCGATTCGTTTTCCTAAATTCATCTAAAATTGAGCTCTATCTTTTGGTTCAGGTTTGAGAATTTTTGGAGTTCATTTGAATTTTATTTGAATTTATTTTTTTTTGTCTCTTCGTTTTGTTCTCTCTCGTTAGATCACGTGTTCGAGGGAGCCGCCGTTGGATTTGAAGATCAAGAGCCATCAACTGAGCAAGGCCAAGGCAAGTCGTGTCCTTTGATCATGTTGAACCTAGTTTTCAAATCTATTATGTAATACTTTGCTTTGAATTATCATGCATTGATATTTTATTATAAAACCCTTGTATTGGTTGTTAATGACCTAATTGATTATTTCCTCCTTGATAATTTGAATGCCATGATGCCATTGTCACCATAGGTTGGGAAACTTAGTAGTGATGCTATGTTACGATCACATTTGGGATGGCACGATTAGTATGCTTAGCCATGCTTTTAGTATCGTTTGGGTTCATCATCACATGTGATTAATTAATTTGACTTAATGATATACCGAATCGTGGTTGGTGCCACCAATATAAAATTTGTGCCATGGCATTGGTGTGTCGTTGGCGTGGTTATACAAAATTGGTTTTCACTCGGGCGAGTGATCGTGCAAGTAAAGGGGGAAGTGTTGGAGCACTTCGAGGGATGTGGTAGTCTCGCCCGGGAACACTTAAGGACTTAACTTTGTGCGCCATTGATTTGAGCTTTACCGTGCAAACCACATGTCTAGTATGGGATAGACCTGGCTGATTAATTTGGGACGTTTCAACTTTAATTTCGCCATTGTGATGAGCATGGATGCTGATTTCCATGAGGCGCAAGGGGGGTGTGATGCGAAACCCTAGCGGGCGGGATTGAGTTGGAACTGAACTTTGTAAAGGCCTTGTTGTGATTACCTTAAGCTGAGGCTAATCACATCGTGTGGGTATAGTTGTGCGACCTCTGCAGAGTGTAAAACTATTCGAATAGCCGTGTCCTCGGTCATGGACAATGCTCGGTGATTTCACACGAGGTATAGTTACTCTTGGAAAATTTGTAGCTGGTCAGTGGATGGTTGATTCACTGTTGGTTTGGCTTGCAGATGGGATATCCATAAGCGGGGTGGGTTTAGCTTGTGGATGGGAAGTCCATAAGTAGTTTACTTCAATTCCTTTGATTATTCATTATTGTTTTATTTACAATTCGCCTTCAATCTATTTATGGTAATTTCAAATGCTGTTTCATGCAAATTAACCCTTTCAGCCTTCCATTGGTAAGCCTTGCATACTATATTGCATCATTTGTTACAAACGGCTTGCTGAGTACCAATGTACTCACGGCTTTACGCCTATGTTGCTCAGTTGAGGAAGAGGAGTACTACCAGCAGGAGGTTCCAGGAGGCGAGTACTTCGACGACTACGCGTTCTAGGCTTCGCTCCCCACTCGATTGCCCGTGTGCATGTCGATTGGCCACTACGTTTTATTTTGGATTTTCTGCTGCTAATTTTTGTTAAGCCCCTAAGGCTATTGAGATTGTAAGCTTGACCATAAGGTCTCACTTTTGGATATTGATTAATAATTTGAGTTTTCCTTATTTAATATCGTGATTGTGGTGATGATTACCTCTATGTTTGACTGTGTGCACTAGCGTGATCCTGGACTAGTGCAGTATACACAGAGAGTCCGGATTTGCATATTCGGGTCTCGACAGAGATGGTATCAGAGCCAAATCGACTGCAGGACGAAGCCCTAGTTAGAGTGGTCGAATTAGAAAAGATTTCAAAATTTATTTTCTAAATCAAACCAACTAAATTTGATGAATAGTAATATCTATACCTTCTTATCTTCTCCCTAGAAATTCTGCTCCTTACCCCGTTATCTCACGATTTATTTTCGCAAATTTTATACTGTTCTTTCTTCTGTAAAATGCATTAGATGTCTCAAGCTTCTTTCACTCAGACGGGAGGTTGGAGAGCCCTTCTCCGTGTTCTGTTGCGAAGCCTCGGATTGAAGAGATCGCCCGTCTACCTCACCAAGGATGAGAAAGATAGAGGGCAACGTATTGGAAGCATCACCAGGTTGTACTTCACCACGAGAGTCGGCAAGCAGATTCTACATCATAGTTTCAAGAGCACCGGATCTTGCGGAGGATGTTCCGTACAAGCAGCCGCATACAAAGCCATCTGACAGCTTTGCAAATTATACAAGATCAACATGGCCAGACTTATTTGGAGGTTCAAGAAGCAATATGAAGGCACCCTCAGTTTGTCAGAGCCAGTCAGGGAGGAGCCTCGACCACAGTTGCCAGTACCTCTACCGACGCCTACACCGCCGAGACCGGAGGTGGGACGACGCATCACGGGAGACCGTCAGGCGTACCTTCGACGCTTCACCCCCGCCCCCGCCAGAGAGCAGACGCCGCCAGAGTCGCCGCCAGTCCGCAACTCGTGGGTCTTCTATAGTGATGCGGAGGATGAGGATAGCGAACCCTATCTGTCAGGCTCAGAGTGGGAGCCACTAGATTAGGAGTACGGGTAGAGCGTTGGATCTTATTTGCAGTTGTTTGGGATGTGAACTGTAAATCTTGCTTTTAAAAGCATTATATTGCAATCATGTCCATCTTTTAATGGAGTTATCTTTTGCCAGCTTTGTTGTTAGCCTTTCGTGCTAAGTGTTTGCTTAATTTAGGTTGTCATTAGAAATTCCCCTTAGACGAGTTTACCGCTTACCTTTGCTTTTCCCTCGTACCTATTGAGCCTTCAAAAGTCAGTTCTCAGCAAATGGTTTTTCTTTTCATAGCAGCAGCAAAATGGTTGAAACCAGGAACTCCGCAGGTCGTGAGCAGACAAACCAGAACCCAGGGAGCAGTACCACTCAGCCACCCCAGGCAGTTCCGCCGACCCTGGACCCCGCTCTCAGTTAGTTCCTGATGGCCCAGACTCAATGATGCAAGCAATGATGCAGAATATGAACAATATGGCTCAGCGTCAGCACCCAGGGGTAGCAGCACCTCATGCCACCCACCATCAGTCCCGCTTTGCAGAGTTTATGAGGACGAGGCCACCTACCTACTCCAGTTCTTCAGAGCCATTGGAGCCAGACGACTGGATCCATTCAGTAGAGAAAAAGCTGAACTTGGCCCAGTGCACAGATAGGGAGAGAGTGCTGTATGCAGCACACCAGCTAGAGGGACCTGCAGCAGAGTGGTGGGAGAACTACTGTGACGCCCACGAGGACCAAGACAACATTACTTGGAACGAGTTCTCCACCGCTTTCCGTAACGCCCATGTCCTGGATGGGGTGATGACATGAAGAAGGAGGAGTTCCGTGAGTTGCAGCAGAAGAACATCTCAGTGAGTGAATACCTCAATAGATTCACTCAGCTAGCTCGCTACGCACCCGAGGACGTAGCCACAGATGAAGCCCGTCAGAAGAGGTTCCAGAAAGGCTTGAACCCAGGATTGAAGGTGTAGGTCGTGGGCAACGACTATGCCAGCTTTCAGCAGATGGTGGATAAGGTTATCCTAATTGAGGACAGTCGCCGCGAGCTCGAGGAGTCTCGCAAGAGGAGGATGGCTCAACAGGGATTGCAGTCTCACCAGGCTCAAAGGCAGCGTTTCAGCACTTACCAGCCCTCTCGAGTGCCTCAGCAGCAGCAGCAGTCAGTCTTCAGGACCCCGGCCCCAGCGCCACGTCCCCAGCAGTCAGGGCAGAGACCCGGTGGATCTGGTGGTCAGCAGCAAAGGAACACCAATCCAGCAGCGTCTGTTACTTGCTACAAGTGTCATGAGCAGGGACACTATGCTAGCAAGTGCCCCCAGAGGCAGGCCCCCACTCCAGTTCGCTTCGACTTGGGAGCCACACCAGGACGGACACCTACCCCAGGAGCAGGGCGTGGAGCACCCCAGGCGCCAGGTCAGGCCAGCAGGACTCCACAGGTGGTGAGAGGCCAGGTGAACCACGTCACTGCAGAGGAGGCCCAGGCAGCACCAGAGGTTGTGATCGGTAAGTTCCTAGTCCATTCAGTATCTGCCATAGTTTTATTTGATTCTGGAGCTTCCCATTCGTTTGTTTCTCGGAGTTTTGCTTTAAAGCAACAGTTGAAAATTGTTACTCTGGGATCTATTCTTTTGGTCCAATCCCCCGGTTCGGAGTTGAGCACCAACCTAGGCTGTCCCGGAGTTCAGATAGACATCCAGGGAGTTGAGTTCAGAGCGGACTTGATTATCTTGGATATCCAGTCCCTAGATGTGATCTTGGGTATGGATTGGCTCAAGAAGCACCAGGCAGTTTTGGATTGTGGGAGCAGAGCAGTGACCTTGACCAGCTCCGATGGGAGGAAAGTGCAGTTTTCAGCTAGCATGAATCAGCCAGAGCAGGTAATGGTCTGTCAGATCAAGGGAATTCAGTTAGAGGATGTGCCGATTGTCAGGGAGTACCCCGATGTGTTTCCAGATGACCTTCCAGGGATGCCACCAGAGCGAGAAGTTGAGTTTCTGATCGAGTTGGTACCCGGTACCTCTCCGATTTCCAAAAGACCCTACCGGATGCCAGCAAATGAGTTAGCAGAACTCAAGAAGCAGATTCAGGAGCTTTTGGACAAAGGTTATGTCAGGCCCAGTTCGTCCCCATGGGGAGCGCCAGTCTTGTTTGTGAAAAAGAAGGATGGCAGCCAGCGCATGTGTGTGGACTACCGAGCACTTAACGAGGTCACCGTCAAGAACAAGTACCCGTTGCCCAGGATTGATGACTTGTTTGATCAGCTCAGGGGAGCAGGAGTTTTCTCCAAGATTGACTTGAGGTCAGGTTACCATCAGATGAGGATTCGACAGGAGGACATACCTAAGACAGCATTTTTGACTCGTTACGGATTGTACGAGTTCACAGTGATGTCTTTTGGTTTGACCAATGCTCCAGCCTATTTTATGTACCTGATGAATAAGGTTTTCATGGAATATTTGGATTAGTTTGTCGTTGTGTGCATTGACGACATTCTGATCTACTCCAAGGATGAGAGAGAGCATGAGGAACACCTGAGGATGGGATTGCAGAAATTAAGGGACCATCAGTTGTATGCCAAGTTTAGCAAATGTGAGTTTTGGATGAAGGAAGTCGCCTTCCTAGGCCATGTGATGTCCGCAAAGGGAGTTGTTGTTGACCCCGGAAAGGTCAAGGATGTTTTGGATTGGCAGTCACCTTCTTCGGTGACTCAGGTCAGGAGTTTTCTGGGAATGGCTAGTTATTACTATCGTTTCATTGAGGGATTTTCCAATGTAGCCAACCCACTTACCCAATTGCTCAAAAAGGAAAAGAAATTTGTTTGGACGCCCGAGTGCGAGAAAAGCTTTCAGAAGTTGAAGGAGAGTTTGACCACAGCCCCGGTGCTAGTATTGCCAGATTTAAACAAGGATTTTGAGATTTATTGCGATGCCTCCCGCAAGGGTTTGGGTTGTGTACTGATGCAGGAAAAGAGAGTGGTAGTGTATGCCTCACGCCAGTTGAGACCGCATGAGGAGAATTACCCTACTCACGACTTAGAGCTAGCAGTCGTAGTGCATGCTTTGAAAATTTGGAGGCACTATCTCTTGGGTAATAGATGTGAGATTTATACGGATCACAAGAGTTTGAAATACATCTTTACCCAGTCCGAGCTTAACCTCAGGCAGAGGAGGTGGTTGGAGTTGATAAAGGATTACGATGTCAGAATCCATTATCACCCTGGGAAGGCCAATGTGGTCGCAGATGCTCTGAGCAGAAAGGTTTATTGTAATTCAGTGATGGTCAAGGAGAGTCAGCCAGCTTTGCATGAGGAATTCCAAAGGCTCAGTTTGGAATTGGTCGAGGAAGGATTTTTGGCAGCAATGGAGTTGCAGCCCACTTTGGATGGTCAGATTCGTCAGGCTCAGACAGATGATGAGGCATTTCAGCGTATCAGACAGAGTATGAGTGAAGGAAAAGAGTCAGGATTTTCAGAGGAGGCTGTACCAGTTGAGGCAATTGATCTTCAGGAGGATCTGTCCTACAAAGAGCGTCCTGTCAAAATCTTGGATGTGTCAGAGCGAGTCACCCGGAATAAAGTTGTTCGCTTTTGCAAAGTTCAGTGGAGCAACCACTCCGAGGAGGAAGCCACCTGGGAGCGTGAAGAGGATTTCAAGGTAGAGTTTCCGAACCTATTCTAGTAGTGAGCCTGGATCTCGGGGTCGAGATCCCGTTTAAGGGGGTAAGGTTTGTAACATCCTGATTTTCTGGAGTTTATAAAGCCCAATTTTCAAAAATTAATTTTTTGGAATTTTCTGGAATTAATTAAAGCTTAAAAGGAATTTTTAGAATTTATTTAGATTTAATATGATTAAATTAAACATTAACATAAGTTGAAAATATTTTAATTGGGTTCTTTGTGTCAAAAGGAATTTTCTGGTATTTTTGGTGAATTTTCCGGATTTATTTGCTATTTTCTATAGGTCTTTGAAGTTTATTTGGATTTCTGAAAAAAGAAAATAAACCCTCCTAACCCTAGTGGGCCGAGCCCACTCGGCCCGCCGCCCGCCGCCTGCCACGCGTCGACCTCCGGCCTCCCGCGCGCGCCCCGCTAACCCTAACCCTAACCCGCCGCCGCCCACAAGTGATCGTGACCGTCCGATCTCCCGCGCGAGATCCCAGCCGTACGCGTGTCCCAAACCGCGTCCGACTCCGCGCCGGGCTGGGACCGATCGGGCCGCCTCGGTTCGCGTGCTTTTATGCGCACGGCCGCCTTGGTTCGTGCGCCCGCGCCCTCGGTTCCGCCGCCGCCCTCGCCACTGTGGCTCGCCGTGCGTCGCCACCGAAGGAAGCCGGCCCGTTCGCCGCCGCCTGCCGTCGCCGTCGTCTGCGTCGCCACCGTCGCCGGTGAGCCCCGCCGCCAGCCAGACCGCCGCCGTCCCGGACGCCCCGCCGCCACCGCACGCCGCCGCCCGCGCCCGCGCCCGTGCCCGTGCCTCGCGCCGTCCGCCGCCAGCTGGACCGCACCCGCGCGCCCCCGCCCTTTCTCCTCGCCGTGGACGCCGTTCACCGTGCACCCCGCCGCCGCCATGTGGGTCCCGCCCGTCAGCCCTAGCCGCCGCGCCCGCATCCCGGTCACCCGCACTGTTCCGTGCGCCGAGCCCACCGTAGACCCATCTCACCGTGCACCCGGTCCACAGCACAGTGCCTTTTTCCAATTTCCCCGAATTTCTGTAGATTTATTTTTCCAGAAGCCCGTTCTCCCTCATCCTAGCTCCGATTGACCCGATTCGTTTTCCTAAATTCATCAAAAATTGAGCTCTATCTTTTGGTTCAGGTTTGAGAATTTTTGGAGTTCATTTGAATTTTATTTGAATTTATTTTTTTGTCTCTTCGTTTTGTTCTCTCTCGTTAGATCACGTGTTCGAGGGAGCAGCCGTTGGATTTGAAGATCAAGAGCCGTCAACTGAGCAAGGCCAAGGCAAGTCGTGTCCTTTGATCATGTTGAACCCAGTTTTCAAATCTATTATGTAATACTTTGCTTTGAATTATCATGCATTGCTATTTTATTATAAAACCCTTGTATTGGTAGTTAATGACCTAATTGATTATTTCCTCCTTGATAATTTGAATGCCATGATGCCATTGTCACCATAGGTTGGGAAACTTAGTAGTGATGCTATGTTACGATCACATTTGGGATGGCACGATTAGTATGCTTAGCCATGCTTTTAGTATCGTCTGGGTTCATCATCACATGTGATTAATTAATTTGACTTAATGATATACCGAATCGTGGTTGGTGCCACCAATATAAAATGTGTGCCATGGCATTGGTGTGTCGTTGGCGTGGTTATACAAAATTGGTTTTCACTCGGGCGAGTGATCTTGCAAGTAAAGGGGGAAGTGTTGGAGCACTTAAAGGGATGTGGTAGTCTCGCCTGGGAACACTTAAGGACTTAACTTTGTGCGCAATTGATTTGAGCTTTACCGTGCAAACCACATGTCTAGTATGGGATAGACCTGGCTGATTAATTTGGGACGTTTCAACTTTAATTTCGCCATTGTGATGAGCATGGATGCTGATTTCCATGAGGCGCAAGGGGGGTGTGATGCGAAACCCTAGCGGGCGGGATTGAGTTGGAACTGAACTTTGTAAAGGCCTTGTTGTGATTACCTTAAGCTGAGGCTAATCACATCGTGTGGGTATAGTTGTGCGACCTCTGCAGAGTGTAAAACTATTCGAATAGCCGTGTCCTCGGTCATGGACAATGCTCGGTGATTTCACACGAGGTATAGTTACTCTTGGAAAATTTGTAGCTGGTCAGTGGATGGTTGATTCACTGTTGGTTTGGCTTGCGGATGGGATATCCATAAGCGGGTGGGTTTAGCTTGTGGATGGGAAGTCCATAAGTAGTTTACTTCAATTCCTTTGATTATTCATTATTGTTTTATTTACAATTCGCCTTCAATCTATTTATGGTAATTTCAAATGCTGTTTCATGCAAATTAACCCTTTCAGCCTTCCATTGGTAAGCCTTGCATACTATATTGCATCATTTGTTACAAACGGCTTGCTGAGTACCAATGTACTCACGGCTTTACGCCTATGTTGCTCAGTTGAGGAAGAGGAGTACTACCAGCAGGAGGTTCCAGGAGGCGAGTACTTCGACGACTACGCGTTCTAGGCTTCGCTCCCCACTCGATTGCCCGTGGGCATGTCGATTGGCCACTACGTTTTATTTTGGATTTTTCGCTGCTAATTTTTGTTAAGCCCCTAAGGCTATTGAGATTGTAAGCTTGACCATAAGGTCTCACTTTAGGATATTGATTAATAATTTGAGTTTTCCTTATTTAATATCGTGATTGTGGTGATGATTACCTCTATGTTTGACTGTGTGCACTAGCGTGATCCTGGACTAGTGCGGTATACACAGAGAGTCCGGATTTGCATATTTGGGTCTCGACACCTTGAGGTGCTTGCTTCCACCACTGCACCTCGAGGAGATCAGCCCATGCCTTCTGTTTCCTCTAGAGCGAGTGGCTCTGTTCCGACCTCATCAGCTCATGAGGTAGAGGTCACTTCTTCATCTCATCCAGGACCTCCCCGAAACATCCAAAAAGACCATCCTTTTGAGCAGATGATTGGAGACCTCTTTGAGCGAGTCACTCGCTCAAAATCTGGCATGTCACATTTCTGTCTCCATTCTACCTTTGTTGCCACCTTGAGCCCAAAGATGTTTGTCATGCCCTATCTGATGAGTCTTGGGTCAATACCATGCATGAGGAGTTGGAAAACTTTGAGAGAAACAAGGTTTGGTCGCTTGTTGAGCCCCCTCGAGGTCGCAATGTCATTGGGACTAAGTGGGTGTTCAAAAACAAGTAGAGTGAGGATGGAGTAGTCATTCAAAACAAGGCTAGACTGGTAGCTCAGGGCTTCTCCTAGGTTGAGGGTCTAGAGTTTGAGGAGACCGTTGCCCCTGTAGCTAGGCTTGATGCCATTAGAATCCTGCTTGCTTTCGCAGCTTCTAAGGGTTTCAAGCTCTACCAGATAGATGTCAAGAGTGCCTTCCTCAATGGATTTATTGAGGAAGAAGTCTATGTTAGACAGCCTCAAAGTTTCAAGAACCCCAAATAACCAAACCATGTCTATAAGCTTTCCAAAGCCTTGTATGGACTTAAGCAGGCCCCTAGAGCTTGGTATGAGAGGCTTAAGTCCTATCTGTTGAGTCATGGGTTTGAGATGGGTAAGGTAGACAAGACCTTGTTCATTCGTAGCCATGGCACTGACCTTCTGCTCGTCCAAATTTATGTGGATGACATCATCTTTGGTGGCTCTTCTAATGCTCTTGTTACACAGTTCTCGGTTGTCATGAGCACTGAGTTTGAGATGAGCATGATGGGTGAGTTGACCTTCTTCCTTGGCTTCCAGATCAAGCAGACTCGGGAGAGTACTTTCTTGCATCAGGGCCAGTACACTCGTAACCTCATAAGACGGTTTGACATGAGTGATGGTAAGCCGGTGTCAACTCCAATGGCATCCATAGCTTCACTTGACCCAGATGAGGATGGCGAGCTAGTTGACCAAAAATAGTACAGAAGCATGATTGGCTCCCTCTTGTACCTCACTGCCTCGAGACCGGACATACACTTCTCTGTGTGTCTTTGTGCTCGGTTTTAGGCTTCTCCTCGTGTATCTCAATGCCAGGCGGTGAAGCGCATCCTTCGGTACCTTTGACCTACCATTGACTACGGTATCTGGTACTCCTCCTCTTCCTGTCTTTCCCTTAGAGCCTACTCGGACGCAGACTTTGCCGGCTGTAGGATAGATAGGAATAGCACTTCTGGCACCTGCCAGTTCATTGGCACTTCTCTTGTCTCTTGGTCTTCTAGGAAGCAGTCCGCTGTTGCACAGTCCACTGCAGAGGCCGAGTACGCTACCGCAGCCAGTTGCTGCAGCCAGTACTTTGGATGGCTTCGACCTTGCGGAACTTTGGGTTAGTTATGGACAGTGTTCCACTCTTTTGTGATAACACGTCTACTATTAACATTGCCAAGAACCCAGTGCAGCACTCTCGGACCAAGCATATTGATATTAGATATCACTTTCTTAGAGACCATGTGGAGAAGGGTGACATAGTGCTCCAGTTTGTGGAGAGTGACCACCAGTTGGCTGATATCTTCACCAAGCCTTTGGATAGCTCTAGGTTTTCTGCCTTGCGGGGAGAGCTTGGGGTGGTTTGTCCTTATGGACTGTAGTGAGGGGGAGCTTTGTGCTTTACTGCTTTGTCTTATATATTATGCTCCTGTTCTCATTTTGTTGCATTGCATTTGGGTGCATTGGGTTAGTCCTCTTAGCATAGATTAGAGTGTTTCTCTCGTCTAGTTTCTTAGATTTCTTCCTCTTATCTTGTGATCTAGGATGCTGCCTATTAGTTGTCTCTTCTCTCACTAGGTTGAGCTCACTCACTTCTTATAGGTTCTAGCAAGGGTTGGGCCACCCTTAGGTAGACAGGGAACGTGTTTGCTCTTTAATATGTTAGACAGGCAGTTGATAGTTCTAGTGTGTCGGGCCCCCGGATTACCAAACCCGGACCCTCTGTGTATTACAGCACTAGTCCCAGATCAAAGCTAGTGCACACAGTTAACAAATGGGAAACATCACCATCAACGATTTATTACAATAAATAAGAGTACTGACCACAGGGTCTCATTATTACATTGGAGGTTTCAAGACCTCTCACAATCAAAACACAGCGGAAGCAGAGTGAAATCAAAGTAGACCCATCAAGATGCCACAGGCAGTTGACTGGGGAAGCGCGACCTAGTCCTCCGGGAAGAATCCATCGCAGCCACAAGCGAAACAGTAGTCGTAGCCACCTTCTTGAGCTTCAACTTCCTCTGAGATTTTTATTTTTAAGTGTAGCATGTGAGTACAAAAAGTACTCCGCAAGTCTTGGGAAAAATGCATAGATGCAAGGCTTAACAAGGAAGGCCATATGGTTCTTTTGCACAAAGCAATATTTGAAATCTCAATTACTACTAATTATTTTCGAAGGCATCAATTTAATGAAGTAAATGTTTTAACAGAATTAACTTTCTAGTGAAGGTTCCAACTACCAACACTAGCTAACCAATTACCATTGGTCGAGCTTTAAATTGCGGGTTCCATCCACCCTCTCTGGCTCCATCCGCCAGGATTCCCTTCCGAGAGTTCCCTCCACCCTCGGAATACAAATCTTTTGTTTTTAAAACCAAAACCAGAAATCTACCATGTGAATGCATTCCTTGCCCGCCCTTGACCGTGGGCACGGCTATTCGAATAGTTTTACACTCTGCAGAGGTTGTACAACTTTACCCACAAGAGATAAATTATCCTAAAAGTCAACACGCTTCCTTTGGCATGAGACCCAGATAAAATACCACAAAGCCTTTACCTTATTCTATTCTAGCTAGATACCACCCGCTGAGGTTTCACCGCAGAAGGGTTAAATCCGCCCAATCTGAAGTCCCCTCTTGCGCCATATGAGTACAGTAAATCCCTGTCCCTCACTGTGAATAACCAGTCCATCCCTGGCACCCACTTTCCACTGGTGGCACCTAAACTAGACTATCATAAGTTAGTCAGCTAGGTCGTACCCATATAGACTTGTGGTTGTACGGTTAATGCTCAGTTTGGACAAACACAAGCGTCGGTCCTTAATTGACTAGGGTGGAACATACACTTAACAAGTTCTCGTGCTTGCTGCACCAACCCAAACAGCCATCCACCCTAATCTAAAGCAACTTTCACATTTTTATTTTATTTTAAAAATCACAGTGACAACTCCAATTGCCACTTCACTTTCAAACACAAGGGTTCAATAATAAATCATAATTTCCCATTTTCAAGATTTTCCAAAGTTATTAGATAGCAAGACTAAGCATTAACCTACCATTCTAACACAAAGATTAATAGTAATCTCATTATTGAGACAAAGGAAGTTCTAGGGTGACAAGGTACATGGCAATCAAAGTCAAATGAGGGCATAACAAGATTGGAATAACTAATTCCTAAAGACTTGAACTAGTGACTTTACGTAAATAGCAATGCACATAATTTAAAATATTTTAAAACATTTCAAAAGCATAGGTTCAAGATGATCAAAGGAGACTTGCCTTCTTGCAGGGTTTCTGGGTCTTCTTGCTGCTGTGAAGAGGGATCGTCGACAACGTTGGAATCTACGCGAGGAAAGACGAAGCAACAAAACAAATAAATACAAATAAAATTCAAATAAAATCCAAAAATTCAACAGAGGCCATAGCTGGATAGATTATGATTTTAGATGAATTTAGAAATTTGAATGGCTGGATTGGAGCTAAAATGAGAAAGTTATGCTCATTTGAAAATCTCAGATTTGAATAAATCGAGAAATTCGGAAATTTCTGACAGGTGGGACCCACTGGAGAATTAAATTTTATTCTTTTATTTTTATCTCGGGAGACTGACAGGTGGGACCCACGGAACAGTATTCTCTGCTGGTCACTGACATGTGGGACCCCTCTGTCAGTGACCTCATTTTCTTCGGTCACTGACAGGTGGGACCCACTGGCATCTGGACCCACTTGTCAGGGGCTGACGCAGACTGGTGGGGCCCAGGCGGCAGTGCCAGCGCAGACCGGCGGCCGCTGACGGGTGGGACCCACTTGTCAGCCCGGAAAATAAACGAAAAACTCAACCTCCGCGCGCGGAGCCGGAGGCTCGAACGCGCGCCGAGGGAGTTACGAGCGAGCGCTGCTAGCCAAGTGAGCGGGGAGGCGTTGCCTACCCAATAAGGGTAGGTAACCCTCTTGAGGGGTACCTTCGGGTGGTCCGGCAGCCGTGGACTGAGGCAAGGTCGTCGGCGGCGAGGGGAGGCCGGAGAGGTTCTGGCGGTGCGTGATATGTAATCCTGGTGCGGAGGGGGTCCGGTTGGAGGGGTCGATGAGGTGCGGCGACGAGCGGAGAAGGCCGGCGACGAGGAGGTGGCGGAGCTGGCTCGGGTCCTCCGGCGCGACGGCGCTCCGGCGGCGGGGAGGGGCGGCTGAGGTGTCGGGGAGGTTCGCCCGGGCGCGAGGAAGCTCGAGGTGGCGACGGCGGGCTCCGGAGACGACCGAGGCGGCGGCGAAGGCTCACCGGAGTACCTACCGTGGGCGCACGGGAAACTCGCGGTGCGACGGCGCTCGGGGCTTAGGGTGAGAGGTGGAGTGCTCTGGGAGGTGGTGCGGGAGGAGGCGGAGCCGAGGGAGCTATTTATAGGGGCGGAGGAGGGGACACGGGCGCGCAATTGCTCGCCGGTGTGTCGACCGGAAAAAGGAAGGAAAGGGGAGAAACGGGAAAGAGGGGGCGCCGATGGAAGGGGAGCCCGGGAGATCGGGGATTCGGTCGCGGCGGCGTCCGGGACTTCCAAAACCAAGGGGGCCGGGTAAGGCAAGGCGGGATCCGGCGCGGTCTCGGTCGGCCGGCGAAAAAGGAAAGAGGGGGAAGGAAAAGGAAAGAGGCGGCTCCGCGGGGACGACGGATCCGACAGGTGGGCCCCGCGTGCAGTGAGAGAGAGGAGAGAGCGGGCGGGCGGTGCGGATGGCTGCCACGCGGCTCGGGGAAGAGATCGGGCGGTGGATTGAGGCCGGGCGCGAAGACGCGGCTCCTCCGAGCCGTCCACGCGTCGGGTGAGGAGGAGGGGAAGGCGGGGCCGCCGGCTGACGGGCCGGGCCCGCTGGACAGCGAGGGGGAGGGAGGTGCGGCCGGGATCAGGCCGAGCGGCGACGTGGGCGGATCTGGGCCGTCCACGCGTCGGCTGGAGGAAAAAGGGAGGGATTTTATTTTCAGAATTTGATTTTGATTTTCAGAAAAGGCTAGAAAATTATTTAGGCCTCAGAAAAATAAGAAAATACCTCCAAAAATTCCAGAAAAATTCACAGAAGCTCCTGGAGATATTTAGGACTTAATAAAATTATTTCCAACTATTGTTGATATTTAATTTTCATATTTTGAATTACTTTTTAAACTCTAAAATTGTTTTTAAATTCCAGAAAATCCAGAAAGGCAAATAAAAGCCAAGTAAAATCCAATTACCTTAAAATAATTAATTTGAATTTAAATTTTTCAAAAAGCCAAATTTTGGGATGTGACAAACCTACCCCCCTTAGAAAGAATCTCGACCCCGAGATTCGGATGGACTGGGAAAAAGATCGGGGAAATCTTCTCTTAGATCCTCTTCACGCTCCCAAGTTGCTTCCGATTCTGAATGGTTGCTCCACTGCACTTTACAGAACTTGATAACCTTGCTGCGCGTACGGCGCTCTGCTTCCTCCAATATCTTGACTGGATATTCTGGATAGGTGAGGTCCTCCTTTACATTTATTTCATCTAGAGGCATCTGCTCTTCTGGAACTCTAAGACACTTTCTTAGCTGAGACACATGGAAGACGTCATGCACCTTTGACAGCTGAGGTGGAAGCTCCAACTGGTAAGCAACTTCTCCTCGTTTCGCCACAACAGGATAAGGTCCAATGAATCTGGGAGCTAGCTTTCCACTGACTCCAAAACGTCTCATTCCTTTGAGAGGTGACACCTTCAAATAAACATGATCCCCAGGTACGAATTCTAAGCTTCTACGGCGATTGTCCGCATAGCTCTTCTGTCTGGTTTGTGCTGTTTTTAATTTGTCTTGGATTAGACGAACCTGTTCTTCTGCTTGCTTCAGCACATCTGGTCCAAACACTTGTCCTTCTCCTGTTTCCTTCCAATACAATGGAGTCCTACACTTCCTGCCGTATAGGGCTTCGAACGGAGACATTTGCAAACTGGATTGATAACTATTGCTGTAGGAGAACTCTGCATAGGGCAAACTCTGATCCCAATTACTCTTGTTTGCCAGTACACAAGCTCTCAACATGTCTTCCAGGATTTGATTTACTCTTTCTGTTTGACCATCTGTCTGTGGATGATAAGCTGTACTGAAGTTTAAGTTTGTGCCCAAAAGTTCATGTAGCTTTTGCCAAAATCTCGAAGTGAACTGGGTTCCTCGATCTGACACAATCTTCTTTAGAATCCCATGCAAGCACACAATTCTTGACATGTACAACTCTGCAAGTCTATCCCCGGAGTATGTGGTCTTTACTGGAATGAAATGGGCGACTTTTGTCAAACGATCCACTATAACCCAAATTGAATCGTGCCCTGTTTTGGTTCTTGGTAATCCAATTATAAAATCCATACCAATTTCTTCCCATTTCCACTCAGGGATTTGCAATGGCTGCAGAAGTCCAGCAGGTCTCTGGTGTTCAGCTTTAATCCGTTGGCATACATCGCACAAGGCTACGTATTCTGCAATTTCTCGTTTCATACTTGACCACCAATACCTCTCCTTGAGATCTTGGTACATCTTGGTACTCCCAGGATGAATTGAATATCCAGATTCATGGGCTTCCTTCAATATTAACTCCTTTACCTCTTTCTTTTCAGGTACAATAATTCTTTTCCCAAACCAAAGGGTACCTTCTTCATCCTCTGAAAATCCTGAGGCTTTCCCTTTCTTCATATTATCCTTGATCTCCTGGACATACTTGTCCTCCTTTTGAGCTGCTCTGATTTGATCTTCTAAGGTTGGTTGAACTTCCAAAGTGGCTAGGAATCCTTCCTCCACTACTTCTAGGTGGAGCCGTTGGAACTCTTCTTGAAGGGCAGGCATACTGTCCTTAATCCACAGCTTGGCACAATAACTCTTTCTGCTCAAGGCATCTGCTACCACATTAGCCTTTCCTGGGTGATAATGTATTCCAATATCATAATCCTTTATTAACTCAAGCCATCTCCTTTGCCTCATGTTAAGATCGGGTTGAGTGAATATATATTTCAAACTCTTGTGATCCGTATAAATTTCACAACGGTTACCAATCAAGTAATGCCTCCATATTTTCAGTGCATGCACTACGGCAGCGAGCTCTAAATCATGAGTTGGGTAATTTCCTTCATGGGGTCGCAGCTGCCTTGAGGCATATGCTACTACCTTTCTTTCTTGCATCAGTACACAGCCTAGTCCCTGCCTTGACGCATCACAGAAGACTTTGAAATCCTTCCTAATGTCCGGAAGCGTCAACACTGGTGCAGAAGTTAACCTCTTCTTCAGCTCTTGGAAACTATCCTCGCATGGTTTACTCCATTCAAACTTCTTTTCCTTCTTCAGCAACTGGGTGAGAGGTCTTGCAAGCTTGGAGAAACCTTCAATAAATCGACGATAGTAACCAGCCAATCCAAGAAAACTTCTGATCTCGGGTACTGACTTTGGTTGTGTCCAATTGAGCACATCATTAACTTTCTCCGGGTCTACGGATACTCCTCCTGCCGAAATCACATGGCCCAAGAAAGCTACTTTCTTCAACCAAAACTCACACTTACTGAACTTGGCATACAACTGATTTTCTCTGAGCTTTTCCAAAACTATCCTCAAATGTTCTGCGTGCTCTTCCTCATTCTTGGAGTATATCAGAATATCGTCGATGAATACAACCACAAACTTATCCAAATATTCCATGAACACCTTATTCATCAGATTCATGAAGTATGCTGGGGCATTGGTTAGACCGAAAGACATCACTGTATACTCATACAATCCATATCGAGTGGCAAATGCGGTCTTGGGTATGTCCTCTGGTCTTAACTTCAATTGGTGATATCCTGATCGAAGGTCAATCTTAGAGAATACACATGATCCTTTCAACTGATCAAACAGATCATCTATTCTGGGTAAAGGGTACTTGTTCTTAATAGTCACATCATTCAATGATCGATAGTCCACACACATGCGAAGACTACCATCTTTCTTCTTTACTAGCAGTACTGGTGCTCCCCAAGGTGACGAGCTTGGCCTTACAAATCCTTTATCCTGTAGCTCTTCAATTTGTTTCTTAACTTCCGCCAAATCATTTGCAGACATCCGATAAGGTCTCTTGGAAATTGGAGCTGTTCCAGGTACTAGGTTGATGACAAATTCTACTTCCCTGTCTGGCGGCATTCCAGGCAAATCTTCAGGGAATACATCTGGGTACTCACTCACTATAGGTACTTTTTCCAGAGTCACTCCCTTTACGCTGTTCAAACTACACCTGCTCTGGGTAAGGGAGTTTGACTTATACCTTACTTGAATCCCATCAGAGTTAGTGATTGTAACAGCTCGGTCAGCACAATCTATCTGTCCTTTATACTTGGTTAACCAATCCATTCCAAGTATTACATCTAAACCCTTGGAGTCTATCATAATAAGATTCGCTAAGAACTTAACTCCATTTATATCCACAGTTGCGTCAAGGCAAACTGTGTTAGTCCTCATTTCCTTTCCAGGGGACTGGACTAGCATGGGGTTCTGTAGTTTACTCACATCCCAATTATACCTTTCCACCACATCTTTTGACACAAAAGAATGCGAAGCTCCAGAATCAAATAATGCTGATGCAATTACTGAGTTGACAAGAAACTTACCCAGAACTACGTCGGGTGCATCCTGGGCTGCTTCCGCGGTCACATGGTTGAGATGCCCTCTGCTCACCACTTGTGGAGTCCTTGGGGTCTGTGGTGCCCCACGGCCTTGACCTGCAGTCGGAGCTCTTGCTGGCGTAGTCCCCAGATTGAAACGAACTGGAGTCATTGCTGGGCGTTTCTGGGACAGTTGCTGGCATAGTGCCCCATGTTCTTGCAGTTAAAGCACTGCACTCCTGCTGCTGAAGTCTTGTTCTGCGGGGGTTGGCCACCATTGTTTGCCCGGGGAGTTTGTGGATTTGGGCGGGGTCCTGAAAAGGGAGTCCTCGGCACGCTTGACTCTGAGAGTTTGTGATAGTGAGGTGCGTTGGGGCGGAATCGAGAGCTGCTTGCTCCTTGCTGTGCTTGAAACTTCCTCTTCCAATTTTCGTACAGCTGGCGCTGAGCATCTTCTTGGACAAAGGCCTTGTTCACTAGGTGCTGGAAGGTTGGGAAGTCATTGGATACCAGCTGCACCTTAAGGTTGGGGTCAAGTCCCTGCGTGAACCTCCAAATCTTGGTCGCATCCGATGTGACCTCTTCAGATGCATACCTGGACAGTTGGGTGAACTGGTTCAGGTATTCGGAAACACTGAGGTTTCCCTGTTGTAGTTGGTAGAATTCTCTCTTCTTCATTTCCATTATTCCCGTAGGAATATGGGCAATGCGGAAAGCTTCGACAAACTCCTCCCAAGTGATGGCTTGTGCATTTTGATGGGCGGCGCGGTAGTTTTCCCACCAGTTGGCAGCCATTCCCTTGAGCTGGTGAGCAGCATACAACACCTTTTCATTATCGTTGCACTGAGCTAGGACCAATTTTCTTTCCACATCCTTGATCCAATCATCTGCCTCCAGGGGATCCACTGATCCAGCAAAAGTGGGAGGCCTTGTCCTCATGAATTCTCCCAACTTAGACTGAGGTGCCTGGTTGGGTGCCTGCTGGGCTGGCTGCACTTGGTTCTGGGCGAGAGCTTGAAGTAACTGCAGCTGCATAGCCATCATTTGCTCCAAGTTGGGGGCCTGAGCGGGAGGTGGTGGAATGTTGTCTTCTGGCTGATTGTTGGCGTCACGGCTGCTGCCAGAGTTGCTCCTCGTGTTCACCATCTGAAGCGGTTTAGGTTAGCAGAAGGTAAGAGGGAATTAGCAAAGGTAAGAGATTAGGGGAACTAAATCACATCCCAAGCCAACTCACAAGAAAGAACTAGCAACCACTTAGGGGAAAACTTTTATTAAAATCAAGATAACTCCAAGGATGGCTGCACCACAAGTGCACATAGGCCTGGTACAGTCCATCTAGCACACCAAAACATAACAATAAGCGTTCTAAGGACGCGGACATTTTATTTGGGTACTACTGACTCAAAAGACTACTAATCCTCTCCAAAGACGCGCTCCTCAGGGTCTTCTTCCGGGTCCTCTTCTGGATCCTCCTCCGGGTCTTCCTGGCGCTCTCTCACGTGGTGACGTGAACAGTCACACTCGGCTGAGGCACGATTACGACTGGAGGCAGTCGACCGAGAACGCGAAGGAGAAGGCTTGCGCTTCTTGAGAGTGATGACAGGTGGCGGACTGGGGCGTCGCACCTTCTTACGTGCGGTAAGTCTGATGTGGAGTCCTGAAAGTCGAGCTGGTGCCGGGTTGTTGGGGATGACAGCTGGTACTGGGGAAGACGGCATGTAGTCGGCTGCGGCCCGGAGACGTCCCAACTCAAACTCAGCTGCCTGGCTCTGGAGAAGCTGCGCGCGAAGCGTGTCTGAATGCTGGTAGCTGGAAGTGAGAAGCATCCGAAGTTGTCCAATCTCCTCCTGAGCTCTAGCATAAGTGACTGCCATCGCCTGGGTGAGCTGCACCTGATGTGACAGTCGAGGATCGTCAGCTGGAATATCAAAGGGATCTGGATACCTCTGTCCTACCCTGGGGTTGATGAAGAAGCAAAAAGGGGACTGATGTACAACATCCTTGTGCAGGTGGCACAACTCGTCAATGGCGAGGCGTGCTGCGTCCTGGACAGCGTCGAAACAGCGGGACCGAGCGTCCTGGACTGCCATCCGCCAGGATTCCCTTCCGAGAGTTCCCTCCACCCTCGGAATACAAATCTTTTGTTTTTAAAACCAAAACCAGAAATCTACCATGTGAATGCATTCCTTGCCCGCCCTTGACCGTGGGCACGGCTATTCGAATAGTTTTACACTCTGCAGAGGTTGTACAACTTTACCCACAAGAGATAAATTATCCTAAAAGTCAACACGCTTCCTTTGGCATGAGACCCAGATAAAATACCACAAAGCCTTTACCTTATTCTATTCTAGCTAGATACCACCCGCTGAGGTTTCACCGCAGAAGGGTTAAATCCGCCCAATCTGAAGTCCCCTCTTGCGCCATATGAGTACAGTAAATCCCTGTCCCTCACTGTGAATAACCAGTCCATCCCTGGCACCCACTTTCCACTGGTGGCACCTAAACTAGACTATCATAAGTTAGTCAGCTAGGTCGTACCCATATAGACTTGTGGTTGTACGGTTAATGCTCAGTTTGGACAAACACAAGCGTCGGTCCTTAATTGACTAGGGTGGAACATACACTTAACAAGTTCTCGTGCTTGCTGCACCAACCCAAACAGCCATCCACCCTAATCTAAAGCAACTTTCACATTTTTATTTTATTTTAAAAATCACAGTGACAACTCCAATTGCCACTTCACTTTCAAACACAAGGGTTCAATAATAAATCATAATTTCCCATTTTCAAGATTTTTCAAAGTTATTAGATAGCAAGACTAAGCATTAACCTACCATTCTAATATTCACAAAGATTAATAGTAATCTCATTATTGAGACAAAGGAAGTTCTAGGGTGACAAGGTACATGGCAATCAAAGTCAAATGAGGGCATAACAAGGTTGGAATAACTAATTCCTAAAGACTTGAACTAGTGACTTTACGTAAATAGCAATGCACATAATTTAAAATATTTTAAAACATTTCAAAAGCATAGGTTCAAGATGATCAAAGGAGACTTGCCTTCTTGCAGGGTTTCTGGGTCTTCTTGCTGCTGTGAAGAGGGATCGTCGACAACGTTGGAATCTACGCGAGGAAAGACGAAGCAACAAAACAAATAAATACAAATAAAATTCAAATAAAATCCAAAAATTCAACAGAGGCCATAGCTGGATAGATTATGATTTTAGATGAATTTAGAAATTTGAATGGCTGGATTGGAGCTAAAATGAGAAAGTTATGCTCATTTGAAAATCTCAGATTTGAATAAATCGAGAAATTCGGAAATTTCTGACAGGTGGGACCCACTGGAGAATTAAATTTTATTCTTTTATTTTTATCTCGGGAGACTGACAGGTGGGACCCACGGAACAGTATTCTCTGCTGGTCACTGACATGTGGGACCCCTCTGTCAGTGACCTCATTTTCTTCGGTCACTGACAGGTGGGACCCATTGGCATCTGGACCCACTTGTCAGGGGCTGACGCAGACTGGTGGGGCCCAGGCGGCAGTGCCAGCGCAGACCGGCGGCCGCTGACGGGTGGGACCCACTTGTCAGCCCGGAAAATAAACGAAAAACTCAACCTCCGCGCGCGGAGCCGGAGGCTCGAACGCGCGCCGAGGGAGTTACGAGCGAGCGCTGCTAGCCAAGTGAGCGGGGAGGCGTTGCCTACCCAATAAGGGTAGGTAACCCTCTTGAGGGGTACCTTCGGGTGGTCCGGCAGCCGTGGACTGAGGCAAGGTCGTCGGCGGCGAGGGGAGGCCGGAGAGGTTCTGGCGGTGCGTGATATGTAATCCTGGTGCGGAGGGGGTCCGGTTGGAGGGGTCGACGAGGTGCGGCGACGAGCGGAGAAGGCCGGCGACGAGGAGGTGGCGGAGCTGGCTCGGGTCCTCCGGCGCGACGGCGCTCCGGCGGCGGGGAGGGGCGGCTGAGGTGTCGGGGAGGTTCGCCCGGGCGCGAGGAAGCTCGAGGTGGCGACGGCGGGCTCCGGAGACGACCGAGGCGGCGGCGAAGGCTCACCGGAGTACCTACCGTGGCCGCACGGGAAACTCGCGGTGCGACGGCGCTCGGGGCTTAGGGTGAGAGGTGGAGTGCTCTGGGAGGTGGTGTGGGAGGAGGCGGAGCCGAGGGAGCTATTTATAGGGGTGGAGGAGGGGACACGGGCGCGCAATTGCTCGCCGGTGTGTCGGCCGGAAAAAGGAAGGAAAGGGGAGAAACGGGAAAGAGGGGGCGCCGATGGAAGGGGAGCCCGGGAGATCGGGGATTCGGTCGCGGCGGCGTCCGGGACTTCCAAAACCAAGGGGGCCGGGTAAGGCAAGGCGGGATCCGGCGCGGTCTCGGTCGGCCGGCGAAAAAGGAAAGAGGGGGAAGGAAAAGGAAAGAGGCGGCTCCGCGGGGACGACGGATCCGACAGGTGGGCCCCGCGTGCAGTGAGAGAGAGGAGAGAGCGGGCGGGCGGTGCGGATGGCTGCCACGCGGCTCGGGGAAGAGATCGGGCGGTGGATTGAGGCCAGGCGCGAAGACGCGGCTCCTCCGAGCCGTCCACGCGTCGGGCGAGGAGGAGGGGAAGGCGGGGCCGCCGGCTGACGGGCCGGGCCCGCTGGACAGCGAGGGGGAGGGAGGTGCGGCCGGGATCAGGCCGAGCGGCGACGTGGGCGGATCTGGGCCGTCCACGCGTCGGCTGGAGGAAAAAGGGAGGGATTTTATTTTCAGAATTTGATTTTGATTTTCAGAAAAGGCTAGAAAATTATTTAGGCCTCAGAAAAATAAGAAAATACCTCCAAAAATTCCAGAAAAATTCACAGAAGCTCCTGGAGATATTTAGGACTTAATAAAATTATTTCCAACTATTGTTGATATTTAATTTTCATATTTTGAATTACTTTTTAAACTCTAAAAATTGTTTTTAAATTCTAGAAAATCCAGAAAGGCAAATAAAAGCCAAGTAAAATCCAATTACCTTAAAATAATTAATTTGAATTTAAATTTTTCAAAAAGCCAAATTTTGGGATGTGACATAGTATCATATGGGGTAGATGAGAGTCAGTCTGAGCCACAGTATTCTCTATATTATTTCTGTGCTTTAAGGACTGTTTTTTCTGATTTCTTTGCCAGCTTCTCAGTTTTTAGCTTTGGTTCAGGGTGAGTTCATTTGGGAGCTTCTGGAGCTTAATATTGACATAACTCAACTTGAACTAAAAGTGCATCACATGTTGAGGGGGAGCTGGATTTTCTTGTATTTCAGCATTCTACATTGTAATATATCTACATGGAGCCTTGACTATTATACTTATATGACTTGTTTACAATGCTTTACATGTTGCCATGATTTGTGCTTCATTGCTAGATTTATCATGTCTTTATATGTGTCGTCAAGCCTTTGCCATAGATAAGTTAATTAACAATGCACAACTTGAATTAAGACATGTCATGTTAGTTCTTAAGACTAGTCTATCTTTAGTTATCCTTTTATGATTCATGCCATGTCAAATAGGCTAAGTTGAGATTTAAATCTTTCTTGAGCTTTAGGTTGAGCTATGCTTATTTCTTGATAAATCATGAGTTAGTACAACTGTTTAAAAAGCAAAAAGATCTCTTTATGTGCGAAAAATTGATCTCACCAATTCTTTCTCATGAGACTGCTTGCCATTGCACTAGGCATGAACTCAGGGGGAGTTTTGGATGACCAAGATCATCTCCTTAAGCTTCTTGCTTGGAATGGTCGCATAAGGCTTGAGATCTAGCACATGACTAAATTTTGGTTGGAAACAACCATGAGTTTTAATGAAAAATATGTCCATTGTGCTAAATTTGCTTAACTACAAAAAGAACCAAGTACTTGTACAAATGGTTCATTCTTGAACTTATAGCACTCTAAATTGACTCAATTCTAGCTTCTTGGTTCCACTTAGATTATTGACATGGCTTGCATCATCTTTGGATACCTCTAGCTAGACTATAATCTTGAATGGCTTGACATGCTAATAAATTCATCCAGTATTCAGATTGATACTTATGTGGCTTGGCTTGATTATGCATATCTTGTCATGATCTTGATAGCTTTCATATACATTATGGCTTGGAGTAATACTTAATAGTCAATTTGGATAATACTCATGGCTCTAATTGCTTAGATTGAATAAATTTAAACCATTTCATCCTTATCCATGTTTTATTTTCCTCCAAAGAACCTTGATGATTTTATTGCCAAAAGGGGGAGAATATTTAGAGAAAAAGCCACATTTTGGGAGCTTTGGGAGCCTTGAGGAAAACTTGTTCTTTCTTTTGCTCCTTTTGTCAACATGGTCATTAGCATCATTTTCTTTCTCTTGGACCATGTTTGACTTTCAAACAAACTCAATCTTACGCTTTTTCTGTGTTTGTCAATATACTCATCAAGGGGGAGATTGAGAGACCATGTGGAGGTATCCCCATGTTAGTGATGAGTAATTGACGGTTGGGTTAGTGAGTTTGAGTTTGTTTTGGGTATTCTAGGGTTGAGTACCTTTACTTGTGCTAATGTTGATTATGTTGTTTCATGCGGTGCTATGTGACGGTTTGCTTATCTGTGTGACTACAAGACTTCGGAGCTAGGTTATGGACTAGGCTCAGGGAGGAGCCGGAGGTCCAGACGGTCAGGATGCCGGGTGCGGTCGTGTGCAGCGGAGCGGACCGGAACTAGACTCAGGGAGGAGTCGAGGTCCAGACGGTGTAGGATCGGATATGGCAACAGAGGGGGGTGAATGGTGCCTCTTTAAAAGTGCCCCTCAAAGTATCCACATGCGATTCACCTCTCCGATAGCTACGAAGAGCTATGAAGAGGAAAGCTCAAGCTCAGAACCTCACTAGACAAACATGAGGAAGAAGCATGGAATAACAACGCAACTCAAGAAAATCAGCAAGAGAGAAAATCTGCTCAAAACAGCACTGATCTTCACGAGGCCGGTCTGACTGCAATGAACCGGGTGGTCAGACCGTCGGCTTAGGGCCGGTCTGGCCGCCTCTTAGCCTCTGGTCAGACCCCATGCATCGGCCGGTCTGACCGCAGGTCAAAGTCTGGTATGACCGGTCCAGGGTTCAGACAGGGCCGAGCTGACGACTGAAAAGGTTGAAAATCTGAATTTTGCTCAAATAAAAGGAAATGATGAAATGCTTCTAATCTCCTCAGACCATAAGCTCAAGAACTTGTTCCAAATAGCATTGGGACCTCAGGAAACCGAAGATTTCACCAAGAGAGCTAGGAATCAAAATTTTGAGCAAAATCTGAAAATGAAATGAGAGAGAGAGAGAGTCCAATTTTTAGATTTCTCTCAAATCTCCCATTCTTTGCTTGTGAACTTTTGCATTTCACTTAGCAATGATCTCAGGACCTGAAACCTCAAAACTCAAAGCATCTTATGAAGGGAATCAGGAGATCCAAGGGTGCTCTGGCAACAAACCCTAGAAAATCATAAACAAAGGAAGTGCTTCACTTGGGATTTCTGGGAAAACTTAGCTTCTTGAATTCATTGCTCTTGGGAATGATTAGCCAAATGGCTTTGAGGATTCTCCCATCATAAAGCACACAAGAACCAGCTTTCCAACCAAAAAGATTTAACTCAAATCATTTTAGCCAAGAAAGACAGAGAACAGACTGAAACACGAAATCCATCAGCAAGTGAACAAGAAATGGAAATAGCCCAACAAAATCATTCTCAAAGTGATATCGAGGAAGAGAGATGAATGATTACACAGGTTTTTCTCACCTCTTACTACAAGGATCTCTCAAGAACACATACACACGCACTGCTCAGTTCACTCTCCAGAACACTCTCTACTGGAAAACATGAGCTCACTCCAGAACTACACACTCTCCATTTCTTGCTTGAATGAACTGAATACTACTGCCTTCCTCTCCTCTTTTTGAAGGCAAAGACTCACCCCAAACTAGCAAATCAAGAATTGTCATACCTCTCCCACTCCATGCCACTCAACCGCATGGGGAAAAGGTCAAAATCAATCCATTTTGGAGGGAAACCAGCCACCTCCATCCAAACTTGAGTCAAATCTCCAATTTGCCCTCAACCACCTTCCTGGAAGCTTCCTGCAACCGGTATCCTGTCCGACTGGACCTTGACTCCTCTCTAAGTCTAGTCTGGTCTGCTTCGCTGCACACGACCGCACCCGGCATCCTGATCGTCTGGACCTCCGACTCTTCCTTGAGCCTAGTCCCGATCCACTCGCCGCTGCCCGTCGTGTCCACCCGACACCAACCGAGACCTCCAACTCCACCTGAGTCTAGTCCTGGTCTGCTTTGTCGCGCACGACCGCAACCGACCTCTAAACTGTCTGGACCTCCTACTCCTCCCTGAGCCTAGTCCCGGTTTGCTCGTCGTTGCCCGTCGTGTCCATCACCGGTAGCTCCAGCTCCGGTTCCTTGTCTCCTGACTCGCAACCACCTCACCAGCCTCGATCATCTTCGGCATCACCGATCGTCTAGACCTCAACACCTCCTGTTCCTAGTCCCAGTCCTCCTCGCCTCATCATGACCTACCTCCGAAGTCCTGCGGTCACACAGACAAGAAAAACCGTCACATAGCACTGCACGAAACAACGTAATCAGTATAAGCACATGTAAAGGTACTCAACCCTAGAATACCCAAAACAAACTCAAACTCACTAAACCACCCATCAATTACTCATCACCAACATGGGGATACCTCCACATGGTCTCTCAATCTCCCCTTTGATGAGTATATTGACAAACACAGAAAAAGCGTAAAGATTGAGTTTGTTTGAAAATCAAACATGGTCCAAGAGAAAGAAAATGATGCTAATGACCATGTTGATACAAGGAGCAAAAGAAAGAGCAATTTTTCCTCAAAGCTCCCAAAGCTTCCAAAATGTGGCCTTTTCTCTCCAACTATTCTCCCCCTTTTGGCAATAAAGTCATCTAGGTTCTTTGGAGGAAAATAATGCATGGTGTGGCTGAAATAGCTGAATTTTATTCAATTCTAAGCAATTAGAGCCTTGAAGATTATCAAAAATGACCACTAAGTATTACACCAAGCCATAATTCATATGAAAGCTATCAATATCATAATAAGATATGCATAATCAAGCCAAGCCACATAAGTATGAATCTGAATGTTGATGAATTTTTGTGACAGAATGGTCGAAAGCCATCTAGTGGTCGATTAGATGATTAAGTCGGTAACAGGCGATTCGCTAGAGAAAGAGAAATCCGACCGACAACAGCGCGACTGAAAACAGAGTTAACAGTAAATACTACATGGTCGTAGACGAAGCAGAGGAAGTGGATGCGCACGACCGCAAGAACCAAATTCCAAATAACTTTTGATTCACTGCTCTATTGGTCATGACACTTCGAATGCAGCAAGACCACGTCCTCTTGAGGAGAAAAACAAAGAACACAAAACTTCTTTGCTGAGCACAAAACAGGAGGCAAAGTCAAACACAAAACTGAGAAACTACAAGGGCGCTCGACCACAAGCCAGAATCTCTCCGACCAAACGATCCAAATACCAGAAACCTTGCTCTAGGGAATAAACTAGCCAAGGGGCTTTGAGACTGCTTCCTAGTTCAGAGCAATTCATAACCAGAGCAAATACAAGCAGATCAATCTCTTAAACAGAGAAGAAAAGACCAGCGATAACTCAAACAAAACAAGCAATCATCGATCAACTAGAAACAAGAACTCAGATAGATGCAAAGAGATGAATGATTGCATTAATGGAGGTTTCTACAGCCACTCCATCCGGAGGTACACGAGCAATCTTGCTCTACCCAGAGACAACTCTCGCAAAATAGAAACAAAAACCTAGAGCAACTCGGGAACAACCTCACTGGGTTCTGGTGCTCTCCACCTCTATTTATAGCCTCAAGCTACCGGGGGAACCCGTAAAGACCCCCAACTAACACCGGGTATTACACATTGCTTTGCCCATTAGCTCCAGCAAACTCAGCGCTTTGCCCGTTATCTCCAACAAACTCAGCGCTTTACCCATTATCTCCAACAGAATCCACTTCCTCAGGCCTGAGTCAATTTCACTGAATTGCCCCTCACGCACCTTCCCGGATGCTTCCTCCACTCTTGCTGTCCAAGTCTTGGAACCACCTCACAAGCCTCATCGTCTTCGGCATCTCCCGACCGTTCTCAACCTTAACACCGCCTATGCCTAGTCCTGGCCATCCCAAGCCTCGCCACAACTTAGCTTCGAAGTCCTGCAACCATCACAGACAAGAGAACATCACATAGCACCGCACAAAACAAGGCTCATCAATATTCATCAAAAGAATGTACTCGAAACACAATCCCTGAAAGTCGTATACACCTACGACCGGTCGAAACCATAGATCAAGACTTGCACAAGTCCTACGACAGCTCTACACATCGATACGACCGGCTCCGATGTCGTTATGACCACTCAGACTGAGAGACCATGTGGAGGTATCCCCATGTTAGTGATGAGTAATTGACGGTTGGGTTAGTGAGTTTGAGTTTGTTTTGGGTATTCTAGGGTTGAGTACCTTTACTTGTGCTAATGTTGATTATGTTGTTTCGTGCGGTGCTATGTGACGGTTTGCTTGTCTGTGTGACTGCAGGACTTCGGAGCTAGGTCATGGTGAGGTGAGGAGGACCGGGACTAGGCATAGGAGGTGTTGAGGTCCAGACGGTCGGTGATGCCGAAGGTGATCGAGGCTGGGGTGGTGGTTGCGAGTCGGGAGAGGAGGAACCGGAGCTGGAGCTACCGGTGACGGACACGACGGGCGACGACGAGCAGATAGGGACTAGGCTCAGGGAGGAGTCGGAGGTCCAGACGGTTGGAGGTCAGTTGCGGTCGTGTGCGACGGAACAGACCAGGACTAGACTCAGGTGGAGTCGGAGGTCTCGGTCGGTGTCGGGCAGACAGGACGGGCAGCGGCGAGTGGATCGAGACTATGCTCAGGGAGGAGCCGGAGGTCTAGATGGTCAGGATGCCGGGTGCGGTCGTGTGCAGCGGAGCAGACCGGGACTAGACTCAGGGAGGAGTCGAGGTCCAGACAATCAAGGTACCAGACGCGGGAAGCTTCCAGGAAGGCGCTTGAGGTGCAAATTCGGGATGTGACTCAAGTTTGGAGTGGGAGGCTGTTTTCCTCCATTTGGTTTGACCCCTTTGACCTTTGCCTCATGTAGTATGTGAGGAGAGGGAGTGGATGTAGTATAACATTTCTTGATTTGCTATTGAGGATGGGAGGTTTTCTATTTAGCAAAGGGAGATGGTATTCTAGAGAGCATCCAAGTTGTGAGAGCCCAGGACTGAGGAGTGTGTACGTGTGTGTGGTTTCCCTCATATTGTGAATGAGAGGGACTTGTTGTAACCATGTACTGATTGTAATCATTCATGTCTCCGTATCTATTTGAGATGTTCTTTAATTGAGCTATCTGATTTCCTGTCTCTCTGTGCTTTGCCTGTGCTTTTGTTGGTATGCTCAGTTCCTTCTTGCTCTTTTGGTTTGTGAGCTATTCCTTTGGTTGAAGGATGCAAAATGAGTTTGCTTTGAACAAGGGATGATCTAAAAGCCATTTGGCTACCATATTCCTGAGAGCAATCATTTTTCATCAAATTTCTTCCCGAGAGATGAGTTTGAGAAAATCCTCTGTTTACCCATTTCTAGGGTTTGATGTCAGGGCATGGTTGGATTTCTGGATTCTTTGAGAATTGTTTGCTCTAGGTGTGTGCTTCAGTTGTGTGAGATCATGGCCTTGATGATTTCCAAGTTTTATGGAGAAAAGTTACAAGGTTGGCAAGGAATCTGGAAATCAGCCTCATTCCACGGTTGTTTTCAGGTTTGAGCTAAAACTTCAAATTCACTGACCTTTGATTTGGTTTTTCTTTTCCCTGTGATCTCTTTGATAATTAGTTTAAAGTCTTTTTGAGAAATCCTGGAGAAGAGCAGCAAAAATCTCACTAATTTCCCAGAAATCAGCAAACTTCTGCATTTACTGTTCAGTGGATTTTCAGAGCACTTCTGCGCAGACTGCCTGCTCTGTTTTCGGCCATCGGTCAGACTGCTAGGGTTTGGTCCGGTCTGACTGGTGTGCCCAAGGCTGTCAGACCGGAAGTGTACAAGCGGTTAGACCGACTCACCATGGGCGGTCAGACCGGCCCCATAAGGGCGGTCAGACCGGCCCCATAAGGGCGGTCAGACCGGCGGCCGGGGAGCGGTCTGACCGGCCCATTTATGGCGGTCTGACCGGCCCTTCTGACCGTGCTGGTTTCATTTTTCTCTGCTGCTGTTTTTTTTGTTTAGCCTTGTTCCTTCTTGTTTCTTTCTCGTTGTTGTTCAGTATGCATTTTCAGACAGCATGAATCTCTCTTCATAGATTTCATATCTATCGGAGAGGAGATTTTTAGTGGATACTTGAGGGGCATTTTTTAAAGAGCCACCATTCACCCGCCCTCTATTGCCATATCCAATCCTACACAGACAGAAGAAACGACCTTCCCGGCAAGTTCCACGTGATCAGAGCCCTTCCGACCACAGCCGACCGCATTACGACTTCATCCGAGCACTTCTGACCACAACTGACCGCATCTAACAGCACTACGACCGCTTCCGACTGCTTTCGACCGCGTCCTGAGCACGTCCGACTAGTATCGACCACAACCGACCGCGTCCGACTGTGTTACGACTAGGTCTGACCATGTTTGACCACGTTCAGACTTCGTCCGACCACATTCGACCACAAATGACCATATCCGACTGCGATCCGACCACGTTCGACCACCTCACAATGTGGTCGAAGTCTGCCGACTTCCCAACGTGGTCGTGGTCGAAGTCTGCCGACTATCGACCGCAGCGGCCGTGGCTTCGACTTCCGACCGCAGTCCACGATAACATGGTCGTAAGCCTTTCCATCCACGGCCAACGTGGTTGTAACCGTGTTGGACCACGGCCAACGTGGTCGTAGCAACGTTCGATCATGGCCAACGTGGTCGTAAATCTGTTTGATGCTCTTCAACCTCGGCCAAAGTGGTCGTAAACCCATCTGGTGACCTCCAACCATGGCCAACGTGGTCGTAAAGGCTTTCAACCATGACCAACATGGTCGTAAACGCTGCAACGTGGTCGTAGACGGTGAACCCAGCTTCTGACCACGCTTAAGGACTACGACTTTGCAGAAAAGGGGTTATGACTTTGCAGAAAAGGCACAAATCAAACTCAAACTTTCTAAAACAAGTGTCAATTACTCATCACAAATATGGGGTCACCTCCACATGGTTTCTCAGTCGCCAATTCCCTCTTTTTCTCGTGCTCCCTCTTGCGAGCCTCGCACTCCCTACGCATGCACGCCTTGAGATGAGATTTCATCTCCCATTGCATATGCTCAGTTTGTTCGTCCTTGCGGTGGTCCTCCTCCCAGATCTCGTAGGATCTTATGACATTCCACTCCTCGAAGTTGAGGGCCCACTGGTCCTCTGGGTGGATCTCAAGATTGATCCATTTACAGTAGGCACATAGGGGTTTCAGGGATTGATCCATTTGTGGTAGGCACATAGGGGTTTTGGGGACTATGGATACATGGAAGAGATTATTAGTGCGTACTTTGAAGGAGAAAAGTAGGGGAAAAATAGTACACCTGCTCCTTACCGATTGCTGATAGGTGGCGGTGTCTACACGGCAGTCAGGATAGTCACTAGAGTAGTTTGCGTAACCCCAGTAATGCATACCTAGGCTGAGGCACTGCTTAGACTTGAAGAACATGCACGGGTCCCAGCACCAACAAAGGAGGCGCCTCCCCCTCTGGTGGGTGTTGCGGCGAACCCTCGATAGGAACGTTTGGGATGGGGTTGTTGCTACGGGTCATGTCATTGCGGTCAGCTAACCACGTAGCACGTTGGGCTTGTTCTGCCTAGGCTGTAGCAGCCCTTGCTTTCTCATCGCGGTCGGCAGCTGACCTTGCTATGTCACGGGTCTCCTCCCATTGCTTCATCATCTTGTCCCATTGCTTCTTTTGCCTCTTGTCCATCCCGGTGTGGTGAAGCAAACGCCGATGTTGTGTTGGGTTTGCTTGTGTAGTGTTCTCTCAGAAATCTTTTCGACCTCCTTTTATAGGGCCCCTTGTGGCCTTCTCGCTGCATAAAGATGCATGTGTGGTCGCATCATTGCGCAATGCCACCAAGTGTGGTATTATCGGCACATGAAACTACACAATCAGGTCTTTGGATTACTTGTTGCTGTGCAAAGCTGGCCCATGTGGTCCTATCATTGCACAAAGGTGACTCGTCTGGTCTTCTCATTGTGTAAAGCTAGCCCGTGTAGTCATGTCGCTGCGCAAAGCTGGCGCGTGTAGTCTTGTTGGTGCGCGAAGGTGTCTCATCTGGTCTTGTTGCTGCGCAAAACTAGCCCGTGCGGTCATGTTGTTGCGCAAAGCTGGCCCGTGTGGTCCTGTCATTGCGCAAATGTGTCTCGTCCAATCTTCTCTCTACGCAAAACTGGCCCGTCCTATAATGTCACTATGAAAAGCTGGCCCGTCCTTTCATGTCACTGCGCAAAGCTGGCCTATGCGGTCAGGTCACTGCGTAAAGTTGGCATGTGTAGTCTTATTGCTGCTCAAAGCTAGCCCGTTATGTCATGTCGTTACGCAAAGTTGGCCTATGTTGTCTTGTTGCTGCGCATGGTACACATGTTTTTCCAACATACTAACGAATGGTACACATGTTTTTCCAACGTACTAACGACATTACATTCATTTGTAATTAATCATAAATATTATGTATTATTGTTTCTTACAAAGCAAATTATGAAAATCTTATAAAAATATTGACTGAATTTTTAATAATTACAAATTTCTACGGACGATTAATTTCTACATAACGTTGGCTAAATTTTCTACAACTACAATTGTGCATGCATGCCAATTTGCTAACGATGCTAATTTCGTACAACTATGTTCACGAAATTATACACAACTACAGATTACTACGGCTGCTAATTTTCTAAAACTACATTGACTAAATTTTCTATACCAAAGTTGAACTATTTTTGTCTACGTCTACAATTTTCTACTGATACTAATATTAAATAAACTATCTACTGCATATACAAATTTAAAATACAACAAAAAAATTACCTTAGAAAAGTCGCTTCTTCCTCTCCTCTTCTCTCTCTCCTCCTTCCTCTCCTCTCCTCCCCTCCTCTCTCTCCTCTTCTCCTCTTCTCCTCCCTCTCTTCTTCTCTCCTCTCTTTTCTTTCCACTCCTTCTCCTCTCCTCCACCATCTCCTTTTCTCTTCCGTCCTCTCTTCTGTCGCTTCTGTTCACCGCGTGGTCAAACGGCCTCGGCCGTGCAGTCCTTTTGTCTGCGCTGCCAGTCGCCCAACCCTTTGGTGATTGGAACCGCAGTCGCCTAACCGATGGGCGACAGCAACTGTAGTCGCCCAACCATTCGGTGACTGGAATAATTAACTCAACGGCTAGCGGATTGCTTGCTTGTCGCGTGGCCATTGGGTGATAGGCTTTAGTCACCCGACGGTTAGGCGACTGAAGTCTATTTTTATAAAAAAAAATTTGACAGGGTATATTTCTATTATTTCAAATAAAAAATAGATTATTCATAAAAAAATTCTATGGTCTAGGAGGGTAACCCATGGCGATGGTGATGTTGCTTTTATAAAGTAGTTGACTGGGTGCGCTGCTCAGAGAAAAGCGAGTGTGCAGCATGTTTCAGGGCAGGTGAGTGCATCATTGATGGTTCAGCAGTGAGCATGGCAGGGGTAGGTTGTTCTAAGTGAGTGCCTTCTGTGATATCAGCATCTGACGCAGGAATTATAAGATAGATTGCTGAAATTATAAAAATATTATTCCTTAACACATCGACTTTGCTCGGCTCCACGCGCAAACAACAAAGGAAATGACAGATTATTTCCTGATTTGTTGGCCGAAGCCATGTCTTTCCTTGTTACCTTGCAGCTTCCTTCATGAAAATGTTGATTTATATCTAAGAATCTTAACCAAATAATACACTTCCTCATCTTGTGATTTGCTTGTTGCAAGACTGAACACGGATAGATAAAGTTCCTTTTGAACTAATTCTTCACGTTGAAAGCTAATTAATCTGAACTGATCATCTCCTGCTTTAATCACTACTGGCTTGAACTCTTTCTCTTCAAACTCCATGCATAATAGGATAGGCACGTGCTGCTCTGGTTCCACGTACACGCTAGGCTCTTCACACACCATGCTCATTTCCTTTTCTAGCTCTTCTGCGCTAGGCCCATTTGCACGCATTGCTTCTACCCCTCCGTAGCTCTTTTCTTCAATTAAAACAGAACAAACATCAATAGTACCGACCGATTCATATAAACCAATTGATGCGATTGTAGCGTGTAGGGTCGTATCACTACCTTCCGTGTATGCCATGGCTTGCAGCTAACTGTTGCACCCACCGTACCTATCCTGGCCAAATAATGTGTGCTACCCTGCTGATGCCAGGTAGGGATCCATGGACAATGACAGCAGGGGTGTGTAGGCACATACCCATGCTGACCGTCCGGCTTGGCCCAGCAGTGCACGGGGGTAGGCATGTGGCCACGCTGACCCTCTGGCCTGGTCAGGTGTCGGCGAGGCCCATGCACGTGGCCCTCCAGAGCCTCCTACCTGAGCTACAGGACGTGACGACCTCGGTGTATGCAACGATGTGGCCACCTCCAGGAGCGTCCTGCACGACTCGATGGACAATGTGTGGTAGGTTGTTGTGTGTCACCTCCAAACCATGGGTGACCTTGTCCACGATCGACCTGGTGTACCTCATAATCTCGACGGTGATGTCTGTCTGCAAAAAGTACATGAAAGCGTCAAACTAGTAATTGTGGTAATCGTACTCGGAAACTTTGAAACACTAGAGTACCTACTGCAAGGGCAACGTTCCGCACTAAGTGTGCGGGGTACACGTCAGTCGATGCTAGTACATGAGCGGGGGGAGGGTCAATGATATGCACCAGCCTGATCCGCGTCTACGGAGCATACTAGCATAGGTACTCATTGTACGCATTGGAGTCATATGCAGTGGGCTCTTGCACGAAGTCCTGGAGTGCCTCCGCCCACTTCACCCAGCTTGTCCCACTACCACCCCTTCTATTGTGGTTGCGAAACGTACAACTGCAATTAAAAGGTATCGTAACAGAACTGGTCCAGTAGGCCGGAAGGCCAGTCCGAACTAGGGCTGTAAAAAAAGCTCGAGGCTCGCGAGCTGCTCGAGTTTGGCTCGCTCTAGACTCGATTCGAGCTTGGCTCGAGCTCCAAACGAGCCAAATTCGAGCTTCATCCTAAGCTCGCGAGCTTTAACGAGCCGAGCTCGAATAGCTCGCGAGCTTAGGATTTTTTTACCCCTCCCTAACCCTAATCCCCCCACGGGCCACGCCGCCCCAGCGCCCCACGCCCCCAGTCCCCACCCCTCCCTCCCGCTTCTCCCTAATTCCCCCCGCGCGGGCGCGCCCCGCCTGCCCCCACGGCCCACCCGCAGCCCCGCCCCCGCCGCCCCTCGCCGCCGGCCGCCCCCCCACCTCCGTCCCCCCCGTCGACTCCCTCCTCTCCCCTGCCGTCGCCCCTCCTCGCCCCCCCGGCCCCCCGCCGCCGACCCCTCCCGCCCCCCGTCCCCTTCCTCTCCCCCGCCGCCGCCCCCTCCCGCCCCCCGTCCCCTTCCTCTCCCCCGCTGCCGCCTCCCCGTCCCCCTCCTCGCCCCGCCGCCGCCTCCCCATCCCCCTCCCTCCTCTCCCCCGCCGCCGGCCTCCTCCCCTGTCCCCCGACCCCTTCCTCTCCCCCGCTGCCCCCCCGTCCCCCTGACCCCCTCCTCGCCCCCCGGCCGCCGCCGCCCCTCCTCCCCCCGCCGGCGCCCCTCCTCTCCCTCCCATTCCCCTCCTCGCCTCTCGCCCCGCCGCCACCCCCCTCTCCCGCCCCCCGTCCCCTTCCTCTCCCACGCCGCCGCCCCCCGGTCCCCCTCCTCGCCCCCCGCCGGCCGCCGCCTCTCCTCGCCCCCCGCCGCCGCCCCTCGTCCCCCCGGTGTCCCTCCTCTCCCCTGCCGCCGCCCCTCCTCTCCCCCACCGCGGCACCGCCGACGCCTCTCCTCCCCCCGGCGCCCCTCCTCCCCCGCCGGCGCCGCCCCTCCTCGACCGGGATCCGGCCACACAGCATGCAGGTACGCATCGAGCCTAGATGAGCCGAGCTCGAGCGAGCTCAGTAGAAAATCGAGCCGAGCTCGAGCCCAGCTTAAAGTTCGATGTTGATCTTAGACTCGGCTCGAGCTCGGCTCGAGTTTCTACCGAGCTCGAGCTTGCTAGGTCAAGCTCGCTCGAGCTCGGCTCGTTTACAGCCCTAGTCCGAACCACCAAGGTTGCCAGCCATATTTGCAAATCAATTTGAAGTTAACATAATTACTGTTTAATTATTAACACCACAGCTCCTGTAGTTCTTCATATCATTCCTACTACATGTTCTCGCTGTACAATGCACTCATCCTATGCTCAACTCTAAAAAATCACGAAAAATTCTAAAAACATTTGTACATATATTTCTAAACTTGCTCTAACTATATATATAATTTTATATTCAAATTCATTCTATATTTAGAGAAACAAAAAGAGAAAAATCTAACAAATGTTAAGAGTTCAAATTTATCAGAATTTTCCCTTTTTTGGTACTCTTAACATAGAATAAATTCGAACCTAACATTTTATACATAGGTGCAGTGAACCATGAAATACAACCAAAAATTTATTTGAAATTTTTCTCAACTTTTTTAGGTTGAGTGCACGGTGAACGTACCGTAAGATGAGTGCATAGCGGTTTTTATCCATTATAAATTCACTTTGTACGGGTAAGGAAGCGTCTTTCCCCCTTGCAACTGTTAAGCAAAACTTTGGTTAACATGATTTTGTGTAAGAAAAAACTCTAACTGTTTTGCAAATGTATATTTCAATGATGTACATCTAGTCGCTTTCTACAACTGTACTGTAGGGAATAACTAAAGAACGAGTACGTCGGGTGAGTGCCCAAGGGGGAGTGTTGAGAAATCTGGGCCCAGGACCAGGAGTCCTGGCCCAATATGGGCACCCCACCGTAGGCTATAAATAGGGACCTATACTTGTTCATTATGTACACCTGATGCAATTGAAAGCAATAAAGAAAGACCAGGAGTTCTCTCTACCTCTCTGTGTTCAATCTATTCTTCTGTGATTCTATGATTGATTCGTTCTTGTTCTAAGCAAAGGAATCGCTCGGACTGATCGCCAGCGACGGTTCCTCAACAAGTATAACCGGTTTGACATTCATGTCTTGCATTGGCTAATGGCCGCAGTTTAAGTACGTAGTTGTTCGTAGAAATCCCAACATTTTATCTCCTGGCCTTTCGGTTATTGAGCCTTAAGGATAAGTGGGATCAACACCTACACCCTTCTTCAAAAGTGATTACCTTGACCAAAAGACCAGGCCTTGGATAGCTATATTGTGCTTCGTTGACCCGACAGCCCAAGCCAAATCCGAGCGACCCAGGTCAAGAAGTCTTGACTAGCTTAAGGGGCCAAACCTTTTTTGAGGGGGAAATAGTAAGGGAGACCACATATACATATACATATACATATACATATACATATACATATACATATACATATACATATACATATACATATACATATACATATACATATACATATACATATACATATACATATACATATACATATACATATACATATGAAAAGACTATAGGTCGACAGATTAAAGACCAAGGTAACTGAGCGTGGTAGAGGAATATCAAATATGCTAGAGGGCCGAATGACCATCACAGAGGTTTCTCTAGGTGGGGTCCCTCTGCAACCGAAGAAAGCAGTGACATCATTCCAAACTACCTGCGGGATACTTCGAAGGCGACAGGTCCCCATCACTACAGCAAACTAGAAGTCTCTGACAGATGACAAGCAAAAGCAGCTGTTGTTGGAAATTTCAAGGTCGTTCGAGATCCCAGTAGAAGTCCAAGGACTTGTGCAACGACAGGCATTCTTCACGGTGGAAAATGTGCGGAAGACCTTAAAGAGCACGCTTGTCACACAGTACGTGAGCAAGGATTGAAAAACCTTCATGAGGTATCCTTTCGTATCACTGAAAACATAGGAGGCATTTGTGTAGATGAAGACAATGATTGAATATAAACAGCAAAGTGTAGCGCATAAAGCTCTTCAGGCACAAAACACTCACCCCCACAGACTCAACACCACTGGGTACACGAGTAAAATCCCATAATGGAGGATGAGGTCGCAATCAGATCGGAGGCCTCCCCTTTATTTGCTAGGATCATAAATGAGCATGCATGAAACTGGTTAAGAGTGAGGTCATCAACCATGTCTTCAGGCGTCACCTCTTTTAAAACCCTGCAGACGAGGAAGTGTCCCAACACTTGGTAGGATATGTTAAACTACCTAGTTGTTATTAGGTCTATAACTATATAGGGCCTAAAATAACATAATTGCATCTTACAGCAAATGTTGACTACCAAATCTTCTAAAGGCTCCTTTGAAGCAGTTAGGGAGAGGGATACACTATCCACGTCCCTAGAAAACAAGGAGCGCCTGGGTTGCATGCAAGGCCTAGGGGTTTACGTACCTTGGAGGCACGGATTTTCAAATGACTCCGAGGCATATAGGAGTAGGAAGAGATCCATGGCTAAGTGTGTAGAACAGTTGAAATAGGAGTTTTGTGTACAACTTGAGGAGGAGCTATTTGCCTTACTTTGAGACAGGATAACTGCCTCACTTTGAGCAGAAATAACTTTATTGAGGGAAGAACTGAAAGAAGTCCATAACCAATCACAAGCCACCCCCATTATTGCGATAGCCAGTCCCCCTCAACATCAGAGTAGCCGTGCGTCTACACCACTTTCCGAACATAGTGACACCCATTTACCTATCGATAATATCTAGGTAATATACCTCTCTAGAATGCTACATAGATAGACCTGGTGGATGCCTTAGCTCATCGTGTATCATTATGTAGGAGCCCATGCTATGCATCCTCAGAGTCAAGCTTATTGGCTCCATTCCCGTTGACGCTGGGTAGGGGATGGAGTTTCTATGCCTACTAGGGATGTAGGTGCACGGTGCCCAGTTAGGGACCAGTTTTGTGAAGGTCCAGGTAGACATGATTAATGATGTTTTTATGACCATCCCACTGGAGATGCCCCCAAACGAAGAGATCATGATACTAGAGGATGCTGTCCACATTGTTTAGTGGCCCAGAAGGGGCATCGCCTTGGACCCTTCCATGCCACGATCTCCACATGACCATGCTTGTCAAACATAACCCTCTACGACTCTACCGTAAACTCCGCTTTAGAAGGCCATCGCATCGGCTCCCATGGAGATGACGCCGAAGATGTGTCGCAAGCGAGATGCTAAGGCCCAACCAAAAAAGATTAAGGTGCCTCCCGGGCACTAGAAGTACAAGCTTGGAGTGTCATCAATCCCCAAGTCACAATTACCTAGCCTTAGACTGGTTTACAGGAGTTTGCATACCTAGTATATGCAGAGGTCTAACAGGAAGCCAAACTGGCATAGTGGATTCACCGTGGGATACACGAAGGCGCATTTCCTCCACAACTCGGGCTACTTCACCGTGACCTTCGAATACTTATTTGGACTATTCAACCTTGACAAACTCGATGCCTCACTTCTATGATGCTGGATACTGAAGTATACTATGCAATCAAGTTCTACATTTATGTAATATCGATAAATGCCATAACTCATTTTTATATATAGATCTATGATCCAATAAGTTTGGTGGCGGCGAGAATCATTGGGTTTCCTCGACCACACTTGGTCTCTGAGTAATGTATCAATGAAAACATATCCTTCATCAAAGATTACATAATGATGGGATTGCTTGCTCAGAGTGATAAGGACTATATTCTGGTACCATACAATTAGAGGTAAGTGCTTCACTAGTTCTCATACAAGTTTCATTTGTGCTTTATACATAGCATGAGCTTAGAATTAATCACTATGGTGACATACATAACTATGTTTCATTGGATTATGATTGTGATTACACTAAAGCGGAGTAAGGTAATATACCATGATTCCCTACTTAAGAACAACCACAATTTCACCCGTGTGCAACAAACAATTAACAAGTAAACCCATTTCCTCCATACATAACTCTATTGAAGTCTTCCCTTCGTTTGCAATGGCCAAGGCTAATTTTTTGAAATCACGTAGGTCGTTTAGCACTTATGTTACCCAGGGAGGAAGACACAAAGAATCCAGCACCACACTTTGATACAGGATACGATTTTCGGTACCAGCTATAACACAACAATCCTATATCACCCTTTGTAATAATGTCTCTAGAATTGATAATACATATATATGTAATTCTATTTTTGCAGTGCCACTAGCAACTAAAGGGCAACGTATGTGGATTCTACGTCTGCCGCCATATGCAGGAAATCATGGGCACTAAAATGAATGATCTAGAGGTTTGTGAACCTATCAATAATTATTTCCTGATTATCAATATATACATATACATATACATATACATATACATATACATATACATATACATATACATATACATATACATATACATATACATATACATATACATATACATATACATATACATATACATACATGTATGTATATTTGTGTATGTATACATAGATATGTGTGTGTATAGGAAAAATACCTTTTACTCCCAGATGTAATTACACCCACCTCTAATATACCACCTAAACAAACTTGAAATATTTTTTTATCACTTTAGGTATACTCATATATTAATTATAAGATACTCCAATATGAACCACACGAAAACATTGCAAGGGAGTTCGTAGTTTTTAATGTACTTTGTAAATACCTTCATATACACACATAAAAGGGAGTATGTCGAAAAAAGTGTATATACCACCTCTAAAAAATTATTCATACCATCTAGATGGTCTTAAATACTCGTATACTATACATACATACCCTCCGTTAAGTGAGATACTCCCTACATTGTGAGATACAACATAGGGTGTAATTACACCCGGGAGTAGAAAAGACTTTCTCTCTCTCTCTCTTTATATATATATATATATATATATATATATATATATATATATATATATATATATATATATATATATATATATATATATATATATATATATATATATATGATGCTGAAATGGGACACCAAGGTGCCCAGGCACCAAGCCTCCCTACCTTTAGATTGCTTTTAGATGCGTGCAGGTGCAATGATATATAATATCAGGATGGAAAGTCTTAATTATGAATGGAAAGTCTCAATCATGGATGGAAAGTTTTAACCATGGTGCCTCTGTTATTTATACTATATAGGACGCTGAAATGGGGCACCTTGGTGCCCGGGCACGAAATTTCTCTGCCTTTGGATTACTTTTAGATGCGTGCTAGTACAATAGTATGGAAAGGAAGTCATTAACATGGATGGAAAGTCTTAATCATGGATGAAAAATCTCACTCATAGATGGAAAGTCTTACTCATATATAAGGAAAGTTTATGTATAAGAGAAGGGAGAAACTGTAACATCCCGAATTTCGGATGTTCAAAAATATGAAAATTTTAAAACGTTTCTTGCATTTATCTGGTCTTCAGATTTCTTCTGAATAGTTATTTGGGATCATTTGAGTTTCGTAGGGTGCAAATTAATAATCAAGAATAATCCAAGTGCAAATAATGGCCATGCAAATAATAAAAAATAGAAAACGACATTGTGGATCATAAATCCCAAATACCAAAACGTGAATTCAAGTCAGTGAGATAAAACCAAAAAAATAGTAGACTCTATCTATAAATGATTAAATAAAAAAATTCCTTTAAATTCAATTAGCAAACAAAACCCAAGGTCCAATCTTCAAAAATTTATACACAAACCCAGTATAAAATAAAAATCAAGAGTGGAAGAATGTTAGTTATAGTATGTAGATATTAGAATCAAGACTTGAATTAAAAATCCAAAAATTGAATGCAAAATTTAAATAAAAATTCAAAATTTTGAATGTTAGGCAAAACCCCAAAAATTAGTAATTCCTAATGCAAATTAAAATTAAAATTCAAAATCTAAATTTTAAAAGTGGGCTTAAACCTTTCTTTCTCTCACTTTTTCTTTCCTTCCCTTTTTCCTCTCACTTCCTGTAATGCCCCAGCCAAACAATGACCTGGAATGCTACCCAACTAGAAGTAAAGCAATGTTAACTAATTGTGGTATATAAAATTTTGACAGAGCCTCCTTTGTTTATCTTTCTAAATCAGAGATTTCACAAGCAGTATCGATTATAATAGACAATCCTCAAGTAATAAGTTCAATGCTAAGCAAATGGATTAAAGATTACTAAACCATTCATGGATATAATACCTAGAGAAAGACCATGAGCATCATAAATATTCTAAACTCTTATTACAATTAAAATCCAAGGGTAATAATCAAATGGTACTTAAATAGTCCTTGCGTCTTATATATAATTTTTCTTCCTTTATTTCCATTTTGGGTGGAACGAGCAAGTGCAACAAGACTAATCTTTTTTCCCCATGCATGCCGACCTCATAACGGTACCTAAAAAAACAACAACAACAAGAGTGAGTCCAACGACTCAGCAAATATAATAGATAGTAACAAGAACATTCATGAACATCACTTCACACATTTATCCATCAACCATATAAATAATCCATGCTATGCAAGATGATCAAAAATCTCTTTATCTCTTTCTCTTTTGCATTTTACCGGTAATGCAAAGTGTGCATCCGTCGATGCACACCCATGCCTGTACCATCTGGTACAGGGACCAATTGCCCATACTCCACAAGTGTGGGGACCTTTAGCCCGTCATGTCATCAACATGACGGGGACCTCGGCGCTTAGTCATCTCGTGACTAAGACTTCAATAGATCAACATGATGCATATGCGTGAATGTCTCAATAAAATAAATCTTGCATTCACATTATCCATGCACCAGAAATACTCATGAACACTGTAAATTGCAATCACCCATAAACAGCACCAATACATCCTTACCACAACCATGAACACATATATTCATATTATAGATCAAACATCGACATTCCACACTATCAATTTTTAAACCATCATTATACTTGCCTTAACCGCGAGAAAACGGGGGACGTGCAGAAGGTGCCGCCTCTGGGATCCGTCCTCCACTTGAATAATTATAATATTTGCTAAGATAACAGTAGCGGACCTTTTCCCAAATAAAAAATAATCACGAACTAGTAAATTCATCTAACTTGGTTCCAATTCCCAAATCCTACAGGTCATCCCGCCCCCCTTTGTGGACAGTCAACTTCAAAAATTCATATCAATTGGTACAGGAGTTCGAATAGGGTTTTCTTAGACTTTCTGGAAATATAATTAAATTATCTAACTAAACCTAGTTGGTGAGCCTCCCTGATTCGGCCATCTTCTACCCGCACCATCCAATTTTCTAAAACATCAATTTCACGTTGGGTTCACTGGACAGAGCACTAAAAATGCCATAACTTCCAGCCCGAGTGTTCGAATAGTAATTTCTTGACCTTCCTGGAAATCTAAGACAATTATCTACAACTTTCATAATATGGAGATCCTCTGATTCTCCCGTTTTCTAATCGCCCAATCCAATCTACCAAAATCTGACAAAAAAACTCCCGATCTGCAGAACAGTCTTACAAGAAAAATCATAACTTCTGCTACAAAGGTTCGATCGACGCGTTCTAGCACTTCATGGAAAGATAACGACGTCCTATACAACTTCTAGGAGAAGTCCAGATCTGAATCCCCATGAAACTACCCCAAAACAGCCGTCTAACAAAATCTGTCCTAGCAGTCCAGAATACCGACATTGCTACCACAACTAAAATATACATCTAATTGGGGGAAAACAGGGGTTACCCTTGACGAATTGCTGAAGAACACGACGAACACCCCACGAACTCCTTCTCTTTTCCTTTCCCCTTTTTCCCTTCCTCTTCCCTTCCTCCGGATCCAAATGCCTCGCTGCGATTGTTCTCCTTCCTCCGCTCGACCGGCAGCGAATGGAGATCTTTTTCACCGGTAGGGGGCTTCAATGGAGGAGAGGGGAGGGAGAGGGGCTGCTGGACATGGGAGGCACAAGGGGGAGAGAGGGGGTGGCGGCCACAAGGGGAGAGGAGAGGGGGAGAAGGGGTGGCGGCTAGGGTTTGGGGGAGGGGTGCCTCCCCCCTTTTTGGCCAGCCACCTCTTGGGCCAAGGCCCAGGCCCAGATCGCCAGGATTTTCAGAAATTCCCCTCTAAAAATCATTGTTTAATTCTTTTCTATAAGGTCCCTCACTCCAATTAATCAATTAACTCTCGAATCGCTTTTGGGGTATTACACTTCCATGTGGGCCCCACTCCCTATTTCTCTCTTCCTCTCTTTCCTTTCTATCCTGCTCGTGGGCCCTCCTTTCTCCCCGTTCTTCTCTCTCCCCCTCCCGTTTTTCCACTTATCTGCCACTAGGCCCGGCCTGCCCAGCCTTCTTCCTCCCTCCTTACTTTCCTTCTTTCTTCCCATCGCGCACGTGTCATCCTCCTCAGTCCTCATTGCGTCACCCGGCCCTGCCCTTGGCACCAACTGCTCCCGCGTCACCAAACTACCCCCCGTCGCGTCACCACTCCTCACCATGCCCTGCGCACCGCACATCGCCTCTGTCGCCTCATCATCCCGTCGCCTCCCCTGTAGCCATGTCGGAGCACACGCCACCACCATGCCTCGGCCAACTACCCTCCTGCCGCCACACCTTTTTCCCGCCTATAAATCACTGGCTGAGGCCTCCACTCGCACCGCACAACCTCACTCTTCCTCCCTCTATAGGTAATCGGCCCCCTCGCCCTCCTTGCTCGCGGGTGCCACCTCCTTTCCCACGGCCGGCCGACAAGCGTGCCACCGAGACAAGCCATTATAGTCCAATTCCTTTCTGCCAGAACCTCCTAGGGACCCGGCGAAGCTACCCCCGCGCTCGGCTGAGCCCCTCCTGGTCTACACACCGCCGGCGTCGAGCCCTCCCTCAAGCCGCCGCCGCCTCACGCCGCCGACCCTCCTCCGGCGCCCCTCGGCCCCTACCGACTTCTCCATCAGCCTCCACGCAGTGACAGCAACCCGTTTTGCCCACCGCCAACGCCTCCCCTGCTGCCCCTCACTGGCAATCCCACCGCCCAACATCCTCTGTTTCGGCTCCCCCTCCAGCCTCGGCTTATATGCATTCGGCCCCCTTGTAAGTCAGGTAACACCGAGTGATTGACTGGCTAGCTGAGCGCGCATTCGGTTCGGCCGCTCGAGTTCGAACCCTCCCCTGCAGTGTATAGAGTATTAGAATTTTTATTACTTTTGTTTTATTGCTAAGCCAAATACAGCTAGAAAAATTTAGTAAAAATCAGAAACTAAGCCATGAATGATGCTAAGATTTATCTAAGGTATAAATGAGTTTAATAAATATTTAATCATGGATTAAATACTTCATGTTAGTGGCTAATGTGCCTTTTAACCTTTATATAAAAGCTTAATTCCTAACTAAGGCATAGTGAGACTTTGATTAGAAATGTTTATAGGTATATGCTCTCATGGGATGACAACTTAGCAAGTGAAAATTCATTAAACAATAAAGCATAGAACCTCACATATTAGTAAATGTTAAAAAAGTTAACCTTTGTAAAGTTTAACCCATAATCCATTGTCTTTAAGCTCTAGCAATTAGGAGAAATATTTTGACTAATAAATGGTGAGGATCCTTTTTCGACCATAATGCTCAATTTAAATTAGAAGCTATGATGCATACAATTGATTTATGGTTAAAATACAAGTAATTATAAATAATTCATTTAACCCCAAATTAAATGAAAGAACATTTCTAAGCTCACCCAAAAATAAAAGTCTATCCCATGGAACTGAAATCATGAATTTTGGAGTTGTTTGGTTCTTGTTGCGAGCTTTAATTGGCTTGCTGATTTGCTTTTTTATCCAAAATTTCACGCACGTAACGATAGCGTATGAGGCTCAAGAAGAAGAAGCTGAAGCAGAAGCCGCTCAAGACAACCAAGATCAAACCACTGCGATCAAGGCGAGTCAATACTTTGATCATGTTGAACCTAAATTTTCTGTAAATTACTTTTGTATAAATTATCAAATTGCATGCCGTTATTTTATATGCAAATACATGTGTAATTTAAGATTCTAGTTATATGCCCATTACTGACTTGATTAGTATTACACCTCCTTTGGAATATTTGAATATGTGAACCTTGTCGCCCTAGCAAAATTATAATGGTAACCTTTCGAAAATAAGTCTGTAATTATAAGCCATGCTTAGTACTGCATAGATACTCGGGGGCGCTGAAATGCCCCAAGCATCACTTTTAATTATGAGAAAATTTGGTTGGGCAGTCATGGTGGGAATGACTAGTATATTGTGATATGGTTATTTTACACTTCCAAAAACCTCAAATTGCTTATCTATCGCATAGGAGGGGAACATCCCGCACAACGTATGGGACCCACCGCAAGTGGGAGTAGCCCATAGGGTGAGATGATGGAAGGGGCAAGGTACTTTGAACGGTTACTATGATGGTTTGCTCAACCACATGACTAAGGAATCGTGTGGTGCAACGAGTGAACTGTCTCTTGTGGGTAAATTGTACAAACTCTGCAGAGTCAAAACTATTTGAATAGCCGTGCCCACAGTTAAGGGCGGACATGGGAACTTACTACATATAGTTCTATTTCAAAAATCTTGGTGGGTGGAATGGAAAAATGGAGGGCAGTGGGGAAGCCCTGGTTGGTGTTATCCTGGGTGTCATCCTAGTGGTATTGTAAGCGGCTATAACGCTGAAGGAATAGCATATGGTATAGAGACCATGTAAAGGTGGATGGTCTCTAGATCACTGTTAATAAAGCATTTGTTTACACACTCTATGTTTTGGTCCAAACTACTAGGTCATAGGAAGTTTTCTACATACAATATATTTCCAACAGCAATTTCTGGCAAATAAAATAACCCGAGCCTTCTCTTGATAAGCCATGCATGTTATCTATCTGCATCCTATGTATTGGCTCGCTGAGCACGGTGGTTTGTGCTTACACTCGCATTACCAAAATCAGATTCAGAAGCCCAAGATCATTATGCATATGAAGATGCCCCTGCTACGGAAGGAGGGAACAACGCCGAGAACTAGGACGTCTCTTGCGCTTTTGAGTCCTAGGCAGTTAGACTATGGTGTCATGTGCCTATAATTATTGCTTTAGCTTAGGTAATAATCATATGACACATATTTACCTCCAGTCGCTGCCTGTGGATTAAAGGCTTTACTTTGCTTTTGCTGCTGTGCTTTTGTAATGTGAACATTTGGCCTGACCGGCCCTTATGTAAACTTATTGCCCGACGTGTCATAATTCAAACCTCGTTGTGTAATATTATTATGAGCTATTGTGATTCATGTGATGTATAAAATGATGCAACAATGTACCTGTGAGCACTATCTACTGATCCAGGGAATAGTGCAGTGGTTTCACAGGAGATTCTGGATTGAAAAATCCAGGTTTGATAGAAACTTCTACTACTAGAATAACGTAGCACTAGACATGCTCCCCATACGTACATACATACATACATACATACATACATACATACATACATACATACATACATACATACATACATACATGCATGCATGCATGCATACATACATACATACATACAATGTAATTAATTAGGATACCATGGTGCCTAGGGACTATTATCTAAAATAGGTATTTCATGCTGGAATGGGGCACCATTGTGCCTGGGCACAATGATTTCAAATGCATGAATTTGTTGGATCGAAAACAGCAACAGAGTGGGGGGTGAATGGTGCCTCTCTAAAACTTGCCCCCAAAACAAATTCACGACCGGTTTCTTTCCAATAGCAATAGGAAGCTATGAAAAGAAGGTTATGTGCAAAGTCAAGAGCTTACTGGAAAGATATGACGAACAGTGAAGGAGGTCCACAAAATATTAAGAAAAGAGCCTAGAAGACACACTGGAGAAGAATCAAGAAGGAAGCAAAGCCTGTTGACGAGGGCTGGTCAGACCTCAAGCAACCGGCCGGTCTGACCGCCACCTGGCCGGTCTGACCGCCATGGCTCGGGTGGTCTGACCGCTATGGCGCCGGCGGTCAGACCGGTTAATGGCCGCCGGTCAGACCGCTTAAAGGGAACCGGTCTGACCGGCCTTCGGGCAGACAGGGGCTGAAATCTGGAAACAACAAACTGAAAAATCAGAATCTGACCAATTGCAAGAGATTTAGAGAAAAGGTACTATTTTCCTCAGACCTAAAGAACAATAACATGATTCAAATAGCTCAGGGACCTTAGGAATCAAAGGAATTTACCACAAGACTAAGGGATTAGGATTTTCCCTAAAATCTGAAAATGAAGTGAAAAACAAGGCTATTTTTCAGATTCCTCACTATTCATCCATCCTTTGTCCAAGACCTTTTGCAATTGATTTAGCAATGATCTTGTGATCTTAGAACCCAGATTTCAAGCCAAGTTATGAAGGGAATCAAGAAATCCAAACATTCTCTGGCATGAAACCCTAGAGAAAAAGTGACGAAGGGATTAAAATCCACAGAAGATGCTGATTCTTCCAAATGCTCTAGAAAGTGAAATGGTCTTATGGCCATGAATCTTTTCCATCACAGAGATTTCAAGAATCAATCACACAAGGCTTCTAAATCAACTCAAAATCTACTCCATCAGTGATGAACAGAGAGGGAGGCAAAAACTGAAATCCATCACAAACGAAACCAAAAGATAAAAACAGCCAACAGAATCATCCTTGTATTGATATAGAGGAAGAACGATGAATGATTACATAAGAGTTACAAACATCTCCTCACCACAAGATTTTCAAGAACTCCTCTCTACATCTCAGACTCACGAAGGAGAGACACAGACCAACTGCCTCACATCTCTCCAACACACTGGAGACACCAAAAGCAAAAGAAAATCTGCCCTCTCCACCAACTCTCAACAACTAAAGGAAAAGCTCAAAGCAAAGCCCTAAAAACCCTTCTCACAATCCATGCATTCCACCAGGAGACATGCATCTATTTATAGCCCTCCATAATGGGTTCATAAATCACTTTGCCCATTAAGCTTTAGAGCTTTACCCACTAACTCTAACCAAATCTGCCTCCTTTAGTGCAGCCTTGCGAATTCACCAAAACGCCCCTCCTGCACCTTCCGGGAAGCTTCCGCATTTCTTGTCGTCCAAGCCTTGCGACCACCTCGAGTCCTCGCCGTCTTCGGCATACCTCGACCGTTCTGACCTTGGCACCGCCTGCACCTAGTCCGGTCATCCCGTGCCTCGCCACGACTCCGCCTCGACGTCCTGCAGCCATCACAGACAAGAGATACATTACATAGCACCGCTCGATACATGTAAACACAATTAGCATCAATGAATCATACTTAAGCATGAAATAGCCCAAATGACCGATCGGGAAGAAGAATACGCCTCAAGTCCGACTAACCACACCCGATTGAGCCAAATGCCATCATGGCACGAAACGCACAAACCAAACTCAATCTTTTCAAAATACTCGTCAATTAATCATCACATGCGTGGGGTCGCATCCACATGGTCTCTCAGAATTCTACCCAAATTTGGGTGTTTTTTTTGAAAATATTAGTTTTAGGGTATATAGCCATCTATAACAATTCAAATGAAATGCATACGTTTTAAATATATATATACTCAATTTCAAGATTTCAAATGAATTTTCATCACATGCCTTGTTCATTTTTATAAATAATTAGCACATACCTACAATCAAACTGTTATGAAAAAGGCAACTACAATTCAAAGTTCAGTTCAAACTTGTTTGCACTAATTTCTACACTAGTTAAACTCGACCTCCAAAATTTTTTGCACATAATACATAAGGAAAATATCTATTTTAGACCATGGTGCCCAAGCACTATGGTGTCCCAGTTAATTATATATATATATATACACACACACACACATATATATATATATATATAAGTACTATTCAGTGACTACACGTAGAATAAGTGCACGTCCTGACCCAATCAGCCAATGGCTCCACCATCCCACCCCATGGATGGTTACTAGTGTTTGCTAAATATGGTAAAATTACTATCATATGCACATTAAGTTATAATCTGTAATTCATGAAGTTACTTATAGTTCTTACACGTGTGACACACACGCGGCCTCTTCTCCCCCTTCGCAAGCGGTTCCACATGCTTTTTTCTGGAATTTAGTGAAGTTATTAATTATAGAAAAGTTACTATCGCTTGCACGTAAAGTTATCATCTATAATTTATGAAGTTATTTACATTTGGCAAAGTTACTATATCATGCACAAAAAGTTATCATCTATAATTCATAAAGTTATTTACAGTTCTCATACGTGTTAAAGTTACTATCATATGCACATAAGTTATCATCTATAATTCATGAAGTTATTTACAGTTCTCATACGCGTTAAAGTTACTATCATATGCACATCAAGTTATCATCTATAATTCATAAAGTTACTTATAGTTCTTACGCACATTAGAACCGTGCCACCTCCCCCTTCACAACTGGTGCCACATGATGTTTGTTTCTAGGATTTAGTGGGGTTATTAGTTATGAAAAAGTTATTATCTCCTGAACATAAAGTTATCATTTATAATACATCAAGTTAGTTACATTTGCAAACTTACTATCTCATGTACAAAAAGTTATCATTTATAATTCATGAAGTTACGCACCAACCGAGTTACGCACGAATCGCACCAGGAAGCCAAGTCGCGCACGCGGCCAACGACCCACGCATAGCGTGCGCACATGTACTCATTAGGACAATCGTGTTATATATATGTATATACGTATATATATATACATATATATATGCATATATGTGTGTGTATATGTGTATATATATATATGAGAGAGAGAGAAGGGAGAAATTCCTACTACCTAACCGAAAAAGGTTTGCGTAACCATATGCGTAGCCTAGGTTACATCATTCTTGAAAGCCATATTCCATCTTTGCGTAGAAGTTACAGTATAAAAAAGGACAGCAAAATTTGGCCCAAAATAAATTGAGCTTTTATCGTGGCCCAACTCGAACCTTGTCTGGGTTTATTCAATTTAAGGAGTCAAAAAGTTAGGATTTCGGGACGCAATAAATTTTATATTTTTCCTTGCTACTATTCAAAGCTCTATTTTTCTTTCTCCATTGCCACTGCTCTATAGACCTAGGAGTTGATCCAGGATTTTTCAGACCAGCTTGAGGCCTGACCAGCATGGCATGGCCCAAGCACGACACGAGCACCACACATGACGAGTTGGGCCAGGCATAGAAAACTAGCCTATCGGGCAGCATGGCCTAGCTTGACCTATCTTGCCGCGCTCGGGGCGGCCCGACATGAGAGGCATGACGGGCCGGGCGACATGGTGCCACAGCGACGGCGTTGCTGCGAGGAGTGCCGCGGCTGGGCGTGTGTTGTGGGCGGTTGGGTGTGGCACAGCCGGGTGGTCGGGGAGGCTGGATCCGACGATGGTGTGTCTGGGGACCACTGGATTCGACGGGCGATGGCAGCACAGGTGCTGGGGAAGAAGCACTAGGTCCAGCTTGCACTGTGCATTCCTATACATGTGCCACATGCAGTGCCTATGAGCATTGTTTGGCAGTACATTTGCTATTACAATCTCCACCACTTTATCTTGATTTGCTCTGATGCTCTTAGGTGCCTTGCCATCCATTGCCTTCAAAAATGTCTCGAACAACCATTCAAAGGTTTCAATTGTTTCATCCTTGAGAAAAACACAGTTTGTCCATGATTGCTAACAGCAGTAATGGGAGCAAATGGGATCCGATACATATTTGTGCAGTATGTTGTGTTAAACACAACACAATCACCAAACTTCTTGTGTGCTTCCTTTGAAGTTCCATCCACCCAAAAGAGACCAGTGACTGAGTTATTGTTGTCCAACTGCATACTGTAAAGAATGATGGATCCTCTGCCTGCAATTCCTAAAAGTACATGATGGTGGCTTCCATATCACTATACTCACTCTTGTGCCTTATAGATGTCCAGAGGTTGCTGACATCTTTCTTTGTGTAAGGGATGTTCCTCATGTTGTTGTACAAATCTAATAGGACAGACATCACTCTCCTTATAGGGATGTTGTTTGCATGCAACAACTCCGTAAGGTCATAATCATCATCGATGATGCACCTGTGTGACCTCAAGAAATGAAGCTGAGAGGGGCACAAATGGGGGCCAGGTTGCGCTAGCTCAACTATGTTGACCACCCACTTTTCATCCATCTTAACAATCAACATCCTTGTTTTGTTGTTGGTTTTGCGCAATTTGTTGCTCTTCCATGAGCTGTCGCTGCCACTTGCTCCATCATCCTTTTTGTGCTACATTCAGAGTGGTAGGTGAACTCAAACCTGTTGTAGTCCCCCTATAATTTGGTTCTTGGTGTTACTTGAAACCTTTGTTCCAAAGCTAGCAGTAAATGCATAATAATTGTAATACTTTTGCGCTTTCTCTCTAGTGAAGAACTCCATGCCAACATGGGGTTTCACAGGCCGCGAGTTGACATAATCTGCATCTTCATCTTGTCTATCTGTGTCTTCATTGTCTGCATCTCCATCCCTCAGATCATTACCCTTTGATCATTACTTGTGGCCAATAAAGCTTCTGGAAAGGCATCATTCAATTCATTATCTTATGCTACACCAATCTTCTCCAAGGTCATGTCGACACCTTGACAATAGGCAAAACGACCTGCACATACATCAAATGGGCGAATTTTTAGCAAGGATATCAAGTGAAATGCTACATGAAACACTAAACTAAAAGAATTTCAAATAGAATAAAGTCATGCATTTTGTCGAACATAGTGCATGCTAAGCAAGATTTTTTGGGAGGGATAAAAGCATGAATCTTGCCTAAGACATGGTGCAGTAATAGGTTGGGAGATTGATGACAACATTTCCAAGCACGCATGAGTTGAAGACGGTGACTTGAGCCAGCAATGAGAGCATTCGAAACAGATGAGGATGGTGTTGCTCGCGCTTAGTGTGCATGAATGGGAGAGGATGGCAGGAGCGGGGTTCCAGCTAGGATGATGTTGCTCGAGCTCTACGCATGCAACGCAGGAGGAAGGACGGCGAAGTTTTGCATGTGCCGAAGGGGACGGTGTCGCTCACACTCACAATCTATATGAGCGATGGAGAAGGAGGGTATAGTGCAGGGATGACGAAGGACGGCGTGGTGTGGGGATGAGGAAGGACAACGAGGTTTTTGCGTGTGCTGAAGAGGATGGCGCACTCGCTCCGTCTGCATGATGGAGGAGGCTGCAGTGTGGGGATGAGTAATACGGTGGCCGGACTGACAGGATGAGTGTAACATCCTGATTTTCAGAGCCTTTTTGAAGCTTTTAAAATAAAATTCACCATTTGGATTTTTTGGAATTAATTAAAGCTTAATTGGAATTTTTATTAATTAAAAGGATTTAATATGATTAAAATTAAACATTAACATTTGCCAAAAATATTTTATTTGTGTTCCTTGTGTCACAAGGAATTTTTCTGCATTTTCTTGGATTTTTCCCGGAGAACTAGGTCGCGCTTCCCCAGTCAACTGCCTGTGGCTTGTTGATGGGTCTCCTTCGAGTTTATCTTTGCTTCCGCTTTATTTCATGTTGCGAGGTCTTGAAACCTCAATTGTAATAATGAGACCTGATGGTCAGTACTCTCAATTATTGTAATAACACACTGCTGGTGATGTATTCATTTCTGTTGAACTGTGTGCACTAGCTTTGATCTGGGACTAGTGCAGTATTACACAGAGGGTCCGGGTTCGGAAATCCGGGGTCCCGACAGAGATGGTATCAGAGCCAATTTGACTGTAGGACGTGACCTAGTTAGAATAGTCATTAAAAGAAGAGCTTCAAAATTTATTTTATAAAATAAAATTTTAATAATATGCTATCCTTGTCTTTTCTTCTCTTTCTATCCTTACCTTCGTCATGGCATTCTTCCTTATCTATCTGCTTATTTCCTTTTTGGAATGGTAATGGTACCCCTTTCCTTTATAATTTCTATAGACGGCTCAGTGAGGTTGCGTATGAGAAGCACCTGGAGAAGCGCGTCATCATGAAGGAGTGAGGACTAGTTCTTTAGTTGTAGTATCCAAGTAAAGTCCTAGGATTTTAGAATGCTTATATATTACTTGCTTGTGTGTTAGGTGGACTGTACCAAGTCTTTGTATACTTGTAGTACAGCCATCATTAAAAACTATTTTGATTTCAAGCTAAGCTTCTCCTAGTTGTTGTTTGTTTCTCTCTTGTGTGTTTGTCTGGGATGGTGTTTAGTCGTTCCCCTGATCTCTTATCTGTGCTACTTCCCTCTTATCTTTTGCTAAACCAAGTTACCGCAATAGTACAAGCTCCAATTTTGTCACCGAAGTCCAAGTTTGGAGAATCCTTGGAGACCTAGAGTATATGGAAGACAACAAATTTATGGAAAGTACTTTTGTTGGGAAAGCTGTCATAATCAGTGGATGTCAAGTTAGGTAATTTGGAGAATTGTTGCTAGAGTGATATATTTTGGATTTACAATTGACAAGATTGAATAATATTTGAGAAGATTGAGATAAAAGGTATATTTGTGGATACCAATTGATTATAAATAAATCTAAAGAGTGTTATCTTTGTGGGTTGACTAGAGAATAATACAAAGTTGAACTTGGGGAAGCTAATTAGATCATGGGAAGAGTCTAAACTTTGCCTTGGATTTATTATCTAGGATTGAAAGGAGTAGTTGGATGTAAAACAAGATTTTGTTGAAGGGATTATTTGTGATTGTTGGAGAATTAGTATTAAGAGATTGATCCAGTAAAGGGAGAGATTAAAAGATTAAGAAGTTGAATTATCATAAACAATTCATGATATCAATTTTGGGTGATTTGGTTTAATAATGAAGAGTAGATGAATTTTGTGGAGTTACTTGATTATCAGAGTTTGGTGGACCTATTGATGATAAGTGGATACTAGTGGAATTCTAAAAGATAATACACTTAGATATCTTGGTGGATAATTTACCATTGCAAAGTGGACTTTGAAATGTCAATTTGAATTGGTGGATTTAATAGATCATTGTTAGATAATTGGATTTTAACTAATGGGATTAACTAGGACGTCTAAGGATGTTTGAATGGATAACCTGGAGAATTTAAATTAATTATGGGAGATAGATTGTTCAATAAGAATTAATTGAGAGATTGTCCGATAAGAATTAATTGAGGTATTTGAATTCATTCAAATTTGGTGGAACCAAAATGATGATTATCAAGAGATTGATGTTGGTGAATTAATGAATATTAAATTATGGCTTAGATGATCTTAAACTTGATTGGTGAATACTAAAAGGTTGGATTAATCTTATATTATTTGATCAGAGTTATGGATTTGTTGGATTAGATAATGATCATAAAATAATTGGTGGAAATCACAAACTACAATGTTATTGGATTCTTGTTAGAAAAATTCTATGGTTTGACGTCGATTCAAATTAGAGCAGAGAGTAAAAGTTAATGAGATTACTTGTCGAAATCAATAAGGTGCATTTGTGGTATATGATTTTGGAATCAAGAATTTTTGAAGAGTTGAAATAATTATGTCCTTCTCGGATGAACACTTGCGGAAGTTAAGCCCTTTTGGTGGAATACTGAATTAATCGATATGATAAGGGCAATTGAAGTTAACCCAAAGCTTGCAGGCGACTAAAGATGTACCAGTCCGATTTGTTATTGTCTTCCATATTTCTCAGTTAAAGGAATACTTCAGAGCATTGAACAACAAGATAGAGTCATGAAGGAAGCTGAGCGCCGCGCAAGAAGCATGACCATAAAGTTCCACAAAGTGCAGTAGAGCAACCATTCGAAGTCAAGCAACTCAGCAGCGTGAAGAGGACCTAAGAGCCGAGTTTTCCTCTCCTTTCTTTTCCAAGTCCGTCCGAATCTCGAGGATGAGATTCTTTCTAAGGGGGGTAGGTTTGTAACATCCTGATTTTCAGAGCCTTTTTGAAGCTTTTAAAATAAAATTCACCATTTGGATTTTTCTGGAATTAGTTAAAGCTTAATTGGAATTTTCATTAATTAAAAAGATATAATATGATTAAAATTAAACATTAACATTTGCCAAAAATATTTTATTTGTGTTCCTTGTGTCACAAGAAATTTTTCTGCATTTTCTTGGATTTTTCCCGAAGAACTAGGTCGCGCTTCCCCAGTCAACTGCCTGTGGCTTGTTGATGGGTCTCCTTCGAGTTTATCTTTTGCTTCCGCTTTATTTCATGTGTGCGAGGTCTTGAAACCTCAATTGTAATAATGAGACCTGATGGTCAGTACTCTCAATTATTGTAATAACACGCTGCTGGTGATGTATTCATTTCTGTTTAACTGTGTGCACTAGCTTTGATCTGGGACTAGTGCAGTATTACACCGAGGGTCCGGGTTCGGAAATCCGGGGTCCCGACAATGAGCATATAAAGCAACCGTTTGTAGGAGGACGAGATGGACGCGTTGTAGTCATTCTCTATTAGAAAATGACATAGGATATGCTAGGGGTCCAAATGGGTTGGGTAATTCCTGACTGACCTGGTATTGAATCCGGCTGGTATCAAATTCGGGAAGCGAGTTAGGTATACCGGTTGGATTTGGTCATTGCCTATGTTCACAAAGACTACCGTGACTGCAATACCAGCCATATTTTCTGGGGTTGAAGTAGATCGAATTCAGCTGTAAGAGTCAAACCAGGAACTGAAGTTTAGTTGCATGCATACACTGCCTATAACACCACGGCCCCTCCCTGAGCCCAAAGTGCTACCACCTACTCTATGATGCTACCAACTCCAACTTTTACCGCTGGTCTTGCGAAGCAATTCCTCTATTTAAATATCAACCAAACAACAAAAGTCGATACGCTTGACACTAAGCGCAGTAGAGGTATAAATTTGCTAATTACCAAAAAGGTACTCAGACTATTCAAGGCTAAATATGTCCACTTAAATGATATATGGATTACTGTTGCACGTGAAACAACTATGCTACTCCCGCCCGTAATGTTGCCATCAACCGATACCTAAAAACAACAACAAAGTAAGGTTGAGTCCGGAGACTCAGCAAGCACACGATAAAATAGTGGGGTTGGTACAATAATCATTCAATCACATATTTATGAACTGTAACCCAAAACCTCTGGATTTCCTCCCTGTCTCCTATTTGTTTCCTGCAAATGCAATGTGATGCAATACACATCTATATGCAGCTTATACTGGTATAGCGGAGTTGCTTCACCCGTCGGTGAAACCCCTCTGCCTCCATCCTTAGAGGTGCCTACGGAAGTAGGTCTTGATTTCCCTACCATCATGGGAGGTCTACCGTCGTAGGTCCTTCGTATGAGTGCAATGCATAATGCGCCTCTGTGTCCCGATTATACCGGTATGGCGGTATAGTGGTGTTGCTTCACCCATCAGTGAAACCCCTCTGCCTCCATCCCTGGAGGTGCCTACCGAAGTAGGTCATGTGCCTTCTCGATGGGTTGTGTTGTCCACTTACTGTTATGTAGGGACCCAGATATTAACATCCGGATTCCTCTGTGATTACTGCACTATTCCCTGGATCAGTAGATAGTGCTCACAGTTACAGTAATGAATATCAAAATACATATCATGCGGAAGCGTAAATATAATAGTAGACTTACACATGGGCCGATTAGGCCGAAATCGATAAATTGCAGCAGCGGAAGAACGAAGCACACAGGTGGGACCTTCCGGACATGCCCACAGGCAGCCAACTGGAGGTTCGCGACCTAGCCCTTGACATCTTCATCTTCTCGGCCAGCTTGTCCAATCTTGTTGCTGAGGCGAGGTGATTTGACTCCTGATTCTGAATTTTGTCGCAAAAGCGAGCATGAGCACTCCGACCCCGTGCTCCGCGAGCCAATACACAGAATGCAAATAAATAGTATGCATAGCTTAACAAAGGAGAGGCTCGGGCTATTTTATTTTGCATAGAGTGCTTTTGAATACAATTAATTAAAAAGCCCTATGACTTAGCAATTTTGGAACAAATCATAATGTACAAGGAAATGCATTATTAATATCGATTCAGATTCCATCCACCGTTACATGGCATCTGCACCATATAGCAATTTCTTCAGCGTTATAGCCGCTTAACTTACCACTGGGACGACACCCAGGACAATTCCAAACCAGGGCAGTCCTTCGCCCTTCACTTTTCCATTCCCACCCACAAAACATTTTTAAATAGAACTATATCTGGTTAAGTTCCCATGTCCGCCCTTGACCGTGGGCACGGCTATTCGAATAGTTTTGACTCTGCAGAGTTTGTACACTTTCACCACAAGAGACAATCAACTCGTTGCCCCACACGATTCCTTAGACGTGTGGTTGAGCAGACCATCACAGTGACTTTTCAAAGTATCTAGTCCCTTTTCTCATCTCACTTTATGGGCTTCTCCCACTTGCGGTGGGTCCCATACGTTGCACGGGATGTTCCCCACGGCTACTAGCGTACGGGCTCCCCTCCCCTCTGCGCTAGTACGACTGGGAAACTTCACCCTCCACTCGGTGTCCCTTTAGGCCTTCTCTTGCCCTTGCGTAGCCACTTCCCAACCACTACCGGTGAGATGAGTCCGGGGATTTCGATAAGTTTACTTAGCCAAGTTGTATTTTACAGACTTGTGGTTGTACTGTTTTACACAGGAGGTCATGACAAGATTCAGTCCTTAGTGGTATCTGGGCGGTCTACCACTAACCCACTTTGTGCATCCACTGCACCACACTCACACCCTCGAATCAATCCGCCCAGATATTTAAGCAAGTTGGGATTTTTGGGAGTCTAAAATTAATCATACCAAAATATACCAGTCATTCCCACCATGACTGCCCAATCAATTTTTCTCAGTATTAAAAAGTGATGCTTGGACGCTCTCGCGCCCATGATTATCTAAGCAATACTAAGCATGGCATATATTTAGGGACTTATTTTCGAAAGGTTACTATTATAATTTTGCTACGGCGACAAGGTTCACATATTCAAATATTCCAAAGGAGGTGTAATATTAATCAAGGTAAACAATGGGCACATAACTAGAATATTAAATTAAGCATGTATTTGCATATAAATTAACAGCATGCAATTTGATAATTTAAAACAAAGTAATTTGCAGAAAACATAGGATCAACATGATCAAAGTATTGACTCGCCTGGCGCGGTTTACCGCGGTCTTGAGCTCACACAATGCTTTCCCTTGATCTTTTGGGCTTTATCTTCACTTCAAGCTTGATCTCGCTTGATCCATTGAATCTTCACGACTTCCAATTTCTAATTACGCGACAAACAACTGAATACAAATAAAAGCAAATAACTCAAAAGATCCAAATAAATCCGAATAAACTCAATTTAGTTTTATTATGAGTTAATGGATGATTCGAGTGATTTGGGGCAAGATTGGTAATAGAATACGATAACTTGATCTTTTTATTAATAATCTCTTTTATTATTTTTGTATTTATCAAGGACGTTCCATGTGTTAGATTAGACCTATTCATTGATAGCTAATCTTAAGCCTATTATTTCTTGAATGGCATTAATTTGTACATCGTAAGAGCATTAACCCTGACCTAGGGGTTTATATATCGACTTTATGATAACTTGCATTCAAAGCTACTGGTTGGTCGATATGTTGACAAGTTTTCAGCATTATGTTCTTGAGTGTGATATTTATTACAGTCTTTTGTACAAGCCACGTACTTATAGTTTAAATATTAACAACTTAACACTACAGATTATTTAACGGTTGTTTGTGAAAGTACTTTTATGACTTCTTAAAGACATAGGAACGATAGTCATACTTTAGATGGTTAATTGTGTATTACCTAATTATATATGGCTTTTATTGTCCAAATAGTTTTTACGATATATTCTATAGTGAAATGTTAACCTAAACTCTGACTGGCATTAATAACTAAATCTAGCGTTTTGAGATTTATTTTATGGCTGCAGACAAAATGTAGGGCATAAATTATAATTACGGTTAATGTCTTAAGTTAAAGTCTCGCTTTTGTAGGTAATACGCTATTCAAGTTGTTTCCTCCATCGTAACCCTGAATGTATTTTTAATCAGGACCTTTATTAAATTTGGTCATGTAGCCAAGTCCACCTTTTATGAATGCCGTTAATTATAATCCAGACTTTAGTTAAATGTTCCAAACTACATTAGGTAGATTACTTTTAACATCTGATGACCTAAGGGTTACTTTTCTATATAGTAAATCTAGTATTAAGTTTTTTTTAACTAATGATACCATTATTATTTTATATACGCTTTAGTTACTTTTAGGCTTAGCCTTATTTCTAATCTATTTATCTGGGCAGAGCTTGGTTTGCACCATTTTATGTGATCCTAATTACTCGTGTTAATAGTTACATGTTTACCTTGGAGCACCTATATGTCTGTGAGATTATTTTAATGCTTGATGACTGAGGGCTATTACATTTTGGTATCTGTATATTATTTCAACCTTTTAATTTGAGTGCTCTCTGAAAATTACTAATACAGTTATTTTATTCCTTAGCATTAGTATCTTGCATATTTTAATGAATCTTATATTTACATAGTACCGAGCTCGCTATACCCAAAATTTACTCCTCTAAATTCATTGTTGAGATTTATTTATCGGTGACGTGCTAATGGCGAGGATTTTATTAGAGTCATCTAATTTAAATGTTTATGGTCACGCCTTCTGTTTAATTAATTTTATGAAGAGGCCTTACTTAATTAAACCTACCCGTTCTATTTACTCAATGGCAGCATGTCAAATGGTAGCGCGTATATTTAATTATGGTCTAGGGTAATCTTTTTAATTTAAATGTTGCTTTTATAGCTAAACAGGGTATCCAATACCTTTATGAAGTTTTTGAATAATTAACCCAAGTCATCTTTTATTAATACCTTAGAATTTAGATTTGAGCTAAATGTTCTAAACAACATACATTTAATCTATGATTACAGCTCAAATAACCTTATTTTATATCCTAATCAAATTTATTATCTCCCCTAGATCATTCCCTAATTCCCCATAACTTTTTTTTGAACTAAAATGGACTGCAAAAACTTAAATAAAAATGGGAAAGCAAGGTGCGGGCGGCTGGATTTGAACTCAAGACTTAACAGAAGACCTACGCACTACCACACGCTCAGCTAACCATCCGGGCAGCGGCATTTTCTTAACACAGCTGGTGGATCAATTTGGATAAGCTAACACAGTGCCGGGACCCCAAAATAGAGCATGCCGGCGATGCTCGGGCCTGGCTGTGCCGGTGATAGGCGGTGGCCGGAGAGGCTGAGAAACCGGGAAAACGAGTTCCGGCAAAGGTGGGGAGCCTAATGGGGGAAGTGCCGCGGCCCGGGGTGGTGCCAGGAGAGGTCGACGACGCCGAGAGCGGCCGGCGGCGAAGGTGGAGCGGGGCGGCGGAGCCGGAGTGAATGGGAGGGGGAAGTGAGGTGTGCATGAGCATGAGGGAGGTGGAGGCATGCTTACCACGAGGTTGGCCGAGCGGGGAAGGGGCTGAGGCGAGCTAGCGACGACGACCTGCGTCGGCGCGGGCAGGCTCGCGGTGCCGGCGAGTTGGGGTGGGGAGGAACTCCAGCGTCGGTTGGAGGAGGTTCGTGGCGGCGAGGAGTTGCTCCTGGAGCGTGGAATCGGGCGATGGTGCTCCATGGAAGGAATGGCGTCGGTGGAGGCAGATTCGGCCGGAGGCGGGGAGGATCAGCCGTGCGAAGAGCTTCAAGGCATGGAAGTCCAATTAGTTTGGAGGAGAGGTAGCTGGGAAGCACTGACCCACCGTGACGCGGTCGGAATGGCAAGGCTTCGTCGGAGCGGCCGGGCGGCTGGAGGCGGCAACGGCGGCTCGCTGGCGTGGAAGTGCTCGGCCTGGGATGGGGAAAAGATGAGGAGGGGATGGAAGGTGCCGGGGCTTCTTGTAGCATCACAGAGGGAAGGCGTCGAGGCGGGTTCACGGGAGGGACCGGGCGCACAAGAACCGGGCGCGGCAGAGCAGGGCACGGGGCTCGGCGCATACAGCTGTGGCAGAGCAGGCGCGCGGAGGGGACGGGACGAGCGACGCTGCGCAGAGGGCAGAGGAGGGCAGCGCAGAGCAGAGAGCAGACGGAAGAGAAGAAAGGGAGTGACGCGGAGCAAGCTTGGCCACGCGACGGGGAAGAAAGAAGGAGGCGACGCGGATGGCTTCACAGCCGCAGAAGGGAGGAGGAAGGAGGTAAAAGAAAGGAGGGGCGCCTGCGTGGGGAGGTCTGGACGGCGCGGTCGGCAAGGGAAAAGGCGGGGCCCTCTGGCAGTGAAAGAGATTCGGGTGGGAGAAAAGAAAGGGCAGGAGAGAGAAAGAAGAGGAGTGGGGCCCACATGTAATAGAGAGGGGTTTTGAAAAGGAATGGAAGAAATTGAGAAGTTTTAGCAGTTTGGAAATTTGAATCTTAAATTGAATTTCCAAGTTTTGGCTCAATTATCTTGATACCAAATTTAATAGCCTTCTATTTTAGATTTTATTTAATTTTTGCTATGTATTGTATGTATAAATTTTTGAATGTCCAACTTAGGTTTTTTTGTATGCCATTTAAATTAAAAGATGAAATTCTTGGTTTCCCTTTTTATTGACTTGGATTTGAATCCAAGATTTTTGGTATTTTGATTCTTAGAATTTTCAACTCCAAAGGAATATTTCGTATCTTTTATTACCACAATTTCCATTTGTACTTGGGATTTATTTCCAGTTATTTATTTTGCTCAGCGCAAAACTCAGTAAAACCCAAATAAGAAGTTTAATCAAAATTCAAATACCATTAAGATGCAAATAAAAATTTTAATTTACTCCAAATTTTAAACATCAAAATTTTAGGATGTTATAAACCTACCCCCCTTAAATGAATCTCGACCCCGAGATTCCGGCAGAGTAGAAAGAAGCAAGTGAGGTTATATTGGTTAGCAATGGGTTTCGGGGTATTGCTCGACATATAGTTTTTTTTTTGTTCCGCTTAAAATTGAAGATCTGCACAATAGGGGTTAGCACTTGGAGAAGTCAAAAGGAAAGAGAAGAAACCTTGTTCTCCTGGATAAGTCATAGACTTCCATCTGTTCGCTCTTTGATATTGTTGTCTTCACGTCATCGCATAATGGAGTGGTTGCAGCGTCTATTGAACCTATGGTTGTTATAGTATTCACGTTGACAGGTGGGTAGCAATGGTCCATGTCCTAGGAGGTAGAGGGCATCGGGAATACATAGGTACTTCTAGGTGGGGGTCCTTTACTTCTACTGGGATCCCATTCTTAGACTTTAGCTTTGCCGAGCACGATAATTAAAGGTACTTCTTGTAGTCCTCATCTCCAGAAGATTTCTGGCCTTGCTCTTCTTATACAGGTCTGGTTAGCTCTCTAAGTCCAGGTTGTTGCAGTTCCAAGGACATACCTTGTAGTAGTTCTTTGGTGGTTCTATCTCTTAGTGCTACCCCCCTTAAATAAATGACGTTTGTCATTATGGTTGGCAGCAATTTGATTTTTGGGCTTTCTAGGTATGTAAGGAAAGAATGTTAGCAGGACAGAGTCTCGAACCTTGATCCTCGTGCTGGTTGGGGCTTTTAGTTGGAAAATTGCAAAGGCTTCACTTATCCTTGGTTGCCTTGGCTTCTACTATCTATCCCTTTGCTTCGGTAGATCTGACTGGGTTCGTAGCAAATAGGGTAAGAGGGAATAGCGGCAGGTAAGGACAGAATCACGGTAATGTAAACCCATTATAACTGTAAAAGAGTACACCCCGGGAAACTGGGGTGGCACATGAACCACATAAATTCTTAAAACACTCTTTTCCTGTGACCGCGAAACGTAGCGCCTGAGGGCAAGAAGGCAGTGCACAGGACCAAATAAAATCTTGCAACAATACATCGACTACTCGGGGAGCACACATAAGGGGCATAGGGTTTATCTGCATAGTTCGTTTAAAACGAAACCACTTTATCTTCCGGAACATCTTCGACAATCCTAATCTTGGATTTTTGGAGCAATGGTAAGAGAAGGGAAACCAAAATTTTCCTTTTTGAAATCGATGGAAAGATAGAAAAGTACTCAGAGGTAATTTGATATATATCAATACTCATTCTTGTATTATATTTTTTTTTGTTCTGTAATACAAAACCTTATAATACCCTTTTTTTTGTCAAAGTATGCTAATCTCTTCCAATGTTCAAATCAATGAATTGACCCTCTCCCATACGACTTTTATACCTAAGGCTTAGAATCCAACGGCCTTAATAGTTTAACCTCCACTTTCACAAAGTGCACCTAGGCTATCCTCTTTTTTTATTATTATTTAGTCACGGTATTATTGCACTCTAAAACTCCAGTCAGCAAGTGTCATCATTTATTTGTTCCACCGACCATACTCTTTTACCTTGTGTCATTCACCATTTCATTAATCCAGCCATGGTTATCTAATTCTCGCCTAACTCTGTACTTCCAACATAAATTTGTGAATTAAATCTCGTATTTCACTATGTATGTATAATCCCAATCTTGGATTCATTATTGGTAAACTTCTCATCTTTACAGTCTATTGAAAATCCAATACCCTTACTCTAAACCCACCAATCAAATATTTTTTTATTGCATCTCCCAAATTTTTGTCCAATCGGGATCACCAAATTCTTATATGAATCTGAATGTCCACCACATCTTTATAAATCCAATCTCAGGTTCGTCAATTGCCAATTTAATCAGCTTTCCAATCCAACGAAGATCTAGTATTCATTATTTAGATCCACCGATAACTTTCATATTGTGACGTCCTAATAATCTAGTCTGGTGTCATTGATTCAAATCCATAGTTTGCTTCTCCAATGGTCAAGCTAAATCTTTACTACCTATCTACTCTTCATTTCTGATTTCTAATGATTATCCAACATTATTACTTTTAAATCCACCAGTATCATTTGTATTAGGACTTCTTAGTAATCCAAGATTGTATTCAAAATCATAATTACTCTTCCAGTAACCAACCTAGATCTTTACTGACAACCTCCGAATTATTTCATTATTATAAACATCCTCCAGGAATAATGTTATTAATCCAGCCTGTACTCCGATAGTTGTTGTCATATCTCCAATTTCTCAAAGATTTCAGTTAATCCTTCCAGTTATTGACCATATCCCGTCCAAGAATGATACAATTTATCAGGGTGCAATCTTTTAGTCAGTTTCACACTTTCTATTTCTCCCTAAATTACTTAATTCATCTGTCTGGTCAATCAATTCGTTTAAGCTCCTCCAATTCATTTACCCAAAATTCACACGATTGTTTCTTCCAAGGATAAAACAATTAAGTTTCACGGATAAACATCATGATTCTTGGCCCAAGTGTGTTTTCATAGAGAATTTACAAGAGTACTAGATTTTTATCACTTTGAATTTGGGATAAGGGAACTTCAGAAGTAAAATGGCTAGGTCAGCATATAGATGAGAGGGAATCATCTAAGAGAGATGAGAATGAGCAATATAATTTATATTTGTGAAAATAGATACTGAGGAAATAATTCTAGTCACGGACTAACGGCCAGGCTAACTAGGTCACGACCTGCAGTCGATATGCTCTGATACCATCGCTGTAGGGACCCAGATATTAACATCCGGATTCCTCTGTGATTACTGCACTATTCCCTGGATCAGTAGATAGTGCTCACAGTTACAGTAATGAATATCAAAATACATATCATGCGGAAGCGTAAATATAATAGTAGACTTACACATGGGCCGATTAGGCCGAAATCGATAAATTGCAGCAGCGGAAGAACGAAGCACACAGGTGGGACCTTCCGGACATGCCCACAGGCAGCCAACTGGAGGTTCGCGACCTAGCCCTTGACATCTTCATCTTCTCGGCCAGCTTGTCCAATCTTGTTGCTGAAGCGAGGTGATTTGACTCCTGATTCTGAATTTTGTCGCAAAAGCGAGCATGAGCACTCCGACCCCGTGCTCCACGAGCCAATACACAGAATGCAAATAAATAGTATGCATAGCTTAACAAAGGAGAGGCTCGGGCTATTTTATTTTGCATAGAGTGCTTTTGAATACAATTAATTAAAAAGCCCTATGACTTAGCAATTTTGGAACAAATCATAATGTACAAGGAAATGCATTATTAATATCGATTCAGATTCCATCCACCGTTACATGGCATCTGCACCATATAGCAATTTCTTCAGCGTTATAGCCGCTTAACTTACCACTGGGACGACACCCAGGACAATTCCAAACCAGGGCAGTCCTTCGCCCTTCACTTTTCCATTCCCACCCACAAAACATTTTTAAATAGAACTATATCTGGTTAAGTTCCCATGTCCGCCCTTGACCGTGGGCACGGCTATTCGAATAGTTTTGACTCTGCAGAGTTTGTACACTTTCACCACAAGAGACAATCAACTCGTTGCCCCACACGATTCCTTAGACGTGTGGTTGAGCAGACCATCACAGTGACTTTTCAAAGTATCTAGTCCCTTTTCTCATCTCACTTTATGGGCTTCTCCCACTTGCGGTGGGTCCCATACGTTGCACGGGATGTTCCCCACGGCTACTAGCATACGGGCTCCCCTCCCCTCTGCGCTAGTACGACTGGGAAACTTCACCCTCCACTCGGTGTCCCTTTAGGCCTTCTCTTGCCCTTGCGTAGCCACTTCCCAACCACTACCGGTGAGATGAGTCCGGGGATTTCGATAAGTTTACTTAGCCAAGTTGTATTTTACAGACTTGTGGTTGTACTGTTTTACACAGGAGGTCATGACAAGATTCAGTCCTTAGTGGTATCTGGGCGGTCTACCACTAACCCACTTTGTGCATCCACTGCACCACACTCACACCCTCGAATCAATCCGCCCAGATATTTAAGCAAGTTGGGATTTTTGGGAGTCTAAAATTAATCATACCAAAATATACCAGTCATTCCCACCATGACTGCCCAATCAATTTTTCTCAGTATTAAAAAGTGATGCTTGGACGCTCTCGCGCCCATGATTATCTAAGCAATACTAAGCATGGCATATATTTAGGGACTTATTTTCGAAAGGTTACTATTATAATTTTGCTACGGCGACAAGGTTCACATATTCAAATATTCCAAAGGAGGTGTAATATTAATCAAGGTAAACAATGGGCACATAACTAGAATATTAAATTAAGCATGTATTTGCATATAAATTAACAGCATGCAATTTGATAATTTAAAACAAAGTAATTTGCAGAAAACATAGGATCAACATGATCAAAGTATTGACTCGCCTGGCGCGGTTTACCGCGGTCTTGAGCTCACACAATGCTTTCCCTTGATCTTTTGGGCTTTATCTTCACTTCAAGCTTGATCTCGCTTGATCCATTGAATCTTCACGACTTCCAAATTCTAATTACGCGACAAACGACTGAATACAAATAAAAGCAAATAACTCAAAAGATCCAAATAAATCCGAATAAACTCAATTTAGTTTTATTATGAGTTAATGGATGATTCGAGTGATTCGGGGCAAGATTGGTAATAGAATACGATAACTTGATCTTTTTATTAATAATCTCTTTTATTATTTTTGTATTTATCAAGGACGTTCCATGTGTTAGATTAGACCTATTCATTGATAGCTAATCTTAAGCCTATTATTTATTGAATGACATTAATTTGTACATCGTAAGAGCATTAACCCTGACCTAGGGGTTTATATATCGACTTTATGATAACTTGCATTCAAAGCTAATGGTTGGTCGATATGTTGACAAGTTTTCAGCATTATGTTCTTGAGTGTGATATTTATTACAGTCTTTTGTACAAGCCACGTACTTATAGTTTAAATATTAACAACTTAACACTACAGATTATTTAACGGTTGTTTGTGAAAGTACTTTTATGACTTCTTAAAGACATAGGAACGATAGTCATACTTTAGATGGTTAATTGTGTATTACCTAATTATATATGGCTTTTATTGTCCAAATAGTTTTTACAATATATTCTATAGTGAAATGTTAACCTAAACTCTGACTGGCATTAATAACTAAATCTAGCGTTTTGAGATTTATTTTATGGCTGCAGACAAAATGTAGGGCATAAATTATAATTACGGTTAATGTCTTAAGTTAAAGTCTCGCTTTTGTAGGTAATACGCTATTCAAGTTGTTTCCTCCATCGTAACCCTGAATGTATTTTTAATCAGGACCTTTATTAAATTTGGTCATGTAGCCAAGTCCACCTTTTATGAATGCCGTTAATTATAATCCAGACTTTAGTTAAATGTTCCAAACTACATTAGGTAGATTACTTTTAACATCTGATGACCTAAGGGTTACTTTTCTATATAGTAAATCTAGTATTAAGTTTTTTTTAACTAATGATACCATTATTATTTTATATACGCTTTAGTTACTTTTAGGCTTAGCCTTATTTCTAATCTATTTATCTGGGCAGAGCTTGGTTTGCACCATTTTATGTGATCCTAATTACTCGTGTTAATAGTTACATGTTTACCTTGGAGCACCTATATGTCTGTGAGATTATTTTAATGCTTGATGACTGAGGGCTATTACATTTTGGTATCTGTATATTATTTCAACCTTTTAATTTGAGTGCTCTCTGAAAATTACTGATACAGTTATTTTATTCCTTAGCATTAGTATCTTGCATATTTTAATGAATCTTATATTTACATAGTACCGAGCTCGCTATACCCAAAATTTACTCCTCTAAATTCATTGTTGAGATTTATTTATCGGTGACGTGCTAATGGCGAGGATTTTATTAGAGTCATCTAATTTAAATGTTTATGGTCACGCCTTCTGTTTAATTAATTTTATGAAGAGGCCTTACTTAATTAAACCTACCCGTTCTATTTACTCAATGGCAGCATGTCAAATGGTAGCGCGTATATTTAATTATGGTCTAGGGTAATCTTTTTAATTTAAACGTTGCTTTTATAGCTAAACAGGGTATCCAATACCTTTATGAAGTTTTTGAATAATTAACCCAAGTCATCTTTTATTAATACCTTAGAATTTAGATTTGAGCTAAATGTTCTAAACAACATACATTTAATCTATGATTACAGCTCAAATAACCTTATTTTATATCCTAATCAAATTTATTATCTCCCCTAGATCATTCCCTAATTCCCCATAACTTTTTTTTGAACTAAAATGGACTGCAAAAACTCAAATAAAAATGGGAAAGCAAGGTGCGGGCGGCTGGATTTGAACTCAAGACTTAACAGAAGACCTACGCACTACCACACGCTCAGCTAACCATCCAGGCAGCGGCATTTTCTTAACACAGCTGGTGGATCAATTTGGATAAGCTAACACAGTGCCGGGACCCCAAAATAGAGCATGCCGGCGATGCTCGGGCCTGGCTGTGCCGGCGATAGGCGGTGGCCGGAGAGGCTGAGAAACCGGGAAAACGAGTTCCGGCAAAGGTGGGGAGCCTAATGGGGGAAGTGCCGCGGCCCGGGGTGGCGCCAGGAGAGGTCGACGACGCCGAGAGCGGCCGGCGGCAAAGGTGGAGCGGGGCGGCGGAGCCGGAGTGAATGGGAGGGGGAAGTGAGGTGTGCATGAGCATGAGGGAGGTGGAGGCATGCTTACCACGAGGTTGGCCGAGCGGGGAAGGGGCTGAGGCGAGCTAGCGACGACGACCTGCGTCGGCGCGGGCAGGCTCGCGGTGCCGGCGAGTTGGGGTGGGGAGGAACTCCAGCGTCGGTTGGAGGAGGTTCGTGGCGGCGAGGAGTTGCTCCTGGAGCGTGGAATCGGGCGATGGTGCTCCATGGAAGGAATGGCGTCGGTGGAGGCAGATTCGGCCGGAGGCGGGGAGGATCAGCCGTGCGAAGAGCTTCAAGGCATGGAAGTCCAATTAGTTTGGAGGAGAGGTAGCTGGGAAGCACTGACCCACCGTGACGCGGTCGGAATGGCAAGGCTTCGTCGGAGCGGCCGGGCGGCTGGAGGCGGCAACGGCGGCTCGCTGGCGTGGAAGTGCTCGGCCTAGGATGGGGAAAAGATGAGGAGGGGATGGAAGGTGCCGGGGCTTCTTGTAGCATCACAGAGGGAAGGCGTCGAGGCGGGTTCACGGGAGGGACCGGGCGCACAAGAACCGGGCGCGGCAGAGCAGGGCACGGGGCTCGGCGCATACAGCTGTGGCAGAGCAGGCGCGCGGAGGGGACGGGACGAGCGACGCTGCGCAGAGGGCAGAGGAGGGCAGCGCAGAGCAGAGAGCAGACGGAAGAGAAGAAAGGGAGTGACGCGGAGCAAGCTTGGCCACGCGACGGGGAAGAAAGAAGGAGGCGACGCGGATGGCTTCACAGCCGCAGAAGGGAGGAGGAAGGAGGTAAAAGAAAGGAGGAGGGGCGCCTGCGTGGGGAGGTCTGGACGGCGCGGTCGGCAAGGGAAAAGGCGGGGCCCTCTGGCAGTGAAAGAGATTCGGGTGGGAGAAAAGAAAGGGCAGGAGAGAGAAAGAAGAGGAGTGGGGCCCACATGTAATAGAGAGGGGTTTTGAAAAGGAATGGAAGAAATTGAGAAGTTTTAGCAGTTTGGAAATTTGAATCTTAAATTGAATTTCCAAGTTTTGGCTCAATTATCTTGATACCAAATTTAATAGCCTTCTATTTTAGATTTTATTTAATTTTTGCTATGAATTGTATGTATAAATTTTTGAATGTCCAACTTAGGTTTTTTTGTATGCCATTTAAATTAAAAGATGAAATTCTTGGTTTCCCTTTTTATTGACTTGGATTTGAATCCAAGATTTTTGGTATTTTGATTCTTAGAATTTTCAACTCCAAAGGAATATTTCGTATCTTTTATTACCACAATTTCCATTTGTACTTGGGATTTATTTCCAGTTATTTATTTTGCTCAGCGCAAAACTCAGTAAAACCCAAATAAGAAGTTTAATCAAAATTCAAATACCATTAAGATGCAAATAAAAATTTTAATTTACTCCAAATTTTAAACATCAAAATTTTAGGATGTTATAAACCTACCCCCCTTAAATGAATCTCGACCCCGAGATTCCGGCAGAGTAGAAAGAAGCAAGTGAGGTTATATTGGTTAGCAATGGGTTTCGGGGTATTGCTCGACATATAGTTTTTTTTTGTTCCGCTTAAAATTGAAGATCTGCACAATAGGGGTTAGCACTTGGAGAAGTCAAAAGGAAAGAGAAGAAACCTTGTTCTCCTGGATAAGTCGTAGACTTCCATCTGTTCGCTCTTTGATATTGTTGTCTTCACGTCATCGCATAATGGAGTGGTTGCAGCGTCTATTGAACCTATGGTTGTTATAGTATTCACGTTGACAGGTGGGTAGCAATGGTCCATGTCCTAGGAGGTAGAGGGCATCGGGAATACATAGGTACTTCTAGGTGGGGGTCCTTTACTTCTACTGGGATCCCATTCTTAGACTTTAGCTTTGCCGAGCACGATAATTAAAGGTACTTCTTGTAGTCCTCATCTCCAGAAGATTTCTGGCCTTGCTCTTCTTATACAGGTCTGGTTAGCTCTCTAAGTCCAGGTTGTTGCAGTTCCAAGGACATACCTTGTAGTAGTTCTTTGGTGGTTCTATCTCTTAGTGCTACCCCCCTTAAATAAATGACGTTTGTCATTATGGTTGGCAGCAATTTGATTTTTGGGCTTTCTAGGTATGTAAGGAAAGAATGTTAGCAGGACAGAGTCTCGAACCTTGATCCTCGTGCTGGTTGGGGCTTTTAGTTGGAAAATTGCAAAGGCTTCACTTATCCTTGGTTGCCTTGGCTTCTACTATCTATCCCTTTGCTTCGGTAGATCTGACTGGGTTCGTAGCAAATAGGGTAAGAGGGAATAGCGGCAGGTAAGGACAGAATCACGGTAATCTAAACCCATTATAACTGTAAAAGAGTACACCCCGGGAAACTGGGGTGGCACATGAACCACATAAATTCTTAAAACACTCTTTTCCTGTGACCGCGAAACGTAGCGCCTGAGGGCAAGAAGGCAGTGCACAGGACCAAATAAAATCTTGCAACAATACATCGACTACTCGGGGAGCACACATAAGGGGCATAGGGTTTATCTGCATAGTTCGTTTAAAACGAAACCACTTTATCTTCCGGAACATCTTCGACAATCCTAATCTTGGATTTTTGGAGCAATGGTAAGAGAAGGGAAACCAAAATTTTCCTTTTTGAAATCGATGGAAAGATAGAAAAGTACTCAGAGGTAATTTGATATATATCAATACTCATTCTTGTATTATATTTTTTTTTGTTCTGTAATACAAAACCTTATAATACCCTTTTTTTGTCAAAGTATGCTAATCTCTTCCAATGTTCAAATCAATGAATTGACCCTCTCCCATACGACTTTTATACCTAAGGCTTAGAATCCAACGGCCTTAATAGTTTAACCTCCACTTTCACGAAGTGCACCTAGGCTATCCTCTTTTTTTTATTATTATTTAGTCACGGTATTATTGCACTCTAAAACTCCAGTCAGCAAGTGTCATCATTTATTTGTTCCACCGACCATACTCTTTTACCTTGTGTCATTCACCATTTCATTAATCCAGCCATGGTTATCTAATTCTCGCCTAACTCTGTACTTCCAACATAAATTTGTGAATTAAATCTCGTATTTCACTATGTATGTATAATCCCAATCTTGGATTCATTATTGGTAAACTTCTCATCTTTACAGTCTATTGAAAATCCAATACCCTTACTCTAAACCCACCAATCAAATATTTTTTTATTGCATCTCCCAAATTTTTGTCCAATCGGGATCACCAAATTCTTATATGAATCTGAATGTCCACCACATCTTTATAAATCCAATCTCAGGTTCGTCAATTGCCAATTTAATCAGCTTTCCAATCCAACGAAGATCTAGTATTCATTATTTAGATCCACCGATAACTTTCATATTGTGACGTCCTAATAATCTAGTCTGGTGTCATTGATTCAAATCCATAGTTTGCTTCTCCAATGGTCAAGCTAAATCTTTACTACCTATCTACTCTTCATTTCTGATTTCTAATGATTATCCAACATTATTACTTTTAAATCCACCAGTATCATTTGTATTAGGACTTCTTAGTAATCCAAGATTGTATTCAAAATCATAATTACTCTTCCAGTAACCAACCTAGATCTTTACTGACAACCTCCGAATTATTTCATTATTATAAACATCCTCCAGGAATAATGTTATTAATCCAGCCTGTACTCCGATAGTTGTTGTCATATCTCCAATTTCTCAAACATTTCAGTTAATCCTTCCAGTTATTGACCATATCCCGTCCAAGAATGATACAATTTATCAGGGTGCAATCTTTTAGTCAGTTTCACACTTTCTATTTCTCCCTAAATTACTTAATTCATCTGTCTGGTCAATCAATTCGTTTAAGCTCCTCCAATTCATTTACCCAAAATTCACACGATTGTTTCTTCCAAGGATAAAACAATTAAGTTTCACGGATAAACATCATGATTCTTGGCCCAAGTGTGTTTTCATAGAGAATTTACAAGAGTACTAGATTTTTATCACTTTGAATTTGGGATAAGGGAACTTCAGAAGTAAAATGGCTAGGTCAGCATATAGATGAGAGGGAATCATCTAAGAGAGATGAGAATGAGCAATATAATTTATATTTGTGAAAATAGATACTGAGGAAATAATTCTAGTCACGGACTAACGGCCAGGCTAACTAGGTCACGACCTGCAGTCGATATGCTCTGATACCATCGCTGTAGGGACCCAGATATTAACATCCGGATTCCTCTGTGATTACTGCACTATTCCCTGGATCAGTAGATAGTGCTCACAGTTACAGTAATGAATATCAAAATACATATCATGCGGAAGCGTAAATATAATAGTAGACTTACACATGGGCCGATTAGGCCGAAATCGATAAATTGCAGCAGCGGAAGAACGAAGCACACAGGTGGGACCTTCCGGACATGCCCACAGGCAGCCAACTGGAGGTTCGCGACCTAGCCCTTGACATCTTCATCTTCTCGGCCAGCTTGTCCAATCTTGTTGCTGACGCGAGGTGATTTGACTCCTGATTCTGAATTTTGTCGCAAAAGCGAGCATGAGCACTCCGACCCCGTGCTCCGCGAGCCAATACACAGAATGCAAATAAATAGTATGCATAGCTTAACAAAGGAGAGGCTCGGGCTATTTTATTTTGCATAGAGTGCTTTTGAATACAATTAATTAAAAAGCCCTATGACTTAGCAATTTTGGAACAAATCATAATGTACAAGGAAATGCATTATTAATATCGATTCAGATTCCATCCACCGTTACATGGCATCTGCACCATATAGCAATTTCTTCAGCGTTATAGCCGCTTAACTTACCACTGGGACGACACCCAGGACAATTCCAAACCAGGGCAGTCCTTCGCCCTTCACTTTTCCATTCCCACCCACAAAACATTTTTAAATAGAACTATATCTGGTTAAGTTCCCATGTCCGCCCTTGACCGTGGGCACGGCTATTCGAATAGTTTTGACTCTGCAGAGTTTGTACACTTTCACCACAAGAGACAATCAACTCGTTGCCCCACACGATTCCTTAGACGTGTGGTTGAGCAGACCATCACAGTGACTTTTCAAAGTATCTAGTCCCTTTTCTCATCTCACTTTATGGGCTTCTCCCACTTGCGGTGGGTCCCATACGTTGCACGGGATGTTCCCCACGGCTACTAGCATACGGGCTCCCCTCCCCTCTGCGCTAGTACGACTGGGAAACTTCACCCTCCACTCGGTGTCCCTTTAGGCCTTCTCTTGCCCTTGCGTAGCCACTTCCCAACCACTACCGGTGAGATGAGTCCGGGGATTTCGATAAGTTTACTTAGCCAAGTTGTATTTTACAGACTTGTGGTTGTACTGTTTTACACAGGAGGTCATGACAAGATTCAGTCCTTAGTGGTATCTGGGCGGTCTACCACTAACCCACTTTGTGCATCCACTGCACCACACTCACACCCTCGAATCAATCCGCCCAGATATTTAAGCAAGTTGGGATTTTTGGGAGTCTAAAATTAATCATACCAAAATATACCAGTCATTCCCACCATGACTGCCCAATCAATTTTTCTCAGTATTAAAAAGTGATGCTTGGACGCTCTCGCGCCCATGATTATCTAAGCAATACTAAGCATGGCATATATTTAGGGACTTATTTTCGAAAGGTTACTATTATAATTTTGCTACGGCGACAAGGTTCACATATTCAAATATTCCAAAGGAGGTGTAATATTAATCAAGGTAAACAATGGGCACATAACTAGAATATTAAATTAAGCATGTATTTGCATATAAATTAACAGCATGCAATTTGATAATTTAAAACAAAGTAATTTGCAGAAAACATAGGATCAACATGATCAAAGTATTGACTCGCCTGGCGCGGTTTACCGCGGTCTTGAGCTCACACAATGCTTTCCCTTGATCTTTTGGGCTTTATCTTCACTTCAAGCTTGATCTCGCTTGATCCATTGAATCTTCACGACTTCCAAATTCTAATTACGCGACAAACGACTGAATACAAATAAAAGCAAATAACTCAAAAGATCCAAATAAATCCGAATAAACTCAATTTAGTTTTATTATGAGTTAATGGATGATTCGAGTGATTTGGGGCAAGATTGGTAATAGAATACGATAACTTGATCTTTTTATTAATAATCTCTTTTATTATTTTTGTATTTATCAAGGACGTTCCATGTGTTAGATTAGACCTATTCATTGATAGCTAATCTTAAGCCTATTATTTATTGAATGGCATTAATTTGTACATCGTAAGAGCATTAACCCTGACCTAGGGGTTTATATATCGACTTTATGATAACTTGCATTCAAAGCTAATGGTTGGTCGATATGTTGACAAGTTTTCAGCATTATGTTCTTGAGTGTGATATTTATTACAGTCTTTTGTACAAGCCACGTACTTATAGTTTAAATATTAACAACTTAACACTACAGATTATTTAACGGTTGTTTGTGAAAGTACTTTTATGACTTCTTAAAGACATAGGAACGATAGTCATACTTTAGATGGTTAATTGTGTATTACCTAATTATATATGGCTTTTATTGTCCAAATAGTTTTTACAATATATTCTATAGTGAAATGTTAACCTAAACTCTGACTGGCATTAATAACTAAATCTAGCGTTTTGAGATTTATTTTATGGCTGCAGACAAAATGTAGGGCATAAATTATAATTACGGTTAATGTCTTAAGTTAAAGTCTCGCTTTTGTAGGTAATACGCTATTCAAGTTGTTTCCTCCATCGTAACCCTGAATGTATTTTTAATCAGGACCTTTATTAAATTTGGTCATGTAGCCAAGTCCACCTTTTATGAATGCCGTTAATTATAATCCAGACTTTAGTTAAATGTTCCAAACTACATTAGGTAGATTACTTTTAACATCTGATGACCTAAGGGTTACTTTTCTATATAGTAAATCTAGTATTAAGTTTTTTTTAACTAATGATACCATTATTATTTTATATACGCTTTAGTTACTTTTAGGCTTAGCCTTATTTCTAATCTATTTATCTGGGCAGAGCTTGGTTTGCACCATTTTATGTGATCCTAATTACTCGTGTTAATAGTTACATGTTTACCTTGGAGCACCTATATGTCTGTGAGATTATTTTAATGCTTGATGACTGAGGGCTATTACATTTTGGTATCTGTATATTATTTCAACCTTTTAATTTGAGTGCTCTCTGAAAATTACTGATACAGTTATTTTATTCCTTAGCATTAGTATCTTGCATATTTTAATGAATCTTATATTTACATAGTACCGAGCTCGCTATACACAAAATTTACTCCTCTAAATTCATTGTTGAGATTTATTTATCGGTGACGTGCTAATGGCGAGGATTTTATTAGAGTCATCTAATTTAAATGTTTATGGTCACACCTTCTGTTTAATTAATTTTATGAAGAGGCCTTACTTAATTAAACCTACCCGTTCTATTTACTCAATGGCAGCATGTCAAATGGTAGCGCGTATATTTAATTATGGTCTAGGGTAATCTTTTTAATTTAAACGTTGCTTTTATAGCTAAACAGGGTATCCAATACCTTTATGAAGTTTTTGAATAATTAACCCAAGTCATCTTTTATTAATACCTTAGAATTTAGATTTGAGCTAAATGTTCTAAACAACATACATTTAATCTATGATTACAGCTCAAATAACCTTATTTTATATCCTAATCAAATTTATTATCTCCCCTAGATCATTCCCTAATTCCCCATAACTTTTTTTTTGAACTAAAATGGACTGCAAAAACTCAAATAAAAATGGGAAAGCAAGGTGCGGGCGGCTGGATTTGAACTCAAGACTTAACAGAAGACCTACGCACTACCACACGCTCAGCTAACCATCCAGGCAGCGGCATTTTCTTAACACAGCTGGTGGATCAATTTGGATAAGCTAACACAGTGCCGGGACCCCAAAATAGAGCATGCCGGCGATGCTCGGGCCTGGCTGTGCCGGCGATAGGCGGTGGCCGGAGAGGCTGAGAAACCGGGAAAACGAGTTCCGGCAAAGGTGGGGAGCCTAATGGGGGAAGTGCCGCGGCCCGGGGTGGCGCCAGGAGAGGTCGACGACGCCGAGAGCGGCCGGCGGCGAAGGTGGAGCGGGGCGGCGGAGCCGGAGTGAATGGGAGGGGGAAGTGAGGTGTGCATGAGCATGAGGGAGGTGGAGGCATGCTTACCACGAGGTTGGCCGAGCGGGGAAGGGGCTGAGGCGAGCTAGCGACGACGACCTGCGTCGGCGCGGGCAGGCTCGCGGTGCCGGCGAGTTGGGGTGGGGAGGAACTCCAGCGTCGGTTGGAGGAGGTTCGTGGCGGCGAGGAGTTGCTCCTGGAGCGTGGAATCGGGCGATGGTGCTCCATGGAAGGAATGGCGTCGGTGGAGGCAGATTCGGCCGGAGGCGGGGAGGATCAGCCGTGCGAAGAGCTTCAAGGCATGGAAGTCCAATTAGTTTGGAGGAGAGGTAGCTGGGAAGCACTGACCCACCGTGACGCGGTCGGAATGGCAAGGCTTCGTCGGAGCGGCCGGGCGGCTGGAGGCGGCAACGGCGGCTCGCTGGCGTGGAAGTGCTCGGCCTGGGATGGGGAAAAGATGAGGAGGGGATGGAAGGTGCCGGGGCTTCTTGTAGCATCACAGAGGGAAGGCGTCGAGGCGGGTTCACGGGAGGGACCGGGCGCACAAGAACCGGGCGCGGCAGAGCAGGGCACGGGGCTCGGCGCATACAGCTGTGGCAGAGCAGGCGCGCGGAGGGGACGGGACGAGCAACGCTGCGCAGAGGGCAGAGGAGGGCAGCGCAGAGCAGAGAGCAGACGGAAGAGAAGAAAGGGAGTGACGCGGAGCAAGCTTGGCCACGCGACGGGGAAGAAAGAAGGAGGCGACGCGGATGGCTTCACAGCCGCAGAAGGGAGGAGGAAGGAGGTAAAAGAAAGGAGGAGGGGCGCCTGCGTGGGGAGGTCTGGACGGCGCGGTCGGCAAGGGAAAAGGCGGGGCCCTCTGGCAGTGAAAGAGATTCGGGTGGGAGAAAAGAAAGGGCAGGAGAGAGAAAGAAGAGGAGTGGGGCCCACATGTAATAGAGAGGGGTTTTGAAAAGGAATGGAAGAAATTGAGAAGTTTTAGCAGTTTGGAAATTTGAATCTTAAATTGAATTTCCAAGTTTTGGCTCAATTATCTTGATACCAAATTTAATAGCCTTCTATTTTAGATTTTATTTAATTTTTGCTATGAATTGTATGTATAAATTTTTGAATGTCCAACTTAGGTTTTTTTGTATGCCATTTAAATTAAAAGATGAAATTCTTGGTTTCCCTTTTTATTGACTTGGATTTGAATCCAAGATTTTTGGTATTTTGATTCTTAGAATTTTCAACTCCAAAGGAATATTTCGTATCTTTTATTACCACAATTTCCATTTGTACTTGGGATTTATTTCCAGTTATTTATTTTGCTCAGCGCAAAACTCAGTAAAACCCAAATAAGAAGTTTAATCAAAATTCAAATACCATTAAGATGCAAATAAAATTTTTAATTTACTCCAAATTTTAAACATCAAAATTTTAGGATGTTACATGTTACCTTGTGGCTTTTCTGGAGGTTGTGTTGTGTATTCGAGAGGTGCCTTGCTATGCCTTCTCAGATGCTGTGTTGTCCCTTTATTGTAGGTACGGGCTGTAAATGGATATTTTTGGGACAGTGGGATGGTTTCCAAGATCCTTTGAATATATTTCAGGTTTGTTTATGCTGAGTGATGACCCTATGGTTGTGAGAGGAGCCGACTGATCCCTGGATGATTAGGTATCTCTGTGAATGGACTGCCTTGCCTAAAATTACCCTTTGGGGCTTTGACGACAATCTCTTTCTCTTTCTTCAATCTACTTAATTTCATTTGTTCTTTTGTTCAGTCTTTTCTGGCATCTTAATGTTAACTGGCTCACAAATAATATGGCGATGCGGTGCTAGCTCAAAGATGGATTCTAATAATATTGTATGAAACGGTATGCGTGTAACTTCACCTTTTTTCTAAATTTTAATGTACCAGCAAGAATATGTATTAATCCAAATTTAATTTCTATTTTCTTTTGATCCGAATGTAACTGAGAGTGTAAGACATGATTTCCCTTTTGTAATTAATCTCTTTATTATAAACTGTGAATTTATTTCATTCTTCACTTTCCTTTTCATTTTCTTCCCCACGGGTATTACATTCTACCCCCCTTAACAGAATTCGACCCTGAATTCTAGCACTAGATGATCCACATGGAGAATACTAGTACACAAGCTGGACAGAAGACAACTCTAACTCGTGCCTGTGGAAAATAACTCCGGGTACTCCTCGTGCAAGCGAGGCTCCCAACTTCCCAGTTGCTTTGTGCTCGGTCTAATTCGACTAATGCACATTAGCAACCCTTAGCATTTCATGTCTTAGCATAAGAAAAATTCCTAATCCTCCAAGAAAAACACTCTCATTGCTTGCACAAAAGAGACAACGCTACTTTTGTTCGCAACAAAGTGCGCTCTTCTCGTTTACAAGACAGGTATCACATAACACTCCTAAAATCGACTCACTTCTACAAAGCAAAGTCTTTCATAAAAGGTAAATTCAATCATGGGATCAATCCATTCATCCACAAATAACAACCATTCTCCCAAGATTGTTGGGAATCATTTCCTCACCAAAATATCACTTCAAGATAACAAATCTTCTCAAGAGAGAGAAGACTGAATAGGAGATGCAACAAAATCCAAATCTTACAGTACCCTAGTCGATGCGCCCGGGCTCCCTCTAAACTCTGACTCAAGATCATCCAAACTACATGTTTGAAAAAGCTCAAGGTTCATTCCTAAGTACGCCTAGGACTTCGTTCCTGGGTATGCCTGAAACTTACACGTTCGGGAGCACCACGGATCATTCATCTGGAAAATCTCATATACAAAAGTGAGGGAAGTCATTTGACAAGACACATACATATAAATCAAATATAAGTCAAATATAAGTCATGCAGATCTCCTACCACAACTCCAAGCATTCACCATCCTTAAAATAGAACATGACCTCCTCTGAAGTCATGAGTTCCAACTGACTGAAAAAAAACCAAAACTCAAGGCATTTCTTTCAAATGCCAATCATGAAAATCAACCAAAATTCTTTTCCCCATAACAATGATAAGCCAGTACCCCTAGTATTGCTTACATAATATAGCAAGCATCAATTTGCTAATATATGAGTCATGAACTTTCAATATCCTATCATAAACCTTTATAAGGCCCACCATAGAATCGAGCACTCTTTTTTCCATCTTTACTCTCTAGCTCACCGAACTCTATCACCTTACTGCACCCAACAACACAATCATAATGATTATCAAGTGCACAACCCACAAGGTGCGGACAAAGCTCTTTGATCGAAAATATTCTCTATAAATCAATAATCCCATACACACCTGATTTCTGGGTACTAACTAAAATCTATAAGCTCGATTCTTTAAGGATGATCAATCACCTATTACCAATTGAAAAGATAACTCCACGAGGGATTTTCCATCAAGACCATAGATTAGCACATTCCTAGCACATCCAAATCGTATGGTTAGGTTCATCGATTAAGGCCAAAGTAAAACCAATCATTCAATGTGGCTCAACAGTTTAAGCAACCATAATAACCGACTAGTTCACCAATAATTCAAATTCAACTATTAAGCAAAAAATGGACCTACCTTATGCTACTACTTCTCATGTAAATAATAAATCCCCACTGAATTCAAATTAACTTCAACATCATGACATAACTAAAATTAATTACTCTCCTGTGTTCTCACAATCTAAAATTCCATGCCCTACCAACCTGTTACCTTAACCACCATAAAATACTAACCATACTGATAGGCCAAGATAAACACCTATACCTAGTCAAATACCGCAGAATATGTTTACTACTAGATACAGGGTCCTTCGAAACCTAACTACCACATAACATCAACATCAACACATACTATTAACAAGCCTCCAACTTCAAATGCACAGAAGTACACACTTCAACTACGTGTTACCAAACTCAGGGGGTTTATACAAAACACACCACTACTACAACTATAACGTCACCTAAACTTTCAAGCGGGAGATATGTGGAGTCCGAGTAGTGGCGAGGCAGTGAGAGATACGACGCTCTGCTGTGGCGGCACTAAAAATGATGGCGTTGCAGCGTGTTAAACTGGAACAATTAGTGCAGGACGCTAGAAATACTCGGTAGGTGGCGCCCAAGCAAAAGGAGGTTGCAATGCAGATATCGGCTCCCACTTGATGATACTAGAGGGGCTCTGATGACAAACCAGTTGCATGTGGCCCGATCGACTACAATGTTGACACTTTCCCATCTAAGAACAATCGATAGTACAGTGCACTCCACCGTATTTGAAATAGATCATACCTTGCCTTGGGGTAGGACGATATGGATATGCTGGGGTTGTTGGGGGGAAGAATGAGGCGTTGAAGAAGAAAATGGCCTCAGGTGAAATGGTCGAGTCAATGATGGAGAACATTGCCCCCTGAAATCTCTTAGGAACGGGTCGTTGAGAAAACCCACCTCCACCCTCAAAGTTCTTTTTCTTTAAAACATGGTGACACTCCTGTACTTGTTGACGAAGCATTTGAACCTCTCTTTGTAGATTTTGCTACTCGGCTGCCGAGTCTACTAGAACTCCAACAACTGGTTGAATAGTCGAAACGACATCCTCACCCGCATTATCGATACTCTCCTCAGCTAGAGGTGGTAGCACTGCCAGACCGTGTTCGTGACCCCAGCAATGACATCCACCACAACCATAGCCTCTACCCTTCGGCATATCCTCTGCACCCCAAACAACCAATAGCACAATCAGTTCTCAAACATCCATCACACACCATGATTAATCATGAATGCAGCTAATGGAACGTGGATGCAATGCTTAACCCAACCCCATCCTATTGTGCATCAGAGTGTGTCAAGTTTTAATTTAACCATTAGACCTATGTTAGGTTTTAATAATTAAACAACCTACGTCAAGTTCTAGTTTTATAATTAAGCTAAGTTATCAATTTTTTCTTCACCACGGATCTAATACCTGCTCTGATACCAACTGTAACACCCCGGCCCCTCCCTGAGCCCAAAGTGCTACCACCTACTCTATGATGCAATGCGATCCAATACACCTCTGTATGTAGCTTATATCAGTATAGTGGAGTTTCTTCGCCCGTCTGTGAAACCCCTCTGCCTCCAACCCTAGAGGTGCCTACCGAAGTAGGTCTTGATTTCCCCACCGTTGTGGGAGGCCTACCATGGTAGGTCCTTCGTATGAGTGCAATGTATAATGCGCCTCTGTGTGCCACTTATACCGCTATAGTGGAGTTGCTTCACTAGTCGGTGAAACCCCTCTGCCTCCATCCTTAGAGGTGCCTACCGAAGTAGGTCATGATATTCCCACCGTGTGGGATGCCTATCGTCATAGGGCTTTCATGATGCTCATGGTACAATGCAAACACAACATTCTTCAAATGTTGATATTCAATCATAAGTATCTCTTGTCATAGTAGAATCAACAGATAAGCCGGGATATCATTTCATAACACGGCATAAATCATGGCATTAAACAAATACCAGGCGTTCATCACAATCCACTATTCTACCATGCACTTGCCTGATTGTTCCTGTGGACAATGCGTGGAGAAGCGCCAAATCAAAACCTCCACTTGAAAGCATCACCCGAACTCTCAACTCAACATGGAAATTGACACAAGCATGCAAACAACATCGGTTCTACACGTATGGACAACCGACAACGTTCCTACGCATAAATCCAATATCGACAACCTTTCTCTCATGAAACACCTTTCCAATACCCCGATGCCCAAATGACCATAATTTAAGGATCATTCTATATTTGTGAGTAAATCTTATCCATACGCACTTAACCTTTTTCTCTTCTTTTCCTTCTTTTTCTCCTAACTCTCAAATCTGGCTCCTCTCCACCCGGCTGCCATTTTCTCGTGTCCCCTTCTCATCACAATTTCTGTTTTATGGCAAGCTTGTTTACTATTTTGATTTGATTTGGTTTTTAGATAAAGAAGGGGATGGGCACGGAGGTGAGCTGCTTTGGCTAGTCACGGCGGAGCTCGAAGCTGCCCGCACACCGGGGGAGTGTGTGGTGGCTGTCGAGTGCGAGTACTAAGCCGATGGTAGTGCACTGCCGCCGCCGATCCTCGCCTATGGTAACCTCCCTCCTACTCTTTTCCCTTCTGCGCATATACTCAGTGGTGCCTAGGTGCTGCCCTAGTGATGCTATGCCATTCAGTTGATTGCTTGTTGACTATGGGCTATGCATGGTTTACTTCTGAGAATTTGATGCAAGTACTGAAAATGGATGGTGGGCTACCTTTGTCGGTTGATTGTTGGGTTGCTTTGGGATAGGATAGTGTCTTGTGCTTGGCGGTTGATTCCGGGTCACCTGTGGGACGATGAGCGGTGACGGTGGCCTTCTCCTCCTACGGGTTGTTGTCCCGTGGCCTAGCTTTTTGCTCCTGTCGGCTTGCCCTGATTTCTCTTTGTGGTAACTGATGCTATGTGGTTGTATGTTTTGGACTTGGGGTTTGGATGTTGGTGCTTCTCCCCCCCCCCCCTTCTATTGCGCTAGCTTATTGGCTCTATTATGCTATGACTTCTCGATGGGTTGTGTTGTCCCCTTATTGTTGCCTTGTGGCTTTTCAGGAGGCTATGCTGTGTATTCGAGAAGTGCCTAGCTATGCCTTCTCAAATGCTTTGCTGCCCTTTTACTGTGGCTACGGCTGTAAATGGATATTTTTGGGACAGTGGGCTGGTTTCCAAGATCCTTTGAATATATTTCAGGTTTGTTTATGCTGAGTGATGACCCTATGGTTGTGAGAGGTGCCGACTGACCCCTGGACGGTTATGTATCTCTCTGAATGGACTACCCTGCCCGAAATTACCCTCTAGGGCTTTGACGGCAATCTCTTTCTCTTTCTTCAATTTACTTAATTTCATTTGTTCTTTTCTTTGGTGTTTTCCGGCATCTTAATGCTAACTGGCTCACAAATAATATGGCAGGTGGTGCTAGCTTAAAGGTGGATTCTAATCCTATTGTATGAAAGGGTATGCATGTAACTTCACCTGTTTTCTAAATTTTAATGTACTGGTAGGAATATGTATTAATCCGAATTTAATTTCTATTTTATTTTGATCCGAATGTAACCAAGAGTGTAAGACATGATTTCCCTTTTATAATTAATCTCTCTATTGTAAACTGTGAATTTATTTCATTCCTTACTTTCTTTTTAATTTTCTTCCCCACGGGTATTACACTGCCACATTGACTTCTGCGGTAGTTTAATTTCTCATGCAGTGATCTGTTCGCTGGCCAATGTGAATTCTTGCCTCGAGATTGTCTTTCCTCGTGCTCTCTTCTCCTCGGTTGTTTTGGCCTCTTCAACTCGAGTCCTGAAAATTCATTCAGATTGAGATTTGATTATCCTTATTCCTTCACGTCAAGTCTGGAAATGTGTTATCTATGGGTTGGTTTCTAGAGAAAGATGGGTCAATGGTCACACATCAAGTATTACTAGTATTACTATACAGTGTGTGGCTGTTCTTTGTTGAATTCAGACTTCAGAGCGAGACGAGAAAAAGCTCATAGGCTCCCATAGGAAAGGAGATGATTCTGTGTTTGAATATGCTTAGGGTGGGATAGCGTTGCATGCTTTGTCCTATGACTATGGATATATTAAACTTATGTATGAATTTATCGTGTGTCGAATTTACCTATTGTCAAACTATCTACCTATATTATTTGTTTCCGATCCGAAATCGTTATGTATCCGTCCTGACGATACCGTATCTGAAACTCCGAATACTCCGGATTTATATTCGTATCTGGCCTCACTACTACAGAAAACCGTATTACAGACGGTTCAAAAACGTCATCACAAACAGTTTTGTGAGGCGTCTGAATTTATGGGTCAGTAATGATACAAGGTCATCACAGACGGCTTTCGAACTGTCTGTGGTATAAATATCACAGACAGTTTTTAATTACAAACCGTCTGTAATAATTGATAATCACAGACGGTTTTTAACTAAAAACCGTCTGTGATATATAAATATCATAGATGGTTTTTAACTAAAAACCGTTTGTGATTATCAACTAGCACAGACGATTTTTAGTTAAAAACCATCAGTGATTATCAACTAGCACAGACGTTTTTTAGTTAAAAACCGTCTATGTTATTTTTTTCTACCCCTAAATCTATTTCTGTTTATTGGCTAGCCTTAGAAAATGCTAGCCATGCCCTCTGAAATAAGCAGATCAACATGTACATGTATACATCCAATTCACATCTCAATTCATTTCACAAACATAAAACATCCATTTCGCAAATAAATTAATTGAAATAAAATAAAATATACATTAACAAATACACAATTACAATCAATATCAATCTTATCCCAAACAAAAAATCATTGTACGTTGTTTCCGACACCAACAACACAGACGGTCTCCAAATTAAAACCGTCTCTGATAGTGTACGTCACCGACGGTTTTATCAAACCGTATGTGATTTGGCGTCTACTAATAGTATTTCTGTAGTAGTGCCTTATCGTATCCGGCTCCGACTCCAATATAGATTACAATACAGTATAAACAATATCATCCGAATTCAACCGATTGCACCCCGAGAACACACGGCCCTCACGCAGCCAAAATAGGGTTCTAGGATGTCAACCTGGTGCCTGGTGCCATGTCTTGTTCACGTATTGGAAAAGGACATGTAGAATACACGGCCCTCATGCAGCCAGAAATCATGTCGCCCAAATATATATAATTTTTAATAAAGATTACAAACTATTTTTTGCGTTCAAAAGTTCCAATTAAAAATTTAAAAAATAAAACATCAATATATTACCCTATGAATCCAAGAAAAAAAATAGAGATTAAAATACAATATAAATAATATCCGAGCAAATTCAACCCGTTGCACTCCTAGAATACACGGCCCTCATGCAGCCAAAAAAGGTTCCAGGATGTCAACCACGTGCCATGTCTTCTTCACGTATTGGAATGGTAGAATACACAGCCCTCACTCGGCCAAAAATGGGTTCCAGAATGCCAACCACGTACCATGTCTTCTTCACCTCTATTTTACCTTAGCAACATAGTACTAAATCATACATAGAGAATAGGCCTTACTTTACGGGCCATTTTGACCCCTTTTAATGGCTCGTGCTGCTGCTACCGCAATAGACGAGGTCTTGATCCCTCTGTTGCTTATGAAGCCTTGAGAAGTCAAGATCTGGATTGTAGGTCCTTTTTGTTAGGAAGAGCCACAATTATACTTCTAATTGGCACAACTTTCATCATTCAAGAAGCCTTATTATACCCAGAATCGATTAGAACTCTTCTAAGTTTTAAGGATATTCGTGCCAATGGTTTCTACGTTGAGACTGAATAAGAGTACGGTAAGGAATACCTGCTCATTATGAAGCACGAAGCAAAGTGAAAAATGGTATTAGAAAACTTCCTTAATTAGAAACTGGGCTATACTAACCAACATCAAGGAACCTGCAGCCTATACCACCCTGAAGACAGTATTTAGAAGCTTTAAACTTTTCTGTCTCTGGCATGACATATTAGGCCACCCAGATTTTAGGATGATAAGAAATATAATCAACAATTCCCATGGACGTAATATTAATATAAAGAATTTTCCAAATCACGACGATTTTGCGTGCCCCGCATGTGCCACTGAGAAATTAATTACTAGACCTTCCACTCTGAAAGTGAAGGATGAAGTCCCTGTATTCCTGGAACGCATCCAAGGAGACATTTGCAGTCCCATGCAGCCATTTTCAGGGCCATTTAAATATTTCATTGTGTTTATCGATGCTTCCTCGAAATGGTCGCACGTATGTTTATTGTCTACAAGAAACCATGCTTTCGCAAAGCTAATCTCGCAGATAATTCGCATCAGAAATATTTTTCCTGACCATCACATAAAGTCTATCAGAATGGACAACGCCGAAAAATTTACTTCAAAGGTATTTGATGATTATTGCATGGCAATGGGAATACAGTTGAGCATTCTGTACCGCATGTCCATACCCAGAATGGTTTAGCAGAGGCATTAATCAAAAGAATTAAATTCGTTGCCTAACCTCTTTTGCAAAATTGTAATTTACCAGCTACATGTTGGGGACACGTAGTGTTGGATCGGAAATGGCAACAGGGGGTGAATGGTGCCTCTTAAAAATCGACCCCAAAGTATCCAGGAAAAACTCAACTCCGATAGCTATGGTAGCTATGAAGTTGAAAAAGAACGAGCACTAATAAGATTAAGACAACTGAGCTCAAAACAAAGTCACGGCAGAAATGAAGCTCAATGCATTGTCACGGCAACGAACCATCAGTAAAAAATTGCCACGGTAGAGAAAATAGCAGCAAAACACTGTCACGGCGGGCACTATGCTCAAAGCATTGTCACGGCGGGCACTATGCTCAAAGCATTGTCACGGCAGCAAATACTGGGAACTCGGCTGCCACGGCAAAGCAAATCGGCTGCCACAGCAGGAAAATAGCTATTTTTGCTGCCAGCCGAGAGGAGCACTGAAAACTGTTCAAATTTCAGACTGCAACCAAAGGAAAGCAGGGCAGAAAATAAAAGAGAAAGCAAAGAAAAAAGAAATCACGAAACTACAAGTGAACTGCAGCTAGGCGTGAAACACCAAAAGAGTGACTCTTGGAGACATCCAAAACTAGAAGCAAGTTTGCTGCTCACAAGCTTCAACCGAAAGTACTAGTAATCACACACTATAGGCCAAGAACTGACCCAACAGTACAGCTAGTAAACGCAGACAAAATGTGCTACCAAAAGCACAAAAGAAGAACAAAAAGCTGAAAAGAAAAGAAGAGCCGAACAGACCACTAGACAAAGTGTACTAAGGCAAAGAGTACATGCTACAGTTGCAAGCTGAAAAACAGCTAAAAACGAAACAGCAAGACCAAACCTAAAAAGAGATAAGAAAACTTATAGCAAGTGCTCTCCTTCTTTGAAGAATCGGCTAAGAGCTTGATCAACTAGAAACCGAAAAGCAGCAATAACATTAATGCTTTGCCGAGATAAAAAAGACACTCTCTTGCCGAGACTAAATCAAATAAAAATGAATGGTTCTCAAGCCTCTTGATCTCTTGACTTTTGCATACTGCAAGAAATGATCATACGACGAGAGAGCACAAGCTGAGAACAACCTTTGTGGCCGAAGCAACCCAAAAAGAAAATAAAAGGAGAAGCCCAGGGAAACAAAATACTAGAAACCAAAAACATCTCAAGTGAAGAAACTGAGACAAGAAACTAAACACAACCAATCCATTTCATTTCACCAATCAAACCCTACATCCCCATACGCCTGGAGAGCATAGAGAGAACCTCTCACCTTCTCTCTTTCTCAACAAACAAAGATTAGAAGCAAAACCCTAATCCATCTCTCATTTTTCATACACTCATTTTCATGCATGGAGAGAACCAAATAAAACCCTAACTCTTACACACATTCTCTCAACAACTCATTTTCATCCACTAGAGAGCATCCTCTATTTATAGCCTTCACTAATGGGTTTACAACACACTTTACCCATTAGCTCTCAACAACTCATGGCGCTTTATCCACAATCCACTTCCTTTAGTGCAGCTTTGCGTATTCACCAAAACGCCCCTCGCGCACCTTCCAGGAAGCTTCCTCATTCCTTGCCCTCCAAGCCACGCAGCCACCTCGAGTCCTCGCCGTCTTCGACACACTTCGACCGTTCTGACCTCGGCACCGCCCCCGCCTAGTCCGGTCATCCCGTGCCTCGCCACGACTCCACCTCGACATCTTGCAGCCATCACAGACAAGAAACAAATCACATAGCACCACTCAAAATATTGTAACCATACAATACCATCAGAAGAAAAGCTCAAAGCCCGAACCGATCGAAACGAAAAATAAATGACTTAAGCACGTTTGACCTAGTTCGACAATGTTCGACCAAAACCGATTGCACCGCGCAGCGACATGGTCCGAACCACACAAACCAAACTCGACTTTCCTAAAAACAGACGTCAATTACTCATCACACAACCGGGGTCACCTCCACATGATCTATCACGTAGTCATGCATGCAGCAAATCCCTATCAACTTTAGACCATCGGCCTACAAGATGCATTCACCTATGCAACTAGCGCAAGGGTCACCACCGAAAATTTCTCATCTCAGGAGGTTTGGATGCAAGGTTTATGTACATATACCCACTCCACAACGTACTGCAATGGGTCATCTCCGAAAGACTGGGATATACGTTGGTTATGAGTCTGCATCCATAATCAGGTATTTAGAACCCATGATAGGATATTTGCGTACCGTTCGCTTTGCTAGTTACATATTTGATAAGGATAATTTCCCAACATTTGGGGGAGGAAATCAACCTCTTGATAAAAAATATCAGGAAATTACGTGGCATGCCACGGGAATCCATGCACATGACCCACTCACTAGTGAAGCAAATAGAGAAGTCCAGAAGATCATTGATTTGCAAGCATTAGCAAATGAATTGTCTGACCACTTTAGTGATTTGAAGAGCGTGACCAAATCGCATGTGCCTGCACGCAATGCACCAGAGAGAGTTGAAATACCAAAGAAAGTATAAGGTATCCTTAATCCCGTCCAGAGGCCTTAGAATAAAAGGATGAGAACTCTAGTCCCTCGAATCCCAAGTAACCAGGGATGCCTGATGAAGAAGGATAAGAAGGGCTTGTCACAGCCGATCACTGAAGTTCCCAGAAACAGAAGGGGAGCCAGTTGAGACCTAGCATTAGTATGACACCTTCAAAAAAAGGCATACTAGATCTGAACATCCCCATGGAAGAAGAAATCAGCATGGATATGTGCACACACATCGGAGCCAAAAAACTAAAGGGACTTACCACCGCAACTAGAAGAAGCGATGAGCAAGAAGAAGCTCCAGAAGAAGCAACTCATGAAGAAATAACTATAAATTATGTGCACATGGGAGAGTCCATGAATAGGACAACAGCCAATGTTGATATCTACTTTGCACAGAAAATTGCCACAATCATCGATCTTGATCCAGAGCCTGCATCGCTCACTAAATGTAAGAAAAAATCAGATTGGGAAGATTGGAAGAAGGCAATAGAAACTGAATTATTGTCTCTGAACAAAAAAGAGGTGTTTGGGCCCGTATGCCACACACCTCCCCATGTGCTGTAGGGCACAAGTGGGTATTTGTTTGAAAGAGAAATGAAAGAAATGAAGTTGTATGATACAAAGCAAGGCTGGTAGCACAAGATTTCACTTAATGTCCAAGAGTTGATTATGAAAAAACTTACTCCCTAGTCATGAGTGGAATCACCTTTAGATATCTAATCTCAATGGCAGCAAACTTGAATCTAGAATTGAAATTGATGGATGTGGTAACTGCATACCTTTATGGAAACTTGGATTCAGAGATTTATACGAAGGTACATGAAGGTATCCCTGTCCTAAACCAAGATAGAGCAAATAGAAATCTGTACAGTGTGAAGCTCAGGAAATCATTGTACGGACTCAAGCAATCAGGCAGGATGTGGTATAATCGCTTAAGCAACTTTCTATGCAAGAAAGGCTACACGAACAATAAAAATTGTCCCTGTGTATTTATACAATGATCCCAGAATGGATTTTGTATAATCTCAATGTATGTAGATGATCTGAATATCATCGGGACAATGGAAGACATAAAAGAAGCAAGTTATTACCTGGAGTTAGAATTTGAAATGAAAGATTTGGGTAAAACCACATATTGCTTAGTCTTGCAACTCGAGCATGTCTCTGAAGGAATATTAGTACATCAGTCAACCTACGCCCAGAAGGTGTTAGAAAGGTTCGGCTTTGAGAAGGCCTACCCATCGAAAGTACCGATGATCGGAAAGTCTTTACAGCAAGAAAAAGATCCACACCAACCTAGGGAAGAGGGGAGTGCAGTTGGAGCACTTATGCATTTAACAAACTGCACTAGACCAGACATCGCATTTGCCGTAAACCTGTTAGCAAGGTATAATGTAGAACCTACCAAAAGGCAGTGGTAGGGAATAAAAGACATCTTCCGATACCTCCAAGGAAGCAAGGACCTTGGATTGTTCTATAGAAAGAATCAAGAATTGAACTTGATTGGCTATGCATATGAGAGTTGGTAGGAGAGAGCAGAGCTTCGTTGTTGTTTTGTCTCCCTTTGTGTGTTCTTGGTTTTCCTGAGCTTGGGAGAGGGAGAAGATGAGTTAAAACTCCATGTAATCATTCCTCTATATTCAATCATGTATGGGGACTCCTATGTAATCCTTGATTGATTAGGAATGAATCTTCTGAAGTTTGTTCCTCGTGCTTGCCTGTTTTCTCTTCGTGTTCATCACTGCTTGATTTCTCATATTTTCATTTTGATGTTGTTTCCAGCTGAGGAGTAGCAAAATGGATTGCTCAGTGATGGGAATAGGTCTTAGGATCATTTGATTGATTTTTCTCGAGAGCAAATTGAATAAATCAAAGATTCTCTTTTGTCACCTCCTCTGTTCTTCATTTCTAGGGTTTCTCTAAATGGATTCTTGGCCCTCTTTTGATTTCCTTCATGAGATGCCATGAGTTTCTTGCTGGCATGTCCTGAGTTTGTTATTAATCTGTTTGCAAAAGATCGTGAGCAAAGAATGAGAGTTCATTGAGTATTTTGGGTTTTGGCTCATTCGCTGTTGAAGTTACAGTTTTTGTCAAAAATCTTAATTTCTTACTCTCTAGATGAGTTCTTTTGGTTCTTGGGGCCCTACTACTATTTAAATCAAGACCTTGCTCTATTGGGTGGAAAAGATCAGAGAATTTCATCAAAATACCTTAATATGAGCAAAGTCTGAATTTTTAGAAGGCTGTCGGGGTGCTACCTGGGCTGGACCGGTCAGACCGGATTTTGAACTGCGGTCAGACCGGGTTAATAGGGGCGGTCAGATCGGCATTATGGGACCCGTCAGACCGGCGGTATGCGTGCGGAATGACCGGCCACTGCACACCGGTCTGACCGGCCACTAGGCCACTAGGGTTTGACCGGCCGTTCCTCTCTTTCGTGGTTACCAAGAGTTCCAGTGAGCATGAGAATTTCTCTTCATAGTTTTCTGTAGCTATTGGAGAAAAGTTTCTCTAGTGGGTATTTTGGGGGATAATTTTTATTAAGCAACATTCACCCCCCTCTGTTGCCGATTTCGATCCAACAATTGGTATCAGAGCCGGTTAGCTATTCCTCATAGATCTTAACCAGTCTCTAGAGCCATGGCGACAGATAAGTACTCGACCAAGCCCCCGGACTTCGATGGGACCGACTATCCCTTCTGGAAGAGCCGGATGGAGACCTACATCCAGGCTCAAGGCTACGCCATCTAGCGCAAGGTCAAGGTCCGATATGTTGTTCCTGCCGATGAGAACATCAACGCTGGAAACATGCTTGATGTTGAGGCGAACGCTAAGGCGAGGAACATCATAATTCAGGGTCTGAGCATAAGCGAGTTCGATCGCATCTCTCATCTGACATCGGCCTTCGACATCTGGGAGACCCTCGATGCATACCATGAGGGTACCACCCAGATTAAGACAATTCGACAGGACCAGTTCAAGCGAGATTACAACAAGTTTGAAATGCTCACTGGTGAGTCCTTGGATGAGTGCTTCGCGTGTTTTCACAAAATTCTGAGCAACCTCCGAGCGGTCGGTCTCACATACCCCGACTCGGACAATGCTCGACAGATGCTGTCTGCTCTTGATTTGCGCGTTTGGGAGATGAAGGTGACCACGATTAAAGACACGACCCTAACTCTTGACACGTTGTACTCACGCCTCAAGACTCACGAGGTTGACATAGTCTCTCGTAGGTCGAAGTCGCAGTCGATGGCCTTAGTCACCGATCCCAACTCTGCTTCTGGATCTTCCGACTTTTCTTCTGAATTTTCTCTTGCTGCTCTATGTGATATTTCTGACGATCAACTAGAGCAGCTTCCAAAAAACAACTCGCTCTCTTAGCCAGAAAGTTTTCCCACGCATACAAGAGAGTGAGAGATCGGAAGAGGAGTGGCCCGATCAATTGCTTCGAGTGTGGTGGCCCCAACCACATTCGGGCAAATTACCCCAAGCTGGAGAAGGGCAAGAGCGACTACGGCGGCGTGAACAAGAATGACTACATCGACAAGAACCGCAACAAGAAGCCTCCAGTTCGCGCTCAAGGCAAGAAGAAGTTCCGCAACTTTGGCAAAGCCAAGAAGCTCTTCCACCGCGTCCTCACCACCTTCGACGACCTCGACCTCAGCGAGGTGGAGGGATGGAGCGATGGCGATGACTTCTCCGACATGTGCTTCATGGCCCTTGAGGGCGAGATCAGCGACAGCGAGCTCTATTCCGACTCCGATGAGGTATACCCTTCCTGCGACCAGCTTAATGATGCTTTTCTTAAGCTAGGGAAATTCCATGCTAGATCTAGAGCTAGGGTTAGCGAGTTGGAGAAGGAAGTAGAGAGCTTGTCACGGGAGCTTACTTCGCTTAGATCTGCTCCTTCCCGTGACGATTGTGATGTATGTACTGCTCTGCTTAGTGACATGTTGAAACTAAGGACCTTGCATGATAGTGTGTCCTCTGAGCTAGACATGATTAAGGTGGAGAATGTTAGTCTACTTGCTGAACTAGAGATGAGTAGGGTAGTTACTCTTTCATCCCCTGTTGTTGAGACTACATCTTGCACCTCATGTGAGGATAAGGACAATGCTTTTAGAGGTCTTTACACCATGCTTCTTGATCTGCCCGAGACTTGTGAAAATTGCAATAACTTAAAGATGAATCTAAAAAGGGCAGATCACAAAATTGTTGAATTACAAGCTTCATTACTTGAGCCTATTGCTTCATGTTTGAACTGTCCTAAATTAACTGCTGAACTTGAATCTGTCTCAAAATAGTTTCAAGAAATGATTGACTACAATAAGAAAATGGCTCAGTATGCTTCTAAGGACCCTGTTAGCTCACCATGCAAAAATTGTGATAAACTAAAATCTGACTTGATTGCATTGGAAGAAAAATGTGTGAAGCTAACTAAGGATTTACTAGAGAAGCCACAATCTTGTTGTGATGTGTGTGCTGGTGTGGGGGAGAAACCCAAGGGTAAGGTGGAGACGCTTAGCAACATGAACCAAAAGGCTAGCAGTAGGATTGTCCCTTCTGAGTCGGCTGTGCGTACACAAGCCATTCACTCTTCTGCTACTGGTTCTTCTTCTACTCCCTTACGTGCTGTTGTCTCTTCTTCCCCCTGCTCTTCTTGCACCTCTCTCTTTCGGGAGTGTCAGTACCTTATGAACACTCTCGAGAAATTTGTAGGAGGCAAGAAGAAGCTAAATCTTATTCTAGACTAATCTAACATTTGCAAATTTAATCAAGGTCTATGATAAGATTTTTATGAGGACATGAGGAAGCATCCACCTGCTATTCTTTGACCCATAGCCGCAGGTGTGATCGATGTCAAGCCCAGGACTGAGAAAGTTCAATTCAAGTCAGCGGGCTTTGTCCAAGGGATTTCTGACAGCAAGGTGAGTCCACCTATTGCTTCGGCCTCTCAGAAGGCAAAGCATCTTCGTACTACTTCTACCTCTCAGAAGGTGAAGTATCATTGCATCTTCTGTCAGAAGGATGGACACTTGGTCGAGTGATGCTTCAGGTGCGCCAAGATCGTGCGTAGAGACTGTGTTGCAGCTCTTAGGCGTATTCAGGGTCAACCCCAGACCTTGAGTGCGCCTAAGACCAACACGAGGTCTAGGTTTGCTTCAGCTGATGGGTTTGGGCAGCATCGAGGACTTGGTTTTTCTGATTTTCGTCCTCGATATGCCTTTGGTCGTGACTTCTGCCGTTCTGAAGGTAGATCTCGTTTCCCCCGTCAAGATGGCTACCCGTGGCGCGATCAGCATGTTCCTGGTGCTCCAACTCGCTCTCCCATAGCGGTCGGACCCAACAACAGCTCCAGGTCTGCCCGTGGACCTTCTGCTTCTTTGAGTGACAGAGAGCGTAGGGTAGATAGAGGTCAGTCGTGTGTGGCTACTTCTTCTACTCGACGTGTTACTCAGTATTGGGTGCCAAAATCACTCTTGATTTACCCCAGTACTGAGACTTTACTCTCTCGTTGACTCATGTTCGCCGGGCAGGGAAGAGAGAGGTTTGGCTCGTTGACTCCGGGTGTTCTCGACACATGACCGGAGACTCTCGTTGGTTCTCTTCCCTAGCTCGTGCTCCAGGTGATGAGACGATCAACTTCGGAGAATGGTGTCGTGGAGAGGAAGAACTGTACCTTGGTCGAGATGGCCAGGACGATGCTTGACGAGTACTCTACACCTAGAAAGTTTTGGGCTGAGGCTATAGCGACTGCGTGCCATGTTTCGAACAGAGTTTTTCTTCAGGCACACTTGCATCGCACTTCCTATGAGTTGAGATACGGGCGAAAGCCCAGTGTCTCTCGTTTTCGTGTGTTCGGTTAAGTGTTTTATTCTGAAGTCTGGGAACATAGATAAGTTCGAGTCACGTTCTTATGATGGTATCTTTCTAGGCTACTCGACTTCCTTGCGGGCGTATAGGGTCTGGAACTGCGAGTCTAGTAAGTTGGTAGAGACCTGTGAGGTGACCTTCGACGAGGCCAGTCCAGGGACTAGGCCCGATATCTCAGGTTCTTTAGAGCAGTCCGAGCCCATCTTTGTGGATGATGAGGACGATGGAGATGAGGGTTGTCTAACCGATCCAGTTCCTCATCCTCCCCTTGAGATGCCTTCCTCCACTGCACCTCTAGGCGATCAGCCCATGCCTTCTGCTTCCTCTGGAGCTAATTGCTCTGTTTCTACCTCTTCAGCTCATGAGGTAGAGGTCACTTCTTCATCTCATCCAGGACCTTCCTGACATATCCAGAAAGACCATCCTTCTGAGCAGATGATTGGAGACCTCTTTGAGCCTGGCATGTCACATTTCTGTCTCCATTCTGCCTTTGTTGTCACCTTTGAGCCCAAGCATATGTGTCATGCACTTTCTGATGAGTCTTGGGTCAATGCCAAGCATGAGGAGTTAGGAAATTTCGAGAGAAACAAGGTCTAGTCACTTGTTGAGCCCCCTCGAGGTCACAATGTCATTGGGACTAAGTGGGGTTTCAAGAACAAGCAGAGTGAGGATGGGATTGTCATCCGGAACAAGGCTAGACTGGTAGCTCAGGGCTTCTCCCAGGTTGAGGGTCTAAATTTTGAGGAGACATTTGCCCTTGTAGCTAGACTTGATGCCTTTAGAATTCTGCTTGCTTTCGTAGCTTCTAAGGGTTTCAAGCTTTACCAGATGGATGTCAAGAGTGTCTTCCCCAATGGGTTCATTGAGGAAGAGGTCTATGTGAGACAGCCTCCAGGTTTCGAGAACCCCAAATACCCAAACCATGTCTTCAAGCTTTCCAAAGCTTTGTATGGACTTAAGCAGGCCCCTAGAGCTTGGTATGAGAGGCTTAAGTCCTATCTGTTGAGTCATGGTTTTGAGATGGGTAAGGTAGATAAGACCTTGTTCATTCGTAGGCATGGCACTGACCTTCTACTCGTCCAGATTTATATGGACGACATCATCTTTGGCGGCTCTTCTCATACTCTTGTTTCACAGTTCTTGGATGTCATGAGCACCGAGTTTGAGATGAGTATGATAAGTGAGTTGACCTTCTTCCTTAGCTTCCAGATCAAGCAGACTCGGGAGGGTACTTTCTTACATCAGGGCAAGTACACTCATGACCTCCTGAGACGCTTTGACATGAGTGATGTGAAGCCCGTGTCAACTCCCATGGCATCCACAACTTCTCTTGACCCAGATGAGGACGGCGAGCTAGTTGATTAGAAGGAGTATCGCAGCATGATTGGCTCCCTCTTGTACCTCGCTGCCTCGAGACCGGACATACACTTCGTCATGTGTCTGTGTGCTCGCTTTCAGGCTTCTCCTCGCATATCTCACCGCCAGGCGGTGAAACGCATCCTTCGGTACCTTCGAGCTACCATTGACTATGGTATCTAGTACTCTTCCTCGTCCTATCTTTCCTTGAGAGCCTACTCGGATGTAGACTTTGTTGGCTGTAGGATAGATAGGAAGAGCACTTCGGGCACCTGCCAATTCATTGGCACCTCTCTTGTTTCCTGGTCCTCAAGGAAGCAGTTCGGTGTTGCACAGTCCACCGCAGAGGCCGAGTACATTGCTGCAGCCAGTTGCTGTAGTCAGGTGCTTTGGATGGTCTCGACCCTACGGGACTTTGGGTTGGTTATCGACAGTGTTCCACTCTTTTGTGATAACACTTCTGCGATTAACATTGCTAAGAACCCAGTGCAGCATTCTCGGACCAAGCACATTGATATCTGATATCACTTCCTTCGAGACCATGTAGAGAAGGGTGACATAGTGCTCCAGTTTGTGGAGAGTGACCACCAGTTGGCTGATATCTTTACCAAGCCTTTGGATAGCTCTAGGTTTTTAGCTCTGCGGGGAGAGCTTGGGGTGGTCTGTCCTTATGGACTGTTGTGAGGGGGAGTTTTGTGCTTCATGCTTTATCTTGTTTATTATGCTCTTACTCCTTTCTATTACATTGTATATGGGTGCATCGGGGTTAGTCCTTCTAGCATAGGTTAAAGTGTTCCTCTATTCCAGTTGCTTAGACTTCTTACTCTTATCTTGTGATTCTAGAATGCTGCTTATTAGCTGTTTCTCTTCTCACTAGGTTGAGCTCACTCACTTCTTATAGGTTCTAGCGAGGGTTGGGCCACCCTCGGGTAGACGGGGTACGTGTTTGCTCCTTATTGTGTTAGATGATCAGTTGATAGTCCTGGAGTTATATGGGGTAGATGAGAGTCAGTCTGAGCCATAGTATCCTCTATGTCTTATCTATGCTTTAAGGACTGCCTATTCTGATTTCTTTGCCAGCTTCTCATTCTTATTGCTTTGGTTCAGGGGAGTTCATTTGGGAGCTTCTAGATCTTAATATTGTCATAACTCAACTTGATCTAAAAGATGCATCACATGTTGAGGGGGAGCTGGACTTTCTTGCATTTCAGCATTCTGCATTGTAATATAACTACATGGAGCCTTGATTATTATCCTTTCATGACATGATTACAATGCATTACACCTTGCCATAACTTGTTGTTGGACCGAAATGGCGACAGAGGGGGGGTGAATGTCGATCTTTAAAAATCGCCCCCAACAAATATCTTCTTCTCCAGTAGCTATGAGAGCTATGAAGGAGAAAATAAGCCCTCACTGGAAATCACAGAGACACTGAAAAACTAGACCCAGAAGGAAGCAATTAAGAAAAGCAAATTCAGCGCAAAACTGGCCTCAAGCGGTAGTACCGCTTGGTCAAGCGGTAGTACCGCTGAGCGGTAGTACCGCTGGTCAGAGCGGTAGTACCTTTGAGCGGTAGTACCGCTCCCCGAGCGGTAGTACCTCTCGAGAAAAACAGCAAACAGGAATTTCAGAAAATTGAGAGATTCGCACCGATTCTTGGATTCTTGGCTTGGGAAACTTTGAGGATAGCTAGGGAACACTCCCAGAAGACTAAGCCAAAAGACAATAACAAGAAATCCACTCCAAGAATCAAGAATTTCAGATTTGGGTAAAAATCTGAATTCTTGCACGACCCGAGCCAAAAATCAAATTTCTCCCAACCGGTTGATCCTTTGGCTATGAAATTTTGAGGATAGCTATAAGATAGCCTATGGATCCTCCATGCCAAATTTCAAGCCATTCAACGAGGGGAACACTGAGAGCACCAAAACCCTAGAAATGCAAAGCTTGAACAGGGGAGGTCAAAAAGGCAAAACTGAGATTAAAACCTTGTCTCTGGGATTTTAATTGATCAAATGATCTTGAAGCACTATCCCATCATGGAGCAACCCATTTTACACCTCCACAGCAAGCAAGAACTCGAAAATCAAAATCTCAAGAAATCCACCAAAAGAGCATCGAAGGAAGAACAGAGAGCACGGGAATAAAAACTTCAGATTTTCATTTCTTGGATCACAATGAACACAGAGGAGTCCCGATACCCCGACTTGATACAAAAGGAAAGATTACAAGCTCTCAACTCAAACCATCCTCTCCCTCTCTACTCAAGAACACAACTCAAGAACACATGAGGGAGGGAGCACTCAGGAACACATCGATGGAGGACAGAACAACCCTCTGCCTTCTCCACCCACTCTCAACAACTAAAGCCTAAAGCCTAAAGCAACCACTAAAGACTCTTTTGACTCTAGCAAACCCTAATTCCACCTCAAGTGCTCAAGGAGGGCATGCAGCCCCTCCTCTCCTTTTATAGCGCCTGGCTAACGGGCCTCCGCCCCGTTACGCCCGCTACGTCCAACGGAGCCCGCTCCCGCGTGTGCAGCCTTGCAAATTTCCCGATTCGCCCCTTCTGCACCTTCCGGGAAGCTTCCGCGCTCCTTGCCTCGCACGCCTCGCAACCACCTCGAGTCCACGTCGTCTTCGACACATCCCGACCGTTCTGACCTCAGCGCCACCTGCGCCTAGTCCGGTCCACCGTGTCTCGCCACGACTCCAACTCGACGTCCTGCAGTCACACAGACAAGAAACACGTCAAATAGCACCGCTCGACACATGAAAGCGTAAATACTATTACACTTACCACAGATGAAGTCAAAATCTGTCAAAACATTAGAATATGCATCCTAAACCCAAATGACCAGATTTGACCAAAGTCCGACCGAGCCCGATTGCGCCACGCAACGACTCGACTCCGAACCACTCAAACCAAACTCGACTGACCTAAACCTTTGTCAATTACTCATCACTCTCATGGAGCACGACCACATGGTCTCTCAATCTCCCCCTTGATGAGTCTATTGACAAACGCAGAAAAAGCATTAAGAAGAGTTTGATTTTGAAGAATCCAACATGGTCCAAAGAATGAAATGAAGCTAATGACCATGTCGACAGAAGGAACACTAGAGCAACAACTGAAAGAGCAAATTGATCTACAAAGCTCTAAACTGTTCCCAACAGACTTTTTCTTCTCTATTCTCCCCCTTTTGGCAATAAACGCATCAAGATGCAATAGAGAGAATATGACATGTCAATGGATGAATATGGCTGAAGTTTGTTTATTTAAGCATTTAGAGCCATGAGAATTATCCATATTGACCATAATGAGATACACCAAGCCATAACTCTATAAAAAGCTATCTAGATCATGACCTGACATGTATAAGCTAGCTAGAACACATAGATGACAATCTGAAATATAGTGCATTAAGTGAGAATGCCAAGTCATCAAGAGGTAAAGTCTAACTAGAGATACCCAAGGATGATGCCGGCCATGTCAAGTAAGCTAAGCGGAACCAAGAAGCTAATATTGAGACCAACTAGAGTGCTATGCTCAAGAATGAAACATTGGCGCAAGTACTTGGTTCTTTTTGTAGCTTAAGCAATTTGAGCACATAAGACATTGTCTTTTTAAAGCTCATGGTCGTTCCTAACCCAAATTTTGTTTATGTGCTAGATCTCAAGCCTTATGCGACTACTCCAAGCAAAAAGCTTAAGAAGATAGTCTAGGTCATCCAAAACTCCCCTGAGTTCATGCCTAGTGCAATGGCAAGCCATCTCATGAGAAAGAATTGGTGAAATCAGTTTTTTCGCACAAGAGAGATCCTTTTTTTTAACATATTGTACTACCTCATGCTACATCAAGAGACTAAAATAGCTCAATCTAAGGCTCAATAAAAGATTCAACGCTCAGCTAAGCCTAGTTGACATGGCATGAATCATAAAGAGATAACTCCAGAAAGACTAAACTCAAATGCTAGCATGACAAGTTTTACTTCAAGTTGGGCAATTTTAATTAACTTATCATGGTAAAAGCTAGTCTACACATATGAAGTCATGATCAATCTAGCATATAAGGCACAAATCATGGCAAGGTGTAAAGCATTGTAAACATGTCATAGCAGGATAATAATCAAGGCTCAATGTAGTTATATTACAATGCGAAATGCTAAAATGCAGAAAAAAAATCCAGCTCCCCCTCAACATGATATGCAACTTTTAGTTCAAGTTGAGTGAAGTCACAATTAAGCTCCAGAAGCTCCCAAATGAACTCTCCCTGAACCAAAGCAATAAATCGAGAAGCTGGCAAATAAAACCAAAACAGGCAGTCCTTAAAGCATAGATAAGATATAGAGACAACTATGGCTCAGACTGACTCTCATCTACCCCATATGACTCCAGGACAATCAGCTAACAGTAAATCACACACTAGAGAGCAAACACGTACCCTGTCTACCCGAGGGTGGCCCAACCCTCGCTAGAACCTACAAGAAGTGAGTGAGCTCGACCTAGTGAGATAAGAAGCAGCTAATCCTGGAAGCACAAGATAAGAGTTAGAAGTCTAAGCATCTCGGCAAGAGAAGCACTCTAACCTATGCTGGAAGGACTAAACCCAAATGCACCCCGAGTGCAATGCAACAGAAATGAGACAGAAGCATAATCAATATAGTAAAGCAGTAAAGCCCAAAACTCCCCCTCACTACAGTCCATAAGGACAAACCACCCCAAGCTCTCCCCGCAGAGCTGAAAACCTCGAACTATCCAATGGCTTGGTGAAGATGTCAGCCAACTGGTGGTCACTCTCCACAAACTGGAGCACTATATCGCCCTTCTCTACATGGTCTCTAAGGAAGTGAAAACGGATATCGATGTGCTTGGTCCGAGAGTGTTGCACTGGGTTCTTAGCAATGTTAATCGCAGAAGTGTTATCACAAAAGAGTGGAACACTGTCGATAACTAACCCAAAGTCCCGCAGGGTCGAAGCCATCCAGAGTACCTGACTGCAGCAGCTGGCTGCAGCAACATACTCGGCCTCTGCGGTGGACTGCGCAACACCGGACTGCTTCCTCGAAGACCAAGAAACGAGAGAAGTGCCAATAAATTGGCAGGTGCCAGAAGTGCTCTTCCTATCTATCCTACAGCCAGCGAAGTCTGCATCCGAGAAAGCTCTCAAGGAAAGACAGGATGAGGAAGAGTACCAGATACCATAGTCAATGGTAGCTCGAAGGTATCGAAAGATGCGCTTCACCGCCTGGCGGTGAGATACGCGAGGAGAGGCCTGAAAACGAGCACACAGACACACAGAGAAGTGTATGTCTGGTCTCGAGGCAGTGAGGTAAAGAAGGGAGCCGATCATACTTCTGAACACTTTCTGATCAACTGGCTCGCCATCCTCATCTGGGTCAAGATAGGCTGTCGAAGCCATCGGAGTTGACACCGGCTTCCCATCACTCATATCGAAGCGCTTCAGGAGGTCACGAGTGTACTTTCCTTGATGAAGAAATGTACCCTCCCGAGTCTGCTTAATTTGGAAGCCAAGGAAGAATGTCAACTCACCCATCATACTCATTTCAAACTCGGTGCTCATGACATCCGAGAACTGGGAAACCAGAGTATGGGAAGAGCCGCCAAAGATAATGTCATCGACATAGATCTGGACGAGCAGAAGGTCGGCGCCAAGCCGGCGGATGAACAAGGTCTTATCAACTTTACCCATTTCAAACTCATGACTCAACAAGTAGGACTTAAGCCTCTCATACCAAGCCCTGGGGGCCTGCTTAAGTCCATACAACGCTTTGGAAAGCTTGAAGACATGGTTTGGGTATTTGGGGTTTTCGAAACCAGGAGGCTGTCGGACGTAGACCTCTTCCTCAATAAGGCCATTGAGAAAGGCACTCTTGACGTCCATCTGGTAAAGCTTGAAACCCTTAGAAGCTGCAAAGGCAAGCAGGATTCTAATGGCTTCAAGTCTAGCTACAGGGGCAAAGGTCTCCTCGAAATCTAGACCTTCAACCTGGGAGAACCCCTGAGCAACCAGTCTAGCCTTGTTTCGAATAACCACTCCATCCTCGCTCTGCTTGTTCTTGAACACCCACTTAGTCCCAATAATATTGTGACCTCGCGGGGGCTCGACAAGCGACCAGACCTTGTTCCTCTCGAAATTTTCTAGCTCCTCATGCATGGCATTGACCCAAGACTCATTAGATAAAGCATGAGAGACATCTTTGGGCTCAAAGGAGGCAATGAAAGCAGAATGGAGACAGAATTGAGATAAGCCAGATTTTGAGCGGGTAACACGCTTGAAAAGATCTCCAATGATCTGCTCTGAAGGATGAGCTTTCTGGATATGTCTAGGAGGTCCAAGATGAGATGAAGAAGTGGCCTCTATCTCGTGAGCTGACGAGGTAGGAACAGAGCCACCAGCTCCAGAAGAAGCAGAAGGCATGGGCTGATCACCTCGAGGTGCGGTGGAAGACGGCACCTCAAGGGGTGGATGAGGGACAGGATCAGGTAGACAACCGTCGTCTCCATCATCCTCATCATCCACAAAGATGGTCTCGGACTGCTCTAAAGAACCTGAGATATCGGGCCTAGTCCCCGGACTGGCCTCGTCAAAGGTCACCTCACAGGTCTCTACCATTTTACTAGACTCGCAGTTCCAGACCCTATAAGCCCGCGAAGAAGGCGAGTAACCTAGAAAGATTCCATCACACGAACGTGACTCGAACTTGTCTAGGTTCCCGGACTTCAAAACAAAGCACTTGCAACCAAACACACGAAAATGAGAGACGCTAGGCTTTCGCCCATATCTCAGCTCATAAGACGTGCGATGCAAGTGTGCCCGAAGAAAAACTCGATTTGAGACATGGCACGCGGTGGCTATAGCCTCAGCCCAAAACTTCCGCGGTGTAGAGTACTCATCAAGCATCGTCCTGGCCATCTCGACCAAGGTACGGTTCTTCCTCTCCACAACGCCATTCTGCTGAGGGACGTATGGAGAAGAGAACTGGTGCTCTACACCTGTCTCACCACAGAAACTCTCAAAGTAGGAATTCTTGAACTCCGTGCCATTGTCACTGCGGATCGCTCGTAAGGCACCTGGGAGCTCTACAGAGGCTAAGAAAAACACCCAAGAATACCTCGAGAAGTCATCGACCACGACAAGAACATACCACTTCCCTCCTGCTGACTGCACTCGAGCTGGTCCCACTGTATCCATGTGGAGCAGCTGTCCCGGTGCATCGGTCATAGTAACTGTGACCGGAGGGTGAGAAGCGGCAACCATCTTGCCGTGCCGGCATGGAGAGCAAACAAGGTCTTTGACCATCTTGAGTTTCGGCAGACCACGAATGAGATCGTGGCCGCTAACTCGGGTCAAATGATCAAATCCGATATGACCAAGTCTCCTATGCCAGAAAGAAAGGTCGCGGGACTCAGAAGCAACTAAACACCTGAGAGGATCGCCTGAAGCCTCAGAAAAATCAGCACGAAAGATCCTCCCATAACGAGAAATCCCGCAAACCAGACTACCCGAAGAATCAAGAATTTTGCAATTGTTTTTCTTAAAGCTTACCTCGAAACCGTCATCGGTAAGCTGAGAGACTGAAAGCAAATTGTACTGCAGCTTACTAACGAAGGCAACATCTTTCAAAATGAAAGAATCATTAATGCGCACAGTACCTTTGGCGATGACGCGCCCAGATGAAGCATCTCCGAAGGTGATCGTCTCATCACCTGGAGCACGGGCAAGGGAAGAAAACCAACGGGAATCTCCGGTCATGTGTCGTGAACACCCGGAGTCTACGAGCCAAACCTTTCCCTTCCCTGCCCGGCGAACCTGAGTCAAACAGAGAGTAAAGTATCAGTACTGGGGTAAATCAAGAGTGATTTTGGCACCCAATACTGAACAACACGTCGAGCAGATGAAGTCGTCAAGCACGACTGACCTCTATCTACCCTACGCTCTCTGTGACTCAAAGAAGCAGAAGGTCTGTGAGCAGACCTGGAGCTGTTGCGGGGTCCGACTGCTACGGGAGAGCGAGTCGGAACACCGGCAACATGCTGATCACGCCGCGGATAGCTATCTCGACGGGGAAAACGAGATCTACCCTCAGGACGGCGGTAGTCACGACCAGAGGCAGCATGAGGACGAAAAACAGAAAACTCGGAAAAACCAAGTCCTCTATGCTGCCTAAACTCCGTAACAGGAGCAAACTTAGACCTCGTGCTGGTCCTGGGTACACTCAGGATCTGGGGCTGACCCTGAATACGCCTAGGTGCCTCAGCACGGTCTCTACGCGCAATCTTGGCGCGCCTGAAGCATCTCTCGATCGAGTGCCCATCCTTCTGACAGAAGGTGCAGTGGTACTTCACCTTCTGAGAGGTGGAAGTAGCACGAAGAGGCTTCGCCTTCTGAGAGGCCGAAGCAACAGGTGAAATCACCTTGCTGTCAGAGATCCCTTGGACAAAGCCCGCTGATTTGAATTTGACCTCATCAGATCTGGGCTCGACCTCGATCACACCTCCTAAGATAGGACGGAGAATAGCAGGAGGATGCTTCCTCATATCCTCATAGAAATCATACCCTAGACCTTGATTGAACTTGCAAATCTTGGATTAGTCTAGAATAAGATTGAGCTTCTTCTTGCCACCTACAAACCTCTCGAGAGTGTTCATAAGATACTGACACTCCCGAAAGAGAGAGGTGCAAGAGGAGCAGGGGGAAGAAGAGACAGCAGAAGGTAAGGGAGCAGAAGGAGAACCAACAGTAGAGGAAAGAATGGCTTGTGCACGCACAGCCGACCCTGGAGGAACAATCCTACTACTAGCCAGTTGGTTTACGTTCCTAGACGTCTCCACCTTACCCTGGGGCTTCTCCCCCTTCTCAGCACAAACAATACAAGCTGATGGTTGCTTCTCTAGTAAGTCCTTAGTTAGCTTCACACATTTCTCATCCAATGCAATCAAGTCAGATTTTAGTTTGTTACAATTAATGCATGGTGAGCTAACAGGGTCCTTAGAAGCAAACTGAGCCAACTTCCTATCATGATCAATCATTTCTTGAAACTGTTTGGAGACAGCTTCAAGTTCAAACGTTAACTTAGGACAGTTCAAGCACGAATCAATCGGCTCAAGTAAAGAAGCTTGCAGTTCAGCAATTTTATGATCTGCCTGTTTTAAGTTCATCTTCAAGTTAGTGCAATTTTTACAAGAATCGGGCAGATCAAGGAGCATGGCATAAGGTCCTCTAGCAGCAATGTCCTTATCCTCACATGAGGTGGGAGAAGTAGTCTCATCAGTAGTAAGTAGGGTAACAGCCATCCTACTCAACTCTAACTCAGCAAGCAGACTAACATTCTCCACCTTAACAATATCAAGCTCAGAGGACACACTATCATGCGAGGTCCTTAATTTCTCCATATCAACCAGCAAAGCAGAGCATGTATCACAGTCGTCACGGGAGGGAGCAGATGTAAGTGAAGTAAGCTCCCGTGACAGTCTATCTACTTCCTTCTCCAACTCACTACATCTAGCTCTAGATCTAGCATGAAATCCTCCTAGCTTAAGGAAAGCTTCATTAAGTTGGTCATAGGAGGGACATACCTCGTCCGAGTCGGAGTACAGCTCGCTGTCACTGAGTTCGCCCTCGAGGGCCATGAAGCACATGCCGGAGAAGTCGTCGCCGCTCTTGGGATCTTGGTCACCCGTCCCGTCGTCGTCGCTCCATCCCTCCACCTCGCTGAGGTCGAGGTCGTCGAAGGCGGTGAGGACGCGGTGAAACAGCTTCTTGGCCTTCCCGAAGTCGCGGAACTTCTTCTTTCCCGGCGTCTGAGCTGGAGGCTTCTTGTTGCGGTTCTTGTCGGTGTAGTCGATCTTGCCCGAACCGCCGTAGTCGTTCTTGCCCTTCTCCAGCTTGGGGCAGTTTGCCCGAATGTGGTTGGGGCCACCACACTCAAAGCAAATCACGGGTCCTCCTCTTTTTCTGTCCCTCCTCCCCTTGTAAGCATGGGAGAATCTTCGAGCAAGGAGGGCCAGCTGATCATCCGCAAGCTGCTCTAACTGATCATCAGTTATGTCACAGAGAGCAGCAAGGGAGAAACCGCAAGAAGAATCAGAAGAGGGACCAGAAGCCGAGCTGGGATCGGTGACCAAAGCCATCGACTGTGACTTCGACCTACGAGAGACAACGTCAATCTCGTGAGTCTTGAGGCGCGAGTACAGCGCGTCAAGAGTCAAGGTCGAGAGGTCTGTCGTGTCTTTGATGGTGGTCACTTTCATCTCCCACACACGCAGATCGAGTGCCGCAAGCATCTGACGAGCGTTGTCCGAGTCGGGGTATGTGAGACCGACCGCTCGGAGGTTGCTCAAGATCTTGTGGAAACGAGCGAAACACTCATCTAGGGACTCACCAGCAAGCATCTCGAATTTGTTGTATTCGCGCTTGAACTGGTCCTGTCGAACCGTCTTGATCTGGGTGGTGCCCTCATGGTATGCGTCGAGGGTCACCCAGATATCGTAGGCGGACGACAGGTGGGAGATACGATCGAACTCGCTACGACTCAGGCCCTGGATAATGATGTTCCTTGCCTTAGCGTTTGCCTCAACATCATGCATATTCCCAGCATTGATGTTCTCATCGGCAGGAACAACAAACCGGACCTTGACCTTGCGCCAGATAGCGTACCCCTGAGCCTGGATGTATGTCTCCATTCGGCTCTTCCAGAATGGGTAATCGATGCCATCGAAAACGGGCGGCTTGGTCGAGTACTTGTCCGTCGCCATGGCTCTTGAGACCGGTTAAGATCTATGAATTAGAGCTAACCGGCTCTGATACCAATTGTTGGACCGAAATGGCGACAGAGGGGGGGTGAATGTCGATCTTTAAAAATCGCCCCCAACAAATATCTTCTTCTCCAGTAGCTATGAGAGCTATGAAGGAGAAAATAAGCCCTCACTGGAAATCACAGAGACACTGAAAAACTAGACCCAGAAGGAAGCAATTAAGAAAAGCAAATTCAGCGCAAAACTGGCCTCAAGCGGTAGTACCGCTTGGTCAAGCGGTAGTACCGCTGAGCGGTAGTACCGCTGGTCAGAGCGGTAGTACCTTTGAGCGGTAGTACCGCTCCCCGAGCGGTAGTACCTCTCGAGAAAAACAGCAAACAGGAATTTCAGAAAATTGAGAGATTCGCACCGATTCTTGGATTCTTGGCTTGGGAAACTTTGAGGATAGCTAGGGAACACTCCCAGAAGACTAAGCCAAAAGACAATAACAAGAAATCCACTCCAAGAATCAAGAATTTCAGATTTGGGTAAAAATCTGAATTCTTGCACGACCCGAGCCAAAAATCAAATTTCTCCCAACCGGTTGATCCTTTGGCTATGAAATTTTGAGGATAGCTATAAGATAGCCTATGGATCCTCCATGCCAAATTTCAAGCCATTCAACGAGGGGAACACTGAGAGCACCAAAACCCTAGAAATGCAAAGCTTGAACAGGGGAGGTCAAAAAGGCAAAACTGAGATTAAAACCTTGTCTCTGGGATTTTAATTGATCAAATGATCTTGAAGCACTATCCCATCATGGAGCAACCCATTTTACACCTCCACAGCAAGCAAAAACTCGAAAATCAAAATCTCAAGAAATCCACCAAAAGAGCATCGAAGGAAGAACAGAGAGCACGGGAATAAAAACTTCAGATTTTCATTTCTTGGATCACAATGAACACAGAGGAGTCCCGATACCCCGACTTGATACAAAAGGAAAGATTACAAGCTCTCAACTCAAACCATCCTCTCCCTCTCTACTCAAGAACACAACTCAAGAACACATGAGGGAGGGAGCACTCAGGAACACATCGATGGAGGACAGAACAACCCTCTGCCTTCTCCACCCACTCTCAACAACTAAAGCCTAAAGCCTAAAGCAACCACTAAAGACTCTTTTGACTCTAGCAAACCCTAATTCCACCTCAAGTGCTCAAGGAGGGCATGCAGCCCCTCCTCTCCTTTTATAGCGCCTGGCTAACGGGCCTCCGCCCCGTTACGCCCGCTACGTCCAACGGAGCCCGCTCCCGCGTGTGCAGCCTTGCAAATTTCCCGATTCGCCCCTTCTGCACCTTCCGGGAAGCTTCCGCGCTCCTTGCCTCGCACGCCTCGCAACCACCTCGAGTCCACGTCGTCTTCGACACATCCCGACCGTTCTGACCTCAGCGCCACCTGCGCCTAGTCCGGTCCACCGTGTCTCGCCACGACTCCAACTCGACGTCCTGCAGTCACACAGACAAGAAACACGTCAAATAGCACCGCTCGACACATGAAAGCGTAAATACTATTACACTTACCACAGATGAAGTCAAAATCTGTCAAAACATTAGAATATGCATCCTAAACCCAAATGACCAGATTTGACCAAAGTCCGACCGAGCCCGATTGCGCCACGCAACGACTCGACTCCGAACCACTCAAACCAAACTCGACTGACCTAAACCTTTGTCAATTACTCATCACTCTCATGGAGCACGACCACATGGTCTCTCACTTGTGCTTATTTGCTAGATTGATCATGACTTTATATGTGTAGTCAAGTCTTTGCCTTGATATGTTGATTAAAATGCACAACTTGAATTAATTCATGTCATGTTAAAATTTTGAGACTAGTCTGCCTTTAGTTATCCATTTATGATTCATGCCATGTCAAATAGGCTGAGTTGAGTCTTGAATCTTTATTGAGCGTTAGATTGAATTATTCTAGTTTCTTGATGACACATGAGTTAGTACAAGTTGTACGTTCATGAGAATGCAAAAAGATCTCTTTTATGCGAAAAAATTGATTTCACCAATTCTTTCTCATGAGACAGCTTGCCATTGCGCAAGGCATGAACTCAGGGGGAGTTTTGGATAACCTAGACCATCTTCTTAAGCTTCTTGCTTGGAGTGGTCGCATAAGGCTTGAGATCTAGCACATGACTACACAAAAATCTGATTGGAAATGATCATGTGATCTCTTAAGTAAAATTATGTCACTTGTGCTCAATTTGCTAAAATTTACATGTACTTGAACAAATGTCTCATTCTAGAACTTGTAGCACTCTAAGTTGATTCAATACTAGCTTCTTGGTTCCGCTTAGCTTATTGACATGGTTTGCATCATCCTTGGATACCATTAGCTAGACTATGATCATAAATGACTTGACATGCTAAGAATTTGCATTAAAATTTTAGATTGTGACTTCATTGGTTTAGCTGGCTTATATATATCTTTTCATGATCTAGATAGCATGTTTATGTATTATGGCTTGATGTAATTCTCATATGCTCATTTTGGATAATCTTCATGGCTCTAAATGCTTAAAATAAACAAACTTCAGCCATTTCATCCAATACTAGGCATGAACTCAGGGGAGTTTTGGATGACCAAGACTATCTTCTTAAGCTTCTAGCTTGGAGTAGTCGCATAAGGCTTGAGATCTAGCACATGACTAAAAATGCTGGTTAGAAACAATCATGAGCTTTAAAAGAAAAAACTTATGTCAAATGTGCTCAATTTGCTTAGTTACACAAAAAGACCAAGTACTTGAACAAGTGATTCATTCTTGAACATGTAGCACTCTAAATTAACTCAATACTAGCATCTTGGTTCCATTTAGCTTATTTACATGGCCTGCATCATCTTTGGATACCTCTAGCTAGACTATACTCATGGTTGACTTGACATGCTAAGGAATTCGACTAATTTTCAAATTGTGACTTATTTGGCTTAGCTTGAGTATACATGTTTTGTCATGAACTTATTAGCATTCTTATTGGTTATGGCTTGGTGTAATACTTAAAAGTCATTTTTAATAATCTTCATGGCTCTAAATGCTTAAAATAAACAAGCTTCAGCCATTTCATCCAACTTCATGTCTTATTCTCTCTTTTGCATTCTTGATGATTCTATTGCCAAAAGGGGGAGAATAGTGGAGAAAAAGCTATTTGGGAACCTTCTGGAGCTTTGGAGAACAATTTGCTCTTTCTTGTGTTGCTCTAGTGTTCCTTTTGTCGACATGGTCATAAGCGTCTTTGATTTTTCTTTAGACCATGTTTGACTTTCTTTCATTTCCAAACTCAACTTTACGCTTTTTCTGGGTTTGTCAATATACTCTGAGAGACCATGTGGAGGTGACCACATGTTTATGATGAGTATTGACAAGTTTGTTGCAAAGATTGAGTTTTGTTTGAGTGATTTGTGCCAGGTCGGCATTTGGCGCAGTCGGGTATGGTTGGACGGTCTTATTGCATATTCGTCTTCCCGATTGGTCGTTTAGGCGAGTTTATGCTTCATTAATGCTATTTATGCTTTCATGTATCGAGCGGTGCTATTAGATGTGTTTCTTGTTTGTGATGGCTGTAGGACGTCGAGGCGGAGTCGTGGCGAGACACGAGGTGACCGGACTTGGCGCAGGTGGCGTTGAGGTCAGAACGGTCGGGATGTGTCGAAGACGGCGGAGACTCGAGGTGGTTGCGAGGCTTGGACGACAAGAGACGCGGAAGCTTCCTGGAAGGTGCAGGAGGGGCAAATTGATAATTTCGTGAGGCTGCACAAGCGGGAGCGGGTTCCGTTGGATTTAGCGGGTGTAATGGGTTGGAGACCCGTTAGCCAAGGGCTATAAATAGGAGAGAGTGGCTGCATGTATTCACACCACTTGAGACTTGTTAGGGTTTGCTTTAGTCAAAATGGGCTTTAGAGAGTTGCTTTGGCTTTAGTCTTTAGTGGGTGAGACTAGTTGAGGGCAGCAGAGTGTGTCTCCTTCGATGCCCTCCTCTGGGTGTGTGTGTTCTTGAGAGATGGAGATGAGATGAGTTCTTGATCATTCCAAGCATGTATGGGATTGTAGGGATGATATGAGTTGATACCCCTTGTAATCATGTATCTCTCATCCTCAATATCAATCTGAGATGGCTTTGTTTGAGTTCTTGGCTTCCCTCTGTGGTTCTGTTCTTCGTTCTTCTTTTGGGTGATTTTTCACCTTTTGTGATTTGGAGTTCTTTCTTGCCCAGGAGGTGTAAAATGGATTGCTCTATGTTGGGATGATGCCTCAAAGATCATTTGATCGACTTTTCCCAAGAGCATGTTGAATAAATTGAAGTTTCTCTTTTATCTCCTCCTCTGTTCTTGTTTTTCATTTCTAGGGTTTTGGTGTAACTGGGAAACGAGAGCATGAGAGGAGCCGCCAAAGATGATGTCATCCACATAGATCTGGACGAGCAGAAGATCAGTGCCATGCCGGCGGATGAACAAGGTCTTGTCTACTTTACCCATCTCAAACTCATGACTCAACAAGTAGGACTTAAGCCTCTCATACCAAGCTCTAGGGGCCTGCTTAAGTCCATACAGCACATTGGAAAGCTTGAAAACATGGTTTGGGTATTTGGGGTTCTCAAAACCTGGAGGCTGTCTCACATAGACTTCTTCCTCAATGAACCCATTAAAGAAGGCACTCTTGACGTCCATCTGGTAAAGCTTGAAACCCTTAGAAGCTGCAAAGGCAAGCAGGATTCTAATGGCTTCAAGCCTAGCTACAGGGGCAAAGGTCTTCTCAAAATCAAGACCCTCGACCTGAGAAAAGCCCTGAGCTACTAGTCTAGCCTTGTTTCGAACAACCACCCCATCCTCATTCTGCTTGTTCTTGAACACCCACATAGTCCCAATGACATTGTGACCTCGAGGGGGCTCAACAAGCGACCAGACATTGTTTCTCTCGAAGTTCTCTGACTCCTCATGCATGGCATTGACCTAAGATTCGTCAGAAAGAGCATGACACACATCCTTGGGCTCAAAGGAGGCAACAAAGGCAGAATGGAGACAGAAAAGTGACGTGCCAGACTTTGAGCGAGTGACTTGCTCAAAGAGGTCTTCAATAATCTGCTCTAAAGGATGGTCTTTCTGGATATGTCGAGGAGGTCCAGGATGAGATGAAGAAGTGGCCTTTACCTCATGAGCTGACGAAGTAGGAACAGAGCCACTAGCTCCAGAAGAAGCAGAGGGCATGGGCTGATCGCCTCGTGGTGCGGTGGAAGAAGGCACCTCAAGGGGTGGATGAGGGACTAGATCGGGTAGACAACCCTCATCTCCATCATCCTCATCATCCACAAAGATGGGCTCGGACTGCTCTAAAGAACCTAAGACATTGGGCCTAGTCCCTGGACTGGCCTCGTCGAAGGTCACCTCACAGGTCTCTACCATCTTACTAGACTCGCAGTTCCAAACCCGATAAGCCCGCGAAGAAGTCGAGTAACCCAGAAAGATCCCATCACACGAACGTGACTCGAACTTATCTAGGTTTCCGGACTTCAAGATAAAACACTTGCAACCAAACACACGAAAATGAGATACACTGGGCTTTCGCCCATATCTCAACTCATAAGAAGTGCGGTGCAAGTGTGCCCAAAGAAAAACTCGATTTGAAACATGGCACGCGGTAGCTATATCCTCAGCCCAAAACTTCCGCGGTGTAGAGTACTCATCGAGCATCGTCTTGGCCATCTCGACCAAGGTACGGTTCTTCCTCTCCACGACGCCATTCTGTTGTGGAACGTGCAGAGAAGAGAACTGGTGCTCTACACCCGTCTCATCACAGAACCTCTCAAAGTAGGAATTCTTGAACTCCGTGCCATTGTCACTGTGGATCGCTCGTAAGGCACTCGGGAGCTCAACAGAAAGCCTACCGAAAAGACCTCGAAAATGTATAAATGTCTAATCCTTCGAGGCTAAGAAAAACACCCAAGAGTACCTTGAGAAGTCATCGACCACGACAAGGACATATCACTTCCCTCCCGCTGACTGCACTCGAGCTGGTCCAACTGTATCCATATGGAGCAGCTGTCCTGGTGCATCGGTCATAGTGACTGTGACCAGAGGATGGGAAGCGGCGACCATCTTGCCATGCCGGCAAGGAGCACAAACTAGATCTTTGACCATCTTGAGTTTCGGCAAACCACGAATGAGGTCGTGGCCGCTAACTCGGGTCAAATGGTCAAATCCAAAATGACCAAGTCTCCTATGCCAGAATGAAAGGTCGCGGGACTCAGAAGCAACTAAACACCTGAGAGGATCACCAGAAGACTCAAAAAAATCAGCACGGAAGATCCTCCCAAAACGAGAAATCCCGCAAACCAGACTACCCGAAGAATCAAGAATTTTGCAATTGTTTTTCTTAAAGCTTACCTCAAAGCCGTCATCGGTAAGCTGGGAAACGGAAAGCAAATTATACTGCAGCTTACTAACCAAAGCAACATCTTTCAAGATGAAAGAATCATTAACGCACACTGTACCTTTGGCGATGACACGCCCAGATGAAGCGTCTCCGAAAGTGATCATCTCATCACCTGGAGCACGGGCAAGGGAAGAAAACCAATGGGAGTCTCCAGTCATGTGTCGTGAACACCCAGAGTCTGCGAGCCAAACCTTTCCCTTCCCTGCCCGGCGAACCTGAGTCAAACAGAGAGTAAAGTCTCAGTACTGGGGTAAATCAAGAGTGATTTTGGCACCCAATACTGAGTAACACATCGAGCAGATGAAGTACTCAAGCATGACTGACCTCTATCTACCCTATGCTCTCTGTCACTCAACAAGCCAGAAGGTCTACGTGTAGACCAGAAGCTGTTGCTGGGTTCGACTGCTATGGGCGAGCGAGTCGGAGTACCGACAACACGCTGAACACACCGCAGGTAGTCATCTCGATGGAGAAAACGAGATCTACCCTCAGAATGGCGGAAGTCATGACCAAAGGGAGCATGAGGACGAAAACCAGAAAACTCGGAAAAACCAAGTCCTCGATGCTGCCCAAACCCATCAGCTGAAACAAACCTAGACCTCGTGTTGGTCTTAGGTGCACTCAAGGTCTGGGGCTGACCCTGAATACGCCTAAGATACTCAACACGGTCTCTACGCGTGAACTTGGCTCGCTTGAAGCATCGATTGATCAGATGTCCATCCTTCTGACAGAAGGTGCAATGATACTTCACCTTCTGAGAGGTACAAGTAGCATGATGAGGCTTCGCCTTCTGAGAGGTCGAAGCTGCAGGTGGAATCACCTTGCTGTCAGAAATCTCTTGGATAAAGCCCACAGACTTAAATTGGCCTTTCTCGGTCCTGGCTCAGTCTCGATCAGACCTGGTGCTATGGGTCTGAGCACGGCAGGTGGATGCTTCCTCATGTCCTCATAGAAATCATATCCTAGACCCTGATTAAATCTGCAAATCTTGGATTGGTCTAGAATAAGATTAAGCTTCTTTTTGCCTCCTACAAATCTCTCGAGAGTGTTCATAAGATATTGACACTCCCGAAAGAGAGAGGTGCAAGAAGAGCAAGGGGAAGAAGAGACAGCAGAAGGTAAGGGAGCAGAAGAAGAACCAAAAGTAGAGGAAAGAATGGCTTGTGCACACACAGCCGACTCTGAGGGGACAGTCCTACTACTAGCCAATTGTTTCACGTCACTAGGCGTCTCTACCTTACCCTGGGGCTTCTCCCCCTCACCAGCAATCACATCACAATCAGTTGGTGCCTTCACTAGTTCATCCTTAGTTAGCTTCACGCATTTTTCATTCAAGGCAACGAGTTCAAGTTTTAGTTTTTCACAACTCATGCATGGTGAGCTAACAGGGTCCTTAGTCGCATACTGAGCCAAATTGTTGTTATGATTAACCATTTCTTGGAATTGCTTAGAAATAGATTCAAGTTCAAGGGTTAACTTTGGGCAATTGGTGCAAGACACAATAGGTTCAAGTAGAGAAGCACGCAACTCAGCAATTTTGTGATCTGCCCGTTTTAGGTTCATCTTCAGATTATTGCAATTTTCACATGTCTCGGGCAGATCTTCAAGCATGGTATAAAGACCTCTAATAACATTATCCTTATCCTCACATGAGGTGCAAGCAATAGTCTCAATAGTAGTAGATGAAATAGAGGCAACCCTACTCATCTCTAGTTCATCTAAGAGACTAAGATTCTCCACCTTAACAATATCAAGCTCGGAGGACAGACTATCATGTGAGGTCCTTAATTTCTCCAGGTCACCCATCAGAGCACAGCATGTATCACAATCATCACGGGAGGGAGCAGATGTAAGTGAAGTAAGCTCCCGTGATAGTCTATCTACTTGCTTCTCCAACTCGCTACACCTAGCTCTAGATCTAGCATGGAATCTACCTAGCTTAAGAAAAGCATCATTAAGCTGGTCGTAGGTGGGGGATACCTCGTTGGAGTCGGAGTACAGCTCGCTGTCGCTTAGTTCGCCCTCAAGGGCCATGAAGCACATGACGGAGAAGTCGTCGCCACCCTTGGGTTCTTGCTCATCCGTTCCATCATCGTCGCTCCACCCCTCCACCTCGCTGAGATCGAGGTCGTCGAAGGCGGTGAGGACGCGGTGGAAGAGCTTCTTGGCTTTGCCAAGGTCGCAGAAATTCTTCTTACCTTGTGCGGGAGCTAAGGGCTTCTTGTTGCGGTTCTTGTCGATGTAGTCATTCTTGCCCGAACCGCCGTAGTCACCTTTGCCTTTCCCCAGCTTGGGGCAGTTCGCTCGAATGTGGTTGGGGCCACCACACTCAAAGCAGATCACGAGTCCTCCTCTCTTTCTGTCCCTCCTCCTCTTGTAAGCATGGGAGAATCTCCGAGCTAGGAGGGCTAACTGCTCATCCGCAAGCTGCTCTAACTGATCATCAGTTATGTCACAGAGAGGAGCAAGGGAGAGTCCACACAGCGAATCAGAAGAAAGACCAGAAGCCGAACTGGGATTGGTGACTAGGGCCATCGACTGTGACTTCGACTTGCGAGAGACAATGTCAATCTCGTGAGTCTTGAGGCGCGAGTACAGTGCATCAAGAGTCAAAGTCGAGAGGTCCGTGGTGTCCTTGATGGTAGTCACCTTCATCTCCCAAACACGAAGGTCGAGTGCAGCGAGCATCTGCCGAGCGTTATCCGAGTCGGGGTATGTGAGACCGACCGCTCGGAGGTTGCTCAGAATCTTGTGAAAACGCACAAAACACTCATCGAGGGACTCGCCATCGAGCATTTCAAACTTGTTGTAATCTTGCTTGAACTGGTCCTGTCGCACCGTCTTTATTTGGGTGGTGCCCTCATGGTAAGCGTCGAGGGTCTCCCAAATATCGAAGGCGGACGAAAGATGAGATATGCGGTCAAACGCGCTACGACTCAAGCCCTGGATTATGATGTTCCTTGCCTTAGCGTTTGCCTCAACATCAGCCATATTCCCGGCAATGTTGTTCTCAACGGCAGGAACAACAAACCGGACCTTGACCTTACGCCAGATGGCATACCCCTGAGCCTGGATGTATGTCTCCATTCGGCTTTTCCAGAAGGGGTAATTGATGCCATCAAAGACGGGAGGCTTGGTCGAGTACTTGTCCGTCGCCATGGCTCTATAGACCGGTTAAGATCTATGGAAAGAGCTAACCAGCTCTGATACCAATTGTTGGACCGAAATGGCGACAGAGGGGGGGTGAATGTCGCTTCTTAAAAACAAATCCCCAAGTGATTTACCTCTCCGATAGCTACGACAAGCTATGAAGCAGATAGAATATGCTCTCTGGGACCCCAAGATTACCAAAACAACAGAGGGACAGAATACGGGAGAAGAACCAAACCAAACACAAAAGATCACAGCCTTCCAAAAATAGGCCGGTCAGAGCCTGGTCTGACCACCGGCTAGAGGCTGGTCTGACCGCCCTAGCCAGGCCGGTCTGACCGGGCTTCGGGACAAACAGCAGGGAATGCAGAAATTCAGACTGTAACTTTGTGAACTTCTTCCAAAAGAGCAATTTGAGACTTTCTCTTAACCTAGTCAGTCCAGAACAGTGAGGAAATGCATAAAATAGCCTGAGGGACTTGGGGAAACACAAACATCCATCTCTGGAACAAGAATTTGAGAAATCACTCAAAAACTGAAAATATTCAGAGTGCAGCACTAAACTTCAAATTGGCATCTCAACTTTGATCCTTTGGCCATGAAATTTTGAGGATAGCTAATTAATAGCCTCTGGACTCATCATGCCAAGTTTCATGCCATCTCAAAGAGGGAAGCAAGAATCACAGCAAAACCCTAGAAATGTGCAAGAACTGAACAGGGACAACAGAAAACCCAAATTGCTCAATGGTCATAAGTCCTTTGCTTATGAGAGTTTGCAGACAAGTTAGCAATAGCTAAAGGGCTTCCCAGACCAGAAATCAAGCAATCTCCTTAAAGGGAATCAAAATCTACCTCAAACCCTAGAAATGAAAACCAAGAACAGAAAAACTGAAAAAAAATGCAAATCTTTGATTCACTCACTTTGCTCTTGGGAAAATCCAATCAAATTATCTTGAGTCCTATTCCCATCACTGAGCAACCCATTTTGCACATCACCAGCAAGAAACAACAAGGAAACAAAAATCTCAAGAAATCATGCAAAGAGGCATCGAAGGGAAAAACTGGAACGAATAGAGAATGGACTTTAGAGATTTCATTCAAGGAAACAAGAAGATTACAGAGGAGTCCTCATACGCATGGACATTAGAACAAGGGATGATTACATGAAGGATCAACTCTCCCTCTCCCTCTCCATCTCAAGAACTCACACACACCCTACATATTTGGAGAGGAGACTCACTCAGGAATACATCGAAGGAGACACAGAACACCCTCTATTCACCTCCACCAACTCTTAACCACTAAAGCCTAAAGGGAAAACAACCTCCCAAAGCCTCTTTTGACTCAAGAAAACCCTAACTCTCTCCCAAAGCCATGAGGGGGCATGCAGCCACTCCCTCCTTTATATAGCCCTTGGCTAATGGGTCTCTAACCCGTTACGCCCGCTAAACCCGAACGGAGCCCGCTCCCGCTTGTGCAGCCTCGCGAAATTACCATTTCGCCCCTCCTGCATGTTCCGGGAAGCTTCCGCGCTCCTTGTCGTCCAAGCCTCGCAACCACCTCGAGTCTCCGCCGTCTTCGACACATCTCAACTGTTTTGACCTCGACACCGCCCGTGTCTAGTCCGATCACCTCGTGTCTCACCACGACTCCGCCTCGACATCCTGCAGCCATCACAGGCAAGAAACACATCAAATAGCACCGCTCGACACATGAAATCATAAATAGCATCATACTTACCCATGATGAAGTCCAAACCTGTCGAATCAAAGAATAAGCATCCTAATCCCACACGACCAAGTTTGACCAAGTTCGACCGAGCCTGATTGCACCACGCAACGTCAAGGTCCGAACCAACCAAATCAAACTCGACTTTCCTAAGCCGATGTCAATTAATCATCACACAACCGGGGTCTCAACCACACGGTACATCACTCGACCAAGGTTTTTAATGAGACAATTCGTGCAACGCAGCATAACATGTATCGTGTACTCTTTCTCCAAGGTTTTTTCACTGGGTTTTTATTTAGTTTTGATAAGGCATAAATGTGTCGGGTGAGTGCCCAAGGAGAGTGTTAGGAAACCTGGGCCTAGGCTTGAAGCCTCGGCCCATGGTGGACACCTCACAATTAGACTATAAATAGGGAGCACTATTGGCTATTTTGTATACGGAATCAGAAAGAAAGCAATAAAGAAAGATCAGGAGTTCTCTCTACCTCTCTGTGTTTTCAATCTACTATTCTCTGTCTTCTGTGATTGATTTGGTTTTGCATAAGTAGAGGAATCGATCGGACTGGTCGCCAGCGACGGTTCCTCAACACTTTTTGCATTCCAAGGAGTTAACGCCTCTATCAAAATTAGTTTAATTTAATAATTAATTAGAGACAAAGACACGAGGAGAGTGACAGAAAAGGCCATTAGAGATGGCTTATGTAGGGGTGATAATGATACAGGGTAATTTGCCAAGATACTTTCTGGAAGTTTGACTCACGGGTAGCATCGACCAATGCTTACACCACCTTACATCGATCAATGCTTACACCAACATTCACGTGGAAAATCGTGTGACCTTGACTTGCGACGGTGCATGACTGTGACATGGAAGACTAAATCCATCTTATTATTTTTTTGCTGAATTATGCATTATCTCTCTCCTTTTAACTGGACGTGATGTGGCACACCACTACAGACCAAGTCCACCTTATTGTTTTTTTCTTATTCATGCAACATCTCTATCCTTTTAATTGGTCTGAATTCATAGATAGTTCGTAACAAGAATCATCAGTGATAATTATAGATATCACAGATGTTTTTATTAATAACTGTCTATGAATTATCACAGATGTTTCCCAGTCGTACTAGCGTTGAGGGGAGTGGAGCTCGAATAGCGCTAGTAACCGTGGGAGACATCTCGTGCAACGTATGGGACCCACCGCAAGTGGGAGCGGCCTATAGGGTGAGATGACAAAAGGGACTAGATACTTTGAAAAGTCACTGTGATGGTCTGCTCAACCACAGGACTAAGGAATCGTGTGGAGCAATGGGTTGATTGTCTCTTGTGGTGAAAGTGTACAAACTCTGCAGAGTCAAAACTATTCGAATAGCCATGCCCACGGTCAAGGGCAGACATGGGAACATAACCAGATATAGTTCTATTTCAAAATGCTTTGTGGGTGGTATTGGAAAAGTGAAGGACTGCAGAAAGTCCTGGTTTGAATTGCCCTAGGTGTCGCCCCAGTGATATTGTAAGCGATTATAACGCTGAAAGATAAGCATATGGTGTAGATGCCATGTAACGGTGGATGGAAATCTGGATCACTATTATGGATATTGCATTCTTTTCACACATTATGATTTAGTTCAAACTGCTAGGTCTCAAGAAATTTCTATGTATCCTATTTCAAATGCAATTTATGGCAAATAAAATAACCCGAGCCTTCCTTTGATAAGCCATGCATGATATCTATTTGCACCCTGTGTATTGGCTCGCGGAGCATGGTAGTTTTTGCTCACCCTCGCTCTCACAAATAATCCAGAATCAGGAGTCAAGTCACTATGCTTCAGCGATACGACTGGCAAGATGGTGAAGAAGATGAGGATGTCAAGAACTAGGTCGCGAACCTCTAGTTGGCTGCCTGTGGGCATGTCCTGAAGGTCCCACCTGTGTGCTTCATTCCGCTGTTACAATTTAATTATTTCGGCCTAGTCGGCCCATGAGTAAGTCTACTATTTTATTTTTGCTTCTGCATGATATGCATTTTGATGTCCATTACTGAAACTGTGAGAACTATCTACTGATCTAGGGAATAGTGCAGTATAATCATAGAGGATTCCGAATTATAAAATCTGGGTCTAACAGGGATGGTATCAGAGCATATCGACTGCAGGTCGTGACCTAGTTAGCCTGGCCGTCAGTTCATGACTAGAATTTTTTTTCTTCAATATCTATTTTCGCAAATATAGGTTGTATTGCTCCTTCTTATCTCTCTTAGATGATTCCCGCTCATCTATATGCTGCCCTAGCCATTTTACCTCTGAAGCTCTCTTATCCCGAATTCAAAGTGATGAAAATCCAGTACTCTTGTAAATTTTCTATGAAAACACACTTTGGGCCAAGAATCATGATGCTTAAACTTGAGATTTAAATGCACAAATTTGTTTTATCCTTGGAGGAAATGATAGTGTGAATTTTGGATAAATGAAATGGTGGAGCTTAAATGAATAGATTGTCTAGATAGAAGAATTAAGTGGTTCTCGGGGAAATAGGAAGAGCGAAAATGATTGTTGGATTACGACGTTGATAAATTGTACAATTCCTAAGAGATGTTTACAATAATGGAATAATAGGATATGGTCGATAACTGGATGGAATAACTGAATTTTTGAGAAGATAGATAGTAAAGATTCAGGATGATCTCTAGAGAAGCAAATCATGGATCTGAATCAATAACACCAGACTGGATTATTAGGGAGTCATGATACAAAAATCGTCGGTGGCTCTAAAATAAAGAATACTAGATTTTCATTGGACTGAGGAGCTGTTCAAATTGGCAAACAATAGATCTGAGATTGGGATTACACAGTCATAGTGAAATTTGAGATTTAAATCACAAATTATGCTGGAAGTTAAAGATTCATTTGAGAATTAGATAACCATGGCTGGATTAATGAAATGGTGGATGACTCCACGGAAAGCATATGATCAATGGATCAAATACACAATGACACTCGTGGTTTGGAGATGTAGACCGCAGAAATACTGTGGCTAAAAAATGCTGGAAGATAGTCTAAGTGCAATTTACAAAAGTGGAAGTTAAATTATCAAGGTTGTTGGATTCTAAGCCTTTTGTATAGGCATCATATGGGAGTGAATCAAATCATTGATGGATATGTGAACATTGTGAGAGATTAGGATACCTTAAAAAATGATAATACAAAAATGAGTACTAATATCAATCAAATTACCCCCCAAATACTTTCCTCTTCCTTCTATCGGTTTCAAGAGAAAACTTTATCCCCTTCTCTAACCCTTGCTCCAAAATTTAAGATTAGGATCGTCGAAGATGGTCATGAAGATAAGATGGTCTCATTTTAAAATGGTCTATGCAGATAAACCCTGTGCCCTCTTATGTGTGCTTCCCCGACAACAGGGATATAGCAACACCAATATGTATTACTATAGGTTAAAGAAAGTGTTACTAGCTCTCCTCGTAACACATTTTTTATGTGTTCCAATTGCCCATGTTACTATATACTGGTCTATTGGAACACCATATATGTGTTCTTTTACATCCAAAAAAGTGTTACTAAACTGTAACACATTTACTTATATACTGGAACATTTGTCTAGTGTTACAGTGATTCTCTACTGTAACACTTTTTTTAGCTCTAGTAACACTTCTCATTTTTGTAAAGCATATAGTTTGGAACAAAGGAACATATGGTTTGTAACACATGTTGTACCTATTGTAACACTTTGAAATTTGGGAAAAAATATTTATTTTACCTTTGTATGTGGCATATAGTGTTATTATTGATTTTTCATAGTAAACATTACACATTGCAGAATCACATAATCTATAAGTTTCAATAATCATATAAAGATCCACAGATAATAGAAAGGTTTCAAACATAGTACTTGCTCAGATGAAGTGATAGTATATGTACACAATGATATGACTCTAGAGAGTAAACAGACATAGTAGTGAAGAGTACAAGTCCATACTACTAGAAACAAAAATGCAATATCTAATATTCTTTAAATCCATCACTTCTTCATCCATTCTTGTACGCATCGATATATAGGAATTCAGCCATTGATCATTTGAACCTGCAAATAGGTAGCAAGTTGTAACATTAAGTGTTATTCTATCCATGTACACCACAGTAAAGTAAAGTTTAGAAAGCTAGTTCAAACATACAAATATCGAAGGCCAAGCAATTGGTACTCCTTTGGCATAGGCGTCACCAATGTTGTTGTAGGTAGGCATAGGCCTCACTAATGGCTCATCTTTTTCAACGGGATGATTGATACACACTTTGTAGAATTGTTTTCCTGTCTCAACTCCACCAACATTTGCTTTTGGATTAGTGCTAATAATAGTTGCATATGCCACAATTTCCTTATTTGGATATTTGACAGTCATGAGTAGCACTGTGGACCCAACCTGCATTAATTTGACATAATCACTTAGCGACCAACAAGCATTTGTTGTATATATCAAGATAGCGGCACATGTTGCTAAGAGTAAGTGCAGCCTATATCTTTATGAAAATGGAATCGACACTTCATATTGCAGAACTAATAAGGATAACATTAACAATAAACTGTTTGATAGCACCTAAAACCTACTGTGCAGCAATAAACTTCAGAGATAGAACATTATGGCCATCTTAATTTCATGATCCTTTTGCATATGACATAGCAGATTATCAGCAAAAAAATATGCTCCTGCCAAGAAAACATAGACAAAGCAAAAGCTGAAATGATTGCTGCTGATGAACTGAGTGTAGGCACGGGTATTATTGGTTGCGGTCATATTTATTTGAACTGAAATAACATTAAGCATTACTAATATACGATCTTAAGTATGTAGGCACGGGTATTATTGTATCTTCTTAGTAGTTGTTTAGCTAAATCTTTTTTCTCGTGGAAAACTATTTAATAAATTATTAATGTGTAAGCAATCCCCGTATTGTGTATAAAGTTTTTTTTGATACACACGTGCGTGTCCACTAGTATCAAGATAATGCAGCTACTAGAACAAGTGATATTATATCTATATACCTTCATTGGATGATCTTGCATATGTTTTGGACGCTTCTGGCATGTAGCCTTGTCGCGAGCCACATCCTGATGATCCTTACACATGTAAAATGAGGTATGTAATAATATATGGCACAAATATTACTATAATAAATGGAAACATTTGATTCTTATATACCTTTTGTTTCTTTGTTATTCTACCTTCGCCAGAAATCCTTGGACAAGAATCAAACTGAAATGAAGAGAAAGATAATTGTATTTATACATTTTTACAAAGTTATGTAATACTTATCTTGAATAAATTTGACATTGCAAGTAAAATATATCTTATTCAATGGTTCATTGAAAAGGTGTACCTCTATTTGTCTAGAATCTATAGCAGAGCCACGTGGGGATGATGCTTCTGCTTCCTCAATTGATATTTCCTTGTCATCAGCATGACCTTGGCACTAGTTCCAATAGAAAATCATTAAATCATAATCACCGGGCAATAATATTGTTGTATAATGAATGAAGAGTATATTATTATTCATAAAGACAAGAGACCAATTGATAACCTTTTCATTAGACAAATATAGATTATCATCATCATCACTATATTCAGATTCACATCTTTCTTTATCCCAGTAAAGATCAGAAAGGGGGATAGCATTAGTTATTAAAAAAAACTTTGTGGGTAAAGAAGTACTAATTTCACAAGCAAGACATTTTACCAATTCGTTCGTCTGCTTAAGTAATACCTCCTTCTGATTTGGTGCAACACATTGAACTCTCTGAAAATTTCAAACAATATTAAAGTCAAGAGATACTAAATTAGATGAAAACATGAAAAATAAAGGAAATACCTTTATGTTAAAATGCATTCCTTGTTTTTGAGAATTACCATGATCACTTGCTGTGCAATTCACCTAGAAAAGATAAAGAGGTTGAGTAACATTTCAATATAATATAGTTACAAATTAAAATAGACATTGCTACCATTGTTGGCTCCTCATTCTCATGGTGCCTCTGATTGCTTTTTAATTCTTCAATCACTTTGTCTTGCATTTTAGAATGCTCCTTGAGTTGCCTTATTTCCTCCAACATGTGAGTCTCTACATCAGATGATGATCCACCTAGTGTAACTACATCAATGTCCTTGAAATGACGTGTTGTTCGACCATAGACTTGTTTCGGAATTGGAAGCAATCCCATGCCATGTACTTGTCCAGCTTTCTCTTCTCCCAATACTTGCTGTAATGCATCACCTTCCCATGCAACTCTTCCCTCGCTATTTTGTGCTAATTCTGGTTGTGTGTCAAGGAGATTTTCCAACTGAACCTATAATTAAGACATTCATACATTAAACAAACTAAAAGGCTTCAAATTTGCCAAAATCTCGTGTGTATGTATCATACCATAGTCTCATTTGTCCCATTTCCCTTTTTTCTGTGAGTTGCCAAGTAAACCTTTGCTCTATGTGGCCGCTTTTTTTCAGGGTCAGCTTGTCTCTGAAAACAATATCAATAAAAGAAAACGAAAGGAAAACATACATAAATTTTTTAAATAATGCAAGATGACTCACCAAGTCTTCAGCCCAACGAGCATAACTCTTTGTACCAGCGGACGCGGACGCAGAGGCGCGGAGGCGGCGGTGAATCCGAGCGGGCTTGCCAGCGGTTGAGATGGTCGGATCCGGACTCGGCGCATGCCAAGGTGGAGACGGCCGGACCAGGCGGGCGAGCGCACGGCGCGGCAGCCTCGGGCGACGGTGCGGCGACCTCGGGCGACGGTGCGGCGACCTCGGGCACTGGAGGCGGCCGGATCCTGACTCGGCGGCATCAGAGGAGGCCAGATCCGACAGTAGAGGCGATGGAGGCGGCGGGATCCGGCGCGGGAAGTATTCTTTGGCTGTAATTTAATATCTTGGTGGTCTAATAATTGATTAGGCAACTAAACCACTATTCTATTTTCAGCTTCATGATTACTTCTCGCTAACTAGTTATGGATGGTTGTGTATTCTGAAGGCAGCAGTTTGGCTTGTCTAAAGGGTGAGGTACATAAGTAGAGCAAGATTCAATTACTAGTAAGGTAAAATATCAATGTTTACTCCTGTTGGTCGAGTTAGTTTGTTTTATGCACTATTGATTTATGCTAATGTCAATGAAGTAACAACTTGTGTTCTTTCCTGACAATGTAATGCATATCTTAATTTAACTGAGTGCTAAAAGAAAGCAATTAGGTTAACAAGGGGTTGGTGGATTGAATTTTTAACTAAAGACAGATATGGAGTTATGGACCTTGCTAGAGAGCAGAGTTTGCTCTTCTAGGTTCTATGTGCAACAGTGCAAGTAAGTTAGTTGGTCACATGTTTACTGAAATAATTTTGATGTTACTGTAGCACCAAGATAGGAAGTTAAATTGCTTGGATCAAGTGCCAGATTACCAGTTTCTGACAAGAAAATGCTCATAATGTGATAATTCACGGATCATCTTGGATTCTGCAGTGTGTTTAGAATAAATAAACTATTCCATTTCATTCGAATGTTGTCAGGTCTCAGGCAAAATGTTGTTGGTTTGACAGGATACAGTGCCCTAAAAAACTTGCCCTGAAGAAGCACTTTGTGACAAATGCCTTTTATGTCACATGTGCATTTGGTAATGTTGATTCTTATTTTACAAACAAAGGAATACAAACTATCAAAGCATAATATGTATAAATGAATACAAAATTGTTGTGAAGCTTATGGATGGAATAAAAGGAATATTATTTCTGAGTAATGTAAAGAAAAGATAAAACTCACAACTATGGGGTTAAATATAACACACTCAGTTGTGTGCTAAGGGGAAAAATCATGGTAGAAGCTTCAGACCTAGCCTTGTGGATGCTGTACATGTCTCGCTACTGCGGGCGCTGAAGCGGCATCTTGAGACTAAATCCTCTGAAGCATCAGAACTTGCTTCAAATTGCTTGAAGTACATAGTCTATCAGCCCTCCCTTAACTATAATCATTATTTTCATCAATGTTATGTCTTGTTACTTCAATGCTGATTTTTTTTCACTTTTCTTTGAATTGCATGCAGGTATCTAGATTGGGCATTACTAGATGCATTGACTTGGCCAACTTTCTTACTGGAATACCTCTATGTAATGGGTTGCAATAAGAATCTAGGGGGCCAGAGTTTTGGTAGAAGTCTCCTAGCCATTGAATACCATAAGCTTCCTGTTGCCATGAAGCTTAAGGTCCTGTAGATACTCTGTGATCATGTCATTGATTCAGAAGAACTCAAAACTGAACTGGAGGCTCGGGAAGGCTACAATGAGGAAATAGAATATGAGATAGATTCTAGTATTTTTTTTGGAGGCTGGGTCAAGAGCAGTCCTGACTAGAATCTCAAAGGCTTCTACTTGCAAAAAGATTGAAGGTTTACAGAACTTGGAAACTGCTCCAAATGCAACAAATCCACAAGCTGCTGTAGCAAATGCTTCTCAGGATGGAAACAGTGATGATTGCCGAATATGTGGAATGGATGGGACTTTGGTATGCTGTGATGGCTGCCCATGGGCATATCACTCAAGATGTATTGGTCTCAACAAATCGTTCCTACCCCAGGGACAATGGTTCTGTCCAGAATGTGTGGTTACAGCTATACCAGGGGCAAATACAGTTATATACAGACCACCAGGAATGTGCCCAGAATTCAGCAGAACAGAGCACACCCAAAAAAAACCGAGCAGGCACTGTTCTTGTTACGGCAAAGTAATGAAATGTAATTCAATCTTCAGAAACTGAATTCTGTGTATTGCATAACTCAATGTTTCAACAAAACTTTCTGAATATCATCAGAATACTTACTAGAATACACTCCAACTGAATGCTAATGCTATTTATTCTAGCACCTAAATTGGATCACAGATCCACATTAAACGGCAAACTGACTTCATGCAAACTGCACGTTTATTAATTCTTAGCTGCCAATTTATTTGATTCAAGTACTCAGTGGAAGGTGAAGAAGTTATCATCTGTTATCTAGTACATCACTTCCTAAGATTTGGCCTCAGCTGCACCTAATCTTTAATTTGATTAGATCAACTCTATGCGAGACTGAAAAGTCTGAGACTAGATGATATTAGACCTTAAGGATCTGTCGGGACCCCGGATTATCAAACCCGGACCCTCTGTGTATTACAGCACTAGTCCCAGATCAAAGCTAGTGCACACAGTCAAACAGAATGGAAAACATCACCATCAACGATTTATTACAATAATTAAGAGTACTGACCACCGGGTCTCATTATTACAGAGGAGGTTTAAGACCTCGCACACAAGAAATAGAGCGGAAGCAAATAAAACTCGAGGATGATCCATCAATTCGCCACAGGCAATTGACTGCGGAAGCGCGACCTAGTCCTCCGGGAAGAATCCATCACAGCCACAAGCGAAGCAGTAGTCGTAGTCACCTTCTTGAGCTTCAACTTCCTCTGAGATGTTATTTTTAAGTGTAGCATGTGAGTACATAAAGTACTCCGCAAGTCTTGGGAAAAATGCATAGATGCAAGGCTTAACAAAGAAGGCCATATGGTTCTTTTGCACAAAGCAATATTTGAAATCTCAATTACTACTAATTATTTTCGAAGGCTTTAATTTAATGAAGTAAATGTTTTAACAGAATTAACTTTCTAGTGAAGGTTCCAACTACCAACACTAGCTAACCAATTACCATTGGTCAAGTTTTAAACTGCGGGTTCCATCCACCCTCTCTGGCTCCATCCGCCAGGATTCCCTTCCGAGAGTTCCCTCCACCCTCGGAATACAAAACTTTTGATTTTAAATCCAAAACCAGAAATCTACCATGTGAATGCATTCCTTGCCCGCCCTTGACCGTGGGCACGGCTATTCGAATAGTTTTACACTCTGCAGAGGTTGTACAACTTTACCCACAAGAGATAAATTATCTTAATAGTCAACATGCTTCCTTTGGCATGAGACCCAGATAAAATATCACAAAGCCTTTCACCTACTCCAGTATAGCTAGAGACCACCCGCTGAGGTTTCACCGCAGAAGGGTTAAATCCGCCCAATCTGAAGCCCCCTCTTGCGCCATATGAGTACAGTAAACCCTGTCCCTCACTATGAGTAACCAGTACACCCTGGCACTCAATACACCACTGGTGATATCTAAACTACACCTTTATAGGTTAGTTAGCTAGGTCGTACCCATATAGACTTGTGGTTGTACGGTTAATGCTCAGTTTGGACAAACACAAGCGTCGGTCCTTAATTGACTAGGGTGGAACATACACTTAACAAGTTCTCGTGCTTACTGCACCAACCCAAACAACCATCCACCCTAATCTAAACCAACTTTCACATTTTTATTTTATTTTTACAATCACAGTGACAACTCCAATTGCCACTTCACTTTCAAACACAAGGATTTAATAATAAACCATAATTTCCCATTTTCAGGATTTTTCAAAGGATATTAGATAGCATGACTAAGCATTATACTACCATTCTAATATTCACAAAGATTAATATTAATCTCATTATTGAGACAAAGGAAGTTCTAGGGTGACAAGGTACATGGCAATCAATGTCAAATGAGGGCATAACAAAGTTGGAATAACTAATTCCTAAAGACTTGAACTAGTGACTTTATGTAAATAGCAATGCACATAATTTAAAATATTTTAAAAACATTTCAAAAGCATAGGCTCAAAATGATCAAAGGAGACTTGCCTTCTTGCAGGGTTTCTGGGTCTTCTTGCTGCTGTGGAGAGGGTCCGTTGACAACGTTGGAATCTACGCGAGAAAAGACGAGGCAACAAAGCAAATAAATACAAACGAAAATTCAAATAAGATCCAAAAATTCAACAGAGGCCATAGTTGGATAGATTATGATTTTAGATGAATTTAGAAATTTGAATGGCTGGAATTGGAGTTAAAATGAGAAAGTTATGCTCATTTGAAAATCTCAGATTTGAATAAATCTAGAAATTCCCAAATTTCTGACAGGTGGGGCCCACTGGAATATCAAATTTTAATCTTTTATTTTAATTCTGAGAGCCTGACAGGTGGGACCCACTGACCAGTAACCACTGGCGGTCACTGACATGTGGGACCCACTGGGATCTGGACCCACTTGTCAGATGCTGACACAGGCGGGTGGGGCCCAGACGACAGTGGCCCGCACAGTCGGCTGCCGCTGACGGGTGGGACCCACTTGTCAGCGCGGAATAATAACGAAAAACTCAACCTAGCGCGCGGAGCCGAGGGCTCGAACGCGCACCGGGGAGTCGAGGGAGTGCGCTGCTAACCAGAGGGGAGGGGGAGGCTTTGCCTACCCATATAGGGCAATCAAGCCTTTTGAGTTACCTGCCGGAGGGGAGGCCGGGGAAGGTGGCCGGAGGCAGGGTCGTCGGCGGCGAGGGAGTGGCGGAGGGGTTTGGGTGACGCGTGAAATGCAAACCCGGAGTGGAGACGAATCCAACGGAGGGGTTGGCAGGGCTCGGGGACGGGCGGAGGTGGCCGGCGACGAGAGGGAGGCGGAGCCGGCTCGGGTCCTTCGGTGCGACGGCGCTCCGGCGGCGGGGAGGGGCGGCTGAGGCGTCGGGGAGGACCGCACGGCCACGGGGGTGCTCGAGGTAGCGGCGGCGAGCTTCGGGGAAGACCGAGGCGACGGCGATTACTCACCGGAGCACTTACCGGACGCGCACGGGGAGCTTCTGGTGCGACGGCGCTCGGGGCTCAAAGGGAGAAGTGGAGGGCGCTAGGAGGTGGTGCGGGAGAAGGCGGAGCCAAGGGGGGCTTTTATAGGGGCGGAGGAGGGGACACGGGCGCGCAATCGCTCGCCGGTGTGTCGGCCGGGAAAAGGAAGGAAAGGGAAGAAACGGGAAAGAGGGGGCGCCGATGGAAGGGGAGCCCGGAAGATCAGGGATTCGGTCGCGGCGGCGTCCGGGGCTTCCAAAAACGGAGAGAAGACAGAGGGAAAGGGCCGGATTCGGCTCGGGTACAGTCGGCCGGCGAGAAAGGAAAGAGGGGAGGGAAAGAAAGGAAAGGGGCGGCTCCGCGGGGACGACGAATCCGACAGGCGGGCCCCGCGTGCAGTGAGAGAGAGAAGGGAGCGGGCGGGCGGCGCGGATGGCTGCCACGCGACCCAGAGGCGGATCGGGCGTCCGAGAGCGGGCGAAGCGGGGACGGCCGAGATGAGGCGGGCTGTACACGCGTCGCCCAAAGAGGAGGGGATGGCGGGATGCGAACGCGGGTGGCTGACAGCCGGGGCCCAGGGGCAGAGAGAGAATGAGGGGGAAGACGCGGGAGGCTGACAGGCCGGGCCCGCTTGGCGGAGGGAGAAGGGGAAAAAGCGGGCCGGATCGGCCGAGCGGCGACGTGGGCGGATCTGGGCCGTCCACGCGTCGGCTGGAGGAAAAGGGAGAGATTTTTAATGATTTTTAATTTCAGAAAATGCTAGAAATTTATTTAGGCCTCAGAAAAAAATGAAAATACCTCCAAAAATTCCAGAAAAATTCACAGAAGCTCCTGGACATATTTTGGACTAAATAAAATTATTTCCAACTACTGTTGATATTTAATTTTCATATTTTGAATTACTTTTTAAGCTCTAAAAATAGTTTTTAAATTCCAGAAAAATCCAGAAAGGCAAATAAAAACCCAGTAAAATCCAATTACCTTAAAATAATTAATTTGAATTTAAATTTTTCAAAAAGCCAAATTTTGGGATGTGACAAACCTACCCCCCTTAGAAAGAATCTCGACCCCGAGATTCGGATGGACTGGGAAAAAGGTCGGGGAACTCTTCTTTTAGATCCTCTTCGCGCTCCCAAGTTGCTTCCGATTCTGAATGGTTGCTCCACTGCACTTTACAGAGCTTGATAACCTTGCTGCGCGTACGGCGCTCTGCTTCCTCCAATACCTTGACTGGATACTCTGGATAGGTGAGGTCCTCCTTCACGTTTATTTCATCTAGAGGCATCTGCTCTTCTGGAACTCTGAGACACTTTCTTAGCTGAGACACATGGAAGACGTCATGCACCTTTGACAGCTGAGGTGGAAGCTCCAACTGGTAAGCCACTTCTCCTCGTTTCGCCACAACAGGAAAAGGTCCAATGAATCTGGGAGCTAGCTTTCCACTGACTCCAAAACGTCTCATTCCTTTGAGAGGTGACACCTTCAAATAAACATGATCCCCAGGTACGAATTCTAAGCTTCTACGTCGATTGTCTGCATAACTTTTCTGTCTGGTTTGTGCTGTTTTTAATCTGTCCTGGATTAGACGAACTTGTTCTTCTGCTTGCTTCAGCACATCTGGTCCAAACACTTGTCCTTCTCCTGTTTCCTTCCAATACAATGGAGTCCTACACTTTCTGCCGTATAGGGCTTCGAAGGGAGACATTTGCAAACTGGATTGATAACTATTGTTGTAGGAGAACTCTGCATAGGGCAAACTCTGATCCCAATTACTCTTGTTTGCCAGTACACAAGCTCTCAACATGTCTTCCAGGATTTGATTTACTCTTTCTGTTTGACCATCTGTCTGTGGATGATAAGCTGTACTGAAGTTTAAGTTTGTGCCCAAAAGTTCATGTAGCTTTTGCCAAAATCTCGAAGTGAACTGGGTTCCTCGATCTGACACAATCTTCTTTGGGATCCCATGCAAGCACACAATTCTTGACATGTACAACTCTGCAAGTCTATCCCCGGAGTATGTGGTCTTTACTGGAATGAAATGGGCGACTTTTGTCAAACGATCCACTATAACCCAAATTGAATCATGCCCTGTTTTGGTTCTTGGTAATCCAGTTATAAAATCCATACCAATTTCTTCCCATTTCCACTCAGGGATCTGCAATGGCTGCAGAAGTCCCGCAGGTCTCTGGTGTTCAGCTTTAATCCGTTGGCATACATCGCACAAGGCTACGTATTCTGCAATTTCTCGTTTCATACTTGACCACCAATACCTTTCCTTGAGATCTTGGTACATCTTGGTGCTCCCAGGGTGAATTGAATATCCAGATTCATGGGCTTCCTTTAATATTAACTCCTTTACCTCCTTCTTTTCAGGCACAATAATTCTTTTCCCAAACCAAAGGGTACCTTTTTCATCCTCTGAAAATCCCGAAGCTTTTCCTTTCTTCATATTATCCTTGATCTCCTGGACATACTTGTCCTCCTTTTGAGCTGCTCTGATTTGATCTTCTAAGGTTGGTTGAACTTCCAAAGTGGCTAGAAATCCTTCCTCCACTACTTCTAGGTTGAGCCGTTGGAACTCTTCTTGAAGGGCAGGCATACTGTCCTTAATCCACAGCTTGGCACAATAACTCTTTCTGCTCAAGGCATCTGCTACCACATTAGCCTTTCCTGGGTGATAATGTATTCCAATATCATAATCCTTTATTAACTCAAGCCATCTCCTTTGCCTCATGTTGAGATCGGGTTGAGTGAATATATATTTCAAACTCTTGTGATCCGTGTAAATTTCACAACGGTTACCAATCAAGTAATGCCTCCATATTTTCAGTGCATGCACTACGGCAGCGAGCTCTAAATCATGTGTTGGGTAATTTCCTTCATGGGGTCGCAGCTGCCTTGAGGCATATGCTACTACCTTTCTTTCTTGCATCAGTACACAGCCTAGTCCCTGCCTTGACGCATCACAGAAGACTTCGAAATCCTTCCTAATGTCCGGAAGCGTCAACACGGGTGCAGAAGTTAACCTCTTCTTCAACTCTTGGAAACTATCCTCACATGGTTTACTCCATTCAAACTTCTTTTCCTTCTTCAGCAACTGGGTCAGAGGTCTTGCGAGCTTGGAGAATCCTTCAATAAATCGACGATAGTAACCAGCCAATCCAAGAAAACTCCTGATCTCGGATACTGACTTTGGTTGTGTCCAATTGAGCACATCATTAACTTTCTCCGGGTCTACGGATACTCCTCCCGCCGAAATCACATGGCCCAAGAAAGCTACTTTCTTCAACCAAAACTCACACTTACTGAACTTGGCATACAACTGATTTTCTCGGAGCTTTTCCAAAACTATCCTCAAATGTTCGGCATGTTCTTCCTCATTCTTGGAATATATCAAAATATCATCGATGAATACAACCACAAACTTATCCAAATATTCCATGAACACCTTATTCATCAGATTCATGAAGTATGCTGGGGCATTGGTTAGACCGAAAGACATCACTGTATACTCATACAATCCATAACGGGTGGCAAATGCGGTCTTGGGTATGTCCTCTGGTCTTAACTTCAATTGGTGATATCCTGATCGAAGGTCAATCTTAGAGAATACACATGATCCTTTCAACTGATCAAACAGATCATCTATTCTGGGTAAAGGGTACTTGTTTTTAATAGTCACATCATTCAATGATCGATAGTCCACACACATGCGAAGACTACCATCTTTCTTCTTTACTAGCAGTACTGGTGCTCCCCAAGGTGACGAGCTTGGCCTTACAAATCCTTTATCCTGCAGCTCTTCAATTTGTTTCTTAACTTCCGCCAAATCATTTGCAGACATCCGATAAGGTCTCTTGGAAATTGGAGCTGTTCCAGGTACTAGGTTGATGACAAACTCTACTTCCCTGTCTGGCGGCATTCCGAGCAAATCTTCAGGGAATACATCTAGGTACTCACTCACTATAGGGACTTTTTCCAGAGTCACTCCCTTTACACTGTTCAAACTACACCTGCTCTGGGTAGGGGAGTTTGACTTATACCTTACTTGAATCCCATCAGAGTTAGTGATTGTAACAGCTCGATCAGCACAATCTATCTGCCCTTTATACTTGGTTAACCAATCCATTCCAAGTATTACATCTAAACCCTTGGAGTCTATTATAATAAGATTTGCTAAGAACTTAACTCCATTTATATCCACAGTTGCGTCAAGGCAAACTGTGTTAGTCCTCATTTCCTTTCCAGGGGACTGGACTAGCATGGGGTTCTGTAGTTTACTCACATCCCAATTATACCTTTCAACCACATCTTTTGACACAAAAGAATGTGAAGCTCCAGAATCAAATAATGCTGATGCAATTACTGAGTTGACAAGAAACTTACCCAGAACTACGTCAGGTGCATCCTGGGCTGCTTCCGCGGTCACATGGTTGAGATGCCCTCTGCTCACCACTTGTGGAGTCCTTGGGGTTTGTGGTGCCCCACGGCCTTGACCTGCAGTCGGAGCTCTTGCTGGCGTAGTCCCCAGATTGAAACGAACTGGAGTCATTGCTGGGCGTTTCTGGGGACAGTTGCTGGCATAGTGCCCCATGTTCTTGCAGTTAAAGCACTGCACTCCTGCTGCTGAAGTCTTGTTCTGCGGGGGTTGGCCACCATTGTTTGCCCGGGGAGTTTGTGGATTTGGGCGGGGTCCTGAAAAGGGAGTCCTCGGCACGCTTGACTCTGAGAGCTTGTGATAGTGAGGTGCGTTGGGGCGGAATCGAGAGCTGCTTGCTCCTTGCTGGGCTTGAAACTTCCTCTTCCGATTTTCGTACAGCTGGCGCTGAGCATCTTCTTGGACAAAGGCCTTGTTCACTAGGTGCTGGAAGGTTGGGAAGTCATTGGATACCAGCTGCACCTTGAGATTGGGGTCAAGTCCCTGCGTGAACCTCCAAATCTTGGTCGCCTCTGAGGTGACCTCTTCAGATGCATACCTGGACAGTTGGGTGAACTTGTTCAGGTATTCGGAAACACTGAGGTTTCCCTGTTGTAGTTGGTAGAATTCTCTCTTCTTCATTTCCATTATTCCCGTAGGAATATGGGCAGTGCGGAAAGCTTCGACAAACTCCTCCCAAGTGATGGCTTGTGCATTTTGATGGGCGGCGCGGTAGTTTTCCCACCAGTTGGCAGCCATTCCCTTGAGCTGATGAGCAGCATACAACACCTTTTCATTATCGTTGCACTGAGCTAGGACCAATTTTCTTTCCACATCCTTGATCCAATCATCTGCCTCCAAGGGATCCACTGATCCAGCAAAAGTGGGAGGCCTTGTCCTCATGAATTCCCCCAATTTAGACTGGGGTGCCTGGTTGGGTGCCTGCTGGGCTGGCTGCACTTGGTTCTGGGCGAGAGCTTGAAGTAACTGCAGCTGCATAGCCATCATTTGCTCCAAGTTGGGGGCCTGAGCGGGAGGTGGTGGAATGTTGTCCTCCGGCTGGTTGTTGGCGTCACGGCTGCTGCCAGGGTTGCTCCTCGTGTTCACCATCTGAAGCGGTTTAGGTTAGCAGAAGGTAAGAGGGAAATAGCAAAGGTAAGAGATTAGGGGAACTAAACCACATCCCAAGCCAACACACAAGAAAGAACTAGCCACCACTTAGGGGAAACTTTTTATTAAAATCAAGATAACTCCAAGGATGGCTGTACCACAAGTGCGCATAGGCCTGGTACAGTCCATCTAGCACACCAAAACATAACAATAAGCGTTCTAAGGACGCGGACATTTTATTTGGGTACTACGGACTCAAAAGACTACTAATCCTCTCCAAAGACGCGCTCCTCAGGGTCTTCTTCCGGGTCCTCTTCTGGATCCTCCTCCGGGTCTTCCTGGCGCTCTCTCACGTGGTGACGTGAGCAGTCACACTCGGCCGAGGCACGGTTACGACTGGAGGCAGTCGACCGAGAACGAGAAGGAGAAGGCTTGCGCTTCTTGAGAGTAATGACAGGTGGCGGACTGGGGCGTCGCACCTTCTTGCGTGCTGTAAGTCTAATGTGGAGTCCTGAAAGTCGAGCTGGGGCCGGGTTGTTGGGGATGACGGCTGGTACTGGGGAAGACGGCGTGTAGTCAACTACGGGTGAAGATGGCGCGTAGTCGGCTGCGGCCCGGAGACGTCCCAACTCAAACTCAGCTGCCTGGCTCTGGAGAAGCTGTGTGCGAAGCGTGTCGGAATGCTGGTAGCTGGAAGTGAGAAGCATCCGAAGTTGTCCAATCTCCTCCTGAGCTCTAGCATAAGTGACGGCCATCGCCTGGGTGAGTTGCACCTGATGTGACAGTCGAGGATCGTCAGCTGGAATATCAAAGGGATCTGGATACCTCTGTCCTGGGCGAGGGTTGATGAAGAAGCAAAAGGGGGACTGATGTACAGCATCTTTGTGCAGGTGGCACAACTCGTCAATGGCGAGGCGTGCTGCGTCCTGGACAGCGTCGAAACAGCGGGACCGAGGGTGCTTGATGGGGTAGGTGTGGGACTTGAATTCCTCTTCCCGTGCATACAGGAATACCTCCATCGTCCAAGAGTCTCGATCCAGGATCCGCGTCTTCCGACCCCTGAAGATGGGCGGCTGACGGTACTCCAAACACTGCATCAGCTGCCGGAGAAGGCTAGCGAATGATCCAGCATCCTCTCCATGTGAGTAGTAGTCCCACGGGGCAGCGGAGGATGAACCAGCCATCTACAAAGTTGAGTGAAAGAAAAGATTAGTAAAAGTTTTAACAAATGGAGTTGGAGACAAGAACGAGATTCTAAGTAGGAAGAGAGTAGAAGCAAAGAAGCTTACACATTTTTAATATACTCTTTTTATAAACATAAGTCCTTATGGTTTGCCATTCCTAATCTAGGTCACGTCCTACAGTCAAATTGGCTCTGATACCATCTCTGTCGGGACCCCGGATTATCAAACCCGGACCCTCTGTGTATTACAGCACTAGTCCCAGATCAAAGCTAGTGCACACAGTCAAACAGAATGGAAAACATCACCATCAACGATTTATTACAATAATTAAGAGTACTGACCACCGGGTCTCATTATTACAAAGGAGGTTTAAGACCTCGCACACAAGAAATAGAGCGGAAGCAAATAAAACTCGAGGATGACCCATCAATTCGCCACAGGCAATTGACTGGGGAAGCGCGACCTAGTCCTCTGGGAAGAATCCATCACAGCCACAAGCGAAGCAGTAGTCGTAGTCACCTTCTTGAGCTTCAACTTCCTCTGAGATGTTATTTTTAAGTGTAGCATGTGAGTACATAAAGTACTCCGCAAGTCTTGGGAAAAATGCATAGATGCAAGGCTTAACAAAGAAGGCCATATGGTTCTTTTGCACAAAGCAATATTTGAAATCTCAATTACTACTAATTATTTTCGAAGGCTTTAATTTAATGAAGTAAATGTTTTAACAGAATTAACTTTCTAGTGAAGGTTCCAACTACCAACACTAGCTAACCAATTACCATTGGTCAAGTTTTAAACTGCGGGTTCCATCCACCCTCTCTGGCTCCATCCGCCAGGATTCCCTTCCGAGAGTTCCCTCCACCCTCGGAATACAAAACTTTTGATTTTAAATCCAAAACCAGAAATCTACCATGTGAATGCATTCCTTGCCCGCCCTTGACCGTGGGCACGGCTATTCGAATAGTTTTACACTCTGCAGAGGTTGTACAACTTTACCCACAAGAGATAAATTATCTTAATAGTCAACATGCTTCCTTTGGCATGAGACCCAGATAAAATATCACAAAGCCTTTCACCTACTCCAGTATAGCTAGAGACCACCCGCTGAGGTTTCACCGCAGAAGGGTTAAATCCGCCCAATCTGAAGCCCCCTCTTGCGCCATATGAGTACAGTAAACCCTGTCCCTCACTATGAGTAACCAGTACACCCTGGCACTCAATACACCACTGGTGATATCTAAACTACACCTTTATAGGTTAGTTAGCTAGGTCGTACCCATATAGACTTGTGGTTGTACGGTTAATGCTCAGTTTGGACAAACACAAGCGTCGGTCCTTAATTGACTAGGGTGGAACATACACTTAACAAGTTCTCGTGCTTACTGCACCAACCCAAACAACCATCCACCCTAATCTAAACCAACTTTCACATTTTTATTTTATTTTTACAATCACAGTGACAACTCCAATTGCCACTTCACTTTCAAACACAAGGATTTAATAATAAACCATAATTTCCCATTTTCAGGATTTTTCAAAGGATATTAGATAGCATGACTAAGCATTATACTACCATTCTAATATTCACAAAGATTAATATTAATCTCATTATTGAGACAAAGGAAGTTCTAGGGTGACAAGGTACATGGCAATCAATGTCAAATGAGGGCATAACAAAGTTGGAATAACTAATTCCTAAAGACTTGAACTAGTGACTTTATGTAAATAGCAATGCACATAATTTAAAATATTTTAAAAACATTTCAAAAGCATAGGCTCAAAATGATCAAAGGAGACTTGCCTTCTTGCAGGGTTTCTGGGTCTTCTTGCTGCTGTGGAGAGGGTCCGTTGACAACGTTGGAATCTACGCGAGAAAAGACGAGGCAACAAAGCAAATAAATACAAACGAAAATTCAAATAAGATCCAAAAATTCAACAGAGGCCATAGTTGGATAGATTATGATTTTAGATGAATTTAGAAATTTGAATGGCTGGAATTGGAGTTAAAATGAGAAAGTTATGCTCATTTGAAAATCTCAGATTTGAATAAATCTAGAAATTCCCAAATTTCTGACAGGTGGGGCCCACTGGAATATCAAATTTTAATCTTTTATTTTAATTCTGAGAGCCTGACAGGTGGGACCCACTGACCAGTAACCACTGGCGGTCACTGACATGTGGGACCCACTGGGATCTGGACCCACTTGTCAGATGCTGACACAGGCGGGTGGGGCCCAGACGACAGTGGCCCGCACAGTCGGCTGCCGCTGACGGGTGGGACCCACTTGTCAGCGCGGAATAATAACGAAAAACTCAACCTAGCGCGCGGAGCCGAGGGCTCGAACGCGCACCGGGGAGTCGAGGGAGTGCGCTGCTAACCAGAGGGGAGGGGGAGGCTTTGCCTACCCATATAGGGCAATCAAGCCTTTTGAGTTACCTGCCGGAGGGGAGGCCGGGGAAGGTGGCCGGAGGCAGGGTCGTCGGCGGCGAGGGAGTGGCGGAGGGGTTCGGGTGACGCGTGAAATGCAAACCCGGAGTGGAGACGAATCCAACGGAGGGGTTGGCAGGGCTCGGGGACGGGCGGAGGTGGCCGGCGACGAGAGGGAGGCGGAGCCGGCTCGGGTCCTTCGGTGCGACGGCGCTCCGGCGGCGGGGAGGGGCGGCTGAGGCGTCGGGGAGGACCGCACGGCCACGGGGGTGCTCGAGGTAGCGGCGGCGAGCTTCGGGGAAGACCGAGGCGACGGCGATTACTCACCGGAGCACTTACCGGACGCGCACGGGGAGCTTCTGGTGCGACGGCGCTCGGGGCTCAAAGGGAGAAGTGGAGGGCGCTAGGAGGTGGTGCGGGAGAAGGCGGAGCCAAGGGGGGCTTTTATAGGGGCGGAGGAGGGGACACGGGCGCGCAATCGCTCGCCGGTGTGTCGGCCGGGAAAAGGAAGGAAAGGGGAGAAACGGGAAAGAGGGGGCGCCGATGGAAGGGGAGCTCGGAAGATCAGGGATTCGGTCGCGGCGGCGTCCGGGGCTTCCAAAAACGGAGAGAAGACAGAGGGAAAGGGCCGGATTCGGCTCGGGTACGGTCGGCCGGCGAGAAAGGAAAGAGGGGAGGGAAAGAAAGGAAAGGGGCGGCTCCGCGGGGACGACGAATCCGACAGGCGGGCCCCGCGTGCAGTGAGAGAGAGAAGGGAGCGGGCGGGCGGCGCGGATGGCTGCCACGCGACCCAGAGGCGGATCGGGCGTCCGAGAGCGGGCGAAGCGGGGACGGCCGAGATGAGGCGGGATGTACACGCGTCGCCCAAAGAGGAGGGGATGGCGGGATGCGAACGCGGGTGGCTGACAGCCGGGGCCCAGGGGCAGAGAGAGAATGAGGGGGAAGACGCGGGAGGCTGACAGGCCGGGCCCGCTTGGCGGAGGGAGAAGGGGAAAAAGCGGGCCGGATCGGCCGAGCGGCGACGTGGGCGGATCTGGGCCGTCCACGCGTCGGCTGGAGGAAAAGGGAGAGATTTTTAATGATTTTTAATTTCAGAAAATGCTAGAAATTTATTTAGGCCTCAGAAAAAAATGAAAATACCTCCAAAAATTCCAGAACAATTCACAGAAGCTCCTGGACATATTTTGGACTAAATAAAATTATTTCCAACTACTGTTGATATTTAATTTTCATATTTTGAATTACTTTTTAAGCTCTAAAAATAGTTTTTAAATTCCACAAAAATCCAGAAAGGCAAATAAAAACCCAGTAAAATCCAATTACCTTAAAATAATTAATTTGAATTTAAATTTTTCAAAAAGCCAAATTTTGGGATGTGACAAACCTACCCCCCTTAGAATGAATCTCGACCCCGAGATTCGGATGGACTGGGAAAAAGGTCGGGGAACTCTTCTTTTAGATCCTCTTCGCGCTCCCAAGTTGCTTCCGATTCTGAATGGTTGCTCCACTGCACTTTACAGAGCTTGATAACCTTGCTGCGCGTACGGCGCTCTGCTTCCTCCAATACCTTGACTGGATACTCTGGATAGGTGAGGTCCTCCTTCACGTTTATTTCATCTAGAGGCATCTGCTCTTCTGGAACTCTGAGACACTTTCTTAGCTGAGACACATGGAAGACGTCATGCACCTTTGACAGCTGAGGTGGAAGCTCCAACTGGTAAGCCACTTCTCCTCGTTTCGCCACAACAGGAAAAGGTCCAATGAATCTGGGAGCTAGCTTTCCACTGACTCCAAAACGTCTCATTCCTTTGAGAGGTGACACCTTCAAATAAACATGATCCCCAGGTACGAATTCTAAGCTTCTACGTCGATTGTCTGCATAACTTTTCTGTCTGGTTTGTGCTGTTTTTAATCTGTCCTGGATTAGACGAACTTGTTCTTCTGCTTGCTTCAGCACATCTGGTCCAAACACTTGTCCTTCTCCTGTTTCCTTCCAATACAATGGAGTCCTACACTTTCTGCCGTATAGGGCTTCGAAGGGAGACATTTGCAAACTGGATTGATAACTATTGTTGTAGGAGAACTCTGCATAGGGCAAACTCTGATCCCAATTACTCTTGTTTGCCAGTACACAAGCTCTCAACATGTCTTCCAGGATTTGATTTACTCTTTCTGTTTGACCATCTGTCTGTGGATGATAAGCTGTACTGAAGTTTAAGTTTGTGCCCAAAAGTTCATGTAGCTTTTGCCAAAATCTCGAAGTGAACTGGGTTCCTCGATCTGACACAATCTTCTTTGGGATCCCATGCAAGCACACAATTCTTGACATGTACAACTCTGCAAGTCTATCCCCGGAGTATGTGGTCTTTACTGGAATGAAATGGGCGACTTTTGTCAAACGATCCACTATAAGCGTAATTTAACTTGTTAATTACCAATGCAAGGATGTCCTCTAACCACTTCTATTCCTTGTCCTGCTACGCACCCCTCCCCTTCTCCTGTCGTCTGCAACACAACTCTGCAGGAAAAAAAAGGTTGGGACGATGAGAAGCAGCACCAGCCCTGGCCCCTCTCTCCTACAATTACTTGGAGGAAGTCCCCACACAGCTGCATTAGAACGACATGCCCTAGCATTGGTGAGGACGCTGGCTCCTGAGTGACGAAGGCGACGGCGGCGGCTAGCTGGCGTCGTATGGGTGTTGGCGGGTACCGGCCGTCGCTACGCAGACGCCATCCGGCCAGCTAGCCAGGGACGGCTTGGGTCTCTGCCTCTCTGGGAACTGTGGCGACGGAGGAGGAGTAGAGGGATCGTGGGGGAAACTATTGGGCGACGGAGAACTATTGGGTGAACGTGGGCGTGGAGTCGTGGGGGAAAAACCAGAGGGATCGACTCGGAGCCGAGCGCAACGAAAAAAAGGCGCTCCGACGATCGTGAGGATCGCGAGCGCGCGAAGATGACTTGCCTTGGATAAGAGATAAGAGATATTTTATCCAATCTGCAAAACAACCTTTATTAAGGAATTAAGGAAAATTAAGGAATGCAAATTTATTCGAGCACTAGTTAACGCGAAGAGATAGAATGTACAACACACATATTGTGCGGTGTGCATATTGCCAGACAAGCAGGGCCTAACCAGCTTGTCCTTTTAGTGTAGCTTGACGATGTCTTGGCTAATTGGTTTAGTTCATTCAGTTCACATTTCTTTGGATATTTGAGTTTTGACTAGAGGAACAAGAATCTCTCAACCTAAGTGTTGTTCTCAGTATTCAGATGCTGAAATTTGGTGTTCTCATTTTCTAAGTTGAAGTTTCAGATAAAGTCCACCTTTGGCATTGGAGCTAGTTCCGATTCATGATTGAACTCCTTTTTGCAAGATATCCCTAATGCTTTGTTGTTTATCTGGTCAAAAATTATAGCATTGACTTCTATATATGTCCCATACGATTATCCCAACTATTAGTTTGCGTCATAAGTTTGTGCAGAGCAGAACAAAATGTAATTAAGACATTTATCTTGTATATTTATGTCCATGTTCCTTAATTCTTGTGCCTTCATTCTCTATTTTTGTTATATTATGATAGTTGAAGGAAGAAATATGATTTTATGTTTAATCAGGTATATGGATCGGAAACATCTTGTAGATGTTACTGAGATATTCCGACAACTAAACATGGAGAAGAAGTACCGGATGATCAAGCTTGCCTTTTACTTCTGCTTATTTATTATAACTATCTACAGGTTTGACTTTAGATTAAATTCATTCGTTAATCTTTTGTATCATTGCAATATGTGTGCTCTGCAAATACACTCATTTTTTAGTCCTAAATATGGTTCTAACCTAGCTTCTCAGTTAGTTCAAAATGTCCTAGCACAAATGCAGTCCTTGCAAATTGTGTCATCCCAATATTTGGCCCTTCCATGTTAAAGTACAGAAAGTTCTTTCTTTTGAATAAGTTTATGTAAGTTTGGGTATGCGATTGCCATCTGCCTATTTGGTTGACAATGATGCAGCACTACACATGTTCGGATCACAATTGCAAATCACCGACTTCTTGCACGTGTATCCTTGTAATGTTGTTGTATTTAATTCAGCTCTGCTTTGTGTGTGACTGGCATAGAATGTAGTGCTTTCGACCAAAATTCGTTTGTAGTGGGACCTCGCTATCAAGATTAGCTGAAAATGATCTTGATTCTTCTGCATACAATTTCTTTTAACCAGATTTTGTTTGTTCATGGCAAAGCTACTAGCAGGCATGTGCTGACAAGCATTCCATGCTATTTGAGGATGTCTTAAACTACGATGAACTTTAGAAGGCCTGGATTGTAAATTCAGGCTGGTCTTGGTGGTTACAACTGCAGCCACAATAGCATTTGATTTGAGCATGACATCACTTATCCCGCGTTCCTGCCCTATCGCCCTATCTTTAAAGGCAGGCGCATGAGGCAAACCCGCAGACTACAAACCACAACATGAAAAGTCTATTTTGGTCCCTAAAGTTTCTCCAAAGGGTAATTTTAGTCCCTCACCTTTCAACGTGGTCAGGTATAAAGTTTAATTTTGGACCGAGCCAGGACATTCACTTACATATCGTGCCACGTTAACATGTTTACTCATCAACACGTTGCTCTTGCTTTTTTTTAAAAAAAAATGAGTACAATAAGGAAGCACTCACGCACGGACACGACACTATACACATCCATGTGGTGCGTTCAATGGATACGCTTGAGACGAGACAGAAACCCTAGAGTCTTACAAAGTGTGGGCATACGCTTTGACCACTGAAAGTAACCACGTATACATGTACTACGAGCACACTATGCATATAAACAGTATCTAGATAGCGTTATTTGTAGGGACTCGGGCTCTCAGCTTCTTCTGCGTCATGTCGCAAGACTGGGCCCGCATCCCATCAATTCCGCATCTCAATCGCGCCCCTGACTTCTCTCTTGCGTCATGCCGCAAGACTGGTCTCGCCACCGCTGTGTCTCCGTCGTCGAGGAAGCCATAGGAACGTGCGCGTGGATGTGAGGAACCCCTATAGCCGATCGTTCCGATCCATCCTGCTCTCTTGTGCCAGCTCTGCTCCGTTCCAGCTCTGCCGCCGCCGCTATTCTTTCTATTTTCAATTGCTCACGTGCAGTGTGACCTATTGTTTATCTAGAAGAAGCACCAAAATACGTATCCGTTTGATTGTTTCATAGTGTTTCTTTGCACGCTGCAGACTGCAATCCATAGGTATTGCCGGCCCCTGTGAGGACCACGATGTGATTGCCTAACAACCAAGATGACACCAACTGCGACATACTTGCAGACCATGAATTGGAAGGTCACATATATATGTTTCTTTGTAACACTTTAGTTGTAACATTGTTTTGTGTTACTATAGGGTATATATTTGGCACACATTTTACATGTTCCATTTATGTGTTACAACATAGTACAATCTTTGTAACATTTTACTTGTAACATTAATTTTGTGTTACTATAATTGTTCTCAGTAACACATTTTTATAAAACAAGTGCTTTGTGTTACAACCATTGTCTGTAACACATTGTTTTATGTTACTATGGAATTTCTTTGTAACACATTGACGAATGTGATACAGGAATGTATTACAGTATCCATGTTTTGTAGTAGTGGCACTGCCTTCTTGCCCTCGGGCATCATATTTTGCAGTCATGGGAAAAGCTTGCTTTTAAAAATTTGCGTGGTTCTGTATCACCCCCGCTTCCAGGGTATACTCTCCAAAAAATTTGAATGGGTTTAGAATATCTTATCTCTACGATTTAATAATCATCTCATGCTATTCCCTCTCACCTTTTCTGGAAAATCCTATCAGGCCCAATGGATAGAAGCAAGACCACTGCCACAGTCAGAAGTAAGAGAGCAAGAATAATAATTGATGCTCGCAATAACCCCAATCATATGTACAATCCATCACATGACCTCACCCTATGAGGAAAGTCAAAGAGAAGCCATCATCATGAAGATAATAGTAGCCCTGTACTAAGTAAAACACAAAAGAATGACACTTGTTCCTATGGCAAAAACACTAGACACCTCTCTAGTAAATGCCCTCAGAAGAAGCAAGGCAAGTGTTTCAGATGTGGCGACCCAGGACATTATATGAAGAATTACCCCATCAAGAGGAAATAAAAACAAAGAATGGATGCCGTCACCATCAACTTCAACTCCGACGAAGAAAACCCTATCAACTCCGAAGAGGAACAAGCTGCTACTACAAAAGTGCTGCCACTAGACTAGGAAGCTTCATTAAATAACATATGCTTCAAATGTGATAAAGCAGGACATGTCGCACAACTATGCCCTCCATTACGACAAGTTGGACAAGGAGCATGTTTCACATGTGGGCAAATCGGACATTACTGCTACAATTGCCCAGTTCCCTACTGCTTATACTGCAAGAAATATCATTACCCAGACGACTGCCTCACTAACCTAATAGCTTGTAGGCGTTGTGGAGAAAAGGGACATGAGAAAAGTCAATGTACTGCTAATTGCCCCAACTGTGAAGAAGAACACCCACTAGAAGAATGTCCAATGAGGAAGATCACCTGTTTTCTTTGCGAAGGACAGGACCACTGCCCCAAGGATTGCTCCATGAGCCTGCTGCTGACTAAAGCAGCTGAGATACAACGGATGAGTCTCCAAGTCGCCATAAGACTCGTCATGCCCGAAGTTAGGAAAGATAACTAATGTCAGTTGCCATTTATTTTAAGGGGGGTAGCAAGAGTAGACAAGAATGTCGGAGAGCTATTATGATGTATAACTACTTTTGGAAGTACTGATATGATGTATGACCACCTTGGAGGTGCAATAATATCTATTATACCTAATCGAACTAGATCGAGAAAATTTGCAAGGACATCATGACAAGCAAACCCATCGCTAACCAAATTTAACCTCACATCCTTCTTTCTACTCTACCGGAATCTTCTTAAATCTCCTTGGAGGTGCTTCTTAAATTTTGGTTGAGGATCCAACAATTGAAGAAGGTTTCAAAAAAATAAAACTAGTATTAATAATGCCATAAAAGGAAATATGCAAGTAATGGAACCTCAAAATTCTAAATTCAAATCTGAAAAGATGGTCCATAAAAGGGAGGGAGAAACTTGAATTAAAATATAGGAATTTCATTTTGGAAATAGTATTATAAAAGGGCAACAAAAATAAATAAATAAAACATATACAAATATATATGTAAAAGGCTAGCATGATGAGCAAAAACATAAAAATGTATATATACAAAGATAGACATAAAGAAATATATATGTATATATACCTATATATGTATATATGCATACAATGAATAAGCAATAAAAAAGAGAGAGAGGAAGTCAGGCTGGCCGAAGGCCCGGCCCAACTTCCCCACTTCCCTCCCCAACCGTCGGCCCAACCCCGCACCCTGCTCCTCTCCCATCTCGGCCGAAGCAGCCCAGCCCGCTCCAGCGCATTCTGCCACCGTCACGCGGGCCCCGCCCCCTCCCCGTTTCCCTTCTCCCTTGCCAGCGGGCCCGCCCTCGCCTGCACTCCCTCCTTCATTTCCCCGTGCGCCCGGACCCCCCCTCCTCCACTCTGCTTTGGCCAAAGCCGCGCGACATGGCCGCGTGAGCCAAGCTGAGCAGCGGCGTGGAAAATCACGGTCGAATCGCCCCCGAATCCCGCTGCCCTCTCCGCCGCCTGCCATCGCCGCCCGACAGTGCCGCCTGCACCCGCCGCTCGCGACATGACCGATCGAGCAAGCCCCCCGAGGACAGCCCCTCCCACTCGCCTATAAGAGCAACCGAGACCTCCTCCGAGCTCCCCACACCTCAGACCACCTCCACCTCTGTGCAATCGGGTTTTCAAGCTTCCTCACCGCCGGCCTCGCTTTTCTTCCCCACTGCCGGCCTTCCCGCCAAATCCCACCGCCAAACTCCAATTCCATCTTCCCACACCATCTCTGGAGCCCCGCGGTCCTAACCCCGGCCTCCCCCGCACTTTACGTGGGCTGTACCTCGCCGACATCGAAGTCCCTCCTGAGTCGTCGCTGCCGCACGCCGCCGACCCTTCTCCGGCACTCCCCGACCGCCGCTGACCTCACCGTCGGCTTCCTCGTGATTCCGACAACGCGTTTTGGCCGCCACCTGCACCCCTCCGACCACCCCTCGTCGGCGACCTCACCGCCTGTACCCGGCTGCAGCGACGGCTTAACTAATTTATGCGCTCTACATAGTCAAGTAACAACTCGGGTTCGACTGGCTAGCAATGCTCTCTTCCCACCAACTCCCTCGGCCGCACGCGTTCGAGCCCCGGCTCCGCAGCGCCGAGGTCGAGTTTTCTTTGATTTTTCGGTTTGTCCGAGTGGGCCCCACTTGTCAGTGGCTGTTAGCCCGAGCGGCCCACTGACAGCAGGGTCCCACCTGTCATAGACAGTCCCGCTAGAAATAAGAAATAAAAGGTTTAAAGCCCATGGGCCCCACCTGTCAGTCTCTGTCTTCCACCCTTTTCTTTTTCTTTCGAGTTTAAATAAACTGAAAACTTCAAATATTCATAACTAATTCATTTTAGCACCAAATCGAATGAAACAAATTTCTAAATTCATCTAAAGTCAAGATCTATCTAATGGAACTGAAAACAATATTTTTGAAGCTCATTGAATTTTTTAGTTAACCCGTTTCAGTTAATAAAAAAATCAACTAGGATGGAAATGAGGCTATTTTATAACTATAATTGGATTAGCTTAGGTATGCATAATTAGTATGGTTGAGCCATCACCTAAGAGGCTAATTATTAATTCACAGCAATAGTGAAGAAATATGACTATGGTTAGATACTCAAACTTAATAAAGATTACACTTAATCATAATGAATGCCCTAGTATTTAGCATACCGACGTTAAACAAATCTCCATAGTAGATTTAATTAAGTAACTATATTAATATATGAACCCGTATGACAAGCCTTGATAAATAAATTTGAACTAAAAATAATGCTAAGCTTAATAATAACAAAGGTGTGGACAGAATGATAATGGTGCTAGTGATTAAATCTTAACACAAGATTTAATACATAATAATATTGAGCATAATTGTATATATAGCAAGCTGGGACCCGTATAAATAGACCCTAATTCAAATTTAACTTAGCCTAGTGCTAACTGAAGGTACATAAAACGTCATACCACAAAATGCTATATGCCCAGACTATAGTAGCTCGGTACACATCGCTTATATATCGCATATGCCTGGAATATTAACACTTGACAAAATGATACTCAACTAGACTCATACACCGATTCATAGGTCTAACCTAACTCATGGAACTTCCTTGATAAATATAAAAAGGATAAAAGAAATTGTTAATAAAAAGATCAAGTCATCGTACCCTCCGCAGACCTTGCCTCAAATCACCCGAATCACCCATTAACTCATAATAAAACTAAATTGAGTTTATTCGGATTTATTTGGATCTTTTGAGTTATTTGCTTTTATTTGGATTCAGTCGTTTATCGCGTAATTAGAAACTGGAGTCTTGAAGAATCTACGGATCAAGCATGGTCAGAGCAAACTGAAGATAAAGAATAGAAGCTCAAGAGAAAGCATCGTGTGAGCTCAAGACCGTGGTAAACCGTGCTAGGAGAGTCAATACTTTGATCATATCGATCCTACATAATCAGGATCTGTTCATACAGATAAAGAGGTCAGTAAATATTGCTCAAAATTTAATCTTACTATGAGTACATTTGTTACTTATTATTCTCGTAGTCCCTAGTTGGATCTGAGACTCTTGAGTACATCTACATGGGATGTGCTCATCGCTTCAGGGGACTGATGCGACGGGTGATGAAGTCTTTCACCACATGCCAGCCAGTGAGCCCCTCATTCCTCAGCTCTTTGATGACTGAGATGTAGGGGCTATCCAAGTAAGGTCCTTGGGGACTGAATTCTATAAAGTTGTCTTCACAGCTTTCCTCATGAAAGAAAGGTTGTCTTCACTGGTCGTCTCCTAGTAGAACCATTTCTTCTTATAGCTCGACCACGAAGACGGAGTGAACATCTGGATATACAACTTTGTTTTGCCATCATGGAGCTTTGGACTGTAGCTCCCAGCGATTTCGGTTTGCCAACTCATTTTGTAGTAATACCGAAAGAGCTCGAGGTCTGGTGAAATACGCAGATACACCTCACACAAATATACGAATACACTAAGCATGGTAATCAAATTGGGAATTAAGTTCACCAATTCGACCCCAATGTATTCGAGTATGACGGTGGGGAAGAGATGAGCAGGGAGAACGAAGGCCGCACTCATAGTACGCCTGGAACACCGAAATTTCTCTAATCTGTCCCGATGGCCAGTGTTGTCTGGCAGCTTCGATCCACTTGATGAATCTCCACAAAGGAATCTTCTTATCACTCCAATGCCTTCAATTTTGCATCATCCATCTCCGATACTGACCAATTTGACGAAGACTTAGTCATTTTTTTTCTCGAGTGGATGGTTGGGATTTGGAAGAGATTGAGGATGACCTATTTGGTAGTGGAAAGCTCGAAGCGGATCGAAGAAGAGGAAAGTAATATGACTAAAAGTTACCTCGCGGTAAGCTTTTATAATAGTGCAAATCGATTACTTATCTCAGGAACTGAACGGTTATCTCGGGAATCACTTGACGATAGAAATCAATTGGAATTCTTTTGTTTGAAGTTCGTCTGTCTTCACAACTCAAGCAAAATTACCTTATTGGCCAAGCTCACTTCTGGTCGATGAAAATCGAAAAGGCTTTACTTTTGACCATCTCCCGTCTATGACATTACTTTCTCAAGTAAGTTACTTTCACTTGAAGTTAGGGGCTAAATGATGAGGATATAATAATCTTCTAATTATTACATCATTATATTCTCTGTGTATATCTCTTATCGATAAGAGAGTGATTTCACAGGGTAGTTGTAAGTCTTTCTGAGACCACTCCTTAGTCATAAGTCTTTCTATGACCACTTAGTCGTAAACTCTTCTACGATCACTCCTTAGTCATAAGCATTTCTACGACTACTTAGTCGTAAGCACTTCTTTGATTACTCCTTAGTCGTAAGTCTTTCTACAACCATATAGTTATGACCCCTTTTACAGCCATATAAGTCATGAGTTCTCCTGCGACCACCTTGTGGTCGCAAACCCTCCTGTGACCGATCCATCTCCAACTAGCTTGACTACGACGACTTACTACATCGTGGGTCAGTCTGACAAACCAGTTAGAATGTGTATTTAATTATAATAACTGCACTTGATCTCTCTTTGACAACAATCGCCGCACGACGAATGGGGCACCACGTCTCTCTAACAATAACTGCCGCCAGACGGTTTTCTCCCGAAGCGTTAAGACGTCTTTTGGCGTAGGACAACAGTTGTCGCTTCGTCAACTATATAAAGTCTAACGCCAGAGGAAAAGAAGGGGGAACTACATCAGATCAAGAGATAGTGTTAGGCATTTACATGTTACTGTTAGTTGTAATCAATTCTCTTAGTAATAGCCACACAGGAAGTAGGGTTATTATTCTCCCAAGAGAAGGTCCGAACCTGTATAAAAATTCCTTTGTCTTCTCTCTGCATGACTATAGTCTAGTCTTCTAATAAATCATACATAAGATCGGTATAAAACACCGACAAGGCTGAAATTACACTATAGCGGCTGTTAACTTTTTTGAGTCATTCAATTAAAAGAAAATTTTAAAAAATAAAAAAGAAAACGTTATATTATCACGTACAATAGAAAGGAATAAAGAGAAAATTGACAAAGTCAAAAAGGCAAAAACAAAGCCGAAATTACAAGTCGGCGTGTTCCAAGTTGTGTATGGCTTAAATAACAAAAACTAAAAACTAAAGTCGTTTGAAGTTGGGCCATAGCACGGCTATAGAGTGGCAAATTTAAACCCTCGGAAAAAAGGCAAATGCAAACATTTTAGGTATGTAGCCGATTTTGACTAAAATCGGCAAATGCAAACATTTTAGGTATGTAGCCGATTTTGACTAAAATCTGACGTGCGCGGCACGTTTCGACCAGCCATGCTGCCAATTATGGTTCATAATTTTGCCAAAATTTTGGTGAAATTTTGGACAATTCGTCCATTTTGCTGCCCCCTAAAGAACAGCAGTTCGACCAAAATTTGGCTGAATTTATCTCCATTTAAGTTTTGTCTGAATTTTGTCTAATTTTGATTTAATTTCATTAAAAAAATTGAATTTTTTATCTGAATTTTTGAACGAAATAACCTTTCGCTGACCTCGGAAAGTATTTTCAATCCGAAACTTCTAAACTGCTGCCAATACTGTTCCGGGAAGACGTATAAGATAGCGACGACGACAAAAAAAATGCCATGCTGCCAAACGCGTTGAAGACTCCAAACGTAGCCTCATTTACCTTAGCTAGTACCACTCCATATATACCACTCGCTAGAGACCGCTCGGGATTCTCTGACTTTACGAAGTAAAGTCACAGCGTGACTTTACTTCGTAAAGTCCGTCCATCCTGCGATTAAGGGCTCAGATCATTCCAATATTTTTTGATTTTTTACTTCTAATTTTTAGTTTTTTTATTTTTCATCTTTTTCTAGCTTTTTCTTTTTTCTTATATTTCTTTATATTATCTGTGTTAAAATAACTTATTTTTTTATTAAAAAAATAGGTTATTTTAACACATATAATATAAAGAAATATAAGAAAAAAGAAAAAGCTAGAAAAAGATGAAAAATAAAAAAGCTAAAAATTAGAAGTACAAAAATCAAAAAATACTGAATTGATCTGAGCCCTTGATCGCTAAATGGATGGACTTTACGAAGTAAAGTCACGCTGTGACTTTACTTCGTAAAGTCAGAGAAGCTGCGCCGGCTAGAGACACACCTACGGACGCTACACAACCCACCAGTAAACGATGGAGTTAATTGTACTGCCGTTGCTCGGCTTCCTCGCCTTCCTGCTCTGGTTCCTCGTCAAGAGCTACTCCTCGTGGCCGCCGGAGAAGCCGCCTTTGCGGCTGCCTCCCGGGCCATGGCAGCTGCTGCTATGCGGCAGCCTCCACCACGTCCTGCTGTCGCGCTCCAGGGGCCTGCCACACCGGGCCCTGCGCGAGCTCGCCGGCAGGTACGGCCCGCTCATGCTCCTCCGCTTTGGCGCGGTGCCCACGCTGGTCGTGTCCTCCGTCGAGGCTGCCAGGGAGGTCCTCAAGACGCACGACGCCGCCTTCGCCAGCCGCCACCTGACGCCCACGCTGGCCGTGTTCAGCAGCGGCGGCCGCGACATCCTCTTCTCCCCCTACGGCGACCTGTGGCACCAGCTCCGCCGGCTCTGCGTGCTCGAGCTCTTCAGCGCGCGACGCGTCCAGTCCTTCCGACACATTCGCGAGGACGAGGCGGCCCGCCTCCTCCGCTCCGTCGCCGACCAGTGCGCCCTCGGCGGCGCCGTGGTCGGCATCGGCGAGAGGATCTCCCGCATGGTGAACGACTCCATGGTGCGCTCGGCCGTCGGCGGCCGGTGCGCGCGGCGCGACGAGTTCCTGCACGTGCTCGACAAGTCGTTGAAGCTGACCGGCGGGTTCAACCTGGTCGACCTGTACCCGTCGTCGCGGCTGGCGCGCCGGCTCAGCGGCGCGCTGCGGGAGACCGAGATCTGCAAACGGAACGCGCGCGACATCATGGACGACGTCATCCGTGAGCACGCCGTAGGAACCGACGACGGAGACGGCGAGGAGGACCTGCTCGGCGTGCTGCTGAGACTGCAGAGGGACGAGGGCGAGCAGAGCCCCCTCACCACCGAGATCATCACCACCGTCATCATGGTAACCCCAACATCGCATTAATGAGTTAAAAAGGAGGCTTTTTAGTAAATATATTTGCCATTGCTACCTCCAGTCATGCAAATCTAGTTATAGCATCAATCTCAATGGATAAATCTAAACACTTTTCTGCATATTACGTGATAGAATTGATCTTGTTTTTTCGTAGGGTTGGTTTATTTTTTGAGAGTTTGTTTCGTAGTTAGGAAGCATTTGTTATAGAAACTAGAGTTGGTTTGTTATCTTTCACTATACCACAGCCAATCTGTAGCGACTCCAAATCGGTCGCTATAAGCCGTTATAGCGACCGATGATCGGTCGCTATAAATTTATAGTGACCGATGTATAAGTCGCTGTAAGTGGCGTCGCTATAAGTCTATAGCGACTGACAGGATTTATAGCGACCGATAGTTGGATGCTTGTATTTATACCGACCGATCATCTGTTACATGTTTTAGCGACCGATGGTTTGATGATATCAAACTTTTTAGCAACCAATAATCAGTAGCTATGAACTGGCACAATTATATATAATATTAATTTCATATTAACCAGATTTCAAACCTAATAAACATCCATAACATGTCACATTATTCATCAACCACATACATATATAATCCATAGCTGCCCACAACACTAACCACATTATATTAGATAAAGGTATCTCTCAAGTCTTCATTGAAGCCAACATTTAGCAATACATCAATTAGTTCTATCATCTTATCCATGACAGGTCATCATTACAAAAGGAAAAGCACACATACAACCTAGCTAGGTCAAATGGCAGGCACAAGTCATATGTTTGCTTGCACAATCTAACTAGATTCACTACAAAATGCCTCATCTCCATCTTATCAAAAGCAAAATGTCATATGTTGGCTTCCTGGTGACATTATCCAGCATCATGTACACCTCCAAGGCCTCCCTCCACCTGAACACAACAACACAGTACACACATGAAGTTAATGATGAGACCTACATAGGTAAAAAAATACAAATAAAGATGACCTTGCAGTTTATATTCATATTCAAAGATGACTAGCTTGCATGCACAGATCAGAAAAACTCTAACAAAGTGTTTTTCATTACCCCAGCCAACCAAACAAAGTGTTTTTCATTACACTGTAGCCAACCAAACAAAGAGTTCAGTCTGAAGTCTGAACATGTGGAGCTGAGGTAGACAACAGGTTTGATAGGAACAGGAGATGATAAATTCAGATCAACGTAAAGTGCAGTGCAAGTTAATACAAAGCATAAGTAACCTGCATGAAGGTGCATAGTTTAGCAGGCACTGAAATGATGAAGACTGGAGAGTCAAAGATATCACTGTCATTTGGTTCTTTTTAACTGCATACAAGTTGTGAAGTATCCCTACTTTGGGATTGGCAATATAAGACAGGCAACTAGTCTGAAAATTTAAAGCTTACGCCAAATGTGCTGAGATTGCATACAATTTGTCAGAATCTAAAAAAGATCTACGCAACCTCCTGCAAATCATACATAAGAAAGCATTGTTTATATACAATTTGTAAGAATCTAAATTAGATCTATGTAACCTCCTGCAAATCATAAAAAAGAAAGCATCGTTTATTTGTCAACTACTTGCACCAAAGAATTAGTTAAAACACAAGCAAATAACATATTTTGTACTGATATCTAGAAGAGGACACTCGAAATAAAACAGGTCAATTGCTAGCATGTCACAGTGGCTTATTTATCATATCACAAGGAAAAGAGTACTGAAGGTCAACAACCTCCAAGTGGAATTATAAAAGGAAGAGGTGGAGCCACTGAAAGCTGCGAAAATATTTATCAAATTTTTAGTGCAAGCTCAAATGATTATTATCACCATCAGAATTTGTATAGTTACATGCAATTTCCCTACTAGTCACCAATCAACAGTTTGCATGCAAGCTTGAAAAAGATAAAAACAGAACACTGACCAACCTCAACAGAAAAAGGTAGAAATCACATATAGACTGCCCACCTGAGTTCTAGCTCTTCTCTCCCCTTGCTACAAGTCAGTGTAAAAACAACAGAGTATAGGCTCTAATCAGCATCATGATTTGCTAACCTTGCCTCGTTCCAAAATGGGTTTACACACTTTCTACAAGGGCATAATATCTTGCTGCCTACTGCAGAATTACTAAAAGCAAAAGCTAAGAAACCATTCACTCCTTGCAAATATGTCTTGGTATGCCTATGTGAAAGTTTTAGGTTAAATACCATTTGACATGTATATATAACTTTCAATATTTGTAAAGTAATTGGTTTTTACCTAGCATTATCATCAATCCATGTTTTATCCATGTTCAACCTTCACGCAAGACATCAACCAGATTTCAATATGAAATAAAAAACATATCATAAGCACTGATATAGTCGCATACTTCCACAACATGAAAAAAAAGAGAGCAACAGCTGGGGAAACAGAAACCTACCGATACAAACAAGTAGAGCTGCTGCCAAGAGCACGTTCAAATGCCTTCCCAAGGTGTCCAACTACACGTGGAGCAGCTGCAATTACAATATGGTGAGGTCAGACTTGGCTATTCCTTGGAACAATAGTAAGTACAGATAAGAATGCAAAAGTTGGTCCAATGATAAATGATGCAGCTCTGTTCATGCAGATGAGAACCCAAAAAAAGGGTAAAGAAATGGAGTGCTCCTAATTGAACCAGTAGTATTGGTTCTGAAAAAAAGAAGAAGGATCGATTAATTAGACAGAGCTACTCTACTTCAGTTTGCCCTACACTTTTCATTCACTGACCAGTATTTTTCATTCTCGCTGTTATTTGTAACTCAGTGTCTCACCAGTCAACAACCCCAATGCCATTCAAAACATCACTAGAAGATTAGTAAAAACCTTATAGTCCTTTGGAAAAACACATAAACAAGAAAAGCAGTACAAATGAGGTGGAAGTGCACCCTGATCATAACTCAGTTCCAGTGATGGCAAGATACCGTATTCGTTTTGCTCAATATTGCACAATTTGTCTGCCTGGATGCGTCGCCATTCTAGTGAGCACTCCTGTTTATTTTTGCCAGCCTTTTCCCTCCACTAAACTACGTGCCTTCTCATTCTCCAGTACCCAGGCCTGCTCGGGGACGCTCAGAGGGGACGGCGGCTGCGACGACGGGCCGGGTGGGGACGACGGCTGCGGCGGCTCGGGCGAGTACGGCGATACCGGCGAGCGCGCAGCGGGGACGGCGGCCTGGACGACGGTCGCGACGGCTTGACGGCGGCCGCGACGGCGGGGACGGCAGCTGCAACGGCGGGGACGGCGAGCTCGCGGGCAGCGCTGGTGAAGAGATGAGATGCGGGCGGCAGGGACGGAGCTCGCGGGCGCCGGCGGGGACGGCAGCGGCGGCGGCAGCCCGGACGAGATGCGCGCGACTGGCGGCTGCTGGGTGTGAGATGCGGCTGCTGGGGTGGGTAAGTCTGGAGATAGGGTTTTGGGTGGCCGCGCAGCGCGCGAGTGGGCTGGGCTGAGCGCGCCAAAATGAAAATGGGCTATAGCGACCAATCGCTTGACTCTGGCATTTGTTTTTACCGACCGATTGTTTGACGTAAGCGGCTAAATATATGTAGCGACCGATGTTCCGTCGATACATGTAAAAATAGCGACCGATGATTTGTTACAAATTTATAGCGACCGATGGTTGGACGTTAATATTACGTTCTAGCGACCGTTATCTGACGCTACAGATTGGTTGTGGTATAGTGTTTTTTGGATATATATAGAGTTTAAGTTGAATATGAATAGTTATTTGCTGTGAATAAAAGGGCACCGGTATAATCAGTTTTAGGTGGGAGAAAGAAGCAGAGAAAAATAAGATAAAACGGAAGTGTCTGTGCTCCTGGGAAAAATTGATCTACTGTATTCGCGTTGCGTATCCCTCCAGCAGAAAGTGCCACGTGGAAACAACAGAGATCAAGGCGTCTGTTTTGTGTAGTTTTTCTTTATTATTTATTATTATTATTATTATAAAAGAACGAGTTAATAGTTGTACGTCTATTCTCTTCCAATCGCTCTATTTTCTTAACTTCTCACCATTCTTTACTTTTCAATCGATCAGACTTTTTTCTATAGCACAATTCTCTATGCATTTAATGAGTTCCGTTATAACGTACGGTACATAACTAGTTTCACATGACGTGGAAGTCTATTGAGAGGCTCAGTTTACTCTGCGGGTGTATCACGACAGAGGACCCCACGGATATTTGGACGCAGGGAGGCAACATCTATTTAGAAATGGTGCTGGTATAGAACTATTTTGAATTCCTACCTATAATACTAGATGTCAATTATTCCAAAACAATCTAAATATCAATTATTCATATTATTAAACTCACGACCATCCACATGGTTTAACAGTATAGAAACTACTATCGCCTCTAAGATCGGACCCATAACTATAATAAAAAATTAGAAAACAGTTAGCACTCCATCCATCTCTTTTTCACTAATTTCTTTTATTTTTCTATTTGTTGGCGTTGGCTAAATATAGATAACAGTGTGGATGCTCCAAGGCGACATCTATTTAGAAATGATGGTGGTATAGGACTATTTTGAATCTCTATTGTGATATGTTTTTGAACATACGATCCTAATTGTTGTTAAAACTAAGTTGTCGTAACCAAATTTCCTCTTATGCTATACGAATGCCAGGAGCTTTTTGCGGCCGGGAGTGAGACCTCGTCGACAACACTCGAATGGGCCATGTCAGAGCTAATGAGGAATCCACAAGTCTTAGGGAAGGCCCAGGCAGAGGTGCGAGAGACATTCAGAGGACAAGACAAGCTAAGCGAGGGAGACGTCGACAAGCTAAGCTACCTGCACCTGGTGATTAGGGAGACGCTACGCTTGCACGTGCCGGTTCCGTTCCTGCTCCCTCGACAGTGCCGAGAGCCGTGTCAGGTGATGGGCTACGACATACCCCAGGGAATGAAAGTGCTTGTGAATGCTTGGGCCATGGGGAGGGACAACAGGTACTGGGATGACCCCGAGGCGTTCAAGCCGGAGAGGTTCGAGACCAACCATGCCGACTTCAAGGGCGCCGACTTGGAGTTCATCCCCTTCGGCGCCGGCAGGAGGATGTGCCCCGGCATGGCACTTGGCCTCGCTAATATGGAGCTGGTGCTTGCGAGCCTTCTCTACCACTTCGATTGGCAAGTTCCGGGTGGCACGAGACCACAAGAGCTCGACATGTCCGAGTCGTTTGGTATCACTGTCAGGAGGAAGTCCAGGCTCGTGCTGCATGCTATACTACGTATTCCATTCACACACTAATTAACCTGCGCTGGCACTCTTTTACTTACATGTATACCTCGCGGGTCCCTTGCACGTCCGTGCCGGAATCCTCAGACCATATATACTACATATTTTCAGTACAAACTAGAAAAGGGTGAAAGAATATATTATCGTTATAAATTCACTTTGTACGGGTGGGGAAGTGTCTCTACCCCTTGTAACTACTAAGCAAAACTTTGGTGGACATGACTTTGATAGTCTTGTGTAAGAATAAACTGTCTACTGTTTTGAAGACGTATATTTAGTGGTGCACATCTAGTCGCTTTCTACAACTGTACTAAAGAGAAAAACTAAATAACAGTATACCATTCTACTAAAAAACAACGATATAACTCTTCTATTCGATCTCTCTCTTGCTGTACTCTCTCTTTTCGCCGGCCCAACCCCATCACCCTTTTCCTTTCCGCCCGAGAGGCCCAACCCCCCTCTCCCCTCTTCACGCTCCACCGGCCCAGCTTCCCCCACCCGCCCGCACTGTTTTTCTTCTTCTCTGAGCCCCCTCGCTCATTCCTTCTAGGCCGCCGCCCCGCTCGCCTCACCGCCGCAGCCCGGCCCGCTCCGCGCCAGCGCCCGGACCAACGGACGCCGATGCCTTCGGACCAGCGGACACCGCCGCCTCCGACCGCGCTAGCTAGGCCGCCGTCCCGACAGGCTTTTCCCCTGCCCCGCTCCGCTCCGTCGCATCACGCGTGGCGCCAGCCTCCTCTGGCACTCGGCATGCGCGGCTCCAGGGCATCATGCCGAAGCGATATCCCTGCCCTGCCACCGCCGCCTGCGCCTGCCGTTGCTTCCGCCGCTCGCCAACGTGACAGCATGTGCGGCCTCCCGATGCGAGCCCCACCCGCACGCCTATCAGAGCCGCCGAGCCCATGAAACCCTTCCCCGAGCTCTCTACCCCCTCCCCACAGCTTGCAATTGGACGCCCACCGCACGTAGCTCGCCGACGCCCACCCTTCCCGTCAATATACTTCGTCAATATACTCCGTCAATATACTCCGCTAGAGCTCGATTCCTCACATTCGAGCCACCTCCAGGCCCTCGCGAAGTCACCCCCAGCCTCACCCAAACTTCCCGTGGACCGTACCTCACTGGCGCCGAAGCCCTCCTCAAGCCGCCGCTGGCGCTCGCCGCCGGCCCGCCACCGAGCTCCCCGCCGGCACTCCCATCGGCACCATCCCAGCTCAGGCGTTCCATTTTGGCCCTTCCCCGCATCTCTCTGGCCGCCCCTCGCCGCCCGCACGCCGCCCCCGGACCTCCTCTGCTCCAATGCCCGCACAGCCAGTTTATTTGGCTTTCTTCCGTCTATGCCATCAGGTAACATCAGAAAGCCGAGTGGTTAGCAGCGCCCGTACTCATTCCGCCTGCCCGCGTTCGAATCCTGTGGCCGCAATATATTGTAGGTTTTTACATAGTTTTGCTAAGCGGCAGTCAAAGGAGGATTAAGGAAAGATTAGGGAAAATCAATTACAATTAATGTAAGATTAATTAGTATATAAATAAGTATAATTAATGTTCAGACATGGTTAGTTGATGCTAATGACGATTAATTAGTGATTAATGATCACTATAATGCTAATATTGGATTAATACATGAAACTCTCACTGACATGTGGGCCATGCCCCAATTATATATTTAAATAATAGCCGACCCCACCTGTCATATGCCCAGTACACAGAATATAAAATTAAAAGAATGACTTAAAAATATACAGTGGGACCCACCTGTCAGGATTTTAATAATTTCTGAAAAACGGAAAACTTTGAATGGGCATAATTTATTCGTTTTAACTCCAAATTGAATGAAACAAATTTGTAAATTCATCTAAATTTAAGATCTATTCAATGGGATGAAAACCAGGAATTTTAGAGCTCATTTGAAATTTTGGTGAAAATTATGGACAAATTGGAGTAATCTAGGAAATGTAGTAAATTTAATTAGGAGGTAAAATAAGGTTACTTAATACTTAATATCTGATTACTTATTATGTGAATAACTAATTGTTGTAGGGGTGGCCCCCACCTAAACCCAGCAGGCCTGTTAGAAGGTTATAGGGCCCAAAATGGGACATATGCAATGGCTTAAATACCCCTGACAGGGAGGTACCGATGTAAGGGCACAATTGTAAAAGCACAGCCCATATGAATATATATACCAAGGGAAGGCCAGGAGGGAGAGGAGAGGTCATCACTTTCTCCCAACTCTCCACTACCACATCTCTCTCTGTTTGGTCTGTAACCACAACAGTTGGCGCCGTTCGTGGGGAGGATAGGAGCAAGCCTGAAATCCGAAGAAGGATGGCACCGAAAAAAGCTTCGTCGACGGCGGCGAAGGGAAAGAAGGCGGCTGGGTCGGAGCGTCGCGTGGGTACCAGGGCTTCGGCATCGGCTGTCGCGAGCACGGGTGACGGCGCGGGCGCGGTGGTCACGGACGTCGACGCTCGCACTGCGACGACCAACCCCCCCACTGGCGCTGCCACGACCGACCCCGCCACTGGCGCTGCAACGACCGACCACGCCATTGGCGCTACAACGACCAACCCCGCCGACGCGACAGCGACCAACCCCGCCACCCTCGCCGCAACGCTCGCCGGTAGCACGGACCGGGCGGTTGGAGATAGCCACAACGGAGCGACCGACAGCTCGGGAGCTCGCGAGGCGATCGTACCCGTGCCGACCCGCCCGCTGGGCGCGCCGGCGGCCCCGCCCGCACCGGCGGTGGAAAGCGCCCTACTGGCGGCCCTCAACGCGTTCCAGCGGGAGCTAGGGGATCTTCGCGGGGCTGTCCGAGACATGCAAGAGGCTCGGAGCCAGCAGGCCGCGCCAGTGGTCGCGCCAAAGCCCACGCCGGAAAGGGCAGACCGCCGCGACGCCCCCACATCCAGCCGCGTGTCGCTGCGATGCGCCGATCCAGAGTCCCCGCTTTCGGTAGGACTATAGCAGGCGGCGTGGCCTGAAGACTTCAAGTTCCCCAGTGTCATCGAACCATACAAAGGCGATACGGGCCCCCGGGAGTTTGTGCGTGTATACGAAACCGCAGTCGAGGCCGCGGGCGGGGATGACACCACGAAGGCGAAGGGACTCCCCCTCGCGTTGCAAGGAGTGGCGCTTTCCTGGTTTTTCACCATAGAGCCAAACTCCATCTACGCGTGGGAACAGATCCGCGATCGCCTTTACAACAACTTTCAAGGGAACTATGTCGAGCGGGTCGACGCAGACCAGCTCTTCGCAGTGAAGCAGAAACCTTCGGAGAAGCTCCGAGACTACTCCAAGCGCTTCGCGAAGGTGCGCTGCCAAGTCAAGGACATTAATGAGACAACCGTCATCAACGCGGCCATACAGGGCCTTCGTCCAGGCCCCATGGCCGAATACAACACGCGGAAGCCTATCAAGACAGTCGCCAAGCTCTTCGACAAAATGCAGGAGTATGCGCGGGCAGAGGAAGAGGCGCGGAGACGCAGCGCCGCCGCCCCCAACCTCGCCCAAGCGAAGCGCTTGCCACACGAGTGGGGCGGGTGATGATTCCCCGAAGCAGGGCCGCAGACGAGAACCCCAGGGAGACACTCCTGGTGGTAGCGATACCGGGGAGCAGGAAGGCTCTTCAAGGGGCAGGCGCAAGCCCCGACGTTGCCAGCGCAGGCCACAAAAGGTCTGCCATGTCCTCGGCGTCGAGAACGCCCCTCGAGGACCTGCCCCCACCTCGCGGGGAGGGGGCAGGGGATGGGAAGGTGGACCAGATCGCGATAGGCGACCTTGCGCGGAACAAGAAATTCTAGATTACGGCAAGTGGTGTGAGGTGCACGGTTACGGCGATCACCACACGAAGACGTGCATCGAGGTCATGGAGTTGCGACGGATGGCGGCCGGAGCTCGGGCCTCATCCGGGGAAGGCACGTGGTGCCGCTCCATCAGCGTCATCACTGGAGGGTCCCTATCGGGGGCCCCCTTGGAGCAGCCGCAACCGTGGGTGCCGCCCCGCGACATCACCTTCACCCTGAATGATGCCAGGGGTGTGGAGTTCCCTCACCAAGACCCTTTAGTCATTCAGGCTCACATCGCAGGCCATGACGTCAGGCGCATCCTCGTCGACGGGGGGAGCTCTGCGAACATTCTGTTCACGAGGGCCCTCGATCGTATGGGAATCCCCCGAAGCCGCTTAGAGCAGTCAGGAGCTCCACTTCAAGGCTTCGGAGGCCAACCGCTGGAGGCCATAGGACACGTGTCCCTTCCAGTTACATTCCGCCAGGAGGGTAACACCCGAAGCACGCACGTCATCTTCGATGTCGTAGACATACCGCACCCCTACAACGTCATATTGGGACGCCCCGCCATCAACTCCCTCGAGGCGATCCCGCACCACGCCTTCTTATGTATGAAGCTCCCAGGCCCGGAGGGTGTGATCACTGTCTTCGGCGACCAGGACCTCGCCAGACGCGTCGAAGTCAGCAACCGGGATTTACACCGCCCGGTGCACATCCTTTTAGGCACGCTCGGTGATACGCCCTCCGCTCCGGGATGGACACCTAAGCCTCGGCCCGAAGGTGGAGTCAAAAAAGTACCGCTCCAGGCGGAGGGGCAGTTTGTGTCCATTGGCGAGGGGCTCCCTACGGAGGTCGAGCGAGACCTACTCCAAGTGCTTCAGAACAACGTCGAAATTTTTGCATGGTCACCAGAGGACATTAAGGGCATAGACCACGCAGTAATCGAGCATCGCTTGGCGGTCCGCCCTGACGCCAAGCCGGTCAAGCAAAAGCTTCGTCGTATGTCCATGGAACGGCAGCAGGCGGCTAAGGTGGAGGTGGCGAAGCTTCTCCGGGCCAGGGTCATTCGCGAGGTCCACCACCTAGAGTGGCTCGCCAACCCTGTATTGGTCAAAAAGGCCATCGGGGCCTGGCGTATGTGCATTGACTTCACGGCACTCAACAAGGCGTGCCCAAAAGACAATTTCCCCTTGTCGCGCATCGATCAACTGGTCGACGCTACCGCCGGGTGCGAGCTAATGAGTTTCCTGGATGCCTACTCTGGCTACCACCAGGTATACATGGCCGAAGACGACGAGGACAAGACCAGTTTCATCACACCGATTGGGACTTTCTGCTTCGTCAGGATGCCCTTCGGCTTGAAGAACGCAGGCGCTACCTTTACCCGCCTCGTCGCACTTGCCCTCGCCGCCCAACTCGGGAGGAATGTGGAAGCCTACATCGACGACGTGGTAGTCAAAACCCGGTAGCTCGCTTCGCACGGCCGGGACCTCCAGGAGACCTTCGACAACCTCAGGAAGGCCGGCATCAAGCTCAACCCCGACAAATGCGTCTTCGGCGTGCAGGCGGGCAAACTACTGGGCTTCCTCGTATCCGGACGGGGCATCCAGGCGAATCCCGATAAGGTTGAGGCCATCCTAGGTATGAAACCGCCCAAGACGACGAGGGAGGTCCAGAGGCTGGCGGGCCGCATGGCAGCCCTAAGCCGCTTCCTATCTAGGGCGGCGGAGCGGGGTCTGCCATTCTTTAAGACACTCCGCGGGTGCGACGGATTTCGTTGGGATACGACTGTGCGGAGGCCTTCAACGAGCTCAAGAAACACCTGGCGAGCCTCCCCACTCTGGTCGCCCCAACACCAGAGGCTCCCCTCTTGCTCTATCTGGCCGCGTCGGTTACAGTGGTCAGTGCTGTCCTCGTCCTAGAGGAAGGCGCCGTACAGCGGCCCGTACACTTCGTCTCCAAAGCCCTCCAAGGCGCCAAGACGAGATATACGGAGCTTGAAAAGCTCGCTTACGCGTTGGTCATGGCCTCCAGAAAGCTTCGACATTATTTTTTGGACCACCCAATCACAGTGCCTTCCTCGTTGCCCCTGGCGGAGATGTTACACAATAAGGAATCCACGGGGCGCATCGGCAAGTGGGCTGCCGAGCTCACCCCATTCTCCCTGACATACGCCTCGCGGACGGCAATCAAATCTCAAGTTCTCGCCGACTTCCTCGCAGAATGGACTTCGCCGGCTCAGCCCGCCTAGAAGCACGACGACCCGGTATGGACGCTCACCATCGACGGAGCCTACGGCGTCGTGGGCGCGGGCGTAGGCGCAGTGATTGTTACGCCCGAGGGGCAGCGCCTGCTATACTTGGCGCGCCTCACATTTTTGGCCACCAATAACATAGCTGAATATGAAGCGCTGCTCTTCGGCCTGACAAAGCTCAAGGCAATCGGTGTGCGGCGAGTGCTCGTCCGCACGGACTTGCGTTTGGTGGCAGGCCACGTAGACAAGTCATATCAAGCCAAGACCTTGAGCTGGCCAAATACCTCACGGCCGTAAGAGCGAGGGAAAGGCATTTCTTGGGCGTCACGGTAAAGGCCATCCCTGTCGGGACCCGGAGCAGCAACTCCAGAACCCTCTGTGTTAATCGCACTATCCCAGGAAAAGCTAGTGCACACAGCATCACAAAGACAATTATCATGCGTAATGACAAACTTTATTTAGCTAATATGAGCCTGATGGCCAAAGTTTACAATAATAGCAAAAGAAGACAGCGGAAGAAAAACAATGTAGCAGCCCATCCAGCCTTCCCACAAGGCGAATGACTGTAAGACGTGGCCTAGTCGCAATCCTCATCGAAGTCGTCGAAGGCTTCCTCTGGAAAGAGTTAGATATAGCAACATGAGTACAAAAAGTACTCCACAAGTCACCCGGGAAAATGCAACATAATGATAAAGGCTTCAATGGAAGGTTTATAGGGTTAGTTTGCATAAAACAACATTTAAGAAATATAATAATAGATTGAAATTGCTGAATTTAATACAGTAGATAAAACAATACTTGCAGTAGAAAGTAATACCGTTAGTGTCGGCTCCGACCAAACACCAACCTATCCACGGGCATCCCACCCGGACCATCTTTTCAAAAGCTCACGTATGGATTCCATCCATCCACACGCTTTCACTGCACAACTCTGATGAATTCCATCCATTCACCAGATTTCCATCTCTCACGGATTCCATCCATCCGCAAGGTTTTCGAAAACGTTTTGAAAAACAAAGTCTAATCCATGAAAAACTTTACTCAGCTTGCCCATGACCGTGGGCACGGCTATCCAGGATAGGTTATACACTCTGCAGAGGTTGTACAGCTTTACCCACAAGACACGATCATCCCGTTTTACCACTAGATTACACACTTCCTTAGGTGTGCGGTTAGGAGTCGTGACAAGGCCTTTACAATGCAAAGCCTTCAACCTGGCCAAGCCAACTCTAAGGTTTCACCCCGGTAAGGAATCCACCAGACCGGGACCCCCTCTTGAGCCGAGTGAGACTTCTCATGGCCTACGCCACGCTCACTTTCATCCTACGAAATGGCTCAGGTTGGGACCCGCAAATTATTCAGCCAGGGCTGTCCCATACCAGCCTTGTGGTAGTACGATAGGGCTTTGCAACAGTAGCTCACAGACCGGTCCTTAATTGACTTAGGCTCAACCACAAACCCCCGTGCACGACAATCAACCACTGCGGCTCCAACCAACAGGGCATGCCTGCACCCACCACTCTAACCAATTGCCTAAGTCTAAACCAGTTTTATATTTGTTTTCAAAATAATTCATAACACTCCTTGACTCACCAAAGTCAAGAGTACATATCATTTTCGGTAAAAAGGGTCATCATTTTATGTGAAAAGGTATCCCAAAGCAAAATTATATGACTATGCAGGGCTAAGAGTTTGAATAAACTCTCTAGCCAACACTAATGTATTAACTAGAGTTTGATTCTAGGGTGACAAGGTATAAGGGATTCAATAACAATGGAGGAATTAACAAGTAGGCAATAACTAGATTTAAAACTGAATTGAAATACGCTGAATAAAAATATGCATGCAATATAATTTAAATCAACATAATTTTATTTTGAAAACTGGGATCAACATGATCAAGGAGGGTGACTTGCCTTGCTCGAAGACCTGGTGCGATTCGTCGGCGTCGAACTCTCCGGAATAGTCGTAGTCTACACGCGAAGAACCAAACAAAATAAACTCAAATAAAATCCAAATAAAATCCGAAAATTATAAAATATATACTGGGAGATAGATATAATGATCTTAGATGAATTTAGGAGAAAGAATTAACGGATTCGGAGTTTGTATGAGGGAGAACGAATATCTGGAGGTTTTGGACATCACATGAAATGATAACGACATCTGAGAATTACTTTTTGAACACAGTATGGTGTCGGTAGGCTGCGAGGTGGCTAGCAAATGGGGAAAATGGAATCCTAGCGATGAGATGAAGGTGGTGACATGGATACGGCGACGAGGAACGGAGACGATACCATCGACGTTTGAACGGCGACGGTAGAGAGGAAGGAAAAACTTAATATCTTAGTGCTCGGTGAAGCGAATCTAAAACCATTTGGAAGGTAGCTAAATGGGATGGTTTGGCACGTTATGACGTGAACGGATTGGGAAAAACACCAACGGATAGATGGGGACACGAGATGTCATTGGCGGCCATGGCAAGGTGTCGGAGGCGAAAATTTGTGGAGGCTTTTTGGGGAAAAGGAAGGAAGCATGGCGTAAAACATGCCGAGGTAAGTCTACGAAAAATTACGGCATGGGCTAAGGCTTACCGGAGGCGACGAATCGACGTCGGGAGTCAAAAACGGCCATTTTCGCGGAAAGCTCAATTCCTGACAATTGGCTCCACGAAAAATTAAACAAAAAGGTAGAAAAATTCCTTAGAGACTAGGACACAATATGACGTGAACAAAAATTAAAGCGCTCACCGAAAAAGTGGGTACGCGCGAAGGTACAGTTTTAGTTTCTGGGCCTGACAAGGTTGACGAGGACTCGGGGGATCTTTAGGTGATGGCGATGGAAGCACGATGTAGAACGCGTCGAGGCAAACTCAACGGTGCAAACGGCTCAGCCAAAGGACATCGGATGGTGGCGGAACACGGTGGAGAAGACATTTTGCGACCATCGGGTTGACATCGGCGTTCCGGGCAAACGGAGAGGAGTTAGCATGTGGGGTTTGCGGCGAAACGAAGAAGAGAACACAAGGAACATGATGCTCACCTTGGTTTTGGTCGGGCATGCACGGACGGCCGGTGGCGACGCGAGGAACGACGACGCGCTATGGCCCACGGTGGCGACGGTGCTCCGGCGAAGTTCCGGTGAAGGCGAGGTAAGCACCGCGTAGAACGCGACGAGGCGAATCCGGGGATGTGCTCAAAAGTGGCGGGGCTCCACCGGACGAGGCGCAAAAGGCCGAAGAACGGCGCTTGAACAACGAAACAAGAACTCCGATTGCGGCCAATAGAGAGGGAGTGGGGACTTGAGATTTTCGGGGTTGAGTGAGGATGAGGAGAGGCTCATGGGGCTCCCTTTTATAGGGGTTGAGGAGGCCCGAGGAGGGAGATCAAGCATCCATGTCTTTGAATGACATGGGTTAAATCCCGCGAAACGGCTCATTAATTTGAGGGGAAACGGTGGGGGAATGAACGAGTTTGATGAGAGGGGTTGAATGCAATTGATTTCACGAAAAACGGTGGAGAAATGCATGAGAAATGAAGAGCTCCAAATCGTGTTCATGGCGGCGGCCATTGCTCTGGAGAAATGCACGCTTCGTGAAGAAGATGAATAGGAGGAGAGAGAAAACAGGAATTAAAATAATATATTTTCTCCCAAATAAAATAAAATAAATTCGAAAAAAATTCAAGAAAATTCTACAAATATCCTTGGAAACCGAAAATACCAAATAAAATAATTTCAGATTTAATTGAGGTATATTTTAACCATTTTTACTTTCTAAGCTTTAATTTAATCCAATAAATTCAAAAACTCCAAAAAATCAAGCAACCAAAGAACACTTGATTTTATTTTAAATTAAATTAATTTTTTTCACTAAAATTTTTGAAATAAACAGCTGGGCTGTTACAAACTACCCCCCTTAAACAGAATCTCGTCCCCGAGATTCGCACGGGCTAGCAAAGAAATAGGTTTGGATCTTACTCTTTGTGGCTTGAGCTGAGATCTGGTTCAAACGTCCATTTGCAAACTTCTGTGGCCTTCTGTTTGCTGTCTGGAGGTTGTTGGCAGTTGGTGCTTCAGTTTGATGCTTCCAAAGAATAGGAGAGAGGAGACTCAAGGCAAAGGAGGGACAACAGACGTTTTGCGCAACCCAAAACAAAAGAACTAGCAAAACCTTTATTAAGCAAACAACAAGCAATAGTTATGGCTATCAACAAAAGAGAAAACTGACAGCTCATAACTTCGTCTACTTTCTAGCTTAACAACTTATCCTAGAGAGGTAAAGATTATCTTGGTGTGATCCTTCGCAGCTCTTGACGTACGAAGCATGATCCTTCAAGGCAGCGGCGGAGGCGATGAATCCGGACTACTGACCATCTATAGTTGTTTTGAGCAAGGGAAGATTTAGAAATGGGCTTTCAAGTAATGACATAAAGATAAGCGAGAATTGGAAGACGAGAGCAAGCAAAGATTAAGAGATAAGGGTAGCATAGATTGAGAGGTAAGAATAAGAAAACTTTTGAAATTACTTGTTATTAAAATATATCCTTAAGGTCCAACCACTCTATTCTACCTACGGTCACGTCTTAGAGTCATTATTGCTCTGATACCATCTCTGTCGGGACCCGGAGCAGCAACTCCAGAACCCTCTGTGTTAATCGCACTATCCCAGGAAAAGCTAGTGCACACAGCATCACAAAGACAATTATCATGCGTAATGACAAACTTTATTTAGCTAATATGAGCCTGATGGCCAAAGTTTACAATAATAGCAAAAGAAGACAGCGGAAGAAAAACAATGTAGCAGCCCATCCAGCCTTCCCACAAGGCGAATGACTGTAAGACGTGGCCTAGTCGCAATCCTCATCGAAGTCGTCGAAGGCTTCCTCTGGAAAGAGTTAGATATAGCAACATGAGTACAAAAAGTACTCCACAAGTCACCCGGGAAAATGCAACATAATGATAAAGGCTTCAATGGAAGGTTTATAGGGTTAGTTTGCATAAAACAACATTTAAGAAATATAATAATAGATTGAAATTGCTGAATTTAATACAGTAGATAAAACAATACTTGCAGTAGAAAGTAATACCGTTAGTGTCGGCTCCGACCAAACACCAACCTATCCACGGGCATCCCACCCGGACCATCTTTTCAAAAGCTCACGTATGGATTCCATCCATCCACACGCTTTCACTGCACAACTCTGATGAATTCCATCCATTCACCAGATTTCCATCTCTCACGGATTCCATCCATCCGCAAGGTTTTCGAAAACGTTTTGAAAAACAAAGTCTAATCCATGAAAAACTTTACTCAGCTTGCCCATGACCGTGGGCACGGCTATCCAGGATAGGTTATACACTCTGCAGAGGTTGTACAGCTTTACCCACAAGACACGATCATCCCGTTTTACCACTAGATTACACACTTCCTTAGGTGTGCGGTTAGGAGTCGTGACAAGGCCTTTACAATGCAAAGCCTTCAACCTGGCCAAGCCAACTCTAAGGTTTCACCCCGGTAAGGAATCCACCAGACCGGGACCCCCTCTTGAGCCGAGTGAGACTTCTCATGGCCTACGCCACGCTCACTTTCATCCTACGAAATGGCTCAGGTTGGGACCCGCAAATTATTCAGCCAGGGCTGTCCCATACCAGCCTTGTGGTAGTACGATAGGGCTTTGCAACAGTAGCTCACAGACCGGTCCTTAATTGACTTAGGCTCAACCACAAACCCCCGTGCACGACAATCAACCACTGCGGCTCCAACCAACAGGGCATGCCTGCACCCACCACTCTAACCAATTGCCTAAGTCTAAACCAGTTTTATATTTGTTTTCAAAATAATTCATAACACTCCTTGACTCACCAAAGTCAAGAGTACATATCATTTTCGGTAAAAAGGGTCATCATTTTATGTGAAAAGGTATCCCAAAGCAAAATTATATGACTATGCAGGGCTAAGAGTTTGAATAAACTCTCTAGCCAACACTAATGTATTAACTAGAGTTTGATTCTAGGGTGACAAGGTATAAGGGATTCAATAACAATGGAGGAATTAACAAGTAGGCAATAACTAGATTTAAAACTGAATTGAAATACGCTGAATAAAAATATGCATGCAATATAATTTAAATCAACATAATTTTATTTTGAAAACTGGGATCAACATGATCAAGGAGGGTGACTTGCCTTGCTCGAAGACCTGGTGCGATTCGTCGGCGTCGAACTCTCCGGAATAGTCGTAGTCTACACGCGAAGAACCAAACAAAATAAACTCAAATAAAATCCAAATAAAATCCGAAAATTATAAAATATATACTGGGAGATAGATATAATGATCTTAGATGAATTTAGGAGAAAGAATTAACGGATTCGGAGTTTGTATGAGGGAGAACGAATATCTGGAGGTTTTGGACATCACATGAAATGATAACGACATCTGAGAATTACTTTTTGAACACAGTATGGTGTCGGTAGGCTGCGAGGTGGCTAGCAAATGGGGAAAATGGAATCCTAGCGATGAGATGAAGGTGGTGACATGGATACGGCGACGAGGAACGGAGACGATACCATCGACGTTTGAACGGCGACGGTAGAGAGGAAGGAAAAACTTAATATCTTAGTGCTCGGTGAAGCGAATCTAAAACCATTTGGAAGGTAGCTAAATGGGATGGTTTGGCACGTTATGACGTGAACGGATTGGGAAAAACACCAACGGATAGATGGGGACACGAGATGTCATTGGCGGCCATGGCAAGGTGTCGGAGGCGAAAATTTGTGGAGGCTTTTTGGGGAAAAGGAAGGAAGCATGGCGTAAAACATGCCGAGGTAAGTCTACGAAAAATTACGGCATGGGCTAAGGCTTACCGGAGGCGACGAATCGACGTCGGGAGTCAAAAACGGCCATTTTCGCGGAAAGCTCAATTCCTGACAATTGGCTCCACGAAAAATTAAACAAAAAGGTAGAAAAATTCCTTAGAGACTAGGACACAATATGACGTGAACAAAAATTAAAGCGCTCACCGAAAAAGTGGGTACGCGCGAAGGTACAGTTTTAGTTTCTGGGCCTGACAAGGTTGACGAGGACTCGGGGGATCTTTAGGTGATGGCGATGGAAGCACGATGTAGAACGCGTCGAGGCAAACTCAACGGTGCAAACGGCTCAGCCAAAGGACATCGGATGGTGGCGGAACACGGTGGAGAAGACATTTTGCGACCATCGGGTTGACATCGGCGTTCCGGGCAAACGGAGAGGAGTTAGCATGTGGGGTTTGCGGCGAAACGAAGAAGAGAACACAAGGAACATGATGCTCACCTTGGTTTTGGTCGGGCATGCACGGACGGCCGGTGGCGACGCGAGGAACGACGACGCGCTATGGCCCACGGTGGCGACGGTGCTCCGGCGAAGTTCCGGTGAAGGCGAGGTAAGCACCGCGTAGAACGCGACGAGGCGAATCCGGGGATGTGCTCAAAAGTGGCGGGGCTCCACCGGACGAGGCGCAAAAGGCCGAAGAACGACGCTTGAACAACGAAACAAGAACTCCGATTGCGGCCAATAGAGAGGGAGTGGGGACTTGAGATTTTCGGGGTTGAGTGAGGATGAGGAGAGGCTCATGGGGCTCCCTTTTATAGGGGTTGAGGAGGCCCGAGGAGGGAGATCAAGCATCCATGTCTTTGAATGACATGGGTTAAATCCCGCGAAACGGCTCATTAATTTGAGGGGAAACGGTGGGGGAATGAACGAGTTTGATGAGAGGGGTTGAATGCAATTGATTTCACGAAAAACGGTGGAGAAATGCATGAGAAATGAAGAGCTCCAAATCGTGTTCATGGCGGCGGCCATTGCTCTGGAGAAATGCACGCTTCGTGAAGAAGATGAATAGGAGGAGAGAGAAAACAGGAATTAAAATAATATATTTTCTCCCAAATAAAATAAAATAAATTCGAAAAAAATTCAAGAAAATTCTACAAATATCCTTGGAAACCGAAAATACCAAATAAAATAATTTCAGATTTAATTGAGGTATATTTTAACCATTTTTACTTTCTAAGCTTTAATTTAATCCAATAAATTCAAAAACTCCAAAAAATCAAGCAACCAAAGAACACTTGATTTTATTTTAAATTAAATTAATTTTTTTCACTAAAATTTTTGAAATAAACAGCTGGGCTGTTACAATCCCTCGCGCGAAAAATGAGCAAGCCGACACCCTCGCAAAGGTGGCCAACCAACAAATGCCACCCCCTGATGGGGCGTTTTACGAAGTGTTACCGCAGGTGGCCATCGCGCAGGACAACCGGGACGCGGCCCTCGTTCACCACATCGTCCAGCAGGGCGACTGGCGAGAGCCTATCTTTAATTTCCTGCAGGGCATTGCCGAGCCGGAGGACCCCGCCAAGCTCTGGCGTCTGCAATACCGTGCCAGATCCTTCCAGGTGTTTGAAGGGACACTCTACAAAAAGGGAGTCTGCGCACCGCTCCTGCGCTGCCTCTCACGCGAAGAGGGGAAAAAGCTCCATGCGGAGATCCACGCGGGGGTGTGTGGGTCTCACCTTGCGCCAAGGTCATTGGTCAGCAAGGCATTCAGGCAAGGCTTTTACTGGCCGACTCCATCACTGACGCCCAGGACCTCGTGCATCGGTGTCAGGGGTGCCAGTGGATGGGACGTATCATCCGCAGGCCCCCGACGAACCTCAACCCTATTCCCCCGGTGTGGCCGCTGGCACGCTGGGGTGTCGACATAGTGGGACCACTTTTCCGAGCCCAGGGGACCTGCGGTTCATGGTAGTTGCGCTGGAATATTTTTCCAGGTGGCCCGAGGCGGTAGCCCTGGCCAAAATAACCTCGGCGGCCATGCAGCGCTTCCTCTGGCAGAACATTATATGTCGCTTCGGCGTGCCCAGGGAGCTCACCGTTGACATCGGCCTGCAATTCGATGCCACCCTATTCAAAGAGTTCTGTGACGGCATGGGCATCACGCTTCGGTTCGCCTCGGTCAGGCACCCCCAGTCCAACGGAGCAGTCGAGAGGGTGAACGGCGCCATCTCTATCGCCGTCAAAAAGCGCCTGGTCGGGTTGCCGAAGGGCAAGTGGCCGAGCGAGCTTCACAGCGTCCTCTGGTCCCTTCGCACAACGGTAACATGCCCAACGGGGTTCACGCCTTTCAAGCTCCTTTTTAGTGATGAGGCAGTGACGCCTGAGGAAATCAAGGCTGGCTCGCGGAGGGTCCTCGTCCAAGCGCCCGACGAGGAGCGTCGCGTGTCCTTGGACCTCCTCGACGGGGCGCGGGCGAGCGCAGCCCAGCATGTTGAAAAGTATGCACGGCAGACATTGCGTACTCAAGACCGGTCCGTATATCCGCGAGGGTTCAAGCCTGGGGATCTCGTCCTCAGAACGACGCTCCATGCGGAGACCGTTGGCAAGCTGGAGTCCAAGTGGGAAGGTCCATACATCGTGGCGGAAGCATTACAGAAGGGAGCATACCGCCTCGCCACACTCGAGGGACAAACTCTCCGCCACACATGGAACGCGGATAAGTCGTAGCGTCGAGGTCCGCCTCCGCACGCACCAGTCTACGGACTCTAAATGAAGTCGTAGCGTCGAGGTCCGCCTCCGCACGCCCCAGTCTATGGACTCTAAATGAAGTCGTAGCGTCGAGGTCCGCCTCCGCACGCGCCAGTCTACGGACTCTAAATGAAGTCGTAGCGTCGAGGTCCGCCTCCGCACGCGCCAGTCTACGGACTCTAAATGAAGTCGTAGTGTCGAGGTCCGCCTCCGCACGCGCCAGTCTACGTACTCTAAATGAAGTCGTAGCGTCGAGGTCCGCCTCCGCACGCGCCAGTGTACGTACTCTAAATGAAATCGTAGCGTCGAGGTCCGCCTTCGCACGCCCCAGTCTACGGACTCTAAATGAAGTCGTAGCGTCGAGGTCCACCTCCGCACGCGCCAGTCTACGGACTCTAAATGAAGTCGTAGCGTCGAGGTCTGCCTCCGCACGCCCCAGTCTACGGACTCTAAATGAAGTTGTACTGTCGAGGTTCGCCTCCGCACGCGCCAGTCAAGAGACTCTAAATGAAGTCGTAGCGTCGAGGTTCGCCTCCGCACGCGCCAGTCCACGGACTCTAAATGAAGTCGTAGCGTCGAGGTCCGCCTTCGCACGCGCCAGTCTACGGACTCTAAATGAAGTCGTAGCGTCGAGGTCCGCCTCCGCACGCGCTAGTCTACGGACTCTAAATTAAGTCGTAGCGTCGAGGTTCACCTCCGCACGCGCCAGTCCATGGACTCTAAATTAAGTCATAGCGTCGTGGTCCGCCTCCGCACGCGCCAGTCTACAGACTCTAAATAAGACACAGCGGGGGGACGCCCTTGCGCGCACTCTCCGGAGTATAAACAAGACGCGAATCAAGCGCACGCAGAGGCGTTGCTCCTGTGCGTACTCCTCGGAGTATAAAAATAGCATACAACATTAAGAACGGGTGCTGCTTTGGTTCACTGCAAAAAATGTCGGGGTTACATGACCAGAAGCAAGAGCGCACAGTACACCACTCCCCTAACCAACTGCTCGTCCTTCGCGCGGTGCCGATGGGCCCGCGTCGCCATTGTGGCGCCGGGGAACTCCTTCGAGCCAGCACAGGACGTCCCCACCCCCATGCAGCGTTTGCTGCACTGCAACCCTGGCCGCGTCCTCCCCGACGTAGCCCCAGATCCGTCGGTGGAAGTTTCGGAGGCCAGGCTCGATGAAGCGAATAGCGTCCGACATCGCCTCCGGCCGGGCTGGGAGATCCAGGTGAGGGTTCGCCAGCTCATGGACATGTCTACACCCATGAGTGTGAAGCTTGGTGAGGGTGAGGCATGCGCCGAGGAAGCCGCAATGCTCGCCGAAGGTTCTAGCGCTGCGGAAAGCAACGCCGGCCCCTTCCTCGACCAGCCCGAGCATCTCCAGCAAGTCCTCCAGCCCGTGAGTAGCATCCGACACGTCGACACACAGATCCCGGAGGGCCCGGTTCAGAGACTCCATTGCCCTCCACGCCGACATGGACGCATTGTCCAAGGCGCGGTCCTTCTCCGCAAGGGACTCCACCAGCTGGGCCTTCTCCTTCTCTAGAGCGGTGATCTGCTGCAAAAAGGAGGTACGTTCCTCCACCGCGGCGCGCTGGACTTCCTCAGTCTTGTGTCGCGCGGCTGCCAGGGCGCCCTCCAACGCATGAAGTTGTTCGTCCTTCGTGGCGTGGGCATCATCCGCAGCACGAAGACCGACCTCCAGGGATCTCCGCTCCCGGATATGGGCCTCATCTAGCGCTTGGCTGATGACAAGCGTCTAGGAGTAGCAATAAGAGTCAGCAGGTGCCCGGTAGTACTCTATCAACCGCGAGCGCACATACTTACCCTTATCTCCGAGGCCTGCAGTGCGAGCGCCAGGAGGTCTCCCTCGCACGACGACAACATCTGTCGATCCAAGCCGCCGCGGGCGCACTCCGTGGCTTCATTAAAAGTGCGAAGTGTCTCCAGGCGCGGGAGGAAGTCGGAGAGGACAAGCTCCGCCCCCTCCGCGTCAGGGGCTGCGGAGGCTTCGGCCACTTCAACGGCGGCAGACGCCTGCAGGGCACCCTGCACAGGGTCCGGGACGTCGCGCACACCCCCGTTGCTCGATCCTTCACCACGTCCGGGAGAGTTTGTCTCGCCTGATGTCGACGGAATGAGCGAGCAAATCGGAGAGAGTTTCGCGAAGTCGTGCGAGGAAAGGGAACTGCGCCTACCTCCTGCACCCTCCGCCGGTCGGGGGGCGAGTGCCTCGGTGGGCGGTCGAGAAGACCCTTCGGCCGCGTCGGGCACCACAACTCCAAGCACAGGGCCGGCGACGCCGTACCGACCCCTCGGAGGCGAGGGAGACTGGATTCGAGGACGTTTCGCCTCTAGCACCGCAGGCGATTCTTCCGCGGTGCTAGCAGCTGCAGCTCCTGTCGCGCCTTTGGTCCCTACCGCCCCGGGCGCATCCTTGGCAGCCACCGTGGGTGGCAAAGCACCGCCGGCCGCAGCACTCTCACCAGGAGCGACGTCACCCCCTGGTTGGCAGGTGTCGGCCCAACGAAGGCCGTACGCATGGGCTCGACAGCGCCGGCGGATGGTGTCGCCAATGGGCTCGAGACGACGCGCCCACCCGAACTGGTCTGGCCGGACTTATCGCCGGTCGCACGTCCTGTCCCAGCGGTGCCAGGTGCCGAGGTGGCCGGCGGGCTGGGTATGGCAACCTCGGAGCAGGCCCGGCGCCGCGAAGGCAATACCCCCGCTTGGCTACCACCGCCACGATGGCTCAGAGTCCCTGCGGGAGCCTCCGCCGGCACCGCGCGCTCGGGCACAGCAATGCCCAGAACCTCGCACGTGCGGTTTATCCGCCCCTGCTTCGCCGTTTTGGTCGCGGCCTCACGCAGCTTGTGCTCCTTGAGCGTGTACGGACCCAGGAACGCTACAACCGCGCGCTCCGCATCTTCTAGCCGGGCCACTGCACAAAAGACAACAAGTCTTATCAGGCAGGGACTACGCAGACACAAAGGGATGCGTACCAACGCACTGCACGACATACAAGGAGCAGAGGGCGGAAGCAGGCAAGACAATGGCGGGCGAACCACGTCCTCTCGGTCGTCGCCCCGTCGCGCGTACTTCCACCGGGCGGAGAGTGGCGCCACCCGTTCGAAGGGTAGGGGACGGAGCGCGCGCGCGCCTACTTCGACCAGGTGCAAGCTCCGCTGCCACCTGTTCGAAGGGTAGAGGACGGAGCGCGCGCGCCTGCATCGACCAGGCGCCAGCTCCACTGCCATCCGTTCGAAGGGCAAAGGACGGAGCGCGCGCGCCTACTGCGACCAGGCGCCAGCTCCGCTGCCACCCGTTCGAAGGGTAGGGAACGGAGCGCGCGCGCGCGCCTACTCTGACCAGGCGCCAGCTCCGCTGCCACCCGTTCGAAGGGTAGGGGACGGAGCGCGCACGCGCGCCTATTTTGACCAGGCGCCAGCTCCGCTGCCACCCGTTCGAAGGGTAGGGGACGGAGCGCGCACGCGCCTACTTTGACCAGGCGCGAGCTCCGCTGCCACCCGTTCGAAGGGTAGGGGATGGAGCGCGCGCCCTACTTCGACCAGGCGCCCACTCCGCTGCCACCGTTCGAAGGGTAGGGGATGGAGCGTGCGCGCCTACATCGACCAGGCGCCAGCTCCGCTACCACCCGTTCGAAGGGCAGGGGACAGAGCGCGCGCGCGCCTACTGCGACCAGGCGCCAACTCCACTGCCACCTGTTCGAAGGGTAGGGGACGGAGCGCTCGCGCCTACTCCGACCAGGCGCCAGCTTCGCTGCCACCCGTTCGAAGGGTAGGGGACGGAGCGCGCGCGCCTACTTCGACCAGGCGCCAGCTCCGCTGCCACCCGTTCGAAGGGTAGGGGACGGAGCGCGCGCGCGCCTACATCGACCAGGTGCCAGCTCCGCTGCCACCCGTTCAAATGGCAGGGGACGGAGCGCGCGCGCCTACTGCGACCAGGCGCCAGCTCCGCTGCCACCCGTTCGAAGGGTAGGGGACGGAGCGCGCGCGCGCCTAGTTTGACCAGGCGCAAGCTCCGCTGCCACCCGTTCGAAGGGTAGGGGACGGATCGCGCACGTGCCTACTCCGACCAGGCGCCAGCTCCGCTGCCACCCATTCGGCGCGCCTACTTCGACCAGGCGCCACTGTTGGTGATATGCCCTAGAGGCAACATGGAGATGTTGAATATATCACATACTATGTTTATGATACATTGCTTTGTTCCTTGAAATAGACATTATCATTATTGATCAATGAGTATGTGACTTATTCATGAGACTCTTAATGCTAAAATGTTGCTATTTCTAAATGATCCCTGATCATATATCATATGAGGAACAAATATGATTCAAAGATCAGCATATGTATTGATTGATGATCATGTCTCATGGATCATGGTATGGTGATACCAAATCAATAATATGGACATGTGTTAGTGAACATATGTTGGATAGACCCACCATGAGACACTGCAGAGATTCCATGTGTCATCAGTTGGTCTCAAGTAGTGTTTATGTAGAATCCTTAGACTTGAGATTATCATGGTTCCCAACATGCGTAGTAGCTTATTTTGGGACTACTAAATACTACTCCGTAACTGGGTAGTCATAAAATTAATCTTCGGGTTTGCCATGAAACATGTAGTGGGATGTGAATGATCAAGATAGAATTTGCCCCTCCTTATGGGAGAGATATCTCTGGCCCCTCGATGTAATGGATTATGAAAGTGCATGGCCATGCCAAGGTGATTGAGGAGTCAATCGCAAGTTTATAATCCATCACGGAATCGAGAGAGTGATTGAGCTATTAAGAGGATGACACAGGTCTTGCCTTGAGCTCAATCTATATCGTGAGGCAAAGGGATTCGTACATGAGAACATTACAGGTTCAGCTAATATGATCTTTACGTATACTTTGGGGTTAATATGTCTTACTAGAGGCCGCTATTAACAGGGTGACCGGAAAGGCGTTTCCGGGTCGCGACCAAGTATACGTGAACCTACAGGGTCGCACACTTAACGGGTTAGAACACTAATTCGAATGTGATTCGGATGTGGGCTCAATTCGGATAGAGATCCGGATAGACTCCTATTGGGCCTCGGTCCACGAGGCCCAAGTGAGGAGGTCTATATATATGGAGGCGAGGGGCTGAGGAGTGTATGCTTCTGTTAATCCCGAGCCAAACCCTAGCCGCCACCTCCCGAGCCAAACCCTAGCCGCTCGCAAGTGCTGGTACACTCACGATCGGTGTTCTAGCCCCGGACGTGTGGATACCGGTGGAGGCGCTGCTCGTTGCGGCGTTGATCGGCATCAACAACCTACAGATTGGATCTGCTCGTGGTGTGGTTGATCGCGTGGAGGAGACGATCCGTTCGGGACGATCGGCTACTTCCACTACTACCTCGACACGCGTGGTTGGATCGGCTTCTCCAACTCTTCTTCCGCTGCGTTGCGCGTCTAGTGGTAACGATCCATGATCCATCCTTAAGCATGTTATCCTGGTGTGCGCGGTAGAAAAAGTTTTGTTTGCTGCTATCGTAGCCTACGCGCATTCCTTTAGTGGTATCAGAGCCATCTTGCTTTGTTTGCGATCTGGATCAGCGCATATGTTGATATGCGGTTGTAGTAGATTGGATCTATTACAGTCTAGATCAGTCGGTTCATGTGATGAATCGATGGTAGCACGGGTTGATGAGATCAATCGGTGAATAGGGGTTAGATGAGGCGCAGATTGTATCACTACTAGTGCCCTAGAGATTGTCTCGGATTGGCATAAGGTGGTTATGTCGAATACTAGTAGGATATGAATCTGAAGCCTCGGGCCAATGGAAAAACTAGTGTCCTAGAGAATGTCTCGGATCGGCATAAGGTGGTTATGTCGAATACTAGTAGGTTATGGATCTGATGGCTTCGGCCCAGTGGAAAAACTAGCGTCCTAGAGAATGTCTCGGATCGGCATAAGGTGGTTGTGCCGAATAGTTTTTCCATTGCGATTTCATAGAATGGATCTGTAAATTTCATAGCGGGACCGCCGTGCGTACCCCCCCTTGTATAGTGTCATGGGTTCACATCGTTAGGTAGAATGCGATTCTACGTCTAACTTGTTTTTGCAGGGAATGATATGAATAGTATGGCCCTATAGCTTATTGGAATGTATGAGATGTATGTGATGCTTGTAATATTCGTTCATGGCCTGTGTGTCATGATTATTTCAGCTATTGTTAGCTGTCTATATTGTATTTAACGACCTACGTGTCGACCTTAATGCTTGAATCTATCTTTGTAATCTTCAATTTCTAGCTATTATAGGTAGTAGCCTAGTTTTTGAGGTTACAAGCTTTCAAGCATGGTGGCCCTAAAGGAGTGATGTGGAGGATGGAGATCATCTACACCTACATGCATGGATATGGAGATCACCATTTTTTGGGCCATACTACTTCACAGTTAAATGTGTTTATCTGTGCTGTTATCTGTCTTATTCTTATGCAATGATATATGTGATATGTTGCTTTGGTAGGATAGAATCCCTCATAAAAATTAGGTGTTAATGCCCTTCCATATGTTGCACCAAAAGATAATGATCACCGCATGGTAGGTCTACCAAAGTAGGGTGCCGTCGGTTATCATCATTATTTGGGGTAGATGTCGGACATCTATATGCGGAAGCATTTGGTTTACTTAACAAGGTTATCAAAACAGTTTTGGACCTTGGGGCATAGGTTGGGCCCGGGGCATACTGATGTCACCCAACAAGCAAGAGTCACATAGGGATGTGATTAGCAAGGTGTTGCTTACCCATGTCACTAGTTTTCTAGCCGTGATGCCAAAGCTCACTAGGAATTAGTGAAATGAGGATCTTGGACCACTATGTAACTTAGAGGGAGTTTTGTTGCAAAACACATAGTGGGAGTCTTTTGTTAAATAGTTTAATAAAAGATGAACATAAACATAGTGCTAAACTTTGCATATTCTTGTGTTGTAGATCATGTCAGCTAACGCCGCATCCAGTACTTTTAATTTGCGATCTATTCTTGAGAAAGAAAAACTCAATGGAACGAACTTTATGGATTGGTATCGCAACTTGAGAATTGTTCTCAAGCAAGAGCGCAAGGAGTATGTCCTTGAGTCTCCTTATCCTGATGACTTGCCTGATAATGCTACTGCGGCTGCACGGAGAGCTTATGAGAAGCAAACGAATGATTGCCTTGATGTGAGCTGTCTCATGCTTGCCACAATGTCCTCTGAGCTTCAGAAGCAATATGAGAACACAAATGCATACAATATCATTGTGGGGTTGCGTGGTATGTTTGAGAACCAAGCAAGGGCTGAGAGGTTCAACACTTCAAAGTCCTTGTTTGCGTGCAGGCTTGCAGAAGGGAATCCCGTCAGCCCTCATCTGATTAAGATGATTGGCTACATTGAGAGTCTGGAAAAGCTTGGTTTTCCCCTTAGCCAAGAGTTGGCTACTGATGTGATTCTCCAGCCGCTCCCCCCGAGCTTTGAGCCATTCATACTGAACTATCACATGAACAACATGGACAAGACCTTGGCTGAGTTGCATGGGATGCTAAAAGCTGCCGAGGAAAGCATTAAGAAAAGCAGCAATCATGTGATGATGATGCAGAAAGGCAAGGGCAAGCCCAATGTCAAGAAAGGCGCGGTCAAAAGAAAGTTAGCTCCCGATGAGATCGCGAGCAGTTCTAAGGCCAAGCAAGTCAAAAAGGGCGTTGCTCCTAATGCAGATTGTTACTACCGTAAGCAATCAGGACATTGGAAAAGGAACTGCCCAAAGTACTTGGAGGATCTTGAGAAGAAGAAGGGAAGTACGACTTCTACTCCAGGTATAAATGTTATAGAAATCAATCTTGCTACTTCATCTACTGATTCTTGGGTATTTGATACCGGATCGGTTGCTCACATTTGCAAACGCTTGCAGGGGCTAAGAAAAAGTAGAAGTTTGAGGAGGAGCGAAGTGGATCTTCGCGTTGGCAATGGAGCAAAAGTTGCTGCGGTGGCTATTGGCACCATGCCATTGTCTTTACCTTCAGGATTAGTTTTGGAATTGAATAATTGCTATTGTGTTCCATCTCTTTCGAAGAACATTATTTCTGCTTCATGTTTGCAAGCAGAAGGTTATGACTTTAGATCTTTGAACAATGGTTGTTCTCTTTATTTCAAAGATATGTTCTATTGTCATACTCCATTGGTGAATGGGTTATATGTTCTTACTCTTGAAGAGTCACCAGTCTATAACATTAATGCAAAGAGGCAACGTTCGAATGATTTGAATCCCACGTTTATTTGGCACTGTCGCTTAGGTCACATAAATGAGAAACGCATGGAGAAGCTCCATAGAGATGGTATTCTGCACTCATTTGATTTTGAATCATTTGAGACATGCGAATCTTGTTTACTTGGCAAGATGACAAAGGCACCTTTCACCGGTCAAGGTGAACGGGCAAGTGACTTATTGGCACTCGTACATTCTGATGTATGTGGACCAATGAGCTCAACAGCCAGAGGTGGTTTTCAGTACTTCATAACTTTTACTGATGACTTTAGTAGATATGGGTATATCTACCTGATGAAGCATAAGTCTGAACCCTTTGAAAAGTTCAAAGAATTCCAAAATGAAGTGCAAAATCATTTAGGCAAGACAATCAAGTTTCTACGATCTGATCGTGGTGGCGAGTATTTGAGCCATGAGTTTGGCAATCATCTGAAGGATTGTGGAATTGTTCCACAATTGACTCCGCCAGGAACACCTCAATGGAATGGGGTATCTGAACGGAGAAATCGCACCTTATTAGATATGGTGCGCTCCATGATGAGCCAAAGTGATCTTCCGTTGTCTTTTTGGGGGTACGCTCTTGAAACAGCCGCTTTCACACTAAATAGGGTTCCATCAAAATCAGTAGAAAAGACACCATATGAGATGTGGACAGGACAACGTCCTAGCTTGTCTTTTCTTAAGATTTGGGGATGTGAGGCTTATGTAACACGTTTACAATCTGATAAGCTCACTCCTAAATCTGATAAATGCTTCTTTATCAGGTATCCTAAGGAAACAAAAGGATATTACTTCTATAATCAAGCAGAAGGCAAAGTGTTTGTCGCCCGGCAAGGTGTCTTCTTAGAGAAAGAGTTTCTCTCAAGAAGGGATAGTGGGAGCACGGTGCAAATTGAAGAAATTCAAGAAACACCTGAAAACGTTTCAGCTCCTACAGAACCACAACAGGATGGACAAACTGTTGAAGAACCTGTTGTGGACACACCGGCACCACGTAGGTCAGAGAGGTCACGTCGTGCACCTGAGAGGTACATGTTCTTGACTACTCAACAACGGGACATATTGTTGTTAGACAACGATGAGCCTAAGACCTATGAAGAAGCGATGGTGGGACCAGACTTTGAGAAATGGCTTGAAGCCATGAGATCCGAAATTGAATCCATGCACAGTAATCAAGTTTGGAACTTGGTTGATCCACCTGATAGTGTTAAAACCATTGAGTGCAAATGGGTTTTCAAGAAAAAGATAGACATAGATGGAAATGTTCACATCTATAAAGCGCGATTGGTGGCCAAAGGTTTCAAACAAATTCAAGGTGTTGATTATGATGAAACTTTTTCGCCCGTCGCAATGCTAAAGTCTATTCAGATCATTCTAGCGATTGCTGCATATTTTGACTATGAAATATGGCAAATGGATGTCAAAACAGCTTTCCTTAATGGAAATCTGAGTGAGGATGTGTACATGGCACAGCACGGGTTTTATCGATCCGCAATCAGTTGGAAAGATATGCAAGCTGCAAAGATCCATTTATGGATTAAAGCAGGCATCTCGGAGTTGGAACATTCGTTTTATTGAAGTAACCAAAGGGTTTGGTTTCATCAAGAATGAAGAAGAGCCTTGTGTTTACAAAAAGGCTAGTGGGAGCGCACTCGTATTTCTGGTCTTATATGTGGATGACATATTACTGATCGGAAATGACATTCCTATGCTCGAATCTGTTAAGTCTTCATTGAAAAATAGTTTCTCTATGAAAGACTTAGGAGAGGCGACATATATTCTGGGCATCAAGATCTATAGGGATAGATCAAAAAGGCTGATTGGATTAAGCCAAGATACGTACATTGACAAGGTGTTGAAAAGGTTCAACATGCAGGATTCCAAGAAAGGCTTTCTACCTATGTCACATGGTATAAATCTTAGCAAGAATCAGTGTCCTAGTACACCTAATGAGCGGGATAAAATGAATGCGATTCCATATGCTTCGGCTATTGGGTCCATTATGTATGCCATGCTTTGTACACGTCCAGATGTCTCGTATGCTTTAAGTGCTACGAGTAGATACCAGTCAGATCCAGGTGAAGGTCACTGGATTGCCGTAAAAAACATCTTGAAGTACTTGAGAAGAACTAAAGATGTGTTCCTTGTCTATGGGGGTGAGGAAGAGCTCGTTGTAAATGGTTACACCGATGCTAGCTTCCAAACTGACAAAGACGATTTCAGATCGTAATCTGGATTTGTGTTCTGCCTGAATGGCGGTGCGGTGAGCTGGAAGAGTTCCAAGCAGGAGACGGTTGCTGATTCTACAACAGAAGCCGAGTACATAGCAGCTTCTGAAGCTGCTAAAGAGGCTGTTTGGATCAAAAAATTTGTTTCTGAGCTTGGTGTGATGGCTAGTGCCTCCAGCCCAATGGACCTCTACTGTGACAATAGTGGGGACATTGCGCAAGCCAAGGAGCCTAGATCGCACCAGAAGTCCAAGCACATTCTACGGCGATTTCATCTCATCCGCGAGATAGTGGAGAGAGGCGATGTGAAGATATGCAAAGTACAAACGGATTTGAACATTGCAGATCCGTTGACAAAGCCGCTTCCCCAGCCAAAGCATGAGGCTCACACTAGGGCAATGGGTATTAGATACCTACATGGTTGACTCTAGTGCAAGTGGGAGACTGTTGGTGATATGCCCTAGAGGCAACATGGAGATGTTGAATATATCACATACTATGTTTATGATACATTGCTTTGTTCCTTGAAATAGACATTATCATTATTGATCAATGAGTATGTGACTTATTCATGAGACTCTTAATGCTAAAATGTTGCTATTTCTAAATGATCCCTGATCATATATCATATGAGGAACAAATATGATTCAAAGATCAGCAAATGTATTGATTGATGATCATGTCTCATGGATCATGGTATGGTGATACCAAATCAATAATATGGACATGTGTTAGTGAACATATGTTGGATAGACCCGCCATGAGACACTGCAGAGATTCCATGTGTCATCAGTTGGTCTCAAGTAGTGTTTATGTAGAATCCTTAGACTTGAGATCATCATGGTTCCCAACATGCGTAGTAGCTTATTTTGGGACTACTAAACACTACTCCGTAACTGGGTAGTCATAAAAGTAGTCTTCGGTTTGCCATGAAACATGTAGTGGGATGTGAATGATTAAGATAGAATTTGCCCCTCCTTATGGGAGAGATATCTCTGGGCCCCTCGATGTAATGGATTATGAAAGTGCATGGCCATGCCAAGGTGATTGAGGAGTCAATCACAAGTTTATAATCCATCACGGAATCGAGAGAGTGATTGAGCTATTAAGAGGATGACACAGGTCTTGCCTTGAGCTCAATCTATATCGTGAGGAAAAGGGATTCGTACATGAGAACATTACATGTTCAGCCGATATGATCTTTACGTATACTTTGGGGTTAATATGTCTTACTAGAGGCCGCTATTAACAGGGTGACCGGAAAGGCGTTTCCGGGTCACGACCAAATATACGTGAACCTACAGGGTCGCACACTTGACTGGTTGGAACACTAATTCGAATGTGATTCGGATGTGGGCTCAATTCGGATAGAGATCCGGATAGACTCCTATTGGGCCTCGATCCACGAGGCCCAAGTGAGGAGGTCTATATATATGGAGGCGAGGGGTTGAGGGGTGTATGCTTCTGTTAATCCCGAGCCAAACCCTAGCCGCTCGCGAGTGCTGGTACACTCGCGATTGGCGTTCCAGCCCCGGACGTGTGGATACCGGTGGAGGCGCTGCTCGTTGCGGCGTTGATCGGCATCAACAACCTACAGATTGGATCTGCTCGTGGTGTGGTTGATCGCGTGGAGGAGACGATCCGTTCGAGACGATCGGCTACTTCCACTACTACCTCGACGCGCATGGTTGGATCGGCTTCTCCAACTCTTCTTCCGCTGCGCTGCGCGTCTAGTGGTAACGATCCATGATCCATCCTTAAGCATGTTATCTTGGTGTGCGCGGTAGAAAAAGTTTTGTTTGCTGCTATCGTAGCCTACGCGCATTCCTTTAGTCAGCTCCGCTACCACCCGTTCGAAGGGTAGGGGACGGAGCGCGCGCGCCTACATCGACCAGGCGCCAGCTCCGCTGCCACCCGTTCGAAGGGCAGGGGACGGAGCGCGTGCGCGCCTACTTCGGCCAGGCGCCAGCTCCGCTGCCACCCGTTCGAAGGGTAGAGGACGGAGCGCGCGCGCCTACTTCGACCAGGCGCCAGCTCCGCTGCCACCCGTTCGAAGGGTAGGGGACGGAGCGCGCGCGCCTACTTTGACCAGGCGCCAGCTCCGCTTTCGAAGGGTAGGGGACGGAGCGCGCGCGCGTCTACTTCGGCTAGGCGCCAGCTCGGGGCGGAGCGCTCGCGCGTCTACCTCAGCTGCCAATCCAGGCATTGGCTTCGGCTACTGCCTCAGACCCCGGGACCCGCTGCACACCAAGGCTCCGCAAGTTCGGAGAAGTTCATAGGCCGCAGGGACGGAGGGGGCCAAAGGAATCGGCTACATGGTTTCGGCCCTGTGAAGCACTTCACCATGAGAGGCTCCTGTTGTAGGGGTGGCCCCCACCTAAACCCAGCAGGCCTGTTAGAAGGTTATAGGGCCCAAAATGGGACATATGCAATGGCTTAAATACCCCTGACAGGGAGGTATCGATGTAAGGGCACAATTGTAAAAGCACAGCCCATATGAATATATATACCAAGGGAAGGCCAGGAGGGAGAGGAGACGTCATCACTTTCTCCCAACTCTCCACTACCACATCTCTCTCTGTTTGGTCTGTAACCACAACACTAATATAGCCCAATTAGTTAATTGAGGTCATAGTTAGGTAATAAGATGTAGTGACTTTGGTTAAAAATCCACATACTATAAAACTTACCTTTGCTTATAAAATAAACATATATGCCCTGACATTTGTTAGACCACCATGAAATAAACCATAGTAGAAAATTTTACTAAATATCAAATATTGAAAGGTGACCCTGTAAAGCAAGTTTTGCTCGAATAAACAACTTTAAGTTAAAATCTACAGTTAAGCCTAGCAATAACCGAAGTATAGACAAAATGGAAATGTGCCATTAATCAAATATTAACTTTAAGGTTATTGAGCATGATTAAATATAGCAAGCTAGGACCCAAACCAATGGATTTTAATTATGCCTAATAATAACTAAAGGTACATAAAATGTAGTGCCACAAAATGCTATACACCCAGACTATAAGATTAACTCGGTAGGCTAAAAGTTGTATACATCGCTTACATACCGCATATGCCCGGAATATTAACGCTCGACAAAATGATACCCAACTAGCCACGTACACTGATTCATAGGTCGAACCTAACTCATGGAACTTCCTTGATAAATACCAAAATAATAAAAAAGAGATTATCAATAAAAAGATTAAGTTATCGTATTCTACCACCGACCATGCCTCAAATCACACAAATCACCCGTTAACTCATAATAAATCTAAATTGAATTTATTTGGATTTATTTGGATCTTTTGAGTTATTTGTTTTCATTTGGATTCAGTCGTTTGACGCGTAATTAGAAATTGGGAGTCGTGCAGATTCAGTGGATCCAGCGAGATTAAGCTCGAAGTGAAGATAGAGATCAGAAGCCCAAGAGAAAGCATTGCGTGAGCTCAAGACCACGGTAAACCACGCTAGGCGAGTCAATACTTTGATCATATTGAACCTACATTTTCTGCAAATTACTTTGGTTTAAAGTATCAAATTGCATGTTGTTATTTTATATGCAAATACATGTTTAGTTTAAGATTCTAGTTATATGCCCATTGTTTGCTTTGAATAATATTACACCTCCTTTGGATTTCTTGATTATGTGAACCTTGTCGCCCTGGCAAAATTATAATGGTAACTTTTCAAAAGTAAGTCCGTAATTATATGCCATGCTTAGTACTGCTTAGATACTCAGGGGCACTGAAATGCCCCATGCATCAGTATAATTTTCAATCATGAGAAACTGGTTTGGACAGTCATGGTGGAAATGACTGGTATATGTTGGTATGATTATTTTATGTCCCCAAAAACCCCCAACTTGCTTAAATATCTGGGCGGATGGTTTGAGTGTGTCTGTGTGTATGTGGTGTAGTGGAAGCACAAAGTGAGTATTGGTAGATCCGCCCAGATACCCCTAAGGACTGAATCTTGTCATGACCTCCTGTGTAAAACAAGTACAACCACAAGTCTGTAAAGTACAACTTGGCTTAGTAAATTTACCGGACCCTGGAAGTCATCATCATGGCAGTAGTGCAAGTGCCGGCCTGGGTGGCAGGCTTGAATGGAACTCCCGCAAGTGGTGGCCTGGGTGGCAGGCTTGCGGGAGAAGTTCTCTTGCGACGCGCTAGTAGTATGGGTAGCCAGCTGCTAGGCGCATAGTAGGGGAATATCCCGCACAACGAATGGGTCCCACCGCAAATGGGAGCAACCCATAGGGTGAGATGATGGAAGGGGCGAGGTACTTTGAACGGTTACTGTGATGGTTTGCTCAACCGCATGGCTAAGGAATCGTGTGGGGCAACGAGTGAACTGTCTCTTGTGGGTAAAGTGTGCAAACTCTGCAGAGTCAAAACTATTCGAATAGCCGTGCCCACGGTCAAGGGCGGACATGAGAACTTAACCAGATATAGTTCTATTTCAAAATGCTTTATGGATGGGATTGGAAAAGTGCAGGGTAGTGGAAAGCCCTGATTTGAGTTGTCCTAGGTGTCGTCCCAGTGGTAATGTAAGCAGTTATAACGCTGAAATGTTAGCATATGGTGCGGATGCCATGTAACGGTGGATGGAATCTGGATCGTTATTATTATTGCATTTTCTTATACATTATGTTTTTGTTCAAAACTGCTAGGTCACAGGAAATTTTTATGTATTGTATTTCAAATAATGACACTTTTATTCTTACAAAATAAAATATAGAAGGAATAAATAGGGTCGTGAGTTAAGGAGATGGATGTTAGCAGTATATACATAAAGGTATTGGTGGATTCATGTCGATCACAAACAGGAAACGATAGAGTGGATTCTGGGATAAATAAATTGGTAGAGCCTAAATGCATATATATACTATACTAGATAGATGATTTAACTGATTTTTGGGAGAATTAGGGAGTGCAAAGAGAGTGCTGGATTACAATATTGATATCTAATATAAATTCTTGGAAGATGTTGGCAATAATGGGATTAATAGGATTGGATCAAATATTAGATGGATGAATTGAATTACTGGGGATAATGGAGGAATGATAACAATTATTGGATTAAAATCTCGATCAATGATATTCTTGGTGGCTGTATACTAGTGAATTTAAGACCTGACCAATGATATTTTTTGGTGGATGGATACGTAGACTTGATCAACGATATTCTCGATGAAGGTATACTAGTGAATTAGATAGAGATAGATGATGAAAATTAAGTATGATTATTGGAAGAGCAAATTATGGTTGTAGATCAATAACAGAAGGATTGGATTGCTAGGAATTTAGAATACAAAGATATTGGTGGATAAAATAAATGATTCTAGATAAATGATGTCGCTAACTATTTGGAGATTTAGGCAACAATTGATTGGTAGACTGTATAATTGATGTTATCCGCTGTTTGGAGTTTTAGACAGTAGTCAATATAGAAAGTATATGATCGGTTGATTAATTAATTAATGTCACTCGTTGTTTGGAGTTTTAGACAGCAATCAATATAGAAAGTGTATGATCAATGGAATAATTAAATGATGTCACTCGCTGTTTGGAGTCTTAGACAACAATCAATTTGGAAAGAGTATATTCGGTGGATTAAGTAATGATGATACTCGCTGTTTGGAGTCTTAGACAGCAATTAGTAAGGAAAGTGTGTCTTTGGTGGATTAAGTCAATTATGGCAATCGCCGTGTGGAGTTTAGGTAGAATTAATAACACTATGATTTAAGGATAATAATGCTGCTAAAAGCGATTTTTGGCAAATAAAATAACCCGAGCCTCTCCTTTGATAAGCCATGCATACTATTTATTTGCATCCTGTGTATTGGCTCGCGGAGCACGCTGGTTAGTGTGCTCACACTCGCTCTCATAACAAATCCAGAAACAAGAATCAGATCACTACGCTTCAGCAATACTATTGGTTATGATGGAGAAGAAGATGAAGTCATCAAGGGCTAGGTCGCGAACCTCCAGTTGGCTGCCTGTGGGCATGTCCTGAAGGTCCCACCTGTGTGCTTCGTTTTTCCACTGCTACAATTTAATAATTTCGGCCTAATCGGCCCATGAGTAAGTCTACTATTATATTTACTCTTCCGCATGATATGTAGTTTGATATTCAGAGCTGTAACCTGTGAGCACTATCTACTGATCCAGAGAATAGTGCGGTGGAATCACAGAGGAATCCGGATTATAAAATCTGGGTCCCTACAACTTCTAACAAAGTGGTCGTAAACGCTGCAACAAGGTCGTAAAGCTATCTGGGAACCTCCGACCATGGCCAATGTGGTCGTAGTGGCATCTGACCACACCCAACATGGTCGAAATGGCTAACGACCACAGTCTAAGTGATCGTATTAGCTACTGCTGACCACATGCTGCCGACAGCGTGATCGTAAGTGGTCTACCGATCACTCTCGAGGCTTATGACTTTGCAAAGTCTGCACAAACCTCAAAAACCAAACTCATTCTTCCTAGATCAAGGGTCAATTACTCATCACAACCATGGGGTGACCTCCACATGGTGTCACAACCTACTGCGTGGACAAGGCTATTTTCCCTTCCTTGCGGGCTCGGCGTTGAACTCCTCGGCGGCCTCTTTTTCCTTGCTCGCCATTTTCCTCTTTTTCTCACGCTCCCTCTCGCGAGCCTCGCGCTCCCTACGCATGCATGCCTTGAGATGAGCTTTCATCTCCCGTTGTATACGCTCAATTTGCTCGTCCTTGTGGTGGTCCTCCCAGATCTCGCAGGACCTTATGACGTTCCACTCCTCGAAGTTGAGGGCCCACTGATCCTTTGGGTGGACCTTAGAATTATACATGACTACAGGCTACTACGGCTGCTAATTTTCTAAAACTACATTGACTAAATTTTCTATACCAAAGTTGAACTATTTTTGTCTACATCTACAATTTTCTAGTCATACTAATACTAAATAAACTATCTACTGCATATACTAAATTTAAAATACAACAAAAAAATTACCTCACAAAAGTCGCTTCTTCCTCTCCTCTCCTCTCTCTCCTCCTTCCTCTCCTCTCCTCTCCTCCCTCTCCTCTTCTCCTCCCTCTCCTCTTCTCTCCTCTCTTTTCTTTCCTCTCCTTTGCCGTCTCCTTTTCTCTTCCGTCCTCTCTTCTGTCGCTTCTGTTCACCGCGCGATCTAGCAGCCTCGGCCGTGCGGTCCTTTTATCTACGCTTCTAGTCATCCAACCCTTTGGTGACTAGAAGCGCAGTCGTATAATCGATGGGCAACAGCAACTGTACTCGCCTGACCATTCGGCAACTGCAATAATTCGCCCAACGGCCAGCGGATTGCTTGCCTGTCACGTAGCCGTTGGGCGATAGGCTCTAGTCGCCCGACGGTTAGGCGACTGGAGCCTATTTTTGTTAAAAAAATTTGGTAGGGTATATTTCTATTATTTCGAATAAAAAATAGATTATTTATAAAAAATTCCTATGGTCTAGGAGGGAAACCCGTGGCGATGGGGGTGTTGCTTTTGTAAAGTACTTGACTGGGTGCGCTACTCAGAAAAAAGCGAGTGTGTAGCATGTTTCGGGGCAGGTGAGTGCATCATTGATGGTTCAGCAGTGAGCATGGCAGGGGCAGGTTTTTCTGAGTGAGTGCCTTCTGTGATATCAGCATCCAACGTAGGAATTATAAGATAGATTGTCGATATTATAAAAATATTATTCATTACAAAGTATACAATGTCTACAGTAACAGCAATTCAATTGTTGATATTAGAGATAATATCTTAAATAATATAAAGAAACTACAAAACAATTGCAAAAGTTTACAAATTAACTCGGCGATGCTTCATGCCTTGGAAGCATGATATAATGTCATTATCCTTGACTTGTGGAAAAAATTCTCGCTCAAGAAATGTAACTAAGCAGTTATTTAGGTATTATTCTCCTATTCTATTTCTTAGCTTGTTATTCACATAATTCATTAAAGAAAACTCTCTCTCTCCACACTAGTAGTTGCTACGAAAAGAATAAGCACCAATTTGAGAAGTTGTAAATAATTACATAATTGAGGTTCTTTTTTGTTTGAACAAGCATAATGGAGAACTTAGAAAGGTTGTTCACTATTCTAAACCTTTCATCTCTACGCATATCAATAATGAAGTGTGCAAGTTGAAATAGAAGATGTATCAATTTTGTGCTTGAGAAATCCATAGGATACAACTGAGCAAGCCTAACTAAGTTGTCCTTGTCATAAGCAACAAATGAATCAGTAGAATTGAATGATGCCACGCAAAGAAGCAAATCCATGTTTACCTTAACAATCCTGTCATTAAGTTGTCAAAGCTGTTTGTCAATAACACTTAAGAACATTTCAGCATGGAAGCGATGGAGATTTTTGACTTTTTTAAAGAACCTTTTGGATCTTACAATCGGCTTATAGAAACCATCCATTTGAGCAACTTTGATACCATGCTTCACACAAAAGGAAGTGACATCTCGAAGAAAAGAATCCCATCCATCATCCTCCCACAATAACTGCAATTGAGTCTTTGTCAAATAAATGAGATCAATAGTATTAACAATGTCATGATCTCTCTTTGCAAAGCATTGTTTAAGTCATCTGTGTACCCAAATATGGTTAGCAATAAGTGTGCCATGAAAATAAATCCAAATGATTCAAATGATGTCAACATTGTTTGAGCATGTATAGCCTCCGTGCTTGAAGAGTGACCTTCTCCAATCTTTATAAGAACTTGCTGGATTAAAGGATATAAATAGATAACATGCATAATAGTTTTGTAGCAAGATCCCCAATAAGTATCACCCGGCCGACCCAAGCCAAGCTTTTGATTCAAACCTCGGCCAGTTTCAATGTCACCCAATTCTAATACTTCAACAATTTGTTGAGCTTGAGCTACTCGAAGCATTTGTATCTTTTTACAAGACATACCAAGAGCAATTAACAAATATGCAAGTTATTGAAAGAGCCAAACACAATCACCATTCTCCTTAGCAACAGCAACAAGAGTTAATTGAAGTTGATGGGTAAAACAATGAACATAATATGCTGAAGGAGACTCATCTACAATTAGTTTATTTAGACCATTCACTTGACCCTTCATGTTACTAGCTCTATCATATCCTTGCCCACGGACCATAGACAAGCTCAATGAATGGTCAATAAGCAAAGACTCAATTGCTACTTTAAGTGTCAAAGCAGTAGTGTTTTCAACATGAACAATACCAAGAAACCTCTCAACTACCCTTGGTACAAAAGAAATCTCAAACACTTAATTGAATAGGTCAAGCGACATTTGTATACATCCTTTTGTTGTTTTGAGTTTGAAGGAAAAGATTCCTCAATTGATGCTTTAGGTTTAATGAATAAATTATATTTCTCTTGAGATTGATTGTGGGCACTAGTAATTGCTCCAACATGTTTATCAAACCTATTTTTATGGTTCCAATTTTTAAATTCCCTATTCACAAAACTATCTCCACCAGCACAATTAGTTTTATCCTTGAACAGATAACAAACAAAGCACAAAAGCAGCATCTTGTTCCACACTATACTTAAACCAATTATATTGGTCAAACCAACTAGCTAAGAAGCGACATGTGCCTCTAATATTTCTTTTATGGAAAAATCATGTGTCCGTGGTTGACATGGTCCCAATGCAATTAGGGGTGAAAATGGATCGGATAGTTTCCGACCGATCCGGACGAATACGGATACGGATTGTGTCGGATCGGATTTTTTCGGATAATTTTCGGATCGGATATGGATATTTTTATCGAATACGGATACAAATACAGTCAGCCTAGTATCCGTCGAATACGGATACGGATAATCCAGATAATACAAAACCGGATATCCAGGATTTTAGCCCATAATGAAGCCCAAACCGACCGATCCTTGTACGTGGGTCCAGATGTCATCGGCGACGGCGTAGGTAGATTGGACAATGACCGACCGGCCGGCCCAACCCAATCATGGGAGCCGCTATTGACTGCTGGACTTATCGTTACCTTACCGCCACCAGCGTTTTACAGCGCAAAATACCCAGAACGCGGCACGACGAAATGCTACTTCAAGTTTTACAATTTAGTTAGTGACGTTGTCGAGACATGTACTATCGTGGTATGTGCATAGGCGTAGTTGTCGTAGGAGGCTTATGAGCAGTTACGCACGAACATCACTGCCTGAGTCATGCATGGACTCATGGCTCTCTGGCCATCTTGCTGTTCATGTTTTTTTTCCCGATTTTGTTATGGGTCGAGCTCTCGAACCTTCTTCTGTTCTTTCAATCACTGCCTTTATTCCTATCGGCCGGTCTGGATGACTGGATCCATTGGACCTTACTATTTAATTTACCCAAAGGCAATTTAAGTTACTATTTAAGTTCATTTTGTTGCGCTTTTATAACTTTATTATCTTATGTATTCCCTTTATTATGTTGTGCTAGATTTGTGATGGAATCTACAAGTGCGAGTGGCATGGCAAGTATAAGCAATACATCTCCTGTTTTGCCGGGGGTGCCACAACTAGCTTCCACTGCTACAGATGCTTCTGATCTAACTGTTGGTGCATTGATGCCAAGGAATGAGGTTGATTTAAATAGTAACTTAAATTGCCTTTGGGTAAATTAAATAGTATGTGATGAAAACTTTGATCATAATTTATTTTTTTTATAAAACACGCAGGTGGTGGAAACATTGGTGGATCTATCATAATTGAGATTGACATAGAGGGCATTGAGCACCATTTTGCATATATGATGACAACGGTTTGCTAGTCTTTACATCGTACTACATAGTTGTTTGGTTTTATTTTATACTACTTTGAGTATTTATTGAAATAAAACTTGTAGGCACAAGAAGTCTTAGGAGATGCTGAGATGGAGGACTTGGTGGATGAAATGGAGGAATGAAATCTTCTTATGCTTGTTCAAATTGCTATCATGTCATCATGTGTATTCCATGAATTGCACGTTGTTGCTACTTATGTAGTTATGTTATGATCGACAATCAGGTATATTTTCATTGTAGATGAAAAGACTATGCTTGTTTAGATTTCATGAATATTTTGACAAGATGAACTATTTACGTATTTTCGTTAATTTTGAATGTATAGTTTAAGGGGTTTTCATGTTCCGATAAATATTCGTAACCGTATTCGTTTCGATTTGTATTCAATCCGTATCTGTATTCGATATTATTCGTATTTGTATTCGTATTCGAGTTATCCATATTCGTATCCGTATCCAAAAAAAATATGAAAACAAATATGGTAAAGGCATTATCCGTCCGTATCCGATCCGTTTTCACCCCTAAATGCAATGTATCCCCTTCTCACTGCATCTTGGTCATTGACATTATAGTCCGTGATGTCGGGACCCCGGATTTCCGAACCCGGACCCTCTGTGTATTACTGCACTAGTCCCAGATCAAAGCTAGTGCACACAGTTAAACAGAAATGAATACATAACCAGCAACGCTTTATTACAATATTAAAGAGTACAGACCGAAAGGTCTCATTATTACAATTGAGGTTTCAAGACCTCGCACACACGAAACACAGCGGAACCAAAAGATAAACTCGGTGAAGACCCATCAATACGCCACAGGCAATTGACTGGGGAAGCGCGACCTAGAACTCCTGGAATCTTTCGTCGAATCCACCCGCGAAGAAGTCGTAGTCGCCTTCTTGAGCTTCATACTCTTCTGAATATTATTTTTGAGTGTAGCATGTGAGTACATAAAGTACTCCGCAAGTCTTGGGAAAAATGCATAGATGCAAGGCTTGACAAAGGAAGGCTATATGGTTCTTTTGCACAAAGCAACATTTTAAAATTCAATTACTACTAATTATTTTCGAAGGCATCAAGTTAATAAAGTAAATGTTTTAGCAGAAACTATCATTAACTTTCTAGTGAAGGTTCCATCTACCAACACTAGCCAACAACTTGAACAAGTTTAATACTGCGGGTTAAATCCACCCTCTCTGGCTCCAACTGCCAGGATTCCCTTCCAAGAGTTCCCTCCACTCTCGGAATACAAAACTTTTGATTTTAAAACAAAACCAGAAATCTACCATGTGAATGCATTCCTTGCCCGCCCTTGACCGTGGGCACGGCTATTCGAATAGTTTTACACTCTGCAGAGGTTGTACAACTTTACCCACAAGAGATAATTTATCCTAAAAGTCAACACGCTTCCTTTGGCATGAGACCCAAATAAAATATCACAAAGCCTTTACCTTACTCTAATCTAGCTAGATACCACCCGCTGAGGTTTCACCGCAGGTAGGCTAACTGCCCGAAACGAAGCCCCCTCTTGCGCCATATGAGTACAGTAAATCCCTGTCCCTCACTGTGAATAACCAGTCCATCCCTGGCATCCACTTTCCACTGGTGGCACCTAAACTAGACTATCGTAAGTTAGTCAGCTAGGTCGTACCCATATAGACTTGTGGTTGTACGGTTAATGCTCAGTCTGGACAAACACAAGCGTCGGTCCTTAATTGACTAGGGTGGAACATACACATTACAAGATCTCGTGCTTCCTGCACCAATCCAAACTAACCATCCACCCTAATCTAAACCAATTTTCACATTTTAGTTTATTTTAAAAGAACAGTGGCAACTCCGATTACCACTAAATTTTCATAAACACAGGGGTATTACAATAATTCATAATTTCCCATTTTCAAGATTTCAAAGGTATTAAATAGCGAGACTAAGCATTATACTACCATTCCACTATTCACAAAGATTCAGTAATAATCTCATTATTAAGACAAATGAAATTCTAGGGTGACAAAGGTACATGGCATTTAATTTCAATGGAGGGTATAACAAGGTTGGTTTAACTAACCCTTAAGATTTGAACTAATATTTTATATAAATAGCAATGCACATAATTTAAAATAATTAAAACATTTCGAAATCATAGGTTCAAGATGATCAAAGGAGACTTGCCTTGCTCGGAGACTTGATGTTGCGAATCGTTAAAATCGAACTCTCCGGATTAGTCGTAGTCTACACGCGAAGAACCAAACAAAATAAATTCAAATAAAACCCAATTAAAATCCAAAAATTATAAAATATATAATGATCGATAGATTATGATTTTAGATAAATTTAGGAGAAAGAATCAACAGATTCGGAGTTCGTATGAGGGAGATCCAATATCTGGAAGTTTTGGACATCACATGAAATGATAACAAAATACGAGGATTACTTTTTGAATAGTACGGTGTCGATTGGCTACAAGGTGGCTGGCGAATGGGCAAAATGGAATGCTGGCAATGAGGCGAAGGTGGTGACATGAGTACGGCGACGAGGAACGGCGGCAATCACCGGCAGTCAGTGAAAAACGGCACCGACTGCACGGTAGCGACAACAGCAGGTTGGAGAGATAGTACCGGGTATGGAACGTGGAGATGTAAGATGAGCGTGGGGTAGTACATGGCATGGTGAAGTTAGGAAAATTATTGGCTAAGCTGAAAATTAATCGGAGACGATACAGTCGACGTTTGAATGACGACAGTGGAGAAACAGGAAAAAATTTGATATCTTGGTGCTCGGTAGAGCGAATCCAAAACCATTTGAAAGGTAGCTACCTGGGATGGTTTGGCACGATATGACGCGAACGGATTGGGGAAAACATTGCCGGATAGATTGGGGACACGCGATGCCATTGGCGGCCATGGCGAGGTTCGGAGGCGAAAATTTGTGGAGGCTTTTTGGGGAAAAGGAAGTGAGCACGGCGTAGATCGCGGTGAGGCAAGTCTAAGAAAAATTACGGCATGGGCTAAGGCTTACTGGAGGCGACGAATCGACGTCGGGAGTCACAAACGGCCATTTTAGCGGAAAACTCAATTCCTGACAATTGGCTCCACGAAAAATTAAACAAAATGGTAGAAAAATTTCTTAGAGGCTAGGACACAATATGACGCGAACAAAAATCGAATCGCTTACCAAAAAGGGGTGTACGCGCGAAGGTACAGTTTTAGTGTCTGGGCCTTACAAGGTCGACGAGGACTCGGGGAATATTTAGGTGATGGCGATGGAAGCACGACGTAGAACGCGTCGAGGCAAACTCAACGGTACAGACGGTTCGACCAAAGGATATCGAATGGTGGCGGAACACGACGGAGAAGACCTTTTGCGACTGTCGGTTTGACATCGGCATTCCGGACAAACGGAGAGGAGTTAACATGCAAGACTTGCGGCGAAACGAAGAGTAGAGCGTGGGGAACGTGATGCTCACCTTAGTTTTGGTCGGGCATGCACGAACGGCCGGTGGCGACGCGAGGAACGACGATGCGCTATGGCCCACGGTGGCGATGGTGCTCCGGCAAAGTTCCGGCGAAGGCGAGGTGAGCACTGCGTAGAACGCGACGAGGAGAATCCGAGGATGTGCTCAAAAGTGGTGGGGCTCCACCGGACGAGGTGCAATAAGCCGAAGAACGCCGCTTGGAACACAAAAGAATAACTCCGATTGCGCCCAAGAGAAGAGGAGTGGGGACTTGATATTTTCGGGGTTGAGTGAGGATAAGTAGGGGCTCACGGTGCTCCCTTTTATAGGGGCGGGGGAGGTCCGAGACGGGAGATCAAGAGACCATGTCCATCAATGGCATGGGTTAATTTCTCGCGAAACGGCTCATAAATGAGGGAAAAACGGTAGGGAAATGAAAAGAGTTTGATTAGAGGAGTTAATGCAATTTATTTCGCTAAGAACCGTTGAGAAAATCAAGAGATATGAGAGCTTCAAAGTTGCGTTCATGGTGGCCATGCTCTGGACGAAACGCATGTTCGTGAGGAAGATGAAGCGAGGAGAGAGAAAACAGGAAATAAAATAATATATGTTTCTCCCAAAAAAATAAAATAAAATAAATTCGACAAAAATTCAAGAAAATTCTACAAAAATCCTTGGAAAACGAAAAGACTAAATAAAATAATTTTGGATTTATTTGAGGTATATTTTAGCCATTTAAAATATTTTTACTTTCTAAGCTTTAATTTAAATCAAATAAATTCACAAATTCCAAAAAACATTGAAAAGAGGATAGAAATGGATAGATTGGAATTTTTTATGAGTTTAGAAATTTGAATGGGCTCAAACGGAATTAAAATGAAGAAATACGAACTTTTGGAAGTTCGAAAGGAGGGAAAAAGAATAAACCGATTTTCTGGAATTATTTTTGAACTGAAAAACCATATTATGATGTCATCAAGGGAAATGATTTTCAGAGGAATTATTTTTCTGTGGGAAAAGAGATTTATATGTCAGGGTGTCGTCAGCAAAGATTTTGATTTTCTGGTCGAATTATTTTTCAACAGAACAAGAGTTTTATTCACTGACAGGTGGGACCGGCTTTTGTGGACTGGGTTCATGGACCAAAGAGAAAGCTGAGGTGGCACACTTGGCTGGCGTAGCGCTTGTGTGGCTCATGGTTGCTGAGGTGGCGCACTGGGGCTAAGGGCATTGGCGGATGGCGGCGCTGCTAGGGTCGGCGAGGGGTGCGTGAGAGGGAGGAAAGGCACGGGGAGTTAAGTGCACCTTGGCACGACACTCGGAAATTCTCGATGGTAGCCAGCGACGAGGATGCAGGGGTGGCGAAGTGAGGGCGTTGGCGGCAGGGCTCTTCGGCGGTGGATTCACTCGGTGGAGGCGACGAACGGTTATCGGTTACACCAAAGTTAAGGACGACGCAAAGACGAGTAAAGAGGGAGATAAGCGGGGTTTAAAGCGGGGAAATGGTGGCGGTGGAAGGTTGAAGAAGGCAAGAAGAAAGAAGAAGCTGACTGGCGGGGTTGGGCTGTCAGCGAGAGGGAAGAGAGAGGAGGAAGGAGTGGACAGTCGGATGAATGCCACGAGGCGAAAGAGAAATCAGGGCCATCGGATTAAAACGAAGGGGTAAGTGAAGGCAGGTGGCTGAGATTAAACCGGGCGAGGATGGATTGAATCAGGGAGCGACACGTGATGGCCGAGTAGAGAGGTTGAGGATTAAATTTGATTTAAATTTTGAAAAAAAAATTAGATAAATCCAAATAAAGTTCAAATACTTTAAATTAATTAATTTGAAATTAAATTTTTCAAAGAGCGAAATTTTGGGATGTTACAAACCTACCCCCTTAGAAAGAATCTCGTCCCCGAGATTCGGACGGACTAGGAAAAAGAAAGGAGAGGAAAACTCGGCTCTTAGGTCCTCTTCACGCTCCCAAGTTGCTTGACTTCGAATGGTTGCTCTACTGTACTTTGTGGAACTTTATGGTCATGCTTCTTGCGCAGCGTTCAGCTTCCTTCATGATTCTATGTTGTTGTTTGATGCTCTGAAGGATTCCTTTAACTGAGAAATATGGAAGAGAACACAAATCGGATTGGTACATCTTTAGTCGCCTGTAAGCTCTAGGTTAACTTCAATTGCCCTTATCATATCGATTAATTCAGTATTCCACCAAAAGGGCTTAACTTCCACAAGTGTTCATCCGAGAAGGACATAATTATTTCAACTCTTCAAAAATTCTTGATTCCAAAATCATATACCACAAATGCACCTTATTGATTTCGACAAGTAATCTCATTAACTTTTACTCTCTCTGCTCTAATTTGAATCGACGTCAAACCATATAATTTTTCCAAAAATAATCCAATAACATTGTAGTTTGTGATTTCCACCAATTATTTTATGATCATTATCTAATCCAACAGATCCATGACTCTGATCAAATAATATAAAATTAATCCAACCTTTTAGTAATCATCAATCAATTTTAAGATCATGTAAGCCATAATTTAATATTCATTAATCCACCAACATCATTCTCTTCATAATCATCATTTTGGTTCCACCAAATTTGAATGAACTCGATTAATTCTTATCGGACAATCTCTCAATTAATTCTCATTGGACAATCTATCTCCCATAATTAATTTAAATCCTCCAGGTTATCCATTTTAACATCCTTAAATGATCTGGTTAATCCCATTAGTTAAAATCCAATTATCTAACAATGATATATTAAATCCACCAATTCAAATGGATATATCAAAGTCCACTTTGCAATGATAAAATTAATCCACCAAGATATCTAAGTGTATTATCTTTTAGAATTCCACTAGTATCCACTTATCATCAATAGGTCCACCAAACTCTAATAATCAATTAACACCACAAAATTCATCTACTCTTCATGATTCAACCAAATCACCCAAAATTGATATCATGAATTGTTTATGATAATTCAACTTCTTAATCTTTTAATCTCTCCCTTTACTAGATCAATCTCTTAATATTAATTCTCCAATGATCACAAATAATCCCTTCAACAAAATCTTGTTTTACATCCAGTTGCTCCTTTAAATCCTAGATAATAAATCCAAGGCAAAGTTTAGACTCTTCCCATGATCTAATTAGCTCCCACAAGTTCAACTTTGTATTTATTCTCTAGTCAATCCACAAAGATGACACTCTTTAGATTTATTTATAATCAATTGGTATCCACAAATATACCTTTTATCTCAATCCACTCGAATATTATTCAATCTTGTCAATTATAAATCCAAAATATATCACTCTAGCAACAATTCTCCAAGTTACCTAACTTGACATCCACTGATTATGACAGCTTTTCCAACAAAAGTACTTTCCATAAATTTGTTGTCTTCCATATACTCTAGGTCTCCAAGAATTCTCCAAACTTGGACTGCGCTGAAAGAATTGGAGCTTGTACTATTGCAGTAACTTGGGTTAGCAAAAGATAAGAGGGAAGTAGCACAGATAAGAGATCAGGGGAACAATTAAACAACATCCCGAACAAACACACAAGAAAGAAGCAAGCAACAACTTAGAAGAAACTTAACTTGAAATAAAAATAGTCTTTAAGGATGGCTGTACTACAAGTATACAAGACTTGGTACAATCCACCTAACACACAAGCAAGTAATACATAAGCGTTCTAAAATCGTAGGACTTTACTTGGGTACTACAACTAAAGAGCTAGTCCTTGCTCCTTCATGATGACGAGCTTCTCCAAGTGCTTTTAGACGCAGCCTTACTGAGCCATCTATAGAAATTACAAAGGAAAGGGGGTACAATTACCATTCCAAAAAGTCAATAACCAGATAGATAAGGAAGAATACCATGACGAAGGTAAGGATAGAAAGACAAGGATAGCACAAACTTAAAATTTTATTTTCTAAAATAAATTTTGAAGTTTTTCTAATAACGACCATTCTAACTAGGTCACGTCCTACAGTCAAATTGGCTCTGATACCACCTCTGTCGGGACCCCGGATTTCCGAACCCGGACCCTCTGTGTATTACTGCACTAGTCCCAGATCAAAGCTAGTGCACACAGTTAAACAGAAATGAATACATAACCAGCAACGCTTTATTACAATATTAAAGAGTACAGACCGAAAGGTCTCATTATTACAATTGAGGTTTCAAGACCTCGCACACACGAAACACAGCGGAACCAAAAGATAAACTCGGTGAAGACCCATCAATACGCCACAGGCAATTGACTGGGGAAGCGCGACCTAGAACTCCTGGAATCTTTCGTCGAATCCACCCGCGAAGAAGTCGTAGTCGCCTTCTTGAGCTTCATACTCTTCTGAATATTATTTTTGAGTGTAGCATGTGAGTACATAAAGTACTCCGCAAGTCTTGGGAAAAATGCATAGATGCAAGGCTTGACAAAGGAAGGCTATATGGTTCTTTTGCACAAAGCAACATTTTAAAATTCAATTACTACTAATTATTTTCGAAGGCATCAAGTTAATAAAGTAAATGTTTTAGCAGAAACTATCATTAACTTTCTAGTGAAGGTTCCATCTACCAACACTAGCCAACAACTTGAACAAGTTTAATACTGCGGGTTAAATCCACCCTCTCTGGCTCCAACTGCCAGGATTCCCTTCCAAGAGTTCCCTCCACTCTCGGAATACAAAACTTTTGATTTTAAAACAAAACCAGAAATCTACCATGTGAATGCATTCCTTGCCCGCCCTTGACCGTGGGCACGGCTATTCGAATAGTTTTACACTCTGCAGAGGTTGTACAACTTTACCCACAAGAGATAATTTATCCTAAAAGTCAACACGCTTCCTTTGGCATGAGACCCAAATAAAATATCACAAAGCCTTTACCTTACTCTAATCTAGCTAGATACCACCCGCTGAGGTTTCACCGCAGGTAGGCTAACTGCCCGAAACGAAGCCCCCTCTTGCGCCATATGAGTACAGTAAATCCCTGTCCCTCACTGTGAATAACCAGTCCATCCCTGGCATCCACTTTCCACTGGTGGCACCTAAACTAGACTATCGTAAGTTAGTCAGCTAGGTCGTACCCATATAGACTTGTGGTTGTACGGTTAATGCTCAGTCTGGACAAACACAAGCGTCGGTCCTTAATTGACTAGGGTGGAACATACACATTACAAGATCTCGTGCTTCCTGCACCAATCCAAACTAACCATCCACCCTAATCTAAACCAATTTTCACATTTTAGTTTATTTTAAAAGAACAGTGGCAACTCCGATTACCACTAAATTTTCATAAACACAGGGGTATTACAATAATTCATAATTTCCCATTTTCAAGATTTCAAAGGTATTAAATAGCGAGACTAAGCATTATACTACCATTCCACTATTCACAAAGATTCAGTAATAATCTCATTATTAAGACAAATGAAATTCTAGGGTGACAAAGGTACATGGCATTCAATTTCAATGGAGGGTATAACAAGGTTGGTTTAACTAACCCTTAAGATTTGAACTAATATTTTATATAAATAGCAATGCACATAATTTAAAATAATTAAAACATTTCGAAATCATAGGTTCAAGATGATCAAAGGAGACTTGCCTTGCTCGGAGACTTGATGTTGCGAATCGTTAAAATCGAACTCTCCGGATTAGTCGTAGTCTACACGCGAAGAACCAAACAAAATAAATTCAAATAAAACCCAATTAAAATCCAAAAATTATAAAATATATAATGATCGATAGATTATGATTTTAGATAAATTTAGGAGAAAGAATCAACAGATTCGGAGTTCGTATGAGGGAGATCCAATATCTGGAAGTTTTGGACATCACATGAAATGATAACAAAATACGAGGATTACTTTTTGAATAGTACGGTGTCGATTGGCTACAAGGTGGCTGGCGAATGGGCAAAATGGAATGCTGGCAATGAGGCGAAGGTGGTGACATGGGTACGGCGACGAGGAACGGCGGCAATCACCGGCAGTCAGTGAAAAACGGCACCGACTGCACGGTAGCGACAACAGCAGGTTGGAGAGATAGTACCGGGTATGGAACGTGGAGATGTAAGATGAGCGTGGGGTAGTACATGGCATGGTGAAGTTAGGAAAATTATTGGCTAAGCTGAAAATTAATCGGAGACGATACAGTCGACGTTTGAATGACGACAGTGGAGAAACAGGAAAAAATTTGATATCTTGGTGCTCGGTAGAGCGAATCCAAAACCATTTGAAAGGTAGCTACCTGGGATGGTTTGGCACGATATGACGCGAACGGATTGGGGAAAACATTGCCGGATAGATTGGGGACACGCGATGCCATTGGCGGCCATGGCGAGGTTCGGAGGCGAAAATTTGTGGAGGCTTTTTGGGGAAAAGGAAGTGAGCACGGCGTAGATCGCGGTGAGGCAAGTCTAAGAAAAATTACGGCATGGGCTAAGGCTTACTGGAGGCGACGAATCGACGTCGGGAGTCACAAACGGCCATTTTAGCGGAAAACTCAATTCCTGACAATTGGCTCCACGAAAAATTAAACAAAATGGTAGAAAAATTTCTTAGAGGCTAGGACACAATATGACGCGAACAAAAATCGAATCGCTTACCAAAAAGGGGTGTACGCGCGAAGGTACAGTTTTAGTGTCTGGGCCTTACAAGGTCGACGAGGACTCGGGGAATATTTAGGTGATGGCGATGGAAGCACGACGTAGAACGCGTCGAGGCAAACTCAACGGTACAGACGGTTCGACCAAAGGATATCGAATGGTGGCGGAACACGACGGAGAAGACCTTTTGCGACTGTCGGTTTGACATCGGCATTCCGGACAAACGGAGAGGAGTTAACATGCAAGACTTGCGGCGAAACGAAGAGTAGAGCGTGGGGAACGTGATGCTCACCTTAGTTTTGGTCGGGCATGCACGAACGGCCGGTGGCGACGCGAGGAACGACGATGCGCTATGGCCCACGGTGGCGATGGTGCTCCGGCAAAGTTCCGGCGAAGGCGAGGTGAGCACCGCGTAGAACGCGACGAGGAGAATCCGAGGATGTGCTCAAAAGTGGTGGGGCTCCACCGGACGAGGTGCAATAAGCCGAAGAACGCCGCTTGGAACACAAAAGAATAACTCCGATTGCGCCCAAGAGAAGAGGAGTGGGGACTTGATATTTTCGGGGTTGAGTGAGGATAAGTAGGGGCTCACGGTGCTCCCTTTTATAGGGGCGGGGGAGGTCCGAGACGGGAGATCAAGAGACCATGTCCATCAATGGCATGGGTTAATTTCTCGCGAAACGGCTCATAAATGAGGGAAAAACGGTAGGGAAATGAAAAGAGTTTGATTAGAGGAGTTAATGCAATTTATTTCGCTAAGAACCGTTGAGAAAATCAAGAGATATGAGAGCTTCAAAGTTGCGTTCATGGTGGCCATGCTCTGAACGAAACGCATGTTCGTGAGGAAGATGAAGCGAGGAGAGAGAAAACAGGAAATAAAATAATATATGTTTCTCCCAAAAAAATAAAATAAAATAAATTCGACAAAAATTCAAGAAAATTCTACAAAAATCCTTGGAAAACGAAAAGACTAAATAAAATAATTTTGGATTTATTTGAGGTATATTTTAGCCATTTAAAATATTTTTACTTTCTAAGCTTTAATTTAAATCAAATAAATTCACAAATTCCAAAAAAAATTGAAAAGAGGATAGAAATGGATAGATTGGAATTTTTTATGAGTTTAGAAATTTGAATGGGCTCAAACGGAATTAAAATGAAGAAATACGAACTTTTGGAAGTTCGAAAGGAGGGAAAAAGAATAAACCGATTTTCTGGAATTATTTTTGAACTGAAAAACCATATTATGATGTCATCAAGGGAAATGATTTTCAGAGGAATTATTTTTCTGTGGGAAAAGAGATTTATATGTCAGGGTGTCGTCAGCAAAGATTTTGATTTTCTGGTCGAATTATTTTTCAACAGAACAAGAGTTTTATTCACTGACAGGTGGGACCGGCTTTTGTGGACTGGGTTCATGGACCAAAGAGAAAGCTGAGGTGGCACACTTGGCTGGCGTAGCGCTTGTGTGGCTCATGGTTGCTGAGGTGGCGCACTGGGGCTAAGGGCATTGGCGGATGGCGGCGCTGCTAGGGTCGGCGAGGGGTGCGTGAGAGGGAGGAAAGGCACGGGGAGTTAAGTGCACCTTGGCACGACACTCGGAAATTCTCGATGGTAGCCAGCGACGAGGATGCAGGGGTGGCGAAGTGAGGGCGTTGGCGGCAGGGCTCTTCGGCGGTGGATTCACTCGGTGGAGGCGACGAACGGTTATCGGTTACACCAAAGTTAAGGACGACGCAAAGACGAGTAAAGAGGGAGATAAGCGGGGTTTAAAGCGGGGAAATGGTGGCGGTGGAAGGTTGAAGAAGGCAAGAAGAAAGAAGAAGCTGACTGGCGGGGTTGGGCTGTCAGCGAGAGGGAAGAGAGAGGAGGAAGGAGTGGACAGTCGGATGAATGCCACGAGGCGAAAGAGAAAATCAGGGCCATCGGATTAAAACGAAGGGGTAAGTGAAGGCAGGTGGCTGAGATTAAACCGCGTCGGCACTCCTCTGCCCCGTCAACGCCACCACCCCTCCCGTGCCACGTAGGCCACTTGGTCCACGGATCAGGGCCCACCTGTCAGCCTTTGGTCCAAAAGGCTGGTGTCATGCTGGCGCAATAAATCCATTTTTCCGTTGAAAAACAATTCAGTCGAAAATAAATTATCTGCTGACGTCATAATCCCAGATTTTCGTTTAGAAAAATAATTCCCAAAAATCGAGATTTTGCTATTTCTCTGAATTCAAACATCCGAGAGCCCGTTCTTCTTCATCCTAACTCCGATTGAGCCCATTCAAATTTCTGAATTCATCAAAAATTCTCCTCTATCCATTTCTGGCCTCAATTCAAATATTTGCATTCATTTGAATTTATTTTTAATTTATTTGAATATGGTGGGTTATTTTCACGTGTAAACTTCGACAATTCAGGAGAATTCAAAGACGAAGGTTTGAACCAATTTGAAGAGCAAGGCAAGTCACACTCCTTGATTATGTTGATCCCAAATTTCAAAATAAAATTATGTTTTTTTAAATTATTCTGCATGCATATTTCTATCCAACGTATTTAAATTCAGTTTTAAATTTAGTTATTGCCTACTTGTTAATTCCGCCATTGTTATTGAATTTCCTGATACCTTGTCACCCTAGATAAAAACTCTAGTTGGTACAATAGTATGGCTAGATACTTTATGGATAGCAAATGCTTAGTCTGGCATAGAAATAACTTTGGGATAGGATACTTTTTACATAAAATGATGACCTTTTCACATAAAATGATAAGCTTTTGAAAGCTACTCTTGACTTTTGTGAGTCAAGGAGGTTTATGAAATATTTTGAAAACAAAAATATAAAAAAATTGGTTTAAATTTAGGCAATTGGTTAGGTGGTGGGTGCAGGCATGCCCTGTTGTTCGGAGACACAGGGTTGACTGCGTGCACAGGGGTATGTGGTTGGGCCTAAGTCAATTAAGGACCGGTCTGTGAGCTACTGTTGCAAAGCCTTATCGTACTACCACATGGCTAGTATGGGACAGCCCTGGTTGAATAATTTGCGAAGTCCCAACCTGAGTCAAGTTGTAGGTTGAAAGTGAGCGTGGTTGGTGCCATGAGAAGTCTCACTTGAGTGAGCGTGGTTAAGCCATGTGAAGTTTCACTCAGGCTCAAGAGGGGGTTCCGGTCTGGTGGATTCCTTACTGGGGTGAAACCTTAGAGTTGGCTTGGCCAGGTTGAAGGCTTTGCATTGTAAAGGCCTTGTCACAACTCCTCACCGCACACCTAAGGAAGTGTGTAATCTAGTGGTAAAAAGGGATGATCGTGTCTTGTGGGTAAAGTTGTACAACATCTACAGAGTGTATAATCAATCCTGGATAGCCATGCCCACAGTCATGGGCATGCTGAGTAAAAGTTCTTCATGGATTAGACTTTGTTTTTCAAAAATATTTTTGAAAACCTTGTGGATGGACGGAATCCATGAGAGATGAAAACTTTACGGATGGATGGAGTCCGTGAGAGATTGAAACCTGGTGGATGGATGGAATCCATCAGAATTGCGCAGTGTAAGCGTGTGGATGGATGGAATCCATACGTGATCTTTTGGATCCATACGTGATCTTTTGGAAAAGATGGTCCGGGTGGGATGCCCGTGAATAGGTTGGTGTTTGGTCTGAGCCTGCACTGACGATATTATTTTCGATTACAAGTATTGTTTTTACTTACTGTATTAATATTCAACATTTTCAATCTATTTACTGTATTTCCTTAAATGCTATTTTATGCAAACTAACCCTATAAGCCTTCTATTGAAGCCTTTATCATTATGTTGCATTTCTCCGTGTGATTTGCGGAGTACAAGTTTGTACTCACCTTGCAATCTCCATACAGAGGAAGATGTCATCGACAACGGTGAAGATCAGGACGAGTAGGCCACGTCTTACTGTCGTTTGCCTGTGGGCAGGCTCGGGCTTCGCTATTTATTAGTGTGCTTCCGTAGTTGTTTGCTTTATTTATCTTTGCCAATAGGCGTTGATGTAAGACTTTGCCATAAGGCCGTACTCTTTTATGTAATATAGTTGGTCATTTGTGCTTGATATGTATCTTTGTTGTACTGTGTGTACTAACTGATCCTGGACTAATGCGATTTACACAGAGGATCCAGAAGTCGTTACTCCAGGTTCTGACAACATCAAATTGATTTGATTTCGGGAGCGACACTACCAAACCGACCACCATACTGCACCAACCCCGAGGAAACAAAGGAAATTCAGAAACAAGTACAAGAGCTTCTCGACAAAGGGACCACATTGATGATATCTTGATTTGCAGTCATAATGAATTTGATCATATTGACCACATTAGACAAGTGCTACAGGTTTTACGCGATGCTAGGTTATTTGGGAACTTAGTGAAGTGCACTTTTTGCAAAAATCGTGTAATATTTTTGGGCTATATGGTTTCGGCACAGGGAGTAGAGGTAGATGAGTCTAAAATTGAAGCAATTAAAAACTGGCCTACTCCTATGAATGTTAGTCAAATTAGGAGCTTTCATGGACTCGCTGGTTTTTATCAGCGTTTCATTAAGGATTTTAGTACAATCGCTGCCCCATTGAATGAATTAGCAAAAAAGGCGTTGAGTTTACATGGGGGGTGGCACAACAAGCTGCATTTGATGAATTGAAAAAGCGTTTAACTGAGGCACCGTTACTTATTTTACCCGATTTCACTAAGAATTTTGAAATTAAATGTGATGCTAGTGGAATTGGTATTAGTGGTGTTTCTATGCTAGAGGGTAGACCGGTTGCTTATTTTAGCGAGAAACTAAAAGGTACACAATTGAATTATCCGGTCTATGATAAGGTGCTGTATGATTTAGTGCGAGTTTTAGAAGTTTGGCAACATCATTTATGGCCTAAGGAATTCATTATACATTCTGATCATGAGGCATTAAAATATCTGCAAGGCCAAGCTAAGCTGAACCGTCGACATGCTAAGTGGGTAGAATTTATCAAGTTATTTTCTTACATTGTAAAATATAAGAAGGGAAAAGAAAACATAGTTGCTCATGCTCTTTCTAGGAAAAGTGTGCTTTTAAATCGCTTAGATGTGCAAGTTCCTAGTTTAGAAAGTTTGTGTGATTTATATGCTAATGACCATGATTTCGCTTCACCTTATGCGCATTGCAAAGATGGGAAAGGCTGGGACAAATGTCACAATCATGATGGACTTTTATTTCGTGCTAATAAACTATGCGTTCCAGAATCGTCCGTGCGTTTGTTATTATTGCAGGAATCTCATGCCGGTGGATTGATGGGACATTTTGGATGTGAAAAGATGTTGTCTATGCTGAACGATCACTTTTATTGACCTAAGATGAGGTGTGATGTGGACAGGTATGTACAACGGTGTATAACTTGTCACAAGGCAAAATCGAAGTTGCATCCACATGGTTTGTATACTCCTCTCCCAGTTCCTAATGCACCATGGGAAGATATTAGTATGGATTTTGTTTTAGGATTGCCTAGGACTGAGAGGGGGAGAAATTCTATTTTTGTCGTTGTGGATCGATTTTTGAAGATGGCACACTTTATTCCGTGCCACAAGAGCGACGATGCATCTCACATTGCTGATTTATTTTTCAGGGAGATAGTGCGGTTGCATGGCGTACCCAGGACCATTGTCTCAGATCGCGATGTCAAATTCATGAGTTATTTCTGGAAGACACTCTGGGGGAAGCTAGGGACAAGGTTGTTATTCAGCACAACTTGTCATCCCCAAATTGATGGTCAAACAAAGGTGGTGAACCGCACACTTTCGATGCTGCTAAAGACCATGATCAAGAAAAATATCAAGGAGTGGGAGGACTGTTTGCCACATGTGGAGTTTGCCTACAATAAAGCCGTCCACTCTACTACACATATGTGCCCATTTGAGGTGGTGTACTATGGTTTCAAGCATACTACACCACTTGATTTGCTGCCGCTTCCAAGTCAATCATGAAAAACTATGGAGGCGTCAAAGAGGGCTAAATATGCGAAGAAATTGCACATCAAGGTGAAAGAAGAAATTGAGCGTAAGGCGAAGTACTATGCTGACAAGGCGAACAAGAAAAGAAAGAAGATGATTTAGTTTGGTTACACTACCGCAAGGATCGCTTTGCAGGTCGATGCAAATCGAAGTTGCTGCCACAAGGAGATGGACCTTTCAAAGTGCTTCAGTGGATTAACGATAATGCATACAAAATCGAGCTTCCAGCGATGACTATGGAGTGAACTCAACATTCAACGTTGCTGATTTATCACCATTCTTCGGGACTGATGATCTAGCATCGAGGATGACACCTTTTCAAGAGGGGGAGGATGACGAGGGCATCCCTACAACACCTTCTTCTCCTCCACCTAGTGCCTCAGGTTTGAAGAGTCAGCGATGGATGGAGATCAAGGATGTGCGACCGTCATCCAAGGAAGCACAAGTCCACGGCATGAATAGTGATCAGACCATCAATAGCGCTACACATGAACAGTATTAGGCCGCGCTACAGTACCATGAACAGTACGCGCTACAGTATCATGAACAGTACCGTGCTACAGTACCCCAGCCCATGAGCAATGTCGTGCTACAGTCACGCGCGCGTGAATAGTACCACATGGAAAATTTAGTGCTGAATAGTTCTTTGGCTGAGAGTATATATTGAGGGGTAGACCCCGATTGTAAGGAGACCACGTTTATGCAAAAGAATAGAACACAAGTTATTGCTTGTTCTTTCATAACAAAGTTCATGCGAGAACTCCTGAGAGAGAATTAGGCGATCAATTGTTCGTTCTGCTTTTTAGGGTCAAGTTTGCTTTTCTGCTGGGAATTGAGGGCTTGGCGATCTCCGCTCGTGGTCTAGCGGCGATCATCCAGGTGCGTGTTGGCAAATATCCATATAGCTGCAAGTCCGTGCACTGGCGCGTGGTGTACAGCTGAGCGTTATTCGTCCTCAAGCACTATTTATCCACGGTTCTACTCGAGAAGATTGGGCCACCCGGTATGAAACCTGGTTTGTAAAGTGGCCTCCTCTAGGAGCAATGCGTTGGTGTACCATATGCAAATAGTGCTTCCTTGGAGATAGTTGACCTGTAATTTATAAGCAATGAGTTTGCTATATTGAATATTCGTAATATGTGTAACAGCAAGCAAACATTGCAGCTATAAGTCGCTATACAAAAGTAACTGTCAGATGGCCAAACAAAGGGAAAGGGTGGTGTGAGCACTTGTAACACCCCTATTTCTGGGGACGTTAGGTTATCCTCGCAATTGCCTTGGACTGTTCAGCTATGAGTATTATATATGAGTGTACACCATTGCCAAGACAAACTTAAGCATAAAAACCCAACTTTGTTACAAAATTAAGGCTTAGCAAACCAAACCAAACTCCACAGGCAGGCCTGAGTGTAGAATAAACCCTAACACCAGGCATCATCTATATCGTAGAGCTCGGCGTTGTCTTGATAAACTCCTTCATTTTCTTGACACGCATTCTCTGTTTATGATTTTAGCAAGTATGAGTACAACCAACCGTACTCAACAAGTCACATGGGAAATGCTATTTAACTATATGCAAGAGATTGCCATGGAATAGGGTAAAGCAGTTTATTATTTTATGTGGATGCGATTTTGTTTGTAAACACTTTGCTTTTAAACACAAAATATCAAATCATAAACTTCTTAAGGAATTTAGAGGTTTTTGAAACTTGATTAACACACTTCTACATTTCCAGAACCATTCCAAATCTACTTATGCTTCGCTGTTGGAATCACCCATTAAATACAGCTTCATTTACCGGAAGCATGGTGTATTTGAATACCATTAAACTTACTCTGCAGAGCTACCCAACTTTACCCACAAGGATTCTTAACTCCCACGTCCGGGTTCAAGAAAACAAGGTTTTTCACTTCTCATCTCTTTGTATAGCCTCTACCCGGTAGGGACTGGGCAACACAGGCAGTCGGCATTCCACTGGCCAACACAGAAAGCACCACCCGACTCCCGTGTAATCCAACCGTTGTTAAGTATGGTTTAACCGCTTCCATACCACCTTTTCATACACGCGGGCTATTCCTTTCTGGAATCCCAATAACTTGTAGATATTCAATCGATTTGAGTAGCTACTACACCAGGTTTGACAAGTCAACGCTTGTGGTTGAGCGATGACTGCGATCTTTACTTGGCATATGATTTGAGTCCTTACCTCTTACTGAAACAACTTTTAACCACAACCAACAACTTTTCGGCAAAGCCATCTTGTAGTATGAGATATTTGAACATCTAATCTACCTTGATTATTTAGATAGTATATTCAGTATTTACTAGGGTTTGTCAAAGTGAATATGGCCATTAAATTGAACTGGGCCTTTTCGGGTGATAGGGCATAACTAGTATCAGGTCGTTCTAAATAATTTTTGTACACAAGATAATAGTGCGTAAATAGCATAATGAAAGTACTGATAAGTAGATAAATAAAGGAAATGTAGGTTCAACATGATCAAAAAGATGTGACTTGCCTTGCGGATTTACGACTTCGATAATTTTGTATTCTTCTGTCTCTTGATCTTGAACTTGATCCTTGGTTTCTCCTTCTTGAATTGGTTTCCCTTCAATGTCGTGTGCTAGCGCAAAACAAGGAAAATAATTTAATTCCACGCTCGAAGATTTGAGCTAGGAATAAAGAAATTAAATAAAGAAATAAAATCGAAAAAAATCAAATAACATAGGTTTTGGGCTTTTGGGGGGGGCCAAAAGGTGAAATGAGCCTGACAAATGGGTTGGCGGGCTCAAAACAGTCAAAATGGGTATAAATTTGCATTCTCGGGTTTTATGAACAGTAACAGGTCTAGGCACTATTCATTGCGGGTATTTACTATTCATTATGCATAGGGTATTGTTCACAGCGAGCGGGGTTTGAGCGCTACTGGGTTGGACACTATTGCTTGCGGGTCAGCTTCAAGAACTAACGGGTCGGATGAATAATAATTGCCCGTTACTGTTCATCTTCCATCTCTCGCGTGCGCATAGTACCCTGAAAACAGGGCAACATGGTAGCGGCTTTAGGAGGCGTTCTAGGGACTTGCGACGGAATCCAGTACTATGGATGGACTCCTGGGGCCTAGAGGGTTCCATTTTTGAGGTCAGCAAGGACGGGGAAGGCGGCGTTTGCTGGTGGCAAGGTCAAGGAGTCCGAATGATGTTTGTGGGCATAGGAGCTACAGAGGGGATTATCCATGAAATTGGCGGCCATTTATCCATCTTGGGGTGGTCGGGATGGCTTGAGTGGTGATGGTTTGCACTGGTGAAGCTCCCAGTGAGATGGCCATGGTGAGGTAGCTTCGGCCCGCGGGGGATTCGATGACCGATGAGCTATGGGGCTTGGCTAGCTATGACGCTGCTTCGGTCAAGTTCCTGGGTTCATGAGGGAGCTACGGAAGCAGGCAATTGAAACCTTGGTTCCTAGGTTCTTGGTGTTACTTAAACCTTTGTTCCAAATCCAGTAAATTAATAACCATTGTAATACTTTTGCGCTTCCTCTCTGGTGAAGAACTCCATGCCACCATGGGGTTTCACAGGTTGTGAGCTGATGCAGTCTGCATCTTCATCTTGTCGATCCATTTCTTCATTGTCTACATCTCTATCCCTTTGATCATTACTTGTGGCCAATAAAGCTTCTGCAAAAACATCATTTAATTCATTATCTTATGATGCACCAATCTTATCCAAGGTCATGTCGACACCTTGACCATAGGCAGAATGACCTACACGTACATCAAATGGACAAATGTTTAGCACGAACATCAAGTGAAACACTACAAGAAACACCAAACTAAAAGAATTTCAAATAGAATGAAGTCATGCATTTTGTCGAACACCGTGCATGCAAACAAGAATTTTTTGGGAGGGAGAAAGCATGAATCTTGCCTGAGACATGATGGAGTAATAGGCTTGGGAGATTGATGACAACGTTTCCAAGCACACCTGAGTTGAAGACGGTGACTGAAGCTGGCGATGAGAGGATTCGAAATGGATGAGGACGGCGTTGCTCGCGCTTCATGTGTGTGAATGGGAGAGGATGGCAGGGACGTGGTTTTGGCTAGGACGGTGTTGCTCGAGCTCTGCGCGTGCAATGCAGGAGGAAGGACGGCGCGGTGTGGGGATGAGGAAGGACGGTGAGCTTTTGCATGCCCCGAATGGGACGGTGTCGCTCGCACTCATGCTCCACGTGAGCGACGGAGGAGGAGGGCACAATGTGAGGATGAGGAAGGACAGCATGGTGCGGGGATGAGGAAGGACAACGAGGTTTTTGTGCACGCTGAGGAGGATGGCACACTCGCTCTGCGCGGACGACAGTGGAGGGTGCGGTGTGGGGTGTGTAAGGATGGTGGCTGGACTGAGAGGATGAGCATGCAAAGTAACTGCTTATAGGAGGATGAGATGGGTGGTTGGATGATATACTATTTGGATAAGGTCCGAACGGTATAGCATGTTGTAGTCATTCTCTATTGAAAAAGGACATATAGGATACGCTAGGGTGCAAATGGGTCGGGTAATTCCCGTTCGATCTGGTACCGAATTTGGTTAGTACCAGATTTGGGATGCGAGTTTGGTATCTAGTTGGATTTAGAGGTACCAGATAGTTTTATTTAGATTCAGCAGCAAAATTAAAAAGACTATTATCCAATCGAACAACATCGATAAATAGTTTTTCGAATAATATCTGACCGGATATCTGGCAATTTCCCACAAGGCCAGCAGCCAGCCCAGGCACCCAACCTGTGGCCACCCACCCACCCACTAGGCCATTAACTCCCGTTCTCTCCCCGTCTCTTGGCTACCCACTCACAACAGGCCACCACTCTTATCCTGTCCTCACCTGTCTCTCTAGCCTCCACCTCAGCTAAAGTCTGAAGCTTTGAATGCTTCTGCGTGTTGACGCTGAGGTGCATGCAGGGACAGTGTAGTACTTTTGATTATTCTGCTCATTATTGCCTACATTCGCAAAGGCTGTCGTGACTGCAACACTGGCCGTATTTTCGTTACTGCTTATAGAGCCTATATGTTTACCATCCTTTCCCGCAGGTGGCAAAATGTGACTTCACCCACTGGATCGACCCTCCTCATCCATTGTATATTGTCAACTACGTGGATACATCATGGGATCGAATATTTGAGTTGGAGGAGCGAATTGACACTCTCAATGAGGAGAACAACGACCTCCGCCAACAGATGCAGGGGCAATGAGGAGGTTGTCAACATAGGAACCTCCTACGATCCGACATGTTACTGTGCAAACCCTAGCTGCATATGTACGTGCCACTGCAATGACAGCCAGCCCCGTCCGAGGCGCCCCCCTCAGCAATACTCCATGTGGGTGTCACGAGGCTTGTTTAACATATAGACAACAAGGTGTATGGTTGTACTGTAGTATGTATGACTGTTTATCGAAATAATGTGCAATATTGTTAAGCATGTAATGGATTGGTTATTATCTTCGTGTGGTTGTTATCATGAGCCATATCTACAAAAATAGTTCAAGTTAGCACTTATAAGGAACCAAAAAAATATCGCATTTTAACTAACAGCAAATAGAACTAGTATATTACAAAAAAGGGGAACTAACATAGCAGTTGTATAAATGGTACATAAAATATACAATACATATAGTACTACATTTCAGTCACGCCATGCCGCTCTGCCTACTGATCATCACATGCATTGCATCGTCTAGCTATGTGCCCCTCTTGACCGCATCGCCCGCAACGTGCACCAGATGCTCCGGCTTGTGATTCGTCCATATCATTTCTAATATGACAGCTCTGTCGCTGACCCTTCCCACCCTTCAGCATATTAACATCTGGAATCCAGGTCCTCGCTGCAATGTCCAAGGTGGCGAAGTTTTCGACCGCCCTGAACCCCCGGAGCTCCCCACACCAAGCCTACAGTACTCTCTCCTTAAAGAAGTACTCCGACATGAAGTTCGAAGGATCCATGCCCACGGTCCCGCATGCAGCGAGGACATGAGAGCATGGCTTTTCTAACAGCTTCAGCTTGTTGCACGTGCAGCTAGGTTCATTTGCATGATCTCCAAGGCATACCTCGTGGGTAACAAGGGAACGAACTGTCCCAAATCCGGCTCTATCACAGAGTATCACATCAAAATGATGTACGGAAACACACTCAGCATTAAACCGGTTAAATTCCTGCGGGATAGGAACTTCATCCTCATTTGAACTGTCCTCCTCGTCGTCCTGTACAGCTTCCTCTTCAGCCCATGCCCTCTGGTCATCATAGTCTATCTGCTGCACGATGTACTCAATATACTCCCCTTTGTCAACTTGTCCAGTTCCCTCTGTATGGCTTGACCATTGTACATCTCCTCGATGTACCGCATCGGCTTCATCACGAGCAACTTGATCATCTTTGCCAACATGCGGCCCGCCCAAGCTGCTAGCACCTTTCGGAGCAAGAGCGAGCGCATGACCCTGCGCAGCTTCTTCTAGTGAGCATGGTTGCACAAGCAGGACACACTTGTATCCACGGCGCCGGCACCCTTGCACAAAGCCCTTCCATGTACCAGTGCGTACCAATGTCTTCAACTCCCATCTGATGTTCGTGGGAGACCGGTTCCAAAGCCCTTGTACGACGACACTGCACACCTCGGGGTCCAACTAAAAACTCCAGGTCAGCCAATGTAGCACATCTGCGATCCGAGCATTCTCGCCATCCGGATGTACGAGAGTGACTTGCGAAAAACCGCTCAAATCCACACCATTCGGACATTCACGAGTAGTTCTAGCACCATAATGTACTCTCAATGTAGTGGCTATTGCTATTGCTGATGTCGGCCTACATATATGTTTTAATTTTGCGACATGTCAAATAACATCGCACAATACTAAACTTTCTATACTAAAAATTGTGCTAAAATTTCTATACTAAAAATGTTCCATACTAAAAAATGTATACTAAAACTTTTCTATACTAATATTTCTATACTAAAAATTGTACTAAATTTTCTACATCTATAATTTTTACTAACACTAACATCATAAAAATAATACTGCAAATATAATATACTAAAAAAATATGGATCTGAGGATCTAAATGGACAGAATAACTTCCACTCCTCCTTCCTCCCTCTCCTGTCCTCCTCTCCCTCTCCCTCTCCCTCTCCCTCTCCTCCTCCTTCTCTCCCTCTCCTCTCCTCTCCTCCCCTCCTCTCCCTCTCCTCTTCTCCCTCTCCATTTCTTCCCCTCCCTCCTCTCCTCTTCTTTTCTCTTCTTCTCTGGGTGCAGAGTGAGTGAAGTGAAAAAAAATGAGCAACAGGGCGGCGGCCAAGTGTGCTGCCTTAAATCCCCTCTGTCACCCGGGTGTTGGGCGACTGAAACTCCAGTCACCCAACCGTACAACGACTGAAATTCTAGTCGCCCAACGCTCGGGAGACAGCAATAATTCGCCCAACCGTTGCCATATTCCCCACATGTCGCCTCTCGGTTGGGCGATTAGCTCCAGTCGCCCCTCTATTGGGCGACTGGAACATATTTTTATAAAAAATTTTCCCACGGGTATATTTCTTTAATTTTGAATAAAAAATAGATTATTCGTACAAAAAATTCCATCGACTTCTACGCTAGTTTAATTTCTCATGCATTGATCTGTTTCGCTGGCCAATGTGAATTCTTTCCTCGAGATTGTCTTTTCCTCGTGCCAAAATAGGGTCCAGGATGTCAACCACGTGCCATGTCTTCTTCACGTATTGGAAAAAGGACATGTAGAATACACAGCTCTCATGCAGCCAAAAATCTTATCGCCCAAATATATATAATTTTTGAATAAAGATTACAAACTATTTTTTACAATCAAAAGTTTCAATTAAGATTTAAAAAATAAAACATCTAACTACTACAGAAAGCCTAATACTAGACAGCCAATCACAGACGGTTTGACAAATACCGATGAATTATCACAGATGGTTTTTATTAAAAACCGTCTGTGTTGTGTAGACTATCACAGACGGTTTTTTGAATGTTCACAGACGGTTTTTTGACAAGAACCGTCTGTGATGTCCCCTTGTCTATCATATTCTGTTTATGATCAGAGGTTAATATATAAGTACGCATTGCTTCTAATAACTTAACTACAGAACTACTGAGACAAGAGATCATAAATTAAAAGCAAATTTATTAATTTTAATTAGAGGCAAATTTATTACAAAAGTTGCACAGGTAAAGAGTTTCCCAGATTGTAATCTTTTGGGCTTCGTATGTTTCTTCTTCGACTTTGGGACTTGGAGGATCAGCCACTGACTTCTCGAACGCCGTTAAGATTGTCCTTATCCTCAGCACTTGCTCCTCCAGCCTGGGCAAATAATCAGTAGCATAGCCCATAGTGTCGTAGAGGATAGCATGAAAAGATTCCTCAGAATCTGCCGTTTCTGCTTGATCGGCAAGGCTATCCATTAGTCTCTCCAATGCGTGTAGAGCTTCTTCCGCTTTGCGCACATTGTGGAGAACCAGGTTAAGGGCTGTTTCCCTTTCTTGAGCGGCAGCGAGACGCATCCGTCGACGACGGATGATCAGGTCGAGCTGACGGATGCAAGAAAGTCAGGGAAGGAGAGCAGGGCGTGTGCGGAGAAGCTGCTCCAGATGCAAATTTCTGGCCGCCTGTGTAAGGTTCCGGCCGAACAATTCTTGATGAACAGATGAGAGGAAGGAGATGATCACAAGAATAGTAGAAGCCATATTGTACGTACGTAGAAGAGACCTGGATTAGGCACGCATATTTAACCTTTAGCACAGACGGTTCGTATACCCAAACATTAATGATATAGACGCTTCGTATAACGATCGAGAGACGTTAATTAGACGATATGAACATATATAGTTTGAATCCAAGAAAAATATAGATAATGAAATAATATGAACAATCTCTGTCCAAATTCAACTTGATTCCACACAGCCCTCGTGCGGCCAAAAAAGGGTTCCAGGATGCCAACCACGTGCCATGTCTTCTTCACGTATTGATATAGTAGAATACACAGCCCTCATGCAGCCGAACAAAGGGTTCGAGGATGACAACCACGTGCCATGTCTTCACGTATCGGAAAAGGACATTGAATAGTAATACACTTCATGCAAACAGACTAGGAAACAGACAAGCTGATCAAATAGATCAATATACCTGCTGCTACTAATTAGAGGTTCCTCTAGAGCCTACATGTTAAGTAAGAGGTAAAAAGGTTAGAAATTACCACATAAATCTAAAAAAAGGACTAAAAATTCTCACGTTACTCAAGAAAAAGAAAAAAAATCTAGCCCTACAATGACAGCATCAGAAAAAGAAAAGAAATCTAGCCCTTCATTGACATCATGAACCATAGTCATATTGGCATCCGAATATAAGTTCATGATAGCTTCCTGGTATTCTAGCACTGATTAGAAAAAAAACAAAATAATATAAAGCAAACAAAGATGAGCTAGTCCGATTCAAATACTACCATGCATACAGAAAAAAAACTGACTACACCTAATAACGTGCCAATATACATAGATCGCACCATGCATGTGGATTACTATACGTCTACAAGCCAGAAACCACTACTACAGAAAGTCTAATACTAGACACCAAATCACAAACGGTTTTGTGAAACCGTCTGTGATGTACACTATTACAGACGGTTTTAATTTGGAGGCCGTATGTGGTATTTGTGACGGAAAAAAGGAGTATCACAGACGGTTCTTACCGCTGAACCGTCTGTGATATTCCAATATCACAGACGATTTTACAATAAAAACTGTCTGTGATACGTTTCCCGCCTTGCAATCCCTCAAAATTTCATATTTTTCCCGCTTAAGTTCGAGTATGATTCAGTTTTGAGACACCTTCAGTAAAACGGGCATAACTTTTGCATACGGTGTCCGTTTTCGACGTTCTTGTACTCGTTGGAAAGCTAACAACGAGCCCAATCCAAAAAAATGATTGGCTCATGCCACTCACCCTCCAAGACCCCGAAAATCGGCCATTTTTGGACCTAAACCTGCGTCGCAAGTTTTTGGTTTCTGTTTTTGCCCTTTTTCCTGGTCTTCCTTGCGGAATTTGGATTTTTCTTCAACTGAAAAGTTGTAGATCTCATCGAAACCTTTCAAATGGGTATATATAAGCTATATAAAACTTTGCTATTTTATCTTTTCAGACTAGTTGTTTATATTGCATCGGTATATAAAATTTTGTTCTCTAATTCACAGACGGTTCTATATATAGAACCATCTGTGATATTCATTCATCACAGACGGTTCTATATATAGAACTGTCTGTGATAATCTGTCCGCTGGGCCCGTCGATCCTACTCAACCCAATCCTAGCCAATAGAAATCCACTAATACTCACCCCACGGATCGTAGCTCCGCCTCTCCGTTCCCGCGCCAAAAATTTTGAACTCCCGCCTCTCCCTCCCTCTCCCTCCCCTATAAATATAACCAAAACCCAGCCTCCTTCCTGGTCTCCTCTTCCTTGCTGTCCTCCTCCTTGTTGTCCTCCTCCTTGCTGTTCTCCTCCTCCTTGCAGATGACACACAAGTCTACGGGAGGCAAGACACCGCAGAAGCAACTAGCTCGTGCCAACCGTGCAGATGCTCAATCAACGCCGATGATGATGGGCGTCAAAGACATCCAGCTCATGCGTTGCATCAGGGGCGAGAAGGCATAGAGGATCTTTGCTTTTTCTTTGTTCTTGTTATGTAACCTGGTCGTTGTTTTGGGATATTGTAATGATAGGCTCTAATCTTAATAAAAATAGATGTTTTATGTTTGTGAAATGAATTGAGATGTGAATTGGATGTATACATGTACATGTTGATTTGCTTGTTTCAGAGAGGCATGGCTAGCATTTCCTGAGGCTAGCCAATAAACAGAAATAGGTTTAGGAGTAGAAGGGAATATCACAGACGGTTTTTAAGTAAAAACCGTCTGTGATTTATAAATATCACAGATGGTTTTTAGTTAAGAACCGTCTGTGATATTTACATATCACAGACGGTTCTTAGTTAAGAACCGTCTGTGATAACTATATATCACAGACGGTTTTTAACTAAAAACCGTCTGTGATTATAACTATTACAGACGGTTTTTAGTTAAAAACCGTTTATGATATTTGCACCACAGACGGTTCGAAAACCGTCTGTGATGACCTCGCATTATCACTGACCCATAAATTCAGACGGTTCACAAAATTGTCTGTGATGACGTTTTTGAACCGTCTGTGATGGCCTTTTTTGTAGTAGTGAACAGAGAACAGTGGTGTGATGAGGCTCACAGAATCCATGATGTGGTAAGAGTTCATTGACGAGAAACATTGTGATCGGCAACTATAATGACTACGATACTACGTACGTACATCTCGACGAGCATCCTTGGTTGATGGCTCACAAGACTTGCGAAAGCATGATAAAGATGTGTCCCGATGATTTCACTGAGCACCTAACAGTGTTGGAAGCTCATGGACAAGGAAGATGAACACTTACAGTACTACATAACTCCATGCCCCCAAGCAATACGGGCAAGTGAAGGACTGGACAAGCAACAGAGGGAGGGTGAATAATGCCTTCAGAAACTCCTCAAGTATCCACTTAACCATTTTTCTCCAATAGTTACTGAGCTATGAAGAATAGGGTTGAAAGCTCACTGGAAAACCGAGAAGATAGATCGAACAGAACAAGAACAGCAGAGAAAACACAATAGGGGATTGACTGGTTGAAGGCTAGCAAAGCGGTCGAAATACGACAACGAAGTCGTAAACACAACAACGTGGTAGTAAGCTTCGACTATGTGGTCGATAATCGACAATGTGGTCAGAGATCGTCCAAGTCGATGACCGCCAAGACCAGTGCCAATGAGATCGGAAATGGTTGTAGCCAAGACTGATGTGGTCGTAAACAACGTGATCGAAAGCCAACTGGAAGTTGAACAATCAACGTTGTCGTAACCAATCAATATCGTGGTTGAAACTTACAAGTGGTCGAACTCTGGTAACAAAACAGAGAGCAGACAGTGTGGTCGTAACCCGACTATGTGGTCGATAACCGACTACATGGTCGGAAATTGACCTAGTCAATAACCACAGAGGCTAGAACCAACGTAGTCATAAGCCACCGAGTGGTTGAGTGACGAACGACTAATGTGGTCGTAAAGCCCTCTTGTCGAAACCAGTCGTCAAAGCAGTCATAACCAGCTTGGTCGTAAGCCAACAGGTGGTCGAACAACCAGTACGGTTGAAAACACTCGGCAACCAGGAAGATCAGTGAGGTCGAAAGCAATCGAAACCCGAGGACTAACAGAACTAAATGTGGTCGTAACGCTCTCGGGAAAACAGAGACAGAACAGAGTAGTGCACGACCACCAGATCCAAACTCGACATAACTTTTGATTAAGAGATCATTTGGTCGTGAATCTTTGCTGAGAACAAGAATAAGACCTCAAGAGGCTGCTCTGAACTTTAATTGAAAACATATCAAGAGAATAGAGATCTGTACAAGATTTCACCTAGAGCGCTCATGCCGAAGCTAAGAGGGTGAAAAGACAATCAGACCTTTCTCATGGGAATAGAGTAGCCAAGATGGCTTTGAGTATGATTCCCCAAGACATAGCAAGTCAGATCATGAACAAATAGAACAAGAACATTCTCTCAGAATACAAAGGGAAAGAAACGACCAAACAATAGAGAATAAAAAGGAGAGATAAAAGAGCAATGACCCAAACCAACTCAACACCAATCAGACAACAATACACAAATAGTAGATCAAAGTAGATGTATTGCTCTGGTGATTGGTTTCACAGCCACTCCCCTTGGGAGGACCAGGCTCTAACCCTAGAGACGCCACACACTCTTTAGCCTAACAACCATGGAGGGAAGAAGAGCTACCTACCACCAGACCCACTCACAGTCCGCCTCAAGCCTCAACTAACTCTTATTTCCACTCCCCTTTGCTCACAAACAAACCGTAGACGTAATGGATCCATCCACTAGTCCAAATCGGGGATAACCCGTTAACCCCACCTAACACCAGGTTTTACACACATATTACCCGTTAACACAGACAGGAGTGCCTTAACAGAACAACCTCCTTTTCAGGTCTTGAGCATTTTACCAAAATGACCCTCTACCACCTTCCTGGAAGCTTTCTGTTTTCTTGCCGTCCAATCCTTGCGCATGATGGCACCCGACATCCTGACCGTCTGGACCTCGACTCCTCCCTGAGCCTAGTCCCGGTCCACCTCATTGTTGCCCATCATGTCCACCTCGGTAGCTCTTGCTCCAGTTCCTCGTCGTTCCGGCTTGCAACCACCTCACCAGCCTCGATCATCTTCGGCGTCTCCCTGACCGTTCTGGACCTCAACACCTCCCTGTGCCTAGTCCCGATCCTCCTACACCTCACCATGACCTAGCTCTGAAGTCTTGCAGCCATCACAATAAGCAAAGCATCACATAGTACTGCACAAAACACGGGAATCATCAATCTTTACATATTAGAAAATCATCCAATGAACAATCACAGCAAAACAACTGGTCTTAAACCACTTACGACCACTCGTATGCACTGGACATGAGGTGGTCGTTGCCCTAGAAGACTTGTCAGCTGCCTACGACCACACAGCAAGTTGTTACGACCACAACGCAGGCTGCTACCACCATAAAGGCAGACGATACGACCATCGCTAGCAGCTACAACTTTAATGCACATGGTCGCTATGACTTACGACCACACCAACTGAGTGCTACGACCATCACTCAAGCCAGCCAAAGCTACGACTTACGACCACGGTAGTTAGAATTACAACTATCGACCACGGCCAGCAAGATCTATGACTATCGACCGCGTAGTTGTAAACCTGGCTGCCAACTGCAAAGACACACACCATGATCATACAGAGCAAGTTGTAAAGACATTTATGATCACCAAGTCATAAACTCGACTGCCGACCACAGAAGCACACAACGTGGTCGTAAAATCGACTGAGAGACCATGTGGAGGTGACCCCATGAGTGTGATGAGTAATTGACATTTGTTCTGGAAAGTTTGAGTTTGATTTGGTTGGTTCGCACCAAGTTAGTGCATAGAGCAGTCTAGTACGGTTGGACCTGGTCGAACGCGGTCGGACGTGCTTAGGACGCTTGTTCTTCTTTTCGACCGGTCGATTGGTTATTTTGTGCTTGATACTTTCTCTAATGTAAATGTATGATTATATTGTTTCAAGTGGTGCTATGTGATGTTTTCTTGTCTGTGATGGCTACAGGACCTTGAAGCTAAGTCCTGGCGAGGCATGGAATGACCAGACTAGGCACAGGCGGTGCTGAGGTCAAAACAGTCTGGAGATGTCAAAGACGGAGAGGGTTCATGGTGCTTGTGAGGCTTGGACAGTAAGAAATGAGGAAGCTTCCAGGAAGTTGCAGGAGTGGCATTTTGGTAAATGTGCAAGGCTGCAAAGAGGAAGCGGATTCGGTTTTGAGTTAGCGGGTAAAGCGAGTTGGAGACCGGGTAATCAAAAGCTATAAATAGGAGGGTGTGCACTAGTAGTGGGTGTCTCTTTCTATTTTTTCTTTCTATTGAGGAGTAGGTGAGGATAGCAGATGTTGTTTTGCTTTTGCCCATGTTACCTGCGTGAGTTCTTGATTTTCTTGGGTGTGTGCTCTCGATGTAGTGGAATGGCTGTAGACTATCTCATATGTAATCATTCATATCTTTGAATCTATTTGATATGTCTTTGAGTTATTCTGATCCCCTGAACTTCTCTGTGTTTTGCCTCTGTCTCTTCTTGTTGTTCTCAGTTCTTCCCTGCTTATTTTGTTTGTGAGTTGAATCTTTGTTTGAGAAGTTGCAAAATCATTTTGCTTTGAACAGGGAATTTTTTCAAAGCCCCTTGGCTAGCATATTCCTGAGAGCAAAGATTCCTGAGAAGTTTCCTCCAAGAAATGGATCGCTGAACACTTCCTCTATTTTCCAAAATTCTAGGGTTTACTGTTCACAGTAGGCAGAGGATTCGTGTTCTTGGTGTCTCCGCATAAAATTTGTGTTAACTTTGTGATTTCTTGATCCAAGGACACTTCTCTGGTGTGATCCAAACTCTTATGATCCAAAGAGTTGAAAATTGCAAGTTATTTGTCATTTGGTCTCTTCTTCTGTCTTATTTTGGTCATACTACCAGTTCTCAAATATTCTATTTTTTGGCCCAATTTTTAGTTTTTCGTAGCAAGAGTAATCACTGTTTGTGACTTTTTCAGTTGCTATGCCGATTGTTCTTGTCCAATCCTTTTGACCAGTCTTGAGTCTGAAATTGAGATTCTTGTCTCAATTAGAACTTGCTCTCAGATTGTTTTGGATAGTGGAGGAAATTACAATCAAATATCTTGATTTTGGTTCAGTTGTTCGGCTTTCAAGTTTGTCTTTCGGCAGCTGTTTCAAGTCTTTCTGGTTCTTCTTCAATCTGTCATTGGTTGTTGTTTTCCTCGTTCCCAGTCAGACCGGCCATCCAACTGCAGTCAGACCGGCCATCCAACTTCAGTCAAACCGGCCACCTAACTGCAGTCAGACCGGTCATCCATCTGCAGTCAGACCAGCCATCCAACGGTAGTCAGACCGGCCTGGTATTCTCAGTACTGCTTCTTGCCGCTGCTCTCTGGTCTGCATTTTTTTTCTGTTCTGTTCTCTGCTGTCTACCTCTGTTTTGTAGCTACCGATAGTCTGGTCAGGTCGAACCGAAGGCATAACAGCGGTCAGACCACCAATCTCTTTGTGGTTAGACCGGCAATACCTCTTGCGGTCAGACCTGTTTATTTACTAGCTTTCAGTCAAACCTGAAGCTTTTGGTCTGTTTAGTTTCTCGGCAAATTCAGATGGTGTAGTTTCCAGCCTGGTTTGAATTCTTCCAGTAAAGCTCGTTTTCTATCTAGAGTGGTTTCTTCAGAGAAGATTTTTGTCAGTCCGTTTGCATTTCTTCAGTAAGCATTTTCAAGTCTGGTTTTCTTAGTCCTTCGGCAAAACTGATTTGTAGTATCTGGTCTTTCCAGTTTTCAGCGAAAGTTACTTCTGTTCTTTTTCAGTTTCCAGTAATTATTTGTCCATTGTTTCAAATCCGTTTTCTCTTTGATTTCGTTCGGTTGTCGGTCTGGTTTTTGGTTACCAGTGAGAAAACTTTTTCTGTCTTCGTAGCTGCTATAGCTATCGGAGAAGAAAAATTGTGAGAATACTTGGAGAGGTTTGAAGGCACCGTTCACCCCCCTCTGTTGCCATTTCGGTCCTACATCGACTGTGACAACGTGGTCGTAAAATCGACTGTGACCAACATGGTCGTAAAATCGACTGGGACAACGTGGTCATAAAATTAACTACGATCAATGTGGTCGTAAAATCGACTGTCGACCACGACGTTGTTGACAATGTGATCGTAAATGCTTCTGCCGACCACGTGAATGTAAGAGCAACTGCTGACCAAGTTGTAAAGGCTTAAGACTAGACAGATAGGGGACAAACCTCAAAAATCAAACTCAATATTTCTAAACCAAGGATCAATTACTCATCACAAACATGGGGTCACCTCCACATGGTTTCTCAGCAAGTCAAAGCAAGATAGGTATTTTTTATGTATCCATCTATATATATACTAATCAGAGACACCCAAAAGCCTCAACATTAACCTAGGAGGGAAAATCTAAAAATTCTTGCATGAATTAAATAAAGAGAAAATAGCTAGAAATTCTCTCATTGACCAGAGAAAAGGAAAAAACATATCTTCCATCACACTTGATTTTTAAACACTCGGTTTCGAATGGTCTAGGACTGCAGTTTGAATTGATGCCCATGTGAACACAAGTTATTGGCCAAAAGAAAGAAAACAAAAAATAGAATTTTATGTAAAACAATTCAATTCCCACAGAAATTTGGAAAATTTTCTATGTTGAAACAGAGCCTAATAGGAGATTGATGATATTCACTAGTTTTCAATCCAACCATGTTATTTTTTGTGCAAACATCTCAAAAATTGCGGCCCATGTATCATGGTATCATGGATTGAATCCAAAATTATTAATGATAACACATATTCTTTTTCTAGGAGCTTTAGAAGGAATCGGATTTGTACACGCGCACGTGCACAATCGGACAGGAGAACTTATGATCCAGAAAAAGACATTAGATGCATAGAACATGAAGAAGAAAGACAAACGAAGCTTGGAGGTGAGGACATTTGCTCTGTATTTTCCATGTAAATTAAAGCTTAGAACTGTGAAACAATTATGATATTGAAATAAATTAAATTTGGAGTTAAAGTTTAAAAAATGCGCTATCTAAATATGTATAAATTCGGAAATGGAAATCATAGAAAAATTATGTCGCCGAAATATATATATATATATATATATATATATATATATATATATATATATATATATATATATATATATATATATATATATATATATATATATATATATATATATATATATATATATATATATATATATATATATATATATATATATATATATATATATATATATATAAGTTTTGAATAAATATTACAAACTATTTTTGCGTTCAAAATTTCCAATTAAAATTTAAAAAATAAACCATCAAAATCTATCTATATATATAATAAGGAACTAAAATTTGTGTATTTAATTATATATACTTTAGGGATTAAATTCTAAAATATTTTGTTATCCAAATACATTTTACGTTTTAATTAAAACTAAAATGGAAAATGTGTTGTTGAAATATGTTTACAACGGAACCAAAAGGTTTGCATTTGTAAATATGAAAACACTAGAAATTTCAAGCCAAAAATTTTCTATCCCAATGCATATAAATTCAAATAAAATTAAAAAGGTAAGAGTAAATAAAATTATTCAAAATGCCTAGCCCGTTACTAGTGTTCTTAACCTGGAAAATCTTACCAAATTAACTCCAAAAATTACAAAAATTAGATATTCCAAATAAAACATTTTGAATTCAAATAAATTATTTTAGCTCGTTATTAAACTTTTACTAAACACCTAAAATACTTTTTAAATTCATAAAAATGGAAAAGGTTTTAAAAGTTTATGGAAAATTTTGGTATGTTTTCAAAAAAAAATTAAGAAATGACATTTTTAATTTAACTTTAGCCAAAAATTGAAAATTTGGATGTCACAAGGAGAAGGACAGAGGAGGAAGAGAGTTTTGTTTTTCAAATTTTCAATTATTTTATGCTATGGGCAAATTAGACATTCCGTGCACCTTTACTCTTATGCTTGCTTCGATGACATTATTTTAATGGTCATAGTGTGTTGTGACGTAGCACGATTGTAGAGTACCGTATGGCAAATGCAAACCCTCGGAAAAAAATGGCAAATGCAAACATTTTAGGTATGTAACCGATTTTAGGTCCATGCTGCCAATACTATTCCGGGAAAACGACAAAAAGATAAGATAGCGACGACGACAGTGCCGACCTGCCTCGATACGACCAAAGCTCCAAACGCAGACTCGTATATACCTTAGCTAGTACTGCAGTCAAGAGTACTGCCAATCTGCCATTGCTCGGCTTCCTCGCCTTCCTACTCTGGTTCCTCGTCAAGAGCTACTCCTCGTCGCCGCCGGAGAAGCCGCCGCTGCGGTTGCCTCCCGGGCCATGGCAGCTGCCGCTATGCGGCAGCCTCCACCACGTCCTGCTGTTGTGCTTCGGGGACCTGCCACACCGGGCCCTGCGCGAGCTCGCCGGCAGGTACGGGCCGTACGGCCCGCTCATGCTCCTCCGCTTCGGCGCGGTGCCCACGCTGGTCGTGTCCTCTGTCGAGGCTGCCATGGAGGTCCTCAAAACGCACGACGCCGCCTTCGCCAGCCGCCACCAGACGCCCACGCTGGCCGTGTTCAGCTGCGGCGGCCAAGACATCCTCTTCTCCCCTCTACGGCGACCTGTGGCGCCAGCTCCGCCGGCTCTGCGTGCTCGAGCTCTTCAGCGCGCGACGCGTCCAGTCCTTCCGACACATCCGCGAGGACGAGGCGGCCCGCCTCCTCCGCTCCGCCGCCGACCAGTGTGCCCTCGGCGGCGCCGTGGTCGGCATCGGCGAGAGGATCTCCCGCATGGTAAATGAGTTCATGCACGAGCTCAACAAGTCGTTGAAGCTGACCCAGTGGCGGAACCAGGATTTGGCTACGCCCCGAGCTGAACTCTAACCACCTAAAACTAACGCCAATTTATACCCATACCAGTATACCACGATATAACAAAAGTATATCATAATTGTCTAATTGTATTACTGATATGAAACTTGAGTTCAAATGTTCAATACTAAACAAGCAAACATAAATCATAATACGAAGAACATGGCATGATCTCGAAGTACAAAAAATGTAACATAATAGAGATATAATTTGAGTACCTAAATTACGATGATTTGCTCTCTATCCTATATTGTCATTTCTTCATTGATAGTTCGACATGAACCAGAACATGTAAAGACAACATATGAGAGTGAATCAAACATGTGTATGAATAAATATGACCAACACGAAGTCTATATTTATAAGAAGTTAACTTACCACTAGCACAAGATAATTGTTTCTTACGTGACCTCATCCCGCTTCATTTTGTATTGACTAAAATAACTCCTAGCTTCATTTTTTAAGACATAGAACACATAAAACCACATTTTAGTATATAAGCACAAACAGAAACAATCCTGTCACAGTGAAATCACATTTTAATACAAGAACTAAACAGCTACTGACTAGACATCAGGTGTGTTTTGTAGTGTTCAGGTTTGTGTTTTGCAATGTGATATGAGACATGCAACAGAGTTCAATTTTATGTTTTGCAATGCCAGAAAATTTCTCACAAAAACAAATAATTGTCTGCGGCCCAACTGAAAACAGATAATTGAGTAGGGATTTTGTAGATACAATTCCACTAGCACATCAGGGTGTTGCACGAATCATTGAGTAGAGATGAAAAATAAAAAAGGTGTTGCATTACTCAAGACTCAAGTTACCTGCATTGAGTAGAGCTGAAAAAAATAAAAAAGGTGTTGCATCAGCTCTGTTGGGCAGGAAGGAGAGTAGGAGACTGCAACTCCAGCAACAGCACCGAGACGGGTCGGGAGGCGGGCGGCGCCGGGAGGCGGGGCGGGCCGGGTGGCGCCGGGAGGCGGGGCGGCGACGGCGGCCGCTGAGAGGAGAGGCGGGCGGCGACGGCGGCTGCTGGGAGGCGAGGCGGGCGGCGCCGGGAGACGGGGTGGGCAGCGGGAGGCGAGGCGGGCGGCGCCGGGAGGCGTGGCGGCTTGCGGTGCGGTGCGGCGGCACAGGACTTCTCTCTGGATCGCCCTTGTGCTGCTGCAGTATGCTAGGGTTTCCTCACGCGCAAATATTGCTTGGAGGCGGCAGTTATTGCTTCGGCCGTGCGGGCGCGGAGACTGAGAGACTGGTGGGCGGTGGGTCGCTAGTTTTCTCACGCTCCCCTGGGCTGAATAGTGAAATATATATGGGCTACCTGGGTTGAATAGTAATGATAATACCCCAGGCTGACCTTGGCTATACACTATAAAATTTCTCACGCCCCGGGCTAAAGCCCACTTTGTCGGGGGCCCAAATCCGCCCCTGAGCTGACCAGCGGGTTCAACCTGGTCGACCTGTACCCGTCGTTGCGGCTGGTGCGCCGACTCAGCGGCACGCTGCGGGAGACCGAGATCTACAACGGGAACGCGCGCGACATCATGGCCGACGTCATCCGCGAGCACGCCGTAGGAACCGACGACGGCGACAGCGAGGAGGACCTGCTCGGTGTGCTGCTGAGGCTGCAGAGGGACGAGGGCGAGCAGAGCCCCCTCACCACCGAGATCATCACCACCGTCATCATGGTATGTATAGCATCGAGTACGGCGAGTCTGAGTGGACGAATTACTCTTTCAAAATTTTCATTCTAATATCAACAACATATCAAATTTATAACTCTAATCAAAGCACGAAGCCATGGAAGAAAAACTCTTGACAACCACAACCTCATGATCAGATTGGAAATTGCATACGATCAAATCGTAAATTGAAGCCCGTCAAACCGGAAAATACTAAAATCTACGTAATTACTGATCTGATGATTCAAATGACCTGAAACTTGGCATACACCTTATCTAGGATATCATAAACCTATTCTAATCAACGATCGAGAAAATCATTCCCAAATTTATGATCTTGAAGGGTGCACCAAAATCGGTCCAAAGAGGAAAACTTTGATTTGCTCTTTCTTGTGAGTATTAGATGATTTAGGTGACCTAGAATAGATTCTCACATATAATATCAAGCTAGAACACAACACAGATTCAACTCAAAATACCCATAAGAGCAAAACCAAAAATCATATCACTCTTATGGAAAACCGAACAAACTCAAGAACTTCTTCTAGATCATATCTAGATGGATAGAATCTTATCTCCAGCAAACATATCCACCTCTTATATATCCTTAGCACCAGAAAACACACAAGAGAAGAGATATCCAAACAAGAAAGTAAAAAAATCAATAGCACAAAAGGGGATCCATGTCATAACTCACTTGAAAAAACTTTGGATGTTTATTTCACTTGGAGAGGAATATTTTACAATCTCTTAGGATAGTAGAGCTCCAAGCCTAGAGCACATATACATAGGTTCCAACATAAGGAAACCCTAACCCGAGACTCGGAGTCTCACGCGACTCAACTCAACACAAGGCTTACATAGTGAACACTCCATGCCTCTCATTAAACCAGACACTTCTTAGTGGATCGCACCATTTGCAAGTCTGGTAAACCACACACAACGAGTTTTAGCTTTACATACACTTGCACACTTTTCAGAGCATGACTTCCTAAAGGCTCCAATAGCTCGATAAAATATTCCATCCACAAGAACGTGACCTAAACCACCTAGGCCAGCGTCGCAATTTTGCAAACCACCACTCCACCTAGTTTCAAATAATTTCCTCAATTGCCACCAGTCGGTCTTCACGATGATGCGATGCACATGACTTGTCATCAAGATCGTACGCCTGCGCCGAAGCTGTCACCACTTAAAATGCCTAAGTCCTATGGCACACTGACATTACATCACAGTCTGTGATACCTAATGCCTTGCTATCAAAGCTCGTATGCTTGCTCTAAGGAACATCACCACTTGAAACACATAAGTCCAATTGGCACATCACATACATGCATTGCCTCTTCACAACTGTTGTTTTTCTCCCGTACTTCACAGTTTGAGATATTGCGCCACTTGGACTTATGCAACATGCCATAGCCTTAGGACTCCTTCCGTAGCCTCGGTCTCGCTATTGGCCACAACAATCATCAAAGCACCTGCTCACTAAAGAACAAAGCAATCTCTCACAACCAAAACCACGGAACAATCTCAACTCAACTCAGCTTAGCAAGGGGCCAAAATGCAATTTCACAAAAATCAAACACAATAAACACAAGCAAATCATAAACAATGTCAAGTATTCATCACTCGCATGGGGCTGCCACCATATGGTCTTACAATCTCCCCCTTGGTGAGTAATTTGACAAACACCTAAAAAGTAAGAATTTGAGTTTGAATTATGGGCTTTTCAAACACACAAGTTGCATGAACATGACCACAGTGGCAAGTGGTGGAATGGTGCTAAGACACAGAAAGAGTAAGTTTTCACCAAAAGCTCCATCTACACCTAAAACTCCTCAAATGAGACAATCCTGCTAATGGTCCTAACAAAAGAACAATTATTCAACATAACCATCTTCATAGCAAGACAAGGCACAAAAGAACAAAGAATAAATGCAATATCATTTGATAACAAAAGATCATGAAAGACCCTAAATGTATTTTCTAATATAAAAGCTCATTTTGCTCTAATGCAACATCACAAAACTCATTCTCCCCATTTTTAACTTTTCTAAACATTCTCCCCTTTAGAAAAAATATTCTCATTAAATTCACCCTATTTAGACTAAAACCAAAATTTACCTTAATCTTTTTCCCTCTTTTAGCAAAATAGTTACAAAGGGCAAGGGCCTATGCAAGCTCGCTACCACTCCCCCTCAGAAGATGCAAGAAAACACTTGTAAATAACAAGGGAGTAAGGAAGGCCATGTATGCATGAATGAATATGCACAACCTAAAAGAGAGCTTTGAAAATTATCCAAAGTGTGGTTAAAGATAAAACATATCACTTGAAGGCATAAAATGTATACAAAGCTATCTAGAATATAATAAGGCATATAAGCTATCTAGATTATAATAAGGCATATATATAACCAATATAAGTATGACAGCATAATTTAGAGCATTCAATTTAGTTTCAAGTTAAGCATGCCTTCAAAATTGACAAGTTCAATTAAAAGTATCCTAGTATGAGTTAAACCTTATCAAGAAAGCTAAATGGAACCAATAAACTCAAGTTGAATCATTTAAAGTGCTAGAAGTTCAATTTTAGCTAATTATGCTCAAGTATTACATAAAAGCTATTTTTGAAATTATTTTGATCTTATCTTAGCAAAGCAAGTACCGGACTAGGAGCCATCCATAACTGCCTCTTAAGGTTTAGCCATTTTTTACATTTTTGTTTTCTTAGCTAAGTGCTAGACCTTAAGCCTTACTACAACCATCACAAGCAAAAAGCATAAAAGAGTGATCTTAGTCATCCAAAACTCCCACTGAGTTCATGGCTAATGCAATGGCAAGCCATCTCATGAGAAAGAATTAGTAAGATTAGTCTTTTCTCACAAAGAAATTATTTTTTTATCAAGTTCGGAACTAGTTTAATAAGGCACGCTTTCCAAAGAACTAGCAAAGCACTAAATAAAACTAAATATAAGATTCAAAATTTAATAGAGCATTTTTTATGTGGTATATATCATCAAAGGATCACTAGAGAGTAAAGTAGTCAAAAGATCTAATCTTGCAAACTTAAAAGATACCAATTGCAGAAATTGATACAACTTGGTAAATTAAGTTCAAGTTGGCAAGTTAATCTAGCTTGGCAAAGATTTAATTATACATAACATGGAAATAAGCAATATCAAGTTAAAATTACATCAAGTTAATAATGAAAGGTCATAACTAAAATACAAAATTTACAATGCAAATGCCATGTATGCATGATATAAAAAGGAAGTAAGAACTAAAACTCCCCCTATCTACAGGAACTACTTGCAAATAAAAACAAAAGCTAAAAGCAAAAGAAAAACTCTTGTAAGAAGGAAAAACTCTCCACCATATGGTCTCTAGCTCAGGGAACACACACAGCTAGGGAGAGAATCTACCATACTAGCTATTCTACTACTAGAAGCTAGTGAAAAAAGAAGCAAACTGAATATAAATAAGGTAAGAAATCCTAGAGAACTTAGTAAAGAAAAAAGTGTCTAAGATGAAAAGTGTGACTCAAAACACCTTGAAGACCTAAAAGCCCTAAGACTCCCAAATGCTATGCATTGCTAAAAATCGAAGCAGGGAATTGACAAAGCTTAAGCATAAAACCTGCGTCACACAGTTTGGTAGTGTGATGTAGTCAAAGTTGAGCAAGCTGTATCCAAAAATGTGAAAGTCATCATCGGATACCCAAAATGAGGTAGGAGACCCAAAGAAGCTAACATGATCCATATGATCTATTCTCATCTATAAAGCCTACATCAAAGAGATTGTCAGACCCGGATTTTTCAATCCAGAATCTACTGTGTTTACTGCACTATTCCCTGAATCAGTAGATAGTGCACACAGGTACATTGCTGAATCATTTCATACATCGCATGAACATTGATAATATTACAGAATTTAAAATATACCACATCGGGTGAGAGTTTTACAATAAGGGCCGCTTAGGCCAAATGTCTTCATTACAATAATTAAGCAGCGGAGAACGAAAGCAAAAGTGAAACCATAACCACAGGCAAGCGACTGATGGGTAATGTGTGCATAATATATTATCGAGACTCCGACAATATATGAGCACACAATGCCTTATGTCCACTTGTCCCGACTCAAGAAAAGCGTAGGCTACGCCCTATTTTCCTTCATTGCTTTTCCCTTCAGTTGCAGGGGTGTCTTCGTAGGCATAGTGATCCTGCGTCTCTGTTTTGGGTAATGCGAGTGTGAGCACAAATCCACCGTGCTTAGCGAGCCAAGACACAAAATGCAATATTTAACATGCTCAGCTTATCAAAGGAAGGCTTGGGCTTATTTTATTTTGCGTAGAGTGCTTTTGAATACAATTACTTAAAAATTTCCTAAGACCTAGCAATTTTTGAAACCTACGACCATATTTGGTAAAGTAAAACTAATATGTTAACAACACAGATGTCATCCACCGTTACGTTGCATCTGCACCATATAGCGTCTTTCAGTGTTATAGCTGCTTAGCTTTACCACTGGGACGACACCTAGGACAATTCAAACCAAGGCCATCAGCAGCCCTACTCTTTCCAATACCACCCACAAAATTTTTGAAATAGAACTATATCTGGTTAAGTTCTCATGTCCGCCCTTAACCGTGGGCACGGCTATTCGAATAGTTTTGACTCTGCAGAGTTTGTACACTTTCACCACAAGAGACAATCAACTCATTGCCCCACACGATTCCTTAGAAGTGGGGTTGAGCAGACCATCACAGTGACTTTTCAAAGTATCTAGTCCCTTTTCTCATCTCACTTTATGGGCTTCTCCCACTTGCGATGGGTCCCATCTATGCACGGGATGTTTCCCCACAGTTACTAACGCAGCTGGGCTTCTCAACTCCCCACAACGCTTAGAACAGCTGGGAAAACTTCACCCTCCACTGGTGTCCCTTAGGGCCCCTTGCCCGTGCGTATCCACTCCCCATCCACTACCGGTGAGATGAGTCTAGAAATTTCGATAAATTTACTTGGCCAAGTTGTACTTTACAGACTTGTGGTTGCACTGTTTTCCATGGGTTGCCATGACAAGATTCAGTCCTTAGAGTTACCTGGATGGTCTTACCACATTTCACATTTTGTGCATCCACTACACCACATACCAGCCCCCAAACCATCCACCCAGGTATTTAAGCAATGTTGGGGTTTTGGGAAAAACACAAAATATCATGACAACATTCTCCAGTCATTCCCACCATGACTGCCCATAATTTTTCATATTTGCAAGAAATGGTTTTGGGGTACATGAATACCCCCGTTTATCTAGCAACACTATGCAGTGCGATATAATATGGACTTATTTGCAAAAACTATATTATCATAACTTTACTATGGCGACAAGGTTCACATGTTCAATATTTCAATGGAGTATCATTTAGTAAGGATAATAAAGGTACATATCTAGCATCGTTAAAAGTGAAGATATTCTACCATATGAAATTAGCAGCATGCATGTTGATAACTTAAAATAAATTCACTTTGCAAAATCATAGGTTCAACATGGTCAAAGTGTTAACTCGCCTTGATCACAGTGGTCTGGTTCTTGTTGATCTTGAGCTTCTAAGGTTGCTGCCTCAGCTTCTTCCTCCTGAGCTTCGTACGCTATTTTAATCGTGCGCGAAAATTTGGATAAAAAGAAAATAAGCAAATCAACAAAATATCACCAGAAATTCAAATGAACTTCAAAAATCAAGATTCTAGTTCCATTGGATAGATCTTGAATTTAGATGAATTTAGAAATTTGTTTCACTCAATTTGGAGTTAAAATGAATAAGTTATGCTCATTTAAAGTTCTCAGTCCAGTTAAATCCAAAATTTATGAAATTTCTGACAGGTGGGTCCCATATGTCATATTTTCCATTTTATCTTTTTCTTTAATTACTTATTCTCTGTGTCTATGGCCAGTAGGGCCCACATGTCAGTGGGTGGCACTGACAGGCGGGACCCAGAGGTCAACCGGCCCACAGACAGTCGGTCGCTGACTAGCGAGGCCCACTTGTCAGCCTGAAAAATAAAAGAGAAAGGCTCGACCTCAGCGTGCGGAGCCGGGGGCTCGAACGCGCGCCGAGAGAGCTGGGGGAGGGAAGAGTAACGGTGCTAGCCAGGTGGACTCACGGGTGTTGCTTACCCTATAAGGGGTGCTAATCCCTTTGAAGTATCTCTCGGAGGGGGCTGGGCAGAGGAAGTCCGAAGGTGGTGGTGGCGCTGGGGTATCGGCGGCGAGCAACGGCTGGGGAGGTCTGAGGTTACGCAAAAATGCGTTCTTGGTAATTAGGTGAAGCCGGCGATGGGGTCGGCGGGGATCAGGGCGCACGGTGGTTCGGGAAGGGGCCTCGGCGCCGGCGGAGTACGGTCTTCGGGAGGCGCTGATGGAACCGAGAGTAGCTCCGCGACGTTCTGAGAGTGGTGTGGGTGGTAGCAATCGGCTTCTAATGGCGGCAATCGGCGGGGAGGCCGATGGCCAGAGCTGGGGAAGAAGGTAGGCACGGCGGCGATTTGGGAAGCTAGACCTCAATTGCTTTCGATGGGATGAAGAGGGAGTTGTGGCGATGCGGATGAGGGGGTTCCCCGGTTTTTATAAGCGAGGAGTGCGGCCGATTGCGGCGGTGGTCGTGCTCACGTTCGGGACAGCGGCGCAGCCGGGTATGGCGATGGCAGGCGGCGCGTCAGCGGCGACAGCAGGCGGCGGGGTATGGCCACGCGGATCAAGGAAGCATCGCACGTCGGCCGTGTCTTGTGCGCGCGAGTCTCACGGCTTTTGACTAGAGCTCGGACGGTGGAGAGTAAGCGGGGGAAAAAGACAGAGGGGAGGGGGGAGCTTCTGGCCGCAAGGGTCCACCCGCTAGTGAGAGAGGAGGCGCGAGGGAGCGGGTCCACTCGGCAGCGGGAGTGAGCGGGCGCGCGCGCGCGGGGCAGCAGGGCCATGGGCACGCTGGCTGGGCTGTGGCATGCTTAGGCGGGAAAGAGAGTGGCTGGGCTGGGCCGAAGGTGACGGCCGGCCTGGCTCTAGTTTTTTCTTTTTATTTCTTTTTTTCCTTTTCTTTTGTTTTATGCATTTGCTTTCATATGTATGTGTATGTGTATGTATATATATATATATATATATATATATATATATATATATATATATATATATATATATATATATATTTCTAGTTTTATTTGCTCTCTTCCTTACTCCCCTGTATTTCTGTATCTTCCATTTTTTTGACATTAATTTCATAAGGATTATTTTCTTGTTATGCATAGTTATATGCATACATGAGTATATTTATAAATGTTAATATTTTTATTTTGTTTACTCCTTAACTTTTTATACCATTATTTATTTGAAATGAGGTGCTATGTTTGATCACAATTTCCTTTTTAATTCTTTTGGATCATCTTTTCAGATTCTTATTTTAGATTTTTAATTCTCTCATATTTAAACATGTTTATTTCTCCTCCAACTTTTGGAACCTTCATCAAACTTTTCAAGAAAATCCCACAGACTCTAAATTCAAATAAAATTCATTGCAAAATAATTCAAAAGCTTTAAAAATTTTAAATTCAAATTTTCAGGATGTTACATAGATAGAAGAAACATGTGCCTCCGTACTAGGGTTTGCGATATAAGAATGAGGAATCTAGTACTGAGACACATGAACAGTAGGAAAACCTGCAAAATATGTGTTACCTGATATGCAATAGGATACGACCTAGAGTTACCAAAATCCCTCTCAAATTATCGCCATAGACCAAAGCAATGGAAATCCTATCATCTAGGTGTAGCTCTAGACCTAAACCCACTCTCCTAGAATCTAGAACCACACCACTCTCTAAAGCCATAAAAATAATCAAAGAACCAATCTACAAAGCGAGGTCTAAAGACAATTCTAGGGACACTAGCTAGACGGGACAGATCCTAAAGCTTCTTAATGCTCTAGCACAATCACAATGTAGTTTCTTGACATGTCTAAAATAGAACTCTACAATATTACCATCCTTCTCACAAAAAGTGCAATGGTTTGTGACCTTTTGAGGGGATCGTACCTACTGAAGTAGAAGTACCTACATTGATAGAAGGAGACTTTTCAAATCCTACAGACTTGAACACAATCTTAGTAGGCTTAGGAGGGGTAATCTCAAAACTTTCCACTCTCAACTATATTCACTACCTTAGAAGGATGACTCTTGGAATGCTCGTAGGAGTTGAAACCTAAATCTCTATTGGCTTTGCCAACCTTCGATTGATTTAGAATTAGTTTTAAGTCCATTTTCCCACTAGAGAACTTTTCAAAGGTTTTCTGCAAATAATCATCTTCTTGGCAAGCGTGACTCAAGACTCACAAGCTTAACTCTTAATAGCTCTAGCCTATTTTCCTTATGCACATCCACCTCTAGCTTCAAAGCCTCACAAGACACACTAAATGTAGATTAGCTAGTGATGAGAGTAGATCATTTATGGAAGGGTTCTAAAGTTGTTCATCGCTCATGGCTTAAAAACAAGACAAAGAAAATCCAGAAGAAGCATTATCATAAGAAGTGCCATTCTTGAGAGGATCAGCCGCAAGAGCCATCATCTGCAGACTTTTAGATTTCTTGGCTACGATGCCCATCTCATGGGTCTTAAGGCATGAATATAACTTATCCACAACCACAGTTGCCAAGTTCACCTTGTCACTGATGGATGTAACTTTTATTTCCGAAACACTCATGTCAAGAGCACTCAAAACATGAGTCGTATTGTCGGTATTAGCATAGGTCACACCAACAGACCTCAGATCGCTTAGGATCTTGTGGAATCTGCTAAACAAGGAATCGATGGACTCTCTAGGTTCCATCTTCAGCTTCTGGTAGTCCCTTTGAACCAAATCTCACACACTGATGTTCCCTCATGGTAATCAAATAGGGTTGTCTAGATCCAATATGCAGATGCAAGATGAGCTACTCGATTGAACTCAAATCTTCTTAAGCCTTAGATCAGAAAGTTGTGGCCTTAGCATTTGCCTCAACCTCAACTGACTGAACAACAATGAGAATAGCGTCATCGCCAGACACAACAAAAGGACTTTTCACTTTATTCCAAATGGCTAAGCCTTGAGCCTCGATGTACATCACCACCCGTGTCTACCAATAGGGATAGTCACTCCTATCAAAGATAGGAGGCTTGTTGTTATACCTCTTTGACGCCATTGCTCAAGATCAGTTAAGAGTAACCTCACTCTAATATCATTTGTAGGGTCAAGTATGGTGAGTTAGAGTAGGGTGAATGACTCTTTCAAAATCTTTCCCCTAATATCAACAACATCCAATGGAAAATCAAATTCATAACTCTAGTCAAAGTCCTAAACTGAGGAAGCAAAAACTCTAAAGATCAAAGCATCATCGACCAGACCATAAATTGCATTCGGTCAGACCAAAAAATGAAGCCAGTCAGACTAGAAAATCGGGCCAGTCAGACCTCCAATAGGTAGCGGTCAAACCTCCTGTGCATAGTGGTCAGACCAGTATGAACAGTAAAGTCAGGCGAATGAACATTTATTTCAGCATTGTTTCAAATCATAAAATCCACGTAACTTTTGAACCAATAATCCAAATAATGTGCAACTCAGCATACATCGTCTCTACGATGCTACAAATCTATTTTAGTCAACGATTGAGAATCATTGCCAAAGTTATGACCTTTTTTCATTTGAGTGAGGGTGCAACAAAATCTGTCAAAAGAGAGAAACTTCGATCTGCTCTTTCTTGTAAATCCTAGATGGTTTAGGTGACTTGGGATGGATTCTCACATGTCATATCAAACTAGAACTCAATACGAATTCAACCCAAAACACCCACAAAAGGCATGTGTGTGATGTATATGTGAATTGGCATTTATGTATACAACAATGCATGTGTGTGATGTATATGTGAATTGGCATTTATGTATATGTGAATTGGCATTTATGTATACAACAATGCATGTGTGTGATGTATTTGTGAATTTGCATTTATGTATATGTGAAAATGTATGAAGAAATACACTGTGTGAATGCAGCTGGTTGGTGTTGTATATGAATGCAGCTGGTTGATGTTGTATATGAATGCAGCTGGTTGGTGTTTGTCTGAATAACTACAGTCGGGGAAAGGCTTATTACAGATGGTTCTAAAGTTAGAACCGTCTGTGATATCAACTATCACAGACGGTTCTATATCACGGACGGTTCTAAGTGTAGAACCGTCTGTAATAAGCCCCCAATATATACCCTCTGGCTAGGGTTTTCCGCGTATGCTGCAGTTATAGATCTAAGTCTCGCCGCTCTCCCGATCTTTCTCCTCGGACCTCCATCACCGCCTTCGTCGCCGCTGCCTCCTCGCACCTCCGTTGCTGCCGTCGCCCTCCTCCTCCCTCGGGCCCGTCGCCGCTGCCTCCTCGAGCCCCTCACCGGCCGCCTCCCCGAGCCCCTCGCCGGCCGCCTCCCCGAGCCCCTTTCCGTCCACGCCGCCGTCGCCGTATAAGGCAAGGATCCAAAGATCTGTTTCTCTAAATCTTGCCTATGCCTGCTTTGTAGCTGCATGTCATTTTTTGGGTTAACATTAAGTACAATATTATGCCTATGCCTGCTTTGTAGCTGTACATTGGGTTAACATTAAGTACAATATTATGCCTATGCTTGCCTTGTAGTTGTACATTGTGTTAACATTAAGTACAATATTAAGGCACATTGTGTTAACATTAAGTACAAGGGATCTCTTATGGATTCATTTGCCCTGCAGAAACAATATTATGCCTATGCCTGCTTTGTAGCTGTATGTCATTTTTTGGGGATGGATACCCAGCTGTTTGTGCTTTGCACATATTACATTGATTTCAATTCATCGAAGTTGTTAAATGTGTGTTGTGAATAGAGATCTTGTTTACTGCAGTAGCATAGTTTGCTATTTGGTTTTTTTGTAATGTTCATTTCTTGTAGTAAATTGTCTTTTGCTTGTTGTGAGTATTAGTATATAGTATTAGCAACTAAAGTAGGTGCTAAGATAGGCACATCACCCCCTCTCTCTGTCCACATCACCCCCTCCCTTCTCCCCTCCCTTTTACTCCTCTTGTCTCTTCCTAACATTGAGCACTTTCTTATCTTATCCTAATAGACCCACAAATTGAGCAACATGTCATCCGCACATTCTTCAACATCATCGCCGGATGCGTCCACTCCAAATTCAAAACGCCGAGGAAGAGGGCTATCGAAGAAGCCTAAGGGCCGATTTACCATCACAGAGGTCGATGGATCTGGGACCCCTCTCCATCCTCGCAAAGCAATAAGCGCATTCCGAAGAATAGTCGAAATAGTTGCACAAGAACGAATTGAGATCACATTCAATTCGTGGAAGAGCGTGCCTGAGACTCGGAAACGTGAGCTGCTTACCGAAATTTTGGCATCGTTCGAGATCCCAGAAGAACAACAAGACGCCGTGCAACGACAAACCTTGCTAGCGGCATGCAAAGCATGGAAGAACTTCAAGAGCACGCTTGTCAAGAAATACGTGGAGACGGACGAAACACCTTTTCATAAATACCCATTCCTGGAACCACAATGGGAAGAGTTCAAGGCGATGAAGACGACCGAAGATTTCAAAAGTACAACTGCGTCGCACAAGGCCCTCCAAGCAAAAAAAACACAACCCCACAGACTTGGCACAGCTGGGTATGCGGGTAAAATCCCGTAGTGGAGGAGGGAGGATGACCTGGCAACCCTGCTAGACATCGTCCCGCCATTTGCCAATATCCCAGATGACCACGCTCAAAATTGGATTAGAGCAAGGTCATCTACAACGACATCGGGGGACATCACCTTTCGAAACCCTGTGGACCAGCAAGTGTCCCAGAGCCTGGTAAGATATCGATCGAACTACGTAGCTTGTAATTACTTCACAACTTCGTACGAAGTGAAATGACATGTCGTGCTCTTGCAGGAAGAGCTGAGTTTTGAATCTACCCTGGGATCATTCCAGGGAACAAGGGAGAATGATATGCTCTCCACGGCCCTAGGAAACAAGGAGCACTTGGGCCGTACGAGAGGCCTTAGACTTTACGTTCCTTGGAAACATGGTTTCCAAGATGACTCCGAAATGTATCGGCGTAGGAAGAGAACCAAAGCCGAGTGCGAGGAGCGGCTACGAGAAGAGATCAAGGCATCTCTTTGAGAGGAGCTAAGAGATGAGCTGGCTGATTATGTCAGAGATGAGGTACCGAAACATACAGAAAGTCAGCAGGCCGCCACCGCCGCCGCTCCTGTGCTAGCTAGCCCTCACAACCGTCCGAGTAGTTGCGCGTCTAATCCGACGGAAAGCGAGGCCAGATTTCCTGTGGACGACATCCAGGTAATAATTATTATCTCTCGAATGCTTTCTCCATTGATAGGCCTATTAGAGTAGCTAATTTTGTATCATTATGTAGGAGCCTACGAAGTGTAGGCTCCAAGTGAGATATACCTCCGTTCCCTTGTACGCTGCTTGGGGCCAGGCATATCCGTCTACTATCAGGGCCATGGTGCACGGTCAAGCTTTAGCGCCAGGCTACGCAAAAGTTAATGTGGATGGTGTGCATGTCAATTTTGAGGTCGTCCCGCTATCGAAGCACCCCAACGATGAGATCGTGACTCTAGGGCAGGCCATTGGAACATTCATCCAGTATCCCAAAAGCGACATCTCCCTAGAGGCTTCTTCATCGGTGACTAGACCAGAAGGGCAGTGCCAACTAGAGCTAAATGCACTGGTGCTATCTCCACAAGGGCAGTGCGAACCAGAGCTACCTACACTGGTGCTATCTCCACAGGTGCTATTCTCGCCAAAGCAACTTGCACCGGTGCTACCATTACAGTCGACTACCATAAAGTCGACCTACAGTCGAGGCAGTGGCCAGGGCAAATCAAAGGCGAAGGATGATGATGATATCCCGTACCTGCCATTGGCCCGCAAATTCATGCTAGGCGAGCCAATGATAATCCCGGAAGAGTACCTCGTAACCCTAGGACTTGGTTGCCAAACATTGCACACTTGGTATATGGAATAGTCCAATAAGCCAAGGGCAGAACGGCGCTCAGGTATCACTGTCAAATTCAGGCGGGATCATTTCCAGCATGAATTTCAGGAATGTGTCTTCGCGGTGACCTTTGACGATATATTTGGTCTTTTCATGCTCAATGCTCTCAACGTCTCACTCGTTCGATGTTGGACGCTGTAAGTCTGTACAGTCGCAGTATCTGTTCATGTAATACCGATATATGTCATAATTTGTTGCTTTTATGTGTATATATATTCATGCTGACCCAAGCTAGATCATCGAAATCACCAATTGGTTTCCTGGACCCACTCTTGGTCGCCATTGATATCATCAACGAGAATGCATCCTTCGTCGAGAGCTATATTACATCATCACTAATGGCTCACCGCGATAAGGAATTTGTTCTTATGCCATACAATGAGCACTTCCATTGGATTTTAATTGTAATTATACCAAAATGGAACAAGGCTATATACCTTAATTCTCTAAGTAAGAACAAATCCAAGTACACAGCTATCGCCCAAATACTCGATAGGTAAGTACATTTTCTCCATACATAACTACATTGTACTCTTTCTTTCCTTCCGAATGACTAATCTAACTTTTTTGAATAACGAAGGTCGTTCGCCACATACGTTGCACAAACATGTGGCTCGATGACAGGGGCCAAGCCCTTGAAACATGTTCGCAATTTTCGGGTATTCGCTAGCTACACATTAATTAATCCTATACAACACTTAGTAGTAATGCCTCTTGATTTAACACATTCTATTTTTTGCAGTGCCACCAGCAGCAGCCGGGCAACATGTGTGGATTCTACGTTTGCCACCATATGAGACTACTCCTTGATTCCTCGAAGATCACCAATTCTAAGGTTTGTTAATCTTTCCACATTTATTTCATACTTGTCAGGTTATATATGTACGCGCATGGATATTCCTATCGACAGGCTGCGCCCATCTCTACAACTACATTGAAATAGCCGGACCTTGCAAAAATTCGAGGAGAGTGAGCTTGGTTTTTGTGGTCTAAAGTCATAAGATTAGATGGAGAGTTCCACTGCGCACAATGATTTTTTATTGCTCTTATCACTCCGGAATCAAGGTCTCGCGAAAGGAACGGATCCATAATCAACGAACTTGTCAGCTGCACAAGCAATACTTGAATGGCAATCATGCACCATCCAAGTATAGCTTGTGCAGCTTGACAAGTTCGTTGATTATAGATCTGTTCCTTTCGCGAGATCTCGATTCCGGAGATATAGAGCAATAAAAAATGCAATGTTGCCATCTAAGTGCAAATGCAATGTAGATCTTTTGTAATTGTGTATTTGTTAATGGATATTTTATTTCATTTCAATTAATTGATTTGCGAAATGGATGCTTTATGTTTGTGAAATGAAGTGCGATGTGAATTGGATGTTTTATGTTTGTGAAATGAATTGAGATGTGAATTGGATATTTTATGTTTCTGAAATAAATTGAGATGTGAATTGTATGTATACATGTACATCTTTATCTATTTGTTTCAGAGGGCATGGCTAGCATTTCCTGAGGCTAGCCAATAAACAGAAATAGATTTAGGGGTAGAAAAGAATATCACAGACGGTTTTTAGTTAAAAACCGTCTGCGATATTGATATATCACAGACGGTTGTCGAACCGTCTATGATAACCTTCGATTATCACTGACCCATAAATTCAGAAGGTTCAGAAAACCATCTGTGATGACGTTTCTGAACCGTCTGTAATACAGTTTTCTGTAGTAGTGATGGGTGTATGGGCTGTATATCTATGTTGGTGGTGTGTATAATGCAGGATTTGCTATATGCATAATTGCCTGTGCTTATGCTGTGTCAGTATCGGTAGCTTATTGGTGTTGTGTGGTTTGTGAAGACTATTTGTGCCATTAATATCTGCTTGTTTGGTAAAAGCTGATATACGTGTGTCTTTTGGCTAATGTTTAATTTAGAGAGTTTGTTTTGTATTTAGGAAGTATTAGTTATGGATACTAAAGTTGGTTTATTATTTCTTTCAGGTACATAGAGTTTATGTCATATATAAATAGTCATTTACTCTGTATAAAAGATATCCATGTAATCAGTTCTAGTGGAGAGTGAAAAAATAAAAAACAAAAAAGCGAAAATGCTTTGTACTCCAGCGGAAAATATCTCTTCTCTCCGCCGACTTTGGCTGTCTTGGTGTTTTTCTCTCCAGCACGCTTTGCGAGGTATCACGGGCAGGTGCATCACGACAGAGATAGAGGAATGCTAGTAGATTGTATCCACGCCAACATTTTTTTTATAGAAATAGGCTCCAGTCATCTAACCGTCGGGTGACTGGAGCCTATTGCCCAACGGCCAAGCGACAATAAAGCTGTCTATAAGCCGTTGGGCGACAGGTTCTAGTCGCCCGACAGTTGGGTGACTAGAGCCTGTTGCCCTGTGGCTAGGTGATAGCCACTTGCAGTTGCTAGGCTGTGCAACCACTGCAAGCATGATGCAGTGTGGGTTAATCCATTTTGTGAATTTTATAGATTATGACTGGGAGATAATTTGGTGGATTCGTAATAAGAGTTTGTGATCGTTGTATGTGTGTTGTAGTGCAAAAATGTTCGTGAAAATTTTTAAGAACGATTGAACTTAGAACGATCGGTAAGTACGAGGGTAAGTGATATTGTGGTATTACCGGGAATTCGTACACGGAGGAAAACTAGTCAGTGAATATTGTTGGATGACTTGCTATGGAAATAATTGAATGCGGAAAGACGAGAAAATAAGCTTGTCTGAATTAAAATAGGCTTCACAATACAGTTGGGAGTAACATGCCGCGTGGGGTTTGATTACATGCATAACATAGAGCATCATGTGCGACTAACCAACCCATCTACTCATATGACCTACTGTGTGGATCGAGGCCATTTTCCCTTCCTTGAAAACTTGGCGTTGAACTCCTCGGCAGCCTCTTTTGTCCTGGTCGCTGTAGGACCGAACATGCAACAGAGAGGGGTGGGGGTGAATGGTGCCTTTAAACCTCCCCAAGTATTCACACAATCTTCTTCTCCAATAGCTATAAAAGCTATGAAGCAAGAGGATGAAATGCACACTGGAAACCGAGAGACACATCAAAAACAGAGAAAAATTAGAGCGGAAAATAGAGCAGTAAAAATCTGAAAGCAAAGAGAAAACAGATGCTCGGCAAACACAGATGACATAGTCGAGATACTTTGTTGTGGTCGAACCAACCAGGTAGTGGCCTGTTTGTGACAGAATGGTCGAAAGACAACTAGTGGCCGATAAGACAATTCAGTCGGTAACAGGCGATTCACTAGAGAACGAGAAATCCGACCGACAACAACGCGACCGAAAACAGACTTAAAAGTAAATGCTACGTGGTCGTAGACGGAGCAGAGGAAGTGGATGCGCACGACCGCAAGAACCGAATTCCGAATAACTTTTGATTCACGGCTCTATTGGTCATGACACTTCGAATACAACAATACCACATCCTCTTGAGGAGAAAAACAAAGAACACAAAACTTCTTTACCGAGCACAAAACAGGAGGCGAAGGTAAACACAAAATAGCGAAACTACGAGGGTGCTCAACCACAAGCCAGAATCTCTCCGACCAAACGATCCAAATACCGGAAACCTTGCTCTCGGGAATAAACTAGCCAAGGGGCTTTGAGACTGCTTCCCAGTTCAGAGCAATTCGTAACTAGAGCAAATACAAGCATATCGATCTCTTAAATAGAGAAGAAAAGACCAGAGATAACTCAAACAAAACAAGCAATCATCGATCAACCAGAAACAAGAACTTAGATAGATGCAAAGAGATGAATGATTGCATTAATGGAGGTTTCTATAGCCATTCCATCCGAAGGTACACGAGCAATCTTGCTCTACCCAGAGACAACTCACGCAAAATAGAAATGAAAACCTAGAGCAACTCGGGAACAACCTCTGTAGGATCGGAAATGGCAACAGAGGGGGGGGGGGGTGAATGGCGCCCTTTTAAAAATGCCCCCAAAAGTATCCACTAAAATCTTTTCTCACCAATAGCTAAAAAGCTATGATGAAGGTGATTTAAGCTCTCTGGAAAACCAATCTAAAAAAGACCTCTAAAGGCAAACCATCACATAGCACCGCACGAAATAACATAATCAACATTAGCATAAGTAAAAGGTCCTCAACCCTAGAATACCCAAAATAAACTCAAACTCACTAACACAACCGTCAATTACTCATCACAATCATGGGGATATCTCCACATGGTCTCTCAACCTCACCGAGTTCTGGTGCTCTCCACCTCTATTTATAGCCTCAAGCCACCGGGGGAACCCATAAAGACCCCCAACTAACACCAGGTATTACACACTGCTTTGCCCATTTGCTCCAACTAACTCAGCGCTTTGCCCGTTATCTCCAACAAACTCAGTGCTTTACCCGTTATCTCCAACAGAATCCACTTCCTCAGGCCTGAGTCAATTTCACCAAATTGCCCCTCACGCACCTTCCCAGAAGTTTCCTCCTCTCTTGCTGTCCAAGTCTTGCAACCACCTCGCAAGCCTCATCGTCTTCGGCATCTCCCGACCGTTCTCGACCTCAGCATCGCCTATGCTTAGTCCCGGCCATCCCATGCCTCGCCACAACTTAGCTTCAAAGTCCTACAACCATCACATACAAGAGAACATCACATAGCACCACACAAAACAAGGCTCATCAATATTCATCAAAAGAATGTACTCGAAACACAATCCCTGAAAGTCGTATACACTTACGACCGGTCAAAACCATAGATCAAGACTTGCACAAGTCCTACGATAGATCTACATGTCGATACAACTGGCTCCAATGTCGTTACGACCGCTCAGATAGAAGAAACGACCTTCCCAGTGAGTTCCAACGTGATCAAAGCCCTTCCGACCACATCCGACCGCGTTACGACTTCTAAAGGCATTGTCTCTGGTAGATCGAGAAGCATAGTTGTAGGACCGAAATGGCAACAGAGGGGGGTGAATGGTGCCTAAAAAATCGCCCCCAAAGTATTCACAAAAATCTCAACTCTCTGATAGCTATAAAAGCTACGAAGAAAGAAACTGAACGCTCACTAGAGATTTAAATCAATTTTCCAAACACTAGAGGATTGAAAGCCATAAAAACACACTTGCTCAGAGATTGAAAATGTTCACTGAACGGTAAGCTTATACTGACAAAAAAAATTCTTCCCTTGAAGAGACTGAAAGAACCAGACAACTTAAGAAGGCATAAGTGAGATTTAAGCATAAGAGAGGGCAGCAGCTAAGACTCAGTCGAAAGGAGTGGACTAACAGTCAAACTCACGGCCGGTCGGACCTTAGTGACCCAACTGGTCAGACTGCAATGCAGCTGTCGGTCTGACCGGGATGATGCAGCCGGTCGGCCAGAACAATTTTGGCGAAAGACATAAAACAAGGGTGATCAACTAATGAGAATTGACTAAAACTGAAGGAAAACATTAATAAGACTGAGCTCTCAAGAACCAAACCAAGAAAGGAAGAGAGCAATCGCGAAGCAGTAGATAGGAGACAAATACTGTAATCTAAAACAGTACCCGAGCAGCAGGCTGAAACTGATTTTACAGGCTAAGCCAAACCAGAGTAAAACTAGCTGCTCGCAGTAAACTGTACTGAAAAGTATATAGACAGCAGATGACAACAAGAGATGCAGCATAACAGAGGATCAACCTTTCTGTTGAGTTCAGAGTTGCTTAACCGAAAAATGAAGACCCTGAACTTTGACAAAAAGCAGACCCGAGAACTAAGCATTAAAGGGAAGAGCTGCCGAACATCATAGCAGCAGATGAACAGAGAGCCAAGAAGTCAGCTACCGGAAGAAAAGAAAAATTCACTAATTTTTCTGAAAACTGAACCGAAAGGCCTGAGAACCATTTTTGGCTGAAAAACCAATCGGACCCACTTACCTGGAATGCTAAGAACTGAACCAAAACAGAGGTATCAAATGAGAAAAGATTAACTAAATCTAAGAAGCTGAAGGAGATCAAATCACAGGAACAAAACAACAACTAGAGGTAGAGCCTGATCAACCAAAAATAGAATGAACAGTAAATGCTTGTATTGCCGAAACGAAAACCGAAAGACAAATCATACACTCGTCAACATTCATCATTCGGTCAGGAGGCATCAAAAAGGAATCACTCTTTCTGTCGTAGGGATGGCCCCCACCTAAGCCCAGCAGGCCTGGTAGGAGATTATAAGGCCCAGAATAGGCCATGTGTAATGACATAACTGCCCCTAGAGGGGATAACCAGATGTAAGGGTATAACTGTAAAAGCACTCCTCATTGTGTATGTATATATACGAGTAAGCCATGGGGAGAACCCAGGCCATTACACCCATCTTCATCACTCTCCACGACCATCTCTCTCTCTGTTTGGTCTGTAGCCACGACAGTTGGCGTCGTCCGTGGGGAGGACGAGGACAAGCCTGAAGACCGAAGAAGAAGGATGGCACCAAAAAATGCTTCTTCAGCGGCGGCAAAGGGAAAGAAGGCGGCCGGGCCGGAGCGTCGTATGAGTACCAGGGCTTCGGCATCAGCAGCGGCGGACGCGGGCGCCGATGCAGGCGCGGTAGCCGGAGACATCGATGTTCGCGCCGCGACGACCAACCCCGTCATCGGCACCGCGACGACCCACCTCTCCACCGGCGTTGCGGAGACGGGCCCCGCGGTCGAAGACGTCGGCACGGGTGCGGCAACAACTGACCCCGCCGACGCAACGACAGCCGACCTCGCCGCCCCCTCTGCAACCCTCGCCGGCGGCGCAGACCAGGCGGTTCGGGGTAGCCACGACGGAGCGACCGGCAGTTCGGGACCTCGCGACGCGGTCGTCCCCGCGCCGACCCGCCCGTCGGGGGTGCCGGCGACCCCGCCTGCACCGGCGATGGAAAGTGCCCTGCTGACGGCTCTCAATGCATTCCAGCGGGAGCTAGGGGACCTTCGCGGAGCCGTCAGAGATATGCAAGAGGCTCGGAGTTAGCAGGCCGCGCCAGTGGTCGCGTCCGAGCCCACGCCGGAAAGGGCGGACAGTCGCGAAGCCCCCGCATCCAGCCGCGTGCCGCTGCGGCGCGTGGATCCGGAGTCCCCGCTTTCGGCGGGGCTGCAGCAGGCGGCATGGCCTGAAGACTTCAAGTTTCCGAGCGCCATCGACTCGTACAAAGGCGACACGGACCCCCGTGAGTTCATGCACGTATACGAAACCGCGATCGAAGCCGCGGGAGGCGACGACACCACGAAGGCGAAGGGACTCCCCCTCACGCTACAAGGAGTGGCGCTCTCTTGGTTCTTTACCATAGAGCCGGGCTCCATCTACGCGTGGGAACAGCTTCGTGTCCGCCTTCACAACAACTTCCAAGGAAACTACGTTGACCAAGTCGACGCGGACCAGCTCTTCGCCGTGAAGCAAAAACCTTCGGAGAAGCTCCGGGACTACTTCAAACGCTTCGCCAAGATTCGATGTCAAGTGAAAGACGTCAACGAGACCACCATCGTCAATGCAGCCATACAGGGCCTTCGTCCGGGCCCGATGGCCGAGTACAACGCGCGAAAGCCAATCAAGACGGTGGCAAAGCTCTTCGACAAGATGGAAGAATATGCCAGGGCGGAGGAAGACGCGCGGCGCAGGCAAGGTGACGACTCCGACACCAACCAGGCCGAAGCCTTGGCAAAAGCCGAAGATCCGCCGAAGGGCGGTTCTTCGAAGGGAAAACGTAAGCAGGATTCGTCCCGGAACGTGCCCGACCGTAGGGACAACCCGCATAAGGAGTCGTCCGATCAGCCCAAGCGCGGCCAGCAGAGGTCGAGGCGAAACCGGTACGTCCTCGACATCGAAGGCGGGCCCGACGAGGGTGCTCCAGCGGGGCGAGGCGGTCGGGGGCGCCGTGGCCGGGGGCGCGGCCGTGGCAGGGGCCGCGACGATAGGGGTCGTGGGGATTACGACGACCAGCATCAGGGACTGTGGTGCATAATCCACGGCCGCGGCAACCATGATACCCGTGCCTGCACCTCCATCGCGGCACTCCGCGACAGCGTCGCTAGGGACAGGAACCCGGAGGCGCGCCTGCCTGCGGTGGCCCACGTCCAATTCCCATACGAGGCCCCCATGCAGGTACAGGCACAAGGGATGCAGGTACAGGCGCAAGGGATGCAACCCCAGGAAGGCGCCTTACGGATCCAAGCTCACGTACAGCAGCCTCGGGAGGGTCTCCTGTCGTTGCAGGCCCCGGACGCAACCTACCGCAGGGTCATTAACGTCATATCCGGAGGCTCTGCACTGGAATTCGCCTCGGCACGGCAACAGAAGGCCTACGCGCGAAGACTACATCACTTGGCGGCATACCCAGCGCAAGCACCGCCGGAGTGGGCGCAGCACGAAGTTACATTCACACCCGATGATGCCCAAGGTGTGGACTTCCCTCATCAGGACCCCCTGGTCATCCGGGTCACCATCGCGGGATGCGACGTGGGGCGCGCCTTGGTGGACGGTGGTAGCTCCGCGAACGTATTGTTTGCGGCGGCCTTCGACCAGATGGGAATCCCCTGAAGCCGCCTGGGGCCCTCGGGAATCCCACTGCAGGGCTTCGGGGGACAGCCCCTGCGGGTGCTGGGCCAAATCGGCCTTCAAGTCTCCTTCGGCCGAGATGACAATGTGCGGACTGAAGATGCCACCTTCGACGTGGTCGACATTCCGTACCCCTACAATGCCATTCTAGGGCGCCCAATCCTCAACTCCTTCGGCGCGGTACCACATCACGGCTATCTGTGCATGAAGATCCCGGGTCCCCGGACCATCATCATCGTCCGAGGCGACCAGGATATGGCCCGGCGCATCGAGCCAGGCACCAGGTGCCCGCGTCGCGAAGCCCAACGACGCTCTTAGAGCCGGCGTCACAGCGCGGAGGTCCGCGGGGTCATCCATAGGCACCTGCGCGGGCCCTACAGATGTCTAGCGACTAGAGGCTGCGGCCGCACCAAGGGCAAACGGTCAGTATATCCACACTTTGTAGTTGCCCACCCACGCAAACGGGGATGTAACGAAGATCGCCGTTTGCCGCTAATCTTTCTTCGTCACACGCAAGCACGCGGTGAGGGCGCGCGCAGGCTTGGCCAACGCGCCCGTCCCCGCAGCGTACACCAAAGACGCACGTTCGCGTGTGCACTCGCCGTCGCCAGGGGGGCGGGACTGAGTATAAACCAAAGACGCACGTTCGCGTGTGCACTCGCCGTCGCCGGGGGGGCGGGACTGAGTATAAACCAAAGACGCACGTTCGCGTGTGCACTCGCCGTCGCCAGGGGGGCGGGACTGAGTATAAACCAAAGACGCACGTTCGCGTGTGCACTCGCCGTCGCCAGAGGGGGCGGGACTGAGTATAAACCAAAGACACACGTTCGCGTGTGCACTCGCTGTCGCCAGGGGGGCGGGACTGAGTATAAACCAAAGACGCACGTTCGCGTGTGCACTCGCCGTCGCCAGGGGGGCGGGACTGAGTATAAACCAAAGACGCACGTTCGCGTGTGCACTCGCCGTCGCCAGGGGGGCGGGACTGAGTATAAACCAAAGATGCACGTTCGCGTGTGCACTCGCCGTCGCCAGAGGGGGCGGGACTGAGTATAAACCAAAGACGCACGTTCGCGTGTGCACTCGCGTGTCCACGGACTTTAAATAAGACGTAGCGTCGAGCCTAGCTCCGCACGCACTAGTCCACGGACTTTAAATAAGACGTAGCGTCGAGCCTAGCTCCGCATGCACTAGTCTACGGACTTTAAATAAGACGTAGCGTCGAGCCTAGCTCCGCACGCACAAGTCTCTGGACTATAGAGAAGACGTAGCGTCGAGCCTAGCTCCGCACGCACTAGTCCACGGACTTTAAATAAGATGTAGCGTCGAGCCTAGCTCCGCACGCACAAGTCTCCGGACTATAAAGAAGACGTAGCGTCGAGCCTAGCTCCGCACGCACTAGTCCACGGACTTTAAATAAGACGTAGCGTCGAGCCTAGCTCCGCACGCACAAGTCGCCGGACTATAAAGAAGACGTAGCGTCGAGCCTAGCTCCGCACGCACTAGTCCACGGACTTTAAATAAGACGTAGCGTCGAGCCTAGCTCCGCACGCACCAGTCTACGGACTTTAAATAAGACGTAGCGTCGAGCCTAGCTCCGCACGCACCAGTCTACGGACTTTAAATAAGACGTAGCGTCGAGCCTAGCTCCGCACGCGCGAGTCTCCGGACTATAAATAAGACGTAGCGTCGAGGTCCGCCTCCGCACGCGCGAGTCTCCGGACTATAAATAAGTCGTAGCGTCGAGGTCCGCCTCCGCACGCACTAGTCTACGGACTCTAAATAAGGCGTAGCGTCGAGGCCCGCCTCCGCACACGTGAGTCTCCGGACTATAAATAAGACGTAGCGTCGAGGTCCGCCTCCGCACGCGCGAGTCTCCGGACTATAAATAAGTCGTAGCGTCGAGGTCCGCCTCCGCACGCACTAGTCTACGGACTCTAAATAAGGCGTAGCGTCGAGGTCCGCCTCCGCACGCACTAGTCTACGGACTATAAACAAGGCGTAGCGTCGAGGTCCGCCTCCGCACGCACTAGTCTACGGACTATAAATAAGACGTAGCGTCGAGGTCCGACTCCGCACGCGCGAGTCTCCGGACTATAAATAAGTCGTAGCGTCGAGGTCCGCCTCCGCACGCACTAGTCTACGGACTCTATATAAGGCGCAGCGTCGAGGTCCGCCTCCGCACGCCCTAGTTTACGGACTCTAAATAAGGCGTAGCGTCGAGGTCCGCCTCCGCACGCACTAGTCTACGGACTATAAATAAGACGTAGCGTCGAGGTCCGCCTCCGCACGCGCGAGTCTCCGGACTATAAATAAGTCGTAGGGTCGAGGTCCGCATCCGCACGCACTAGTCTACGGACTCTAAATAAGGCGCAGCATCGAGGTCCGCCTCCGCACGCACTAGTCTACGGACTCTAAATAAGGAGTAGCGTCGAGGCCCGCCTCCGCACGCGCGAGTCTCCGGACTATAAATAAGACATGGCGTCGAGGTCCGCCTCCGCACGCGCGAGTCTCCGGACTATAAATAAGACGTAACGTCGAGGTCCGCCTCCGCACGCGCGAGTCTCTGAACTATAAATAAGTCGTAGCGTCGAGGTCCGCCTCCGCGCGCACTAGTCTACGGACTCTAAATAAGGCGTAGCGTCGAGGCCTGCCTCCGCACGCACTAGTCTACGGACTCTAAATAAGACGTAGCGTCAATGCCTGCCTCCGCACGCGCGAGGCTCCGGACTATAAAGCAAGGCAAACCACGGCGGCATCAACACACAGCGCATATCTTAAAATGCCAGGACGTCTGCATCCCGGAAGAATCACATGTACAAAGGTCCGGCAACATCCCGGCCGCTCTAAGTCGCTACCCCGCGGGTTCGTCCTTAACACGCGCTAAAGTTGGGGCCTCGCTCGAAGAAGGCCGGCTCGCCCAAAAGTCCAGCGACCCTTCGGCCCTTCGCCGGCGTCGCAGGCGTCGCCGGGTTGAAAGGTCAGCCGCGCGAAGCCGGTCCCAGCAAGGAAGCTACCCGGGATGTAAGTGAAGGTCAGAACACAAGTAGCAAGTGTGTACTTTATTCGCAAAGACAAGGAACAGTACAACACACGCCTACACCTAAGCACCACGGCGTCTGACCTGTGGGTTCCCGGCGCCTTCGGAGGGCCCAGCGCCACCATCGTCGCGTCGCGGGACCCCGTCCAGAAATTGGCCGAGGCTCCCCGTCCCGTAGAGCGACTTCTGCAGCTCGATCCGCGCAGCATCCGGCCCGACGTGACCCCAGATCCGGTCGAAGAAGGGCCCGAGGGCGAGGCGAGCGGAGCGAACGGCGCCAGACATCACTCCGGCCCCGCTAGGCATCTCCAGCTGGGGATCATCCAGCGCGGCGACGTGCGTACAACCGCGGTGCTGCAGGAGCACGCACACCAAGCATGCCGACGTATACGCGCAGTGGGTGCCGAAGGACGTCGCCGCGTCGCGTGCGACGTTGGCGGCATCCCCGACCCAGCGGAGCGTCCGAGACAGCTCCTCCGGACCGAAGGCGCGTCCCGGCACCTCCGCTACCAGCCCTTGAAGATGGCTCTCCAGCGCTTGCATGGCGTCCCAGGCAACCACCGAGGCGTCGCCCAGCGTCCGGTTGCGCTCCGCTAGAGTCAAGGCAAGCTCGCCTTTTTTCCTTCTCTAGCACGGCGACCTGCTCCAGGAGCCCGTCCCGCTCCGCCGCGAACTTTTGTTCAGCAGCTTCCACGGCTGACTCCTGCGCCGACGCAACAAGCCCCTCGGCGTGCGCCCTCGCTTCGGCGCACTCCGCTTCCAGCTGGCGGATGCGGGCGTCTTTGGCAGAGCGGGCGCCAGAGGCTTCGCGCAGCTCCTCCTCGGCGGCCCGCAGCCTATCCTCGAGCGCTTTTTGTCTACGAGCATAGGCCGTTTGCAGGGCCTGCCCCAGCACAAGTGTCTGTAGAAGGGAAAAGACTTAGCAAACCCAGCTAAACTCAGGCGCGGTCGCAGGAGTACTTACCCTCACCCCAGACACCTCGAAAGCGTCCTCGAGGTGCCCCGCACCGTAGGCCTGCAGCACTTGCGGGTCGACGCTCGTGGCCACGTCATTCACAATCCCGCGCCACGCCCTCAGCGTCTCCGGAGGCGGCGCGAAGTCCGCAGGGCTCACGTGCTCGGAGGCCCCCTGTTCCGTAGGATGCTCCCCCTCCGGAATGAGCAACGCTGTAAATAAGGATACGGGTGACCACCCCAAGGCATAAAAGCATACACCAGAGTAAGCTAAGCCACCCTACCTTCGGTAGCAGAAGGAATGGTCCCGCCGCGAGCGGAGGCCTCCGCATTCGGGGAGGACGACGGCTGTCCCTGCGTGGCGGGCGGTGTGGCCAGAGGGGTAGAAGGCGCATAGGCCACGAGACCCCCGGTGCTTGCGCTGGAGTCCCACAAGCTTCTGATGCCCGTAGCCACGACGAATCCCCGCGGTGTCCGGTGGAGCTCCGGCCGCACACATGGCCGTTTGGCCGGGGCAGCCAGCAGCGCCACCGCCCTCGCAGCCGTGGTTGGGGAAGACCCCGCGGCTGCTGCGCCCGGGGGCGAAGGTTCCACGGTGGCAGTCGTTGAAGGGGGCACCTTGGTCCCCGCAGCTGTTGGTAAAGACAGCACGGCTACGTGCGCCCCCGCAGAGGGCACCTCCGGCACCACAGCGGCTGCGGTCGAGGGCTGCACCTCGCCATCGCCGGTCCGCACGGGGTCCGCCTCGACGACTTCGGCGGGCGATGAGGCTTCCCCCCTCCGGCTGCCCGCGGCAAACCCGCCGTCTGGGACGCTTGCCGAAGACACCTCGCCTTCGGCGCCCGCGCCACCCAAGCCCGAGTCGGCGTACCTCGCCGAGTCTGACTCCGCGTCCGCCGCGCCGTCGGAAACACTAGCAGCAGGCGCGGTAGGCGCCCCGCTGCGGCCCCTCTTCCGGGATGAGGTCTTCTTCTTCTTCGCTCCACCATCGTCTGGAGCGACACGGTCCGGCACGGCAAGGCCCAGGACCTCGCACACGCGGTTTATTCGCCCCAGCCCCGCCTTGGCGATAGCAGACGCGCGCTGCTCGTGCTCCCTGGTGGTGTATGGCCCCAGGAATACGCGCGCGGCTTGCTCCGCCTCCTCCAGGGAAATCCCTAAAGCAAAGGAGAATAGCATCAGCATACAACGCATTTCGCGTCAACAAAGGCGGGACGCAATCGAGGCTTACGGGGGCCGGGCGGCGCCGGTAGCGAGCAAACCCACGGCGAAACATTGTCGTCTCGATGCCTCTCGGCGGCAAGACGCCAGTCGTAGGCAAGCGGTGCCACGCCGTACATCACGTACTCTTCGGCAAGGTCGCGCATGTTGAGGCGGGCGGCCACGCCCACGAGCCGCTTGACCCTCCGCTTGTCCTCATCATCGAGCGTTCGGCCAGGCGAGGGCTTGAACGCGATTGGTCGGCCTGTGCACTCAAGGCCGCTCCCGCTCTCCACACGGTGGTAGAACCACCGCTTCATCCAGTAAGACTCCCACTTCCCGCGAGTTGAGTTCACAGGGAAGAGCTTCTTGCACGACGAGCGAAGAATAAAAGAGACGCTACCGAAGCTCGACAGCGTCCCGTCCTTCCGGCCCTTCGGCTGGCATCGCGCCTCGTGGAGATAGGCGAACAGCGACGCGCTGGGCCAGCACGCCCCCGAGCGCAAGGCCCAGCTGTACACCGTGAGCCGGGCCACGGCGTTTGGAGTCAGTTGCGCCAGCTCCAGCCTGAAGGTCCGCAGCACGTCGCCCACCACGGTCGCCGCGGGGATCCGGAGCCCCGCGTCGAAAAAAGCAACGAATACGACCGCCTCCGACCCCTCGGGATGCGGTTCCGTCTCGTCGCCGGCGGGCAATCGTACGTCCTGCCGCCCGGACAACTTCCCCGCGCGCAAGAGCCCTTGGATCGTCTTCTCGGTCACGAGCGAGGGGCCTAGATCGCCGGAGAACGTGCCTTCCTCCTCCGCCACCAGCCGCTCCTGGTCAGCCGCCGACGGATCGCGCTCTTGGAGCGCGTATTTCACCTCCAACGGCGAGGATCGCCGGCGAATGGCAGGGTCACCGACCGCCTAGCCGCGCTCGCTACTGGAAGCCATCGCCTCCCACGACGAGACTGAAGTGGCGAAGATAGCGCGAACGTGTGGAAGGCGGAGCAGCCAGGAAAGAGGGCGTAAAGGTGCGGTGACGCTGTTATGGGGGGCTATTTCAAGCCACCTCGCACATACCGCCGCTACCGAAGCGTCGCAACGATACGCGTGCCGGATGCAACCGCAGCGGTGTAAAGGCCCGCCCCACACGATTCCCCATAATTGAAAGCGGAGGGTCGCGGCGGTCCGTGCACGAGGCACGACCACGGTCGTACAAACGCCCCACCCAGCGCTGGAAGGTCACGACCATAGGCGCCATTTACTGCCTGCCCCGTGTCCCCCTTCCCTAGGGAAGAGGCGAGCGGCTGCAAACACGCAACCGTCCACATCCCGCCGCCCACCAGTCGTAGGCCGCCGCGTGCCCCGGGCGCGTTGGGTCGCACAGTACGGGAACCTAACCCTGGCAGACCAGGGGCCGGCGTGATTCTAGGAACCCATACAGCGCAAGGCCGCATCAAAGACCCCAAGTCACCGCCCACGCGACGGTGTTCGCAGGGCAAAGGCGCCAGCTTCGCTGCCACCCGTTCGAAGGGTAGGGGACGGAGCGCGCGCGCCTACTTCGACTAGGCGCCAGCTTCGCTGCCACCCATTCAAGGGGCGGGGCACGGAGCGCGCGCGCGTCTACTTTGACTAGACGCCAGCTTCGCTGCCACCCGTTCGACGGGTAGGGGACGGAGCGCGCGCATCTACTTCGACTTAGGCGCCAGTTTCGCTGCCACCCGTTCGAAGGGCAGGGGACGGAGCGCGCGCGTCTACTTCGACTAGACGCCAGCTTCGCTGCCACCCGTTCGAAGGGTAGGGGACGGAGCGCGCACGTCTACTTCGACTAGGCGCCAGCTTCGCTGCCACCCGTTCGAAGGGCAGGGGACGGAGCGCGCGCGTCTACTTCGACTAGGCGCCAGCTTCGCTGCCACCTGTTCGAAGGGTAGGGGATGGAGCGCGCGCGCCTACTTCGACTAGGCGCCAGCTTCGCTGCCACCCGTTCGAAGGGTAGGGGACGGAGCGCGCGCGCCTACTTCGACTAGGCGCCAGCTTCGCTGCCACCCGTTCGAAGGGCAGGGGACGGAGCGCGCGCGCGCCTACTTCGACTAGCCGCCAGCTTCGCTGCCACCCGTTCGAAGGGTAGGGGACGGAGCGCGCGCGTCTACTTCGACTAGACGCCAGCTTCGCTGCCACCCGTTCGAAGGGTAGGGGACGGAGCGCGCGTGTCTACTTCGACTAGACGCCAGCTTCGCTGCCACCCGTTCGAAGGGTAGGGGACGGAGCGCGCGCGTCTTCTTCGACTAGGCGCCAGCTTCGCTGCCACCCGTTCGAAGGGTAGGGGACGGAGCGCGCGCGCCTACTTCGACTAGGCGCCAGCTTCGCTGCCACCCGTTCGAAGGGTAGGGGACGGAGCGCGCGCGCCTACTTCGACTTGGCGCCAGCTTCGCTGCCACCCGTTCGAAGGGTTGGGGACGGAGCGCGCGCGCCTACTTCGACTAGGCGCCAGCTTCGCTGCCACCCGTTCGAAGGGCAGGGGACGGAGCGCGCGCGCGCCTACTTCGACTAGGCGCCAGCTTCGCTGCCACCCGTTCGAAGGGTAGGGAACGGAGCGCGCGCGTCTACTTCGACTAGGCACCAGCTTCGCTGCCGCCCGTTCGAAGGGTAGGGGACGGAGCGCGCGCGCCTACTTCGACTAGGCGCCAGCTTCGCTGCCACCTGTTCGAAGGGCAGGGGGCGGAGCGCGCGCGCCTACTTCGACTTAGGCGCCAGTTTCGCTGCCACCCGTTCGAAGGGCAAGGGACGGAGCGCGCGCGCGCGTCTACTTCGACTAAGCGCCAGCTTCGCTGCCGCCCGTTCGAAGGGTAGGGGACGGAGCGCGCGCGCCTACTTCGACTAGGCGCCAGCTTCGCTGCCACCTGTTCGAAGGGCAGGGGGCGGAGCGCGCGTGCCTACTTCGACTTAGGCGCCAGCTTCGCTGCCACCCGTTCGAACGGTAGGGGACGGAGCGCGCGAGTCCACTTCGCCGGGGCGCAGCAAAGACGGGAGTCTTGTCCTGCGAAATCTACCTCGTTTTCCTTAACAGGCCACCTACAGTGCATCAACATATAAGGTGGTGCCGGCGGGCTCCCTCAGGAACACCGACTGTAGGTAGGCCTGTTAAGAAAAACAGGGCAGACCTCGCTGTCGCCTACGGAAGAGCGGTGCGGGGTCAGGAAGCGCGGCTGTCTGTCGATAACCGGTGCTGATCAAGCTCCCAGGAAAAATAGACCTCCTTCTGTGCATCAACATTCCCCAAGCCGCTCAGCGTCACCCAGGAATGTTGATGCACGGCAGGGGCCCATTTTAGGGGAACAGCTTCTATCACAATATACGCAGGAGCAACGCCCCACCAGCGCCATATATATACCCACATCAGCAGGGGAACCAACCGGTGGAAGTCCAACCGCCGGAAGTCCGCCGCCATAGTAATGGTCACGATGCCTCAACGCTTGCACCACGCCAAGCACGCTGCACCATGTGGACGCCTGGAAGTCCGAGCATCGCAGCAGCGCGCACGTCTGCTTCAGCTACAGCGCAGCTCCGGAAGTTTGGAAACGTTCACAGGCCGCAGGGACGGAGGGGGCCAAAAGACTCGGCAACATGGCCCCCACCTAAGCCCAGCAGGCCTGGTAAGAGATTATAAGGCCCAGAATAGGCCATGTGTAATGACATAACTGCCCCTAGAGGGGATAACCAGATGTAAGGGTATAACTGTAAAAGCACTCCTCAATGTGTATGTATATATACGAGTAAGCCATGGGGAGAACCCAGGCCATTACACCCATCTTCATCACTCTCCACGACCATCTCTCTCTATTTGGTCTGTAGCCACAACACTTTCTTTATGGCAAGAAGATTCACAAGCTCAACTGATTTTCTCTTGAACCAAACAGACCCAACACATGAGACATGGGAGTCAATTAATCTTCATACCTAACGACTGAATCATTTGCATTTCAGATCTTTTGATCAAAGAAGATCAAATACTGCTGAAACACAACTCCAGAAGCAGAGATCACAAAGAAAAGAGTACTACTCAACTGAAAATATCAAGAAACCTGAACACTCTGCCTCCCTGCATAGTAAACCCTAGAATGGGGATAAAACAGAGGAAACCTTGAATGGGGAATCTTTCAGAGAGTAAATTGCTACACAAATCTTTGCTTTCGGGAATGTATTAGCAAAGGTGCCTTGAAGCAATTCCCAGTTCAAAACAAAGATACTGCAGCAATTCAAACAAAGGATCAAATCCAAACTACAAGAACAAAAAACAACAAAAATACATAAGACAATCACAGAGAGAAAAGAAACAAGAACAGCTTAATATTGATCTTGATACAGAGAGAGGAATGATTAATATGAGTACAAGAATACACTCAGTTCATCCCAAATCACTCCTGATGAAAACCACACTCAAGAACACACGCACACAGGAGATGAACAGAGCTACCAGCTAACTCACGCAGACAAAGGAGACAGAGAGCACACCCATCTCTGCTCACACCACCAACTCCCTCACCAACTCTCAACAGAAAGAGACACACAAAGCAAAAGAAACCCTAACAACCTCTCCAAGCCATGCAACAACCAGGAAAGCCTTCCCCTATTTATAGCCTTTCATAATGGGTTTACAAATTTGCTTTGCCCATTAAGCCTCAACACTTTACCCGCTAATTCTAACCAAATCCGCTTCCTTTTGTGTAGCCTTGCGTATTTACCAAAATGCCACTCCTGCACCTTCTGGGAAGTTTCCTCATTTCTTGCTGTCCAAGCTTCGCAACCACCTCGAGTTCTCATCGTCTTCGGCACATCCCGACCGTACCGACCTCAGCACCGTCTGTGCCTAGTCCGGTCATCCCGTGCCTCGCCGCGACTTTGCCTCGATGTCCTACAGCCATCACAGACAAGAAACACATTACATAGCACCGCTCGATATAATGTCATCATTAATTGTATTAGCGAAAATATTAAGCATGATAAAGCCCAAACCTGTCGAATCAAAGGAATACGCATCCTAAACACATTCGACCAGGTTTAACCAGGTCCGACCGAAACCAACTGCATCACACGACAACTTGGCTCGAACCACACAAACCAAACTCAAACTTTTCAGAACACACGTCAATTGCTCATCACACACACGGGGTCACCTCCACATGGTCTCTCAATCTCCCCCTTGATGAGTATATTGACAAACCCAGAAAAAGTATAAAGTTGAGTTTGTTTGAAAATGAAGGAGAGAGTCAAACATGACCTAAGAAAGAAGCAAAGAGGAACCAAGACCATGTTGACAAAAGGAACACTAGAGCGAAAACAGAAAGAGCAAATTGTTCTCCAAAGCTCTAGAAAGTTCCCAAATGGCTTTTTCTCTGCTCTTCTCCCCCTTTTGGTAATAAAATCATCAAGATGCAAGGAAGAAAATAAAATCATGAGTATGGATGGAATGGCTGAAAATTATTCATTTTAAGCATGATGAGCCATGAAGATTATCCAAAATGACCTTGAAATATTACACCAAGCCATAACTCATAAGCATGCGATCAAGATCATGACAATACATGTATAGACAAGCTAAGCCAAATAAGTCATAATCTGAAAATTAGTCGAATTTCTTAGCATGTCAAGTCAACCATGATTATAGTCTAGCTAAAGGTATCCAAGGAGGATGCAAGCCATGTCAATAATCTAAGTGAAACCAAGAAGCTAGTAGTGAGCAAATTTAGAGTGCTACAAGTTCAGGAATGAGACATTTGTTCAAGTACTTGGTCTTTTTGGTAATTAAGCAAATTTTAGCACAATTGACATGTTTTTCTTTTGAAGAAACTCATGGTTGTTTCCAACCAAGATTTTTGTTTAGTCATGTGCTAGATCTCAAGCCTTATGTGACCACTCCAATCTAGAAGCTTAAGAAGATGATCTTGGTCATCCAAAACTCCCCCTGAGTTCATGCCTAGTGCAATGGCAAGCAATCGCATGAGAAAGAATTGGTGAGATCAGTTTTTTCGCACAAAAGAGATCTTTTTGCATTTTTACGAACAGGATACTTGTACTAACTCATGCTTCACCAAGAAACTAGCATAACTCAATCTAAAGCTCAATAAATATTCAAGACTCAACTCAGCCTATTTGACATGGCATGAATCATAAAAGGATAACTAAAGACAGACTAGTCTCAAGAGCTAACATGACATATTTTAATTCAAGTTGCGCATTTTTAATCAACCTATCATGGCAAATACTAGACTACACATATAAAGTCATGAGAAATCTAGCAAGTAAGCACAGATCATGGCAAGATGTAATGCGTTGTAAGCATGTCATACAAGGATAATAATCATGGCTCCATGTAGTTATATTATAATTCAAAAAGACATGAAATTCAAGAAAATCCAACTCACCCTCAACATGAGATGCACTTTTAGTTCAAGTTGAGTTATGTCAAAATTAAGATCCAGAGGCTCCCAAATGAACTTCCCTTGAACCAAAGCAATAAAAATGAGAAGCTGTCAAGAAAATTGCAAAAGGCAATCCTTAAAGCATAGATAAGATATAGAGGATACTATGGCTCAGACTGACTCTCATCTACCCCATATGACTCTAGGACTATCAGCTGGTCATCTAACACACTAAGGAGCAAGCACGAACCCTGTCTACCCAAGGGTGGCCCAACCCTTGCTAGAACCTATAAGAAGTGAGTGAGCTGAACCTAGTGAGAAGAGAAACAGCTAATAAGCAGCATCCTAAAATCACAGGATGAGAGGAAGAAGGCTAAACAACTAGACAAAAGAAACACTCTAACCTATGCTAGAAGGACTAACTCCAATGCACCTATATGCAATGCAATAGAAAGGAGTAAGAGCATAATAAACATGATAAAACATGAAGCGCAAAGCTCCCCCTCACAATAGTCCATAAGGACAGACCACCCCAAGCTCTCCCCGCAAGGCTGAAAACCTAGAGCTATCCAAAGGCTTGGTAAAAATATCAGCCAACTGGTGGTCACTCTCCACAAATTGGAGCACTATGTCACCCTTCTCAACATGGTCTCGAAGGAAGTGATATCTGATATCAATGTGCTTGGTCCGAGAGTGCTGCATTGGGTTCTTGGCAATGTTGATAGCAGACGTGTTATCACAAAAGAGTGGAACATTGTCTATGGCTAACCCAAAGTCCCGCAGGGTCGAAACCATCCAAAGTACCCGGCTGCAGTAACTAGCAGCAGCAACGTACTCGGCCTCTGCGGTGGACTGTGCAACACCGGACTGCTTCTTAGAAGACCAAGAAATGAGAGAAGTGCCAATGAATTGGCAGGTGCCAGAAGTGCTCTTCCTATCTATCCTACAGCCAGCAAAGTCTGCGTCCGAGTAGGCTCTGAGGGAAAGACAAGATGAGGAAGAGTACCAGATACCATAGTCTAAGGTAGCTCAAAGGTACCGAAGGATGCGCTTCACCGCCTAGCGGTGAGATACGCGAGAAGAAGCCTGAAATCGAGCACATAGACACACAGAGAAGTGTATGTCCAGTCTCGAGGCAGTGAGGTATAAGAGGGAGCTAATCATGCTGCGATGCTCCTTCTGATCAATTGGCTCGCCGTCCTCATCTGGGTCGAGTGAAGCTGATGAAGCCATAGGAGTGGACACCGGCTGTCGGGACCCCGGATTTCTGAACCCGGACCCTCTGTGTATTACAGCACTAGTCCCAGATCAAAGCTAGTGCACACAGTCAAACAGAAATGATTACATCACCAAGTACGCTTTATTACAATAATAGAGTACTGACCAAAAGGTCTCATTATTACAAATGAGGTTTCAAGACCTCGCACACACAAAACACAGCGGAAGCAGAAGATAAATCCGGCGAAGACCCATCAATACGCCACAGGCAATTGACTGGGGAAGCGCGACCTAGTACTCCGGGAATCCTTCGTCGAATCCACAAGCGAAGTAGTCGTAGTCTCCATCTTGAGCTTCATATTCTTCTGAGTTGATTTTAAGTGCAGCATGTGAGTACATAAAGTACTCTGCAAGTCTTGGGAAAAATGCAATAGATGCAAGGCTTGACAAAGGAAGGCTATATGGTTCTTTTGCACAAAGCAATGTTTTATTTCAATTACTACTAAATATTTTTGAAGTCATTAATTTGACAAAGTAATTGCTTTAATTGAAACTATTGAGCATTTTATAGTGAAGGTTCTAACCACCAACACTAGTTAACCTATTCTAATCGATAAAGTTTAGAATTTCGGGTTACATCCACCCACACTGGCTCCAACTGCCAGGATCCCTTCCGAGAGTTCCCTCCACTCTCGAAATACCAAAACTTTGTTTTTAAAATGAAAATCAAAGATCTACCATGTGAATGCATTCCTTGCCCGCCCTTGACCGTGGGCATAGCTATTCGAATAGTTTGACACTCTGCAGAGGTTGTACAACTTTACCCCCAAGAGATAAATTATCTTAACAGTCACCACGCTTCCTTTGGCATGAGACACAGATAAATTATCACAAAGCCATCTCCTCACTCTAGTCTAGCTAGACACCACCCGCTGAGGTTTCACCGCAGAAGGGTTAAATCCACCCAGTCCGAAGTCCCCTCTTGCGCCATATGAGTACAGTAAATCCCTATCCCTCACTGTGAATAACCAGTAACTCCCTGGTACCCACCTTCCAATGGTGGCACCTAAACTAAACTATGATGATTTAATCAGCTAGGTTGTACCCATATAGACTCGGGGTTGTACGGTAGTGCTCAGTCTGGACAATCACAAGCATCGGTCCTTAATCAACTAGGGAAGAGCATACACTTTACAAGATCTCGTGCTTGCTGCACCAATCCAAACCCACCATCCGCCCCAGTCTAAACCAACTTTCACATTTTATTTATTTTTAAAAGAACAGTGTCAACACCAGTCACCACTTATTTCTAAATACAAACACCAGTTGAATGAAATATGATTTCCCATTCCAAAGTTACAAAAGAATTAAATAGCATGACTAAGCATTTTACTACCGTTCTAATATTTCCAAAGAATTATATAATTCTCATTATTGAGACAAAAGAATTCCTAAGGTTACAAATGTACATGGCATTCAACTTCAATTGAGGGCATAGCAATGATGGGATTAATAACTTGCTAAAACAAAATTAAGATTCTATGTAAATAGCGATGCACATAACTTTAAAATAATTTAAAACATTTCACAAACATAGGTTCAAAATGATCAAAGGAGACTTGCCTTCTTGCATGCTCTATGGGACTTCTTGCTGCGGAGTGGAGAGATCTTCGGCAACGGTGGAATCTACGCGCGAAAAGATGGAGCAACCCAAACAAATAAAAACAAGCACAAATCAAATAAAATTCAAAAATTCCAAAAGAGGGTATATTTGGATAGATTATGATTTTAGAAAAATTTAGAAATTTGAAAGGCTCAAATTGGAGTTAAAATGAGAAAGTTATGCTCAGTTGAAAATCTCAGTTTGAATAAATCCATAAATTATTAAATTTCTGACAGGTGGGACCCACTTGACAGAATTTTCATTTTATTCTTTTTCTTTTATTGCTTTCTCTGAGCCTATGAATTTGGTCTCTAACATGTGGGACCCCTGTGTCAGCGACTGCTGGTCACTGACAGGTGGGACCCATCAGGCTTTCGGACCCATGTGTCAGTGGCCAGCGCAGACGGGTGGGGCCCAGACGCCAGTGTCCAGCGCAGATGGGCGGCCGCTGACGAGTGGGGCCCGGCTATCAGCGCGGGAATTAAAAGAAATAGCTCAACCTCAGCGTGCGGAGCCGGGGGCTCGAACGCGCGCCGAGGGAGCCAGGGGGAAAGAGATAACGCTGCTAGCCATCTGGTCACTCGGGTGTTGCTTACCCATATAGGGTAGTTATACCTTTTGAGGTATCTGCCGGAGGGGTTCGGGCAGAGGCGGACGGAGGCGACGGTGCCGGCGACGAGGGGTGGCCGGAGGGGTTTGGGGGAGTCCAAAAAACGCAGTCCCGGTGCGGAGGAGATGCCGAAGGTGGGTTCGGTGGGGGTCACGGAGCACGGAGGCGGGCCGGCGGCGAGGGAGGCGGTGGCGATTGCTCGGGCATCGTCAGCGATCATGCTCTGGTGGTCCTAGGGCTCGGCCGAGGGGCGCACGATGATCGCCGGAGGTCGGGGAAGGTGGGGGTGGCATCCGCGAGGCGTGAGAGGGCTCAGGTTAGCCGCAATTGCTCACCAGAGAGCGGTGGAGCTCGGGGAGAGAGATAGCACTGTGGCGGGGCACTGCGGAGCTCGGGATGGGGAGAGGAGAGTGGAGGGAGGTGGTGCGGACGGGGGCAGAGCCGACGGGGCCTTTTATAGGGGCTGAGGGGGAGCATGGGCGCGGCAATTTCTCGCCAGAGATAGCAGCCGGGAAAAGGAAGGGGAGGGGAAGAAAGGAAAGAGGGGGGCCGCGGGAGGAAAGAGAGGCGTGTGATTCGGTCTCGGCGGTGCTCATGGTTTCCAAAACCGAGGAGAGGGCGGTGGGAAGAGCCAGATTTGGCGTGGATATGGTCGGTTGGAGCAAAGAAGGAAAGCGGGGAAGAGAAGAAAGGAAGGAGGCGCGCGGTGGGGAAGACGCATCTGACAGGCGGGGCCTGCGCGCAGTGAGAGAAAGGGGGGAGTGAGCGGGCGGCACAGATGAAGCTACACGGCTCGGAGGGAAGATCGGACGGAGGGTGCCGTCAAGTGGGAGGGGACGGCTAGATGGGCCGGGCGCGGGGACTCGGCTCATCCGAGCCATCCAAGCGTCGGGCGAGGAGGAGGGTTAGGCGGGGAGGCTGTCGGGCTGGGCCCGCTTGGCGGAGAGAGAGGGGGAAGCGGCCGGGATTGGGCCGGGCGGCGACGTGGGCGGATATGGGCCGTCCACGCGTCAGCCGGAGGGGGTTTTGGGATTTTTAATTTTTGGAAATTTGATTTTGATTTTTAGAAAAAGGCTAGGAAATTATTTAAGTCTTAGAAAAATATGAAAATACCTCCAAACATTCCAGGAAAATTCACAGAAGCTCCTGGTGACATTTTGGACTTAATAAAAATATTTCCAACTAATGTTGGTATTTAAATTTTTAAACTTAAAATACTTTTTAAATTTTAAAAATAGGTTTTAAACTCCAGAAAACTCAGAAAACCAAATAAAAGCCAAATAACTCCAAATGAAATTCAAATACTTTAAAATAATTAATTTGAAATTAAATTTTTCAGAAAAATAGGATTTTTGGGATGTTACACCGGCTTACCATCAATCATCTCAAAGCGTCTCAGGAGGTCGCGAGTGTACTTGCCCTGATGCAAGAAGGTACCCTCTCAAGTCTGCTTGATCTGAAAGCCAAGAACAAAGCTCAACTTGCCCATCATGCTCATCTCAAACTCTGAGCTCATGACATTGGAGAACTGAGAGGCAAGAGCATGAGAGGATCCACTAAAAATGATGTCATCCACATAGATCTGGACAAGTAGAAGGTCATTGTCATGCCTGCGAATGAACAAGGTCTTGTCTACCTTACCCATCTCAAACCTATGACTCAACAGATAGGACTTACGCCTCTCATACAAAGCTCTAAGGGCTTGCTTAAGTCCATACAGGGCTTTGGAAAGCTTGTAGACATGGTTTGGGTATTTGGGGTTCTCGAAACCTAGAAGCTGTCTAACATAGACCTCTTCCTCAATAAATCCATTGAGGAAGGCACTCTTGACATCCATCTGATAAAGCTTGAAGCCCTTAGACACCGTGAATGCAAGCAAGATCCTAATGGCCTCTAGCCTAGCTACAGGGGCAAATGTCTCATCAAAATCTAGACCCTCAACCTGGGAGAAACCCTGAGCTACCAACCTAGCCTTGTTTTGAATGACTACCCCATCCTCACTCTGCTTGTTTTTGAACACCCACTTAGTACCAATGACATTATGACCTCTAGGGGGCTCAACAAGTGACCAGACCTTGTTTCTCTCAAAGTTCTCTAACTCCTCATGCATGGCATTGACCCAAGACACATCAAAAAGAGCATGACTAACATCTTTGGGCTCGAATGAGGCAACAAAGGCAGAGTGGAGACAGAAGTGAGACAAGCTGGATTTTGAGCGGGTGACACGCTCGAAAAGATCTCCGATCATCTGCTCTGAAGGATGGTCTTTTTGGATATAACGGGGAGGTCCTGGATGAGAGGAGGAAGTGGCCTCTACCTCATGAGCTGACGAGGTAGGAATAGAGCCACTAACTCCAGAAGATGTGGAAGGCATGAGCTGATCTCCTCGTGGTGTAGTGGAAGAAGCAGGCATCTCAAGGGGAGGAGGAACTGGATCAGGTAAGCCACCTTCATCTCCATCCTCCTCATCATCCACAAAGATGGGCTCGGACTGCACTACAGAACCTGAGATATCGGGCCTAGTCCCCAGATTGGCCTCATCGAAGGTCACCTCATAGGTCTCTACCATTTTGCTAGACTCACAGTTCCAGACCCTATATGCCCGCGAAGAAGTCGAGTAGCCTAGAAAGATCCCATCACAAGATCGTGACTCAAACTTATCTAGGTTCTCAGACTTCAGAATAAAACACTTGCAACCAAACACACGAAAATGAGAGACACTGGGCTTCCGCCCATATCTCAACTCATAGGAAATGCGATGCAAGTGTGCCCTCAGAAAAACTCTGTTTGAAACATGGCACGCGGTGGCAATCGCGTCAGCCCAAAACTTCCTAGGTGTAGAATACTCATCAAGCATCATCCTGGCCATCTTGACCAAGGTACGGTTCTTCCTCTCCACGACGCCATTTTGCTGTGGGACGTGCGGAGAAGAGAACTGGTGCTCTACACCTGTGTCATCACAAAACCTCTCAAAGTAGGAATTCTTGAACTCCGTGCCATTGTCACTGCGGATCGCTCGTAAGGCACCCGGAAGCTCAACAGAAAGCCTACTAAACAGACCCCGAAAATGGGTTAATGTCTCATCCTTAGAGGCTAAGAAAAACACCCAAGAGTACCTCGAGAAGTCATCGAGCACAACAAGAACGTATCAGTTCCCTCCTACTGACTGCACTCGAGCTGGAACAACTGTGTCCATGTGGAGCAGCTGTCCCGGTGTATCGGTCATAGTCACTGTGACCGGAGGATGAGAAGTGGCAACCATCTTGCCGTGCTGGCAAGGAGCGCAAACCAGATCTTTGACTATCTAGAGTTAGGGCAGACCATGAATGAGATCATGACTGCTAACTCGGGTCAAATGGTCAAATCCAATATGACCAAGTCTCCTATGCCAAAAGGTAAGGTCACGGGACTCAGAAGCAACTAAACACCTGAGAGGATCACTAGAAGACTCAACAAAATCAGCATGAAAGATCCTCCCATATCTAGAAATCCCGCAAACCAGACTCCCCAAAGAATCAAGAATTTTGCAAGTATTTTTCTTAATGCTCACCTCGAAACCATCATCGGTAAGCTGAGAAATAGAAAGCAAATTATACTGCAGCTTACTAACCAAGGCAACATCTTTTAAGATGAAAGAATTATTAACGCACACTGTACCTTTGGCGATGACACGCCCAGAAGAAGCGTCTCCGAAGGTGATCGTCTCATCACCTGGAGCTCGGGCTAGGGAAGAAAACCAACGTGAATCTCCGGTCATGTGTCGAGAACACCCGGAGTCAACGAGCCAAACCTCTCCCTTCCTTGCCCGACAAACCTGAGTCAACGAGAGAGAAATGGCTCAGTACTGGGATAAATCAAAAGAGATTTTGGAACCCAATACTGAGTCACACGAGCAGAAGAAGTAGTCACACATGACTGACCTCTAACTACCCTACGCTCTCCATTGCTCGAAGAACCAAAAGGTCTACGAGTAGACCTGAAGCTATTACTGGATCCGACTGCTATGGAAGAGCGAGTCGGTGTACCAGCTACATGCTGATCTCGCCGCAGGTAGCTGTCTTGATGGAGAAAATGAGATCTACCCTCAGGACGGCGGATATCCTGACCGGAGGCAAACCGAGGATGAAAATCAGAAACACCAAAAAAACCAAGTCCACGATGCTGCCCAAACACCTCAGAGTGATCAACCCTAAGCCTCATGTTGGTCTTAGGTGTACTCAAGGTCTGGGGCTGACCCTAAATACGCCTAAGATCGCGAACACGATCTCTCCACGTGATCTTGGCGCGCTTGAAGCATCTCTTGATCATATGTCCATCCTTCTGACAGAAGGTACAATGAAACTTCACCTTCTGAGAGGTCGAAGCACCAGGTGTTACCACCTTACTGTCAGAGATCCCTTGGACAAAGCCCGCAGATTTGAACTCAACCTTTTTGTTCTTGGGCTTGACCTTGATCACACCTGCTGCTATGGGTCCGAGAACAGCAGGTGGATACTTCCTAACATCCTCAAGAAAATCGTATCCTAGACCTTGATTGAACATGCAAATCTTGGACTGGTCTAGAATAAGATTCAGCTTCTTCTTGCCGCCTACAAATCTCTCGAGAGTGTTAATAAGATACTAACGCTCCCGAAAGAGAGAGGTGCAAGAAGAGCAGAGGGAAGAAGAGACAGCAGTAGGAGAAGAAGAAGACCCAACAACAGAAGAAGGAATGGCATGTGCACACACAGCCGCCTCAACATTGAGGTCTTTGCAAGGACTAAAAGGGACAATTCTACCTCTAGCTGTTTGGTCATCGTGCCTAAGCGTCTCTACTTCTTTGGGCTTCTCCCCCATACCAGCACACATAGTACAAGGAGACTGTGACTTCTCTAGAAAGTCCTTAGTTAGCTTCACACATTTGTCATCTATTGCAATCAACTCAGATTTTAGTTTTTCACAATTATTGCATGGTGAGCTAACAGGGTCCTTAGAAGCATATTGAGCCATTTTCTTGTTGTGGTCAATCATTTCTTGACACTGTTTTGAGACAGATTCAAGTTCAGCAGTTAATTTGGGATAGTTCATATATGAAGCAATTGGCTCAAGCAAGGAGGTATGCAACTCAGCAATTTTGTGATCTGCCTTCTTTAAGTTGATCTTCAAGTTATTGCAATTTTCACAATTTTCAGGTAGATCAATAGCATGGTGTAAAGACCTCTAAAAGCATTGTCCTTAACCTCACATGAGGTGCAAGATCTAGTCTCAACAGTAGATGAAAAAGAAGCTACCCTAGTCATCTCTAATTCAGCAAGCAGACTAACATTCTCCACCTTAAGCATGTCGAGATCAGAAATCACACTATCAGGAGCAGTCCTTAGCTTCTTTAAGTCTCCGAGCAAAGAAGAACACATGTCACATTCGTCACGGGAGGGAGCAGGTATAAGTGAAGTAAGCTCCCGTGACATACCTCATCGGAGTCGCTGTAGAGCTCGATGTCACTGACTTCGCCCTCAAGGGCCATGAAGCACATGCCGATGAAGTCATCGCCATCCTTGGGATCTTGATCATCCTTGCCATCGTCGTCACTCCATCCCTCCACGTCGTTGAAGTCGATGTCGTCGAAGGTGGTGAGGACGCGGTGGAAGAGCTTCTTGGCTTTGCCAAGGTTGCGGTACTTCTTCTTGCCTTGGACATGAGCTGGGGGCTTCTTGTTGCGGTTCTTGTCGATGTAGTCATTCTTGCTCACACCACCGTAGTCGCCCTTGCCCTTCTCCAGCTTGGCGCAATTCACCCAAATGTGGTTGGGGCCACCACACTCGAAGCATATTATCATCCCACCTCTCTTTCTGTCCCTCACTCTCTTGTATGCGTTCGAAAACTTTCTGGCTAGAAAGGCTAGCTATTTCTCTGGTAGCTGCTCTAATTAATCATCGGTTACTTCATAGAGAGCAGTTAGGGAGAAACCAGCATTATCAGAGAAAACACCAGAAGCAGGACTAGGATCGGAGACCAATGCCATCGACTGTGACTTCGACCTACGAGATACTATGTCAATCTCGTGAGTCTTGAGGCGTGAATACAGTGCATCAAGAGTCAAGGTCGAGAGGTCTGTCGTGTCCTTGATGGTTGTCACCTTCATTGATAGGAACGGGGTCCCGATCTTCCAACAGGTTTTGGATATGTTCGATTTGGTGGAGGCGCGACACAAATCGATCCGACTTCCGAACAACACGTTCCGAACCCTGCAATCGCAGCACCACGTCTCCTCAGGTTCTGGATTTATGCCCATTGGCTAGGGCAATTCTTCTGCACATGACCAAGCCCATGGCAGCGGTGGCACTGAATGTCGGAGGAGCGGCCCGTTGAAGCCACAGAAGAAGAACTCTTAGCTGGACCCTGCAAAGAATTTTTTGTAGAATCTGCAAGGCGTGTCGTGGAAGGTGGCTTCAGTGGCGCTGCTGCAAACTTGTTCACAGGTGGTGGAGGAGAACAGAAACTCGAAGAAGACTTGGGCAGTCCCGTCGATGTAGTCGTTCGCGGCATGTAGAAGGGTCATCCGGTGCTTGCCTTCACTGATTCCTTGCGTCCCTGCAATTCTTTTTTTGCAAGCATAGCAAGCTGGAACAACTGGTTGACAGTAGTAAAATCTTTATAATCAACAATGTCCCGAATTTCACGCCGTAACCCCCCGTAAAAACAACAAATCTTATCCTCTGTTTCCTCAACAACCCCACAACGCACCATACCCTTTTGAAGCTCAGCATAATAGTCCTGAACAGAACTATCACCTTGTTCTAAGCACTGCAATGTTTTTCTCAAATCACATTTATATGAGGGAGGAACAAAACGATTACACATATCTTCTTTTAACCGCTCCCATGTATCAGGTTGTAAGCGCATGGTACCCAGTTCATTCCACCAGATAATAGCAAAGTCCTTAAACTCACTAGTAGCTTGTCTAACTCTATGTTGTTCAGGAACCAAGTGAGAGTTAAACTTCTTCTCTACTATCATCTCCCAATCAAGATATATTTCAGCATCATAAAGACCAGAAAAAGATGGAATGGTAAACTTGACTTTAGCAAAAGGGTCGTCATTACCATGACGGTTCTGGTTATTACCTCCCATACCATGTCAGTTTTGCTGAAGACGCCGACGAAGTCGTGCATCTTGTGTCACCCGCTGATCAATGTTGCCATCCGCATCATACAGTGTGTCATCATCACGATGATGGCCGTCATTGACAGGTGGCAGGCGTGCCTCAAATGTGTCCATCCGACCAGTGAGATCAGCCATCCGCCGCTCCACCCGCTCAATGCCTTCCGTGGTGTTCAACTTGGCAATGGCGGCGACGATGGTGTCCATTCTCGCACCGAGATCAGTGAGTGAAGCATTTTGTTTGTCGAGCGTAGCTTGTAGCTGGCCGCGACTAACACACTGGTTGAAATCGACCGGTGTCCCGTCCCCTTCGTCTCCTGCCATGGTTAGTGGAAACACAGGGAAAACAAAAGGATTATCCCTATCAACTACAAGGTAAGGGCAGTGGAAACCCGCAAAGGAAGTGGCTTACCAAGCTCTTACAAGTGTTCTTACCAAAGCAAGGCAAAGGATACCTGGAGAGTGTGATCCGGCGATTGCAAGGGTCAAAAACTGTGCTATCCGGAAGTAGGTATATGGAGCTTGGCAGGCCAAATATGTTAGTGGAACACAAATCAATAACAGATAGTAATGCTGAATAAATGTCCAAAGCACTGGTCCTAGTTGCTGGTCTAAATGTGTCCTATATCAGTGTTAGGATATGATGAACAAGGAGTCAAGACCAGAATAGGAAATCAAAGACAACAACAAAGATGGCCTGGCAATGAGAAAATTATTTCAGCCTAAGCACAAAATAAATGAAGCTCTGTCACCTAAAACTGTGCTCTGTCCCGTTTTTTTGGCACAGATAGCACTCTCAGCACTATAAGCCCAGGTGCCAAAATTTTTCTTTTTTTTCTTTTTTCTGTTATTTTTTCACAAAGTAGAGCACAGAAATAGGAACCACACAAAGTTTCACCTCAATCTGATGTAAGGTGTGGCCTACAGAAAATGATGAATGTGCTGTAAATTCGGTGATGAAATTTCAGAGCTCGAGCATGGCACTTTCCAAGCCGAATTTGGGCAAAATAAATTTGCCAAAATTTAATTTCACCCAATTTCAAAAAAAATCGCCTGATTTCGAGTCCGTATGAGAAAGTTACGGTCGTTTGAAGGAGGGCCTCCGAGTTATGGTTGCTGTGGAGGCCGAAACGAAATCGGGTGGAGGAAATTGGTGGAAATTGGGGGCGGAATCTCGGGGAATGGTGGGGGATGGTGCTGGGAGATCACGAGACGCGATGGATGACTCAAACAGAGGGTTGGATATGGGTGGGAAAACAAAATTGACGGCTAGGGTTTGTATGAGAGGTAGCAGAAGCAAGACAACCCGAAACAAAACACGATCTAAACCAGCAACACAACTCGACTAAGGACACAAACTCAACACTACGGACTCTGAAATTAAATTGTGCAAAAGGCTAAATGAGATCTGAGATAGGAAACAACCTATGACTACAAATTTTTTTTAGGGCTTTTTCTTGGACTCTAGCATGAAACCAAAAACAACAAAGGTAGGGTAAACTCGAACCTGAAGGAACACCGGAAGCTCTGATTACCACATGATAGGAACGGGGTCCCGATCTTCCAACAGGTTCTGGATATGTTCGATTTGGTGGAGGCGTGACACAAATCGATCTGGCTTCCGAACAACACGTTCCGAACCCCGCAATCGCAGCACCACGTCTCCTCAAGTTATCAACCGTGCGCAGCCCGGTTGACCTCACCAAGAAGGCTAATCCTCGCCTGCAAATCAAAGAACACAAGCAAGAACAAGGAAGAACACAACTGAATTGCAGATGTATTGATTTAGCACTCAAAAGTTGGGGTCTCACAAATCGATGAACGACAAAACTGTTCAAAGACAGAATAATCTAAGCAAAACCCCAAAAACTAATGGTGGGGGTGGTGGCTGGATATAAAGGAGTGAGGGGCGTGCAAAACCCCTGGACGCGCCTTAATGGGCTCCAACACGATACAAAGCCGAACGGCCCAAAAGACGGTGACGCAGCACCCTGACAGATTCTGAATGCCCACTTGTTTCGATGATTTCTGTTGACTTAGAAGGTATTTTGACATGGGACTAGAGCCATTGGAAAGTTCATCTTCTCAGCTTTCCATCCATATGTAGAACGTCCAAAACAGAGCCTGGATACGATCTAGGCGTGCTTTTTAGTGCGGCCTGGTCCTGGACTCCGAATTGGATTCGAAGTCGGCTTGAGTTGGCCCTCCAACATGATTCGACCGCCCTTGCTGGACTTGTGCATCTCGTAGTTCTTCTCCAAGTACTTCCAGGTCCTCTCCATGGTTCCTAATCATAATTAAATCATTAGGTAGCAATCGATTCTCAAATGAACAAAAAGAAGTACTTAGGAACGAGCTCACCTGTAAATTCAATTGTCGGGCGCTAGCTCTAGTGATTGGTCCTTGAATGTCAAGTGGAGGAGTGTTGTGTGTATCCGAAGAAGTGATGTCCTCATCATTAATCTCCCAAACATGTACATCAAGAGCAGAAAGCATCTGTCGAGCGTTGTTCGAGTCAGGGTATGTGAGACCGACCGTTCAGAGGTTGCTCAGAATCTTGTGGAACCACGCAAAACACTCATCCAAGGACTCACCAATGAGTATTTCAAACTTGTTGTAATCTCGCTTGAACTGGTCCTGTCGTACCGTCTTGATCTGGGTGGTGCCCTCATGGTATGCATCGAGGGTCACCCAGATGTTGAAGGCCAACGTCAGATGAGAGATGCGATCGAATTCACTTCTGCTCAGACCCTGAATTATGATGTTCCTCGCCTTAACATTCGCCTCAACATCGGCCATGTTTTCGGCATTAATGTTCTCATCGGCAGGAACAACATATCAGGTCTTTACTTTCCGCCAGATGGCGTAGCCCTAAGCCTGGATGTAGGTCTCCATCCAACTCTTCCAGAAGGGATAGTCGGTCCCATCGAAGATCTGGGGCTTGGTGGAATACTTGTCCATTGCCATGGCTCACTATGAGGAAGGGCTAACCGGCTCTGATACCAATTGTAGGACCAAAATGGCAACAGAGGGGGGGGGGGTGAATGGTGCCTAAAAAATCGCCCCCCAAAGTATTCACAAAAATCTCAACTCTCTGATAGCTATAAAAGCTACGAAGAAAGAAATTGAACGCTCACTAGAGATTTAAATCAATTTTCCAAACACTAGAAGGATTGAAAGCCATAAAAACATATTTGCTCAGAGATTGAAAATGTTCACTGAAAAGTAAGCTTATACTGACAAAAAAATTCTTCCCTTAAAGAGACTGAACGAACTAGACAACTTAAGAAGGCATAACTGAGATTTAAGCATAACAGAGGGCAGCAGCCAAGACTCAGTCGAAAGGAGTGGACTAACAGTCAAACTCACGGCCGATCGGACCTCAGTGACCCAACTGGTCAGACTGCAATGCAGCTGTCGGTCTGACCAGGATGATGCAGCCGGTCGGCCAGAGCACCACACTCTTGACATCCATCTGGTAAAGTTGAAACCCTTAGACGCTACGAATGCAAGCAAGATCCTAATAGCCTCTAGCCTAGCTACAGGGGCAAAGGTCTCCCCAAAATCTAAACCCTCAACCTAAGAGAAACCCTGAGCTACCAGTCTAGCCTTATTTCGAATGACTACCCCATCCTCACTTTGTTTGTTTTTGAACATCCACTTGGTACCTATGACATTATGACCTCTAGGGAGCTCAACAAGCTACCAGACCTTGTTCCTCTCAAAGTTCTTTAACTCCTCATTCATGGCATTGACCCAAGACTCATCAGAAAGAGCATGACTCACATCCTTGGGCTCAAGGTGGGGATGAAAGCATAATGGAGACAGAAGTTAGACAAGCCAGATTTTGAGCGTGTGACGCGCTCAAAGAGATCTCCTATCATCTGCTCTGAAGGATGATGTTTTTGGATATGACGGGAGGTCCTGGATGAGAAGAAGTGGCTTCTACATTATGAGCTGACGAGGTAAAAACAGAGCCACTAGCTCCAAAAGATGCAGAAGGAATGGGCTGATCTCCTCGACGTGCGGTGGTAGAAGCAGGCGCCTCAAGGGAAGGAGGAACTGGATCTGGCAAGCAAACTTCATCTTCATCCTCCTCATCATCCACAAAGATGGTCTTGGACTGCTCTACAGAACCTGAGATGTCAGGCCTAGTGCCAGGACTAGCCTCGTCGAAGGTCACCTCATAGATTTCTATGATTTTTCTAGACTCGCATTTCCAGATCCTATACGCCCGTGAAGAAGTTGAGTAACCCAGAAAGATACCATCATAAGATCATGACTCGAAATTATCTAGGTTCTCAGACTTAAAGATAAAACACTTGCAACCAAACACGCGAAAATGAGAGACACTGGGCTTTTGCCCATATCTCAACTCATAAGAAGTGCGATGCAAGTGTGCACTCAGAAAAACTCTGTTTGAAACATGGCACGCGGTAGCTATAACCTCAGCCGAAAACTTCCTGGTTGTAGAGTACTCATCAAGCATCGTCCTGGCCATCTCGACCAAGGTACGGTTCTTCCTCTCCACAACGCCATTTTGCTGGGGGACTGAAGGAATGCGCGTAGGCTACGATAGCAGAAAACAAAAACTTTTCTACCGCGCACACCAGGACATCATGCTAAGGAGGGATCATGGATCGTTACCACTAGACGCGCAGCGCAGCGGAAGAAGAGTTGGAGAAGCCGATCCAACCACGCACGTCGAGGTAGTAGTGGAAGTAGCCAATCGTCCCGAACAGATCGTCTCCTCCACGCGATCAACCACACCACGAGCAGATCCAATCTGTAGATTGTTGATGCCGATCAACGCCGCAACGAGCAGCGCCTCCACCGGTATCCACACGTCCGGGGCTGGAACGCCGATCGCGAGTGTACCAGCACTCGCGAGCGGCTAGGGTTTGGCTCGGGAGGTGGCGGCTAGGGTTTGGCTCGGGATTAACCGAAGCATACCCCCTCAGCCCCTCGCCTCCATATATATAGACCTCCTCACTTGGGCCTCGTGGACCGAGGCCCAATAGGAGTCTATCCGGATCTCTATCCGAATTGAGCCCACGTCTGAATCACATTCGAATTAGTGTTCCAACCCGTTAAGTGTGCGACCCTGTAGGTTCACGTATACTTGGTCACGACCCGGAAACGCCTTTCTGGTCACCCTGTTAATAGCGGCCTCTAGTAAGACATATTAACCCCAAAGTATACGTAAAGATCATATCGGCTGAACCTGTAATGTTCTCATGTACGAATCCCTTTGCCTCACAATATAGATTAAGCTCAAGGCGAGACCTGTGTCATCCTCTTAATAGCTCAATCACTCTCTCGATTCCGTGATGGATTATAAACTTGTGATTGACTCCTCAATCACCTTGGCATGGCCATGCACTTTCATAATCCATTACATCGAGGGGCCTAGAGATATCTCTCCCATAAGGAGGGGCAAATTATATCTTGATCATTCACATCCCACTACATGTTTCATGGCAAACCCGAAGACTACTTTTATGACTACCCAGTTATGGAGTAGTGTTTAGTAGTCCCAAAATAAGCTACTACGCATGTTGGGAACCATGATGATCTCAAGTCTAAGGATTCCACATAAACACTACTTGAGACCAACTGATGACACATGGAATCTCTGCAGTGTCTCATGGCGGGTCTATCCAACATATGTTCAGTAACACATGTCCATATTATTGATTTGGTATCTCCATACCATGATCCATGAGACATGATCATCAATCAATACATATGCTGATCTTTGAATCATATTTGTTCCTCATATGATATATAATCAGGGATCATTTAGAAATAGCAACATTTTGGCATTAAGAGTCTCATGAATAAGTCACATACTCATTGATCAATAATGATAATGTCTATTTCAAGGAACAAAGCAATGTATCATAAACATAGTATGTGATATATTCAACATCTCCATGTTGCCTCTAGGGCATATCACCAACAGGGACGTGAGGAGAAGAAAACTGATGCTCTACACCTGTTTCATCGCAGAACTTCTCAAAATAGGAATTATTGAACTTCGTGTCATTGTCACTGCGGATTGCTCGTAAGGCATCCGGGAGCTCGACAGAAAGCCTACTAAAAAGACCCCAAAATGACTGAACGTTTCATCCTTCGAGGCTAAAAAAAACACCCAAGAAAACCTCGAGAAGTCATCAACCACGACAAGAACGTACCACTTCCCTCCTACCGACTGCACTCCAGCTGGACCAACTGTGTCCATGTGAAAAAGCTGTCCTGGTGCATCGGTCATAGTCATAGTGACTTGTAGGACAGAAATAGCAACAGAGGGGGGGGGGGTGAATGGTGCCTTCAAACCGCCCCAAATATTCACACAATCTTCTTCTCCAATAGCTATAACAGCTATGAAGCAAGAGGATAGATGCCCACTGGAAACTGAAAAGAACTCAAACAGAAGGAAAAACCAACAAAAAGAAACAGTCCAGAGAGAAGCCAATTGAAGGCAAGTCTTGAGCCCGGTCTGACCACAAGTGTGATAGCGGTCTAACCACCGAAGCACTGCCGGTATGACCGCACAAGTATTGCCGGTCTGACCGCCGAGACTAGACTGGTCTGACCGCCAAAAGGAGAGCGGTCTTACCGCCGTGAAGATTTCAGTCTGACCAGGAACAGAGCCTATTTCAGAAAACCGAAAACCTAGATGGCACAGAGATTACTGTAAAGATGAAGCAAGGAGAATTCAATTGAAAACACCAGACGAGAAATTGCAAGATCTGAATTGACCTAAAAACTGAAGAGATCATAAGATACATTCTTGACGAAAAACTGAAAAAAATAGACTTGACTGAAAACTGAAGCACAGAGTAATCAATCAAAAACAGAAGCAGTAGCTGTTTTGAGGACAATGACTAAATAATCTAATCTATTGTCTGTGGCTGAAAGGTCGAGTACCAGCTTGTGGTCAATAGAATCGCTCGATTGAAACATACGCTCCACTGGAATTCAGAGAGACTGACCAACAACAGTAAACTTTGGCCGACAACAGAGCAGAGCGCAACATCCGCAAGAACCAAAACCAGACTAGCTTCTGGTTCTTGGAACAAACGACCATGCAACTTCTCTCAAAACAAAACAATGACCTCTGGACTAGAAAATACAAAGCTAAGACACCTCATTGCTGTGGTCGAACATAAATTCATAGACGAACTAAAAAAAAGAGGATGCTGACAGAACTCGATCGCAAGATTCAGTTTTCCAAGAACTTTTGACTCACGAATCTTTTGGATGCGAGAATTCAACTGCTGCAAGAACACAACCTCTGAAAGAGAAATCACAAAGAAAAGTGACCTTCTCAGCCGAGACAACCAGGAAACGAGATTCCTGATGGACCATGTGGAGGTCATCCCGTGTGTGTGATGAGTAATTGACATCGGATTAGGCAAGTCGAGTTTGGTTTGAGTGGTTCGGACCATGTCGTTGCGTGGTGCAACGGGCTCGGTCGGACTTGGTCAAACTTGGTCGTATGGGCTTAGGTTGCATATTCTAATGATTTGACAGGTTTGGACTTCATCATGAGTAAGTATGATGTTTTGATCCTATTTATGCTCTCATGTATCGAGCGGTGCTATTTGATGTGTTTCTTGTCTGTGTTGGCTGCAGGACGTCGAGGCGGAGTCGTGGTGAGACACGAGGTGACCAGACTAGGCGCAGGTGGCGCTGAGGTTAGAACCTTCATAGCTCCCATAGCTATTGGAGAAGAAGATACTTGTTGGGGGCGATTTTAAAAGATCGACATTCACCCCCCTCTGTCGCCATTACGGTCCAACAATTGGTATCAGAGTCGGTTAGCACTTTTTAATAGATCTTAACCGGTCTCAAGAGCCATGGCGACGGACAAGTACTCGACCAAGCCTCTCGTTTTTGATGGCCTCGATTACCCCTTCTGGAAGAGCCGAATGGAAACATACATCCAGGCTCAGGGGTATGCCATTTGGCGGAAGGTGAAGGTCAGATTTGTTGTTCCTGCCGATGAGAACATTAATGCTGGAAATATGCATGATGTTGAGGCAAATGCTAAGGCAAGGAACATCATAATCCAGAGCCTAAGTCGTAGCGAGTTTGACCGCATATCTCATCTTTCGTCCGCCTTCGATATTTGGGAGACCCTCGATGCTTACCATGAGGGCACCACCCAAATAAAGACGGTGCGACAGGACCAGTTTAAGCGAGATTACAACAAGTTTGAAATTCTCGCTGGCGAGTCCCTTGATGAGTGTTTTGCGCATTTAAGCAACCTCCGAGCCGTCGGTCTCACATACTCCGACTCGGATAATGCTCGACAGATGCTCGCTGCACTCGATCTTCGTGTTTGGGAGATGAAGGTGACTACCATCAAGGACACCACGGAACTCTCGACTTTGACTCTTGATGAGTTGTACTCGTGCCTCAAGACTCACGAGATTGACATTGTCTCTCGCAAGTCGAAGTCACAGTCGATGGCTCTAGTCACCGATCCCAGTTTGGCTTCTGGTCTTTCTTCTGAGTCTTCTTGCGGTTTCTCCCTTGCTACTCTCTGTGACATAACTGATGATCAGTTAGAGCAGCTTGCGGATGAGCAGCTGGCCCTCCTTGCTCGAAGATTCTCTCATGCTTACAAGGGGAGGAGGGACAGAAAGAGAGGAGGACATGTGAGTTGCTTCGAGTGTGGTGGCCCCAACCACATTCGGGCAAACTGCCCCAAGCTGGAGAAGGGCAAGAATGACTACGGTGGTTCGGGCAAGAACAACTACACCGACAAGAACCGCAACAAGAAGACTCCAGCTCAGACGCCGGGCAAGAAGAAGTTCCGCGACTTCGGGAAGGCCAAGAAGCTGTTTCACCGCGTCCTCACCGCCTTCGACGACCTCGACCTCAGCGAGGTGGAGGGATGGAGCGACGACAACGGGACGGGTGACCAAGATCCCAAGAGCGGTGACGACTTCTCCGGCATGTGCTTCATGGCCCTCGAGGGCGAACTCAGCGACAGCGAGCTGTACTCCGACTCGGACGAGGTATGCCCCACCTACGACCAGCTCAATCATGCTTTTCTTAAGCTAGGTGGATTTCATGCTAGAGTTAGGGCTAGGTGTACTGAGTTAGAGAAGGAAGTAGACAGATTGTCACTAGAGATTATTGCTCTTACATCTGGTCCCTCTAGTGACAACTGTGATACATGCTCTGCCTTGCTGGGTGATATGGAGAAATTAAGGACCTCGCATGATAGTTTGTCCTCCGAGCTTGATAGTGTTAAGGTGGAGAATCTTAGTTTGTTGGCTGAACTAGAAATGAGTAGGATTGCTTCTACTTCATCTACTCCTGTTGAGACTATTGCTTGCACCTCATGTGAGGATAAGGACAATGCCTTTAGAGGTCTTTACACCATGCTGTTAGATATGCCCGAGTCTTGTGAAAACTGCTATAACTTGAAGATGAACCTAAAACGGGCAGATCATAAAATATCTGAGTTGTATTCATGGTTGCTTGAGCCAGCTGCTTCATGTTCAAACTGTCCTAAATTAACTGCTGAACTTGAATCTGTTTCCAAGTAGTTTCAAGAAATGATTGACCACAATAAGAAACTGGCTAATTATGCTTCTAAGGACCCTGTTAGCTCACCACGCAAAAATTGTGAAAAACTAAAAATTGACTTGATTGCATTGGATGAAAAATGTGTGAAGCTAACTAAGGACTTACTAGAGAAGCAACCATCAGATTGTAATGTGATTGCTGAGGAGGGGAGAAGCCCCAGGGTAAGGTAGAGACGCCTAGCGACGCGAGCCAACCTGCTAGCAGTAGGATTGCCCATTCTGAATCGGTTGTGCGTGCACAAGCCAATCGTCCCTCTGCTGTTGGTTCTTCATCTGCTCCCTTACCTCCTGCTGTTCCCTCTTCCCCCTGCTCTTCTTGCACCTCTCTCTTTCGGGAGTGTCAGTACCTTATGAACACTCTCGAGAGATTTGTAGGCGGCAAGAAGAAGCTTAATCTTATTCTAGACCAATCCAAGATTTGCAAGTTCAATCAAGGTCTAGGATATGATTTCTATGAGGATATAAGGAAGCATCCACCTGCTATTCTCCGACCCATCGTAGGAGGTGTGATCGAGGTTGAGCCCAGATCTGATGACGTTAAATTCAAATCAGCGGGCTTTGTCCAAGGGATCTCTGACAGCAAGGTGATTCCACCTGTTGCTTCGACCTCTCAGAAGGCGAAGCCTCTTCGTGCTACTTCCACCTCTCAGAAGGTGAAGTACCACTGCACCTTCTGTCAGAAGGATGGGCACTTGATCGAGAGATGCTTCAGGCATGCCAGGATTGCGCGTAGAGACCGTGCAGAGGCACTTAGGCGTATTCAGGGTCAGCCCCAGATCCTGAGTGCACCTAAGACTAGCACGAGGTCCAGGTTTGCTTTTGATGGGTTTGGGCAGCATCGAGGACTTGGTTTTTCTGAGTCTTCTGATTTTCGTCCTCATGCTGCTCCTGGTCGTGACCTCCGCTGTCCTGAGGGTAGATCTCGGTTCCCCCTTCGAGATAGCTACCCACGGCGTGATCAGCATGTTGCCGGTGCCCCGACTCGCTTCCCCATAGCAGTCGGACCCAGCAACAGCTTCAGGTCTACTCGTAGACCGTCTGCTTTGCTGAGTGACAGAGAGCGTAGGGTAGATAGAGGTCAGTCGTGCTTGACTACTTCATCTGCTCGACGTGTTGTTCAGTATTGGGTGCCAAAATCACTCTTGATTTTCCCTAGTACTGAGATTTTACTCTCTGTTTGACTCAGGTTCACCGGGTAGGGAAGGAGAAGGTTTGGCTTGTAGACTCCGGTTGTTCTTGTCATATGACCGGAGACTCCCGTTGGTTCTCCTCCGTAGCCCGCGCTCCAGGTGATGAGACGATCACCTTCTGAGACGCTTCATCTGGGCGCGTCATCGCCAAAGGTATTGTGCGTATTAATGCTTCTTTTATTCTTAAGATGTTGCCTTGGTTAGTAAGTTGTAGTGAGGCGGAGCTTTGGGCTTTACTGCTTTACTATATTGCTTATGCTTCTGTCTCATTTCTGTCGCTTTGCACTTGGGGTGCATCGGGCCTAGTCCTTCTAGCATAGGTTAGAGTGCTTCTCTTGTCTAGTTGCTTAGACTTCTTACTCTTATCTTGTGCTTCCAGGATGCCTCTGATTAGCTGCTTCTTATCTCACTAGATTGAGCTCACTCACTTCTTGTAGGTTCTAGCGAGGGTCGGGCCACCCTCGGGTAGACAGGGTACGTGTTTGCTCTCTAGTGTGTGTGTTTTACGGTCAAGCTAATAGTCCTGGAGTCATATGGGGTAGATGAGAGTCAGTCTGAGCCATAGTTGTCTCTATATCTTATCTATGCTTTAAGGACTGCCTATTTGCTGCTTTCTTTCCCAGCTTCTCGTTTTATTGCTTTGGTTCAGGGGGAGTTCATTTGGGAGCTTCTGGAGCTTAATATTGACATAACTCAACTTGAACTAAAAGTTGCATCTCATGTTGAGGGGGAGCTGGATTTTCTGCATTTTCAGCATCTAGCATTGTAATATAACTACATTGAGCATTGATTATTATCCATTTATGACATGCTTACAATGCTCTACACCTTGCCATGGCTTGTGCTTTATGTGCTAGATTTATCATGACTCCATATGTGTAGACTAGCTTTTGCCATGATAAGTTAATTAAAATTGCTCAACTTGAATTAAAACTTGTCATACTCACATGTGAGTCTAGTCTTTCTCGAGCTATCCTTTTATAATTCATGCCATGTCAAATAGGCTAAGTCGAGCGTTGAACCTCTATTGAGCCTTAGATTGAACTATTTTAGTCTCTTGATGATGCATAAGTTAGTACAACATGTTAAAAAGCAAAACGATCTCTTTTGTGCGAAAAAACTGATCTCACCAATTCTCTCCTATGAGACGGCTTGCCATTGCACTTGGCATGAACTTAGGGGGAGTTTTGGATGACCTAGACTATCTTCTTAAGCTTCTTGCTTGGAGTAGTCGCATAAGGCTTGAGGTCTAGCACATGATAAAACAAAAATCTGGTTGGCAACAACCATAAATTTCAAAAGAAAATATGTCATTTGTGCTCAATTTGCTTAAGCTACAAAAAGAACCAAGTACTTAACCAATGTTTCAATCTTGAGCTTATAGCACTCTATTTGGACTCAATATTAGCTTCCTTGTTCCGCTTAGCTTATTGACATGGCCTGCATCATCCTTGGATATCTCTAGCTAGACTTGGCTTTTTGATGACTTGACATGCTCATAATACACTACATTTCAGATTGTCATCTATGTGTTCTCGCTAGGATATACATATCTTGTCATGATCTAGATAGCCTTTTATTGAGTTATGGCTTGGTGTAATACATTCTGGTCATTATGGATACTTCTCATGGCTCTAAATGCTTAGAATAAGGAAACTTCAGCCATTTCATCCATATGCATAACTATTCTCTCTTTTGCTCCTTGATGTGTTTATTGCCAAAAGGGGGAGAATAGAGGAGAAAAAGTCATTTGGGAACAGTTTAGAGCTTTGGAGAACAATTTGCTCTTTCTTTGTTGCTCTAGTGTTTCTTCTGTCGACATGGTCATTAGCTTCATATTCTTCTTTTGGACCATGTTGGACTCTTCAAATCAAACTCAACTTCATGCTTTTTCTGGGTTTGTCAATATACTCATCAAGGGGGAGATTGAGAGACCATGTGGTGCTGATCCACTCATCAAGGGGGAGATTGAGAGACCATGTGGTGGTGATCCCGTGTGAATGATGAGTAATTGACATCGGTTTAGGAAAGTCGAGTTTGGTTTGGGTGTTCGGACCATGTCGTTGCGTGGTGCAATGGACTCGATCGGACTTGGTCATTCTTGGTCAAAGGGTTTAGGTTGCATATTCTGATATTTTGACAGGTTTGGACTTCATCTGTGGTAAGTATGATGGTATTTACGCTTTCATGTATTGAGCGGTGCTATTTGACGTGTTTCTTGTCTGTGTGATTGTAGGACGTCGAGACGGAGTCGTGGTGAGACACGGAGGACTGGACTAGGCGCAGGTGGCGCTGAGGTCAGAACAGTCAGGAGGTGTCGAAGACGACGTGGACTCGAGGTGGTTGCGAGGCGTTCGAGGCAAGGAGCGCGGAAGCTTCCCAGAAGGTGCAGGAGGGGCGAAATGGGAATTTCGCAAGGCTGCACAGGCGGGAGCGGGCTCCATTGGACTTAGCGGGCGTAACGGGGCGGAGACCCGTTAGCCGTGGGCTATAAATAGGTTGGAGGGGCTGCATGCCCACTTGAACACTTGAAGGGATTTTAGGATTTCCTTTAGTCAAAATAGGCTTTAGAGTTTGTTTTGGCTTTAGGCTTTAGTGGTTGACAGTTGTTGGTGGAGGCAGAGTTGTGTTCCCTCTGTGTCTCCTACGATGTATCCAATGTGGTAGCTCTCTGTGTGTTCGTCCCCTCTCAAGCATGTATGGGTTGTGTTCTTGATTTGGAGAGGGAGAGGATGGATTGAGGAGTTTGTAATCAATCATCCATGGTTCTAATGTCCATGCATATCGGGACTCCTTGTAATCCTTTTGCTTCAATGATTGAAATCTGAAATTTCCTCTCGTGCTCTTCTCTGTTCTTCGTTCTTCTCTTATGTGATTTCTTGAATTTTTGAGTTTTGAGTTCTTGCTTGTTGGGAATGTCCAAAATGGGTTGCTCTAGGTTGGGATGATGCCTCAAGATCATTTGATCAAGTTTCCCAAGAGCCAACTTCATTTAATCTCAGATTTAGGTTTTGGACTTCCCCTGTTCATGTTTTGCATTCTAGGGTTTTGGTGTTGTTCTTGATTCCCTTCACGAGATGGCATGAAACTTGGCATGAGAGGTCCAGAGGCTATTGCTAACCTATCCTCAAAGTTTCATAGCCAAATGATCAAAGATGAAACGGGAATTTGAGTTTTTGCGCAGCTCTCTGAATATTTTCGGTTTTGGGCATGAATCTGAAATCCTTTTGATTTTCTAGTGGATTCTTGTTTTTGGCTCTTGGCTTACTCTTCTGGGAGTGTTCCCTAGCTATCCTCAAAGTTTCCCAAGCCAAGAATCCAAGAATCTTTGCGTTTTTCTCAGATTTCTGAAAATCCTGTTTGCTGATTTTCTCGAGAGGTACTACCGCTCCTCGAGAGGTACTACCGTTCAGAGGTACTACCGCTCGTCTCAGCGGTACTACCGCTTGAGGCCAGAATTTTTCTGATTTGATTTTTTCTCGCTTGCTGGTCTCTGTATTTGTGTGTTTCCTGCTGCTGGGGTGTCTTGTGAGCACTGGTCTTCTACCTTCATAGCTCCCATAGCTATTGGAGAAGAAGATACTTGTTGGGGGCGATTTTAAAAGATCGACATTCACCCCCCTCTGTCGCCATTACGGTCGAACACACCTCCATGGCTTTGGGAGAGAGTCAGGGTTTTGTGAGTCAAAAGAGGCTTTGTAGGTGGTTTTTCCTTTGAGTCTTTAGTTGGTGAGAGTGGTTGGGAGAGGCAGGTTCTTATTCCCTGTGTGTTCCCTCCCTGTACGTTGCTCTTCTCTTCCAAGTAAGAATCAAGTAGTGTGGGTGTTCTTGTGTTTGGGAGAGGGAGAGGATGGATTGAGAGTCTTGTAATCATTCCTCTTGTTCTATTGTTCATGCGTATCGGGACTCCTATGTAATCCTTGCTTGGTCGAAATGAAAATCTGAAATTTTTCTCCTGTGCAGTCTCTCTGTTCTTCGTTTTCTCCTTTTGGGTGATTTTCCTCTTTTTGTGATTTGAAGTTCTTTCTTGCTGGAAAGGCCCAAAATGGGTTGCTCTATGTTGGGATGATGCCTCAAGATCATTTGATCAAGTTTCCCAAGAGGAAACCTGGTTTAATCTCAGATTTCATGTTTGGGACTTCTCTGTTCTTCATTTCCTCTTCTAGGGTTTTGATGATTTTCATGTTTCCCTTCATGACAAAAGGTGAAACTTGGCATGCAGAGTGTTATGGCTATTAATTAGCTATCCTCAAAGTTTCGTGGCCAAAGGATCAATGGTTAGATGGGAATTGAGTTTTTGGGTAGCTCTCTGTATTTTTCAAGTTCTTGGCTAATCTCTGAATTTCTTGTGTTCTTACTTAGTTCCCATGTTGTTTGAGGCCCTAAAGGTATTTAGTATAGTCCCTTGAGGTCTCTCTCTGAAAAGATAAGAAGTTTTCCTTTCGTTTCCTTGATTTAGCCAAAAATCCGAAGTTTCAGAACTTCTGTCAGCCTGCTCTGTCTGTTGTCGTGCGGTACTACTGCCCCTCGAGAGGTACTATCGCTCAGCGGTACTACCACCCAGCGGTACTACCGCTCGTCTCAGCGGTACTACCGCTTGCAGTCAGACCTGCTCTGAAATTATTTTCCTTGACTGTTTCTTTCTGGATCTGGTTTAGCATTGTTGCTGTGATTTCCAGTAGTGCCTATCTTCTATCTTCATAGCTTCCATAGCTATCGGAGAAGAAGCATAAGTGTGGATACTTGAGGGGCGAATTTAATTACTTGAGGGGCGAATTTAATTTTTAGAAAGCGACATTCACCCCCCTCTGTCGCCATTTCGGTCCAACAATTGGTATCAGAGCCGGTTAGCTCTTCTCAATAGATCTTAACCGGTCTCTAAGAGCCATGGCGACGGACAAGTATTCCACCAAGCCGCCCGTCTTTGATGGTATCGATTACCCCTTCTGGAAGAGCCCAATGGAGACATATATCCAGGCTCAGGGGTATGCCATTTGGCGGAAGGTGAAGGTGCGATTTGTTGTTCCTGCCGATGAGAACATCAACGCCGGGAACATGGCTGATGTTGAGGCGAATGCTAAGGCAAGGAACATCATAATCCAGGGGTTGAGCCAAAGCGAGTTTGATCGCATCTCTCATCTCATGTCGGCTTTCGACAGCTGGGTGACCCTCGACGCATACCATGAGGGCACCACCCAGATCTAGACTGTCCGACAGGACCAATTCAAGCGAGATTACAACAAGTTTGAAATGCTCGCTGGTGAGTCCTTAGATGAGTGCTTTGCGCGCTTCCACAAGATCTTGAGCAAACTCCGAGCGGTCGGTCTCACATACCCCGACTCGGACAACGCTCGTCAGATGCTCGCGGCTCTCGATTTGCGGGTTTGGGAGATGAAGGTGACTACCATCAAGGACACTACGGACCTCTCGACTTTGACTCTTGATGCGCTGTACTCGCGCCTCAAGACTCGCGAGATTGACATTGTCTCTCGCAAGTCGAAGTCACAGTCGATGGCTCTAGTCACCGATCCCAGTTCGGCTTCAGGTCTTTCTTCTTTCGATTCGCTTTGTGGTTTCTCTCTTGCTGCTCCCTGTGACGTAACTGATGATCAGTTAGAGCAGCTTGAGGATGAGCAGCTAGCCCTCCTAGCTCGGATGTTTTCCCATGCTTACAAGAGGAGGAGGGACAGAAAGAGAGGAGGACCTGTGATTTGCTTCGAGTGTGGTGGCCCCAACCACATTCGGGCAAACTGCCCCAAGCTGGAGAAGGCCAAGAATGACTACGGCGGTTCGGGCAAAAACGACTACACCGACAAGAACCGCAACAAGAAGCCTCCAGCGCGCCCTCAAGGCAAGAAGAAGTTCCGCGACTTTGGGAAGGCCAAGAAGCTCTTCCACCGTGTCCTCACCGCCTTCAACGACCTCGACCTCAGCGAGGTGGAGGGATGGAGCGACAATGACAGGACGGGTGACCAAGAACCCAAGAGCGGCGACGACTTCTCCGGTATGTGCTTCATGGCCCTTAAGGGTGAACTGAGCGACAACGAGCTGTACTCCGACTCGGACGAGGTATGCCCCACCTACGACCAGCTTAATCATGCTTTTCTTAAGCTAGGTGGATTTCATACTAGAGCTAGGACTAGGTGTACCGAGTTAGAGAAGGAAGTAGAGAGCTTGTCACGGGAGCTTACTTCACTTAGATCTGCTCCCTCCCGCGACGATTGTGATGTTTGTTCTGCTTTGTTGGATGACATGGAGAAACTAAGGACCTTGCATGATAGTGTGTCCTCTGAGCTAGACATGATTAAGGTGGAGAATGTTAGTCTTCTTGCTAAGCTTGAGATGAGTAGAGTAGCGCCTATTTCATCTGCTGTTGTTGAGACTACATCTTGCACCTCATGTGAGGATAAGGACAATGCTTTTAGAGGTCTTTATACTATGTTGCTTGATCTGCCCGAGACATGTGAAAATTGCAATAATCTGAAGATGAACCTAAAATGGGTAGATCATAAAATTGCAGAACTACAAGCTTTTCTTCTTGAGCTGATTGCTTCATGTATGAACTGTCCCAAGCTTACTGCTGAGCTTGAAGCTGTCTCCAAACAGTTTCAAGAATTAGTTGATGACAATAATAGATTGGCTCAAACTACTTCTAAGGACCCTGTTAGCTCACCATGCATTAATTGTAACAAACTAAAATCTGACTTGATTGCATTGGATGAGAAATGTGTGAAGCTAACTAAGGACCTTCTAGAGAAGCCACTTTCAGCTTGTGATGTGATTGATGAGAAGGGGGAGAAGCCTCAGGGTAAGGTAGAGACGCCTAGTGACGTGAACCAACCTGCTAGCAGTAGGACTGTCCCCTCAGAGTCAGCTGTGCGTGCACAAGCCATTCTTTCATCTACTGTTGGTTCTTCTTCTGCTCCCTTACCTTCTGCTGTCTCTTCTTCCCCCTGCTCTTCTTGCACCTCTCTCTTTCGGGAGTGTTAGTATCTTATGAACACTCTCGAGAGATTTGTAGAAGGCAAGAAGAAGCTTAATCTTATTCTAGACCAATCCAAGATTTGCAAATTTAATCAAGGTCTAGGATAAGATTTCTATGAGGACATGAGGAAGCATCCACCTGCCATGCTCAGACCCATAGCACCAGGTGTGATCGAGACTGAGCCCAGGACCGAGAAAGTTCAATTTAAGTCAGCGGGTTTTGTCCAGGGGATTTCTGACAGCAAGGTGATTCCACCTGCTGCTTCGGCTTCTCAGAAGGCGAAGCCTCCCCGTGCTACTTCTACCTCTCAGAAGGGGAAGTATCACTGCACCTTCTATCAGAAGGATGGACACTCAATCGATCGATGCTTCAGGCGCGCCAAGATTGCACGTAGAGACCGTGTTGAGTCTCTTAGGCACATTCAAGGTCAGCCCCAGACCTTGAGTGCACCTAGGACCAACACGAGATCCAGGTTTGCTTCTGATGGGTTTGGGCAGCATCGAGGACTTGGTTTTTCCGAGTTCTCTTGTTTTCATCCTCATGCTGCTCTTGGTCGTGACTTCCGCCGTTCTAAGGGTAGATCTTGTTTCCCCCGTCGAGATGGCTACCCGCGGCCTGATCAGCGTGTTGTCGGTGCTCCGACTCGCTCTCCCATAGCAGTCGGACCCAGCAACAGCTTCAGGTCTGTTCACAGACCTTCTGTTTCTTTGAGCAACAGAGAGCGTAAGGTAGTTAGAGGTTAGTCGTGTTTGACTACTTCTGCTGCTCGACGTGTTACTCAGTATTGGGTGCCAAAATCTATGTTGATTTATCCCAGTACTAAGCCTTCACTTTCTGTTTGACTCAGGTTCGCCGGGCAGGGAAGGGAAACGTTTGGCATGTAGACTTCGGGTGTTCGCGACACCTGACCGGAGACTCCTGTTAGTTTTCTTCCCTAGCCCGTGCTCCAGGTGATGAGATGATCACCTTCGGAGACGCTTCATCTGGGCGCGTCATCGCCAAAGGTACAGTGCGCATTAATGATTCTTTTATTTTGAAAGATGTTGCTTTGGTTAGTAAGCTGCAGTATAATTTGCTTTCTATTTCTCAGCTTACCGATGACGATTTCGAGGTGAGCTTTAAGAAAAACGCTTGCAAAATTCTTGATTCTTCGGGTAGTCTGGTTTGCGGGATTTCTCGTTTTGGGAGGATCTTTCATGCTGATTTTTCTGAGTCTTTTGGTGATCCTCTCCGGTGTTTGGTTGCTTCTGAGTCCCGCAACCTTTCCTTCTGGCATAGGAGACTTGGTCATATTGGATTTAACCATTTGACTCGAGTTAGCAGCCACGACCTCATTCGTGGTCTGCCGAAGCTTAGATGGTCAAAGATCTAGTTTGTGCTCCTTGCCGGCATGGCAAGATGGTTGCCGCCTCCCATCCTCCAGTCACAGTTACTATGACCGATGCACCAGGACAGCTGCTCCAAATGGACACAGTTGGACCAGCTCGAGTGCAGTCAGCAGGAGGGAAGTGGCATGTTCTTGTCATGGTCGATGACTTCTCGAGGTATTATTGAGTGTTTTTCTCAGCCTCGAAGGATGAGACGTTTATACATTTTCGAGGTCTTTTCAGTAGGCTTTCTGTTGAGCTCCCGGGTGCCTTACGAGCGATCCGCAGTGACAATGGCACGGAATTCAAGAATTCCTACTTTGAGAGGTTCTATGATAAGACAGGTGTAGAGCACCAGTTCTCTTCTCCGCACGTTCCTTAGCAAAATGGCATCGTGGAAGGGAAGAACCGTACCTTGGTCAAGATGGCCAGGATGATGCTCGATGAATACTCTACACCGCGGAAGTTTTGGGCTGAGGCTATAGCTACCGCTTGCCATGTTTCTAATCGAGTCTCTCTTAGGGCTCACTTGCACCGCACTTCTTATGAGTTGAGATATGGGTGAAAGCTCAGTGTATCTCATTTTCGTGTGTTTGGTTGCAAGTGCTTTATTCTGAAGTTCGGGAACCTAGACAAGTTCGAGTCACGTTCTTGTGATGGGATCTTTCTAGGTTACTCGACTTCTTCGCGGGCTTATCGGGTTTGGAACTGCAAGTCTAGTAAAATGGTAGAGACCTGTGAGGTGACCTTCGACGAGGCCAGTCCGGGGACTAGGCCAGATATCTCAGGTTCTTTAGAGTAGTCCGAGCCCATCTTCGTGGATGACGAGGACGATGGAGATGAAGGTTGTCTACCTGATCCAGTCCCTCATCCACCCCTTGAGGTGCCCTCTTCCACCGCACCTCGAGGTGATCAGCCCATGCCTTCTGCTTCTTCTGGAGCTAGTGGCTCTGTTCCTACCTCGTCATCTCATGAGGTAGAGGCCACTTCTTCATCTCATCCTGGACCTCCTCGACATATCCAGAAAGCTCATCCTTCCGAGCAGATTATTGGAGACCTCTTTGAGTGTGTCACACGCTCAAAGTCTACCACGTCACTTTTGTATCTCCATTCTGCCTTTGTTGCCTCTTTTGAGCGCAAGGACGTTTGTCATGCTCTGTCTGACGAGTCTTGGGTCAATGCCATGCATGAGGAGCTAGAAAGTTTTGAGAGGAATAAGGTCTGGTCGCTTGTTGAGCCCCCGCGTGGTCACAATGTCATTGGGACAAAGTGGGTGTTCAAGAACAAGCAGAGTGAGGATGGGATGGTTGTTCAAAACAAGGCTAGACTGGTAGCTCAGGGGTTCTCCCAGGTTGAGGGTCTAGATTTCGAGGAGACTTTCGCCCCTGTAGCTAGACTTGAAGCCATTAGAATCCTATTGGCCTTTGCAGCTTCTAAAGGTTTCAAGCTTTACCAGATGGATGTCAAGAGTGCCTTCCTCAATGGCTTTATTGAGGAAGAAGTCTATGTCCGACAGCCTCCAGGTTTCGAGAACCCCAAATACCCAAACCATGTCTTCAAGCTTTCCAAAGCTTTGTATGGACTTAAGCAGGCCCCTAGAGCTTGGTATGTGAGGCTTAAGTCCTACTTGTTGAGTCATGGTTTCGAGATGGGTAAAGTAGACAAGACCTTGTTCATTCGCCGGCATGGCACTGATATTCTGCTCGTCCAGATTTATGTGGATGACATCATCTTTGGCGGCTCTTCTCGTGCTCTCGTTTCACAGTTCTCGGATGTCATGAGCACCGAGTTTGAGATGAGCATGATGGGTGAGTTGACCTTCTTCCTTGGCTTCCAAATCAAGCAGACTCGGGAGAGTACCTTCTTGCATCAAGGCAAGTACACCCGTGACCTCTTGAGATGCTTCGACATGAGTGATGGCAAGCCTGTGTCAACTCCCATGGCGTCATCCGCCACACTTGACCCAGATGAGGACGGTGAGCTAGTTGATCAGAAGGAGTATCGAAGTATGATTGGCTCTCTCTTATACCTTACTGCCTCGAGACCGGACATACACTTCACTGTGTGCCTTTGTGCTCGGTTTCAAGCTTCTCCTCGCGTATCTCACCGCCAGGCGGTGAAACGCATTCTCCGGTACCTTCGAGCTACCATTGACTATGGTATTTGGTACTCTTCCTCATCCTGTCTTTCCTTGAGAGCCTACTCAGACGCAGACTTTGCCGGCTATAGGATAGATAGGAAGAGCACTTCGGGCACCTGCCAGTTTATTGGCACTTCTGTCATTTCCTGGTCTTCGAGGAAGCAGTCCGGTGTTGCACAGTCCACCGCAGAGGCCAAGTACGTTGCTGCAGCCAATTGCTGTAGCCTGGTGCTTTAGATGGTCTCGACCCTGCGGGACTTTGGGTTAGTTATCGACAGTGTTCCACTCTTTTGTGATAACACTTCTGCGATCAACATTGCTAAGAACCCAGTGCAGCACTCCCGGACCAAGCATATTAATATTCGCTATCACTTCCTTAGAGACCGTGTAGAGAAGGGTGACATCGTGCTCCAGTTTGTGGAGAGTGGCCACCAGTTGGCTGATATCTTTACCAAGCCATTGGATAGCTCTAGGTTTTCAGCTCTGTGGGGAGAGCTTGGGGTGGTTTGTCCTTACGGACTGTTGTGAGGGGGAGCTTTGTGTTTTACTGTTTTATTATATTAATTATGCTCTTGCTCCTTTCTGTTGCATTGCATTTTGGGTGCATTCAGGATAGTCCTTCTAGCATAGGTTAGAGTGGTCTTCTTGTCTAGCGTTTAGACTTCTTGCTCTTATCTTGTGACTCTAGGATGCTGCTTGTTAGCTGTCTCTCTTCTAGGTTGAGCTTACTTACTTCTTGTGGGTTCTAGTGAGGGTTGGGCTATCCTCCGGTAGACAGGGTACGTGTTTGCTCCCTAGGTTGTTAGCAGACCAGCTGATAGTCCTCGAGTCATATGGGGTAGATGAGAGTCAGTCTGAGCCATAGTATCCTCTATATCTTGTCTATGCTTTAAGGGCTGCCCTTTCGGATTTTCTTTGCCGGTCTTTCTTGCTTATTGCTCTGGTTCAGGGGGAGTTCATTTGGGAGCTTCTGGAGCTTAATATTGACTTAACTCAATGTGAACTAAAAGTTACATCACATGTTGAGGGGGAGCTGGATTTCTTGCATGTCATTCTGCATTGTAAATATCTACATTGAGCCTTGATTATTATCTGTTGTGGTTACAGACCAAACAGAGAGAGAGAGTGTGTGTGTGTGGTAGTGGAGAGTTAGGTGAGTGAATGGCTTAGGGTTTCTCCCCATGGCTTGTGCTGCATATATACATCCATATGGGGAGTGCTTTTACAATAATTCCCTTACATCTGAGTACTCCCCTCAGGGGTATTCATGTCATTATACATGCACCATTTTAGGCCTTACATTCCTCTGACAGGCCTGTTGGGCTTAGGTGGGGGCCACCCCTACAACAGGAGCCTCTCATGGTGAAGGTCTGCACGGGCCGAAGCCATGTTGCCGAGCCCTTTGGCCCCCTCCGTCCCTACGGCCTGTGAGCTTATGCAATCGTTCGTCGACGTGTAGTGTTTGCCTTATTGCGAAGATATGGCACCGGGCGGCTTGGCGAAGGCTTCGTCATCCACAGAGTCCTACCGTGGCGGGGTCGGGGTTGCCGTAAAGAGTGAAGGTCGAAGTCGAGGTTGGCATCGCGACCGAGGGGGCGGATTGGAGGTCGAAGTTGCCTCCGATTTGGCGGGGTCAGTGGTTGCCCGGCCCAGACTGGGGGTGAAGGCGAAGTCAAATACGTCGGCATAGGTAGGCGGAGCGGGTCCCTAAGTCATCGCGCGTGCGCCTCCGACGTCGAGCACCCTTGACGATAGGCGACTGCCAGCCTGCCCAGCGAGGCTTGGTTGACGCAGCGCGAGACTTGAGGGGTCGTGGTGATATCACGTTGCGACGTTCCTTCTCCTTGCCGTCCACGTGGCGAAACATGCTTGGTGCGGCGCGGGTCTTGAAGCATCGTGGAGGTACGATGCTGCGACGCTCCTCCGCCGGTTGGACTCCTGTCGGTTGGACTTTCGCCGATTGGACTTTTGCCGGTTGGCTTCCCCGCTGATGGGGTATATATATGGCGTGCTGGTGTAGCATTGTACCTGCATTGTGTGCTCGGATAGATGCCGCTCCCCTAAAATGGGCCTCTTCAGTGTATCCACATTCCATAGCGGCACTACGCGGCTTGGGGAATGTTGATGCACTGATGGAGGCCTGTTTTTGTTGGGAGCTTGGTTAGCGTCTGTTAGCGGTAACTGGTTGCACTTGCTGCGCTCGTGCTGTGTTTCTACATACAACGGCAAGGTTTGCCCTGTTCTCTTAGACAGGCCTACCTTCAGTCGGGGTTTTCGATCAAGCCCGTCCGCATTACTTTCGAAAGAATGCTGATGCACTGAAGGTGACCTGTTTATGAGAACATGCCAAAACTTGTCGTGACGTAACCCCCGCCCGTACGATACGTGGGGAATGCCGACGGACGAGTCCCTGCGCGCAGTCCGCTCTTCGAATCCGAAGCCGAGGTCAAGACCGTGGCCGCGTTGGTGGCGAACAGCGAAATCCTGTGCCGGAGCCATGCCGTCCCGCCGAGACAGTGCCTCCCGCCGAGGCAGTGCCTAGGAGGCGAAGTCGAGCGCCGAGGACGCGCCGTCCCACCGAGGCGATGCCTACAAGGCGGGCAGCGAGGCGGTGCTCCGGAGCCACTGGTCCCCTACCTTGAAAGACAGTGGCTGCGGAGAGCAGGCGCTTGCGAGGTGGGACGAGGGTGCTACGCACGCGGAGGTAAACGCGCGGGCGCTCCGTCCCCTATCCTTCGAAGTGGTGGCAGCGGAGCTCGCGCCTAGTCGAAGTAGATGCGCGAGCGCTTCGTCCCCTACCGTTCGAAGTGGCGGCAGCGGAGCTGGCGCCTAGTCGAAGTAGAAGCGCGAGCGCTCCGTCCCCTACCCTTCGAAGTGGTGGTAGCGGAGCTGGCGCCTAGTCCAAGTAGACGCGCGAGCGCTCCATCCCCTACCCTTCGAAGTGGCAGCAGCGGAGCTGGCGCCTAGTCGAAGTAGACACGCGAGTGCTCCGTCCCCTACCCTTCGAAGTGGCAGCAGCGGAGCTGGCGCCTAGTCGAAGTAGACACGCGAGTGCTCCGTCCCCTACCCTTCGAAGTGGCAGCAGCGGAGCTGGCGCCTAGTCAAAGTAGACGTGCGAGCGCTCCGTCCCCTACCCTTCGAAGTGGCGGCAGCGGAGCTGGCACCTAGTCGAAGTAGACGCGCGAGCACTCCATCCCCTACCCTTCGAAGTGGCGGCAGCGGAGCTGGCACCTAGTCGAAGTAGACGCGCGAGCGCTCCATCCCCTACCCTTCGAAGTGGTGGCGACGTACTCCCTGGTGCCACGCGCGCGGGGGCGCTATAACCGAGTGGTGCACTACTTGAAACAAGGCACTCCCTGGGGTGAATGCGACCCCGCGGTAGTGCGCCTTAATGGCTCCAGGAATCGTGCCGACCTCTGGGCTGGTACGAGCAGGCTGCTGTATCCGTACGTGCTTGTCCATTCGAGATGCACACGCGGCGGGCCATGATTGGCGTGCGGCGGGCCGTCAGCGGTCAAGCCCCTTTCCCAGAGGGGCGGGGCACGTGGCGCGGCGCTGTAGGCGCGCCGCGCACTGCGTGTCACCGGCTGCTAGCAGTTTTGCTTCTTGCCGATCGTCGGTTGCCTATGTCACGCAGATTTGCGGTTGTCCCCCGTACAGGCTGGCGAAGTTCTCCTTGCCTTACGATATCAGGGGCGAGGCTGCTTCCCAAGTGCAAGGTCGGGACCGAGGCCAGCACCAAGGCTGGAGCTCAAATTGGTGTGGGGGATACCTCGCACCCCAAGCTCCGCCCCAGATGGTCCCGTCCGGTGCCTTCGCAGCGGTGTCCCTTCGGACAGGTGTGGCCAGGGTAAGGGGGGCGGAGACCCCATTTGGACTATTGCGGTTGAAGGGTTCGAAGAGCCACGCCGACGCGCGCCGAAAGCTATGTTGGGTCGCGCGACCTGCATTTATTCCCTGCGCTGATCGACACGCGGTGGGATGCTAGTAGCGCGTCGTGTGGTGACAGGACTCTGTATGACCACGGTCGTAAGCGGGCTACGTGTACCGTCGCGACGCTTCGGCTTTGCACGTGGGGAGGTGAGCGGTTGTCGCTCGCCGTTTGCGCTTACCGACGGTGGGAGGCGAGGGGCTTTTAAATACCCCCCATGGTACTATGCCTGCGCCTCCTCCTTACGCTTTCTGGTTGTTCACGTCGCCTCCCGCAGTTGCTCACCGTGTTCCTGCGCTCCTTTTTGCCGTCATGTTCCCCGTGGACGCTGATGGCGACTTCCGACGAGCATGCTCAGGTGGGCGGCTACGCCATCCGCCGGCGGTCCTCGCCGCTTGAGGTGAAATACGCGCTCGAGGAGCGCGATCCGGCGGCGGAAGACAAGTGGTGGGCGGCGAAGAAGAGTCAGGGTCCGTACTCCGGCGAGTTGGGTTGCACGCTCGTGACGGAGGACACGATCCGGTCACTGTTGCGGGAGGGGAGGCTATCGGACCGCCAAGCGGTGCGGCTGCCTGCCGATGACGAGACAGAGCCGCGCCCTGAGGAGTCGGAGGCGATCGTCTTCGTCGCCTACTTCGAAGCCGGACTTCGCATCCCGTCCGCAGAAATTGTCAGGGACATGCTGCGGACCTTCAAGCTGGAGTTGTCCCAGCTGACTCCGAACGCGGTGGCTCGCCTCACCGTGTTGGCCCAGCGCCTCCCTGTTCGCGTATCTGCATGAAGCCCAGTGCCAACCGAAGTAGCGGAAGGACGGCACGTTGTCAAAGTTTGGCAGCGCCAACTTCATCCTACGGGCATCATGTGGGAGGCTCTTCCCTGCGAACTCGACCCGAGGGAAATGGGAGTCCAACTGGGCGAGGCAGTGGTTCTACCATCGTGTGGCGAGTGGTAGCGGCCTTGAGTGCGCAGGCGGGCCGATTGCATTCAAGACCACCCCCGGCTTAACACTTGACCAGGAAAATAGGCGGAGGGCGCGAAGACTTGCGGGGGTGGCCGCCCACTTCAATATGCGTGACCTCACCGAGGAGTACATAATACTCGGTGCGATGCCGCTCTCCCGCGATTGGCGCTTCACGGCCGGGGAACATCGGGATGATAACGTTCACCCGTCCGTTTGCTCGCTGCCCGTGCCGACTGGTCTTCGTAAGCCTCGACCGTGCCTTCCTCTCCGTTCGTATGCATTGCATTGTGTAAATGTGCTTTCTGCCCCCGCGCAGGGACTCGCCTTGAGGACGCGGAGCGCGCCGCGTGCGTGTTCCTTGGGCCATACACCGCCAGAGATTGTGGCGGATAAACCGCGTGTGCGAGGCCTTAGGGCTTCCTGTGCCGGATCTCACCCCTCTGGACCAGCAACCTGAGGATGACGGTGCCACGAAGACGAAAGCGCCATCCCGCAAGAGGACCCGGAGCACTGCGACCACACCCTGTATGGCGGCTACCGCTGTTCCTGCTGGCGCGGCGAGCCCGGAGTCGGATTCGGCGAAGTGTGCTAACTCAGACTTGGCGGGCGCGGGTACTGATGGCGAAGGCGCCGGTGGCGGAGGGCGCGCCACGAAGGTCTCGTTGCCCGCGACAGTCGCCGAGGCGGTGGTGTTGGCTGGCGGCACCGGTGCGGAGTCCTCGTCTACGGCCATGGTCGTGGCGGGGCTGCCCTCCGCGGGAGTATGTGGAGTGCAGCCTTTGCCAATAGCGGCGGCCGAGGCGGAAGTGCCCCCTGCAGAGGCGGAGGTGTCCCCCGCGGAGGTCGTGAGGACGAAGCCCCCGACCACTGTCATTGTAGCTGTGGAGACCCCTTCGACGGGTATTGTTGTCGCAGGGGCTCCTTTTGTAGCGGTTACCGAGGTGGGAGCTTCGCCTCAAGCGAAGCAGCCTCGCCTGTAGTCCCCCCTTCAGCGGACTACGCGAGGGTTCACCGTGGCGACCGGTGTTGGGAGCTTGTGGGAGTCCGCTTCGAGCACCGAGGTTCCTCCACCCCACACCCTCCCGGCCCCTCGGGCCACAGTGACCGTGGCGCAGGATCGGTTGGCACTGGGTCCCGATTCGGAGGTCCCCCAGCCCCGCGAGTCAACGCCGGCCGTTGGGGCCGAAGTCATTGCGGCCCCGCCCGGGGCTAGGGAGGCGTCTCCGCGAAGTCCCCCATCTGCCACCGAGGGTAGGCTATGGCGGCATTCTTTCAACACAATTTTTCCACATCCCGTGACAAACATGTACTTTCTCTTACAGCGGCACTTATCCCGGAGGAGGAGCCATTCCTTGAGCGCTGGGGTCCTAGCGCTGGCGACACAGATGCCGCGCGCCCGAGCCCGACGGACTTCGTCCCTCCGGCGGATGCGCTGAGGGCATGGTGCGGGATTGCGGACGACGCGGCCGCCAGCATCGGCCAACAGGCGTTGCAGACCTACGGGTCAGGACGCCTTGGAGATGCATTGGATGTGTCAGGAGTGAGGGTAAGCGTCTGTCTTTTGGACCACTTGCCACCGTTTAGCGCTTGCTGACTCCTGCGCCACGCAGACACTCGTGTTGGCCCAGGCCCTGCGAGCTGCTCACGTTCGTGAGGAAGGAGCGCTACGGAGTAGGCTGCAGGCCACTGAAGAGGAGCTGCAGGGATCTACTGAGGCGCTCTCCGCCCAGGATGCTCGTATATGGCGCCTGGAATCGGAGTGCACGGAGATGAAGACGCGCACTGAGGGGCTCGTTGCCGCAGCGTGAGCGTCAGCCACCGAAGCGGTGCGGCAAGAAGCTGCTGCAGAGCGGGATGGCCTTCTGCAACAAGTCGCTGCATTGGAGAGGGAAAACAGCGAGCTTGCCGCCTCTCTGGCGGAGCGGGGCCGGGCCTTGGGCGACGCTTCGGTAGCTGCTTGGGACGCTATGTTGGCACTGGTAGACACCCTCAAGGGGCTTATCGCCGAAGTGCCCGCATGCTCCTTCGGGCCCGAGGACCTGTCGCGATCGCTTCGATGGATCATAGACGCGGTCGGCATTGCACGCGGTGCCACGATGACCTTTGGCAAACCACTGCGCCTACATGGCGTCGTGCCTGGTATGCGCGCTCCTGCGACTCCACGACTGTGAGCATGTTGCCGGGCTAGCCGATCCTGACTGGAGATGCCCGCGGGGGGCGGGGTAATGTCCGGTGCTGTGCGCGCCGCTCGCCGCGCCGTGAAGTTCTTCCATGAGCGGACATGGGAGTACTACGGGGAGGCCGCAGCCATGGTTGAGCTGCGGAATAACCTACACGGTGAGGGAAACCTTGGCTAGTTTCTGGACGAGGTCCCGCGGCGCGACGAGGATGGCGCTGCGGCCACAGACGACACTACGAACCCACAGGTGTGACGGCAGTGTTGTCGTGTGTTGGCGTGCGTTGTAACCGAATGCGTTTCTTTTTTGAATGAAGTACGAAGTTGCTTCCCTGCTGTGCTGATATTTGCCCCCTTATTGCGAGTAGTTACACAGCCGGGCCGGCTGTTAATTTCCGACCTTGCGACCCGTCAGCGTCTCCGGCGCTAGCGGAGGGCCGAGGAAGCGCTGGATTTTTGGGCGGGCCGGGCGTCTTCTAGCGGAGCCTTGGCACAGACGTGTGTTAAGGATGAGCCTGTCCAATAGCAGCCTCATGCACCGGAGGTGTTTATACGCCTTTGTAATTCGCCTTTGCAAGCATCGTTAACGAATGCAAAGAGTGATTTTGGTTGGAACTAGCAAAGTACGTCTCCGCCCCTCTGACTATGCCGTCCTATGGCAAACTCAGAGGGTTACCATATTCGCCCATACGCGACGATTTGCGCCTTCGTAAGCTAGGGTGGTCGAGATGGACGCATAGTTGAAGTAACCGCACAATCGCTCAGTCCCTTGCCCCTTTGAAGTGGGATCAGCGGAGCCCGTGCCTTAATCGAAGTAGACGCGCGAGCACTCCGTCCCCTACACTTCGAAGTGGTGGCAGCGGAGTTGGCGCCTAGTCGAAGTAGGCGCGCGAGCGCTCCGTCCCCTACCCTTCGAAGTGGTTGCAGCGGAGTTGGCGCCTAGTCGAAGTAGACGCGCGAGCGCTCCGTCCCCTACCCTTCGAAGTGGTGGCAGTGGAGCTGACGCCTAGTCGAAGTAGACGCGCGAGCGCTCCGTCCCCCCCTTCGAAGTGGTGGTAGCGGAGCTTGCGCCTAGTCGAAGTAGACGCGCGAGCGCTCCGTCCCCCACCCTTCGAAGTGGTGGCAGCGGAGCTGGCGCCTAGTCGAAGTAGATGCGCGAGCGCTCCGTCCCCCACCCTTCGAAGTGGTGGCAGCGGACCTGGCGCCTAGTCGAAGTAGACGCGCGAGCGCTCCGTCCCCTACCCTTCGAAGTGGTGGTAGCAGAGCTGGCGCCTAGTCGAAGTAGACGCGCGAGCGTTCCGTCCCTTTGGGTTGTGCAAGGGTAGCCTCTGGTGTCTTTCGCTTGCGGGTGCGCTCGTGCGGGAGCTAGCCTCTGGCGCGTCATCTTGGTACTTCACGGGATGCGCATAGGAGTGGGCCCCCGTGGTGCGCTTTGTACTCCGTAGAGTACGCCGGGATAACCTCTGCGTCCATTTTTATACTCCTGAGTGCGTGGGATCGACATCCACGTCTTATTTATACTCCGAAGAGTACGCACTGGGACAACGCCAATGCGTGCGCGGGGTTCGCGTCTTGTTTATACTTCGTAGAGTGCGCAGGGATAGCATCCGCATCTTTTTTATACTCCGGAGAGTGCGCGGGATTGACATCCATGTTGTTGTAGGGGTGGCCCCCACCTAAGCCTAGTAGGCCTGTTAGGAGGATGTAAGGTCCGAAATAGGACATATGTAATGACACGAGTGCCCCTGAGGGGAACACTCACATGTAAGGGTATTACTGTACAAACACTCATCATTTGGGTATATATGTGTGCTATAGGCCACGGGGAAGACCCAGAAGCCATTCATTTACTCAACTCCCCACTACCATACTCTCTCTCTTTTTGGTCTGTAACCACAACAGTTGGCGCCGTCCGTGGGGAGGACAAGAGCAAGCCTCCAGATCTGAAGGAGGATGGCACCAAGGAAAGCTTCAACATCGGTGGCAAGGGAAAAGAAGATGGAGGCGGGGAAATCTCGCGTCAACACCAAGGCTTCAGCTCTGGTGGCTGCAGGTGCGGATGGTGGCGCGGATGTGACGACCGTGAGCACCGGCATCCACGACGCGACGCCCGACCCCGCCACCACTACCCCGACCACCAACCCCAGCGGTGACAACGCAGGCGCGTTCACTTCTTTACTCAGCGCAGGAGCGGCCGGCGGCCCCGGCGACGACGCGGGCCTCGTCTCCAGCTCTGGGGTCCTCTGCACCAGTGCTGCGGGCAGATCCGGCGCGCGGACCGCACTCGCCGCCGTCCCGGTCGTGTCGCCGAGTGTGCCGGCGGCCTCAACCACGCCCACGGTGGAAACAGCCCTGCTGGCGGCCCTCAGCGCATGCCAATGGGAGCTGTCGGACCTCCGCGGAGCCGTGCGAGACATACAAGAGGCTCGGAGCTGACGCGCAACACCGGGGGCGCCGTCTCAGCCCACCTCGGAGAGGGCGGATAGCCGCGACGCGTGTCATGGTTGCCTCGGCCGTGGATTTTGCACCACTCCCCGTGGTGCTGGTCGCTGTACTCTTCGCTGGTTCTATCATTGTGACCCCGGTCACGCTCCCGTCCCTGGCCCCGGTGCCCTCTGCCTCCGCGACCTGCGGAGGCATTATCCTCAGAGCTGCCCTCGATGTCAAAGACGTAACGAGGTTTGCTGGACTTGCGTTGGTCGCGCTTGGGCCTATCGCCTGACGGGTCATTGTGTTGGGGGTCTTTGCATTCAGAGGCACCCTTCGGCTGCTCCTGCTTGTGTTTACCTTTCGAAGAGCCCTACTTCGGTGAGCCTTCGCTCTTTGCCGATCCTTCCACCTTGTTGGTATCGGAGTCATCGGCGTGTTGCCGCCGCATCCTCTTCCGCTCTGGCGTACTCTTCCATCTTGTCGAAGAGCTTCACGACCATCTTAATGGGCTTGCGCGTGTTGTACTCGGCCATCGGTCCCGGTTGGAGGCTTTGTATTGCTGCGCTGATGACGGTTGTTTCGTTGACGTCCTTGACCTGGCAACGCACTTTCGCGAAGCGCTTGAAGTAATCCCGGAGCCTCTCCTCAGGTTTTTGCTTGACTGCGAAGAGCTGGTCCGCATCGACACGCTCGACGTAGTTTCCCTGGAAGTTATTGTAGAGTCGGTCGCAGATCTGTTCCCACACGTAGATGGACTGTGGTTCAATGGTGAAGAACCAGGACAGTGCCACCCCTTGCAACGTGAGAGGGAGTCCTTTTGCTTTCGTGGTGTCGTCTTCGCCAGCGGCTTCGATAGCGGTCTCATACACGCGCACGAATTCTCGCGGGTCGGAGTCGCCCTTGTACGCCTCGATGACGCTCGGGAACTTGAAGTCTTCAGGCCATGCCGCCTACTATAGGCCCGTGGAGAGCGGGGACTCCGGGTCTACGCGCTGCAACGGGACGCGACTAGACGTAGGAGCGTCGCGGCTATCCGCCCTCTCCGGAGCGGGTTCGGATGCCACCACCAGGGGGCGTGTTGGCTCCGAGCCTCTTACATGTCTCGCACAGCTCCGCGGAGGTCTGTTAGCTCCCGCTGAAATGCGCTGAGGGCCGCCAGCAGGGCAGTCTCCACCGCGGACGTGGCTGGGGCCGTCGGTGCGCCTGGCGGTACGACCGGCACGGCGGTGACCACGGCCTGCGTGCCCAGGCTGCCTGCCACATTGTCCTGGAGGACCTTGGAGCCGGTGACGAGGTCCGCGTCGCCGCTGGGACCATTCACCGCTTCTGCGCCGGATGGGAAAGCGGATGCGCCTGCGTTGCCATCGCCGGGGTTGGTCGTCGGGGCGGTGTTGGCGGGGTCTGGCGGCGCGACGACGTTGGCGGTGGCGGGGTTGGGCGTCACGTCGGTGGCGGGGTTAGGCGTCGCGTCGTGAACGTCGGTGTTCACGGTCGTCACACCTGAACCGCCGCCCGTGCCTGCAGCTGCTAAGGCCGAAGCCCTAGTGCTGACGCAAGACTTCGCCGCTTCCGCCTTCTTCTTCTTCACCGCCGTCGGTGAAGCTTTCTTTGGTGCCATCCTCCTTCGTACCTGGAGGCTTGCTCTTGTCCTCCCCACGAACGACGCCAACTGTTGTGGTTACAGACCAAACAGAGAGAGAGTGTGGTAGTGGTGAGTTAGGTGAGTGAATGGCTTAGGGTTTCTCCCCATGGCTTGTGCTGCATATATACATCCATATGGGGAGTGCTTTTACAATAATGCCCTTACATCTGAGTACTCCCCTCAGGGGTATTCATGTCATTATACATGCACCATTTTAGGCCTTACATTCCTCTGATAGGCCTGCTGGGCTTAGGTGGGGTCACCCCTACAACATTATCCATTTATGACATGGTTACAATGCTTTACATCTTGCCATGACTTGTGCTTATTTGCTTGATTTATCATGACTTCATATGTGTAGACTAGCTTTTGCCATGATGAGTTAATTAAAATTGCTTAACTTAAATTAAAACTTGTCATGAAAATTCTCGAGACTAGTCTTACTCGAGTTATCCTTTTATGATTCATGCCATGTCAAATAGGCTGGGTTGAGTGTAGAATCTCTATTGACTCTTAGATTGAGCTATTGTAGTCTCTTGATGCAGCATGAGTTAGTACAACATGTTAAAAAGCAAAAAGATCTCTTTTGTGCGAAAAAACTGATCTCACCAATTCTTTCTCATGAGACGGCTTGCCATTGCACTAGGCATGAACTCAGGGGAGTTTTGGATGACCTAGAATATCTTCTTAAGCTTTTTGCTTGGAGTAGTCGCATACGGCTTGAGATCTAGCACATGATACAAATATTGGTTGGAAACGACCATAAGTTTCAAAAGAAAATATGTCATTTGTGCTCAATTTGCTTAAACTACAAAACGAACCAAGTACTTGAACCAATGTTTCAATCTTGAGCATATAGCACTCTATTTGGACTCAATATTAGCTTCTTGGTTCCGCTTAGCTTATTGACATGGCATGCATCATCCTTGGATATCTCTAGCTAGACTTTGCTTATTGATGACTTGACATGTTTAGAAAATGCACTTCATTTCAGATTGTCATCTATATGTTCTAGCTGGCTTATACATATCTTGTCATGATCTAGATAGCCTTTTATTGAGCTATGGCTTGGTGTAATTCTTTATGGTCATTATGGATAATTCTCACGGCTCTAAATGCTTAAATAATCAAATTTCAGCCATTTCATTCCATTAACATGTCATATTCTCTCTTTTGCATCCTTAATGTGTTTATTGCCAAAAGGGGGAGAATTTTGGAGAAAAAGTCTTTTGGGATCTTTCTAGAGCTTTGGAGAACAATTTGCTCTTTCTGTTGTTGCTCTAGTGTGGGTTTGTCAATATACTCATCAAGGGGGAGATTGATGGACCATGTGGAGGTCATCCCGTGTGTGTGATGAGTAATTGACATCGGTTTAGGCAAGTTGAGTTTGGTTTGAGTGGTTCGGACCATGTCGTTGCGTGGTGCAACGGGCTCGGTCGGACTTGGTCAAACTTGGTCGTATGGGCTTAGGTTGCATATTCTAATGATTTGACAGGTTTGGACTTCATCATGTGTAAGTATGATGTTTTGATCCTATTTATGCTCTCATGTATCGAGCAGTGCTATTTGATGTGTTTCTTGTCTGTGTTGGCTGCAGGACGTCGAGGCGGAGTCGTGGTGAGACACGAGGGGACTAGACTAGGCACAGGTGGCGCTGAGGTCAGAACGGTCGGATGTGTCGAAGATGGCGGAGATTCGATGTGGTTGCGAGTCGTGGACGACAAGGAACACGGAAGCTTCCTGGAAGGTGCAAGAGGGGCGTTTCGGTAAAAACGCAAAGCTGCACGGCGGGAGTCGGTTCCGTTCGGAGTTAGCAGGCGTAACGGGTTGGAGACCCGTTAGCCAAAGGCTATAAATAGGTGGGAGGGGCTACATGCACCTCCATGGCTTTGGGAGAGAGTTAGGGTTTTGTGAGTCAAAAGAGGCTTTGGAGGTGGTTTTTCCTTTGAGTCTTTAGTTGGTGAGAGTGGTTGGGAGAGGCAGGTTCTTGTTCCCTATGTGTTCCCTCCCTGTACGTTGCTCTTCTCTTCCAAGTAAGAATCATGTAGTGTGGGTGTTCTTGTGTTTGGGAGAGGGAGAGGATGGATTGAGAGTCTTGTAATCATTCCTCTTATTCTATTGTTCATGCGTATCGGGACTCCTATGTAATCCTTGCTTGGTCGAAATGAAAATCTGAAATTTTTCTCTCGTGCAGCCTCTCTGTTCTTCGTTTTCTCCTTTTGGGTGATTTTCCTCTTTTTGTGATTTGAAGTTCTTTCTTGCTGGAAAGGCCCAAAATGGGTTGCTCTATGTTGAGATGATGCCTCAAGATCATTTGATCAAGTTTCCCAAGAGGAAACTTGGTTTAATCTCAGATTTCATGTTTGGGACTTCTCTGTTCTTCATTTCCTCTTCTAGGGTTTTGATGATTTTCGTGTTTCCCTTCATGAGAAAAGGTGAAACTTGGCATGCAGAGTCTTATGGCTATTAATTAGCTATCCTCAAAGTTTCGTGGCCAAAGGATCAATGGTTAGATGGGAATTGAGTTTTTGGGTAGCTCTCTGTATTTTTCAAGTTCTTGGCTAATCTCTGAATTTCTTGTGTTCTTGCTTAGTTCCCATGTTGGTTGAGGCCCTAAAGGTATTTAGTATAGTCCCTTGAGGTCTCTCTCTGAAAAGATAAGAAGTTTTCCTTTCGTTTCCTTGATTTAGCCAAAAATCCAAAGTTTCAGAACTTCTGTCAGCCTGCTCTGTCTGCTGTCGTGCGGTACTACCGCCCCTCGAGAGGTACTACCGCTCGGCTCAGCGGTACTACTGCTCGTCTCAGCGGTACTACCGCTTGCAGTCAGACCTGCTCTGAAATTATTTTCCTTGACTGCTTCTTTCTGGAACTGGTTTAGCCTTGTTGCTGTGACTTCCAGTAGTGCCTATCTTCATAGCTTCCATAGCTATTGGAGAAGAAGCATAAGTGTGGATACTTGAGGGGCGAATTTAATTACTTGAGGGGCGAATTTAATTTTTACAAAGCGACATTCACCCCCCTCTGTCACCATTTCGGTCCAACAATTCCTCTGCCAACGGAAACAGTAAACCCTAGAAAAAGGCGTAAACAGAGGAAGTCTTGTAGCGAGCAATCTTTCAGAAAGAATACTGTTAATGAAATCTTTTCTCTCGGGAATAAATTAGCCAAGGGGCTTTGAGGCAATTCCCAGTTCAGAACAAAATAGTTCTGCAGCTACTCGATCAAAGATTTCATTCAAAATGAAAAGAAGCAGAGAAGAACAGAGAGCAGCGAAGAAGGAACAGAAACAAAACACAGAAAGATACAGGAAAACAGAACATCGTAAAGCACAAGACTTCTCAAATGGATTCAGAGGGATGAATGATTACATAATATAGTTGTCTACAGCCATTTCATGCCATCTCTCACATTGAGAGCAACACACCCAAAAGAAAATCAACAACCCAAAACAACTGCCAGACTCTCCTCACACACAAAAATCGGACAAAAGCAAAACCAACTCTGTCGAACAACTCCTCATGCAGAGAATGAAAGAAAAGCAAAAAAACATCTTCTCCACTAGGGAACAACCCTCCTATTTATAGCCTCAAGTTACCGGGTTTACATTTTGCTTTACCCATTAGCTCCAACAACTCATCACTTTACCCATTAACTCCAACCGAATCCGCTTCCTCAAGCCTAAGTCAATTTTACCAAATTGCCCCTCACGCTTCTTCCTGGAAGCTTCCTCCTCTTGCCTTGCTGTCCAAGTCTTGCAACAGCCTTGAACCCTCGCCATCTTCGGTATATCCCGACCGCTTCGACCTCAGCACGACTTAGCCTCAAAGTTCTGCAACCATCACAGACAAGAAAACATCACATGGCACCGCTTGAAACACTGTAATCATACATTTGCATCAATAAAAGGTACTCAAAACACATTCCTAGAAAGTTGTAATTAGCCTACGACCGGTCGAAATGGTAGAACAAGACATACGAATTCCTAGTGGTTACGGCCACGTTTGACCAGGTCCGACTGCAGCCGACTGCACTACACTATGACTTGGCGTAAAACACGCAAATCAAACTCAAAATTTTTAAAACAAGTGTCAATTACTCATCACACTCATGGGGTCACCTCCACATGGTCTCTCATGATTGGAGCACAAACTAAGTCTTTGACAATCTTGAGTTTGGGTAGTCCACGAATGAGATCATGGCCGCTAACTCGAGTCAAATGATCAAAGCCAATGTGACCAAGTCTCCTATGTCAGAAGGAGAGATCACGGGACTCTGACACGACTAAGCACCTGAGAGGATCGCCAGAAGACTCAATAAAATCAGCATGAAAGATCCTCCCAAATCTAGAAATCCCGCAAACAAGATTCCCTAAAGAATCAAGAATTTTACAAGTGTTTTTCTTAAAACTTACCTCCAAATTGTCATCGGTAAGTTGAGAAACAGATAGCAAATTGTACTGTAGCTTACTCACTAAGGTAACATCTTTAAGAATGAAAGAGTCAGTAACGCGCACAGTACCTTTAGCGATGACTTGACCAGACGAGGTGTCTCCGAAGGTGATCGTCTCATCACCTGGAGCTCGGACAAGGGAACAGAACCAACGGGAGTCTCCGATCATGTGTCGAGAATAGCTTGGTGAGTTCTGATTTGGTCAAGAAGCTTGGCTTGACCACGTGACCGCATCCACATCCATACCATATTCAGTGGTTAAATAACTCTGGAAAAGCTAAGGTAACGCAAACATGCCGAGTCCATTTTTCCATTGGTGGTTATGCTGATCATGTTGATTGTGATGTGGTTCCCATGCAAGCATGCTCTCTTTTATTGGGTCGACCTTGGGAATTTGATAATGATGCTTTACACCATGGTAGTAGTAACAAATACACTTTTATGCATAAGGAAAAGAAAGTTACTTTACTGCCTTTGACCCCAGCTGAGATTATAGAGGCTGATAGGGTGAGAGCTGCTGCTGCTAATGATACAAAGGAACATGATAAATCTGAAAAACAGCAAGTAATCCATTTGAAAAATTCTGTTATGCTTGCCACAAAATCAGACCTTGCTGAAATTGATGATGTTAATGATACATGCTATGCTTTTGTGTGCAAAGATGCTTTATTTTCTCTTGATAATATGCCTTGCACTTTGCCTGCTCCTGTCACTAACCTTTTGCAGGAGTTTAGAGATGTTTTCCCTGATGAGATACCTCCAAGACTTCAACCCATTCGAGGGATTGAGCACCAGATTGACTTGATCCCTGGAGCGAGTTTGCCAAACCGTGCGGCGTACAGGACCAATCCCGAAGAGACTAAGGAGATTCAGCGACAAGTCCAAGACCTTTTGGACCGTGGGTACGTACGTCAAAGCCTTAGTCCTTGTGCTGTTCTTGTTCTTTTGGTTCCCAAAAAAGATGGTTCTTGGCGTATGTGTGTAGATTGTAGAGCCATTAACAACATTACTATAATGTTTGCCTCAACATAAGGCATATTTGCCACTATGATGTTATCATCGGCAGGAACAACATAGCGAGTCTTCACATTCCTCCAAATGGCATAGCCCTGAGCCTATAAGTAAGACTCCATCCTACTCTTTCAGAAGGGATAGTCAATCCCATCAAAGATAGGGGGCTTGGTGGAATACTTGTCTGTTGCCATGGCTTAACAGACCGGTTAAGATCTAGAGAGAAGAGCTAACCGGCTCTGATACCACTTATAGGACCGAACAGGCAACAAAGGGGGGTGAATGGTACCTTCAAACCTCTCCAAGTATTCACACAATCTTTTTCTCCAATAGCTATAGAAGCTATGAAGCAAGAGGATGAAATGCACACTAGAAACCGAGAGACAGATCAAAAATAGAGAAAAATCAGAGCGGAAAACAGAGCAGTCAAAAACCGAAAGTGGAGAGAAAACAGATGCTCGGCAAACACAGATGACATGGTCGAGATACTCTGCCATGGTCGAACCAACCTGGTAGTGGCCTTTTTGTAACAAAATAGTCGAAAGCCAACTAGTGGTCCATCAGACGATTCAGTCGGTAACAGGCGATTCACTAGAGAACGAGAAATCCGACCGACAACAGCGCGACCGAAAACAGAGTTAACAGTAAATACTACGTGGTCATAGACGGAGCAGAGGAAGTGGATGCACACGACCGCAAGAACCAAATTCCGAATAACTTTTGATTCACGGCTCTATTGGTCATGACACTCCGAATACAGCAACACCATGTCCTCTTGAGGAGAAAAACAAAGAACACAAAACTTCTTTGCCGAGCACAAAATAGGAGGCGAAGTCGAACACAAAATAGAGAAACTACAAGGGCGCTCGACCACAAGCCAGAATCTCTCCGACCAAACGATCCAAATACTGGAAACCTTGCTCTCAGGAATAAACTAGCCAAGGGGCTTTGAGACTGCTTCCCAGTTCAGAGCAATTCGTAACCAGAGCAAATACAAGCAGATAGATCTCTTAAACAGAGAAGAAAAGACCAGCGATAACTCAAACAAAACAAGCAATCATTGATCAACTAGAAACAAGAACTCAGATAGATGCAAAGAGATGAATGATTGCATTAATGGAGGTTTCTACAGCCACTCCATCGGGAGGTACATGAGCAATCTTGCTCTACCCAGAGACAACTCACGCAAAATAGAAACGAAAACCTAGAGCAACTCGGGAACAACCTCACCGAGTTCTGGTGCTCTCCACCTCTATTTATAGCCTCAAGCTACCGGGGGAACTCGTAAAGACCCCCAACTAACACCGGGTATTACACATTGCTTTGCCCATTAGCTCCAACAAACTCAGCGCTTTGCCCGTTATCTTCAACAAACTCAACGCTTTACACGTTATCTCCAACAGAATCCACTTCCTCAGGCCTAAGTCAATTTCACCGAATTGCCCCTCACGCACCTTCCTGGAAGCTTCCTCCTCTCTTGCTGTCCAACTCTTGCAACCACCTCACAAGCCTCATCGTCTTCGGCATTTCCCGACCGTTCTTGACCTCAACACCGCCTGTGCCTAGTCCCAACCATCCCATGCCTCACCATGACTTAGCTTCAAAGTCCTGCAACCATCACAGACAAGATAACATCACATAGCACCGCACAAAACAAGGCTTGTCAATATTCATCAAAAGAATGTACTCTTCCAAAAGGGATAGTCGATCCCATCGAAGATCGGGGGCTTGGTGGAATACTTATCGGTTGCCATGGCTCACAGACCGGTTAAAGATCTATCAAGACGAGCTAACCGGCTCTGATACCAATTATAGGATCGAATATGGCAACAGAGGGGGGTGAATGGTGCCTCTTTAAAAAAACACCCCTCAAAAGTATCCACAAAGAACTCATCTCCGATAGCTATGGAAAGCTATGAAAAGAAGGATTCAAGTTCTCCGGATGTTCATACTGATTGAACACAAAAGATGTACGGAAGGAAATAAGTGATGAGGACATCACTTCGTCAGATACACACAACACTCCTCCACTTGACATTCAAGGACCAATCACTAGAGCTCGCGCCCGACAATTGAATTTACAGGTGAGTTCGTTCCTAAGTACTTCTTTTTGTTCATTTGAGAATCGATTGCTACCTAATGATTTAATTATGATTAGGAACCATGGAGAGGACCTAGAAGTACTTGGAGAAGGGCTACGAGGCGCACAAGTCCAGCAAGGGTGGTCGAATCATGATGGAGGTCCAACTCAAGCCGACTTCGAATCCAATTCGGAGTCCAGGACCAGGCCGCACTAAAACGGATGCCCAGATCGCATCCGGACTCCGTTTTGGACGTTCCACATATGTATGGAAAGCTGAGAAGACTCCAATGGCTCTAGTCCCATGTCAAAATTCCTTCTGAGTCAACAGGAATCGTCGAAAGAAATGGGCGTTCAGAATCTGTCAGGGTGCTGCGCCACCGTCTTTGGGCCGTTCGGCTTTGTATCGTGTTGGAGCCCATTAGGGGCGCGTCCAGGGGTTTTGCACGCCCCTAACTCCTTTATATCCAGCCGCCACCCCCACCATTAGGGTTGGGTTTTGCTTAGATTAATTCTGTCTTTGAACAGTATCGCCGTTCATCGGTTTGTGAGACCCCAACTTTCGAGTGCTAAATCAATACATTTGCAATTCAGTTGTGTTCTTCCTTGTTCTTGCTTGTGTTCTTCGATTCGCAGGCAAGAATTAGCCTTCTTGGCGAGGTCAACTGGCTGCACACGGTTGATAACCTGAGGAGACGTGGTGCTGCGATTGCGGGGTTCGGAACGTGTCGTTCGGAAGCCGGATCGATTTGTGTCGTGCCTCCACCAAATCGAACATATCCAGAACCTGTTGGAAGATCGGGACCCCGTCCCTATCAAGTGGTATCAGAGCTTCAGGTGTTCCTTCAGGTTCGCGTTACCTTCCTTTGTTGTTTTCGGTTTCATCCTAGAGTCCATGAAAAAGCCCTACAAAAAAATTGTAGTCATAGGTTGTTTCCTGTCCTAGATCTCGTTTAGCCTTTGCACAATTTGATTCCAGAGTCCGTAGTATTGAGTTTGTGTCCTTAGTCGAGTTGTGTTGCTGGTTTAGATCGTGTTTTGTTTCGGGTTATCTTACTTCCGCTACCTCTCATACAAACCCTAGCCGTCATCCATCGCGTATTCCACCCTCTGTTTTTGTTTTCCCACCCATATCCCGCCCTCTGTTTGAATCTTCCCTTGCATCTCGTGATCACACAGCACCATCCCCCAATTTTCCCCGAGCTTCCGCCCCCAAATTCCACCGATTTCCTCCACTCAATTTCGTTTTCGGCCTCCACAGAAACCATAACTCGGAGGCTCAACTTCAAACGGCCGTAACTTTTGCATACGGACTCGAAATCAGGCGATTTTTTTTGAAATTGGGTGAAATTAAATTTTGCATCCAATACTCCCCGACTTTGTCGAGTTTGGCGATTTTATTTTCCCCAAATTCGGCCTGGAAAGTGCAGTACTCGAGCTCCGAAATTGAATCACCGAATTTCCAGCACATTCATTATTTTCTGTAGGCCACACCTTACATCAGATTGAGTTGAAACTTTGTGTGGTTCCTATTTTGTGCTCTGCTCTGTGAAAAAAATAAAATTAAAAAGACACAAAAAAAGAAAAATTTCGGCTTAGTAGAGAAGAGAGAGAAAAGTGCTATCTGTGGCCAAAAGAAAAAAGAAAAAAGAAAGAAAGAAAGAAAGAAAAAAAAGAGAAAAACCGGACAGAGCACAGTTTTAGGTGACAGAGCTTCATTTGTTTTGTGCTTATGCTGAATTAAGTCTCTCAGTGCCTGGCCATCTTTGTTGCTGTCTTTGCCTTACTCCTTGATCATCATATCTTAATCCTGATATAGGACACATTTAGACCAGCAACTAGAACTAGTGCTTTGGACATTTATTCAGCATTACTATCTGTTATTGACTTGTGTTCCACTAACATATTTGGCCTTCCAAGCTCCATATACATGCTTCCGGACAACACAGTTTTGACCCTTGCAATCGCCGGGTCACACCCTCTAGGTATCACGAACCAGCCACCGGTTGTACCACCTACTGTTTGCGATGGTAAGAACACTTGTAAGAGCTTGGTAAGCCACTTCCTTTGCGGGTTTCCACTGTCCTTCCTTTCTAGTTGATAGGGATAATCCTTTTGTTTTCTCTGTGTTTCCACTAACCATGGCAGGAGACGAAGGTGACGCGACACCGGTCAATTTCAACGAGTGTGTTAGTCGCGCCATCTACAAGCTGCGCTCGACAAACAAAATGCTTCAATCACTGATCTCGACGCGAGAATGGACACAAACGTCGCCGCCATTGCCAAGTTGAACACCACGGAAGGCATTGAGCGGGTGGAGCGGCGGTTGGCTGACCTCACTGGTCGGATGGACACATTGGAGGCACGCCTACCACCTGTCAATGATGGTCATCGTCGTGATGATGACACAGTGTATGATGTGGATGGCAACATTGATCAGCGGGTGACACAAGATGCACGACTACGTCGGCGTCTTCAGCAAAACCGACATGGTATGGGAGGTAATAACCAGAACCGTCATGGTAACGACGACCCTTTTGCTAAAGTCAAGTTTACCATTCCATCTTTTGCTGGTCTTTACGATGCTGATATATATCTTGATTGGGAGATGACGGTAGAGCAGAAGTTTAATTCTCACTTGGTTCCTGAACAACATAGAGTTAGACAAGCTACTAGTGAGTTTAAGGACTTTGCTATTATCTGGTGGAATGAACTAAGTAACATGCGCTTACAACCTGATACATGGGAGTGGTTAAAAGAAGATATGCGTAATCATTTTGTTCCTCCCACATATAAACTTGATTTGAGAAAAAATTGCAGCGCTTAGAACAAGGTGATCGTTCTGTTCAGGACTATTATGCTGAGCTTCAAAAGGGTATGATGCGTTGTGGGGTTGTTGAGGACACGGATGATAAGATTTGTCGTTTCTACGGGGGGTTACGGCGTGAAATTCAGGACATGTTGATTATAAAGAATTTACTACTGTCAACCAGTTGTTCCAGCTTGCTATGCTTGCAGAAAAAGAATTGCAGGGACGCAAGGAATCAGCGAAGGCAAGCACCGGACGACCCTTCTACACGCCGCGCACGACTACATCGACGGGACTGCCCAAGTCTTCTTCGAGTTTTCGTTCTCCTCCACCACCTGTGAACAAGTTTGCAGCAGCGCCACCGAAGCCACCTTCCACGTCACACTTTGCAGATGCTTCAAAAAATTCCTTGCAGGTTCCAGCCAAGAGTTCTTCTTCCGTGGCTTCAACGGGCCGCTCCTCCGACATTCAGTGCCACCGCTGCCATGGGCTTGGTCATGTGCAGAAGAATTGCCCTAGCCAACGGGCATACATCGCCACAGAAGATGGAGGCTACATCTTGAGGAGGATGATGATGTTGCTGCTGCCTCGGACGAAAATGGCGGTGGTGATGACGACCTAGTCCTTGGTGGGGCGTCCACAGCGACGCTACGGAGCATCATTGTGCAGCGAGTCCTCAGCACACAGGTACAACAACCCGATAAGCTTCAACGCCATAATTTGTTTCAGACTTTCTTCGCAATCAACAATCGGCACGCACGTGTCATCATTGATGGAGGAAGCTGCAACAACTTGGTGAGTTCTGATTTGGTCACGAAGCTTGGCTTGACCACGCGACCGCATCCACATCCATACCATATTCAGTGGTTAAATGATTCTGGAAAAGCTAAGATAACGCAAACATGCCGAGTCCATTTTTCCATTGGTGGTTATGCTGATTATGTTGATTGTGATGTGGTTCCCATGCAAGCATGCTCTCTTTTATTGGGTCGACCTTGGGAATTTGATAATGATGCTTTACACCATGGTAGTAGTAACAAATACACTTTTATGCATAAGGGAAAGAAAGTTACTTTACTGCCTTTGACCCCAACTGAGATTATAGAGGCCGATAGGGCGAGAGCTGAGATTATAGAGGCCGATCGGGCGAGAGCTGCTGCTGCCAATGATCAAAAGGAACATGATAAATCTGAAAAACAGCAAGTAATTCATTTGAAAAATTCTGTTATGCTTGCCACAAAATCAGACCTTGCTGAAATTGATGATGTTAATGATACATGCTATGCTTTTGTGTGCAAAGATGCTTTTATTTTCTCTTGATAATATGCCTTGCACTTTGCCTGCTCCTGTCACTAACCTTTTGCAGGAGTTTAGAGATGTTTTCCCTGATGAGATACCTCCAGGACTTCCACCCATTCGAGGGATTGAGCACCAGATTGATTTGATTCCTGGAGCGAGTTTGCCAAATCGTGCGGCATACAGGACCAATCCTGAAGAGACTAAGGAGATTCAGCGACAAGTCCAAGACCTTTTGGACCGTGGGTACGTACGTGAGAGCCTTAGTCCTTGTGTTGTTCCTGTTCTTTTGGTTCCCAAAAAAGATGGTTCTTGGCGTATGTGTGTAGATTGTAGAGCCATTAACAACATTACTATAAGGTATCGTCATCCTATTCCTAGGCTAGACGACATGCTTGATGAGTTGTGTGGTGCTGTAATTTTCACAAAGATTGACTTGCGTAGTGGATACCACCAAATAAGAATGAAACTTGGCGATGAATGGAAAACTGCTTTTAAAACTAAGTTCGGCTTGTATGAGTGGTTAGTCATGCCTTTTGGTTTAACTAATGCACCTAGCACTTTCATGAGATTAATGAACGAGGTTTTACGTCCTTTCATTGGCAAATTTGTGGTTGTTTACTTTGATGATATCTTGATTTATAGCAAGTCCATGGATGAACATTTGAATCACTTACGTGCTGTTTTTAATGCTTTGAGGGATGCACGTTTGTTTGGTAACCTTGGGAAGTGCGCCTTTTGCACGGATCGAGTCTCTTTTCTTGGCTATGTTGTGACTCCACAGGGAATTGAGGTTGATAGAGCCAAGGTGGAGGCGATATGGAGTTGGCCCACGCCCACGACGGTCTCCCAAGTGCGAAGTTTTCTTGGCCTTGCAGGATTTTATCGCCGCTTTGTCAAGGAATTCAGCACCATTGCGACACCATTGATTGAGTTGACAAAGAAGAGCGTCGTGTTCCATTGGGGGCCATCACAAGAGGAGTCCTTTAATCTTTTGAAGGACAAGCTTACACACGCACCATTGCTCCAACTTCCGGATTTTGGTAAGACTTTTGAGCTCGAATGTGATGCTAGCGGAATTGGTATTGGTGGTGTTTTGACGCAAGAAGGCAAACCTGTTGCCTACTTTAGTGAAAAATTGAATGGTCCTACTCTTAATTATTCCACGTATGAAAAACAATTGTATGCTCTTGTTCGTTCTTTAGAGACGTGGCAACACTATTTATGGCCTAAAGAATTTGTCATTCATTCCGATCATGAATCACTTAAGCATATTCGTAGTCAAACCAATTTGAATCGTAGACATGCTAAGTGGGTTGAATTTATTGAATCTTTTCCTTATGTCATTAAACACAAGAAAGGAAAGGATAATGTGATTGCTGATGCTTTGTCTCGACGCTATACCATGCTGTCTCAACTTGATTGTCGTATTTTTGGTCTTGAAACTATTAAAGCACAATATGCTTTTGATGATGATTTTAAGGATGTCTTGTTGCATTGTAAAGAGGGACAAGCATGGAATAAATTCGTGATCAATGATGGATTTTTGTTTAGAGCTAACCGCCTATGCATTCCAGTTGGTTCCGTTCGTCTTTTGTTATTGCAGGAGGCGCATGGAGGCGGTTTGATGGGACATTTTGGTGCTAAGAAGACGGAGGACATTCTGGCCACTGACTTCTTTTGGCCAAAGATGAGGCGAGATGTTGAGCGGTTTGTGGCTCGCTGCACTACATGTCAAAAAGCTAAGTCTCGCTTGAATCCACATGGTTTATATATGCCTCTTCCTGTTCCTTCTATTCCTTGGGCCGATATTTCTATGGACTTTGTTTTAGGATTGCCCAGGACTAAGAGGGGGAGGGATAGTATTTTTGTTGTTGTGGATCGTTTTTCTAAGATGGCTCACTTTATACCATGTCATAAAACCGATGATGCCGTTCATATTGCTGACCTCTTTTTCAAAGAGATAGTTCGTTTGCATGGTATGCCTTCTACTATTGTTTCAGATCATGATGCCAAGTTCTTGAGTCACTTTTGGCGTACTCTATGGAACAAGTTGGGTACAAAGTTGTTGTTCTCTACAACATGTCACCCACAAATTGATGGCCAAACCGAGGTGGTGAACCGCACATTGTCTACCATGTTGCGAGCTGTTTTGAAGAATAATTTGAAGCTGTGGGAAGAGTGTTTGCCGCATGTTGAGTTCGCATATAATCGAGCGGAACACTCCACCACCAAGGTAAGTCCTTTTCAGGTAGTGTATGGATTCAATCCCCATGCCCCTATTGATATTTTGCCTTTGCCTACTAGTGAGAGAGTTCATAATGATGCTAAGGAGCGTGCTGATTTTATTGTCAAAATGCATGAGACTACTAAGGCAAACATTGAAAAGATGAATGAAAAATATAGGATTACTGGTAGTAAAGGTAGAAAGGAAGTTAAACTTGAACCGGGTGATTTTGTTTGCTTGCACTTGAGAAAGGATAGATTTCCTGAGTTAAGAAAGTCGAAATTGATGCCTAGAGCTGCTGGTCCTTTTAAGATAGTTGGGAAGATAAATGATAATGCATATAAACTTGAGTTGCCTCCCGAGTTTGGGGTTAGTCCCACCTTTAACATTTCAGATTTGAAGCCATACTTGGGAGAGGAAGATGAGGCCGAGTTGAGGACAACTCCGCTTCAAGAGGGGGAGGATGATGAGGACATCACTTCGTCAGATACACACAACACTCCTCCACTTGACATTCAAGGACCAATCACTAGAGCTCGCGCCCGACAATTGAATTTACAAGTGAGTTCGTTCCTAAGTACTTCTTTTTGTTCATTTGAGAATCGATTGCTACCTAATGATTTAATTATGATTAGGAACCATGGAGAGGACCTAGAAGTACTTGGAGAAGGGCTACGAGGCGCACAAGTCCAGCAAGGGTGGTCGAATCATGATGGAGGTTCAACTCAAGCCGACTTCGAATCCAATTCGGAGTCCAGGACCAGGCCGCACTAAAATGGACGCCCAGATCGCATCCGGACTCCGTTTTGGACGTTCCACATATGTATGGAAAGCTGAGAAGACTACCTTTCCAATGGCTCTGGTCCCATGTCAAAATTCCTTCTGAGTCAACGGGAATCGTCGAAACAAGTGGGCGTTCAGAATCTGTCAGGGTGCTGCGCCACCGTCTTTGGGCCGTTCGGCTTTGTATCGTGTTGGAGCCCATTAGGGGCGCGTCCAGGGGTTTTGCACGCCCCTAAATCCTTTATATCCAGCCACCACCCCCACCATTAGGGTTGGGTTTTGCTTAGATTAATTCTCTCTTTGAACAGTATCGCCGTTCATCGGTTTGTGAGACCCAAACTTTCGAGTGCTAAATCAATACATCTGCAATTCAGTTGTGTTCTTCCTTGTTCTTGCTTGTGTTCTTCGATTCGCAGGCAAGAATTAGCCTTCTTGGCGAGGTCAACCGGCTGCGCACGGTTGATAACCTGAGGAGACGTGGTGCTGCGATTGCGGGGTTCGGAACGTGTCGTTCGGAAGCCGGATCGATTTGTGTCGTGCCTCCACCAAATCGAACATATCCAGAACCTGTTGGAAGATCGGGACCCTGTCCCTATCAATAAGAGGACAAGAAAAAAATAGAAATGAATAAGCAAATCAGCTGAGAAGGGGGCCGGCCGGTCAGACCTCAGGCAACAGGCCGGTCTGACTCCCATGGCTCGGGCGGTCTGACCGCTATGGTGCCGGCGGTCAGACCGCTACTGTTCGGCCGGTCAGACCGGTTAATGGCCGCCGGTCAGACCGCTATTAGGAGGCCGGTCTGACCGCCATACAAGGACCGGTCAGACCGGCCCAAACCCTAGAACTCTGGTTTCGGCTGAAACAAAGGCACATTTTGCTGAACTTCTGAAAAACCGAGTAATTGGTTTATTTCTTCTGAGCCTCTCAGGCCAAAACAGCAGGATAACCAATTGAATAGCAAGAGGGGTCTAGGGAACCAAGAAATACAACAGGAGAGCTAGGATTCAATGATTTGGGCACAAATCTGGGAAGAATTAGAAAGTGAGCCTGATTTTTCAGATTTCTCAATATACTTCAATCCATTGCTTGTGAGACTTTGCAAATCAGCAAGATATGATCTCGTAGCAAGGAACCAACAATCTTGAACCCAACTCTTGAAGAAAATCAAGAGAAACAAACTACCTCTGCCTCAAAACCCTAACTACAGGGAAAAACAGAGGAAACTTCCTTGCTTCATTTCTTTGGGAAGGATTAGCTATTTGAATTCATTTGCTCTAGGGAATGACTAGCCAAATGGCTTTGAGGGCTCTCCCATCATTGAGCAACCCAAAGTAAATTACACAATCAAGAATCACTTCAAAAGAGAACAATCAGCAAGGACCACTAAGAGCAAACTAAAATAGAAATCCATTACTAAGAAAAAGAAATCAGTCCATCTCATATTGCAACAAAGACATGGATGATTACAGATGAATGATTACACCAAGTTCATCCCATTTCTCAACTACTGCCACATACGTAGTTTGAAAAATGAGGAATCACTACATGCTTCTCTTCCAGAGAAAACACACACACAGGACACACTGGAAGCACTCACCAGAGCCCACTCACTCTCTACTACTCTCCAGAATGTCAAATGCCCTCTTCTCATTCACTCCTTTTTAACAACAAGCCTCACACCCAAAGGAGAAATTCAAGAAGAGTCATACAACCCCCACGCAAACCTCACACACACATATGAGGCAGGGTCAAACCAGATTTTTGGAGGGAAATCAGCCTCCACCTCCATTGCTTGAGTCAAATTACCAATTTGCCCCTCAAGCACCTTCCCGGAAGCTTCCTGCAACTGGCACCTTTGACCGACTGGACCTCGACTCCTCCTTGAGTCTAGTCTGGTCTGCTTCGCTGCACATGACCGCACCCGGCATCCTGACCGTCTGGACCTCAACTCCTCCCTGAGTCTAGTCTCGATCCTCTCGCCGCTGCCCATCGTGTCCACACGACACCAACCGAGACCTCCGACTCCACCTAAGTCTACTCCTGGTCTGTTCCGTCGTGCACGACCGCAACCGACCTCCAAACTGTTTGGACCTCCGACTCCTCCCTGAGCCTAGTCTCGGTTCTCCCGTCGTCGCTCGCTGTGTCCGTCATCGGTAGCTACAGCTCTGGTTCCTCGTCTCCCGACTCGCAACCACCTCACCAGCCTCGATCATCTTCGGCATCACCAACCGTCCGGACCTCAACACCTCCTGTGCCTAGTCCCGGTCCTCCTTGCCTCACCATGACCTAGCTCCGAAGTCCTGCAGTCACATAGACAAGCAAACCGTCACATAGCACCGCACGAAACAGCATAATCTGTAGGACCGAAATGGCAACAGAGGGGGTGAATGGTGCCTTCAAAAACTCCTCAAGTATTCTCACCAACTTCTTTTCAATAGCTACAGAAGCTTTGAAGACAGAAGATGAATGCTCGCTGGAAACCGAGAGGAAGTCAACTGAGACTAATCAAGAATGATGGAGTTGGCCAAAACCCAAAGCAGTCGATACCTTACTATGTAGTCGAATGACTCCCTGCTATGACCGAAGCAGTTTCAGAGCAGTCGAGACTCCATAGTGAAATGTCGATCGACAAAAGAAATAACACAGTAACGACTGAAGACAGAGGGAGCGCGCACGACCATCTGTACTAGGACCCGATCGAAATCTCTGCTCTCGGGAAGAATGTAACATCCCAAAAATTTGCTTTCTGAAAAATTTAAATTCAAATTAATTATTTTAAAGTATTTGAGTTTTATTTGGATTTATTTGGCTCTTATTTGGGTTTCTGGATTTTCTGCAGTTTAAAAGTCTATTTTTGAAATTAAAAAGTATTTTAAAGTATGAAAATTAAATACCAACATAAGTTGGAAATATTTTTATTAAGTCCAAAATGCCACCAGGAGCTTCTGTGAATTTTCCTGGAATTTTTGGAAGTATTTTCATATTTTTCTGAGGCCGAAATAATTTCCTAGCCTTTTCTGAAAATCAAAATCAAATTCTAAAATTAAAAATCCCTTCCTCACCCTCCGGCCGACGCGTGGACGGCCCAGATCCGCCCAGGTCACCGCCTGGCCCATCCAGGCCGAACCTCCCCTCTCCCTCGCGGGCTCGGCCCGTCAGCCACCCCGCCTTCCTCTCCCCTCGGGCCGACACCGGGCTGGCCCGATGCACGCCACGCCGCCCGCGCGGTCCATCCAGCCGTTCCCTCCCACTTAAACCTCACCCGCCGCCCGATCCGCCTCCGGACCACGTGGCTGCAATCTGCACCGTCCGCACCCCGCTCCTCTCCTCTCTGACCTACGGGCCCCGCCCGTCAGTCGCCCGCGCCCCGCTCCCGCTGCCACCGGGCCCCGCCTGTCAGGCCGTCGTCTTCCCCGCGGAGTGCCGCCTTCCTTTCTCTCCTCCCCTTTCCATTCTTGCGCCGGCGACCGTTTCCCCCGCGGATCCCCTCCTTCCTTTCCCAGCTCCCTCCGATTTAGAAACCTGCGCGACCGAATCCCCCTAACGCCGCCCCCTTTCCTTTCTCGCCTCGCCTTTCCCGTCTCTCCCCTTCCCTTCCTTTTCCCGGCCGCCATCTCCGGCGAGCAATCGCGCGCCCGTGTCCCCTCCTCCACCCTATAAAAGCCCCCCCTCGGCCTCGCCTCCCTCCGCCCAGCACCCCGACACGCTCCACCTCCCTTCCCGAGCCTCGTAGCGCCTTGCCACCGAGCCACCTCCCTCTCCGAGCTCCGCCACACTCCGGCGAGCACTTGCAGACGCCTCGGGCATCCCCGGAGCCCGCCACCGCCACTTCGAGCATCCCCGTGCGTCGGCGAACCACCCCGGCACCTCGGCCGTCCCTCCCCGCCGCCGGAGCACCGTCGCACCGGAGGACCCGTACTGCGCCACTGCCTTCCTCGTCGCTGGCCACCTCCGCTCGTCCCCGAGCCTCGCCGACCCCTCCAACCGAACCCCCTCCGCACCGAGATCGCATTTTGCGCATCACCCGACCCTCTCCGTCCTTCCCTCGTCGTCGGCACCGTCGCCGCCGTCCACTGCTGCCCGGCCCCTCCAGCAGGTACCCCTCAAGAGGGTTACCTACCCTTTATGGGTAGGCAACACCTGCCCGCCCGACTGGTTACCAGCGCTGTCTCTTCCCCCCGGCTCCGCACGCTAAGGTTGAGCCTTTCTCTCATTTTTTCCACGCTGACAGATGGGTCCCACCCGTCAGCGGCCGCCAGACCGTGCTGGCCACTGCCGTCTGGGCCCCACCCGTCTGCGCTCGTCACTGACATCTGGGCCCAGAGCCCAGAGGGGTCCCACATGTCAGAGGCAGGGCCAGAGCCCTCACTGTCCAGTGGGTCTCACCTGTCATAGACTCAAAATAAAAGCAATAAAATAAAGATTAAAAATTAAATCCTGCCAGTGGGCCCCACCTGTCAGACTTTTGGGAATTTCTGGATTTATTCAATCTGAGATTTTCAAATGAGCATAACTTTCTCATTTTAACTCCAAATTGAGCCATTCAAATTTCTAAATTCTTATAAAATCATAATCTATCCAAATATGGCCTCTATTTGAGTTTTTGAGTTTGTTTGAATTTTTGTTTGTATTTATTTGTTTTGTTGCTCTGTCTTTTCGTGCGTAGAATCCATCGTTGTCGACGATCTCTCCACCCAGCAGCAGGAAGACCCAGAGAGCGTGCAAGAAGGCAAGTATCCTTTGATCATCTTGAACCTATGATTTTGAAATGTTTCAATTATTTTAAATTATGTGCATTGCTATTTACATAAAATATTAGTTCAAATCTTAAGGCATTAGTTATATCCAACCTTGTTATGCCCTCAATTGAATTTGAATGCCATGTACCTCTGTAACCCTAGAATTTCCTGTGTCTCAATAATGAGAGTATTATAATCATTTGTGAATAATAGAATGGTAGTATAATGCTTAGTCACACTATTTAATACCTTTGAAATCTTGAAAATGGGAAATTATGATTTGTTGTAATAACCTTGTGTTTATAAGTCTAGTGGTGATTGGAGTTGCCACTGATCTTTTAAAATAAAATAAAATGTGGAAATTGGTTTAGATTAGGGTGGATGGTTGGTTTGGGTTGGTGCGGCAAGCACGTGATCTTGTAAAGTGTATGTTCCACCCTGGTCAACTAAGTACCGACGCTTGTGTTTGTCCAGACTGAGCACTACCGTACAACCCTAAGTCTATATGGGTACGACCTAGCTGAGTAACTCATGATAGTCTAGTTTAGGTGCCACCAGTGGAAAGTGGATGCCAGGGATTTACTGGTTATTCACAGTGAGGGACAGGGATTTACTGTACTCATATGGCGCAAGGGGGGCTTCAGATTGGGCAGATTTAACTCTTCTGCGGTGAAACATCAGCGGGTGGTGTCTAGCTAGTCTAGAGTGAGGTAAAGGCTTTGTGATAATTTATCTGTGTCTCATGCCAAAGGAAGCGTGGTGACTGTTAAGATAATTTGTCTCTTGGGGGTAAAGTTGTACAACCTCTGCAGAGTGTCAAACTATTCGAATAGCCGTGCCCACGGTCAAGGGCGGGCAAGGAATGCATTCACATGGTAGATTTCTGGTTTTGGTTTTAAAATCAAAGTTTTGGAATTCCGAGAGTGGACGTAACTCTCGGAAGGGTATCCTGGCTGTTGGAGCCCGAGAGGGTGGATGGAACCCGCAGCTTTAAACTTGATCAATTGTAATTGGTTAGCTAGTGTTGGTAGATGGAACCTTCACTATAGAATTAATGATAGTTCTGTTAAAACAGTTACCTTGCCAAATTGATGCCTTCGAAAATAATTAGTAATAATTGAAATTAAAATATTGCTTTGTGCAAAAGAACCATATAGCCTTCCTTTGTCAAGCCTTGCATCTATTGCATTTTTCCCAAGACTTGCGGAGTACTTTATGTACTCACATGCTGCACTCAAAAATAAATCTCAGAAGAATACGAAGCTCAAGAAGGTGACTACGACTACTTCGCTTGTGGATTCGACGAAGGATTCCCGGAGTACTAGGTCGCGCTTCCCCAGTCAATTGCCTGTGGCGTATTGATGGGTCTTCATCGAGTTTATCTTTTGCTTCCGCTTTATTTCATGTGTGCGAGGTCTTGAAACCTCAATTGTAATAATGAGACCTTTCGGTCAGTATTCTCAATTATTGTAATAACACGATGCTGGTGATGTATTCATTTCTGTTTAACTGTGTGCACTAGCTTTGATCTGGGACTAGTGCAGTAACACACAGAGGGTCCGGGTTCGGAAATCCGGGGTCCCGACAGAGATGGTATCAGAGCCAATTTGACTGTAGGACGTGACCTAGTTAGAATGGTCATTAGTAAAAGAGCTTCAAAAATTTATTTTATAAAATAAAAATTTAATATTGTGCTATCCTTGTCTTTTCTTGTCTTTCTATCCTTACCTTCGTCAGGTATTCTTCCCTTTTCTATCTGCTTATTTTCTTTTGGAATGGTAATTGTACCCCCTTCCCTTTGTAATTTCTATAGACGGCTCAGTAAGGTTGCGTCTAAGAAGCACCTGGAGTGGCGCGTCATCATGAAGGCGCGTCTTACGATTTTAGAACGCTTATATTACTTGCTTGTGTGTTAGGTGGACTGTACCAAGTCTTTGTATACTTGTAGTACACTTATCCCTAAAAACTATTTTGATTTCAAGCTAAGTTTCTTCTAAGTCGTGGTTTGCTTCTCTTTTGTGTGTTTGTTTGGGATGGTGCTTAGTCATTCCCCTGATCTCTTATCTATGCTAGTTCCCTCTTACCTTTTTCTAACATCGAAAACCGCTTCAGATGGTGAACACAAGGAGCAACCCTGGCAACAGCCGTGATGCCAATGCCCAGCCAGACAACAACCTTCCACTAACTCCTGCTCAAGCCCCTAACTTAGAGCAGATGATGGCCATGCAATTGCAGCTACTCCAAGCCCTGGCTCAGAACCAAGTGCAACAAGCCCCGCAGGCCTCAAACCAAGCACCCCAATCTAAGTTGGGAGAGTTCATGAGGACCAGACCTCCTACATTTGCTGGTTCAGTGGATCCATTAGAAGCCAATGACTGGATCAAGGATGTGGAGAAGAAGTTGACCGCCCATCAACTTAAGGGAATTGCTGCTAATTGGTGGGAGAATCACTGCGCCGCCCATCAAAATGTACAAGCAATCACATGGGATGAATTTGTTGAGGCCTTCTGCACTGCGCATATTCCTACGGGAATAATGGAGATGAAGAAAAGGGAGTTTCACAAGTTGTAGCAAGGAAACCTTAGTGTTTCCGAGTACCTGAATAGGTTCACTCAACTATCCAGGTATGCACCGGAAGATGTTGCATCGGAGTCAACAAAGATTTGGAGGTTTATGCAAGGACTTGATCCCAACCTCAAGGTGCAGTTGGTGTCCAAAGATTTTCCGACATTTCAGCACATGGTAAATAAGGCCCTTGTCCAGGAAGATGCTCAATATCAATTGCAGGACTCTCGTAAGAGAAAGATGGCTTTTCTGACACAGTATAATGCAAGCAGTTCAAGACCCCGAATGAATCCACCCCAGTTCAACAAAGCTCCAGCAGCAACAAATGCACCAAGAACTCCAGGATCTATGCCCCGTTCAGAGATGCAAGAACCCCACATCTTTATCGGAGTCCGACCTCAGAAAAGCAACACATCAGCAGCAGGGGTGCAATGTTTTCGATGTCACGAGATGGGGCATTATGCAGGCAATTGCCCACAGAAGCCTCAGGTTACCAATCAATTCCTTTCAACTTGGGAAATACACCAGCGCGAACTCCAGTTGTAGGACAAGGACGGGAAGTATCTCTAACTGCAGGAAAAGCTCCAAGAACTCCGCAATCACAAGGAAGAGGACGAGTTAACCACATCACCACAAAGGGTGCCCCAGGGGCAGTAGTCATGCTTGGTAAGTTTCAGTTTGGTTCAAAGAAAGAAGCAGCTTGAGAGCACAGCAAGGAACCAAGAGTTGCTTTTTCTTCTCCTTCCTTTCTTTTTCCTAGTCCGTCCGAATCTCGGGGACGAGATTCTTTCTAAGGGGGTAGATTTGTACCATCCCAAAAATTTGCTTTCTAAAAAATTTAAATTCAAATTAATTATTTTAAAGTATTTGAGTTTTATTTGGATTTATTTGGCTCTTATTTGGTTTTCTGGATTTTCTGGAGTTTGAAAGTCTATTTTTGAAATTAAAAAGTATTTTAAAGTATGAAAATTAAATACCAACATTTGTTGGAAATATTTTTATTAAGTCCAAAATGCCACCAGGAGCTTCTGTGAATTTTCCTAGAATTTTTGGAAGTATTTTCATATTTTTCTGAGGCCTAAATAATTTCCTAGCCTTTTCTGAAAATCAAAATCAAATTCTAAAATTAAAAATCCCTTCCTCACCCTCCGGCTGACGCGTGGACGGCCCAGATCCGGCCACGTCGCCGCCTGGCCCATCCAGGCCGAACCTCCCCTCTCCCTCGCTGCCTCGCGGGCCCAGCCCGTCAGCACCCCGCCTTCATCTCCCCTCGGGCATCCAGTGCTTTACCCGTTAAACCCAACGGCTCCACTTCTTTGCCTGTTAGTGCCAACAACTCCGGTGCTTTGCAGAGACACAGCTTCCCTTTGCAGCTTTCCGCATTTGTCCAAAATGGCACTCCGTTGCCTTCCCGGAAGCTTCCTCCTGCCTTGCCGATCACGCTTGCAACCACCTCACAGACCTCGTCGTCTTTGACATCTCCCGGCCGCACACGACCTCAGCACCCCTGTGCTTAGTCTCGACCATCCATGCCTCACCACGACTAGTCTCAAAGTCCTGCAAACCATCACAGACAAGCAAAACATCACATAGCACCGCACTAAACAAGGATAACATCCATTTGCATCGGAAAACAAAACTCAAACCACACTCCACAAAGTCGTACATATATTAGGATCGGTCGAAATCACTTAAACATTAATGCACAAAGTCTACGACCACCTCATAAGTCTTTACGACCAATTCCCAGCTGAAACGACCGCTTCTGGAAGCCATACGACCAGACAATAGAAGCTACGACTTTCAGCCTAAGTCTAAAACGTGATCGAATGGGCTTTCGACCACAACCGACCGCACTACGACTTCACCCGAGTGCTTCCGACCGCTTCCTGCGATAACGTGGTCGTAGGCCATGACTACTCAACGTGGTCGTAACTTCGAGCGCCAACTTTCGACCGCAACGATCGTAGCTCCGACTAACGACTTCCAACCATGACCAACGTAGTCATAAGTGCGCTCGACCACGACCAGAGTGTTCGTAAATGACACAACATGGTCGTAAACTGCGAACCAAGTTTTCGACCACGACCATCGTGGTCGTAGCAGCGTTCGACCATGACCAACGTGGTCGAATAGCCTTCCGACCATGGCCAAACCAGTCGTAAACTTCCCTGGTGACCTACGACCACGGCCAGAGTGGTCGTAAACGTCACAACGTGGTCGTACAGCCTTCCGACCATGGCCAAAGTGGTCATAAACACTTCGACTGACTTCCGACCACAGCAAAAGAGCTACGACTTTGCAGAAAACACTCAAATCAAACTCAAACTTTCAAAAGCAACCGTCAATCACTCATCACAAACATGGGGCATGTCCACATGGTCTCTCAATCTCCCCCTTGATGAGTAAATTGACAAACACCGAAAAAACGCAAAGTTGAGTTTGTTTTGAAAAGTCCAACATGGTCCAAAAGAGGATAATGAAGCAATGACCATGTCAACAGAAAGAACACTAGAGCAACAAGGAAAGAGCAAATTGATCTCCAAAGCTCTAGAAGGATCCCCAAACGTCTTTTTTTCCAATATTCTCCCCCTTTTGGCAATAAACACATCAAGGAGCAAAAGAGAGAATATGACATGGAATTGGATAAAATGGCTGAAGTTTGTTTTATTTTAAGCATTTAGAGCCATGAGAATTATCCAAGATGACCAACAAGTATTACATCAAGCCATAACTCAATAGAATGCTAGCTAGATCATGACAGGATATATATAAGCCAGCTAAACCAATTAAGTCACAATCTAAAATTTTAGTGCACATTCTTAGCATGTCAAGTCATTCATGATCATAGTCTAGCTAGAGGTATCCAAGGATGATGCAAACTATGTCAATAAGCTAAGCGGAACCAAGAAGCTAGTATTGAGTCAAATTAGAGTGCTACAAGCTCAAGAGTGAAATATTTGTTTAAGTACTTGTAACCTTTGAAATATTGAGCACAATTGACATATTTTTACTTTGAGAAACTCGTGATTGTTACCAACCAAGATTTTTGTTTAGTCATGTGCTAGATCTCAAGCCTTATGCGACCACTGCAAGCACGAAGCTTAAGAAGATGATCTTGGTCATCCAAAACTCCCCCTGAGTTCATGCCTAGTGCAATGGCAAGCAGTCTCATGAGAAAGAATTGGTGAGATCAGTTTTTTCGCACAAAAGAGATCCTTTTGCTTCTTAACATGTTGTACTAACTCATGTTTCATCAAGAGACTAACATAGCTCAATCTAAAACTCAACAAAGATTCAAGACTCAACTCAGCCTATTTGACATGGCATGAATCATAAAAGGATAACTAGAGTAAGATTAGTCTCGAGAACTATCGTGACAAGTTTTAATTCAAGTTGAGCAATTTTAATTAACTCATCATGGCAAAAGCTAGTCTACACATATGAAGTCATGATAAATCTAGCAAATAAGCACAAGTCATGGCACGGTGTAAAGCATTGTAAACATGTCATCACAGGATAATAATCAAGGCTCAATGTAGTTATTCTTGAACTCCGTGCCATTGTCACTGCGGATCGCTCGTAAGGCACCCGGAAGCTCAACAGAAAGCCTACTGAAAAGACCTCAGAAATGTGTAAACGTCTCATCCTTCGAGGCTAAGAAAACACCCAAGAATACCTCGATAAGTCATCGACCACGACAAGAACATACCACTTCCCTCCTGCTGACTGCACTCGAGCTGGTCCAACTGTATCCATATGGAGCAGCTGTCCTGGTGCATCGGTCATAGTAACTGTGACCGGAGGGTGAGAAGCGGCAACCATCTTGCCGTGCCGGCATGGAGCGCAAACAAGATCTTTGACCATCTTGAGTTTCAGCAGACCACGAATGAGGTCGTGGCCGCTAAATCGGGTCAAATGGTCAAATCCAATATGGCCAAGTCTCCTATGCCAGAAAGAAAGGTCGCGGGACTCAGAAGCAACTAAACACCTGAGAGGATCACCAGAAGACTCATAAAAATCAGCACGAAAGATCCTCCCAAAACGAGAAATCCCGCAAACTAGACTACCCGAAGAATCAAGAATTTTGCAAGTGTTTTTCTTAAAGCTCACTTCGAAACCATCATCGGTAAGCTGAGAGACTGAAAGCAAATTATACTGCAGCTTACTAACCAAAGCAACATCTTTCAAGATGAAAGAATCATTTACGCGCACTGTACCTTTGGCGATGACGCGCCCAGATGAAGCATCTCCGAAGGTGATCGTCTCATCACCTGGAGCACGGGCAAGGGAAGAAAACCAACGGGAATCTCCGGTCATGTGTCGTGAACACCCGGAGTCTACGAGCCAAACTTTTCCCTTCCCTGCCCGGCGAACCTGAGTCAAACAGAGAGTAAAGTCTCAGTACTGGGGTAAATCAAGAGTGATTTTGGCACCCAATACTGAGTAACACGTCCAGCAGATGAAGTAGTCAAGCACGACTGACCTCTATCTACCCTACGCTCTCTATCACTCAACAAGCCAGATGGTCTGTGTGCAGACCCGAAGCTGTTGTTGGGCTTGACTGCTATAGAGGAGCGAGTCAAGACACCAGCAACATGCTGATCACGTCGTGGGTAGCTATCTCGACGGGGGAAACGAGATCTACCCTCAGGACGGCGGTAGTCACGACCAAAAGGAGCATGAGGACGAAAACCAGAAAACTCGAAAAAAACCAAGTCCTCGATGCTGCCCAAAACCATCTGAAGCATCTGAAGCAAACCTATACTTTGTGTTGGTCTTAGGTGCACTCAAGGTCTGGGGCTGACCCTGAATACACCTAAGAGCTGCAACACGGTCTCTCTGCGCGATCCTGGCACGCCTGAAGCATCGATCGATCAAGTGTCCATCCTTTTGACAGAAGGTGCATGATACTTCGCCTTCTGAGAGGCAGAAGTAGCATGAGTTTGATTCGCCTTCTGAGAGGCCGAAGCTGCAGGTGGACTCACCTTGCTGTCAGAAATCCCTTGGACAAAGCCCGCAGACTTGAATTTAACTTCATCAGATCTGGGCTCAACCTCGATCACACCTCCTACTATGGGTCTGAGAATAGAAGGTGGATGCTTCCTAATGTCCTCATAGAAATCATATCCTAGACCTTGATTGAACATGCAAATCTTGGACTGGTCTAGAATAAGATTTAGCTTCTTCTTGCCGCCTACAAACCTCTTGAGAGTGTTCATAAGATACTGACACTCCCGAAAGAGAGAGGTGCAAGAAGAGCAGGGGAAGAAGAGACAGCAGAAGGTAAGGGAGCAGACGAAGAACCAACAGTAGAGGAAGGAATGGCTTGTGCACGCACAGCCGACTCTGAGGGGACAGTCCTACTACTAGCCAGTTGGTTCACGTCGCTAAGCGTCTCCACCTTACCCTTGGGCTCCTTCCCCACCTCAGCAATCACATCACAATGAGTTGATGGCTTCTCTAGTAAATCCTTAGTTAGCTTCACACATTTTTCATTCAAAGCAACGAGTTCAAGTTTTAGTTTTTCACAACTCATGCATGGTGAGCTAACAGGGTCCTTAGTCGCAAACTGAGCCAACTTGTTGTTATGATTAACCACTTCTTGGAATTGCTTGGAAACAGATTCAAGTTCAAGGGTTAATTTTGGACAATTTGTGCAAGACACAACAGGCTCAAGTAGAGAAGCATGCAACTCAGCAATTTTGTGATCTGCCCGTTTTAGGTTCATCTTCAAGTTATTGCAATTTTCACATGACTCGGGCAGATCAAGCAACATAGTATAAAGACCTCTAAAAGCATTGTCCTTATCCTCACATGAGGTGCAAGATGTAGTCTCAACAACAGCAGATGAAATAGGCGCTACTCTACTCATCTCAAGCTCAGCAAGAAGACTAACATTCTCCACCTTAATCATGTCTAGCTCAGAGGACACATTATCATGCAAGGTCCCTAGTTTCTCCATGTCATCCAGCAAAGCAGAACAAACATCACAATCGTCACGGAAGGGAGCAGATCTAAGTGAAGTAAGCTCCCGTGACAAGCTCTCTACTTCCTTCTCTAACTCGGTACACCTAGCCCTAGCTCTAGCATGAAATCCACCTAGCTTAAGAAAAGCATGATTAAGCTGGTCGTAGGTGGGGCATACCTCATCCGAGTCGGAGTACAGCTCGCTGTCGCTCAGTTCACCCTCAAGGGCCATGAAGCACATGCCGGAGAAGTTGTCGCCGCTCTTGGGTTCTTGGTCACCCGTCCCGTCGTCGTCGCTCCATTCCTCCACCTTGCTGAGGTCGAGGTCATCGAAGGCGGTGAGGACGCGGTGGAAGAGCTTCTTGGCCTTCCCAAAGTCGCGGAACTTCTTCTTGCCTTGAGGGTGCGCTGGAGGCTTCTTGTTGCGGTTCTTGTCGGTGTAGTCATTCTTGCCCGAACCACCATAGTCATTCTTGGCCTTCTCCAGCTTGGGGCAGTTTGCCCGAATGTGGTTGGGGCCACCACACTCAAAGCAAATCACAGGTCCTCCTCTCTTTCTGTCCCTCCTCCTCTTGTAAGCATGGGAAAACTTCTGAGCTAGGAGGGCCAGCTGCTCATCCTCAAGCTGCTCTAACTGATCATCAGTTACGTCACAGAGAGCAGCGAGAGAGAAACCACAAAACGAATCGGAAGAAGAAAGACCTGAAGCCGAACTAGGATCGGTGACTAGAGCCATCGACTGTGACTTCGACTTGCGAGAGACAATGTCAATCTCGTGAGTCTTGAGGCGCGAGTACAGCGCATCAAGAGTCAAAGTCGAGAGGTCTGTGGTGTCCTTGATGGTAGTCACCTTCATCTCCCAAACCCGGAAATCGAGAGCCACGAGAATCTGACGAGAGTTATCCGAGTCGGGGTATGTGAGAACGACCGCTCGGAGGTTGCTCAAGATCTTGTGGAAGCGCGCAAAGCACTCATCTAAGGACTCACCAGCGAGCATTTCAAACTCGTTGTAATCTCGCTTGAATTGGTCCTGTCGGGCAGTCTTGATCTGGGTGGTGCCCTCATGGTATGCGTCGAGGGTCACCCAGATGTCGAAAGCCGACGTGAGATGAGAGATGTGATCAAACTCGCTTCGGCTCAACCCCTGGATTATGATGTTCCTACGGCTACTACGGCTGCTAATTTTCTAAAACTACATTGACTAAATTTTCTATACCAAAGTTGAACTATTTTTGTCTATGTCTATAATTTTCTACTCATACTAATACTAAATAAACTATCTACTGCATATACAAATTTAAAATACAACAAAAAAATTACCTTAGAAAAGTCGCTTCACTACTATAGAAAGCCTAATACTAGACACCAAATCACAGACAGTTTTGTGAAACCATATGTGATGTACACTATTACAGACGGTTTTAATTTGGAGGCCGTCTGTGGTATTTGTGGCGGGAAAAAGGAGTATCACAGACGGTTCTTACCACTGAACCGTCTGTGATACTGGAATATCACAGATGGTTTTATAATAAAAACCGTCTATGATATTCCAGTTGCCCTCTAAGACCCCGAAAATCGGCCATCTTTGGATCTAAACCTGCGTCGCAAGTTTTTGGTTTCTGTTTTTGCTCTTTTTCTTGGTCTTCCTTTCAGAATTTGGATTTTGCTTCAACTGAAAAGTTGTAGATCTCGTCGAAACCTTTCAAATGAGTATATATAAGCTATATAAAACTTTGTTATTTTATCTTTTCATACTAGTTGCTTATATTGCATCGGCATATAAAATTTTGTGCTCTAATTCACAGACGGTTCTATATATAGAACCGTCTGTGATATTCATTCATCACAGACGGTTCTATATATAGAACCATCTGTAATAATCTGACCGCTGGGCCCGTCGATCCTCCTCAACCCAATCCTAGCCAATAGAAATCCACCAATCCTCACCCCACGGATTGTAGCTCCGCCTCTCCGTTCCCGCGCCAAAAATTTTGAACTCCCACCACTCCCTCCCTCTCCCTCCCCTATAAATATAACCAAAACCCAGCCTGTCTCCTCTTCCTTGCTGTCCTCCTCCTTGCTGTCCTCCTGCTTGCTATTCTCCTCCTCCTTACAGACGACGCACAAATCTATGGGAGGCAAGACACCGCAGAAGCAACTAGCTCGTGCCAACCATGCAGGGCGAGAAGGCATCCAGCTCATGCGTTGCATCAGGGGCGAGAAGGCATAAAGGATTTTTGCTTTTTCTCTGTTCTTGTTGTGTAACCTGCTTGTTATTTTGGGATATTGTAATCTTTTTTTCTGTTCTTGTTGTGTAACCTGTTGTTCTTATTGTGTAACCTGCTCATTGTTTTGGGATATTGTAATGGTAGGCTCTAATCTTAATAAAAATGGATGTTTTATGTTTGTGAAATGAATTGAGATGTGAATTGGATGTATACATGTACATGTTGATCTGCTTGTTTCAGAGGGCATCGCTAGCATTTCCTGAGGCTAGCCAATAAACAGAAATAGGTTTAGGAGTAGAAGGGAATATCATAGACGGTTTTTAACTAAAAACCATCTGTGATAGTTATAATCACAGACGGTTTTTAGTTAAAAACCATCTGTGATTTATAAATATCACAGACGGTTTTTAGTTAAAAACCGTCTATGATATTTGCACCACAGACGGTTCAAAAATCGTCTGTGATGACCTCGTATTATCACTGACCCATTAATTCAGACGGTTCACAAAACCGTCTGTGATGACATTTTTGAACCGTCTGTGATGACCTTTTCTGTAGTAGTGCTTCTTCCTCTCCTCTCTCTCCTCCTTCCTCTCCTCTTCTCCCCTCGTCTCTCTCCTCTTCTCCTACCTCTCCTCTTCTCTCCTCTCTTTTCTTTCCACTCCTCTCCTCCGCCATCTCCTTTTCTCTTCCGTCTTCTCTTATGTCGCTTCTGTTCACCGCGCAGTCGAATGGCCTCGGCTGCGCAGTCCTTTTGTTTGCGCTTCCAGTCGCCCAACCCTTTGGTGACTGGAATCGCAGTCGCCTAATCGATGGGCGACAGCAACTATAGTCACCCAACCATTCGGCGACTGCAATAATTCGCTCAACGGCTAGCGGATTGCTTGCTTGTCGTGTGGCCATTGGGTTATAGGCTTTAGTCGCCCGACGGTTAGGCGACTGGAGCCTATTTTTATAAAAAAATTTTGACAGGGTATATTTCTATTATTTTAAATAAAAAATAGATTATTCATAAAAAAATACTATGGTCTAGGAGGGTAACCCGTGGCGATGGTGATGTTGCTTTTGTAAAGTAGTTGACTGGGTACGCTACTCAGAGAAAAGCGAGTGTGCAGCATGTTTCAGGGCAGGTGAGTGCATCATTAATGGTTCAGCAGTGAGCATGGCAGGGGTAGGTTGTTCTGAGTGAGTGCCTACTGTGATATCAGCATCTGATGTAGGAATTATAAGATAGATTGCTGAAATTATAAAAATATTATTCCTTACAAGGTATAAAGGTCTACAGTAACAATAGTTCAATTGTTGATATTAGAGATAATATCTTAAATAATATAAAGAAATTACAAAACAATTGCAAAAGTTTACAAATTAACTCGACGACGCTTCATGCCTTGGAAGCATGATATAATGTCATTATCCTTAACTTGTGGAAAAATTCTCGCTCAAGAAATGTAGCCAAGCAGTTATTCAGGTATTGTTCTTCCATTCTATTTCTTAGTTTGTTCTTCACATAATTCATTGAAGAAAACTCTCTCTCCACACTAGTAGTTGCTACGAAAAGAATAAGCACCAATTTGAGAAGCTTGTAAATAATTGCATAATTGAGGTTCTTTTTGTTTGACCAAGCATAATAGAGAACTTAGAAAGGTTATTCACTTTTCTAAACCTTTCATCTCTATGCATATCAATAATGAAGTGTGCAAGTTGAAATAGAAGATGTATCAATTCTATGCTTGAGAAATCGATGGAGATTTTTGACTTTTTTGAAGAACCTTTTGGATTTTACAATTGGCTTATAGAAACCATCCATTTAAGCAACTTTGATGCCATGCTTCACACCAAAGGAAGTGACATCTCAAAAAAAAGAATCCCATCTATCATCTTCCCACAATAACTGCAATCGAGCCTTTGTCAAATAGATGAGATCAATAGTATTAACAATATCTTAATCTGTCTTTTGCAAAGCATTGTTTAAGTCATCTGTGTACCCAAATATGGTTAGCAACAAGTGTGCCATGAAAACAAATTCAAATGATTCAAATGATGTCAACATAGTTTGAGCATGTATAGCTTCCATGCTTAAAGAGTGACCTTCTCCAATCTTTATAAGAACTTGAGAGACCATGTGGAGGTATCCCCATGTTGGTGATGAGTAATTGATGGTTGGTTTAGTGAGTTTGAGTTTGTTTTGGGTATTCTAGGGTTGAGTACCTTTACTTGTGCTAATATTGATTATGATGTTTCATGTGGTGCTATGTGACGGTTTGCTTGTCTATGTGACTGCAGGACTTCGGAGCTAGGTCATGGTGAGGCGAGGAGGACCGGGACTAGGCACAGGAGGTGTTGAGGTCCAGACGGTCGGTGATGCCGAAGATGATCGAGGCTGGTGAGGTGGTTGCGAGTCAGGAGACGAGGAACCAGAGCTGGAGCTACCGGTGATGGACACGACGGGCGACGACGTGAGAACCGGGACCAGGCTCAGGGAGGAGTCAGAGGTACAGACGGTTGGAGGTCGGTTGCGGTCGTGCGCGACGGAACAGACCAGGACTAGACTCAGGTGGAGTCGGAGTTCTCGGTCGGTGTCGGGTGGACACGACGGGCAGCGGCGAGTGGATCGGGACTTGGCTCAAGTGGAGTCGGAGGTCCAGACGGTCAGGATGCCGGGTGCGGTCGTGTGCAGCGAAGCGGACCGGACTAGACTCAGGGAGGAGTCGAGGTCCAGTCGGTCAAAGGTGTCGGTTGCGGGAAGCTTCCGGGAAGTTGCTTGGGGGCAATTTGGTAATTTGACTCAAGCATTTGGAAGGAGGTGGCTGGTTCCCTCCTTTGTGGTGAGAGATTTGACTTTCTTGTCTTTTGTGGATGAGAGGTGAGGGAGTGGAGTGTGTATGACAATTCTTGTTTTCCTTCTTTGAGTGTGAGCTTTGGCCTTCATAAGGAGAAGTGGAGGTAGAAGGAAATTGAGCATTCAGGTTAGAGAGAGCTCAAGAAAGTGGGTATGCATTCCATTCCTTGAGAGAGTATTCAGGAGAGAAAAGGAGTGAGCTCTGTGTTGTGTTCCTGTGAGAGCTCCTGCGTGTGTTCTGATGGCTTGAGTTCCAGTGTGTGTGTTCTCAAGCATGTAGTGTATATTCCTTGTATCAATCATGTATGGGGACGTAGTTGATTGTATCTCCTGTGTAATCTTTAATGGAAATGAATCCTTTTGGGAAGTTCAGTCTGTTTTCAGCTCTATGTTGACTCTCTGTTCATTTCTGCTCTTTTGTGTTTGGGCTGATTTCTCTCTTGAGTAGCAGTATTCCTTGGCTCTCTTTTGGTGGGATATAGCCTCCAGGCCATTTGGCCAAGATTTCCCTAAGAGCTTTTCTTGGATTCAATGGATATTTGTTTGAGGCACATTTTCTCTATTTTATGGAATCTAGGGTTTCCTTGACAGGGGATGTTGGGATCTTTTATTTCCTTTTATAAGATGGCTCAAGATTTGTGTTTTTATGTCCACTTGCCATGGCTTAGCTGATTGCAGAAGCTTGTAAGCAATGGACAAGAGAATCTTGAGAAATCTGAGATTTGGACTCCCTCCATTTCATTTTTCAGATATTAGCCCAAAACTTTGAATTCTTGCTCTCTTTATGAGTTGTCTTGGTTCTTGGAGCCCTGCAGCTATTTAAATCAAGTTCCTACTCTGTTGGCCAGAAAAGATCAGAAGAATTTATCTTTTCATTTGAGTTTAGCAAAGTTCAGTCCTTGCTGTTAAAATTTCAAGCTGCTGACTCCTGAGGGCCGGTCTGACCAGAGTATCTGTGGCGGTCAGACCGGTGCTCTTCGGGTGGTCAGACCAGCCACTGACCAGCGGTCTGACCGGCCTTAAGGAGGCGGTTCAACCGGCTTTAGCGGTGCGGTCAAACCGGCAGTACCATTGCGGTCTGACCGGCCATTTGGGTTTTGGCTACTGACTCTTTTGTTTTGGTTGCTCTCCTTTGTTCTTTTTCTCGTGTGTATCTAGAAAGAAGTTCCAGAGAGCATGAGTATTTCTCTTCATAGTTTTCCATAGCTATTGGAGAGAAGACTCGCACGTGAATACTTTTGGGGGGTAATTTTTTAAGAGGCACCATTCACCCCCCCCCCCCCTCTGTTGCCATATCCGATCCTACAGAACTTGTTGGATTGAAGGATATAAATAGATAACATGCATAACAGTTTTGTAGCAAGATCCCCAATAAGTATCACCTGGCCGACCCAAGCCAGTTTCAATGTCACCCAATTATAATGCTTCGACAATTTGTTGAGCTTGAGCTACTTGAAGCATTTGTATCTTTTTATAAGACATACCAAGAGCGCTCAACAAATATGCAGTTATTGAAAGAGCCAAACACAATCACCATTCTCCTTAGCAACATCAACAAGAGTTAATTAAAGTTGATAGGTAAAACAATGAACATAATATGCTAAAGGAGACTCATCTACAATTAGTTTATTTAGACCATTCACTTGACCCTTCATGTTACTAGCTCCATCATATCCCTGCCCACGGACCATAGACAAGCTCAATGAATGGTCCATAAGCAAAGATTCAATTGCTACTTTAAGTGTCAAAGCAGTAGTGTTTTCAACATGAACAATACCGAGAAACCTCTCAACTACCCATGGCACAAAAGAAATATCAAACACTTAATTGAATAGGTCAAGCGACATTTGTACACAGCCTTTTGTTGTTTTGAGTTTGAATTAGAAGATTCCTCAATTGATGCTTTAGGTTTAATGAATAAATTATATTTCTCTTGAGCTTGATTGTGGGCACTAGTAATTGCTCCAACATGTTTGTCAAACCTATTGTGAGACCCAGATTTTACAATCCGGAATCCTCTGTGATTCCCCCGCACTATTCTCTGGATCAGTAGATAGTGCTCACAGATACAGAAATGAACATCAACATACATATCATGCGGAAGCATAAATATAATAGAAGACTCACACATGGACCGATTAGGCCGAAATCAATAAAATGCAGCAGCGGAAACGAAGCACACGGGTGGGACCCTCAGGACATGCCCACAGACAGCCAACTGGGGGTTCGCAACCTAGCCCTTGACATCTTCATCTTCTTCGCCATCACGACCAAAAGTATTGCTGAAGCATAGCAATCTAGTTCCTGATTCTGGATTTGTTGTGAGAGCGAGAGTGAGCACAAACCACCGTGCTCTGCGAGCCAATACACAGGATAAATAATATGCAAGGCTTATCAAAGGAGAGGCTCGGGTTATTTTATGTGCCATAAATTGTTTTTAGTATTATTATTATTCAATCACGGTGTTATTATTGCTGCCTAAGACTCCAAGCAGCAAGTGTCATCATTTATTTAGTCCACTGATCATACACTTTCTATATTGTTACCTACCATTTCATTAAGCCAGCCAAGGGTGTTTGATTCTCACATAAATCCTAACTTCCACCATAAATTTTTAAATCAATCTCGAATGGTTGTATACTCCCAATCTCAGATCCACTATATGCCAATCTGTTCCCTCAACAATCCAATGACAATCCGATACCTTTAATTTGGATCCACCAATCAAACAATTCCCATTGCATTGTCTAAAAATTCTATTAATCAAATCGAGCTTACCAACTCTCATATGAATCTAAATTTTTACCACCAATTTATAGATCCAATCTCAGATTCATTAGTTACCAATTCAATCAGTTCCTTAGTCTAACGAAAATTTAGCATCTTTATTTTAGATCCACCAATATCTTTTGTGTTCTGAATTCTTAATAATTCAATCTTACAGTTGATATTCATCAACTCTTCATTTCTGAAATTCTAATGATTATCCCACATGATTACTTTCAAATCCACCGGTATCATTTGTATCAAGACTTCCTAATAACTCAATCCTTTCTGCTATTGATCCAAAACCATAATTTGCTCTTTCATTAATCATCCTTATTTTCCCCATTATTTTTCTCTAACTAATTTACTAGTATACATCCACCAGGAATATTATTGATCAAGTTTGTATTCCAATAGTTCTACAAATCCCCAAAAATTCAATTGACACATCTAGTCATCGATCATATTCTATCATCCCATTATTGTCAACATCTCCCAAGAATTCATATTATTTATCAGTGTCATAATCCAGCAATTACTTTCGCACTCCCTAATTCTCCAAAAATCATTTAGTTCATCCATCTAGCCAATCTATTTAGGCTCCACCAATTTATCTTCCTAGAAATTCACACTATCATTTCTTTTTGATGATCGACATGAAACCACCAACATCTTTATGTGTTTACCACAGACATCCACCTTCTTTACTTATGACTCTATTTATTCTTCCTGATATTTTATTTTGTAAGAAGTATTATCATTATTTAAAAATATGATACTTAGAAATTTCCTAGGAACTATCAGTTTTGAACAAAAACATAATGTGTAAAATAATGCTATAATAATAGCGATCCAGATTCCATCCACTGTTACATGGTCTCTGCACCATATGCTAGACCTTCAGCGTTATAGCCGCTTATATTATCACTGGGACAACACCCAGGGCAACACAAATTAGGGCTTTCCACTGCCCTCCACTTTTCCATTTCCACCCACAAAGTTTTTGAAATAGAACTATATCTGGTTAAGTTCCCATGTCCGCCCTTGACCGTGGGATGTTTGCACACTATACCCACAAGAGACAGTCCACTCGCTGCCCCACACAATTCCTTAGTCGTGTGGTTGAGTAGACCATCACAGTAACCGTTCAAAGTACCTCGCCCCTTCTGTCATCTCACCCCTATGAGCTTGGCCCGCTTGCGGCAAGTCTCATAGGTTGTGCGGGATGTTCCCCTCCTACGCGCCTAGCAGCTGGCTACCCACACTGCTAGCACGCCACAGAAGAACTTCACCCTCAGCGAGTGCCCCATTCAAGCCCGCCACACAGACAGTCACTTGCACTACCTCACCTCCTCCACAGATGATGATGACTTTCAGGGTCCGGTAAATTTACTAAGCCAAGTTGTATATTACAGACTTGTGGTTGTACTTGTTTTACACAGGAGGTCATGACAAGATTCAGTCCTTAGGGTTATTTGGGCGGTTCTACCACTAACCACACTCTCGTGCACCATACCCCCGAACCATCCGCCCAGATAGATAAGCAATTTTGAGGTTTTTTTGGGAGCATAAAATAATCATATCAAACATACAAGTCATTACCACCATGATCCCAAACCAGTTTCTCATGATTAAAACTGAATTAGCGCTCCTGAGTATCTAAGCAATACTAAGCATGGTACATAATTACAGACTTATTTTCAAAAGGTTACTATTATAATTTGGCTAGGGTGATAAGGTTCACATATTCAATATTCCAAATGAGGTATAGTATTAATCAAGCTAAACAATGGGCATATAACTAGAATCTTAAATTAAACATGTATTTGCATATAAAATAACAGCATGCGATTTGATAATTTAAACAAAAGTAATTTGCAGAAAATGTAGGTTCAACATGTTCAAAGTATTGACTTGCCTTGCACGGTTTACCGCGGTCTTGAGCTTACTCAAAGCTTTCTCATGTGATGGTTTCGAGCTTCTGGTCCTTATCTTCACCTTGCTCTTGATCACACTTGATCCCTTAATTCTTCAAGACTCCAATTTCTAATTACAAAATAACCAACTGAATCCAAATAAAGGCAAATAACTCACAAGATCCAAATAACTCCAAGTAAACTCAATTCAGTTTTATTATGAGTTAATGGATGATTTGGGTGATTTAAGGCAAGATCGATGGGGCGCGGAGTTTTGACGGAGTCAAATGGGGTTGGATCGAAGTGGGAAATGGTCGGGAAAACATGTCAAAATGGGGTTCAAGGATGGGTCATGATAAAGGTATATTCAAGAGATTATTTCTGTTTAGTACTCGAAGATGGATAGGTATAGCTGATGGCGGAATATGGTGACTCGATCTTTTTATTTATAACTTCTTTTATTATTCTTATATTTATCAAGGAAATTCCATGAGTCAGGTTAGACCTATGAATTGGTGTACAAGTTTAGCTGGGTATTATTTTGTTGAGCGTTTCTATTTAGGGCATATGCTATATGTGATGTATACAATTTTTTTAGCTTATCAAGTCAATCTTAGAGTCCGAGTTTATAGCATTTTGTAGTACAGCATTTTATGCACCCTTAGTTATTACTAGGCATAGTTTACTTTGAATTTCGATCTATTTATACGGGCCCTAGCTTGTTGTATATATTTATGGTCAACTAATTCTAAAGTTAAGATTTAATTAATGACACGTTATCAATTTGTCCATACTTCGGTTATTATTAAGCTTAACTTTAGTTTTTAATTTAAAATTATTTATTTGGGCAAAGCTTGTTTTACCGGGTCACATTTCAATATTTGCTATTTAGCAAAAATTTACCACTAGGATTTATTTCATGGTGGCATGATAAATGTTAGGGCATGTATGACAATTATGGGTAATCTTTAATTTAAAGCCTTGTTTTTATAGTTTTAACCTAACACCCAATTTGTTTTCCCTAACTTTAACTTGAATGTATTTTTAATTGGGATCCTTATTAAATTTGGACATTAAGCAAAACCGTACTTTATTAATGCTTTTAATTGATAATTAGACCTCAAATAAATTTTTAAGCTATATTAATTGCTTATATAATAAATAATCAAATATTAAATCTTAAGTAACCTTATTTTATACCCTAATTAAATTTATTAGCTTCTCAAAATTATTCTCTGATTTTCCATGATTTCTCTTAATTGAAATGGGTTATAGAAAATCAAAATGAAAGTGCAAGAAAAGGGGGCGGACGCTGGATTCGAACTCAGGTCCTTCGGGCTGTAATTGCTACGCGCACTAAGCTAGCCAAGTGGGCCGAAGGCCTGGGCTGACGATACAAGGGCAAACAAATAGAAGAGCTAGTAGTTGGGCAGGGTCTAAACAGGGAAGTTCGGGGTGGCCCACGGCCGACGGCATTGCCGGTGAGAGGCAGCCGGGGAGGCACCGGAGATGGCAAAAATGGAACCCCGACACCAGGTAGATGTCGAGGAGGCGCTGGCACGAGCCGAGGAGCTCATAGGCGGGCCGGCGGTGAGACTCAGCGGTCAGAGATAGAGGTGGAATGAGGCGCCGGCGGCTGGGAGGCGGAAGAGAAGAATCCGTGTGCGCACGAGTTGCAGGGAGTCAAGGGAAAACTTACCGAGTGGTTGGCCATGCCGGAGCAAGGCCGAGGTGAGCCGGTGACATGCACGGGCGGCGGCGTGGGGAGGTCACCGTGGAGGGAAGAGCTCAGGCAACGAGGAGCTCTGCCGTCGCTTGGAGGAGGCTTAGGGCACCAAGGTGTTGCTCCCAGCGCGAGGAATTGAACTGGGGGTCGCCAAGGGGAGAGCGGCGGTGCCTTTGGGTGGCAAGCTTCGGTGCGTAAAATCCCAATTGGCTCGGAGGGGAAGTACATGGGGAGGGTGGTCGCGGCATGACGCAGTCACCTTGGCCGGAGCATTGCCGAAAACCTAGGAATGGCGAGGAGGTGGCAGCGGCAGCTCACGGTGGAAGAGGAAGAAGGAGGTAGGGGACTGGCGCGGGGAGCAATGCGAGGCGGGGAAGCAACTTATAGCCATGGGGGGCGCCGTAGGGGCACTGTGGCTGGCGACCCGAGAGCAGGATGTGGTGTGGGTGGCGGCATGGCATTGAGGCGACGGGAGCAGGCGTGGACTAGGCGGCGACGTGGGCGCGGGCACCGAGACGCCGGGGCTGGGCAGGGATGCGACAGGAGCAATTCGGCGACATGACAAAGCAACGCAGTTGACGCGGAGCTGAGGGTGCACAGGGAGAGCGGGGGCCGAGTGGTCGGGAGCCACGACAAAGAGTGAGCGCGACGGAAGAAAAAGGAAGGACGAGCAAGATGTAGGCGAGTGAAAAAGAAAGGAGGGAGAGAGACAGAGGCTGGTAGCTGGGCCCGCGCATAGGGAATAGATGGGAGGGGCCGGCGGATAGAGGGAAAAAAGGGGAGAGGAAACCGGCCGTGTTGCCAGAGAGAGGAAGAGAAGGGGAAAAGATAGAGAGGAAAGGATTTAAGAACAATTTTAGAATTTGAATTTTAATTTAAATTTCTACTTCAGGTTTACGATTATTGATTTCAATTTTTGAGATTTTAATTCAAATCTTGATTCAATATCTAGATACAAAGTCTAATATTTCTCTATTTTCTATTTTATTTAATTTTGCCCTTGGATTTCGATGTTGATATTATTTTGCTATAAATTGTATACATAAATTTTTGAATGTCCAACCTTTGTGTTTGTATGCTGATTAAAGTAAAGGAAGGAACTTCCAGTTTAATCATCTAGAAATATGTTCTAATATTCCTTTTGGTTGCATTTTATTGACTTGAATTTGAATTCAAGATTTTTGGTATTTTGATTCTTAGAGTTTTAAACTCCCGAAATTATTTCTTATCTTTTATCGTCATAATTCTTATTTGTATTTGAGATTTATTTCCAGTTATTATTTTGCTCAGCACAAAACTCAGGAAAACCCAAATGAGATTTTGAACCCAAAAATTCAAATGCCAGTAAGATGCAATTAAAAGTTGTAAATTACTCGAAATTTCAAGTATCCAAAATTTAGGATGTTACACCTATTTTTGTGGTTCCAATTTCTAAATCCCACATTCACAAACTATCTCCACTAGCACAATCAGTTTTATCCTGGAATAGATAACAAATGAAGCAGCAGCATCTCGTTCCACACTATACTTAAGCCAATTATATTGGTCAAACCAACTAGCTAAGAAGCGACACGTGCCTCTAATATTTCTTGTTTTTTTTGGAAAAATCATGTGTCTGTGGTTGACATGGTCCCAATGCAATGTATCCCCTTCTCACTGCATCTTGGTCAATGACATTATAGTCCGTGATGGGGGACTTCGACCACTGTCCCCTTCGACCACAGCTTGGACGTCGACTACGACCCTTTGACTTCAACTACGGCCCTTCGACTTTGACTGTGGACTGACTTCATCCATGGCCCTTCGACTTACGACCACTGCCTCTTCGACCATGGTTTGGACTTCAACCACGACCTAACTTCAACCATAGCTCTTCCACTTCGACCGTGGACTGATTTCGTCCATGGCCCTTCGACTTTGACCACTGCCCCCTTCAACCACTGTCCCCGTTGACCACGTCTGAGACTTCGACCATGGCCTGACTTTGACCACGGCTGAGCTATGTACTTACTTTGACCACGGCTGAGCTATGATATTTCTGCTATGTACTTACTTTTTCGTGCTTTGCAGGCTGAGCTATGCCGGCCTTCTACCCCTCGCGTGGATGGTGGAGGCCACCGACGAGGATGGCGCTCCAGTGGAGGCAGGGAGGTCCAGGCTGGCCCAGAGCGGTCACGATGATTCTCGTTCGATTGATCGTTACTGATAGCTCTGTTGGACCAATGGCGGCCTAAGATGCACACATTCCACCTCCCATTCGGGAGATGGCCCCCACTCTACAGGACGTCATGATACTCCTCAGCCTGTCTATCGTGGGAGAGGCTGCCTCCCCGGAGGATGCGCCTGCCAATTGGCGTGATGACCTACTGGACATGTTTCAGGGGGTTTGGAGGGGACGCGCAATGAGCTGGTGGGCATTTTCCATCAGGTCTACGAGAAGGCGAAGCATGCCATCAACCTCTTGTCGTGTTGGATGCTCCCAAAGGTGACCACATCAATGCATACGCCAAGGCCGCCACGTCCTATAACTCAGGTAGGAAGCTTCGGAGGGCCACGTGGATGGGCCTCGCCAATGCCTAAGCAGGCCAGAGGGTCGACGTGGCCATGTGCCTACCCCAGGCACTGACACCACCACCGTCGGGCCAGGGTGGAGGGTCAGGGTGGGAACACTTGTACACACTGACGCCGTCGTCTTCCGTGGACCCCTACCTGGCATCGGCAGGGTAGTACACATTGTTTGGCCAAGGCAGGTACGACAGTTGGCAGCAGGCCATGACCTACTTGGAAGGTATATTTTGTCTCTTAAGGTTTTTTCACATCCATATATTGTACGAATGAACAATACCTATCTTGCAGAAACGACGCAATGGTCAGGACTTCTCCTATCCCCCAATGAGGATCTCCCAAGGAACGTGAGCGACTGCCTAGTGGAGGACTAGACGGAGGTCCTTTTCGGGTCGCAACTCAGCAGTGTCCCAGTTCCCACACAGCCACAGGTGTAGTCGACCCTCGAGCTACAGGGTGCACGGGTCAGTAGACCTCCTGACCACTTCACCCCGTCGTGACCCAAACCTCGACACCCGCGCTGAGGAAGCCCAAACGGGGTTGTACAAGTGGCCACCGACCAAGGGTGGGATGTGGCGATGACAGAGGAGGTGCTGTGAGTGGTGTAGCTAGTGGCGAGTAGTGGATCTTCCTCCTGCTGTGTACTTTTTTGGTTGTGTACGTACATTGCTTTGCCTTCCTCCGTGTACGAATTATCTATTGCATCATAATATTACTTACCTTTCTACTTACGAATCGTTGCTACCTTAATCATCTTCACAAAATTCTTCAGAAATTTCTTGTACTACAATAACGTACGATGGTCGTAAAATTTTTTTGCAAGTCTAACATGTTTCTGACCATTCGTAATCTATGAAAATCACAAATGCATCAAACGACATTGTCTATCCTTTTATTTAAAAAACAACTACAAACAAGATTTCTTAAATATTTTACCTACAAAAATTGCCATTTACTTCTGTGCAATTATTTCCATCATATTAATACAATAATTACATTATTATTTACGATTGCCCAACGGTTGGGCAACATGTGGGCTAGTCGCCCAATGATTAGGCAACTAGGGCAAAGTCATCTATCCGTTGGGCGATATGGATTAGTCGTCCAATGGTTGGGCAACTTGGGCTAGTTTCCCAGCTAGCAACTCAGACATGTGTCGCCCAACAGTTGGACGACTAGCCTAAGTCACCCAACTGTGCAGCGACTCGTGGTCAAAAATGCAAACAAAATTTGTAGGTATAATTTTGTAATACTGAATAAAAAATAATTATTTCAAAAATTTGAGAAACTCCTACTACCTAACTAAAAAGAGATTGTGTAACCATATGCACAGCCTGGGTTACATCATTCTTGAAGGCCATCTTCCATCTTTGCGTAGGAGTTACATTATAAAAACAGTGGATAGCAAAATTTGGCCCAAAATAAATTGAGCTTTTTATCGCGGGCCAACTTGAACCATGTCTGGGTTTATTCATGCTAAGGTGTTAAAAAGTTAGGATTTAGGGACGCAAGAAATTTTAGATTTTTCTTTACCAGTGTTCAAAGCTCTATTCTTCTTTCTAAATTACCACTGCTCTGTACACCTAAGAGTTGACTGGTCCGGCACGAGAGGCATGACAGGCCAGGTGACACAGAGCCATGGTGGCAACACAACAGTGAGGAGCGGCGTGGCTAGGCGTGTGTTGTGGGTAGTTGGGTGTGGCGCAGTCGGGTGGTCCGAGGAGGTCGGATTCGATGGTGGTGTGGTTGGGGATAGCTAGATTCGATGGCGGTGGCGGCACGAGTGCTCGGGAAGAAGCGATGGGTCTGACTTGCGATTTGGCTGAGGACCGTCAGATTTGACACCGGCTCAGAAGTGTTTGGCAGTACATTTGCCATTACAATCTCCAACGCTTTACTTGATTTGTCATGCTACTCTTAGGTGCCTTGCCATCCATTGCATTCAGAAATGTCTCAAACAAGCATTCAAAGGTTTCAATTGTTTCATCCTTGAGAAAAACACAGTCGAACAGCACAGTCTGTCCATGATTGCTAACTCCAGTAATGGGAGCAAACGAGAACTGATACTTGTTTTGCAGTATGTTGTGTTAAAAAAAGACACAATCACCAAACTACTTGTATGCTTTCTTTGAAGCTCCATCCCCCCAAAAGAGACCGGTGACTTTGTTACTACTGTCCAACTGCATACTGTAAAAGATTGATGGATCCTATGCCTGCAATTCCTAAAAGTACTTGATGGTGGCTGCCATATCGCTATACTCACTCTTGTGCCTCATAGATATCCAGAGGTTGCTGACGTCTTTCTTTGTGTAAGGATGTTCCTCATGTTGTTGTACAAATCTAGTAGGACAGACATCACTCTCCTTGTAGGGATGTTGTTTTCATACATCAACTCTGTAAGGTCATAATCATCATCGATGATGCGCCTGTGTGGCCTCGAGAAATGAAGTTGAGAGGGGCTCAAAGGGAGGTGATTGCGCTCCAGCTTAACTACGCTGACCACCCACTTTTCATTTATCTTAACAATAACCATCCTTGCCTTGTTGTTGGTCTTGCGCAATTTGTTGCTCTTCCATTAGCCGCTGCTACCACTTGCTCCATCATCCTTTTTGTGCTACATTTAGAGTGGTAGGCAAACTCATACTTGTTGTCCCCTGTAACTTGGTTCTTGGTGTTACTTGAAACCTTTGTTCCAAATCCAGTAAATTCATAATTATTGTAATACTTTTGTGCTTCCTCTCTGGTGAAGAACTCCATGCCAACATGGGATTTCGCAGGTTGCGAGCTGACACAGTCTACATCTTCATCTTGTCGATCCATTTCTTCATTGTCTGCATCTCTATCCCTTTAATAATTACTTGTGGCCAATAAAGCTATTACAAAGACATCATTTAATTCATTATCTTATGCTGCACCAATCTTATCCAAAGGTCATGTCGACACCTTGACCATAGGGAGAATGACCTGCACGTGCATCAAATGGACGAATTTTTAGCACGGACATCAAGTGAAACACTACAAGAAACACCAAACTAAAAGAATTTCGAATAGAATGAAGTCATGCATTTTGTTGAACACCGTGTATGCAAACAAGAATTTTTTTGGGAGGGAGAAAAGCATGAATCTTGCCTAAGACATGATGGAGTAATAGGCTTGGGAGATTGATGACAACGTTTCCAAGCACGCCTGAGTTGAAGACAGTGACTGAAGCTGGCGATGAGAAGATTCAAAATGGATGAGGACGGTGTTGCTCGTGCTTCGTGTGTGTGAATGGGAGAGGATGGCAGAAATGGGGTTTCGGCTAGGACGGTGTTACTCGAGCTCTGCGCGTGCAACGCAGGAGGAAGGATGGCGTGGTGCGGGGATGAGGAAGGATGGTGAGGTTTCGCGTGCCTCGAAGGGGATGGTGTCGCTCGTGCTCACGCTCCACGCGAGCGACGAAGGAGGAGGGCACAGTGTAAGGATGAGGAAGGACGACACGGTGCGGGGATGAGGAAGGACAACTAGATTTTTCTGCATGCTAAGGAGGATGGTGCACTCGCTCCGCGCGCACGATGGAACTGAAGTTCAGCTGAATGCATACGCTGCCACATCGACTTCTGCGCTAGTTTAATTTCTTATGCATTGATCTGTTTGCTGGCCGATGTGAATTCTTTCCTCGAGATTGTCTTTCCTCGTGCCAAAATAGGGTGCAGGATGTCAACCACGTGCCATGTCTTCTTCACGTATTGGAAAAGGACATGTAGAATACACGTCCCTCATGCAGCTAAAAATCATGTCGCCCAAATATATATAATTTTTGAATAAAGATTACAAACTATTTTTTACGTTCAAAAGTTCCAATTAAGATTTAAAAAATAAAACATCTATATATATATATATATATATATATATATATATATATATATATATATATATATATATATATATATATATATATATATATATATATATATATATATATATATATACACACACACACACACACTCTAATCTAAGGATAATATAGATAACGAATCAATATAAATAATATCTATCCAAATTCAACTTGATTCCACACAACCCTCGTGCACCTCGTGCAGCCAAAAAAGGGTTCCAGGATGCCAACCACGTGCCATGTCTTCTTCACGTATTGGAATAGTAGAATACACAGCCCTCATGCAGCCAAACAAAGGGTTCCAGCAGGGGCGGATTTGGGCCCCGGCAAAGTGGGCTTTAGCCCGGGGCGTGAGAAATTTTATAGTGTATAACCCAGGTCAGCCCGGGGTATTATCATTATTATTCAGCCCAGGTAGCCCATATATATTTCACTATTCAGCCCAGGGGAGCGTGAGAAAACCAGCAGCCCACCGCCCACCAGTCTCTCAGTCTCCACGCCCGCGCGGCCCAAGCAATATCTGCCGCCTCCAAGCAATATTTGTGCGTGAGGAAACCCTAGCATACTGCAGCAGCACAAGGGCGATCCAAAGAGAAGTCCTGCACTGCCGCACCGCACCGCAAGCCGCCCCGCCTCTCGGCGCCGCCCGCCTCGCCTCCCAGCGGCCGCCGTCGCCGCCCCGCCTCCCGGCCCGTCTCGGTGCTGTTGCTGGAGTTGCAGTCTCCTACTCTCCTTCCTGCCCAACAGAGCTGATGCAACACCTTTTTTATTTTTTTCATCTCTACTCAATGCAGGTAACTTGAGTCTTGAGTAATGCAACACCTTTTTTATTTTTCATCTCTACTCAATGATTCGTGCAACACCCTGATGTGCTAGTGGAATTGTATATACAAAATCCCTACTCAATTATCTGTTTTCGGTTGGGCCGCAGACAATTATCTGTTTTTGTGAGAAATTTTCTGGCATTGCAAAACATAAAAATGAACTCTGTAGCATGTATCATATCACATTGCAAAACACAAACCTGAACACTACAAAACACACCTGATGTCCAGTCAGTAGCTGTTCAGTTCTTGTATTAAAATGTGATTTCACTGTGACAGGATTGTTTCTGTTTGTGCTTATATACTAAAATGTGGTTTTATGTGTTCTATGTCTTAAAAAATGAAGCTAGGAGTTATTTTAGTCAATACAAAATGAAGTGGGATGAGGTCACGTAAGAAACAATTATCTCGTGCTAGTGGTAAGTTAGCTTCTTATAAATATTGACTTCGTGTTGTTCATATTTATTCATACACATGTTTGATTTACTCTCATATGTTGTCTTTACATGTTCTGGTTCATGTCCAACTATCAATGAAAAAATGACAAGATAGGATAGAGAGCAAATCATCGTAATTTAGGTACTCAAATTATATCTCTATTATGTTACATTTTTTGTACTTTGAGATCATGCCATGTTCTTCGTATTATGATTTATGTTTGCTTGTTTAGTATTGAACATTTGAACTCAAGTTTCATATCAGTAATACAATTAGCCAATTATGATATACTTTTGTTATATCGTGGTATACTGTTATGGGTACAAATTGGCGTTAGTTTTAGATGGTTAGAGTTCAGTCCGAGGCGTAGCCAAATCCTGGTTCCGCCACTGGGTTCCAGGATGCCAACCACGTGCCATGTCTTCTTCACGTATCGGAAAAGGACATTGAATAGTAATACACTTCATGCAAACAGATTAGGAAACGGACAAGCTGATCAAATAGATCAATCTACCTGCTGCTTCTAATTAGAGGTTTCTCCAGGAGCCTCTATGTTAAGTAGGAGGTAAAAAGGCTAGAAATTACCACATAAATCTAAGAAAAAAGGGTTAGAAATTCTCACCTTACTCGAAAAAAAGAAAAATCTAGCCCTACAATGATAGCATCAGAAAAAGAAAAGAAATCTAGCCCTACAATGACAGCATCAGAAAAAGAAAAGAAATCTAGCCCTTCATTGACATCATAAACCATAGTCATATTGGCATCCGAATATAAGTTCGTGATAGCTTCCTGGTTTTCTAGCACTGATTAGAAAAAAACAAAATAAAAGCAAACAAAGATGAGCTAGTAGGATTCGAATACTACCATGCGTGCAGAAAAAAGAACTGACTACACCTAACGTGCCAATATACATACATCGTACCATGCATGTGGATTACCATATATGTCTACAAGCCAGAAACAGAGAGAACAGCTGTGTGATGAGGCTCACAGAATCCATGATGTGGCAAGAGTTCATTGACTAGAAACATTGTGATCGGCAACCGGACCCGCTCAAAACGGCTTAGGCGTCTGGCTTTTGATTTATTTTCCACTATTCAATAATTTCGTCTTTTTTTTGGTTTTTAGCTTTTTTCTCGGTTTTTTTCCTATTCGTTTGTACTGTTCGTAACAGGCTAACCTGTTTTTTCTATTTTTTTAATTTTTTAAAAATCTAATTACGCCAAATAACCCACCGTTAGCTACAATATTTTTTTAGTCAGCTACAGTACTTTTCAGCCATAAGCCACTCAAAAACAACCCTTTTGAGCAGGATCTACTACGTTACTAGTATATCTCGACGAGCATCCTTGGTTGATGGCTACAATGTTTTTTTAGTCAGCTACAGTACTTTTCAACCATAAATCACTCAAAAAAAAGCCCTTTTGAGCTGGACTACTACGTTACACGTACATCTCGACGAGCATCCTTGGTCGAAAGCATGATGAAGATGTGTCCCGATGATTTCACTGAGCACCTAACACAATGTTGGAAGCTCATGGACGAGGCCACCTTCGAGCAGAGGAAGATGAACTCTCACAGTACTACATAACTCCATACCCTCAAGCAATACGGGCAAGTCAAAGCAAGATAGGTATTTTAATATATCCATGTATATCTATACTACATGCGCAGCCTAGGTTACATCATTCGTGAAAGCCATCTTCCATCATTGCACAGGAGTTACATTATACAAAAAAAATGGACAGCAAAATTTGGCACAAAATAAATTGAGCATTTTATCGCGGGCCAACTAGAACTTTGTCAGGGTTTATTCAAGTTAAGGAGTCAAAAATTTAGGATTTAGGGACGCAAGAAATTATAGATTTTCCTTTGCAACTATTCAAAGCTCTATTCTTCTTTCTCAATTGCCACGGGTCTGTAGACCTAGTAGTCGGGCTAGGCTTTTTTGGACCAGCTCGAGGCCCGACTGGCATGGCATGGCCCAAGCACAGCACGAGCAAAACACGCGGTGAGCCAGGCCGGGCCTAGATAATTAACCTATTGGGCTGCACGGCATGCCCTGGCCTACCATGCCACGCTCAGGCCGGTCCGGCACGAGGCATGATGGGTCGGGTGACACAAAGCCATGGTGATAGCGTAGCGGCAAGGAGCGGCATGGTTGGGCATGTGTAGTGGGTAGTTGGGTGTGGCATAGCCGGATGGTCTGATAAGGTCGGATTTAGTGGTAGTGTGGCTGGGGACCACTGGATTGGATGGGTGGTGGTAGCACTAGTGCTGGGGAAGAAGCGCTGGGTCTGACTTGCACTATGGCTGAGGACTAACAGATCTGACACCAGCTCGACAGTATTTGGCAGTACATTTGCTATTGCAATCTCCATCGCTTTATCTTGATTTGTCAATATGCTCTTAGGTGCCTTGCCATCCATTGCATTCAGAAATGTCTCAAACAAGTATTCAAAGGTTTCAATCATTTCATCTTTGAGAAAAACACAGTCGAACAGCATAGTCTATCCATGATTGCTAACACCAGTAATGGGAGCAAACGGGAACTGATACTTGTTTGTTCAGTATGTTGTGTTAAACAAAACACAATCACCAAACTTCTTGTATGCTTCCTTTGAAGCTCCATCCGCCCAAAAGAGACTACTTACTGCGTTACTACTGCCCAACTTCATACTATAAAAGAATGATGGATCCTCTACCTACAATTCCTAAAAGTACTTGATGGTGGCCGCTATATCGCTATACTCACTCTTGTGCCTCATATTTATCCAAAGGTTGCTGATGTCTTTCTTTGTGTAAGGGATGTTCCTCATGTTGCTGTACAAATCTAATAGGACAAACATCACTATCCTTATAGGGATGTTGTCTTCGGGCAACAACTCTGTAAGGTCGTAATCATCATCAGTGATGAGCCTATGTGACCTCAAAAAATGAAGCTGAGAGAGGCTCAAAGGGAGGTGCTTGTGCTCTAGCTCAACTACGCTGACCACACACTTTTCATTCATCTTAACAATCACTATCCTTGCCTTGTTGTTGGTCTTGCGTAATTTGTTGCTCTTCCGTGAGCTATTACTACCACTTGCTCCATCATCCTTTTTATTCTACATTCAGAGTGGTAGGCAAACTCATACATGTTGTTGTCCCCTGTAACTTGGTTCTTGGTGTTACTTGAAACCTTTGTTCCAAAGCCAGTAAATTCATAATCATTGTAATATTTTTGCGCTTACTCTCTGGTGAAGAACTCCATGCTAACATGGGGCTTCATTGGCTGCGGGCTGACACAGTCTGCATCTTCTTTTGTCAATCCATTTCTTCATTGTCTGCATCTCTATCCCATTGATCATTACGTGTGGCAAATAAAGCTTCTGCAAAGACATCATTCAATTCATTATCTATGCTGCACCAATCTTATACATGGTTGTAACATCCTGAAAAATTCGAATTTAAAAATATAAAGTTCGTAAATTATTTTGCAATATGTTTTGTTGAAATTTGGATTTTATGGCGATTTTCTGAATTTTGGTGGAGGATCCAGAAATTTTAGAAAAGATTCAAAACTAAATTAACATTAGTAATGCCGTGAAAGGAAATATGCAAATAATGGGAGCCCAAAATTTCTAAATTCAAATCTAAAAGGGAGGGAGAAACTTGAACTAAAGTATAAAATCTCATTAAAAAATACTAGTATAAAAGGGCAGCAAAAATAAATATATAAATTATATGCAAATATGTATACAAAAGGGATAGGAAGATGAGCCAGACATAAAATGCATTAATATAAAAAAAAATAGGCATGAAAGAAATATATATATATACATAAAATAAAGGTACAAATAAATAGAAATATGTACATGCATGTATATACATATACATAAAATAAGTATAAACACATATGCAAAAATAGAAATAAATAAAAAAATATATATACGCAAATATACATGTACATACATATGTATAAATTTACAAGAAATAGATAAACAAAAAAAAAGGGTCAGACCGGCCGAAGGCCCGGCCCAACTCCTCTCACCGCTTCCTTCCCCCGCACGGCCCAGCTCGCCGGCATCACGCTGCGCCGATGGCCCCCTTCCATCCGCACCCCGACTCACTGCCGCGCGGACCCCGCGCTCCCGCCCGCACCTCTCCTCCCGCAGCCGCGTGGCCGGCTCTCCCCAGCTCCTTTTCTTCTCCCCTTTTCTCTTCTTTCTCTTCGCGTCCTCCTTCTCCTCTGACTCCGTCGCAGGCACCAGCAGCACGCGCCTGTGACCTGTCACCTCGCCGCTCGACCCGTCCCCTCCGCGCAGCACTGCCGCCTGCCACTGCCCCTGCTCGGCGCCGCGCACCGAGCCCTGCGCCGGGCAAAGCCCCGCGGGTAGTTCCCCCGCCGCCCGGGTCCCCGCTTGCAACACCTCCTCTAGTGGCTATAAAAAGCTTCCCCCTTTGCCCGCGCTCCCTCCCTCTCCACCAGAGCCGCTACATTCTCTTCTCCCCTTCCCCGATTAGATTTTCCCCTCTCCAAGGCCGCCGCCACTTCCACCACTGTCACCTCCTCATGCAACCCTTTTTCGATTCCTTTCGGTGAAAGCTTCACACCGGTGTCCTGAAGCCCCTCTGACCGCCGGCCGAAGCTCCCCGCCACCCCACCTCGCCGGCACCGTGCGCCATCGCCCTCCGAACCCGCCCCATGCCGCCGGCCACCCTCGACGCCACCACGACCTGGAGCGACACCACCAGAGGCTTCTCCACACCCAGGGCAATCCATTATGCTGGGCACCATCGCCTCCCCGGCCACCGTTCGCCGCCGGCGGGCTCAGCGCCGAAGGCCACCGAGGTTCTCTATTTTGGCTCCACTGTCCCTTATATCTTCTAACATAATAGCTCCTCCCTCGTCAGCCCAGGCCGCCAGCCCATTTGGCTATCCGAGCGTGCGCTTAACACTTACACAGCCGAGGTCTCGAGTTCGATTTCCACCGGCCACACCATTTCTGCATTTTTTTATTGTCTCCTTTAATCATTTTTAACTAAAAGAAAAATTTAGGAAAAATTAGGGGTAATCTATGGAAACTAATAAAATTTAAATAAACCTTAAAAGAGTTTATGTATGATTTAAACTTTAGTTAGATTACATGATAATTAATTAATGCGACGTTAACATTTAAATCTAACTATTTATTAAAGGCATTAATGAGGAGAAGTTGCTTTGGATAAATGTCTATATTCAATAAAGATGGCCTTAATTAAAATGAATATATATATGCCCCAATATGTATCATGCCACCTTAGCCAAACCTCAGTGATATATGTTAGCAAATAGCAATTATGAAATATTACCTTGTACAATAATCTCTACCTACGTAAGTAAATCTAAACATCGATAAAACAACATTAATAGAGAGTGGTCTAAAGAAATAAAACCTCTTTTGGTTAAATGTTCAAATTTAATAAAGGCTACCATTAATTATAACTAAAATCTATGCCCAATATTCAACATGCCTTCATTAAATAAATTTTAGCCGTAGGTTTTGTTAAAATAGCAAATATTGAAATATAAACCTATATGCCAAGCTTTGCCCCGACAACTAGGTTTAAACTAAAATTAGGAGTGAAGATAAGCCTAATGGTAGCTAAAGTAAATGCAAGATAATAAAAATGATATTAATTAAATTTTAATGTTAGTTTTAAATAAATAACGATACTGAACATAAATTTACATAGCAAGCTAGGACCCGTATAAATAGACCCTAATTTAAATTAAACATAGCGTAGCAATAAAAAGAAGCTCAAGACAAAGCATCGTGTGAGCTCAAGACCGCGGTAAGACGCGCCAGGCGAGTCAATACTTTGATCATGATGAACCTATATTATCTGCAAATTACTTTGGTTTAAATTATCAAATTGCATGCTGTTATTTTATATGCAAATACATGTTTAATTTAAGATTCTAGTTGTATGCCCATTGTTTGCCTTGAATAATATTACACCTCCTTTGGAATACTTGAATATGTGAACCTTGTCGCCTTGGTAAAATTATAATGGTAACTTTTCAAAAGTAAGTCCGTAATTATACGCCAAGCTTAGTACTGCTTAGATACTCAGGGGCACTGAAATGCCCAAGCATCATTATCATTTTTAATCATGAGAAACTGGTTTGGGAAGTCATGGTGAAAATGACTAGTATATGTTGGTATGATTATTTTATGTCCCCAAAAACCCCAACTTGCTTAAATATCTGGGCGGATGGTTCGAGTGTGTGTGTGTGTGTATGTGGTGCAGTGGAAGCACAAAGTGAGTAGTGGTAGATCCACCCAGATACCCCTAAGGACTGAATCTTGTCATGACCTCCTGTGTAAAACAAGTACAACCACAAGTCTGTAAAATACAACTTGGCTTAGTAAATTTACCGGACCCTGGAAGTCATCATCATGGCAGTAGTGCAAGTGGCGGCCTGGGTGGCAGGCTTGCGGTAGAAGTTCTCTTGCGACGCGCTAGTAGTGTGGGTAGCCAGCTGCTAGGCGCATAGTAGGGGAATATCCCGCACAACGAATGGGTCCCACCGCAAATGGGAGCAACCCATAGGGTGAGATGATGGAAGGGGCGAGATACTTTGAATGGTTACTATGATGGTTTGCTCAACCGCATGGCTAAGGAATCGTGCGGGGCAACGAGTGAACTGTCCCTTGTGGGTAAAGTGTGCAAACTCTGCAGAGTCAAAACTATTCGAATAGCCGTGCCCACGATCAAGGGCGGACATGGGAACTTAACCAGATATAGTTCTATTTCAAAAACTTTGTGGGTGGGAATGGAAAATGGATGGGCAGTGAAAAGCCCTGATTTGTGTTGCCCTGGGTGTCGTCCCAGTGATAATGTAAGCGGCTATAATGCTGAAGGTCTAGCATATGGTGCAGAGACCATGTAACAGTGGATGGAATCTAGATCACTATTATTATTGCATTTTCTTACACGTTATGCCTTTAGTCAAAATTGCTAGGTCTCAGGAATTTTTATGTATTATATTTCAAATAATGACACTTCTGTTCTTACCAAATAAAATATAGGGAATAAATAGAGTTGTGTGTAAAGAAGATGGATGTTTGTGGTAAACACATAAAGGTATTAGTGGACCCATGTCGATCATAAAAAGGAAAGGATAATGTGGATTCCGAGAGAAATAATTTGGTGGAGCCTAAATGAATATATAGGCTAGATAGATGATTTAAATGATTTTTGGAGAATTGGGAAATGCAAAAGTAATGGTTGGATTACAACACTGATATTTAATATAAATTCTTGGAAGCTGTTGGTGATAATAGGATTAATAGGATTTGATCAAATACTAGATGGATGAATTGAATTTTTGGGATTTGGAATGAATAATAACAATTATTGGAGTATAATCTTGATCAATGATATTCTTGGTGGATGCATAATAATGAATCGTAGACTTGATCGCTAATATACTTGGTAGACTAGTTAGTGGTAGATAATGGAAAATAAGATTGATTATTGGGAGAGCAAATCATGGTTTGGATCAATAACCAAAAGGATTGAATTGTTAGGGAGTCCTGATACAAATGATATCGGTGGATTTGAAAGTAGTTATGTTAGAGATTCATTAGAATTCAGAAGTGAGGAGCTGATGAATAGCAATCACAAATTGGATTATTAGGAATTCTAAATACAAAGTATGACCGGTGGATTAAATAAATGATGTCACTCGCTGTTTGGAGTCTTAGACAGCAATCAATAAAGAAAGTATATTTTCAGTGGAATAAGTTAATCATGGCAATCCCTATGTGGAGTTTAGGTAGCAACAGTAACACTATGATTCAATAATAATAATGTTACTAAATGCGATTTATGGCAAATAAAAAAACCCGAGCCTCTCCTTTGACAAGCTATGCATACTATCTATTTGCATCCTGTGTATTGGCTCGCAGAGCACGGTAGTTTGTGCTCACACTCGCTTTCACAACAAATCCAGAGTCAAGGGCCCGATCACTACACCTCAGCAATACAATTGGACATGATGACAAAGAAGATGAAGATGTCAAGGGCTAGGTCGCGAACCTCCAGTTGGCTGCCTTTGGGCATGTCCTGAAGGTCCCACCTGTGTGCTTCATTCCGCTGCTGCAATTTATTGATTTCGGCCTAATCGGCCCATGAGTAAGTCTACAAATTTTTATTTATGCTTCCGCATGATATGTATTATGATGTCCATTACTGTAATTGTGAGCACTATCTACTGATCCAGGGAATAGTGCATCTAATCACAGAGGATTCCGGATTATGAAATCTGGGTCTGATAGGGATGGTATCAGAGTATATCGACTGCAGGTCGTGATCTAGTTAGCCTGGCCGTTAGTTTCATGACTAGAGTTATTTCTTCAAAATTCTATATCCTAAAATATAAGTGGTATTGCTCATCCTTCTCTCTCCTGGATGACTCCTCCTCATCTATATGCTGCCTTAGCCATTTTTACTCCTAAAGGCTCTCTTACCCCAAATTCAAAACGATAACGCAAGAGTGAATGCTAATATCAATCAAATTACCCTAAATACTTCCCTCTTCTTTCTATTGATTCAAACGAAAAATTTTGACCCTCTTCTCGTACCCTTACTCCGAAATTTAAGGTTAGGAACGATGAAGATGTTCATGAAGATAAGGTGGTCCTGTTTTACACGGATTATGCAGACAAACCCTGCACCCTCTTATGTATGTTTTTCCTGAGTAGACGGTGCATTGTTGCAAGATTCTATTTGGACCCTGTGCGCTGCCTTCTTACCCTCGGGCGTCCTATTTCGCAGTCATGGGAAAAGCTTGTTTTTGAAAGCTTGTGTGATTTTGTATCACCCTAGCTCCCTGGGAACGCTCTTTTAAAATTTGCATGGGTTAGATCATCTTATCCTCACGACTCAATTCTCACCTCATGCTATTCCCTCTCATCCTGTTGCTGCAAATCCAGTCAGGTCTACTAAATCAAAGTGGAAAACATCCAAAGACCAGGACTCGAGGCCCTGCTCTGCCAACATTCTCTCCTTACCTGCCAGGAGGACCCATCATGCTTGGAGTTAGAAGAGATGAATAATGACTAGTGATACCCAATTTAAGGGGGGTAGCACTAAGAGATAAAATATCGAAGAACTACTATGATGTATATGTTGGAGGTGCGACAACCTGGACTCAAAGCTAATCGAACCAATACAAGAAGACTTGCAAGACTGGGAGCCTTGCAGTGATAAGGACAAAAGACCACCATATAGATATGCCCACACTCACCTCTGCAATCCTAAATCTTTCTACCCCTAGGGCACGGACCATTGCTACCCACCTATCAATGTGAATACTATAACAACCATAGGTTCAATAGACGCTGCAACCACTCCATTCTACGATGATGTGAAGACAACAAAGTCAAAGAGTAACCAGTTAGAAGTCTACGACCTATCCAAGGGAACAAGGTATTCCTCTTCCCTTTTGACTTCTCCAAGTGCTAACCTCTGTTCTGCAGATTTTTCATCTCTCAGTGAAGCTAAAGAACTATATGTCGAGCAATACCCAGAAACCCATTGCTAGCCAATATAACCTCACCTTCTGTCTTTTCTGCTCTACCGAAATCTCGGGGTCGAGATTCATTTAAGGGGGGTAGGTTTGTAACATCCTAAAGAATTCAAATTTAAAAATATAAAGTTCGTAAATTATTTTGCAATATGTTTTTTTGAAATTTGGATTTTATGGCGATTTTCTGAATTTTGGTGGAGGATCCAGAAATTTTAGAAAAGATTCAAAAATAAAATTAACATTAGTAATGCCGTGAAAGGAAATATGCAAAAAATGGGAGCCCAAAATTTCTAAATTCAAATCTAAAAGGGAGGGAGAAACTTGAACTAAAGTATAAAATCTCATTTAAAAAAATACTAGTATAAAAGGGCAGCAAAAATAAATATATAAATTATATGCAAATATGTATACAAAAGGGATAGGAAGATGAGCCAGACATAAAATGTATTAATACAAAAAAATAGGCATGAAGGAAATATATATACATAAAATGAAGGTACAAATAAATAGAAATATGTACATGCATGTATATACATATAAATAAAAATAAGTATAAACACATATGCAAAAATAGAAATAAATAAAAATATATACATACGCAAATATACATGTACATACATATGTATAAATTTACAAAAAATAAATAAACAAAAAAAGGGTCAGGTCGGCCGAAGGCCCGGCCCAACCCCTCTCACCGCTTCCTTCCCCCGCACAGCCCAGCTCGTCGGCATCACGCTGCGCCGAGGGCCTACGCCCGGGGCTGCTGGTCGAGTACAACGCACGAAAGCCAATCAAGATGGACACCAGAGCAGAAGAAGACGTGCGGCCGCGCCAAGGTGATGACTCCGACATCAATCAGGCGAAGGGCACGATGAAGAACGGGGACTCACCGAAGGAATGCTCCTCAAAGGGCAAGCGCAAGCAGGAGCCATCCAAGGACGCCTCCGAGCACAAGGATGCCCAGCACAAGGACTCATCGGGCGACAAGCCTAAGCGTGGCCAACAGAAGTCTCAGAGAGCCCGCTATGTCTTCGACATTGAGGGCGGCTCTGAAGACAACGCTCCCGCCGGTCGCGGCGGCAGAGCTCGCTAGGGCCGGGTGGCAGGGGCGCGGTCGTGGTCACGATGATAGAACTCGCGTGGAATACGACGACCAGCACCACGGCCAGTGGTGCGAGGTACATGGTCGAGGCAGCCACGACACGCGTGCATGCACCACCATCGCGGTACTTCGACAGAGCGTCGCCAGGGATAGAAACCTCGAGGTGCGGCCGCCCGTCATGGCCCACGTCCGCTGGTGCTGAGGGTGTAGAGTTCCCCCACCAAGATCCCCTGGTCATCTAGGTCGCCATCGCAGGATGCGATGTCAAGCGCGTCCTACTCGATGGAGGAAGCTTCGCAAACATTTTGTTCGCAGCGGCCTTCGACCAGATGGGGATCCCCCGAAGCAGCTTGGGCCCCTCGGGCATTCCACTGCAGGGCTTCGGAGGTCAGCCCCTGCGGGCATTGGGCCAGATATGCCTGCAGGTCTCCTTTGGCCGGGACGACAACGTGAGGAGCGAAGATGTCACTTTCGACGTCGTCGATATCCCGTACCCTTACAACGCCATACTGGGGCGACCGACCCTCAATTCCTTCGGGGCGGTTCCACACCACGGCTTCCTATGCATGAAGCTCCCGGGCCCGCAGGGCATCATCACCGCCCATGGCGACCAGGACATGGCCCAGCGCATAGAGCTCAGTACCCGAGGCCCACACCACAAGGTTCAACGGGACCCTTAGGCCGGGCACGCCAGCGCAAGGGTACTCGGCGGCTCCAAGAAGCACCTCGCCGGGCTCCCACGTGGATCGCTTCCCACCACGCCCTATCTCGCCACCACGGCAATGACAGTCGCTACTATTCCCGCCCCCGAGCGATTAGTGGTCAGTACCCTGCCTTTTGTAAATCGCTCACCTGCGCAAACGGGAATTCAATAAAGTTCACCGTTTGCGAAACTAGTCTTATTTTTGGCAAAAGCGCGTGGAGGCTCGCCTCTGCTCGCACTCTTCGTGAGTATAAACAAAGACACGCATTCGCACGCGCACTCTCCGTGAGTATAAACAAAGACACGTGTTCGCGCGCACACTCTTCATGAGTATAAACAAAAACACGCGTTCGCGCGCGCACTCTCTGTGAGTATAAACAAAGACGTGCGGGGGGACGCCTCCGCGCGCACTCTACGGAGTATAAATAAGACGCAGCGTCGAGGTCCGCCTCCGCGCGCACTCTACAGAGTATAAATAAGATGCAGCGTCGAGGTCCGCCTCCGCGCGCACTCTACGGAGTATAAATAAGATGCGGATGTTGTCCCTGCGCACTCTACTAAGTATAAACAAGACGCAGATGTCCCCGCGCACGTGTGGGCATTGCTCCTACGCGTACTCCCCGGAGTATAAATAAGATGTGGTCGATGTTCCCGCGCACTCTACGGAGTATAAATAAGGCGCGGATGCTGTCCCTGCGCACTCTACTGAGTATAAACAGGATGCGGATGTTCCCGCGCACGTGTAGGTGTTGCCTTTATGCGTACTCTCCGGAGTATAAATAAGATGTGGTTGATGGTCCCACGCACACTATGGAGTATAAACAAAATGCAGCAGAGGCTTGCCTCCGCGCAGTATGCATATGGTGCAGTAGAGGCTTGCCTCCGCGCGCACTCTACGGGGTGTAGATAAGGCGCAGCAGAGGCTTGCCCCGCATGCACCCCATGGAGCACAAATAAGACGCGTGGACGTTGTCCCCGCACGCGCCCCATGGTAGAAAGTATGGAAGTCATCAGCGCTGGGAAGCGGCTCTACCCGTGGGTCAACCTTTGTAGGGGACGGAGCGCTCACGTGTCTACTCCGACTAGGCGCCAGCTCCGCTGCCACCACTTCGAAGGGTAGGGGAAGGAGCGCTCGCGCGTCTACTTCGAGTAGCCGCCAGCTCCACTGCCACCACTTCGAAGGGTAGGCGACAGAGGGCTCGCGCGTCTACTTCGACTAGGCGCCAGCTCCGCTGCCATCACTTCGAAGGATAGGGGACGAAGTGCTCGTGTGTCTGCTTCGACTAGGCACCAGCTCCGCTGCCACCACTTCGAAATGGCTCTACCCGCAGGTTAGCCTCTGTAGGGGACGGAGCGCTCGTGCGTCTACTCTGACTAGGCGCCAGCTCCGCTGCCACCACTTCGAAGGATAGGGGATGGAGCGCTCGCGCGTCTACTTTGACTAGGCGCCAGCTCCGCTGCCACCACTTCGAAGGGTAGGTGACGGAGCGCTCGCACGTCTACTTCGACTAGGCGCCAGCTCCGCTACCACCACTTCGAAGGGTAGGGGAACACGCCCACTGCACCCTCCGCGTCCTCCAGGAGGGTCCCTATAGGCGGCAAGAGATGGAGTTAGGGCCCAATAGGAAGAAGGCGAAAAGCAAGGCTCCACCAACACTTACGGGGGTCGGAGGGTCTCGGCAGCGAGGACATAGACGGGCGGACATTGTTGCGCTGAAGGCTTCCAGATGTGATGCGCCATCCATCGGCAAGCGGTGCCACGCCATACATGACGAACTCCTCGGTGAGGTCACGCATGTTGAAGCGGGCGGCGATTCCCACGAGCCTCCACGCCCTCTGCCTGTCCTCGTCATCGATCGATGTGCCAGGCGTGGTATTGAACGCCACTGGCCGGCCCGAGCACTCGAGGCCGCTACCGCTCGCCACACGGTGGTAAAACCACCGTCTCATCCAGTTCGGCTCCCACTTCGCCCGAGTCGAGTTGGCAGGGAAGATCTTCGCGTACGACGACTGTAGGATGAAGTTAACGCTGCCGAAGTTGGAAAATGTCCCGTCTCTCCGCTTCTTTGGCTGGCACCGTGCGTCGTGGAGAAACGCGAACAGTGACACGCTGGGCTAGCATGCCTCCGTACGCAAGGCCCAGTTGTACATGGCAAGGCGGGCTATCGCGTTTGGAGTCATCTATGCCAGCTCAAGCCTGAAGGTCCGCAAGATGGCACCAGCGATCATGGCGGCCGAGATGCGAAGCCCGGCTTCAAAGTAAGCGATGAAGACGATCGCCTCCGACTTCTCAGGGTGCGGTTCTGTCTCATCGCTGGCGGGCAGTCGCACCTTCCGGCGGTCCGACAGCTTCCCTTCGCGCAGCAGGGTGCAGATCATCTCCTCCGTCGCAAGCATTGGGCCTAAGACACGGGAGCACGGACCTTCCATTTTCGCCGTCGCCACCCACCATTTGTCTACCAGCGACAAATCGCGCCCCTCGAGCGTGTACTCCACCTCGAGTGGTGACGACCGCCAGGAAAAGGTGCTACCGTCGGCCTGCTGAGCACGTTCTTCGCCGTGTGCCATCGTTCTCACGGAGCCAGACAGTGACAGGGGCAGCGCGGTGGCAAAGAAGGCAAGAGAGCAGGGCACAAGGAAAGGGACCAGAAGGCGTGAGGAGGAGAGCGCAGACGTGGTGCCACAGGGGGTATTTAAAGCCCCTTCACCTCTTGCACCTCTAGTAAGCATAACCGGCGGGAGATGAACCGCTCGACTCCCCCACGATTAAAGCCGAAGCGGCGTAGTCGCCCATGCGCGTCGTGTCTTGTCAGAAACAGACGCACAACCGTGATCGTGCGATGGCCTAACAGCGCACGGCACACCAATCGCATTCCGCCACGCGTCCGCCTCCTTGGGAATGAATGCAGGTCGTGCGACGTGGTGTATCCTCTGCTGCGTGTCGGCACAAATCTTAGGGCCATCAATACGCCGTCGGCAGACCATTGACTAGTCACCCTAGCGTCGGCCTTGGCACGGACTCCGCCTCCGAGGAGCGACTTCGACTTCGAGCACGCAGGAAGACCCTGGCGCCTACCTCAACGTTCCGACCTCGGAGCCCAGCCCGCCTCCGAGGAGCGGCTTCGACTTCGGAGCCCAGTCCAGCCTCCAGCTTGGCCTCGCACGTAGAGGGAGCCATCCGAAGACGCGCAAACGTCGGCATAGTCCGCAACGCCGCTAGGGCACCGCCCGCAAGACGTGGGTCACAGTAGGACCTCCCGTCCCTGGTCCGCGCAAAGGCCCTGGAGCCCTCTCCAGCTGAACACTTGCAACAAAGTCAGGGACCACCGCGACCATGAAGGCCAAGCGGCAAACTCGCAGCCCCCAAATGCCGGAGACCCAACCAACCGTGCGCTCAATCGGGGGGGCGTGATCGGTCATCTTCTGTAGGCTTTGACCGAACTCTCATAAATAGGCCTCCATCAGTTCACTACTGCCCTTTACCATCAGAGAGCGCACATGAACTGAGGCAGACCTATTTATGAGGGCAAGATCATCCTAGCCGTCCCCGGAACGCGCGTCATATGCAGGAGCATAGCGCAACCGGTGAACCAAAGCGCCCGGCGTCGGGTCAAAGATAAGTTTTTCTGAAACTCAAAAATAGGCATCCTTCTGTTCATCAACATTCTATGACCGCGTCGATCAGCGCTAACCCTGCTATAAAACAGTCCCTTCAAAGAATGCAGATGAACAGAGGCAGCCTATTTTCGAGACCAAGATCATTTCAGCTGTACCCGGCTGCGGCACTAGGACGGACGGCGCAGGAAGACGACACATATATATACTCGCTGCACCCAGGCCGAGAATCACAACCGGCAGAAGTCCTAAAGGCGGAAATGCAACCCGCGGGGGTGCAGCCGACGGAAAATGCAACCGGCGGGAGCCCAGCGGTTCAGCTTCCCACGATCGGGAAGCGCAACCGCTGACAACCGGGGCCGCCCAGTTGCAGGCTGCCAGACAGTGCACGACGCCCCAGTAGCATCCCACTGCGCGCGTCCCACCTCCCCTGGGAAGGGGCGCGCGGCCGCGGTCATGCAACCGCTGACAGCCCACGATGCGCCAATCGCGTCCCGCCACGTGTATTGCCCGTTGGGACAGCGCATACGGCTGCAGCAGCTCGTCCCTGGCATTTCACTGAACCGCGAAGCTGTCGGGCCATGCCGTCTCCGGACCGGCCGAAGACCCCCGCACTCGACTCCCCGGCGCTGTGCACGGGAGCTTGACCTACCCCACGCCCAGGGGTGTCCGCGGGATGAGCCCGTCTCCGCTTCGACTTCGACTCCGCCACCCAAGGGCCCTGTGGTCAGGGACGACTCCGACAACCCGTTCATCGCCATATCCTCGGCGCGCGGCGGAGACTATACCAAACAATCGGGCTCTATCCAACAACACAAAAGTTCACAGGCCATGGGGACAGAGGGGGCCAAATGGCTCGGCAACATGGCTTCGGCCTGTGAAGCCCTTCACCATGAGAGGCTCCTGTTGTAGGGGTGGCCCCCACCTAAGCCCAGCCGGCCTGTTAGAAGGATGTAAGGCCCAAAATGGGACATGTATAATGGCATAAATGCCCCTGAGAGGGATACTCAAATGTAAGGGTACTACTGTAAAAACACTCCCCATGTGAATACATATACACCATCCAGGCCATGGGTAAACCCTAAGCATTGCTCACCTAACTCTCCACTACCATACCTCTCTCTCTCTCTCTGTTTGGTCTGTAACCACAACACCGTGCATGCAAAGCATAATTTTTTGGGAGGGAGAAAAGCATGAATCTTGCCTGAGACATGGAGTAATGGTCTTGGGAGATTGATGACAACGTTTCCAAGCAGGCCTGAGTTGAAGACGGTGACTGAATCCAGTGACGAGAGGATTCGAAATGAATGGAGACGACATTGCTCATGCTTTGCATGCGTGAATGGGAAAGGATGGTAGGAACAGGGTTCCGGATGGGACGGTGTTGCTCGAGCTCTAAGCGTGCAATGCAAGAGGAAGGGCGGCGCGGTGCGGGGATGAGGAAGGATGGCGAGGTTTTGCACACCCCGAAGAGGATGATGTCGCTCACGCTCCGCACGAGCGACAGAGGACGGCGTAGTGTAGGGATGAGGAAGGACGGCGTGGTGCGGGGATGAGGAAGGACAACGAGGTTTTGTGCACACTGAGGAGGATGACGCACTCGCTCCGCGCGCATGATGGAGGAGGGTGCGGTGTAGGGATGAGTAAGGACGATGGCCAGACTGAGAGGATGAGCATACAAAGTAACCACTTGTAGGAGGATGAGATGGACGGTTGGATGGTATACTATTCAGATTATATTCGAACGGTACAGCGTGTTGTAGTCGTTCTTTATTGGAAAAGGACATACAGGATACGCTGCGGGTGCAAATGGGTCGGGTAATTCCAGTTCGACCTGGTATTGAATCCTGGAAGCGAGTTTGGTGTCCGATTGGATTCGGTGGCACCAAATAGTTTTATTCTAATTCAGTAGCGAAATTGGAAAAGACTGCCGTGACTGCAACACCGGCCATATTTTCTGGGATTGAAGAGGCCTGAATTCCAAGTCAAGAAATGCAAGAGCCAAACCTGGAACTGAACTTCAGCTGAATGCATACGCTGCCACAATGACTTCTGCGCTAGCTTAATTTCTCATGCATTGATCTGTTCGCTGGCCAATGTGAATTCTTTCCTCGAGATTGTCTTTCCTCGTGCCAAAATAGGGTCCAGGATGTCAACCACGTGCCATGTCTTCTTCACGTATTGGAAAGGACATATAGAATACACGGCCCTCATACAGCCAAAAATCATGTCTCCCAAATATATATAATTTTTTAATAAAGATTACAAACTATTTTTGCGTTCAAAAGTTCCAATTAAAATTTACAAAGTAAAACATCTGTATATATAGCCATATATATATACGTATATACTCTGAATCCAAAAAAATATAGATGACGAAACAATATCCGTCCAAATTTAGCTCGATTCCACACAGCCCTCATGCAGCCAAAAAAGGGTTCCAGGATGCCAACCACGTGCCATGTCTTCTTCACGTATTGGAATAGTAGAATACACAGCCCTCATGCAACCAAAAAAGGGTTCCAGGATGCCAACCACGTGGCACGTGCCATGTCTTCTTCACGTGTTGGAATAGTGGAATACACAGACCTCATGCAGACAAAAAAGGGTTCCAGGATGCCAACCACGTGCCATGTCTTCTTCACGTGTTGGAATAGTAGAATACACAGCCCTCATGCAGCCAAAAAAAAGGGCTAGAAATTCTCTCATCGACCAGAGAAAAGGGAAAAAAAACACATCTTCCATCACACTTGATTTTTAAACACTCGGGTTCGAATGGTCTAGGACTGGAGCTTGAATTCATGCCCATGTGAACACAAGTTATCGGCCAAAAGAAAGAAAACACAAAATAATATTTTATGAAAAACAATTCAATTCCCACATAAATTTGGAAAATTTTCTATGTTAAAACAGAGCCTAATCGGAGATTGATGGTATTCACTAGTTTCAATCCAACAATGTAATTTTTTGTGCCCACATCTCAAAAATTGCGGCCCATGTATCATGGTATCATGGATTGAATCCAAAATTATTAATGATAACACATATTCTTTTTCTAGGTGCTTTAGAAGGAATCGGATTTGTACACGCGCACCTGCGCAATCGGACAGCAGAGCTTATGGTCCAGAGAAAGACATATTAGATGCATAGAAGAAAGACAAACGAAGCTTGGAGGCGAGGACATTTGCTCTGTATTTTTTTAAGTAAACTAGCTGAATGCCCGTGTGTTGTTATGGATTTTTAAAATTTATCATACTACATGTTTTAAAACTCACGGGTGGTAAAAATTTTTACAATATATACACACACACAAACATGTTCTAAAAGTTTTTAAATCCTTCAAGTAAGTCAAAAGCCGTCAATCACATCCCGTGGTCATAAGTCAGAAGACATCGACCACACCTCGTGGTCGTTGGTCAGGAGCCCTTGAGCACAACTCGTCATCGAAAGTCGGAAGCCGTCGACTATCGCGTGTGATCATAGGTTGGGAGTGGTCGACCATCACTGGTGGTCGTAAGTTAGCAGCGGTCGATCGATCGTGGTTCTAAATCTGGAGCCTTCGACAATGGCTCATGATCGTACATCAGAAGCTGACGACCATCGTTCATGGTTGTAAGTCAGAAGCCATCGAAGATACCTCATGGTTGTAAGTCAGAACATATCAACCAGCACTCGTAGTCATAAGTCGAAAGACATCGACCACACCTTGTGGTCGTAAGTCGAAACACATCGACCAGTACTCATGGTCGTAAATTAGAAGCCATCGATCACACCTCGTGGTCGTAAGTTAGAAGCCGTCGATCATCGCGCGTGATCGTAGGTCGGAAGTGGTCAACCATCGCTGGTGGTCGTACCGTACGTTGGCTGGCCTCCGGCGCGCTTGTGCCCTGTCGCCTGACTGCCGGTGCCAGCCTCTTTGGCCCCGACTTTGACCACGGCTTGGACTTCGACCATGACCCTTCGACTTTGATTACGGCCCTTCGACTTCGACTGCGGACCGACTTCATCCACGGCCCTTCGACTTCGACCACTATCCCCTTTGACTATGACCCTTCGACTTCGGCCATGACCTAACTTCAACCACAGTTCTTCGACTTCGACCGTGGACTGACTTCGCCCATAGCCCTTCAACTTCAACCATTGCCCCCTTCGACCATGGCCCTTCAACTTGGAAGTCGAAGGGTCATGGTCGAAGTCCAAGCCATGGTCGAAGGGGCAGTGGTTGAAGTTGAAGGGTTGTGGATGAAGTCAATGCACGGTCGATGTCGAAGAACTGTGGTTGAAGTCAGGTCGTGGTCGAAGTCGAAGGGTCATGGTCGAAGGGGACAGTGGTCGAAGTTGATGGGCCGTGGATGAGGTCGGTTCGCGGTCGAAGTCGAAGGGTCGTAATCAAAGTAGAAGGGTCGTGGTCGAAGTCTAAACCGTGGTCGAAGTCGAGGCCGAGGAGGCTGACACCGGTAGTCGGGCGACAAGGCACAAGCGCGCCGGAGGCCTGCCAACGTACAACCACTAGCGATGGTTGACCGCTCCTGACCTAAGATCACGCGCGATGATCAACAGCTTCTAACTTACGACCACAAAGTGTAATCGATGGCTTCTAATTTACGATCATGAACACTGGTCGATGTGTTTCGACTTACGACTACGAGGTGTGGTCGATGTCTTTTGACTTACGACTACGAGTGCTGGTCGATATGTTCCGACTTATGACACGAGGTATCCTCGATGGCTTCCGACTCACGACTACAAACGATGGTCGTCAGCTTCCGATGTACGATCATGAGCCATTGTCGAAGGCTCTAGATTTAGGACCACGATCGATCGTTGACCGCTGCCAACTTACGACCACCAGTGATGGTCGACCGCTCCTGACCTACGATCATACGCGATAGTCAACGGCTTCCGACTTACGATGACTAGTTGTGCTCAAGGGCTCCCGATCTACGACCACGAGATGTGGTCGATGTCTTCTGACTTATGACCACGAGGTGTGATCGAAGGCTTTTGATTTACTTGACGGATTTAGAAACTTTTAGAATATGTTTGTATGTATATTCTAAAAAATTTTACCACCCGTGAATTTTAAAACATGTAGTATAATAAATGTTAAAAATCCATAGTAACACACGAACATTCAGCTAGTATAATAAGAAACTGACATAACCTAAACCAATGCCCACGCAGCACATGGAGACGGACGGAGCACGGGAGCAGGAGCAGAGTCCCAGAGTGACCCACTGATAGCTCTCGATTGAAACAACAATGCCTGTGAGCAGGATCGCGGTGGGCGCTCCGGAGGAGCTGTCCCACCCCGACATGGCCAAGGCTGCCGTCGCCGAGTTCATCTCCATGCTCATCTTCATCTTCGCCGGCTTCGGCTCCGGCATGGCCTTCAGTAAGGACTCGCTGATTCTCTTCTCATCATTTCTCCTCTTCTGCCCGTACCTGCCTACGTACGCAAGTGTCATCATCCATATCTCGTAAATAAATTTCGCATGTGTGTTCGTGGATCGATTGATTCCGTTATCAATGAATGAATGGATTGTCACGGCCGGCGACAGGTAAGCTGACGGACGGCGGTACGACGACGTCGGCGGGGCTGATCGCGGCGTTGCTGGCGCAAGCCCTGGCCCTGTTCGTGGCGGTGGCCGTGGGCTCCAACATCTCCTACGGGCACGTGAACCCGGCCGTGATGTTCGGCGCGTTCGTGGGCGACAACATCAGCCTCCTCCAGGCCGTGGTGTACTGGGTGGCGCAGCTGCTGGGCTCCATGGTGGCCTGCCTCCTGCTCAAGATCGCGACCGGCGGGGGAGGGGACTCCTCTGGGGTCAGACCCCACTGAGAGGAAATGAGGACCCGGTCGGATGACTTACACGTGTTGCTCCGCACGAATCTCCGTGCGAGCGCCTCTCCCGTCTTCTTTTTCTCCGTGCGATGTACGGCAACGGCGCCTCCTGAGCCGTCGGAGCAGGAGAAGGTAACGGTGGCGGCGCCCGCTTTTCCGGCAAGCGCCCGCTGGCGGCGGCGGAGGTCCGGCGAGGCGTGCGGGGCTCCAATCCGAGTGCTGCTGCGGATGCGCCGTCTCCGCCTCCCGGCGCGCCATCTCCGCGAGCTGGCGGCACAGAGCCTCCCCCTTGAGCCGCCGGCCGCCGGCATCGGAGGCGGCCACCTCCGGGTGCCCCGCGGTGGCCGAGCTCGTCACGTCCTGGGGGCTCGACCTCCCCGGCGGCAGCAGTGGCGGCGAGAACGAGGAGGAGGACGCCTTCTTTTCGGCGCTCGACTACTCCATGCTGGCGGTTGACCCCGACTTGCGCGACCTCTATGTGCCGTGCGACCCGCCGGAGGTGGCCGCCTCCGATGCCGGCCGGCGGCTCAAGGGGGAGGCTCTATGCCGCCAGCTGGCGGAGATGGCGCGGCGGGAGGCGGAGACGGCGCATCCGCAGCAGCACTCGGATTGGAGCCCCCGCACGCCTCGCCGGACCTCCGCCGTCGCCAGCGGGCGCTTGCCGGAAAAACAGGCGCCGCCACCGTTACCTTCTCCTGCTCCGACGGCTCAGGAGGTGCCGTTGCTGTACATCGCGCGGAGAAAAAGAAGACGGGAGAGGCGCTCGCGCGGCGATTCGTGCGGAGCAACACGTGTAGGCCATCCGACCGGGTCCTCATTTCCTCTCAATGGGGTCTGACCCCAGAGGAGTCCCGTCCACCGGTGGGGAGGCGGTGGGTGCGTTCTCGCTGTCGGCCGGCGTGGGCCCCTGGAACACGGTGGTGTTCGAGATCATCAGGACGTTCGGGCTGGTGTACACGGTGTACGTGACGGTGCTGGACCCCAAGAGGGGCGACCTCGGGGTGATCGCCCCCATTCCCATCAACTTCATCGTGGGCGCTAACATCCTAGCCAGCGGCGCCTTCGACGGCGCGTCCATGAACCCCGCCGTATCCTTCAGCCCGGCCGTGGTGAGCGGCGTGTGGGACAACCACTGGATGTACTAGCTCGGCCCCTTGGTCGGCGCTGCCATCGCCACGCTCGTCTACGACATCGTCTTCATCGGCTAGCGCCCGCACGAGCAGTTGCCAACCACGGACTATGGGCGGCGCGTGAGAGGAGGAGGTGGGAGATGACGACTACCGGTGGAAGTGAAGATGAGGGGCAGTTAGATGTGAGAGGGAGGGAAGTAATGTTAGATAGATAGTCAAAATTTCAATGGTCAGATTGGACGTTGAGAAAAGAGGAAAGAGAATGAACCTATCTCACCAACTCAAACTTTTAAGTAGTAGGGATTAAAGCTTAAAATTGTGGAACAATTTATGATATTGAAATAAATTAAATTTGGAGTTAAAGTTTAAAAAATGCGGTATCTAAATATGTATAAATTCGGAAATGGAAATCATAGAAAAATCATGTTGCCCAAATATATATATAAGTTTAGAATAAAGATTACAAACTATTTTTTGCATTCAAAATTTCCAATTAAAATTTAAAAATTAAACCATCAAAATCTATACATATATAACAAGGAACTAAAATTTGTTGTTTTTAATTATATATACTTTAGGAACAAAATTCCAAAATATTTTGTTATCCAAACACATATTACGTTTTAATTAAAACTAAAATTGAAAGTGTGTTGTTGAAATATGTTTACAACGCAACAAAAAGGTCTGCATTTTGTACATATGAAAACACTAGAAATTTCAAGCCAAAACTTTTCTATCCCAATTCATATAAATTCAAATAAATTAAAAAGGTAAAGTAAATAAAATTATTCAAAACGCCTAGCCTGGGACTAGTTCTTAATCAGGAAAAATTATCAAATTAACTCCAAAAATTACAAAAAAAATCAGATATTCCAAATAAAACATTCTGAATTAAAATAAATTATTTTTTCTCGTTAATAAACTTTTACTAAACACCTAAAATACTTTTAAATTCATAAAAATGGAAAAGTTTTTAAATTTTATGGAAAATTCTGGTAGGTTCTCAAAAAATTAAAAACTGACATTTTTAATTTAACTTTAGCCAAAAATTGAAAATTTGGATGTTACAAAGGAGAAGGACAGATGAGGAAGAGAGTTTTTTTTTTCAATTTTGCAATAATTTTATGCTACGGGCAAATTGGACATTTCGTGCACCTTTACTCTTATGCTTGCTTCCATGACATTATTTTAATGGTCATAGTGTGTTGTGACATAGCACGATTGTAGAGTGCCGTATGTCAAATGCAAACCCTCGGGGAAAAAAGGCAAATGCGAACCGATTTTGACTAAAATCTGAAGTGCGCGGCACGTTTCGACCAGCACCCCAACACAGGTCATGGCTCTATGCTGCCAATACTATTCCGGGAAGACGACAGAAGCCGCCGCTGCGGTTGCCTCCCGGGCCATGGCAGCTGCCGCTGTGCGGCAGCCTCCACCACGTCCTGCTGTCGCGCTTCGGGGACCTGCCACACCGGGCCCTGCGCGAGCTCGCCAGCAGGTACGGCCCGCTCATGCTCCTCCGCTTCGGCGCGGTGCCCACGCTGGTCGTGTCCTCCGTCGAGGCTGCCAGGGAGGTCCTCAAGACGCACGACGCCGCCTTCGCCAGCCGCCACCTGACGCCCACGCTGGCCGTAATCAGCCGCGGCGGCCGCGACATCCTCTTCTCCCCCTACGGCGAGCTGTGGCGCCAGCTCCGCCGGCTCTGCGTGCTCGAGCTCTTCAGCGCGCGACGCGTCCAGTCCTTCCGACACATCCGCGAGGACGAGGCGGCCCGCCTCCTCCGCTCCGTCGCCGACCAGTGCGCCCTCGGCGGCGCCGTGGTAGGCATCGGCGAGAGGATCTCCCGCATGGTGAACGACTCCGTGGTGCGCTCGGCCGTCGGCGGCCGGTGCGCGCGGCGCGACGAGTTCCTGCACGTGCTCGACAAGTCGTTGAATCTGATGGGCGGGTTCAACCTGGTCGACCTGTACCCGTCGTCGCGGCTGGCGCGCCTGCTCAGCGGCGCGCTGCGGGAGACCGAGATCTGCAACCGGAACGCGCGCGACATCATGGCCGACGTCATCCGCGAGCACGCCGTAGGAACCGACGACGGCGACAGCGAGGAGGACCTGCTTGGCGTGCTGCTGAGGCTGCAGAGGGACGAGGGCGAGCAGAGCCCCCTCACCACCGAGATCATCACCACCGTCATCATGGTAAGTATAGCATCGAGTACGGCGAGTCTGAGTGGATGAATTTTTCTTTCAAAATTTTCACTCTAATATCAACAACAACATATCAAATTTATAACTCTAATCAAAGCACTAAGCCATGGAAGAAAAACTCTGAAAATCACAGCCTCGTGATCAGATTGGAAATTGCATACGATCAGATAAAAAATTGAAGCCGATCAAACCGGAAAATTGGATCGAGCAAACCTCCAATAAGTGGCTGTCAGATCTCTGCGCATAGCGGTCAGACTGTTATGAACAGTAAAATCATGTAAATAAATAGTAATGTCAACACTATTTCAAATACTAAAATCTACGTAATTTCTGATCTGATGATTCAAATAATGTGAAACTTGGCATACACCTTATCTAGAATATCATAAACCTATTCTAATCAATGATCGAGAAAATCATTACCGCAATCCAAAGAGGAGTGAAGGGTGCACCAAAATCGATCCAAAGAGGAAAACTTCGATCTGCTCTTTCTTATGAGTATTAGATGATTTAGGTGACCTGGAATAGGTTCTCACATGTAATATCAAGTTAGAACACAACACGGATTCAACTCAAAACACCCACAAGAGCAAAACCAAAAATCACATCACTCTTAAGGAAAACCAAGCAAACTCAAGAACTTCTTCTAGATCATATCTAGGTAGATAGGATCTTGACTCCAGCAGACATATCCACCTCTTACACGTCCTTGGCACCAGAAAAACACAAGAGATGAGATATCCAAACAACAAAGTAAAAAAATCAAAAGCACAAAAGGATATCTATGTCACAACTCACTTGAAAAACTTTAGATGTTTATTTTACTTAGAGAGAAATGTTTTACAAGCAATCTCTCAGGATAGTAGAGCTCCAAGCCTAGATCACACATACACAGGGCTCTAACATAAGGAAACCCTAACCCTAGACTCAGAATCTCACGTGACTCAACTCAACACAAGGCTTACATAGTGAACACTCCACACCTCTCACTAAACCAGACACTTCTTAGTGGATCACACCACTTGCACTTAGAGAAGTCTGGTAAACCACACTCAAACGAGTTTTAGCTTTACACACACTTGCATACTTTTCAGAGCATGACTTCCTAAGATATTCCATCCACAAGAACGTGACCTAAATCACCTAGGCCAGAATCGCGATTTTGCAAACCACCACTGCACCCAGTTTTAGATAATTTCCTTAATTGCCACCCGCCGGTCTTCACGACGATGCGATGCGCAAGATCGTACACCTGCACTGAAGCTATCACCACTTGAAACTCCTAAGTCCTATGGTGCACCAACATTACATCACAATCCATGATGCCTAATGCCTTGCTATCAAAGATCGTATGCCTGCTCTAAGGAACATCATTACTTGAAACATACAAGTCCAATCGGCACATCACATGCATGCATTGCCTCTTCACAACTGTTGTTTTTCTCCCGTACTTCTCGGTTAGTGATGTTGTGCCACTTGGACTTATGCAATATGCTATAGCCTTAGGACTCCTTCCGCAGCCTCGGTCTCGCAGCTGGCCGCAACAATCATCAAAACACCTGCTCACTAAAGAACAAAACAATCACTCACAACCAAAACCACATAATAACCTCAACTCAACTCAGCTTAGTAAGGGGCCAAAATGCAATTTCACAAAAATCAAACACAATAAACACAAGCAAATCATAAACAATGTCAAGTATTCATCAATCTCATGGGGCTGCCACCATATGGTCTTACAATCTCCCCCTTCATGAGTAATTTGACAAATATCAAGAAGGCAAGAATTTGAGTTTGAATTATGGAATTTTTAAACACACAAGTTGCATGAACATGACCACAGTGGCAAGTAGTGGAATGGTGCTAAGACACAGATAGAGTAAGTTTTCACCAAAAACTCCATCTACACCTAAAACTCCTCAAATGAGACAATCCTACTAATGGTCCAAACAAAGGAACAATTGTTCATCATAACCATCTTCATAGCAAGACAAGGCACAAAAGAACAAATAAGAATAAATGCATTATCATTTGATAATAAAAGACCATGAAAGACCCTAAATGTATTTTTCTAATATAAATGCTCATTTTGCTCTAATGCAACATCACAAAACTCATTCTCCCCATTTTGAACTTCTCTAAACATTCTCTCCTTTAGAAAAAAAATATTCTCGTTAAATTCACCCTATTTAGACTAAAACTAAATTTTACCTTAATCTTTCTCCCCCTTTTAGCAAAATAGTTACCAAGGGCAAGGGCCTATGCAAGCTCGCTACCACTCCCCCTCAGAAGATGCAAGAAAACACTTGTAAATAACAAGGGAGTAAAAAAGGCCATGTATGCATGAATGAATATGCACAACCTAAAAGAGAGCTTTGAAAATTATTCAAAGTGATGTTAAAGATAAAACATATCACTTGAAGGCATAAAATGTATACAAAGCTATCTAGATTATGATAAGGCATATATAATCAATATAGGTAGGATAGCATAATTTAGAGCATTCAATTTAGTTTCAAGTTAAGCATGCCTTCAAAATTGACAAGTTCAATTAAAAGTATCCAAGTATGATCTAAACCTTATCAAGAAGGCTAAATGGAACCAAGAAACTCAAGTTGAATCATTTAAAGTGCTAGAAATTCAATTTTAGCTAATTATGCTTAAGTACTAGATAAAAGCTATTTTTGAAATTTTAGAAATTATTTTGATCTTATCTTAGCAAAGAAAGTACCAGACTAGGAGCCATCCACAACTGCCTCTTAAGGTTTAGCCATTTTTTACATTTTTGTTTTCTTAGGTAAGTGCTAGATTTTAAGTCTTACTACAACCATCATAAGTAAGAAGCAAAAAAGAGTGATCTTAGTCATCCAAAACTTCCACTTAATTCATGTCTAATACAATGGCAAGCCGTCTCATGAGAAAAAAATTAGTAAAATCAGTCTTTTCTCACCAGGAATTTATTTTTTATCAAGTTAGGCACTAGTTTAATAAGTAAGGCATGCTTTCCAAAGAACTAGCAAAGCACTAAATAAAGCTCAATATAAGATTCAAGATTCAATATAGCATTTTTTATATGGCATATATCATAAAAGGATCACTAGAGTAAAGTAGTTAAAAGATCTAATCTTGCAAACTTAAAAGATACCAATTGAAGAAATTAATACTACTTGGTAAATTAAGTTCAAGTTGGCAAGTTAATCTTGAAGGAACGCGCGTAGGCTACGATAGCAGAAAATAAAAATTTCTACCGCGCACACCAGGACATCATGCTAAGGAGGGATCATAGATCGTTACCACTAGACGCGCAGCGCAGCGGAAGAAGAGTTGGAGAAGCCGATCCAACCACGCGCGTCGAGGTAGTAGTGGAAGTAGCCGATCGTCCCGAACAGATCGTCTCCTCCACGCGATCAACCACACCACGAGCAGATGCAATCTGTAGTTTGTTGATGCCGATCAACGCCGCAACGAGCAGCGCCTCCACCGGTATCCACACGTCCGGGGCTGGAACACCGATTGCGAGTGTACCAGCACTCGCGAGCAGCTAGGGTTTGGCTCGGGAGGTGGCGGCTAGGGTTTTGCTCGGGAGGAACAGAAGCGTACATCCCTCAGCCCCCCGCCTCCAAATATATAGACCTCCTCACTTGGGCCTCGTGGACCGAGGCCCAATAGGAGTCTATCCGGATCTCTATCCGAATTGAGCCCACATCCGAATCACATTCGAATTAGTGTTCCAACCCGTTAAGTGTGCGACCCTGTAGGTTCACGTATGCTTGATTGCGACCCGGAAACACCTTTCCGGTCACCCTGTTAATAGCGGCCTCTAGCAAGACATATTAACCCCAAAGTATACGTAAAGATCATATCCGCTGAACCTGTAATGTTCTCATGTACGAATCCCTTTGCCTCACGATATAGATTAAGCTCAAGGCGAGACCTGTGTCATCCTCTTAATAGCTCAATCACTCTCTCGATTCCGTTATAGATTATAAACTTGTGATTGACTCCTCAATCACATTGGCATGGCCATGCACTTTCATAATGTAGGACCGAAATGGCAACAGAGGGGGGGTGAATGGTGCCTTCTAAAAACTCCCCAAGTACTCACACGACAAATCGGGCGAAAGAACTAGCTTCTTCGATCGAACACACGTGGTCGTAAGCCAACTGATGGTCGAACACCACGTGGTCGAACACTTGCCTGAGCCGACAAAAGAAATCAAGCAGTGATAACTGAGAGGATGAACCAAGAACAGAAGGACTCGAGGCGCACAATCATCCGGTAAAGTGAACTTCTCTAATTCGACTCCTGCTCTGGGGAATGAACTGGCCAAGTGGCCTTGAGACAGATTCCCAGTTCTGAGCTAATCAAAGCACACAAAGACGAAAGCAGACTCACGAAGAAGAGAGGAGAGAAAAGGATAGCAAGAAGTCCAAGTTCTCAAAACAGATCGCAAACAAGTCAATCACAACATCTCAAGACGACAGAAAACAAATAGAGGAAGAGAGATGAATGATTGATAATGGAGGTTTCTACAGCCACTCCAACTGGGAGATACATGAGCACACTTGCTCCATCCCGAGAACCCACATACTCACAAATAACAAAGGAAGAACAGAGCAACTCGGGGATCAGAATCTCACCAGTACCCGAGCTCTACCCTCTCTATTTATAGCCACACACTCACACACCAAAGAGGGGGAACCCACAAACCCTCACCTAACACCGGGTTTTCAACTCACTTTACCCACTAGCGAGAACGAGCTCCAGTGCTTTACCCGTTACACCCAACGGCTCCACTGCTTTGCCCGTTAGCGCCAACAACTCCTGTGCATTGGCAGAGACACAGCTTCCCTTTGCAGCTTTCCGCATTTCTCCAAAATGCCATTCCACTGCCTTCCCGGAAGCTTCCTCCTGCCTTGTCGTCCAAGCTTGCAACCACCTCGCAAGACTAGGTCTCCTTCGGCTTCCCCTGGTCGTTCTGGACCTCGACATCCCCCATGTCTAGTCCCGACCACTCCAAGCCTCATCAAGACTTGTCTCCAAGGTCCTCTGGCAGCTCCAGCTCCGGTTCCTCATCTCCTCGGCTTGCAACCACCTCACAGACCTCGTCGTCTTCAGCACTTCCTGGCCGCTCTTGACCTCAGCACCGCCCGTGCCTAGTCTCGGCCTTCCATGCCTCGCCACGACTAGTCTCAAGGTCCTGCAAACATTACAGACAAGCAAACCATTACATAGCACCGCACAACACAATGTGTACAGACATCTGCATAAAAGGAACTCAAAACATGCTTCACAAGGTCGTACATTCACTACGATCGGTCAAAAATACTTAAACATTAATTCTCAAGACCTACGATCGTTACCATAGACCATACGACCACCCCAGTGGTCCTTACGACCGCCTTAAAGCTAGCTACGACTATCACAAGTTTCAGTTCCAACTTACCCGACCAAGTTGTACCAACTTATGACTGGTCGAAACCGTAGATCAAGACTTTCTTAAGTCCTACGACCACATCTCAAGATGATACGACTATCTCAGAAGTCCATACGACCGGTTCCCAGAGACTACGACCAAAACCAGAGATTCCATCGTGGTCGAACCACTTTCCGACCACGTTCATCGCTTTCCACCGTGGTCGAAACCCTTCTCGATCACGTACGACTTGGTTCACTGTGATCGAAGCCCTTCCAACAACATTTGAACACTTCCGACCGCAGTCGCCCACTTGCGACCACGCTCCAAGCTCGTCTGACCGCATCCGACCGAGCTACGACCATGTTCGCCCATAACGTGGTCGAAACCCGCTTTCGTTCTTAGGAAGAGAAATCTGCGACAACGTGGTCGTATGACTGCTTTCGACCACCGACTACGCCTTACGACCGCGTTCTCCGTCAGTGTGGTCGTAACTGCCTTCGACCACGACCAAACGTGGTCGTACTAGGCTTCGACCACGACCAACGTGGTCGAATAGATTTTCGACCACGGCAAAACCAGTCGTAGACTTCCCTGGTGACCTACGACCAAGGTCAGAGTGGTCGTAAACGCCATGTGGTCGTACAGCCTTCCGACCACGGCCAGAAAGAGTAAAAGATTGTTTTTCGGCTTTCGACTGCTGATAGAGTGGTCGTAAACAACCCGGCTGGCTCCCGATTGACGACAATAAGTTCATAACCTGCCCGACAGGCTTCCGACCACAACCAATGTGGTCGTAAGAGCCTACGACCACAGTCAGAAGCTACGACTTTGCACAGAAGGCGATTCCGATCACTTCTAAGGCTATGACTTGGCAGGAAGTGCCCAACCCAAACTCAAACTTTCTAAAACAAGAGTCAATTACTCATCACAAACATGTGGTCACCTCCACATGGACTCTCAATCTCCCCCTTGATGAGTATATTGACAAACCCAGAAAAAACATGAAGATGAGTTTGAGTTTTAAGAAACCAACATGGTCCAAAGAAAGAGAATGGAGCTAATGACCATGTCGATAGAAGGAACACTAGAGCAACAACTGAAAGAGCAAATTGTTCTCCAAAGCTCTAAAAAGATCCCGACTAGCTTTTTCTACCACTATTCTCCCCCTTTTGGCAATAAACACATCAAGGAGAGAATATGACATGTCAGAGAATGAATATGGCTGAAGTTTGTTTATTTAAGCATTTAGAGCCATGAGAATTATCCATATTGACCATAATGTAATATACCAAGCCATAACTAAAAAAACGCTATCTAGATCATGACAACATATATATAAACCAGCTAGAGCACAAAGATGACAATCTGAAATGTAATGCATTTTGAGAGCAAGTCAAGTCATCAACGAGTAAAGTCTAGCTAGAGACACCCAAGGATGATGCAGGCCATGTCAATAAGCTAAGCGGAACAAAGAAGCTAACATTGAGTCCAAATAGAGTGCTATAAGCTCAAGATGGAAACATTGGTTAAGGTACTTGGTTCTGATTGTAGATTAAGCAAATTGAGCACATTGAACATTGTCTTTTGAAAGCATATGGTTGTTTTCAACCTAATTTTTGTTTATGTGCTAGATCTCAAGCCTTATGCGACTACTCCAAGCAATAAGCTTAAGAAGATAGTCTAGGTCATCCAAAACTCCCCCTGAGTTCATGCCTAGTGCAATGGCAAGCTGTCTCATAGGAAAGAATTGGTGAGATCAGTTTTTTTCGCACAAAAGAGATCTTTTTGCTTTTTAACACATTGTACTAACTCATGTATCATCAGGAGACTAAAATAGCTCAAACTAAGGCTCAAAATAGATTCAACGCTCTACTCAGCCTATTTGACATGGCATGAATCATAAAAGGATAGCTCAAGAAAGACTAAACTCAAATGCTAGCATGACAAGTTTAATTTAAGTTGATCAATTTTACTTAACTTATCATGGCAAACGCTAGTCTACACATATGAAGTCATGATAAATTTAGCAAGCTAAGCACAAGTCATGGCAAGGTGTAAAGCATTGAAGCATGTCATAACAGGATAATAATCAAGGCTCAATGCAGTTTGATTATAATGCGAAATGCTGAAAATGCATGAAAGACCAGCTCCCCCTCAACATTAGATGCAACGTTTAGTTCAAGTTGAGTTATGTCAGAATTAAGCTCCAGAAGCTCCCAATTGAACTCCCCCTGAACCAAAGTAAAAGAATCGAGAAGCTAGGAAAGAAAACAGCAAACAGGCAGTCCTTAAAGCATAGAAAAGATATAGAGGCAACTATGGCTCAGACTGACTCTCATCTACCCCATATGACTCCAGGACAATCAGCTGACAGTAAATCACACACTAGAGAGCAAACACGTACCCTGTCTACCCGAGGGTGGCCCAACCCTCGCTAGAACCTACAAGAAGTGAGTGAGCTCGACCTAGTGAGATAAGAAGCAGCTAATCCTGGAAGCACAAGATAAGAGTTAGAAGTCTAAGCATCTCAGCAAGAGAAGCACTCTAACCTATGCTGGAAGGACTAAACCCAAATGCACCCTGAGTGCAAAGCAACAGAAATGAGACAGAAGCATAATCAATATAGTAAAGCAGTAAAGTCCAAGCTCCCCCTCACTACAATCCGTAAGGACACACCACCCCAAGCTCTCCCCTCAGAGCTGAAAACCTCGAACTATCCAAAGGCTTGGTGAAGATGTCAGCCAACTGGTGGTCACTCTCCACAAACTGGAGTACTATGTCACCTTTCTCTACATGGTCTCTAAGGAAGTGAAAGCGAATATCAATATGCTTGGTCCGAGAGTGTTGCACTGGGTTCTTAGCAATGTTGATAGCAGACGTGTTATCACAAAAGAGTGGAACACTGTCTAAAGCTAACCCAAAATCCCGCAGGGTCGAAACCATCCAAAGTACCTGGCTACAGCAACTGGCTGCAGCAACGTACTCGGCCTCTGCAGTGGACTGTGCAACACCGGACTGCTTCCGCGATGACCAGGAAACGAGAGAAGTGCCAATGAATTGGCAGGTGCCGGAAGTGCTCTTCCTATCTATCCTACAGCCAGCGAAGTCTGCATCCGAAAAGGCTCTCAGGGAAAGACAGGATGAGGAAGAGTACCAGATACCATAGTCAATGGTAGCTCGAAGGTACCGAAAGATGCGCTTCACCGCCTGACGGTGAGATACGCGAGGAGAAGCCTGAAAACGAGCACACAGACACACTGAGAAGTGTATGTCTGGTCTCGAGGCAGTGAGGTAAAGAAGGGAGTCGATCATACTTCTGAACTCTTTCTGATCAACTGGCTCGCCATCCTTATCTGGATCAAGATAGGCTGTCGAAGCCATGGGAGTTGATACTGGCTTACCATCACTCATATCGAAGCGCTTCAGGAGGTCACGAGTGTACTTTCCTTGATGAAGAAATGTACCCTCCCGAGTCTGCTTAATTTGGAAGCCAAGGAAGAAGGTCAACTCACCCATCATACTCATTTCAAACTCGGTGCTCATGACATCCGAGAACTGGGAAACCAGAGTATGGGAAGAGCCGCCAAAGATAATGTCATCGACATAGATCTGGACGAGCAGAAGGTCAGCGCCAAGCCGGCGGATGAACAAGGTCTTATCAACTTTACCCATTTCAAACCCATGACTCAACAAGTAGGACTTAAGCCTCTCATACCAAGCCCTGGGGGCCTGCTTAAGTCCATACAACGCTTTGGAAAGCTTAAAGACATGGTTTGGGTATTTGGGGTTTTCGAAACCAGGAGGCTGTCGGACGTAGACCTCTTCCTCAATAAGGCCATTGAGAAAGGCACTCTTGACGTCCATCTGGTAAAGCTTGAAACCCTTAGAAGCTGCAAAGGCAAGCAGGATTCTAATGGCTTCAAGTCTAGCTACAGGGGCAAAGGTCTCCTCGAAATCTAGACCTTCAACCTGGGAGAACCCCTGAGCAACCAGTCTAGCCTTGTTTCGAATAACCACTCCATCCTCGCTCTGCTTGTTCTTGAACACCCACTTAGTCCCAATAATATTGTGACCTCGCGGAGGCTCGACAAGCGACCAGACCTTGTTCCTCTCGAAATTTTCTAGCTCCTCATGCATGGCATTGACCCAAGACTCATCAGATAAAGCATGAGAGACATCTTTGGGCTCAAAGGAGGCAATGAAAGCAGAATGGAGACAGAATTGAGATAAGCCAGATTTTGAGCGGGTAACACGCTCGAAAAGGTCTCCAATGATCTGCTCTGAAGGATGAGCTTTCTGGATATGTCTAGGAGGTCCAGAATGAGATGAAGAAGTGGCCTCTACCTCGTGAGCTGACGAGGTAGGAACAGAGCCACCAGCTCCAGAAGAATCAGAAGGCATGGGCTGATCACCTCGAGGTGCGGTGGAAGACGGCACCTCAAGGGGTGGATGAGGGACCGGATCAGGTAGACAACCGTCATCTCCATCATCCTCATCATCCACAAAGATGGTCTCGGACTGCTCTAAAGAACCTGAGATATCGGGCCTAGTCCCCGGACTGGCCTTGTCAAAGGTCACCTCACAGGTCTCTACCATTTTACTAGACTCGCAGTTCCATACCCTATAAGCCCGCGAAGAAGGCGAGTAACCTAGAAAGATCCCATCACAAGAACGTGACTCGAACTTATCTAGGTTCCCGGACTTCAGAATAAAGCACTTGCAACCAAACACACGAAAATGAGAGACGCTGGGCTTTCGCCCGTATCTCAACTCATAAGAAGTGCGGTGCAAGTGTGCTCGAAGAAAAACTCGATTTGAGACATGGCACGCGGTGGCTATAGCCTCAGCCCAAAACTTCCGCGGTGTAGAGTACTCATCAAGCATCGTCCTGGCCATCTCGACCAAGGTACGGTTCTTCCTCTCCACAACGCCATTCTGCTGAGGGACGTATGAAGAAGAGAACTGGTGTTCTACACCTGTCTCACCACAGAAACTCTCAAAGTAGGAATTCTTGAACTCCGTGCCATTGTCACTGCGGATTGCTCGTAAGGCACCTGGGAACTCTACAGAAAGCCTACTGAAAAGACCTCGGAAATGCGAAAACGTCTCATCCTTCGAGGCTAAGAAAAACACCCAAGAATACCTCGAGAAGTCATCGACCACAACAAGAACATACCACTTCCCTCCTGCTGACTGCACTCGAGCTGGTCCAACTGTGTCCATGTGGAGCAGCTGTCCTGGTGCATCGGTCATAGTAACTGTGACCGGAGGGTGAGGAGCGGCAACCATCTTGCCGTGCCGGCATGGAGAGCAAACAAGGTCTTTGACCATCTTGAGTTTTGGCAGACCACGAATGAGATCGTGGCCGCTAACTCGGGTCAAATGGTCAAATCCAATATGACCAAGTCTCCTATGCCAGAAAGAGAGGTCGCGGGACTCAGAAGCAACTAAACACCTGAGAGGATCACCAGAAGACTCAGAAAAATCAGCACGAAAGATCCTCCCATAACGAGAAATCCCGCAAACCAGACTACCCGAAGAATCAAGAATTTTACAAGCATTTTTCTTAAAGCTCACCTCGAAACCGTCATCAGTAAGCTGAGAAACTGAAAGCAAATTGTACTGCAGCTTACTAACCAAGGCTACATCTTTCAGAATGAAAGAATCATTAATGCGCACAGTACCTTTGGCGATGACGCGCCCAGATGAAGCATCTCCGAAGGTGATCGTTTCATCACCTGGAGCACGGGCAAGGGAAGAAAACCAACGGGAGTCTCTGGTCATATGACGAGAACAACCGGAGTCTACAAGCCAAACCTTTCCCTTCCCTGCCCGGCGAACCTGAGTCAAACAGAGAGTAAAGTCTCAGTACTGGGATAAATCAAGAGTGATTTTGGCACCCAATACTGAACAACACGTCGAGCAGATGAAGTAGTCAAGCACGACTGACCTCTATCTACCCTACGCTCTCCATGACTCAAAGAAGCAGAAGGTCTGTGAGCAGACCTGAAGCTGTTGCGGGGTCCGACTGCTACGGGAGAGCGAGTCGGAACACCGGCAACACACTGATCACGCCGCGGGTAGCTATCTCGACGGGGAAACCGAGATCTACCCTCAGGACGGCGGAAGACACGACCCGGAGCAGCACAAGGACGAAAACCAGAAGACTCAGAAAAACCAAGTCCTCGATGCTGCCCAAACCTGTCAGAAGCAAACCTGGACCTCGTGCTAGTCTTAGGTGTACTCAGGATCTGGGGCTGACCCTGAAGCATCGATCGACTGTGTGTCCATCCTTCTGACAGAAGGTGCAGTGGTACTTCACCTTCTGAGAGGTAGAAGTAGCACGGGGAGGCTTCGCCTTCTGAGAGGCCGAAGCTGCAGGTGGACTCACCTTGCTGTCAGAGATCCCTTGGACAAAGCCCACTGATTTGAATTTAACCTCATCAGATCTGGGCTCGACCTCGATCACACCTCCTACTATGGGTCGGAGAATAGCAGGTGGATGCTTCCTCATATCCTCATAAAAATCATATCCTAGACCTTGATTGAACTTGCAAATCTTGGATTGGTCTAGAATAAGATTAAGCTTCTTCTTGCCTCCTACAAATCTCTCGAGAGTGTTCATAAGGTACTGACACTCCCGAAAGAGAGAGGTGCAAGAAGAGCAAGGGGAAGAGGGAACAGCAGGAGGTAAGGGAGCAGATGAAGAACCAATAGCAGAGGGAAGAATGGCTTGTGCACGCACAGCCGACTCTGAATGGACAGTCCTACTGCTAGTCAGTTGGTTCACGTTCCTAGGCGTCTCCACCTTACCCTGGGGCTTCTCCCCCTTCTCAGCACAAACAGTACAAGCAGTTGGTGCCTTCACTAGTTGATCCTTAGTTAGCTTCACACATTTGTCATTCAAGGCAACGAGTTCAAGTTTTAGTTTATCACATCTAATGCAAGGTGAGCTAATAGGATCCTTAGTCGCGAATTGAGCCATTTTCTTATTAGTGTCAATCATTTCTTGAAACTGTTTTGAGACAGATTCAAGTTCAGCAGTTAATCTAGGACAATTCAAACATGAATCAATAGGCTCAAGTAAAGAAGCACGCAGGTCAGCAATCTTGTGATCTGCCCGTTTTAGGTTCATCTTTAAATTATTGCAATTTTCACAAGACTCGGGCAGATCAAGGAGCATGGCATAAGGTCCTCTAGCAGCAATGTCCTTAACCTCACATGAGGTGGGAGAAGTAATCTCATCAGTAGTAAGTAGGGTAACAGCCATCCTACTCAACTCTAACTCAGCAAGCAGACTAACATTCTCCACCTTAATAGAATCAAGCTCTGAGGACACACTATCATGCGAGGTCCTTAACTTCTCCAAATCACCCAGCAAAGCACAGCATGTATCACAGTCGTCACGGGAGGGAGCAGATGTAAGAGAAGTAAGCTCTCGTGACAGTCTATCTACTTCCTTTTCTAACTCGGTACACCTAGTCTTAGCTCTAGCATGAAAACCTCCTAGCTTAAGGAAAGCTTCATTAAGTTGGTCATAGGAGGGACATACCTCGTCCGAGTCGGAGTACAGCTTGCTGTCGCTGAGTTCGCCCTCGAGGGCCATGAAGCACATGCCGGACAAGTCGTCACCGCCATCCTTGGGCTCTTGGTCACCCGTCCCGTCGTCGTCGCTCCATCCCTCCACCTCGCTGAGGTCGAGGTCGTCGAAGGCGGTGAGGACGCGGTGGAAGAGCTTCTTGGCCTTCCCGAAGTTGCGGAACTTCTTCTTTCCCGGAGCAGGTGCTGAAGGCTTCGTGTTGCGGTTCTTGTCGGTGTAGTCGTTCTTTCCCAAACCGCCGTAGTCACCTTTACCCTTTCCATGCTTGGGGCAGTTTGCTCGGATGTGGTTGGGGCCACCACACTCGAAGCAGATGACTGGTCCTCCTCTCTTTCTGTCTCTCCTACCCTTGTAGGCATGGGAAAACCTTCGGGCTAGGAGGGCCAGCTGATCATCCGCAAGCTGCTCTAACTGATCATCAGTTATGTCACAGAGAGCAGCAAGGGAGAAACCGCAAGAAGACTCAGAAGAGAGACCAGAAGCTGAACTGGGATCGGTGACCAAAGCCATCGACTGTGACTTCGACCTACGAGAGACAACGTCAATCTCGTGAGTCTTGAGGCGCGAGTACAGCGCGTCAAGAGTCAAGGTCGAGAGGTCTGTCGTGTCTTTGATGGTGGTCACTTTCATCTCCCACACACGCAGATCGAGTGCCGCAAGCATCTGACGAGCGTTGTCCGAGTCGGGGTATGTGAGACCGACCGCTCGGAGGTTGCTCAAGATCTTGTGGAAACGAGCGAAACACTCATCTAGGGACTCACCAGCAAGCATCTCGAATTTGTTGTATTCACGCTTGAACTGGTCCTGTCGAACCGTCTTGATCTGGGTGGTGCCCTCATGGTATGCGTCGAGGGTCACCCAGATATCGTAGGCAGACGACAGGTGGGAGATGCGATCGAACTCGCTACGACTCAGGCCCTGGATAATGATGTTCCTTGCCTTAGCGTTTGCCTCAACATCATGCATATTCCCAGCATTGATGTTCTCATCGGCAGGAACAACAAACCGGACCTTGACCTTACGCCAGATAGCGTACCCCTGAGCCTGGATGTATGTCTCCATTCGGCTCTTCCAGAAGGGGTAATCGATGCCATCGAAAACGGGCGGCTTGGTCGAGTACTTGTCCGTCGCCATGGCTCTTGAGACCGGTTAAGATCTATTGAAAAGAGCTAACCGGCTCTGATACCAATTGTAGGACCGAAATGGCAACAGAGGGGGGGTGAATGGTGCCTTCTAAAAACTCCCCAAGTACTCACACGACAAATCGGGCGAAAGAACTAGCTTCTTCGATCGAACACACGTGGTCGTAAGCCAACTGATGGTCGAACACCACGTGGTCGAACACTTGCCTGAGCCGACAAAAGAAATCAAGCAGTGATAACTGAGAGGATGAACCAAGAACAGAAGGACTCGAGGCGCACAATCATCCGGTAAAGTGAACTTCTCTAATTCGACTCCTGCTCTTGGGAATGAACTGGCCAAGTGGCCTTGAGACAGATTCCCAGTTCTGAGCTAATCAAAGCACACAAAGACGAAAGCAGACTCACGAAGAAGAGAGGAGAGAAAAGGATAGCAAGAAGTCCAAGTTCTCAAAACAGATCGCAAACAAGTCAATCACAACATCTCAAGACGACAGAAAACAAATAGAGGAAGAGAGATGAATGATTGATAATGGAGGTTTCTACAGCCACTCCAACTGGGAGATACATGAGCACACTTGCTCCATCCCGAGAACCCACATACTCACAAATAACAAAGGAAGAACAGAGCAACTCGGGGATCAGAATCTCACCAGTACCCGAGCTCTACCCTCTCTATTTATAGCCACACACTCACACACCAAAGAGGGGGAACCCACAAACCCTCACCTAACACCGGGTTTTCAACTCACTTTACCCACTAGCGAGAACGAGCTCCAGTGCTTTACCCGTTACACCCAACGGCTCCACTGCTTTGCCCGTTAGCGCCAACAACTCCTGTGCATTGGCAGAGACACAGCTTCCCTTTGCAGCTTTCCGCATTTCTCCAAAATGCCATTCCACTGCCTTCCCGGAAGCTTCCTCCTGCCTTGTCGTCCAAGCTTGCAACCACCTCGCAAGACTAGGTCTCCTTCGGCTTCCCCTGGTCGTTCTGGACCTCGACATCCCCCATGTCTAGTCCCGACCACTCCAAGCCTCATCAAGACTTGTCTCCAAGGTCCTCTGGCAGCTCCAGCTCCGGTTCCTCATCTCCTCGGCTTGCAACCACCTCACAGACCTCGTCGTCTTCAGCACTTCCTGGCCGCTCTTGACCTCAGCACCGCCCGTGCCTAGTCTCGGCCTTCCATGCCTCGCCACGACTAGTCTCAAGGTCCTGCAAACATTACAGACAAGCAAACCATTACATAGCACCGCACAACACAATGTGTACAGACATCTGCATAAAAGGAACTCAAAACATGCTTCACAAGGTCGTACATTCACTACGATCGGTCAAAAATACTTAAACATTAATTCTCAAGACCTACGATCGTTACCATAGACCATACGACCACCCCAGTGGTCCTTACGACCGCCTTAAAGCTAGCTACGACTATCACAAGTTTCAGTTCCAACTTACCCGACCAAGTTGTACCAACTTATGACTGGTCGAAACCGTAGATCAAGACTTTCTTAAGTCCTACGACCACATCTCAAGATGATACGACTATCTCAGAAGTCCATACGACCGGTTCCCAGAGACTACGACCAAAACCAGAGATTCCATCGTGGTCGAACCACTTTCCGACCACGTTCATCGCTTTCCACCGTGGTCGAAACCCTTCTCGATCACGTACGACTTGGTTCACTGTGATCGAAGCCCTTCCAACAACATTTGAACACTTCCGACCGCAGTCGCCCACTTGCGACCACGCTCCAAGCTCGTCTGACCGCATCCGACCGAGCTACGACCATGTTTGCCCATAACGTGGTCGAAACCCGCTTTCGTTCTTAGGAAGAGAAATCTGCGACAACGTGGTCGTATGACTGCTTTCGACCACCGACTACGCCTTACGACCGCGTTCTCCGTCAGTGTGGTCGTAACTGCCTTCGACCACGACCAAACGTGATTGTACTAGGCTTCGACCACGACCAACGTGGTCGAATAGATTTTCGACCACGGCAAAACCAGTCGTAGACTTCCCTGGTGACCTACGACCAAGGTCAGAGTGGTCGTAAACGCCATGTGGTCGTACAGCCTTCCGACCACGGCCAGAAAGAGTAAAACATTGTTTTCCGGCTTTCGACTGCTGATAGAGTGGTCGTAAACAACCCGGCTGGCTCCCGATTGACGACAATAAGTTCATAACCTGCCCGACAGGCTTCCGACCACAACCAATGTGGTCGTAAGAGCCTACGACCACAGTCAGAAGCTACGACTTTGCACAGAAGGCGATTCCGATCACTTCTAAGGCTATGACTTGGCAGGAAGTGCCCAACCCAAACTCAAACTTTCTAAAACAAGAGTCAATTACTCATCACAAACATGTGGTCACCTCCACATGGACTCTCACATAATCCATTACATCGAGGGGCCCAGAGATATCTCTCCCGTAAGGAGGGGCAAATTCTATCTTGATCATTCACATCCCACTACATGTTTCATAGCAAACCCGAAGACTACTTTTATGACTACCCAGTTACGGAGTAGTGGTTAGTAGTCCCAAAATAGGCTACTACGCATGTTGGAAACCATGATGATCTCAAGTCTAAGGATTCTACATAAACACTACTTGAGACCAACTAATGACACATGGAATCTCTGCAGTGTCTCATGGCGGGTCTATCCAACATATGTTCACTAACACATGTCCATATTATTGATTTAGTATCTCCATACCATGATCCATGAGACATGATCATCAATCAATACATATGCTGATCTTTGAATCATATTTGTTCCTCATATGATATATGATCAGGGATCATTTAGAAATAGCAACATTTTGGCATTAAGAGTCTCATGAATAAGTCACATACTCATTGATCAATAATGATAATGTCTATTTCAAGGAACAAAGCAATGTATCATAAACATAGTATGTGATATATTCAACATCTCCATGTTGCCTCTAGGGCATATCACCAACAGTCTTCCACTTGCACTAGAGTCAACCATGTAGGTATCTAATACCCATTGCCCTAGTGTGAGCCTCATGCTTTGGCTGGGGAAGCGGCTTTGTCAACGGATCTGCAATGTTCAAATCCGTTTGTACTTTGCATATCTTCACATTGCCTCTCTCCACAATCTCGCGGATGAGATGAAATCGCCGTAGAATGTGCTTGGACTTCTGGTGCGATCTAGGCTCCTTGGCTTGCGCAATGGCCCCACTATTGTCACAGTAGAGGTCCATTGGGCTGGAGGCACTAGCCACCACACCAAGCTCAGAAACAAATTTCTTGATCCAAACAGTCTCTTTAGCAGCTTCAGAAGCTGCTATGTACTCGGCTTCTGTTGTAGAATCAGCAACCGTCTCCTGCTTGGAACTCTTCCAGCTCACCGCACCGCCATTCAGGCAGAACACAAATCCAGATTGCGATCCAAAATCATCTTTGTCAGTTTGGAAGCTAGCATCGGTGTAACCATTTACAACGAGCTCTTCCTCACCCCCATAGACGAGGAACACATCTTTAGTTCTTCTCAAGTACTTCAAGATGTTCTTTACGGCAATCCAGTGACTTTCACCTGGATCTGACTGGTATCTACTTGTAGCACTTAAAGCATACGAGACATCTGGACGTGTACAAAGCATGGCATACATAATGGATCCCATAGCCGAAGCAATGGAATCGCATTCATTTTATCCCGCTCATCAGGTGTACTAGGACACTGACTCTTGCTAAGATTTATACCATGTGACATAGGTAGGAAGCCTTTCTTGGAATCCTGCATGTTGAACCTTTTCAACACCTTGTCAATGTACGTATCTTGGCTTAATCCAATTAGCCTTCTTGATCTATCCCTATAGATCTTGATGCCCAGAATATATGCCGCCTCTCCTAAGTCTTTCATAGAGAAACTATTTTTCAATGAAGACTTAACAGATTCGAGCATAGGAATGTCATTTCCGATCAGTAATATGTCATCCACATATAAGACCAGAAACACAAGTGCGCTCCCACTAGCCTTTTTGTAAACACAAGGCTCTTCTTCGTTCTTGATGAAACCAAACCCTTTGATTACTTCAACTCAGATTTCCATTAAGGAAAGCTGTTTTGACATCCATTTGCCATATTTCATAGTCGAAATATGCAGCAATCGCTAGAATGATCCGAATAGACTTTAGCATTGCGATGGGCGAAAAAGTTTCATCATAATCAACACCTTGAATTTGTTTGAAACCTTTGGCCACCAATCGCGCTTTATAGATGTGAACATTTCCATCTATGTCTATCTTTTTCTTGAAAATCCATTTGCACTCAATGGTTTTAACACCATCAGGTGGATCAACCAAGTTCCAAACTTGATTACTGTGCATGGATTCAATTCGGATCTCATGGCTTCAAGCCATTTCTCAGAGTCTGGTCCCACCATCGCTTCTTCATAGGTCTTAGGCTCATCGTTGTCTAACAACAATATGTCCCGTTGTTGAGTAGTCAAGAACATGTACCTCTCAGGTGCACGACGTGACCTCTCTGACCTACGTGGTGCCGGTGTGTCCACAACAGGTTCTTCAACAGTTTGTTCATCCTGTTGTGGTTCTGTAGGAGCTGAAACGTTTTCAGGTGTTTCCCGAATTTCTTTAAGTTGCACCATGCTCCCACTATCCCTTCTTGAGAGAAACTCTTTCTCTAAGAAGACACCATGCCGGGCGACAAACACTTTGCCTTCTCCTTGATTATAGAAGTAATATCCTTTTGTTTCCTTAGGATACCCGATAAAGAAGCATTTATCAGATTTAGGACTGAGCTTATTAGATTGTAAACGTTTTACATAAGCCTCACATCCCCAAATCTTAAGAAAAGACAAGCTAGGACGTTGTCCTGTCCACATCTCATATGGTGTCTTTTCTACTGATTTTGATGGAACCCTGTTTAGTGTGAAAGCGGCTGTTTCAAGAGCGTACCCCCAAAAAGACAACGGAAGATCACTTTGGCTCATCATGGAGCGCACCATATCTAATAAGGTGCGATTTCTCCGTTCAGATATCCCATTCCATTGAGGTGTTCCTGGCGGAGTCAATTGTGGAACAATTCCACAATCCTTCAGATGATTGCCAAACTCATGGCTCAAATACTCGCCTCCACGATCAGATCGTAGAAACTTGATTGTCTTGCCTAAATGATTTTGCACTTCATTTTGGAATTCTTTGAACTTTTCAAAGGATTCAGACTTATGCTTCATCAGGTAGATATACCCATATCTACTAAAATCATCAGTAAAAGTTATGAAGTACTGAAAACCCCCTCTGGCTATTGAGCTCATTGGTCCACATACATCAGAATGTACGAGTGCCAATAAGTCACTTGCCCGTTCACCTTGACCGGTGAAAGGTGCCTTTGTCATCTTGCCAAGTAAACAAGATTCGCATGTCTCAAATGATTCAAAATCAAATGAGTGCAGAATACCATCTCTATGGAGCTTCTCCATGCGTTTCTCATTTATGTGACCTAAGCGACAGTGTCAAATAAACGTGGGATTCAAATCATTCGAACGTTGCCTCTTTGCATTAATGTTATAGACCGGTGACTCTTCAAGAGTAAGAACATATAACCCATTCACCAATGGAGTATGAAAATAGAATATATCTTTGAAATAAAGAGAACAACCATTGTTCACAGATCTAAAGTCATAACCTTCTGCTTGCAAACATGAAGCAGAAATAATGTTCTTGGAAAGAGATGGAACACAATAACAATTATTCAATTCCAAAACTAATCCTGAAGGTAAAGACAATGGCATGGTGCCAACAGCGACCGCAGCAACTTTTGCTCCATTGCCAACGCGAAGATCCACTTCGCTCCTCCTCAAACTTCTACTTCTTCTTAGCCCCTGCAACGATTTGCAAAGGTGAGCAACCGATCCGGTATCAAATACCCAAGAATCAGTGGATGAAGTAGCAAGATTGATCTCTATAACATTTATACCTGGAGAGGAAGTCGTACTTCCCTTCTTCTTCTCAAGATCCTCCAAGTACTTTGGGAAGTTCCTTTTCCAATGACCTGATTGCTTACAGTAGTAACAATCTGCATTAAGAGCAGCGCCCTTCTTGACTTGCTTGGCCTTAGAACTGCTCGCGATCTCATCGGGAGCTAACTTTCTTTTGACCGCGCCTTTCTTGACATTGGGCTTGCCCTTGCCTTTCTGCATCATCATCACATGATTGCTGCTTTTCTTAATGCTTTCCTCGGCAGCTTTTAGCATCCCATGCAACTCTGCCAAGGTCTTATCTATGTTGTTCATGTGATAGTTCAGTATGAATGGCTCAAAGCTCGGGGGGAGCGACTGGAGAATCACATCAGTAGCCAACTCTTGGCTAAGGGGAAAACCAAGCTTTTCCAGACTCTCAATGTAGCCAATCATCTTAATCACATGAGGGCTGACGGGATTCCCTTCTGCAAGCCTGCACGCAAACAAGGACTTTGAAGTGTTGAACCTCTCAGCCCGTGCTTGGTTCTCAAACATACCACGCAACCCCACAATGATATTGTAGGCATCTGTGTTCTCATATTGCTTCTGAAGCTCAGAGGACATTGTGGCAAGCATGAGACAGCTCACATCAAGGTAATCATTCGTTTGCTTCTCATAAGCTCTCCGTGCAGCCGCAGTAGCATTATCAGGCAAGTCATCAGGATAATGAGACTCAAGGACATACTCCTTGCGCTCTTGCTTGAGAACAATTCTCAAGTTGCGATACCAATCCATAAAGTTTGTTCCATTGAGTTTTTCTTTCTCAAGAATAGATCGCAAATTAAAAGAACTGGATGCGGCATTAGTTGACATGATCTACAACAAAGAATATGCAAAGTTTAGCACTATGTTTATGTTCATCTTTTATTAAACTATTTAACAAAAGACTCCCACTATGTGTTTTGCAACAAAACTCCCTCTAAGTTACATAGTGGGTCAAGATCCTCATTTCACTAATTCCTAGTGAGCTTTGGCATCACGGCTAGAAAACTAGTGACATGGGTAAGCAACACCTTGCTAATCACATCCCTATGTGACTCTTGCTTGTTGGGTGACATCAATATGCCCCGGCCCCAACCTATGCCCCAAGGTCCAAAACTGTTTTGATAACCTTGTTAAGTAAACCAAATGCTTCTGCATGTAGATGTCCGACATCTACCCCAAATAATGATGATAACCGACGGCACTCTACTTTGGTAGACCTACCATGCGGAATTTTATGAACACCTAATTTTATGAGGGATTCTATCCTACCAAAGCAACATATCACAAAAACATTGCATAAGAATAAGATAGATAATATCACAGATAAACACATTTAACTGTGAAGTAGTATGGCCCAAAAAATGGTGATCTCCATCTCCATGTAGGTGTAGACGATCTCCATCCTCCACATCACTCCTTTAGGCCACCATGCTTGAAAGCTTGTAACCTCAAAACTAGGCTACTACCTATAATAGCTAGAAATTGAAGATTACAAAGATAGATTCAAGCATTAAGGTTGACACGCAGGTCGTTAAATACAATATAGATAGCTAACAATAGCTGAAATAATCATGACACGCAGGCCATGAACGAATGTTACATGCATCACATACATCTCATACATTCCAATAAGATATAGGGCCATACTATTCACATCATTCTCTGCAAAAACAAGTTAGACGTAGAATCGTATTCTACCTAACGATGTGAACCCATGACGCTATACAAGGCGGGTACGCACGGCGGTCACAGATCCAATCTATGAAATCGCAATGTAAAACTATTCGGCACAACCACCTTATGCCGATCCGAGACATTCTCTAGGAAGCTAGTTTTTCCACTGGGCCGAGGCCATCAGATCCGTAACCTACTAGTATTCGACATAACCACCTTATGCCGATCCAAGACATTCTCTAGGACACTAGTTTTTTTTCATTGGCCCGAGGCTATCAGATTCATATCCTACTAGTATTCGACATAACCACCTTATGCCGATCCGAGAGAATCTCTAGGGCACTAGTAGTAATACAATCTGTGCCTCATCTAACCCCGATTCACCGATTGATCTCATCAACCTGTGCTACCATCGATTCATCACATGAACCGATTGATCTAGACTGTAAAAGATCCAATCTACTACAATTAACCGCATATCAACATATGCGCTGATCCAGATCGCAAACTAAGCAAGATAGCTCTGATACCACTGAAGGAACGCGCGTAGGCTACGATAGCAGAAAATAAAAATTTCTACCGCGCACACCAGGACATCATGCTAAGGAGGGATCATAGATCGTTACCACTAGACGCGCAGCGCAGCGGAAGAAGAGTTGGAGAAGCCGATCCAACCACGCGCGTCGAGGTAGTAGTGGAAGTAGCCGATCGTCCCGAACAGATCGTCTCCTCCACGCGATCAACCACACCACGAGCAGATCCAATCTGTAGTTTGTTGATGCCGATCAACGCCGCAACGAGCAGCGCCTCCACCAGTATCCACACGTCCGGGGCTGGAACGCCGATCGCGAGTGTACCAGCACTCGCGAGCGGCTAGGGTTTGGCTCGGGAGGTGGCGGCTAGGGTTTTGCTCGGGAGGAACAGAAGCGTACATCCCTCAGCCCCCACCTCCAAATATATAGACCTCCTCACTTGGGCCTCGTGGACCGAGGCCCAATAGGAGTCTATCCGGATCTCTATCCGAATTGAGCCCACATCCGAATCACATTCGAATTAGTGTTCCAACTCGTTAAGTGTGCGACCCTGTAGGTTCACGTATACTTGGTCGCGACCCGGAAACACCTTTCCGGTCACCCTGTTAATAGCGGCCTCTAGCAAGACATATTAACCCCAAAGTATACGTAAAGATCATATCGGCTGAACCTGTAATGTTCTCATGTACGAATCCCTTTGCCTCACGATATAGATTAAGCTCAAGGCGAGACCTGTGTCATCCTCTTAATAGCTCAATCACTCTCTCGATTCCGTGATGGATTATAAACTTGTGATTGACTCCTCAATCACATTGGCATGGCCATGCACTTTCATAATCCATTACATCGAGGGGCCCAGAGATATCTCTCCCGTAAGGAGGGGCAAATTGTATCTTGATCATTCACATCCCACTACATGTTTCATAGCAAACCCGAAGACTACTTTTATGACTACCCAGTTACGGAGTAGTGGTTAGTAGTCCCAAAATAGGCTACTACGCATGTTGGGAACCATGATGATCTCAAGTCTAAGGATTCTACATAAACACTACTTGAGACCAACTAATGACACATGGAATCTCTGCAGTGTCTCATGGTGGGTCTATCCAACATATGTTCACTAACACATGTCCATATTATTGATTTGGTATCTCCATACCATGATCCATGAGACATGATCATCAATCAATACATATGCTGATCTTTGAATCATATTTGTTCCTCATATGATATATGATCAGGGATCATTTAGAAATAGCAACATTTTGGCATTAAGAGTCTCATGAATAAGTCACATACTCATTGATCAATAATGATAATGTCTATTTCAAGGAACAAAGCAATGTATCATAAACATAGTATGTGATATATTCAACATCTCCATGTTGCCTCTAGGGCATATCACCAACAAATCTAGCTTGGCAAAGATTTAATCATGCATAACATGGCAATGAGCAATATCAAGTTAAAATTACATCACAAATGAGTAATATTGAAAGCTCATAACTAAAATACAAAATTTACAATGCAAATGCTATGTATGCATGATGTAAAAGGAAGTAAGAACTAAAACTCCCCCTATCTACAGGAACTACTTGCAAATGAAAAACAAAAGCTAAAAGCAAAAGAAAAAGAAAAACTCTTTACCATATGGTCTCTAGCTCAAGAAACACATACAGTTAGGGAAAGAATCTACCATACTAGCTATCCTACTACTAGAAGCTGGTGAAAAATGAAGCAAGCTCAATATAAACAAGGTGAGAGATCCTAGAGAACTTAGTAAAGAAGAAAAGTGTCTAAGACAAAAAGTGTGACTCACAACACCTTGGAGACCTAAAAGCCCTGACACTCCCAAATGCTATGCATTGCTGAAAATCAAAGCAAGGAATTGACAAAGCTTAAGCATAGAACTTGCGTCACACCATTTGGTAGTGTGATGTAGTCGAAGTTGAGCAAGTTGTATCCTAAAAGTGAAAGCCATCGTCGGATACCCAAAATGAGGTAGAAGACCCAAAGAACATATGATCTACTCTCATCTGTAAAGCCTATATCAAAGAGATAGAAGAAATATGTGCCTCGGTACTAGGGTTAGCGATATAAGAACGAGGAATCCAGTACTAACACACAAGACTAGAAGGAAAACCTCCAAAAAAATATGTTAGCATGATATGCAATAGGATACAACCTAGAGCTACTAAAATCCCTCTCAAATTATCGCCATAGACCAAAGCAATGGAAATCCTATCATCTAGGGGTAGCTCTAGACCTAAACCCACTATCCTAGAATCTAGAACCACATCACTCTCTAAAGCCATAAAAATAATCAAAGAACCTATCTACAAAGTGAGGTCTAGAGACAACTCTAGGGACACTAGCTAGATGGGACAGATCTTGAAGCTTCTTAATGCTCTAGCACAATCACAGCGTAGTTTCTTGACATGTCTAAAATAGAACTCTACGATGTTACCATCCTTCTCATAAAAGGTGCAATGGTATGTGACCTTTTGAGGGGGTCGTACCTATGTAGAAGCACCCACTACTACAGAAAACCACATTACAGACGGTTCAGAAACGTCATCACAAACGGTTTTCTGAACCGTCTGAATTTATGGGTCAGTGATAATCCAAGGTTATCACAGACGGTTTTAAAACCGTCTGTGATTATCACATATCACATACGGTTTTAAGTAAAAACCGTCTATGATAGCTGATTATCACAGACGGTTTTTAATTAAAAACCGTCTGTGATACATATCACAGACTATTTTTACTTAAAAACCGTCTGTGATATTCCTTCCTCCAAAATCTAAATCTATTTCTGTTTATTGGCTAGCCTCAGAAAATGCTAGCCATGCCCTCTGAAACAAGCAGATAATCACAGACATAAAACATACAATTCACACATCTCATTTCATTTCAGATACATTTCACATCTCAATTCATTTCACAGACATAAAACATCCAATTGACAACGCACTTCATTTGATCACAAACATAAAGCATCCATTTCACAAATCAATTAATTGAATTGAAATAAAATATCCATTAACAAATACACAATTACAAAAGATCTACACTGCATTTGCACTTAAAAAAGGTTCGTTGATTATGTATTTATGATGCGGAGTGGAACTGGCCTTCTAGCTTTATGACTTGAGTCAGCAAAAAGTACGCCAACTCTGCTCGAATCCGTCCAAGATTAGGCTATTTCAATGGAGTTGACGGGATGTACACAGCCTGTCAATAGGAATATCAATGTGCGTATATATGTTACGTGATAAGTATGAAGTAATTATGGGAAGATTGACAAACCTTGGAATTGGTGATCCTCGAGGAATCGAGGAGTAGTTCCATATGTTGGCAAACGTAGTATCCACATGTGTTGCCCAGCTGCTGCTGGTGGCACTGTAAAAAATGGAATGTGTTAGTTCAAGAGGCTGTTGCATAGGATTAATTAATGTGAAATAGCGAATACCTTAAAATCTCGAGCATGTGTCAGCAGGCCTTTGGCCCCGCGCTTCGAGACACCTCCCATTTCAATGTACATCGCGAACGCCCTACGTGATTCGAAAAAGTTAACCTTAGTCATTCGGAAGGAAATAAAGAGTACAATATAGGTATGTATGGAGAATATATACTTACCTATCGATTACTTGGCTGACAACTGTGAAGTCCATTTTATTCGTACTTAGGGAATCAAGGTAATATACCTTGTTCCATTTTGGTACAATTACTATTAAAATTCAATGAAAGTTCTGATGGAAGGGCATAAGTACATATTCCTTATTGAGGCAACCCATCAGTCCTGCTGCAATGTACCTCTCGACGAGGGCTGTATCCCGGTCGATGGTATCCTTGAAGACCAAGTATGGGTCCAAGAAACCAGCCGATGAGTTGGATAATCTAGCCTTAGTCAGCATGTATCTATATATATACACACGAAAGCAACAAATTAGATATGACATTTATCGGTATGACATGAACGGAGACTATGATTGTACACACTTACAGCGTCCAGCATCGAATGATTGAGACGTCGAGAGCGTTGAGCGTGAACAGATCGAATAAATCCTCAAAGGCGACCACGAACATACACTCTTGAAGACTGTGGTGTAAATCATCCGACGTGAATTTAACAGTGATACTTGTGGTCGGTTCTCCCTCTAGCTTATTGGACTACTACATATACCACGTGTGCAATTGTACGCAACTATATGCTAGGCGTTGGAGGGCTTTTTGCTCGAGCAACAGCTCGCCAAGCACGAATTTGCGGGCCAAAGGTAGGTACGGTATATCATCATTGGTCTTCTTTGCTTTGCCCTTACTGGCCTTGCTGCCTCGACTATAGTTCGACTTCACGGCAGTCGACTTTGAAGGTAGCAACGGTGCAAGTTGCTCTGGCGAGAATAGCACCCATGGAGATAGCACCGGTGCAGTTACCGGTGGTGGAACCGATTGGTCTTGTAATGGAGATGGCACCGGTGCAGTTACCGGTGGTGGAACCGACTGGTCTTGTAATGGAGATGGCACCAGTGCATGTTGCTCTGGTCCTGCCACCGGTGAAGAAGCCTCCAGGGAAATGTCGCTTTTGGGCCACTGGATGAATGTTCCAATGGCCTGTCCTAGAGTCACGATCTCGTCGTTGGGGGGCTTCGGTAGCGGGACCACCTCGAAATTGACATGCACACCATCCACATTAACTTTTGCAAAGCCTGGCGCTAAAGCTTGACCGTGCACCATGGCCCCGATACCAGACGAATATGCCTGGCCCCAAGCAGCATACAAGGGAATGGAGCCATATCTCACTTGGAGCCTGCACTTCGTAGGCTCCTACATAACGATACAAAATTAGCTACTCGAATAGGCCTATCAATGGAGCAAGCATTCGAGAGATAATAATTATTACCAGGATGTCATCCACAGGAAATTTGCCCTGGGTTTGCGTCGGATTGGACGCGTAGCTACTCGGATGGTTGTGCGGGCTAGCTAGCACAGGAGCGGCAGTAGCGGCCTGCTGACTTTCTGTTTGTTTCCGCATCTCATCTCTGATTACATCATGTAACATCCCAAAATTTGGCTTTTTGAAAAAATTTAAATTCAAATTAATTATTTTAAGCTAATTGGATTTTATTTGGCTTTTTTGAATTTTCTAGAGTTTAAAACCTGTTTTTAAAATTTAAAAGGTAATTTAAAGTATGAAAATAAAATACCAACAGTAGATGGAAATAATTTTGTTTAGTCCAAAATATGTCCAGAAGCTTCTGTGAATTTTTCTGGAACTTTTGGAGATATTTTCATATTTTTCTGAGGCCTAAATAATTTTCTAGCCTTTTCTAAAAATCTAAATCGAATTTGGAAAATAAAAATTCCTCCCTGCCCCTCCGGCCGACGCGTGGACGGCCCAGATCCGCCCACGTCGCCGCTCGGCCGATCCAGGCCGCACCTCCCTCTCCCTCGCTGTCTAGCGGGCCCGGCCCGTCAGCCGGCGGCCCCGCCTTGCCCTCCTCCTCGCCCGACGCGTGGACAGCTCGGATGAGCCGAGTCTCCGCGCGGGCCATCCAGCCGCCCGCTCTCACTTTCTCCCTCACCTCGCTGACCTGCGGGCCCCGCCTGTCAGGCCCGTCGTCCTTGCGGAGCCGCCTCCTTCCTTTCTTCCTCCCCTCCTTCCTTTTTCGCCGGCCGACCGTACCCGAGCCGAATCCGGCCTTTCCCTCCGTCTTCTCCCCGGTTTTGGAAGCTCCGGACGCCACCGCGACCGAATCCCCGATCTTCCGTGCTCCCCTTCCATCGGCGCCCCCTCTTTCCCGTTTCTCCCCCTTTCATTCCTTTTTCCGGCCGACCCACCGGCGAGGAATTGCCGCGCCAGTGTCCCCTCCTCCGCCCTATAAAAGCCCCGCTCGGCTTCGCCTCCTCCCGCACCACCTCCCAGAGCTCTCCACCTCCTCTCCCGAGCCCTGTAGCACCCCAGCACCGTTCGCTCTCTCTCCCCGAGCTCCGCCCAACTCCGGCGAGCCTTCGCCGCCGCCTCGGTCATCCCCGGAGCCCGCCGTCGCCTCCCCGAGCTCCCTCTCGTCCGTGCGATCCTCCTCGACACCTCAGCCGCCCCTCCCCGCCGCCGTCGCGCCGTCGCGCCGGAGGACCCGAGCCAGCTCCGCCACCCCCTCGTCGCCGGCCTTCCCGCTCGTCGTCGCACCTCGTCGACCCCTCCAACCGAACCCCCTCCGCTCAAGGATTGCATTTCACGCACCGCCCGCACCCCTCCGACCTTCCCTCGCCGCCGGCAACCTCGCCTCCGACCATCTCCGCCCGGCCCTCCCGCAGGTATCCCTCAAGAGGACCCATTAGGGGTAGGCAACGCCTCCCCGCTCACTTGGCTATCACCGCTCGCTCTTCCCTCCCCTCGGTTCCCTCGGCGCGCGTTCGAGCCCCTGGCTCCGCACGCTGAGGTCGAACCATTCTTTTAAAATACCGCGCTGACAAGTGGGCCCCACACGTTAGCGGCCACCAGTCTGCGCTGGCCACTGCCGCCTGGGCCCCACCCCCTCTGTGCTGGTCTCTGACAAGTGGGCCCAGAGTCCAGTGGGTCCCACGTGTCAGAGGTTGAGTCAGTGGGCTCACTGTCCAGTGGGTCCCACATGTCAGTGACCGCCAGTGGTTACTGTTCAGTGGGCCCCACCTGTCCGTCTCTCAGAATAAAAAAATAGAATTTAAAATCTAATATTCCAGTGGGCCCCACCTGTCAGAAATTTGGGAATTTCTAGATTTATTCAATATGAGAATTTCAAATGAGCATAACTTTCTCATTTTAACTCCAAATCCAGCCATTCAAATTTCTAAATTCATCTAAAATCATAATCTACCCAACTATGGCCTCTGTTGAATTTTTGAAGTTTATTTGTATTTATTTGCTTTGTTTGCTTCGTCTTTTCTCGCGTAGATTCCAACGTTGTCGACGACCCTTCTTCACAGCAGCAAGAAGACCCAGAAACCCTGCAAGAAGGCAAGTCTCCTTTGATCATCTTGAACCTATGCTTTTGAAATGTTTTAAATGTTTTAAATTATGTGCATTGCTATTTACATAAAATCACTAGTTCAAATCTTTAGGAGTTAGTTATTCCAACTTTGTTATGCCCTCATTTGACATTGATTGCCACGTACATTGTCACCCTAGAACTCCCTTGTCTCAATAATGAGATTAATATTAAACTTTGTGAATATTAGAATGGTAGGATAATGCTTAGTCTTGCTATCTAATAACTTTGGAAAATCTTGAAAATGGGAAATTATGCTTTATTATTGGACCCTTATGTTTGTAAATAAAGTGGCAATCGGAGTTGTCACTGTGATTTTAAAATAAAATAAAATGTGAAAGTTGGTTTAGATTAGGGTGGATGGTTGGCTTGGATTGGTGCAGGAAGCACGAGATCTTGTAAAGTGTAAGTTCCACCCTAGTCAATTAAGGACCGACGCTTGTGTTTGTCCAGACTGAGCATTAACCGTACAGCCACAAGTCTATATGGGTACGACCTAGCTGACTAACTTATGATAGTCTAGTTTAGGTGCCACCAGTGGAAAGTGGGTGCCAGGGATGGACTGGTTATTCATAGTGAGGGACAGGGATTTACTGTACTCATATGGCGCAAGAGGGGGCTTCGGTTCGGGCAGTTAGCCTACCTGCGGTGAAACCTCAGTGGGTGGTATCTAGCTAGATTAGAGTAAGGTAAAGGCTTTGTGATATTTTATCTGGGTCTCATGCCAAAGGAAGCGTGTTGACTTTTAGGATAAATTATCTCTTGTGGGTAAAGCTGTACAACCTCTGCAGAGTGTAAAACTATTCGAATAGTCGTGCCCACGGTCAAGGGCGGGCAAGGAATGCATTCACATGGTAGATTTCTGGTTTTGTTTTAAAATCAAAAGTTTTGTATTCCGAGAGTGGAGGGAACTCTCGGAAGGGAATCCTGGCGGTTGGAGCCAGAGAGGGTGGATGTAACCCGCAATATTAACTGGTTCAGTTGGAAAAGATTAAGCTAGTGTTGGTGGATAGAACCTTCACTAGAGAATAATTGTTAGTTCTGTTAAAATCATTTACTTTATTTAACTGATGCCTTAGAAAATAATTAGTAGTAATTGAAATTATAAAATATTGCTTTGTGCAAAAGAACCATATAGCCTTCCTTTGTCAAGCCTTGCATCTATGCATTTTTCCCAAGACTTGCGGAGTACTTTATGTACTCACATGCTACACTCAAAAATAAATCTCAGAGGAAGTTGGAGCTCAAGAAGGTGTCTACGACTACTGCTTCGCTTGTGGCTGTGACGGATTCTTCCCAGAGGACTAGGTCGCGCTTCCCCAATCAATTGCCTGTGGCGAATTGATGGGTCGTCCTCGAGTTATCTTTGCTTCCGCTTTATTTCTTGTGTGCGAGGTCTTAAACCTCTATTGTAATAATGAGACCTTGTGGTCAGTACACTTGATTATTGTAATAAATCGTTGATGGTGATGTTTTCCATTCTGTTTAACTGTGTGCACTAGCTTTGATCTGGGACTAGTGCTGTAATACACAGAGGGTCCGGGTTTGGAAATCCGGGGGCCCGACACATCAGCCATATGAGCTAATAGCTCCTCTCTAAGAGATGCCTTGATCTCTTCTCGTAGTTGTTCATCACGCTCGGCTTTGTTTCTCTTCCTACGCCGATACATTCTGGAGTCATCTTGGAAACCATGTTTCCAAGGAACGTAAAGCCCAAGGCCTCTCGTACGACCCGGGTGCTCCTTGTTTCCCAGGGCCACGGAGAGCATATCATTCTCCCTTGTTCCCTGGAATGATCCCAGGGTAAATTCAAAACTCAGCTCTTCCTGCAAGAGCACAACATGTCATTTCAATTCGTACGAAGTTGTGGAGTAATTACAAGCTACGTAGTTCGATCGATATCTTACCAGGCGCTGGGACACTTGCTGGTCTGCAGGGTTTTGAAAGGAGACGTCCCCCGATGTCGTTGTAGATGACCTTGCTCTAATCCAATTTTGAGCGCGCTCATCCAGGATATTGGAAAACGGCGGGGCGATGTCCTGTGCAGCTGCCAGGTCATCCTCCTTCCTCCACTGCGGGATTTTACCCGCATACCCAGCTGTGCCAAGTCTGTGGGGGTGTGTGTGTTTTGCCTGGAGGGCCTTGTGCGCCACACTTGTACTTTTGAAATCTTCGGTCGTTTTCATCGCCTTGAACTCTTCCCATTGTGGTTCCAGGAATGGGTATTTATAAAAAGGCGTTTCGTCCGTCTTCACATATTTCCTGACAAGCATGCTCTTGAAGTTCGTCCATGCTTTGCACGCCGCTCGGTAGGTTTGTCGTTGCACAGCATATAGGTGTTCTTCTGGGATCTCAAACGATGCCAAAATTTCGGTCCACAGCTCACATTTCCGAGTGTCAGGCACGTTCTTCCACGAATTGTATGTGATCTCAATTCGTTCTCGTGCAACTATTCCGACCATGCTTCGGAATGCGTTTACTGCTTTCTAAGGAAGGATCCACCGCTGTGATGGTCTGTCGGCCCTCAGGCTTCTTCGATAGCCCTCTTCCTTGGCGTCTTGATGTTGGAGCGGATGCCTCCGGCGATGATGTTGAAGAATGTGCGGGTGACATGTTGCTCATTTTTGTGGGTCTATTAGGATAAGATGAGAAAGTGCCATACCATAAGATAAGAAAGTGCAATATCTATCTATTTCGCTCAATATTGGCGATATATACATATATAATGGTAGCAATATGAAGCAACAAGCATCAATAATAGAATCAATAACAGCAATATGAAGCAATAAGCAGTATGAAGCAACTAGCAATATGAAGCAATATGAAGCAACAAGCATCAATAATAGAATCAATAACAGCAATATGAAGCAACTAGCAATATGAAGCAATATGAAGCAACAAGCATCAATAATAGAATCAATAACAGCAATATGAAGCAACTAGCAATATGAAGCAACTAGCAATATGAAGCAATATGAAGCAACTAGCAACAAGCTCTCAAAGTTTTAATTGATTAATTTGTGCTCTCAAATTGTAGGGTTGCACAAGATTAATCTTGGCCGTCCCACTACTGAATCATATACTCTTCCTTGATTGGTTATGCCAAATAATGAATTCAGTCATTTGAGCTCAGATACAAACTCTACAATCTCAAGATCAATATATCCAGCATGTATATAGTCAGACAGCAGTATGTAATAAAGCAAATCCATGCAAATACAAGTTAACTTTCACTCAATGAAATAGTCTTTAACTTGTCAAAATTAATTCCTAACAGATCAGCATATGGATTTGGTATAATATGAAAACAGTAAGAACCGAATGGCACAAGAACAATATATCAATGTCTAGAGAATGTCTTCCAGAGTACAAACTTAATTGTGATAACAGAGTTGACAGTAATTAGAGCTCGAAGACTAATTCAACCAATCTCAGTATATGATTTATAACATCATCGAGCAACAACCGATCCCACAAGCAATGTATGCCTCCCAGTGCCAGATAATATATGGAAGATTAACAGACTTCCACGACGACGGGGGGCTCAGGGAGGTGGCCGGCGAGGGCTCGGGGAGGCGGCCGGCGACGGCTCGGGGGGGCGGCCGGCGACGGCTCGGGGAGGCGGCCGCGATGATGGGCTCGGGAGGTGGCCGGCGAGGGCTCGGGGAGGCCGCCGGCGAGGGCTCGGGGAGGCCGCCGGCGAGGGCTCGGGGAGGCCGCCGCGACGACGGGCTCGGGGAGGTGGCCGGCGAGGGCTCGGGGAGGCCGCCGCGACGACGGGCTCGGGGAGGTGGCTGGCAAGGGCTCGGGGAGGCGGCGGCGACGACGGGCTCGGGATTTAGATCTAGATTGAATAACTACAGCGCACACGGAAAACCCTAGCGAGAGGGTATATATAGGGAGGTTATCACAGACGGTTCTAAGTTTATAACCGTCTGTGATAGTTATACTATCACAGACGGTTCTAAACTTAGAACCGTCTGTGATATTGATATCACAGATGGTTCTAAGTTTAGAACCATCTGTGATAAGCCTTTGCTGCCTATTGTTATTAACACAACACCAATAACTACACGGCTGCATTAATTCATGATCAACCACCAAACAACTGCATTCATATACAACACCAATCAGCTGCATTCACACAGTGTATTTCTTGATACATTTTGTCACACATTTTCACATATACATTTTGTCACACATTTTCACATATACATCTCAAAATTGACTACATCACACATTTTCACATATACATCTCAAAATTGACTACATCAGACATTTTCACATATACATCTCAAAATTGACTACATCACACATTTTCACATATAAATCTCAAAATTGTCACACATTTTCACATATACATTCTTATTGTACTTTCTTATTTTCTTTAAAAATTAGCCCTTCATCATGATCAATGCGTACGTAACTAGTTTCGTCACGTTGTTCATCATCGACCCTTATGCCATTTCCAAAAGGAGGTAACTCATCAAATTGATTGTATTCCTCCTCGTCCACTACATTCTCCACTCCGACAATTCTCCTTTTTCCATGAAGAACTACATGGCGTTTCTTATTTGCCGGGTCGGTTACATAGAAAACTTGAACAACTTGATTGGCGAGTACGAATGGTTCGTCTTTGTACCCGACACGTTGGAGGTCCACGGTCGTGACACCGTACTTGTCAACCTTCACCTGTGGGAGATGCACCCAACGACAGCGAAATAAGGGGATCTTGAAAACCACATAGTCGAGCTCCCAAATCTCTTCAATGAAGCCATAGTACGAGTTTCTCGACCCATCGGTACTGAATACATCTATGCGGACACCGTTGTTCTGGTTAGTGCTGTTGACATCCTGAGACTGCGTATAGAATTTGTACCCATTTATGTCATATCCTTGCCATTTCACAACTGTAAATGTCGGCCCTTTTGCCAACCATGTCAGCGTCTCACTCGGCGAGCTCCTAGCGATTTGCTCCTTCAACCATTGGTTGAACCGACAGTTGTGTTGCCTCATGATCCAAACATCCGGCCTCTCCGGATTCTGTTGCCGAAGCACATCCTTGTGCTGGTCCACATAAGGCGCCACTTCAGCCATGTGTTGCAACACCGTGAAATGGGCTTGAGTATACGTGTCCATATCTAGAGTGATTGCTTTCCTTCCGATAGTTCCGAGACCCTTCAGCCTCCCCTCATGACGAGATAGAGGGACACCTATCGGTTGAATCTGAGCCATATAATCGACACAAAACTCAATGACCTCTTTGCTTGCATAACCTTCGACGATACTGCCCTCCGGCTGAGAACGATTCCGTACGTAGGACTTGAAAATTCCCATGAACCTCTTAAATGGGTACATGCTACGTAGGAATATGGGCCCGCACTTTTTTATCTCCCACACAACGTGAACAATGAGATGAACCATGATATCGAAAAACGAAGGAGGGAAATACATTTCAAGGTGACATAGAGTCATCACCACCTCGTCCTGCAGAGCATCTAGTCCTTCGGGATCGATGACCTTCTGAGCAATTGTGTTAAAGAAATAACATAACCTCATGATTGTCTCTCGGACTTTGATCGGCAAAATATTTCTAATTGCAATAGGAAGCATCTGTGTCATCAGCACATGACAATCATGAGACTTCATGCTCGGGATTAACAGAAGCACGTGTACCCCTCAGCCCCTCGCCACCATATATATATATATATAGACCTCCTCACTTGGGCCTTGTAGACCGAGGCCCACTAGGAGTCTACTCGGATCTCTATCCAAATTGAGCCCACATCCGAATCATATTCGAATTAGTATTTCAACCCGTTAAGTGTGTGACCCTGTAGGTTCACATATACTTAGGCCTCTAGTAAGACATATTAACCCCAAAGTATACGTAAAGATCATATCGGCTGAACCTGTAATGTTCTCATGTACGAATCCCTTTGCCTCATGATATAGATTGAGCTCAAGGTGAGACCTGTGTCATCCTCTTAATAGCTCAATCACTCTCTCGATTCCGTGATGAATTATAAACTTGTGATTGACTCCTCAATCACCTTGGCATGGCCATGCATTTTCATAATCCATTACATCGAGGGACCCAGAGATATCTCTCCCATAAGGAGGGGCAAATTCTATCTTGATCATTCACATCTCACTACATGTTTCATGGCAAACCTGAAAACAACTTTTATGACTACCCAGTTACGGAGTAGTGTTTAGTAGTTCCAAAATAAGCTACTACGCATGTTAAGAACCATGATGATCTCAAGTCTAAGGATTCTACATAAACACTACTTGAGACCAACTGATGACACATGGAATCTCTGCAGTGTCTCATGGCGGGTCTATCCAACATATGTTCACTAACACATGTCCATAATATTGATTTGGTATCGCCATACCATGATCCATGAGACATAATCATCAATCAATACATATGCTAATCTTTGAATCATATTTGTTCCTCATATGATATATGATCAGAGATCATTTAGAAATAGCAACATTTTAGCATTAAGAGTCTCATGAATAAGTCACATACTCATTGATCAATAATGATAATGTCTATTTCAAGGAACAAAGTAATGTATCATAAACATAGTATGTGATATATATATATATATATATATATGTATATATATATATATATATGTATATATATATATATAACATCTCCATGTTGCCTCTAGTGCATATCACTAACACTAGGTACTCCCAATAAGGTAAGTCCCAAAATATTGATCTCTTCTTCCTGGTGTTCTTCTCATGAGCCCTCAATTTACGTCCCTTTCCGAGGACAACATCTAAATCCTTAACCATATCATAAACCTCGTGTCCCCTTAAATGCCTTGGAGCTGAACCATCTTCCTTCTCTTCGTCAAATTGTTTCTTCATCTTGCGGTATGGGGAGCCCTCCGAAGGAACCGGCGGTGACGCATGTAGACAGTTTTGCATGAGTGGTTCAGCCACATACTCTCGGTACCATCTAAACAGTGAGTACAAGCTTTGGCACCTTTTGTACTATGGCCCGATAGGTTACCAAGGGCAGGATAATCATTTATGGTGCAGAACAATAAGGAGCGCAGAGTGAAGTTCTCTCGTTTGTATGCATCCCATACCTGCACCCCTTCATTCCACAGTACTTTTAGATCTTCCACCAACGGTGCTAGGAACACATCAATATCATTCCCAGGTTGTTTTGGGCCTTGGATAAGTATCGACAGCAAAATATACTTTCGCTTCATACACAACCAAGGAGGAAGGTTATAAATGCAGAGAGTCACGGGCCATGTGCTATGTCGGCTGCTCATGCTACTGAAAGGATTCATTCCATCTGTACTCAATCCAAACCTTATATTCCTTGGTTCTGCACCGAAGTCTGCAAAACTCCTATCGATGTTTCTCCACTGCGCGGAATCAGCAAGGTGCCTTAGCATTCTATCCTTCTTGCGCTCCTCCGAGTGCCAACGCAGCAGTTTTGCCTCCTTTGGATTTGCAAAAAACCTTTTCAAACGGGAAATTATAGGAAAATACCATGCCACCTTAGCAGGAGGTCCTTTCTTCGCCTCTGTTCCCTCCCCATCATCTGATTGATTGTTACGTTTGTATCGGGATGCGTTGCACACCGGACATACATGCATGTTTGCATACTCTTTACGGTAGAGGATACAGTCGTTCGGACATGCATGTATTCTTTCTACCTCCATTCTCAACGGACAAAGAACCTTCTTAGCTTTATACGTGGTTTTAGGCAACTCATTTCCCTCCGGAAGCATGTCCGCTAAAAGACCTAGCAGCGCTGTGAAACTCTTGTCGGACCAACCGTTGCTTGCCTTCAATTTCAACAGTTCAAGCACGGCCAACAACCTCGTGTACTTGCAGCACGTGAACAAAGGTTTCTCCGAGTCCTCCATCAAGCCCCGGAAATTAACATACTCTCTCTCATCATAGTTCTCTTCTACATCGCGAAGCATCTGATCCAGATTATCATCGTGCAACCTATCCGAATCCGAACAACAATCGACATCATCCGGCGGTATGTCATTCACTTCACCGGTGATGTCATCTGGTGGCATATTATTCACTTCACCAGTGATGTCATCTGGCAGCATATGATCATCCACTTCGCCATGACTGGTCCAACACGTATAGTCCTTTTTGAAACCCCTCCGAATCAAGTGCGCTTCAATTTGCCCTCGGTTCTTAAACATCTTTAAATTCTCGCAGTCAGTGCATGGACAGTACACATATTCCACCCCCTTATTCAACATATCCTCCTCGGCGGCTCTTATAAAAGCAGACATGCCATTAATGTACTCTTCACTCACACGGCTCGCGGCATACATCCAGCTTCGGTCCTACGTTACGTACATATATAACAACTTAGTATTAAAAATTAGATTAACTAATTATTACTACATATATACCGGCCACATTTATTATATTGAGGCTTAATTTGCTAGCTCAATTCATATTATAAACACAACAGCTATTATATAACCAACAATTTTGCAAATTAACCATCTTCAATAACACTCATGGATTACTTAGACCTAAATTGTAATGCAATTAAAGAAAAAATAAATTTCATTACTAACCATATCTAGAGCAACCAGGAAAGTATGAATCTTCAAAGCTCAATCTCTGCCTCTTCCCACCAAATTAACTGGCCTGAAATCGCCTAGTTTCCTCCTGAGTGAAAAAGTGCGCAGCAGTGGCTAGATCTAGATCGAAATGAAGACGATGCGGTCTGAGCAGCGCAATAAATTCCTAGTGCCATTATCACAGACGGTTTTTAATAAAAAACCGTCTGTGATAACCAGCTTATCACAGACACGGTTTTTTATTAAAAACCGTCTGTGATAATCTGGGATTATCACAGACGGTTCTTAATATAGACCGACCGTCTGTGATACTCCTTTTTCCTGCCACAAATACCACAGACGGCCTCCAAATTACAACCGTTTGTAATAGTGTACATCACAGACGGTTTCACAAAACCGTCTGTGATTTGGCGTCTACTATTAGCCTTTCTGTAGTAGTGACCTACATTGATAGAAGGAGACTGGGTAATTCTTGCAGACTTGAGCACAATCTTGGTAGGCTTAGGAGGGGTAACCTCAAAACTTTCCACTCTCAACTATATTCACTACCATAGGAGGATGACACTTGGAATGCTCATAGGGGTTGAAACCTAAATCTCTATTGGCTTGGATCTAGAATCGGTTTTATGTTCTTTTTCCCACTAGAGAACTTCTCAATGGTTTTCTACATATAATCATCTCCTTAGCAAGGGTGACACAAGACTCACAAACTTGGCTCTTAACAGCTCTAGCATATTTTCCTTATGCACATCCACCTCTAGCTTCAAAGCCTCACAAGTCACACTAAATGTATATCGGCTAGTGATGAGAGCTAGATCATTTATGGAAAGGCTCTCAAGTTGTTCATCGCTCATGGCTTAAAAACAAGATAAAGAAAATCTAGAAGAAGCATTATCATAAGAAGTGCCATTCTTGAGAGGATTAGCCACAAGAGCCATCGTCTGCAGACTTTTAGATTTCTTGGCTATGTCGCCCATCTCATGGGTGATGGGTCTTAAGGCATGAATATAACTTATCCACAGCCACAGTTGCCAAGTTCACCTTGTCACTGATGGATGTAACATTTATCTCCCAAACACTCATGTCAAAAGCACTCAAAACATGAGCTGTATTGTTGGTATTAGCATAGGTCACACCAACAGACCTCAGATCGCTTAGGATCTTATGGAATCTACTATACAAGGAATCGATGGACTCTCTAGGTTCCATCTTCAGCTTCTGGTAGTCCCTCTTGAACCAAATCTTACGCACTGACGTTCTCTCATGGTAATCAAAGAGGGTTGTCTAGATCTCATATGCAGATGCAAGATGAGCTACTCGATTGAACTCAAATCTTCTTAAGCCTTGGATCAGAAAGTTGTGGCCTTAGCATTTGCCTCAACCTCAGCTGATTGAACAACATTGAGAATAGCGTCATCGACAGACATAACAAAAGGACTTTTCACTTTGTTCCAAATGCTTAAGCCTTGAGCCTCAATGTACATCACCACTCGTGTCTACCAATAGGGATAATCACTCCCATCAAAGATAGGAGGCTTGTTGTTATACCTCTTTGATGCCATTGCTCAAGATCAATTAAGAGTAACCTTGCTCTAATATCACTTGTAGGATCAAGTATGGTGAGTTAGAGTAGGATGAACGACTCTTTCAAAATCTTTCCTCTAATATCAACAACAACATCCGGTGAAAAATCAAATTCACAACTCTAGTCAAAGTCCTAAACTAAGGAAGTAAAAACTCTAAAAATCAAAGCCTCATCGGCCAGACCATAAATTGCATTTAGTCAAACCAAAAATTGAAGCTAGTCAGACCAGAAAATTGGGCTAGTCAGATCTCCAATAGGTTGTGGTCAGACCTCCTGTGCATAGCAGTCAGACCGGTATGAACAGTAAAATCAGGCGAATGAACAATTATTTCAACATTGTTTCAAATCATAAAATCCACGTAACTTTTGATCCAATAATCCAAATAATGTGCAACTTGGCATACATCTTCTCTACGATGCTACGAATCTATTTTAGTAATGATCAAGAATCATTTCCAAAGTTATGACCTTTTTAATTTGAGTGAAGGGTGCAACAAAACCAGTCAAAAGAGATAAACTTCGATCTGCTCTTTCTCGTAAATCCTAGATGGTTTAGATGACTTGGGATGGATTCTCACATGTCATATCAAACTAGAACACAATACAAATTCAAACCAAAACACCCACAAAAGTAAAACCTAAAAATCACTTCTCTCTTAAGGAAAACCAAGCAAACTCAAAAACTTTCTTTAGATAATGTCTAAATGGATGGGATCTTATCTCTAGGAGACATCTCCACCTCTTACATATTTTTGGCAATAGAAAAACTCAAGAGAAGAGAAATCCAAAGAAGAAAACCAATAAAATCAAATGCACAAGAGAGGATTCATGGCACAACTCATTTGGGCAAACTTTGAATGTTGATTTCACTTGGAAAGAAATGTTTTACAGCCAATCTCTCAAGATAGTAGAGCTTTAAGCCTAGAGCACACATATAAGGTTTGTGACTCACATGACTCAACTCAACACAATGCTTATGTAGTAGAGGCTCCTTACTCCCCACTAAGCCAGACACTACTTTGTGGGTAATACCACTTACACTTCAAAAAACCCAGTAACCCACACAAGAACATGTTTTAGCATTACATACATTTGCATGCTTTTCAGAGCGCAACTTCTCAAATGCTCCAATAGTCCAATAAGACGTTCGTCCACAAGAACGTGACCTAAACCACTTGGGCCAACACTGTGGTTTTGCAATCTGGCACTCCATCCGATTTCAAATAATTTCCTCAATTGTCACCCGTTGATCTTCACAACGATGTGATACCCATAACTTATCGCCAAGATCGTACGCCTGCGCCGAGGCCGTTACCACTTAAAATGCCCAAGTCCTATGGCATACCAACATCACACCACAATCTGTGATGCCCAACGCCTTGCCATCAAGATCGTATGCTTGCTCTGAGAAATATTACTACTTAAAATGCACAAGTCCAATTGGCACATCACATGCATACATTGCCTCTTTATGGCCCTTGTATTTTTCCTGTGCTTTTTAGCTTGAGATGTTGCTTCACCTGGATTTACACGATATGTCATGGCCTTAGCTAGGACTCCTTCCGTAGCCTCAGTTTTGCCGCTAGCCGCAACAATTATCAAAACATCTTCTTACCAAAGAACAAATAAATCGATCCGAGAACAAATGACATGATTTGACTCCCCATTAGTAAACCATATTCATGGACCTACGCTATGAGTAACCCTTGCTTGAAAATCCAATTACTGACACTTGCATAGGCACACTATGACTAACACTGCATAGACACTGCAATGACTCACAATCAAAATCATAGAACAATCTGAACTCAACTCAGCTCAGCAGGGGCCGAAATGCAATTTCACAAAAATCAAACTCAATAAATACAAACAAAATACAAGTAATGTCAAATACTCATCACTCTTATGAAACTGCTACTACATGGTCTTACAGTTACCCCAACATCGCATTAATGAGTTAAGGAGGCTTTTTAGGAAATATTTTGCCATTGCTACCTCCATTCTTTCGTTATCTCAGACATCAACACGTCTTATTCTTTAATACACTGCATTGACCACTGCAAATCTAGTTATAATATCAATACCAATTGATAAATCTAAACACTTTTTCTGTATATTACTGGTCAAGTTTTAAAAATAGAAGTGTGTATATTCTAAGGTGACATCTATTTAGAAATGGTGGTGCTATAGCACTATTTTGAATCTCTCCTTGTGATAATAGTTGTTTGTTGAACATACGATCTTAATCGTTGTTAAAACGAAAGTTGTCATAACCAAATTTCCTCTTATGCTATACGAATGCCAGGAGCTTTTTGGGGCCGGGAGCGAGACCTCATCGACAACACTTGAATGGGCCCTGTCAGAGCTAATGAGTAATCCACAAGTCTTAGGGAAGGCCCAAGCAGAGGTGCGAGAGACATTCAGAGGACAAGACAAGCTAAGTGAGGGAGACGTCGACAAGCTAAGCTACCTGCACCTGGTGATTAGGGAGACGCTACGCTTGCACGCGCCGGTTCCGTTCCTGCTCCCTCGACAGTGCCGAGAGCCGTGTCAGGTGATGGGCTACGACATACCCCAGGGAATGAAAGTGCTTGTGAATGCTTGGGCCATGGGGAGGGACAACAGGTACTGGGATGACCCCGAGGTGTTCAAGCCGGAGAGGTTCGAGACCAACCATGCCGACTTCAAGGGCGCCGACTTGGAGTTCATCCCCTTCGGCGCCGGCAGGAGGATATATGTGCCCCGGCATGGCACTTGGCCTCGCTAATATGGAGCTGGTGCTTGCGAGCCTTCTCTACCACTTCGATTGGCAAGTTCCGGGTGGCACGAGACCACAAGAGCTCGACATGTCCGAGTCGTTTGGTATCACTGTCAGGAGGAAGTCCAGGCTCGTGCTGCATGCTACACTACGTATTCCATTCACACACTAATTAACCTGCGCTGGCACTCTTTTACTTACATGTATACCTCGCGGGTCCCTTGCACGTCCGTGCCGGAATCCTCAGACCATATATACTACATATTTTCAGTACAAACTAGAAAAGGGTGCATGAAAGAATATATTATCGTTATAAATTCACTTTGTACGGGCGAGGAAGTGTCTCTACCCCTTGCAACTGTTAAGCAAAACTTTGGTGGACATGACTTTAATTTGATAGTCTTGTGTAAGAATAAACTGTTTACTGTTTTGTAGACGTATATTTAGTGGTGCACATCTAGTTGCTTTCTACAACTGTATAAAGAGATAAAGAGAAAAACTAAATAACGGTAAACCGTTCTACTAAAAAAACAACAATATAACTCTACTATTTGATCTCTCTCTAACTGTACACTCTCGCTCTCTCTTTTCTCTCCCACTCACACCGACGAGGTCCGCCGCCGGATCTGTCGTCTCCGACCACGACACCGCTGCGTATCGCCATCATCGACCACCACGCTGTTAGATACATCTTCCCCTAGCGGGGGCAAGGTTGACCAGCTGCCCAAGCTTTAGCCTTGATGGTATGCCCCTTGCTCCAGCGCTCTAGCTCTCTCTCCCCTGTCTTCTTGACCTCCGATGAGAGGAGTGGTGGCGCCGCGGCCACCAATGGGTTCATCATCCTCTAGATGTAGAGGGAGGCCAAGGAGACGGTGATCTAATGGTGGGCGGCAGCGAAGGGAGGAAGGCGAGGTGGTGGCACACTGCATATTAAGTTGGGTGGAGCGGCGACATGGCGAGGTCGCTGCTGACTGTTGTAGGGGAGGAGGGGGCGGGGGAGGCGGAGGAAGGACACGGAGTTGCAGCTGGGCTGGGGAAGAATGCGGGGAGAGGGAGTGGCGGAGGGAGAGGGAGGAGAGGCGAAACTTAATAAAATTTAGTGGAACTTTATATCATTGGAAATGTTTTCAACACTATGTCGTCCTGCAGCAGCTCCGTGTAATAAAGCAGGAGTGTGCGGCTGTCCAGAGAAAAGTATTGCGCTCGACCAGGGGATGCGATTAGGATGGAATCAAGCCAACTAGCTTGGCTGGCCGGGCACACAAGCTAGGACACACACATGTGCCCGGGCATCTGCATCGTTTTCAGCAATTCGCAGAAATTTGGGAAGTTCTTCTGAGCACAAGCAAGTGCTTTTGTGCAGTTGCTAAAGGAGTATGTTTTAGCTGGATTCTCAATTCAGTGTCCATAGCCCCGTGCTGGTTGTCTTCTACGAGAGTAGCTAGCTCGCGACTCATACTATTACTACTTGATAATGCATGGCAAAGTACCAAAAAAAAAGAGGGAGAGAGGAATCGGTGGGTCAATTGCAAGTTTTGCGGTTTTTCTTGAGTGCAATTGATGCATTTTCGTGTACACAACCAAAATTTTGAGTATCACGAAAATTCACGATGGTTCCTTTCAAGATGACCATATGTACTATGGTTTCCTAAACCACACACGTTCTCCTGAAGTTATTCTCGTCACTTTCTACGGAGGAAAGTCAAGAAACCATTTAAAAGTGCACTTCTTTCATTGCATATCTTCTTTCACTAGTTTAATGTTCGTGCTTTGCTACGGACTAAAAAAATTATATTAAATCAATACATCGAGCCGCTATCAAATAGATGTAGTTTACTGTACATTAAAAAGAAATCATGTGCATAATAGAAAAAGTGAAAAACTAAGAGATGCAGAAGGTGTAGCTTTTTACCTCTAATCAATGCATATGGTGATCATGGCACAATGCAAGATTGTTTGTTATATAGTAAAAGGCTAATTGATTCATTCAAGGGTGGAAAAGTATGCAAACAAATTAATTTTGTTCTAACAAACAAGGGGAACAAAGTAAAGAAAACCAATAAGCATAGTGTGAAAGCAAATTGAAAGCCATCTGCAAATCAAATGTAATTGGTGGTCGAAAGCCAATGTAAGTCATCCATGGTCGAAAATCATCGTGATCGAAACCCATCGAAAGATGGCCATGGTTGAAGTCCATTATGGTTGAAATCCATCGAAAGATATCTGTGGTCGAAAGCCATCCTAGTCAAAACTCATCGGAAGATGCCCATGGTCAAAAAGCTGCCAACCATTACTCGTAGTTGTAAATCAGGAGCGGTCAACCATTGCTAGTGTGAGAGACCATTTGGAGGTGACTCCGTGTGTGTGATGAGTAATTGACGCGTGTTCTAGATAGTTTGAGTTTGGTTTGAGTGGTTCGAGCCAAGTTGTTGCATGGTGTAGTCGACTGTGGTCGGACTTGGTCGAACGCGATCGGACGAGCTTAGGACGCCTGTTTTCTTTTCGATCGATCGTTGGGCTATATTTGGGTGTGAGCATTTAATTCTAATACGACTTTATGTTATCTGTATCTCGAGCGGTGCTATGTGATGTGTTTCTTGTCTGTGATGGCTGCAGGACATCGAGGCGGAGTCGTGGCGAGGCACAGGATGACCGGACTAGGCACAGGCGGTGCCGAGGTCAAAGCGGTCGGGATGTGCCGAAGACGGCGAGGACTCGACATGGTTGCGAGGCTTGGACGGAAAGAAATGAGGAAGTTTCCCAGAAGGTGCAGGAGGGGTGTTTTGGTAAAAGCACAGGGCTGCACAAAAGGAAGCGGATTTGATTTTGAGCTAATGGATAAAGCGCAAGAGTTGTTATGAGTTAGCAGGTAAAGGCTGTTGTAAACCCGTTAGTGGGAGACTATAAAAGGAGAGGGGTAGCATGAGAGAACTTGAGGGTTTTGTGTGTGTTACTCTCCATGTTTGGGTGTGTCTCTTTCTCTTTGTTGTGCTGTGCTAGGTAGTAGGCAGTGGCAGCATGTTTGTTTCTTTTGTGTGTTTCAGTTTGAGTTCTTGAGATGGCTGTAGAAACTCGTTGTAAACATTCATCTCTATGCAATCATACATTTCTCTGCATCCATTTCATGTTCTGTATTCATGTGCTGTTCTTATGGATTTGCTGGAGGTCTCCCTGTTTTATCTTTTTGCTTCTCTCTGTCAAGTGTTTAGTCCAAGCTGAGAGTTCAAATCTGTTTGTCTGAAAAGAGAAATGAATGCTAGTGATTTGCTCTTTCTTCAGGCTGATTAATATTTGTTTGCTAGTCTTGGTCCAGAGTCTAGATGCCTTTTAGTTTAATTTTCTAATCTCTTTGATTTGAGAAGGGTAGTAGTCTTTCAATTATTCTCTTCGGCAGCTCATTCCTTGAGATCATTTACTATGCCAATTCTTGACTAGTTAACAACCTTTTGTTCAAGCCTTTTTCAGCAGCATCTCTCTTCTTGCATTTCTCTCTCTTCTTGCATTTCTCTTTTGCTTTAAGTTTGTTTTCACCGAGTAGACTGTTTGCAGCTCAGTCTTTGTTTCTTAAAGATCAATCTTGCTGTCTGAGTATAGTCCCTACCGAATTGCTCTGAATGTTCTCCTCTTGAAAAATGTTAATTATTTGATTTGTTCTACTGGTTCTTTGATCTGAGTGGAGAAGCTTTCTCACGGCAGTTTCTCTGCTATCGGGTCTTTTGTTTTTGCTGTACCAAAAGATCTTTTGTAGATTTCTTTCTTTCTCAATTTTTGGTTTGGTCCAGAGCTGCCTTCTCTCCGCATGCTTTCTTTTTGTCTTTTGCTTTTCTTTTTTAGGTTGTAGTCTCCATTCAATTTTGGTCTACAGTCTGCCTTCTCTGCTGTTGCTCTATGATTTGTCTTGTCGATCAAGACTCTTGAGGATTTATAGTCTTGCTTTCTTCTCTAATTGCCGACAATTGCAGCTCCTTGCGGTTTGGATGTATTGATAGTTAAGTAATCAGTTTTTGGTGTCGTAGCAATTTTATTTGTTTGCTGTTCGGCTGTTGTTTGCTGTCCTAAATTGCATCTGCTTTTCGGTTTTGCCTTCCTATTTCCTTGTTGTTTGTTCGGCTGCTACTTTTGGCAGCAAGATTTGGAACCATCTCCTTTGTTTCTCTTTTCTGTCCAGCTACGTCCTCTCGGCAGAAAAAAAAATCTATTCGGCCAAAAGACTTTGTTCTTTTCTTAATTCTGATTCTCTTGTTTTCGGCCTAAAGAGTGTTCTTGTTCTTTTGTCAATCAAACTTCTTTTGGATACTTCGACTGCTCTAGAACTGGTTTGATCATCTCGATCACCGGAGAGGGTTCATATATTTCATAGAGAAGTTTGTGACTGTTCTAGACTATGCCTAAACATCTGTTTTCTCGGTTCTTCTGTCTATCTGTAAGCGATTCTCTTGATTTTATAACTACTATAGCTATCGGAGTTGAGATTTTTGTGGATGCTTTGGGGGTCGATTTTTAGTAGGCACCATTCACCCCCCCCCCCCTCGGTTGCCAATTTTGGTCCTACAATTGGTATCAGAGCCGGTTAGCTCTTCCTCATAGATCTTAACCGGTCTGTAGAGCCATGGCGACAGATAAGTACTCGACCAAGCCCCCGATTTTCGATGGGATCGACTATCCCTTCTGGAAGAGTCGGATGGAGACCTATATCCAGGCTCAGGGCTACGCCATCTGGCGGAAGGTCAAGGTTCGGTATGTTGTTCCTGCCGATGAGAACATCAATGTGGCAAACATGCCCGATGTTGAGGCGAATGCGAAGGCAAGGGACATCATAATCCAGGGTTTGAGCCAAAGCGAGTTCGATCGCATCTTTATATGACGTCGGCCTATGACATCTGGGTGACCCTCGATGCTTACCATGAGGGAACCACTCAGATTAAAACGGTACGACAGGACCAGTTCAAGCGAGATTACAACAAGATTGAAATGCTCGCTGGTGAGTCCCTCGATAAGTGCTTTGCGCGGTTCCACAAGATTTTGAGCAACCTCCGAGCGGTCGGTCTCACATAGCCTGACTCGGACAACGCTCGACAGATGCTCACAGCTCTGGATTTGCGTATTTGGGAGATGAAGGTGACTACCATCACGGACACCACCGATCTTTTGACTTTGACTCTTGACACGTTGTACTCACGCCTCAAGACTCACGAGATTGACATAGTCTCTCGTAGGTCGTAGTCGCAGTCGATGGCCTTAGTCACCAATCCCAGTCTGGTTTCTGGACTTTCTTCTGAGCCGATTTGTGGATTCTCTCTAGCTGCTCTCTGTGATGTAACTGATGATCAGTTAGAACAGCTACCAGAGGATCAGTTAGCCTTTCTAGCCAAAAGTTTTCCCACGCGTACAAGAGAGTGAGGGACCGAAAGAGGAGTGGCCCGATAATTTGCTTCAAGTGTGGTGGCCCCAACCACCTTCGGGCGAATTGCCCCAAGCTTGGGAAGGGAAAGAACGACTACGGCGGCGTGAGCAAGAATGACTACATCGATAAGAACCGCAACAAGAAGCCCCAGCTCATGTCTAAGGCAAGAAGAAATTCCGCGACCTTGGTAAAGCCAAGAAGCTCTTCCATCGTGTCCTCACCGCCTTTGACGACCTCGACCTCAGCGAGGTAGAGGGGTGGAGCGACAACGATGGGAAGGTCGAGCAATATCCCAAGGATGGCGATGACTTCTCCGGCATGTGCTTCATGGCCCTTGAGGGCTACGTGAGCGACAGCAAGCTCTACTCTGACTCCGATGAGGTATACCCCTCTTACGACGAGCTTAATGATGCTTTCCTTAAGCTAGGTAAATTTCATGCTAGATCTAGAGCTAGGTGTAGCGAGTTGGAGAAGGAAGTAGATAGATTGTCACGGGAGCTTCACTTATATCTGCTCCCTCCCGTGACGAATGTGATACATGCTCTGCTTTGCTTGATGACATGGAGAAATTAAGGACCTCTCATGATAGTCTGTCTTTTGAGCTTGACATGCTTAAGGTGGAGAATGTTAGTCTTTTAGTTGAACTAGAGATGAGTAGGACTGTTGCTCCTTCATCTACTATTGTTGACTATATCTTGCACCTCATGTGAGGATAAGGACAATGCATTTAGAGGTCTTTATACTATGCTCCTTGATTTGCCAGAAACATGTGAAAATTGCAATAACTTGAAATTGAACTTAAAAAGGGCAGATCATAAAATTGCTGAATTGCATGCTTCTTTGCTTGAGCCCATTGTTTCTTGTTCCAACTGTCCTAAATTGACCTTTGAGCTTGAATCAGTTTCTAAACAATTTCAAGAAATGGTTGATCAAAATAAGAAAATGGCTCAATATGCTTCTAAGAACCCTGTTAGCTCACCATGTAAAAATTGTGAAAAACTAAAATCTGAGTTGATTGCTTTAGATGACAAATGTGTGAAGCTAACTAAGGACCTACTAGAGAAGTTACAATCTCCTTGTACTGTGTGTGCTGGTGTGGGGAAGAAGCCCAAAGGAGTAGAGACGCTTAGGCACGATGACCAAACAGCTAGAGATAGGATTGTCCCTCCTAGTCCTTGCGAAGACCTCAATGTTGAGGCGGCTGTACGTGCACATGCCATTCCTTCTTCTGCTGTTGGTTCTTCTACCTCTCCTTCTGCTGTCTCTTCTTCCCCTTTCTCTTCTTGCACCTCTCTCTTTTGGGAGTGTCAGTACCTTATGAACACTCTCGAGAGGTTTGTAGGCGGCAAGAAGAAGCTGAATCTTATTCTAGACCAGTCCAAGATTTGCAAGTTCAATCAAGGTCTAGGATATAATTTTCTTGAGGATGTGAGAAAGCATCCACCTACTGTTCTCAGACCCATAGCAGTAGGTATGATCGAGGTCAAGCCCAAAACTGAGAAAGTTCAATTCAAGTCAGCGGGCTTTGTCCAAGGGATTTCTAACAGCAAGGTGATTCCACCTGTTGCTTCAGCCTCTCAGAAGGCGAAGCCTCATCGTGCTACTTCTACCTCTCAGAAGATGAAGTATCTTGCACCTTCTATCAGAAGGATGGACACTTGATCGAGCGATGCTTCAGGCGCTCCAAGATTGCGCAGAGAGACCGTGTTGCAGCTCTCAGGCATATTCAGGGTCAGCCCCAGATCTTGAGTGCACCCAAGACCAACACGAGGTCGAGAGTTGCTCCAGCTGATGGGTTTGGGCAGCATCGAGGACTTGGCTTTTCTGGTTTTACTGATTTTCGTCCTCGGTATGCCTTTGGTCGTGACTTCCACCGTTCTGAGTGTAGATCTCGTTTCCCCCATCGAGATGGCTACCTGCGGCGTGATCAGTATGTTGCCAGTGCTCCGACTCGCTCTCCCATAGTAGACGGACCCAGCAACAGCTTCAGGTCTGTACATAGACCTTCTGCTTCTTTGAGCAACAGAGAGCGTAGGGTAGATAAAGGTCAGTCGTGTGTGGCTACTTCTTCTGCTCGATGTGTGACTCAGTATTGGGTTCCAAAATCTCTTTTGATTTATCCCAGTACTGAGCCTTCACTCTCTATTTGACTCAGGTTCGCCGGGCTGGGAAGGGAGAGGTTTGGCTTGTGGACTCCAGTTGTTCTCGTCATATGACCGGAGACTCTCATTGGTTCTCTTCCTTAGCCCGTGCTCCAGGTGATGAGATGAACACCTTCGGAGACGCTTCGTCTGGGCGCGTCATCGCCAAAGGTACAATGCGCGTTAATGAGTCTTTTATTTTAAAAGATGTTGCCTTGGTTAGTAAGCTGCAGTATAATTTGCTTTCAGTCTCTCAGCTTACCGATGACGGTTATGAGGTGAGCTTTAAGAAAAACAATTGCAAAATTCTTGATTTTTTGGGTAGTCTGGTTTGCGGGATTTCTCGTTATGGGAGGATCTTTCGTGCTGATTTTTCTGAGTCTTCTGGTGATCCTCTCAGGTGTTTAGTTGCTTCTGAGTCCTGTGACCTTACCTTCTGGCATAGGAGACTTAGTCATATTGGATTTGACCATCTGACCTGAGTTAGCGGCCACGATCTCATTCGTGGTCTGCCTAAACTCAAGATGGTCAAAGATCTTGTTTGCGCTCCTTGCCGGCACGGCAAGATGGTTGCCGCTTCTCACTCTCCGGTCACAGTGACTATGACCGATGCACCGGGACAGCTGCTCCATATGGACACAGTTGGACCAGCTCGAGTGCAGTCAACAAGAGGGAAGTGGTATATTCTTGTTGTGGTCGATGACTTCTCGAGGTACTCTCGGGTGTTTTTTTAGCCTCGAAGGATGAGACGTTTACACATTTTCGAGGTCTTTTCAGTAGGCTTTCTGTTGAGCTTCCAGGTGCCTTATGAGCGATCCACAGTGACAATAGCACAGAGTTCAAGAATTCCTACTTTGAGAGGTTCTGCGATGAGACAGGTGTAGAGCATCAGTTCTCTTCTCCGCACGTCCCACAGCAGAATGGCGTTATGGAGAGGAAGAACCGTACCTTGGTTGAGATGGCCAGGACGATGCTTGATGAGTACTCTACACCTAGGAAGTTTTAGGCTGAGGCGATTGCCACCGCGTGCCATGTTTCAAACAGAGTCTTTCTGAGGGCACACTTGCATCGCACTTCCTATGAGTTGAGATACGAGCGAAAGCCCAATGTCTCGCATTTTCATGTGTTTGGTTGTAAGTGTTTCATTCTGATGTCCGGGAACCTAGATAAGTTCGAGTCACGATCTTGTGATGGGATCTTTCTAGGTTACTCGACTTCTTCACAGACGTATAGGGTCTCGAACTGCGAGTCTAGTAAGTTGGTAGAGACCTGTGAGGTGACCTTCGACGAGGCCAGTCCGGGACTAGGCCCGATATCTCAGGTTCTTTAGAGCAGTCCGAGCCCATATTTGTGGATGATGATGAGGATGGAGATGAGAGTTGCCTACCTGATCTAGCTCCTCCTCCCCTTGAGGTGCCTGCTTTTTCCACTGCACCTCCAGGTGATTAGCCTATGCCTTCTGCTTCCTCTGGAGCTAGTGGCTCTACTCCTACCTCGTCAGCTCATGAGGTAGAGGCCACTTCTTCTTCTCATCTAGGACCTCCCTGACATATTCAAAAAGACCATCCTTCAGAGCAGATGATCGGAGACCTTTTCGAGCGTGTCACTCGCTCAAAATCCAGCATGTCACATTTCTATCTCCATTTTGCCTTTGTTGCCTCCTTTGAGCCCAAAGATGTTTTTCATGCTCTTTCTGATGAGTCTTGGGTCAATGCCATGCATGAGGAGTTAGAAAATTTTGAGAGAAACAAGGTCTGGTCGCTTGTTGAGCCCCCTCGAGGTCACAATGTCATTGGGACTAAGTTGGTATTCAAGAACAAGCAGAGTGAGGATAGGGTTGTCATTCAGAACAAGGCTAGACTGGTAGCTCAGGGCTTCTCCCAGGTTGAGGGTCTAGATTTTGAGGAGATCTTTGCCCCTATAGCTAGGCTAGAGGCCATTAGGATCTTGCTTGCATTCGCAGCGTCTAAGGGCTTCAAGCTTTTCCAGATGGATGTCAAGAGTGCCTTCCTCAATGGGTTTATTGAGGAAGAGATCTATGTCAGGCAGCCTCCAGGTTTCGAGAACCCCAAATACCCAAACCATGTCTATAAGCTTTCTAAAGCCTCGTATAGACTTAAGCAAGCCCTAGAGCTTGGTATGAGAGGCTTAAGTCCTATCTGTTGAGTCAAGGGTTTGAGATGGGTAAGGTAGATAAGACCTTGTTCATTCGTAGACATGGCAATGACCTTCTACTCGTCTAGATTTATGTGGATGACATCATTTTTGGCGGCTTCCCTCATGCTCTTGTCTCTCAGTTCTCCGATGTCATGAGCTCAGAGTTTGAGATGAGTATGATGGGCGAGTTGACCTTCTTCCTTGGCTTCCAGATCAAGCAGACTCGGGAGGGTACCTTCTTGCATCAAGGCAAGTACACTTGTGACCTCTTGAGACGCTTTGATATGAGTGATGGCAAGCCAGTGTCAACTCCCATGGCATCATCCGTCACACTTGACCCAGATGAGGATGGCGAGCCAGTTGATCAGAAGGAGTATCGCAACATGATTGTGTAACATCCTGATTTTCAGAGCCTTTTTGAAGCTTTTAAAATAAAATTCACCATTTGAATTTTCTGGAATTAATTAAAGCTTAATTGGAATTTTTATCAATTAAAAAGGATTTAATATGATTAAGTTAAACATTAACATGTGCCAAAAGTATTTTATTTGAGTTCCCTGAGCCTCAAGGGCTTTTCTGGCATTTTATGTGATTTTTCTGGATTTATTTGCTATTTTCTAGAGCTCAAAAGTATTTGTTTGAATTTCTGGAAAAAGAAAAGAAAATCCTAAAAGGCCGGTGGGCCAAAGCCCACCAAGTCGGCCCACTCTTTTTCCCTCCCGCCTTCGGCCCGGCCTGCCTCGCCCGCGCCACGCGTCGCTCATCCACCCGCTCCCCGCACCCGCACTGCCCCGCGCGATGGCCGCCACGTGGTCGTCATCCGCCCGCTCCCCCTCCGCGCCACCGACAGGTGGGACCCGCTTGTCGGAACCGTCCCCAACCCGGACTCTCCGTCCCCGTCTCCGATCGGGAAAGCGCCGCCACCTTCTATATCCGCCGCCACCGCCTCGCCGTCTCCGTCCAGGACTCCCCTCCGTGACCGCCTTGGACTCTCGGAACCTGGGTATAAAAGGGGGACGACCCCCGAGGCTCTCCTCGTCCCAAGCCGCCGCCTTCGCCGCCGCTAGCCGCCGTGCGCCGCCGCCCTCGCCGCCGTGGTCCGCCGTGCGTCGTCGCCAAAGGAAGCCGGCCCGTTCGTCGTCGTCTGCCGTCGCTTCGCCTTCCGCCGCCGGGACACCTCCCGTCGCCGCCGCCGTCTGCCGACGCCGCCATTGCCATCAACGGTGAGCTCCACCGCCGGTCACCCCGTCGGACCAAACCCCGTGCCACACCGCCGCCTCGCCCCGCCTCGCCCGCGCCGCCTCGGTCCCCGCGCCCGCGTGCGTCAGCGCTGACGCCAGGCCGTCGCTTCGCCTCCCCGTGGACGCCGTCCACCATGCACCCCGCCGCCGCCATGTGGGCCCCGCATGTCAGCCAGAACCTCGTAGACCCGTGCGCCTCTAGCCACGTCACCATGCCTCGTCAGCCTGCCACGTCAGCCCTAACCGCACACGTGTTAGCCCCGTCAGCTGCCGCATCAGCCCTAGCCGCTTGCGCAAGCAGCCCCGCCTCCGCACTGTTCCGTGCGCCGGTTCCACCATAGACTCAGCTCCTCGTGCGCCCGGTCCACAGCACAGTGCAATTTCTTAATTTCCCCGATTTTTCTTTAGATCCAATTTTCCAAGAGCCCGTTCTCCCTCGTCCCAGCTCCGATTGACCCGATTCTTTTTCCTAAATTCATCTAAAATTGAGCTCTACCTTTTGGTTCAGGTTTGAAAGTTTTTGGAGTTTATTTGAATTTTATTTGATTTTATTTTGTCTTTTCGTTTCGCTTTCTCTCTCGTTAGATCACGTGTTCGAGGGAGCGGAAGTTGGATTTGAAGATCAAGAGCCCTCAGCTAAGTAAGGCCAAGGCAAGTCGTGTCCTTTGATCATGTTGAACCCAGTTTTCAAATCTATTATGTATTATGTTGCTTTAAATTATCATGCATTGCTACTTTATTATAAAACCCTTGTACTGGTAGTTAATGACCTAATTGGTTATTCCCCCTTGATAATTTATTAGCCATGATTCTATTGTCACCATAGGATGGGAAATTATTTAGTGATGCAATATTAGATGTCACATGGGGTGTACGTTTAAATTGCTTAGCCACGCTTATAGTAACGTTGGGTTTATCATCACATGTTAATCTTGACTTAATGAGATATTGAATCGTGGTGGTAACCACATTGATAAAATGTGTGTGCCATGACATTGGGGTGTCATTGGTGTTGGTTATACAAATTGGATTTCACTTGGGCGATTGATCGTGCAGTAAAGGGGGTGCGAGAGGCACATGGGATGTGGATGTTTCGCCTGAGTAAATTTAAGGACTTAACTTTGTGCGCCATTGATCTGAGCCATACCGTACTACCACATGTCCAGTATGGGATGGACCTGGCTAATTAATTTGGTATGTTTCAATTTCGGTTCCGTCATTGTGATGAGTGTGGTTTGGCATGGCCATGAACCCACATCGGCGCAAGAGGGGGTGAGAGGCGAAACCTTAGCGAGACGAAACTGGGTTGAGATTGAACATTGTAAAGGCCTTGTCATGATCTCCTCGCCGCACACCTAAGGAAGTGTGTAATAGCTTGGCAATAAGGGATGATTGTGTCATGTGGGTAAAGCCGTACAACCTCTACAGTGTGTAAAACTATTCAAATAGCCGCGTCCTCGGTCATGGATAATGCTCGGTGATTTCACACGAGGGGTAGAGTTTTCATAAAAACCTGGTTGGGTTAAGTTGGGAAGTGAATGGTTAGTTCACAGGTGTTCATTTCATGGATCTTGGTTCATGGTGGATTCCTTGGGTGAATGGTCAGTTCACTTGTGGTTGGTCTCAATTCCTTTGGTTACTTATTTACTATCCTTTACAAAGCTTGCTTTTCAATCTACTTATTGTATTTACTTTAAAGTGTTGCTTTCTGCAAAAATTAACCTTTCAGCCATCCATTGGTAAGCCTTGCATACTATATTGCATTTTTGTTACAAACGATTTGCTGAGTACTCTATGTACTCACGGCTTTATGCCCCTGTTGCTCAGTTGAGGAGGAGGAGAATCACCAGCAGAAGGTTTCAGAAGGAGAGTACTTCGACGTCTTCGCGGATTAGGCTTCGTTCTCCACTCGATAGCCTGTGGGCGTGTCGATTGGTTGCTGCGCTTTCTTTTGGATTTCCGCTGCTAGTTTCTTTAAGCCCTTCAGGCTAATAATTGTAAGCTTGGTCATAAGGTCGCACTCTGATAATTATCATTATAATTTGGATTTTTCTTAGAATATCGTGATGTGGATGATATTTATCTTTGTACATGCTGTGTGCACTAGCGTGATCCTGGACTAGTGCAGAATACACAGGAGAGTCCGGATTTGTATATTCGGGTCTCTACAGATTGGCTCCCTCTTGTACCTCACTGCCTCGAGGCCGGACATACATTTCTCCGTGTGTCTGTGTGCTCGCTTTCAAGCTTCTCCTCGCGTATCTCACTGCCAGGCGGTGAAGGGCATCCTTCGGTACCTTCGAGCTACCATTGACTATGGTATCTGGTACTCTTCCTCATCCTATCTTTCCCTCAGAGCCTACTCGGACGCAGACTTTGCTGGCTATAGGATAGATAGGAAGAGCACTTCTGGCACTGCCAATTCATTGGCACTTTTCTTGTTTCCTGGTCTTCGAGGAAGCAGTCCGGTGTTACACAGTCCACCGCAGAGGCCGAGTACGTTGCTGCAGCCAGGTGCTTTGGATGGCTTCGACCTTGCGGGACTTTGGGTTAGTCATAGACAGTGTTCCACTCTTTTGTGATAATACTTCTGCTATTAACATTGCCAAGAACCCAGTGCAACACTCTCGGACCAAGCACATTGATATCAGATATCACTTCCTTCGAGACCATGTGGAGAAGGGTGACATAGTGCTCCAGTTTGTGGAGAGTGACCACCAGTTGGCTGATATCTTTACCAAGCCTTTGGATAGCTCCAGGTTTTCAGCTTTACGGGGAGAGCTTGGGGTGGTTTGTCCTTATGGACTGTTGTGAGGGGGAGTTTTGTGCTTCATGCTTTATCTTGTTTATTATACTCTTACTCCTTTCTGTTGCATTGCATATGGGTGCATTGGGGTTAGTCCTTCTAGCATAGATTAGAGTGTTTCTCTTGTCTAGTTGTTTAGACTTCTTCCTCTCATCTTGTGATTCTAGGATGCTGCTTATTAGCTGTTTCACTTCTCACTAGGTTGAGCTCACTCACTTCTTATAGGTTCCAGCAAGGGTCGGGCCACCCTTGGGTAGACGGGGTACGTGTTTGCTCCTTAGTATGTTAGACGATCAGCTGATAGTCCTAGGGTCATATGGGGTAGATGAGAGTCAGTCTGAGCCATAGTATCCTCTATATCTTGTCTATGCTTTAAGGACTGCCTTCTTTCTATTTTTATTGCCAGCTTCTCATTTTTATTGCTTTGGTTCAGGGGGAGTATATTTGGGAGCTTCTAGATCGTAATATTATCATAACTCAACTTGAACTAAAGTTACATCACACGTTGAGGGGGAGCTGGATTTTCTTGCATGTCATTTTGCATTGTAATATAACTACATTGAGCATTGATTATTATCCGTTTATGACATGTTTACAATGCATTACATCTTGCCATGATCTGTGCTTACTTGCTAGATTTATCATCATTTTATATGTGTAGTCCAGTCTTTGCCATGATAGGTTGATTAAAATGCACACCTTGAATTAAATCATGTCATGTTAGCATTTGAGACTAGTCTGTCTTTAGTTATCCGTTTATGATTCATGCCATGTCAAATAGGCTGAGTTGAGTCTTGAATCTTTATTGAGATTTAGATTGAGCTATGCTAGTTTCTTGATGAAACATGAGCTAGTACAAGTCTTTTGTCCATGAAAATGCAAAAAGATCTCTTTTGTGCGAAAAAACTGATCTCACCAATTCTTTCTAATGAGACTGCTTGCCATTGCACTAGGCATGAACTCAAGAGGAGTTTTGGTTGACCAAGATCATCTTCTTAAGCTTCTCGCTTGGAGTGGTCGCATAAGGCTTGAGATCTAGCACATGACTAAACAAAAATTTGGTTGGAAACTGTTGTGGGGGTGGCCTAACCCCCCGCGACTGGGCCTTGCAACTAGTCCAACGTGTAATAGGCCCAATAGTGTAGAAGAATATACCACTGTAAGTATACCAATGTACCCTCATCCTTTGTAAGTACTAACGGGTAGAATGAGCATTTCCCATTCTACCCCACTCATGTGTATAAACCCCAGGAGGGGTAAGAGGAGGGACATCCTCTCATTCTTACCAACTCTCCCATAGATCTGGCTCTTCTTCCTCTTCTACTAATCCCTTCTTTACTGTTTGGCCTGTAGCCACAACATAAACAATCATGAGATTTATAAACAAAAACATGTCAATTGTGCTAAATTTTCTTAATTACATAAAAAGACCAAGTACTTGAACAAATGATTCATTCTTGAACTTGTAGCACTCTAAATTGACTCAATACTAGCTTCTTGGTTCTACTTAGATTATTGACATGGCTTGCATCATCTTTGGATACCTTTAGCTAGACTATAATCATGGTTGACTTGACATGCGCAGAAATTCGACAAATCTTCAGATTATGACTTATTTGGTTTAGCTTGTCTATACATGAATTGTCATGATCTTGATAGCATTCTTATATGTTATGGCTTGGTGTAATACTTCAAGGTCATTTTGGATAATCTTTATGGCTCATCATGCTTAAATTGAATAATATTCAGCCATTCCATCTGTACTCATGATTTGTTCTCTTCCTTGCATCTTGATGATTTTATTGCCAAAAGGGGAGAATAGCGGAGAAAAAGCCATTTGGGAACTTTCTGGAGCTTTGGAGAACAATTTGCTCTTTCTGTTTTCGCTCTAGGGTTCCCTTTGTCAACATGGTCTTGGTTTCTCTCTGCTTCTTTCATAGGCCATGTTTGACTCTCTTTCGTTTTCAAACAAACTCAACTTTACGCTTTTTCTGGGTTTGTAAATATACTCATCAAGGGGGAGTTTGAGAGACCATATGGAGGTGACTCCATGTGTGTGATGAGTAATTGACGCGTGTTCTAGATAGTTTGAGTTTGGTTTGAGTGGTTCGAGCCAAGTCGTTGCATGGTGTAGTCGATTGTGGTCGGACTAGGTCGAACGCGGTCGGACGAGCTTAGGACGCCTGTTTTCTTTTCGATCGATCATTGGGCTATTTTGGGTGTGAGCATTTAATTCTAATACGACTTTGTGTTATCTGTATCTCGAGCGGTGCTATGTGATGTGTTTCTTGTCTATGATGGCTGCAGCACATCGAGGCAGAGTCGTGGCGAGGCACGGGATGACTGGACTAGGCACAGGCGGTGCCGAGGTCAAAGCGGTCGGGATGTGCCGAAGACGGCGAGGACTCGACATGGTTGCGAGGCTTGGACGGAAATAAATGAGGAAGCTTCCCGGAAGGTGCAGGAGGGGCGTTCTGGTTAAAGCGTACGGCTGCACAAAAGGAAGCGGATTTGATTTTGAGCTAATGGATAAAGCACAAGAGTTGTTATGAGTTAGCGGGTAAAGGCTGTTGTAAACCCCCGTTAGTGGTAGACTATAAAAGGAGAGGGATAGGCATGAGAGAAGTTGAGGGTTTTGTGTGTGTTACTCTCCTTGTTTGGGTGTGTCTCTTTCTCTTTGTTGTGCTGTGGTAGGTAGTAGTTAGTGGCAGCATGTTTGTTTCTTTTGTGTGTTTCAGTTTGAGTTCTTGAGATGGCTGTAGAAACTCGTTGTAAACATTCATCTCTATGCAATCATACATTTCTCTGCATCCATTTCATGTTCTGTATTCATGTGCTGTTCTTATGGATTTGCTGGAGGTCTCCCTGTTTTATCTTTTTGCTTCTCTCTGTCAAGTGTTTAGTCCAAGCTGAGAGTTCAAATCTGTTTGTCTGAAAAGAGAAATGAATGCTAGTGATTTGCTCTTTCTTCAGGCTGATTAATATTTGTTTGCTAGTCTTGGTCCAGAGTCTAGATGCCTTTTAGTTTAATTTTCTAATCTCTTTGATTTGAGAAGGGTAGTAGTCTTTCAATCATTCTCTTCGGCAGCTCATTCCTTGAGATCATTTACTATGCCAATTCTTGACTAGTTAACAACCTTTTGTTCAAGCCTTTTTCAGCAGCATCTCTCTTCTTGCATTTCTCTCTCTTCTTGCATTTCTCTTTTGCTTTAAGTTTGTTTTCACCGAGTAGACTGTTTGCAGCTCAGTCTTTGTTTCTTAAAGATCAATCTTGCTGTCTGAGTATAGTCCCTGCCGAATTGCTCTGAATTTTCTCCTCTTGAAAAATGTTAATTATTTGATTTGTTCTACTGGTTCTTTGATCTGAGTGGAGAAGCTTTCTCACGGCACTTTCTCTGCTATCGGGTCTTCTGTTTTTGCTGTACCAAAAGATCTTTTGCAGATTTCTTTCTTTCTCAGTTTTTGGTTTGGTCCAGAGCTGCCTTCTCTCTACATGCTTTATTTTTGTCTTTTGCTTTTATTTTTCAGGTTGTAGTCTCCTTTCAGTTTTGGTCTATAGTCTGCTTTCTCTGCTGTTGCTCTATGATTTGTCTTGCCGATCAAGACTCTTGAGGATTTATAGTCTTGCTTTCATCTCTAATTACCGATAATTACAGCTCCCTGCAGTTTGGATGTATTGATAGTTAAGTAATCAGTTTTTGGTGTCTTAGCAGTTTTATTTGTTTGCTGTTCGCTGTCCTAAATTGCATCTGCTTTTCGGTTTTGCCTTCCTACTTCCTTGTTGTTAGTTCGGCTGCTACTTTTGGCAGCAAGATTTGGAACCATCTCCTTTGTTTCTCTTTTCAGTCCAGCCGTGCCGAGTAGTTTGGGAGCGCAAGCCGTGGTTGCTGCCAGCCCGACGGTGCAACCACTGCTCCACGGAGTATAAATAAGACGCACGGTGGCAAGCCTCTGCGCGCACTCTACGAAATATAAGTAAGACGCGTGGAGGCAAGCCACCACATGTACTCTACAGAGTATAAGTAAGACGCACGGGGGATGCCTCTGCGCACTCCACAGAGTATAAATAAGACACACGATCTCCGCGTGCACTCTACGGAGTATAAATAAGATGCGCGGTCTCTGCGCACACTCTACGGAGTATAAATAAGACAAGCGGTCTCCGCGCGTACTCTAAGGAGTATAAATAAGATGCGTGGTTTCCGCGCGCACTCTACGGAGTACAAATAAAACACGCGGTCCCCGCGCACACTCTACGGAGTATAAATAAGACGCGCGGTCTCCGCGCGCACTCTACGGAGTATAAATAAGACACGCGGTCTCTGCGCGCACTCTGCGGAGTATAAATAAGATGCGCGGTCCCCACACGCACTCTACGGAGTATAAATAAGACGCGCGGTCTCCGTGCGCACTCTATGAAGTATAAATAAGACGTGCGCTCTCCTCGTGCAATCAACGGAGTATAAATAAGACGCACGGTCCCAGTGCACACTCTACGGAGTATAAATAAGACAGAGCATAAATAAGACGTGCAGAGGCACACCTCCGCGCGCACTCTACAGAGTATAAATAAGATGCACGGAGGCAAGCCTCTGCGCGCACGCTACGGAGTATAAATAAGACGCACGACGGCAAGCCTCCGCGCGCACCCTACGGAGTATAAATAAGATGCGCGGCCCCCGTGTGAACTCTGCAGAGTATCAACAGGACACGTCAGCTCCGCTGCTGCCACTTCAAAGGGTAGGGGACAGAGCACTTGAGCGTCTACTTCGATTAGGCGCCAGCTCTGCTACCACCACTTCAAAGGGTAGGAGATGGAGCGCTCGAGCGTCTACTTCAGTTAGGTGCCAGCTTCGCTACCGACACTTTGAAGGGTAGAGGACGGAGCGCTCGAGCGTCTACTTCGGTTAGGTGCCAGCTTCGCTGCTGACACTTTGAAGGGTAGGGGACGGAGCGCTCGAGCGTCTACTTCGGTTAGGCGCCAGCTCCACTGCCACCACTTCGAAGGGTAGGGGACGGAGCGCTCGAGCGTCTACGGAACACTAAGTCCTACGAGTTCGACTAAGGCAGGCACAATCATGAAGAGTGGCAGGGACACGTACTCCAACCAGTCTTCATTGCATTCATAAGAGTGATTACAGAGATTCGGCAATTACATTTGCGAAGAGCTAAGGTTTACAAGTGCCTTCGAGTGCCTAAGGTCGCTACTCGTCCGACTCCACCTTAATATACTTGTGTCGAAGTATCACCCGCTAACGTCCGGGTCGCCTGGAAGTTCCAGGCGTTTTTCGCCCACGCCCAACGCTGAAGATGCCGGCGAATCATGCGGTCCGAATGTAGTAATCGGCCTCTATCAAGTATCTGCCTGGAGCAAAAATAGCATGCATCATCAGAACACTTTGGGCAATTCCACTTTATTCACGCAAAGGGGCGGGGGCCATAGGGCACCAGCTTACAAAAACGGATACATTGCAACGCACGCTTGCACACCAGACCCAGGCATCACACCTGTGGGTCCGCGCCATGCCCAGGGATAGCGGCACTATCTTCGTTGTGCCGAGGAACTTTGTCGAGCCATTGGCCAAAGTTCCCCTCGCCATGCAAAGTCCGCCGCAGAGCTACCTGCGCCGTGGCCTCCTCGATGTAGTCCCAGATTCGGTCGTGGAAGGCTCAGACGGCGGGGCGGATGGTGCGCTCGGCACTCGACATCACCCCGACTCCGGCTGGCATCTCCAACTGGGGGTCGGCCAGCTCGTCGACGTGCTGGAATCCTCAGTGGTGGAGCAGGGCGAAGGCGACGCGAGTGGTGAAGATGGTGCAGTGGTCACCGAAGGCCATGGCGGCGCGGAGGGCAAGGTCTAAACCCTCTCCGATTCATCGAAGTGTCCACGTCAGGTCCTCGGGACCAATCTTTATGGGTGGCACGTCGACGGAGAGGTCCTTGAGGGCGTCTTCTAGAGACTGCGTTGCGTCCCATGCCGCCACTGAGGCGTCACCTAGAGTCCGGTCCCCCTCTCCAAGGGACGCGGCGAGCTGGGCCTTCTCCTCCTCCAGCATTGCAATCTGCTGGAGTAAGCCATCGTGCTCCTCGACTGCTACACATTGCGCCTCTGCCGCCGAGTACTGTGCCTCTGTAGCGAGTATCTACGCATCGGAGATTGCCTTCGCAACCTCCATCTCCAGCAAACAGATGCGCTCGTCCTTGGTGGCGTGGGCCTCTTCGGAAGCTCAAAGCCGGCCCTCTAACACCCTCCGCTCATGGACACGTGCCTCCTGCAGGGCTCGACTGAGAACAAGGGTCTGTGCAGTGCGACTATTAGGTAAGTTCCAGACAACGGCATAAATCGCAAGTCAAGCGCTTACCCTCATCTCTGAGGCCTCCAGTGCTCCTTCCAGTAGCTCCGGCCCGCACGACAAAAACGCCCGTCGATCCACGATGGAGTCGGCGCACTCCGCGGCCCCTTGGAGAGCCCGTAGCATCTCCGGTCGGGGAATAAAGTTGGAGACACTTGGCCGCTGAGCCTCCATGTCGACGGCTTCGAGAGCACCAGGCGTTGATATCACGTCCTGGGCAGGAAGATCGAGGACTTCGCGGCCGTCTCCATTGCTCGATCCTTGGCCGCATCCGGGAGACCTTGTCTCACCTAATGTTGACGACGGAATGAGCGAGCAGATCGGAGAAAGCTTCACGAAGTCGGGGGAGGAGAAAGAGTTGCGCCTACCTTTGATACGCTCAGGTGAGGCACGAGGAGGTGTTCACTCCGCCTCGGTCCAGACCGCTGGGGCTGCGTCTGCGTCAGGGGCGGCGAGTTCCCCCTCGAGCCGATGGCCTCCCCGTCGCACCCTGGATCCTCGGCGACCTCGACCGCCACAGCGAACCCCTCCTTCGGCCGGGAGAGAGATTGTATCCGAGGGCATTTTGCCCTCGGAGACTGTGGCGATGCTTCCTTGGCCTCGACGGCTGGCGCGGGCAATGAGTCCTCGGTGGCCGGTGCGGGCGATGAGACCTCGCCCTCCTACGTGTCGGCACCAGAGCCTATTTCTTCGGCGCCACCTAGGGACCCCTCGCTGGGTGTAGCACGCTCCGCCTCTGCCTCCAAGTCCGAGTTGGCGCACTCCACCAGGTCGGACCTGGTGACGGTCGTGCCCTCGGCCTCGGCAGCAATCGCTGGAGACGCGGCCGATGGGCTGGATACAGCGGTGGGAGACCGGGCCCGGCACCAAGCGAGGGACGCATCCCCTCTGCCGTCGCCGTCGCGGCGACATGTCCGGCCCGACGTCGGCGCTGCGTGCACTTGCATGGGGAGGCCCAGAGCTTCACATACTTGATTTATCCAACCTAGCTTCACTGGGCGGTTGCGGATTCGTGCAGTTTGTGCTCCTTGGCCATATACGGCCCAAGGAACACAACTACCGTGCGCTCTGCATCCTCCAGTAGGAGCCCTAAAGGCAGAGCGGCACATTGTTCATAAAAAAGTATTATACACAGATATAAATACATCTACATAGCCTATGCTCGAAGAGCTCACGGGGATCGGAGGGCTTCGGAAGTGAGGAAACCGTCGGCCGAACACCATCCTGCCGGACAGGACCTGGCTGATACTTCCACAGGCAGGCAAGCGGCGCCACTCCGTACATAACGAACTCCTCGGCGAGGTTGCACATGTTGGATCGGAGGGTAATACCCGCAAGCCTCCGCGCCTGCTGCTCGTCGTCGAATTTGGGCCTCACATTTGGTGAGCTATTGAAGAATATCGGTCGCCCCCTGCACCAGAGACTGCTGCTACTCGTCACGCAGTGGTAGAACCACCGCCGCATCCAGTTGGACTCCCACTTCCCTCGTGTCGAGTTGGCGGGAAAGATCTTCGTGCATTGCGACCTCAGTATGAAGTTGACACTGCCGAAGTTCGAGCACGCCCCCCCCCATCGAGCTTCTTCGGCTGGCAGCGCGCGTCATACAGAAAGGCGAATAGGGTCGCACTAGGCTGGGTACATTCCGTCCGCATCACCCAGCTATAAACAGCCAAGCGAGCTATCGCATTCGGGGTCAGCTGCACCAACTCCAGCCTGTAAGTCCGCAGGATCTCGCCGACGAACATCACCACTGGTATCCAAAGCCTGGCCACGAAGTACGCGACAAGACGATTGCCTCCTCCGCCTCTAGGTGCGGCTTCGCCTCGTCGCTAGCACGCAAGCGAACCGCATCACGGCCTATCAGCCTCTTCTCTCGAACGAGACACTGGATCATCTCCTCCGTCACGAGACTTGGCCCCAGCACGCGGGAGCAGCGGCCTCCCACCTTCTCCACGACCGTCCATCGTTTGTCGGCCTGCGATGGGTCGCGCTCCACCAGGGCGTACTCCACCGAGGTCGACAATGAGCCGCACCGGTTGGACGAGGTCACACCACTGGGCCGGTGAGCATGTTCTTCGCGGCAAGCCATTCTCCCCTCAAAGGCGCACGGTTAAATCTACGGGGGCATCGGGATATCATGCCAGCAAGCAAGACAAACAGAGAGCGAAAGGGCAGCATGAGAGCAAATGAGCAAGTGAGAAGAATACTTGCGTGCCGACGAGGGGGTATATAAAGCCTTCCCGTCTCCCCCATGATCGGGAAGGGCAATCGGCGGGAGCCCAACCGTTCACCCCCCCCCCCCCCCCCATGATCGGGAAGCACGATCGGTGGAGACCGAAGACTCGCAATTGTGCGACCGCCTGACAGCGCACGATGCACCAATCACGTGCCTCCACGCGTCCTGCCTTCTCGGGAAGGGACGTGTGACCGCGGTCGTGCAGCTGTTTGACAGCGCACGACGTGCCAATCATGCGTAGCCACGCGTCCTGCCATACGGGGAAAAAGCGTGCGGCCGCTGACACCGCAAGATGCGCTGGTTGCATACTGTCACATCGGGTAGATCACGTCACACGCCAGGCGCCATTAAAGCACTATCGCTGGGCCACAAGCCACCCGGTTGCGCCTTGACTTCAACTCTACACGGCGAATCCGGAGTCCACCCCGACTTCAAGCCCGCACAACTAACCCGGAGCACACTTCGGCTCCATGTTCGTAGGCTCAGTCGGCCCTCCAGTTCGACCTCGTGTACGAGGGACGGCTCCGCAACCCGCTTCGCCCGCATGTCCGCAAAGCAAAGCTGGACATAGATTCGACTTCGTCTCCATGGGCCGACTCCGCTGGAAGCGTACACCTCGTGACCGGGAGATGCCTTCGGCGGTAGCTTTGACTCCGTGTCCATGCCACTAGGACGCCCCGCGCCAGCAAGATCCAGTTTTTTCTGATATCATAAAAGGTCATAGGCCGTAGGGATGGAGGGGGCCAAATGGCCCGGCAACATGGCTCCGGCCTATGAAGCCCTTCACCATGAGAGGCTCCTATTGTAGAGGTGGCCCCCACCTAAACCCAGCCGGCCTGTTAGAAGGTCGTAAAGCCAAAAATGGGACATGTGTAATGGCATAAATGCCCTTGAGAGGGATACTTGGGTGTAAGGACATAATCGTAAAATACTCCCCATGTGAATATATATAGCCATCCAAGCCATGGGGAAGCCTCCAAGCATTGCTCACCTAACTCTCCACTTCCATACCACCATCTCTGTTTGGTCTGTAACCACAACAGCAGCCATCGACCATCGCTCATGTTCATAAGTTGGAAGCCATCGACCATTGCTTGGGGTCATACATCGGAAGCCATCAACTATCGCACGTGGTCGTAAGTCGAAAGACCTTGACCATCGCTTGTAGTCGTAAGTCGGAAGCCATCGACCATCGCTCAGGGTTGTACATCAGAAGTCATCAACATTCGCTCTTGATCGTATGTCAGAAGCCATCAACCATCGCTCGTGGTCATAAGTTGGACACCATTGACCATCGCTCATGGTTGTAAGTCGGAAGCCCTCAACCATCACTTGGGGTCGTACGTCGAAAGCCATTAGCATTTGCTCATGGTCGTACGTCGAAAGCCACCGACCATCACTCGTGGTCGCCATCGACCATTGCTCGTGGTCATAAGTCAGAAGACCTCGACCATCGCACGTGGTCATAAGTCAAAAGCCGTCGACCATCGCTCGGGGTCATATGTCAGAAGCCATCTGCATTTGATTGTAGTCGTACGTCGGAAGCCATCGACCATCGCTCATTGTCGTAAGTCGGAAGCCATTGACCATCGCCCGTGGTCGTAAGTCAGAAGCCATCGACCATCGCCCGTGGTCCTAAGTCGGAAGCCATCAATCATATCTCGTAGTCGTATGTCGGAAGCCATCGATCCAACATTTTGTCGTAGGTCAAAAGCCATCGATCACAACTTGTCATTGTAGGTCAAAAGCCATCAACCATCATGCGTCATCGTAAATTGGAAGCCCTCGACCATCACCTGTGGTCATAAATTGGAAGTCGTCGACACTCGCCCATGGTCATAAGTCGGAAGCCATCGACCATCGCTCGAGGTCATAAGTCGGAAGCACTCGACTTCGACAAGCAGTCAGGGACATCCGTCTTCAAGAAGAGTCAGAGATACCCATATTCGAGAAGCAGTTAGAAGCACTCGACTCTCGCTAGCGATCAGAGGCACTCGATTTCGACAAGTGGTTGGAGAGGCCCGTCTACATGAAGCGGTTGGAGGCACACAACTTCGACATGCAATCAAAGGCGCTCAACTTTGACAGATGATCAGAGATGTTCGGCTTTGATAAGCGGTCGGAGGCACTCAACTTTGATAAGCAGTCAAAAAAGTCTGAATATTGAAGGCAATCATAAGCACCTAGGTGTCACAGGCGATTGAAAGCGCCCGAGTATGGCAGGTAGTCGAAAGCGCCCGAGTATGGTAGGTGGACGAAAGTGCCTGTGTTCCGAAGGTGGTAAAAGAAGTCTGAATATCATCGACGGTCCACAACACTCAAGTACGATGAGTTGTCGTGAGCGCCTAATTATCGCAGGCAATCGAAAATGCTTGAGTATGGCAGGGAGTCAAAAGTGCCTGAATATCACAGCTGATTGAAAGCGCCTGTGTTTCGAAGGTGATTGATGAAACCTGAGTATCAAAGGAAGACGACGATGCTCGAGTACGGTGAGCGGTCGTGCCGCCTAGGTATCGTAGGTGGTCAATAGCGCCTATGTTCTAAAGGTGGTCGAAGAAGTCTGAATATCAAAGACTGTCGACAACACTCAAGTACGATGAGTGGTTGTGAGCGCCTGGGTATCGCAAGTGGTCAAAAGTGCTTGTGTTCTGTAGGCGATCAAAGAAGTCTAAATATCAAAGCCGGTCGATGACGTTCGAGTACAGCAAGCGGTCGTGAGTTTCTGAGTATTGCATGTGGTCGAAAGTGCCTGAGTATGGCAGGAGGTCAAAAGTGCCTAAATATCATAGCCAGTCGAAAGCGCCTATGTTCCGAAGGCGGTCGAAGAAGTCTAAATATTGAAGGTGGTCGATGACACTTGAGTACGGTGAATAGTCATGAGTGCCTAGGTATCATAGGCTGTCAAACGCACCTGCATCTGTCAAAAGCACCTATGTTCTGAAGGCGGTCGAAGAAATCTGAATATCAAAGGCGGTCAACAACGCTCGAGTACGGTGAGTGGTTGTGAGCGCCTGAGTATCACAGGCAGTCGAAAGTGCATGCCTTTGACAAGCGGTCGGAGGCACTCGTATGCGACACATGATCAGAGGCATCTGTATATCGACGGTAGTCAATGACGATCAAATATAGCAATTGGTCGTAAGCGACCAGGTATTGAAGACAGTCGGAGATGTTTGATCACTGCAAACAGTCATAAGCTCTCGAGCACAGCAAGCGATTGATAACTTCCAGGTACAACCGGAGGTCATAATTGACCAATCACAGTAGGCGATCGTGAGTGACCAAGTATCAAAGGTGGTCGGTGTCATCCAATTACAGTGGACCGTCGTAAGTGACCGAATAATCCATGGTGGTTGTGAGCGATTGAGCACAGAAGGCGGTCGGTGATGTCCAAGCACGGCGAGCGATCCAAGGTATCATAGTCAGCCAAGTACCACGAGTAGTCGTAGATGTCTGAGCACAACAGGCGATCAAAGATGACTGAGTATCAAAGGTGGTTGGTGACGCCCAAGTAAAGTAGGCAATTGAAAGCAATCAAATGTCACAAATGGTCAAAAGCGTCCGAGTATTGGAGGCAGTTGGAAGTGTCCCGGCCCAACATGTGGTCAACGACGTCTGAGTACTGTGGGCAGTCGATGGCACTCAAGCGTTGAAAGTGGTCGGTGATGTATGAGCACAGCGGGTAGTCGTAGGTGACGAAGCACACAAGGCGGTTGATGACGTCCAGATATAGCCGGCGGTCGTAAGTGAGCTAGCACGGCTAGGACTAGCAGCCATATGAGGCGCAATGCATCAACCATGCACTGATAGCTTGAGGACTAACTCACATGCCATTTCATTACCTGGTCTTAAAGAAATTAAGTCTTGTGTAGCGCATACACATACCACAATTTTCTTCCCAAACATGCATCTCTATATTTGCTTGACTTAGTATATTTGTACAAAAACTCATCAAACACATGGCAACTTTCATTTTGGTTATATGACAGGAGAATGGCTTATTCAATGATTGTTCTGCTTTGGAGTGACAATCAAAACCAATTTCCAGTTGCTTATTTAAAATGCATGCTTTTGAACAAACATAGCAAATCTTCACAACGCAAAATTAGAACAACTGAGAACACTTTCGGCACCAACCATAGCACCAGAAGTACTTGTAGATTGGCCATTAGATTCTCTTGGAGCATATGGAACTTTCTAGATAGGTGATTGCTTTGTGGATTCAACCTACCCAAATTACAATAATGTACCAGTGAAACACATAATAAAACTATGCGAGCAGCTGACCTCAACAAATGAGGCTGCAAGTTCAGGCTTCAAAACACAAAAGTTATTACCTTCTCTATGTGTAGTGTTTCATGCACACTCTGGCAACCCGTGGTCTCTTGCGTAGCACCTGCACTGATGCTAGATATGGCTTCACTGACCTCCACCACGGCTGTATCTTTCACTTGAGATGGCTATGTCAGTGATGGCTCTTGTGGCGAGGGGGCTGAGAAGAGCTCAAGCGGTGTGGTCCTGTGGCAGGCTGCGCCCCTTCTGATGTAATCTGGCATGTCCTGTATCCCCTCGCATGGGACATCCGACAAGCCAGTGCAGCTGGTGACATCGAGCGGTTGCGCCGATGATGGCATTGTCGCACCCATAGACCCTGAGGATTTGCAACCCCCCAAGGAATCCTCTGATGATACAAACCAACAAAATCCAATCCAATGAGATCCTTGGTAACAATGGCTGGCTAGAGCCGAGTGAACTGCAAGACAAGTGATAGAGATCTGCGAACTAGCGTTGGGTGCACATACCCTCGCTATTGGTGCCGCCGTCGTTGCTGTAGGAATGAAGTCACATGTCTCTAACATCTTCACCGTCTTCTTGGGCGCCTCCTTCTCCTTCCCCAGCGAGGAGGCTCCTATCAACACAAGTAGTTTCAACCGCACTAATCCAACGCATCACAAGCACACGCGTGAGGAGGGAGGTAGAGAGAGACAAAGACCTATCTAGCCATTGGAGCGAGTTGTGTGATCGTGGTTGCTCTCCTCCTCCATGGACCGCGTTCCCCCAAATTCACAACACCTACAACCTCCGACCCAAAGATGCGGCCGGTGGTGACGATGAGGCCCTTAGTGAGGTCGCAGTAGACGACGGCCTCGGGGGAGAAGGGGGTGTTGTCGAGGACCTCGCGAAAGATGTGGAGTGCAGAGTCAACGCAGGCAACTTCATAGTGGGCGAGGATGAGGGTGTTATAGGAGATGACATTGGGGACGATGTTGGAGTGGCGAAAGAAGAAGTCGAAGAGGGAGACAACATCATCGTAGTGCCCGGCTCAGACCATGGATGCGGCGATGGCGTTGCAGGTGAAGATGGTGGGGCGGACGTGGGAGGAGACGATAGCACGGGCGGCGAGGGATGTGCCATCAAGGTTGTTGGAGCGGATGAGGGAATGTATGTGGTTGTGGAGGCTGAGATGAGAGCCGACGAGGGTAGAGGTGGAGTCAAGGAGGCAGGGAGCATTGGGATCGCACGGAGGAGGCAGGGAGGAGGGGTCGCGGTGGAGGGCGTGGAGCAGCATGAGGAGTAAGGGTATGAGGGTGGGGGAGGGCTGGGGGAAGGGAGGACAGTTGGAGATCACGGCGTGGGGAAGAGAAGGAACGTGAGGTCGTGCAGTCAGTTTTTGAAAGGAAGGTGATGTGCGATGTGAGGCTGGCTGTGAGAGTAGGAAGGAGCGCATAGATTCTTTCCTGGTATGATCAGACGGCTATGAAAAGACAAGTGGAGAATACACCAACAACTATCAACTCATACTTTTAGTGAGTAGAGATTGCTAGATCCGCCTAATCAAGTCCTCATCATTTTCACCATCCCTCGTGGTCTACATGCATCGACTGCCCGTAGTCCTAGCTCCTCATCATCAGCCCACCGGTAACTATGGTGGCTGCATAAACCCTTAATATTTCCAAGAAGTTTTATGAATAATCCCACAGGAAAGCTAGTATAACTGGTTTGGCATTCATGTCTTGCATTGGCTAATGGTCGCAGTTTGAATCCCATTAACTTATGTAATTGTTCGTAGAAATTCCAACATTTTATCTTATGCAAAAACTGCTATCTACTCATCGTGCACTCAAACTAAAAAACAAAAAATTCTGAAATTTGTTTTAGATGTACTTCATGGTTTGTTCCGCCTATGTATAAAATTTCAAGTTCAAATTCATTCTATATTAAGAGTACCAAAAAGAGAAAATTCTAATAAATTTGAACTCCATATTTGTCTCTTTTATCTTACTCTAAACATAGAATGAATTTGAATATAAATTTTATACATATGTAGAGCAAGTATAGATATACATGTAGAAAAGTTTTGAAATTTTTTACAATTTTTTTTAGTTTGGGCGCACAGTGAATTTGCATAAAGATAAGTACATAGTAGTTTTTGCCTTAATCTCATGGCCTTTCGGTTATTGAGCCTTAAGGATAAAGAAATGGCTTGGCTTAGCAGCCGGACCTGAGCGTGGAGAGCTTGGCCTGGCCCAAGGGCAGGTTTAGGACCAGGCCCTGGATAGCTATATGACCCAGCCCAACAAGTATTGACTAGCTTAAGGGGCCAAGCCTTTTTTGAGGTGAAACAATAAGTGGGTTCTTTTGAACTGTTGTTTATAGCTTTCAGTTTAAATTTTTAAATTTTAGCTGTTCGCAAGAGAGAGTGCGGAGGGAAATACTTGTGTATAATTTTGGCTAATATAGATGGAGTCGATACAGTGTGTACTACAATCGAATTGTAGACCCCTCTTTAAAAAGATACACTATTTAAAATCTAGTCACTATAGATAAGTCAAAAGCCATAGACCGAAAAGAAGAAAGCCAATAAGGGAGACCACTACTATATATATATATATATATATATATATATATATATATATATATATATATATATATATATATCAGGGGCACCATGGTGCCCAGGCTCTATAACTGAGACTTTCAATCTATGATTAAGACTTTCTATCCATGATTAAGATTTTTCGTCATGATATATTATATATCATTGCACTTGCACGTATCTAAAAGCAATCCAAAGATAGGGAGGTCTGGTGCCCAGACACCATGCTGCCCCATTTTAGTGTCCATGGTGTCTGGGCACCAGCGCTTCCTACCTTTGGATTGCTTTTAGATGCGTGCAAGTGCAATGATATATAATATATCAGGACAAAAGGCCTTAGGGTGCCTTTGGTTGAGCTTTTGGGAGCTGCTTTTGCTTCCAAAAAGCCAAAAGCCAACCAAAGGGGTGGAAACCAGAAGCTGTTTTTTCAGAAGCAGCTACTTTTGGGTAGTACAGTTTTGAAAGCACCTTGGACCCTGCTTTTGGCTTTTGGCTTTCTGCTTTTTGAAATGGTGAAAATAGAGAGCTGTTTTACAGTTGTTTCAAGGAAAATAGAGATAGGAGGTAAGTTTTATACTTGTTTGAACCAAACAGCTTACAGCTTTTCCACAGCCTACAACCTACAGCAGCTTTTCCACAGCCCACAGCTCACAGCAGCTTTTTCAGAAGCCACAGCTCAACCAAACACACCCTTAATCATGGATGGAAGATTTCAATTATGGAGTCTGGGCACCGTGGTGTCCCTGTTATTTATACTATTTATACTACATGTGTGTGTATTTGAGATGTCAAACTGCGAAAAAATTAAATTCAACTTCAGTTTAATTAGTTTGAGCTATTTTTATGGCATATACTCACTGTAGTCGCATCGAACTCAAAAGTAATTCAAACTAGTTTGAACTGAGTTCAAAACTTACTTGCCATAAATATATCAAGAGTATAAAACATTTTCATACCCAAACTCAAAAAAATTATCAATCATACACGTGCATCGGACGGTTCTTGATGTGGGTGCCTAGGCACCCAGGTGCCTTAAAGCCTCTGTCACTTATCTCTCTTTTGCCACTGCTCTGTTAGGGGTTTGCTTGTTTTTCCTTTGCTTTCTGAACTATTCCATTTGAGTTGAACCTTCGTAAGTGGTAAAAAACTGATCTACCTCTACCTCGTAGTTGGCCTGATTTGCCGGAGGCTTGTGTAGGAAGTTGTTCGGCTGGCATAGTGGGTCCCACTTAACAATGTTTTTTTCCTTTTGGGGATGTCTTGAGAAGATCCTGTCGTAAAAGGGTATTCTGTTGAAGGTACCTTTGCCCTGTGCGACGGGAGCCCCTCACTTGCTTTAGGACGTGTTTATATTGGTTTTTGTTTATAGTTTTTGGTTATGATTTACAACTTTTGTATAAAAATAAATAGTATAAAGTAAGTAGCTTTTAAAAAGAGGGGACATGCGGTGAAAAAATGAGAGAGAGATGCATACACGTGACGGGAGCGAGAGGAGTAGGGTGCGTGATGCACTTGTGACCCCTACCTTATTCCCAAAACGAGATGATAGCGAGAGGAGTGGAGAAGCCATTTCCAAAAGCCAAGTCTTTGTATTGACATTTGGCTTTTCTAAATAAAAACCAGAAATAGAAGCTAATACGAATAGGACCTTAGCAGCCTAGGAGGGAAAAAGCCTTTCCATCGAAAACACAAGGTGCACCAGTCTACCACACAATTAATGGCCTCACCTTTGACTCTGATGAAATGATTACCTTAACCCTGTGGTATAACAACTTTTTAGGGGTTTTCTTGTAACTACCCCCTTCTCCCCTCAGGGTAGTATACATAGGGAGCACCTAATATTTTTTAAAAAATATTTTTTATTAATATTATATAAATATACAATTAGTTACAAAAATCACAAAAATAATCCTCTGTCACCAATCCAAATGGTGACAAAGGCCTATCACAATTTGGTTTGGCGACTATTCTATATGGAGTCTTGCATGGCAGCGTGGATGGCTTTGTCACCAATTGGACTAGCGACAGAGAAGGTGTGGCCACTTGGACTAGCTGCTGAGGAGATAGCCAATTGGACTGGTGATAGGCCTCTGTCGCCATTTGGATTGGCAACAGAGACATAGTTGCCATTTTGACTGGCAATAGAGCCTTATTATAAAAAATGTTTATATATTTATATATATATATATATATCATAAATATACAAACGCTTACAAACATTGCAAAAATAATCCTCCACAACCATTGAATCTAGGATGGAGGGCCGAGCAGAAGCTATGTCATCTAACTAATGGACAACAGAGTACCAAATTTCGTCACCATTTGAAATGATGACAGGGAGATCAATCGTCAAATAAAATAGCCACAAAAGCCTCCGCGCCCTCTATCGCCTCTTGAAGCCTGGAAAATCCACCGAAGTTCATTTCAATCTGGTACAAATAGAAAGCGGGGAGAATGTTAGAGGGGAAGAAAAAACATCCGTGAAAAAACACAGGTATGAGTATAAACAAAGACACGCGTTCACGCGCGCACTCTCCGTGAAAAAACACGAGCATGAGTATAAACAAAGATACGTGTTCGCGTGCGCACTCTCTGTGAAAAAACGCGGGTATGAGTATAAACAAAGACACGCGTTCACGCGCACACTCTCCGTGAAAAAACGCGGGCATGAGTATAAACAAAAACACGCGTTCGCGCGCGCACTCTCTGTGAAAAAACGCGGGCATGAGTATAAACAAAGACACGCATTCGCGCGCGCACTCTCTATGAAAAAACACGGGCATGAGTATAAACAAAGACACGTGTTCGCGCGCGCACTCTCTGTGAAAAAACACGGGCATGAGTATAAACAAAGACACGCGTTCACGCGCGCACTCTCCGTGAAAAACACTGGCATGAGTATAAACAAAGACACGCGTTCGCGCGCGCACTCTCTGTGAAAAACACGGGCATGAGTATAAACAAAGACACGCGTTCGCGCGCGCACTCTTTGTGAAAAAACGCGGGTATGAGTATAAACAAAGACGTGTGGGGGACGCCTTCACGCGCACTCTACGGAGTATAAATAAGACGTAGCATCGAGGTCCGCCTCCGCACGCAACTTCACTGCCCGCAACACGTGGAGGCTTGCCTCTGCGCGTAGTCTACGGACTCTAAATAAGACATAGCGCCGAGGTCCGCCTCCGCACGCACTCTACGGAGTATAAATAAGACGTAGCGTCGAGGTCCGCCTCCACACGCAACTTCACTGCCCGCAACGCGCGGAGGCTTGCCTCCGCGCGTAGTCTACGGACTCTAAATAAGACATAGCGCCGAGGTCCGCCTCCGCACGCACTCTACGGAGTATAAATAAGACGTAGCGTCGAGGTCCGCCTCCGCACGCAACTTCACCGCCCGCAAGCCTCCGCGCGCAGTCTACGGACTCTAAATAAGACGTAGCGCCGAGGTCCGCCTCCGCACGCACTCTACGGAGTATAAATAAGACGCGGACGTTGTCCCTACGCGCTCTACTGAATATAAACAAGACGTGGATGCTCCCACGCACGCATAGGCATTATCTCTATGCGTACTCTCCGGAGTATAAATAAGGTGTGGTTGATAGTCCCACACACTCTACGGAGTATAAATAAGACGCGGACGCTCCCGCGCACGCATAGGCATTATCCCTATGCGTACTCTCTGGAGTATAAACAACGCGTGGTTGATGCTTCCTACACCTTGAGTCTTGATAAGATGCACTAGCAGAAGCTCGCGTCCGCATGCACCTCGCAGCAATCGCGTAAAAGGCAGCAGAGGCTCGCTTTCGCATGCACCTCACAGCGATCACGCAAAAGGTAGCAGAAGCTCGCTTCCGCGTGCACCTCGTAGCGATCGTGCAAAAGGCAGCAGAGGCTCGCCCCCGCATGCACCTCGCAGCGATCGTGCAAAAGGTAGCAGAAGCTCCCCTCCGCATGCACCTCGCAGCGATCGCGCAAAAGCTAGCAGAAGCTCGCCTCCGCATGCACCTCGCAGCGATCGCGCAAAAGGCAGCAAAGGCACCCCTCCGCATGCACCTCACAGCGATCGCGCAAAAGCTAGCAGAAGCTCGCGTCCGCATGCACCTCGCAGCGATCACGCAAAAGGCAGCAGAGGCTCGCGTCCGCATGCACCCCGCAGCGATCGCGCAAAAGGCAGCAGAGGCTCGCTTCCGCATGCACCCCGCAGCGATCACGCAAAAGGTAGGAGAAGCTCGCCCTCGCATGCACCTTGCAGCGATCGCGCAAAAGGCAGCAGAGGCTCGCCTCCGCCTGCACCTCGCAGTGTTTGCACGAGACGTAGTCGAGGCTTGCCTCCGCATGCGTGTCGTAAAGTCGACTCGAGACGCGGCGGCAATTTACACTCACGAGTATCACACAGAGCACCGACAAGCCTTAACAGAGGCTAACCGCAACGCCAGCTCCGCTGCCGCCACCTCGAAGGGTAGGGGACGGAGCGCTTGCGCGTCTACCTCGACTGAGGTGCCAGCTCTACGGCCACCACCTCGAAGGGTAGCGGACGGAGCGCTCGCGCATCTGCTTCGACTAAGGCGCCAGCTCCGCTGCCGCCACCTCAAAGGGTAGGGGACGGAGCGCTCACGCGTCTACCTCGACTAAGGCGCCAGCTCCGCTGCCACCACCTCGAAGGGTAGGGGACGGAGCGCTCGCTCATATATTTTGACTAAGGCGCCAGCTCCGCTGCCACCACCTCGAAGGGTAGGGGACGAAGCGCTCACGCGTCTACCTCGACTAAGGTGCTAGCTCCGCTGCCGCCACCTCGAAGGGTAGGGGACAGAGCGCTCGCGCGTCTACCTCGACTAAGGTGCCAGCGGAGATGGAGCGCTCACGCGTCTACCTCGACTAAGGCGCCAGCTCGGCTGCCGCCACCTCGAAGGGTAGGGGACGGAGCGCTCGCGCGTCTACCTCGACTAAGACGCCAGCTCCGCTGCCACCACCTCGATGGGTGGGGGACGGAGTGTTTGCGCGCCTACCTCGACTAAGGCGCCAGCTCCGCTGCCACAACCTCGAAGGGTAGGGGACGGAGCGCTCGCACGTATACCTCGACTAAGGCGCCAGCTCCGCTGCCACCACCAAACCTCCCCCCTCCTATTTATATTCATCGAAAGATGCTTACAAAGGCATGCAATAAATATGTACAAACAGCCTCGGGTGCTCGAAGCCGCTACTCCGTCGGCTCCTCCTTCGTGCGCGTTCGCGCCAAGGCTTCACTCGACGAAGCCCGGCCCGCCCAGAAGTCCAGTGACTCCTCGGCCCTCTGCCAGCGCCGAAGACGCCGTCGGGTCACAAGGTCAGAAACTAGCAGCCGGCCCCGGTCGAGTGGCTGCTCGGGACATGCGGGCACACAAGTCAAAACACCGGCGAGGCAACTTGTACTTTATTTATAAGAAAAGGGGGGCTCGTGTTTTACAACACACACCAATCCACGGAGACTATGGCATCACACCTGTGGGTTTGCGTCGCCCCCCGAATCCGCGGAACCGCCCTCGTCGCGACGCGAGACCTCATCCAGCCACAGGCCGAGGTTCCCCTCATCGTACAAGCTGTTCCACAGCTCGACCTTCGCCGCAGCCTCCCTGATGTACTCCCAGATCCTCTCATGGAAAAATCGCACGGGGCGGCGAACAGCGCGCACAGCATCAGACATCACCCCGGCTCCGGCCAGCAGCTCCAAGCGGGGATCAGCCAGCTCGCTGACATGCTGGCAGCGCCGGTGTCGCAGGAGCGCGCATATCAGGCACGAGGTCACGTAGGAGCAGTGGTTGCCGAAGGTCATCGCGGAGTTGCAGGCAATATTGGCCACGTCCCCGGTCCGCCGAAGCGTCCGCAACAGCGTCTCGGGCTCGAAGGAGCGGGGCGGTACTTCGGCGATTAGATCTTCAAGGGTGACCTCCAGGGCCAGCATGGCATCCCACGCAGCCACCGAAGCGTCGCCCAGAGTTCGGTCCCGCTCCGCTAGAGATGTAGCAAGCTCGCTCTTCTCCTTCTCAAGCGCAGCGATTTGCTGGAGTAAGCCATCTCGCTCCTCCGCAACCTCCCGTCGCGCTGCCTCCGTGGCCAATAACCGTGTCGCCGCCACAAGCGCCTCGGCGTACGACTTCGTCTCCGCACACTCTACTTCTAAGTGGCAGATGCGATCATCCTGGGCGGAGTGTGTCCCCCTGGCTACGTGCAGAGCCTCCTCGGCGGCCCGCAACCGGTCCTCTAGCGCCCCCTTCTCACGGGCGTGAGCCGCTTGCAATGCCTAGGCCAAGACGAGGGTCTGTACAACAAAAGAGTCAGCGAGCTTCTATACGACCACGTATCGTCATAAGGTCAGATACTTACTCTCACTCCCGATACCTCCAGTGCATCCCCAAGGCGCCCCGTCCTGTAGGTTGACAGCGCCTGCTAGTCAATGCTTGCGGCCGCGTCATCCGCGACCCCGCGCCACGCGCCCAACACCTCCGGGGGAGGGACGAAGTCCACTAAGCTCGGGTGTGCGGTGTTCGCGTCGCCAGTCTCGGGAGCAGCGGGCGCCCTTCTCAAAGGAATGTCCCCGCGTCCCGGAGATCGCCCGTCCTCAGGGATGAGTGCCGCTGCAAGGAGATGTATTAGTTAGTCCTATGAGAACACCACAAAGTGACGCCAAGGTATGCTAGGGTAGCCTTATTTCGGTGGCAGGCTCGGGCGGGTTAACAGGGACGCCAGTTCCCTCAGTCGGAACCGGCCCTGGGGCCCGGGGAGCCTCCGTATCGGGGCCCAATGCTGACAGCCCCCGCGCCCTAGCCACTGTGATCTGCGAAGGGGCCGGAGGGACACTAAATATGGGGGCTTCAGTGTCGGAGTCGGGGTCCCACAAGCTCCCAACACGGGCGCCACGGCGAACCCCCTCGAAGTCCGATGAGGGGGGATCGCAGGCGTGGCCGCTTCGCCTTGGGAGGAGGCGAAGGCCCCGCCCCCGTAGCCGCCGCAGAAGACTCCACAGTAGCAACACTCGCGGGCGGGGACCCCACCCTAGTAACCTCCGCGGGAGGCACCTCCGTCTCGGCCACCACTGTTGGCAGAGACCTTATTCCACCGGCCCCCACGGAGGGAAGCTCCCACACTGTCACCGCTGCAGGCGGTGACTTCGCTCCAGTGCCGCCAGCAGACAATAGCTCCACCTCCGCGACCACCGCAGGCGGCGGGACTTCCCCCTCCCGGTCGTCCATGGCACACTCTCGGTCCCTGGCACCGCCCTGAGACCTCTCGCCCCTGTCATCCACGCCCATCTCCAGGTCTGAATCGGCGTACTTCGCCGAATCAGACTCCGCGCCTGCCGCATCGATGGGGGCAACGACGGCCGCCGCGCCGGCCGCGGTCGCGGAAGCCCGAGTCTTCCCGCAAGACGGCGCCTTTTTTCCTTGGGCGTCGTCATTGTGATGTCGTGGCTGGCTCGGGGCCAGAGGGGCGCGTTCCGGCATGCGAATGCCCAGGGCCTCGCACACGCGGTTTATCCGCCCCAGCCCCACCTCTGCGGTGGCAGCTGTACGCTGCTCGTGCTCCCTGGCCGTATATGGCCCAAGGAACATGCTTACCGCGCGTTCTGCGTCCTTCAAGCGCATTCCTAGGCGAGGCAAGAAGCATGGTTAAACGCGATGCAGTGAGCACGAATGGAAAGGAAGACACGGCCAAGGCTTACGAAGGTCAGAGGGCGCTGGTAGCAAACAAACAGACGGGCAGACGTTGTCGTCCCGGAGTTTTCCGGCGGTGAGGCGCCACTCATAGGCAAGCGGCGCCACGCCGTACATAATGTACTCCTCAGCGAGGTCGCGCATGTTGAAGCGGGCGGTGACCCCGACGAGTCTTCGCACCCTTCGCCTATCCTTGGGGCCGAGCGTTATGCTGGGCGTGGTGTTGAACGCCATCGGCTGGCCCGTACACTCGAGGTCGTGATAGACCATGTGAAGGTGACCCCGTATGTGTGATGAGTAATTGACATCTGTTTCGGGAAAATTTGAGTTTGGTTTGAGTGGTTCGAGTCATGTCGTTGCGTGGTGTAGTCAGTTTCGATCGGACCTTGTCGAACTAGGTCGAAGGTGCTTAAGTCGTTTATTTTTCGTTTCGATCGGTTTTGGCTTTGAGTATTTCTTCTGATGTTAATGTATGGTTACAATATTTCGAGCGGTGCTATGTGATGTGTTTCTTGTCTATGATGGCTGCAGGACATCGAGGTGGAGTCGTGGCGAGGCACGGGATGACCGGACTAGGCGCGGGCGGTGCCGAGGTCAGAACTGTCGAGGTGTGCCAAAGACGGCGAGGACTTGAGGTGGCTGCATGGCTTGGAGGGCAAGGAATGAGTAAGCTTCTTGGAAGGTGCGCGAGGGGCGTTTTAGTGAATATGCAAAGCTACACTAAAGGAAGTGGATTGTGGATAAAGCGTCATGAGTTGTTGAAAGCTAATGGGTAAAGTGTGTTGCAAACCCATTAGTGGAGGCTATAAATAGATAGGGTGTTCTCTAGTAGTTTTTATGAAAATGAGAGTGTGACTTTGGAGAGATGGCTTGAGAGAGAGATTGTTAGGGTTTTAGAGTTTGTTGTGTTTTTGCCTCTCTTGCCGGTGTTGGTTCTCTATGATTTGTAATTGCGTATGAGGTAGTTCTTGTGTTCTTGAGGTGTGAGATGCTGTAAGAAACTCCATGTAATCATTCCTCTCTTTGACCCTCTATGAAAAGTCTTGTTGTGGAGATGATTTGTCTTGAGGTGTTCTGCTCTCTCTCATTTTATGTTTTGCTTTAGTATTTTTATGTGTCGGCAGATCCTAGTAAGTAGCCATTTGTTCTCTTTGTCTGCTGCGGCAAAAGTTTCTTGTGTTTACCTTGTGTTTTGCCAATAGTCTGCAGCCAATTCGGTTGATTGCATGCGGGATTTAAAGTCTGTGATTTGAGAAGTCTAGCTGCCAGCAAATGTTTCCGTGTCTTGGTTTTCTTTTCTAAGTATTCTCTATTCTTGACCATGTGATTGAGTATGTATTTTAGCTTTGTCTCTTTGCACAGCTATGCTTCATCATCTTCCTCTGACATGCATCTTTGTCAACCATTTTTACATTCCAGGCTTCATTATTGGCAGCATGTTCTGCGTCAGCCATTTTGGCATGCTGAACACCCACCACATTAGCACCATATGCATCGTGTTCCTTCACATCCTCAGCCTCCACCATCTTTACATCCTCATTTCATGTGATAATGGTGCCATTTTCACAACCTTTCTCTTGTTCATCATCATTAATATTTGTTACCACCACTTCCATAGCCTCCATCCTTGCAAGCTCATCTGTTGTGCCCATGGTGCCATTTTCATAGCCTTTCTTCTACTCATCAACATCATTATTTGCTACCACCACTTCTGCCTCCATCTTTACATCTTGATCTGTTGTACCCATGGTATCATTTTCACAGCCTTTCTTTTATTCATCATAGGGGCGGAGCTATCGGGTGGACTTGGTTAGGCTTCAGTCCACCCTTGGCCCGCCCCGAAACCCCCCACAACCATTAATTCTCTGGAAGACTGGAACCAATCACAGCAGAGAAAAACCCCAAAGCCCAAGCCACCATAGAGTCGCCACCTCCTAATCACCTTCCCCACCACCGTCAGCATCGGAGACTGGCTGTATCGGCGACGAGCACCACCTCCACGACCCAGCCTGCATCTCCTCTCCACAAATCTCCACCTCTACTCCTCTTCATCAGCAAGACGACTGTGTCACCGCCAGGACACTGGAGATGATTGATCTGCAACGCCGGTATCCCCTACTTCCTCTACATCAACTCATGGTCTCATGCTGCTACATCTTCACTGGATCTGCGATTACTTCATCTGCGGCTCGATGAACCAGCTGTTGTTCTGCTTCCCATCTGCACTACGTCCCCTACAGATCTTCTTCTTCAACAACTGCCCTCTGTTTATTTCCTCGGTTCAACCATTCCAGACCCTGCCTTATTCGTGTTTCTTGTTTCTTATGCTAGTGATGTGAATGACCTGTGAATTGAGTAGTACTTCTGTGTGAATCTTGTCATTGAACTAGTAATTTGCATGATTCTTGTAGTATTCAGTACTTTAGTTCGAGTTTGTATTGTGGTCCTTGCTACCAAGACATAAATTTGTTGTTTTGATTATTGGTCTTGTTGTGGCTACAGACCAAACAGAGAGAGAGATGGTAGTGGAGAGTGATGAAGATGAATGTAATGGTCTGGGGGTCCTCCCCATGGCTTGTACTCATATATATATACACATGAGGAGTGCTTTTACAGTTATACCCTTACATCTGGTTATCCCCTCTGGGGGCAGTTATGTCATTACATATGGCCTATTCTGGGCCTTATAATCTCCTACCAGGCCTGCTGGGTTTAGGTGGGGGCCATCCCTACGACAGAAGCCTCTCATGGTAAAGGGCTTCACAAGGCCGAAGCCATGTTGCCGAGTCCTTTGGCCCCCTCCGTCCCCGCGGCCTGTGAACTTTTCCAAACTTTCGGGGCTGCGCTGTAGCCGAAGCAGACGCGCGCGCTACTGCGACGCTCGGACTTCCGGCCGTCCACGTGGTGCAGCGTGCTTGGCGCGGTGCGGGCGTTGAGGCGTCGTGACCATTAATATGGCGGTGGACTTCCGGCAGTTGGACTTCTGCCGATTGGCCTTCCGCCGGTTGGCTCCCCTGCTGATTGGGGTATATATATGGCGCTAGTGCGGCGTTGCTCCTGCGTATATTATGATAGAAGTGGTTCCCCTAAAATGGGCCCCTGCCGTGCATCAACATTCCTGGGTGACGCTGAGCGGCTTGGAGAATGTTGATGCACAGAAGGAGGTCCATTTTTCCTGGGAGCTTGATCAGCGCCGGCTATCGGCAGCCAGCCGCACTTCCTGCCCCCGCACCGTGCTTCCGTAGGCGATAGCGAGGTCTGCCCTGTTTTTCTTAACAGGCCTACCTACAGTCGAAGTTCCTGATGGAGCCCGCCGGCATTACCTTTTATGTTGATGCACTGTAGGTGGCCTGTTAAGGAAAATGAGGCAGATTTTGCAGGACAAGACTCCCGCCTTTGCTGCGCCCCGCCGAAGTGGACGCGCGCGCTCCGTCCCCTACCCATCGAACGGGTGGCAGCGAAGCTGGCGCCTAGTCGAAGTAGACGCGCGCGCTCCGTCCTCTACGCATCGCAGGGGTGGCAGCGAAGCTGGCGCCTAGTCGAAGTAGACGCGCGCGCTCCGTCCCCTACCCATCGAACGGGTGGCAGCGAAGCTGGCGCCTAGTCGAAGTAGACGCGCGCGCTCCGTCCTCTACCCATCGCAGGGGTGGCAGCGAAGTTGGCGCCTAGTCGAAGTAGCCGCGCACGCTCCGTCCCCTACCCATCGAACGGGTGGCAGCGAAGCTGGCGCCTAGTCGAAGTAGACGCGCGCGCTCCGTCCCCTACCCATCGAACGGGTGGCAGCGAAGCTGGCGCCTAGTCGAAGTAGACGCGCGCGCTCCGTCCCCTACCCATCGAACGGGTGGCAGCGAAGCTGGCGCCTAGTCGAAGTAGCCGCGCACGCTCCGTCCCCTACCCATCGAACGGGTGGCAGCGAAGCTGGCGCCTAGTCGAAGTAGACGCGCGCGCTCCGTCCTCTACCATCGCATGGGTGGCAGCGAAGCTGGCGCCTAGTCGAAGTAGACGCGCGCGCTCCGTCCCCTACCCATCGAACGGGTGGCAGCGAAGCTGGCGCCTAGTCAAAGTAGACGCGCGCGCTCCGTCCCCTACCCCCATCGAACGGGTGGCAGCGAAGCTGGAGCCTAGTCGAAGTAGACGCGCGCGCTCCGTCCTCTACCCATCGCATGGGTGGCAACGAAGCTGGCGCCTAGTCGAAGTAGACGCGCGCGCTCCGTCCCCTACCCATCGCAGGGGTGGCAGCGAAGCTGGCGCCTAGTCGAAGTAGACACGCGCGCTCCGTCCCCTACCCATCGAACAGGTGGCAGCGAAGCTGGCGCCTAGTCGAAGTAGACGCACGCGCTCCGTCCCCTACCCCCATCGAACGGGTGGCAGCGAAGCTGGCGCCTAGTCGAAGTAGACGCGCGCGCTCCATCCTCTACCCATCGCACGGGTGGAACACCGCCACGTGGGCGGTGACTTGGGATCTTGCGAGGCGATCTTGCGCTGTAAAGGTTCCTGGAATCACGCCGGCCCCTGGTCTGCCAGGGTTAGGTTCCCGTACCGTGCGACCCGACGCGCCCGGGGCACACGGCGGCCTACGACTGGTGGGCGGCGGGATGTGGACGGTTGCGTGCTTGCGGCCACTCGCCTTTTCCCTAGGCGAAGGGGACACGGGGCGGGCAGTGAATGGCGCGGCGCCGAGGCTGTTGTGATCCCCTGGCCCATTGGTGCGCCTATAACCGCGGCTAGGTAACGCCGTGCTGTGGCGGTCCTTGGCGCCTGTGGTCGTGACCTTCCAGCGTTGGGTGTGAGGCGTTGCGCTGGACGGGCGCGTGTACGACTGCGGTCGCGCTTTGTACATGGACCCTCGCGACTCTTCGCTTTCAGTTACGGGGAATCGTGCGGGGCGGGCCTTTACACCGCTGTGGTTGCATCCGGCACGCGGATCGTTGCGATGCTTCGGTAGCGGCGGTATGGGCGAGGTGACTTGAAATAGCCCCCCCCCCCCCCCCCGTAACAGCGTCCCCGCACCTTTACGCCCTCTTTCCTATCTGCTCCGCCTTCTACACCTTCGCGCTATCTTCACCGCTTCAGTCTCTCCGTGGGAAGTGATGGCCTCCAGTAGCGAGCGCGGCCAGGCGGTTGGTGGCCTTGACATTCGCCGGCGGTCCTCGCTGTTGAAGGTGAAATACGCGCTCCAAGAGCGCGACCCCGCGGCGGCGGACCAGGAGCGGCTGGTGGCGGAGGAGGAAGGCACGTTCTCCGGCGAGCTAGGCCCCTCGCTCGTGACCGAGAAGACGATCCAAGGGCTCCTGCGCGCGGGGAAGTTGTCCGGGCGCCAGGAGGTACGATTGCCCGCCGCCGACGAGACGGAACCTCATCCCGAGAGGTCGGAGGCGGTCGTGTTCGTTGCCTTTTTCGACGCGGGGCTCCGGATCCCAGTGGCGGCTATGGTGGGCGACGTGCTGCGGACCTTCAGGCTGGAGCTGGCGCAACTGACTCCGAACATCGTGGCCCGGCTTGCGGTGTATAGCTGGACCTTGCGCTCGGGGGCGTGTTGGCCCAGCGCGTCGTTGTTCGCCTATCTTCACGAGGCACGATGCCAGCCCAAGGGTCGAAAGGACGGGACGCTGTCGAGCTTCGGTAGCATCACTTTTATTCTTCGCCTGTCGTGCCAGAAGCTCTTCCCTGCGAACTCAACTCGCGGGAAGTGGGAGTCTTACTGGATGAAGCGGTGGTTCTACCACCGTGTGGAGAGCGGGAGCGGCCTTGAGTGCACAGGCCGACCGATCGCGTTCAAGCCCTCGCCCGGCCGAACGCTCGATGCTGAGGACAGGCGGAGGGTCAAGCGGCTCGTAGGCATGGCCGCCCGTTTCAACATGCGCGACCTCGCCGAAGAGTACGTGATGTACGGCGTGGCACCGCTTGCCTACGACTGGCGTCTTGCCGCCGAGAGGCGTCGAGACGACAATGTTTCGCCATGGGTCTGCTCGCTGCCGGCGCGGCCCGGTCTTCGTAAGCCTCGATCGCGTCCCTCCTTTGTTCACGCGAAATGCGTTATATGCTGATGCTATTCTCCTTTGCTTCAGGGATTTCCTTGGAGGAGGCGGAGCAAGCCGTGCGTGTATTCCTGGGGCTGTACACCGCCAGGGAGCACGAGCAGCGCGCGTCTGCTATCGCCGAGGCGGGGCTGGGGCGAATAAACCGCGTGTGCGAGGCCCTGGGCCTTGCCGTGCCGGACCGTGTCGCTCCAGACGACGGTGCAGTGCAGAAGAAGAAGAAGGCACCGTCTCGGAAGAGAGGCCGCAGCGGGACGCCTGCCGCGCTTAGCGCGGCAGCTGCTACTACTGCTGCTAGTGTTTCGGAGGGCGCGGCGGACGCGGAGTCGGACTCGGCGAGGTATGCCGATTCGGGCTTGGGTGGGGCAGACGTCGAAGGCGAGGTATCTTCGGCGAGCGCCCCGGACGGTGGGTTTGCCACAAGCAGCCGGAGGGGGGAAGCCTCGCCGCCCACCGAAGTCGTCGAGGTGAAACCCGTGCGGACCGGCGATGCTGAGGTGGACCCTTTGGCCGTGGCTGCTGTGGTGCCGGAGGCACCCTCCACGGGGGCGCACGAAGCCATGCTGCCTTTAACGACAGCGGCAGGAACCGAGGTGCCCCCTTCGACAATCGTCACCGCGAAACCTTCACCCCCGGGCGGTGCGACCGCAGGGGCTTCCCCAGCTGCGACTGCGGGGGCGGTTTCGCTGCAGGCCGCCCCGGCTAAACGGCCGTGTGTGCGGCCGGAGCTCCACCGGACGCCGCGGGGATTCGTCGTGGCCACGGGCATCAGAAGCTTGTGGGACTCCAGCGCAAGCGCCGGGGGCCCTGCGGCATACGCGCCTTCTGCCCCTCTGGCCACGCCTCCCGCCGTGCAGGGACAGCCGTCACCCTCCCCGAACGCGGAGGCTTCGGCCCGCGGCGGGACCATTCCTTCTGCTACCGAAGGTAGGGTGGCGTAGCTTACTCTGGTGTACGCTTTTATGCCTTGCGGTGCTCACATGTATTCCTGTTTACAGCGTTGCTCATTCCGGAGGGGGAGCGCTTGGCAGAACACGGGACCTCCGCGTGCGTAAGCCCTGCGGACTTCGTGCCGCCCCCGGAGATGCTGAGGGCGTGGCGCGGAATTGTGAGTGACGCGGCCACCAGTGTCGACCCGCAAGTGCTGCAGGCCTACGGGGCGGGGCACCTCCAGGACGCCTTCGAGGTGTCTGGGGTGAGGGTAAGTACTTCATACGACGACGCCTGAGCTGGCTGAGCTTGCTAAGCCTTTCCCTTCTGCAGACACTTGTGCTGGGGCAGGCCTTGCAAACGGCCTATGCTCGCGGCTGCACGGTGCTCGAGGATAGGCTGCAGGCCGTCGAGGAGGAGCTACGCGAAGCCTCTGGAGCCCGCTCTGCCCAGGACGCCCGCATCCGCCAGCTGGAAGCGGAATGCGCCGAAGCGAGGGCACACGCCGAGGTACTTGTCGCGTCAGTGCGGGAGTCGGCCGCGGCAGCTGCTGAACAGGAGTTTGCGGCGGAGCTTGCCTTGACTCTAGCGGGGCGTAACCAGACGCTTGGCGACGCCTCGGTGGTTGCGTGGGACGCCATGCAAGCGCTGGAGAGCCATCTTCAAGGGCTGGTGACTGAGGTGCCGGAGCGCGCCTTCGGCCCGGAGGAGTTGTCCCGGACGCTCCGCTGGATCGGGGATGCCGCCAACGTCGCGCGCGACGCGGCGATGTCCTTTGGCACCCACTGCGCGTACACGTCGGCATGCTTAGTGTGCGCGCTCCTGCAGCACCGCGGTTGCACGCACGTCACCGGGCTGGATGACCCCCAGCTGGAGATGCTCGGCGGGGCCGGAGTAATGTCCGGTGCCGTCCGCTCCGCTCGCCGTGCCCTCGAGCCCTTCTTCGACCAGATCTGGGCTTACGCCGGGCCGGATGCTGCACGGATCGAGCTCCGGAAGTCGCTCTACGGGACGGGGAGCCTCGGCCAATTTCTTGACGGGATCCCTCGACGCGACGAGGGCGGCGCTGGGCCCTCCGAGGGCGCCGGGAACCCGCAGGTCTGACGCCGTGGTGCCTAGGTGTAGGCGTGTGTTGTACTGCTCCCTCTTTTTGCGAATGTACACACTTGCTGTATGCATTCTGACTTTCGCCTATATCCCGGGCAGCTTTCTTGCTGGGACAGGCTTCGTGCGGCCGACCTTTCAACCCGGCGACGCCTTCGACGCTGGCGAAGGGCCAAAGAGTCGCTGGACTTTTGGGCGGGCCGGCCTTCCTCGAGCGAGGCCCCAGTTTTGACGCGTGTTAAGGACGAACCCGCGGGATAGCGGCTTAGAGCGGCAAGGATGCTGCCGGACCTTTGTACTTGTGATTTCTCCGGTATGCAGATTTCCTGGCATTTTAGGATGTGTTGATGCCACTGTTGGTGAAGTAGTTGCGCAAGGGTTCCTTAGAACGGCGCTTGCGGGGGCAGTCCTTGGCACCTCAACTTTTTACAGCCCGTAGGCTGGCGTGGGCGGAGGTGGACCTCGACGCTTAGCCTTTGTAGTCCGTAGACTGGCATGTGCGGAGGCGGACCTCGACGCTACGCCTTATTCAAAGTCCGTGGACTAGTGTGTGCGGAGGCGGACCTCGACGCTACGACTTCCTTTATAGTCCGGAGACTCGCGCATGCGGAGGCGGACCTCGACGCTACGTCTTCCTTTATAGTCCGGAGACTCGTGTGCGGAGGCGGACCTCGACGCTACGTCTTACTAGTGCGTGCGGAGGCGGACCTCAACGCTACGTCTTGCTTTATAGTCCGGAGACTCTCGCGTGCGGAGGCGGACCTCGACGCTACGTCTTCCTTTATAGTCCGGAGACTCGCGTGCGGAGGCGGACCTCGACGCTACGTCTTACTAGTGCGTGCGGAGGCGGACCTCGACGCTACGTCTTATTTAAAGTCCGTAGACTGGTGCGTGCGGAGGCGGACCTCGACGCTACGTCTTATTTAAAGTCTGTAGACTGGTGCGTGCGGAGGCGGGCCTCGACGCTACGTCTTATTTAAAGTCCATAGACTGGTGCGTGCGGAGGCGGACCTCGACGCTACGTCTTATTTAAAGTCCGTAGACTGGTGCGCGCGAGGGCGTCCCCCCGTTGCGTCTTTTGTTTATACTCAGGCCCGTCACCTTTGGCTACGGCGAGTGCACACGCGAACACGCGACTTCGATTTATACTCAGTCCCGTACCCCTGGCTACGGCGAGTGCACATGCGAACGTGCGTCTTTGTTTATACTCAGGCCCGTCACCTTTGGCTACGGCGAGTGCACACGCGAACGTGCGACTTCGATTTATACTCAGTCCCGTACCCCTGGCTACGGCGAGTGCACACGCGAGCGTGCGTCTTTGTTTATACTCAGGCCCGTCACCTTTGGCTACGGCGAGTGCACACGTGAACGTGCGACTTCGATTTATACTCAGTCCCGTACCCCTGGCTACGGCGAGTGCACACGCGAAGGTGCGTCTTTGTTTATACTCAGGCCCGTCACCTTTGGCTACGGCGAGTGCACACGCGAACGTGCGACTTCGATTTATACTCAGTCCCGTACCCCTGGCTACGGCGAGTGCACACGCGAACGTGCGTCTTTGTTTATACTCAGGCCCGTCACCTTTGGCTACGGCGAGTGCACACGCGAACGTGCGACTTCGATTTATACTCAGTCCCGTACCCCTGGCTACGGCGAGTGCACACGCGAACGTGCGTCTTTGTTTATACTCAGGCCCGTACCCCTGGCTACGGCGAGTGCACACACGAACGTGCGTCTTTGTTTATACTCAGGCCCGTCACCTTTGGCTACGGCGAGTGCACACGCGAACGTGCGTCTTTGTTTATACTCAGGCCCGTCACCTTTGGCTACGGCGAGTGCACACGCGAACGTGCGACTTCGATTTATACTCAGTCCCGTACCCCTGGCTACGGCGAGTGCACACGCGAACGTGCATCTTTGTTTATACTCAGGCCCGTCACCTTTGGCTACGGCGAGTGCACACGCGAACGTGCGACTTCGATTTATACTGCGAAAGCGCGCGCGCTGGCGAAGCCTGCGCGCGCCTCCGCCACGTGCTTGCGCACGATGAAGAAATATTAGCGACAAACGGCGATCTTCATTACATCCCCGTTTGCGCGGGCAAGCAATTACAAGGGGTGGATGTACTAACCGTTTTCCCTTGGTGCGGCCGAAGCCTCTAGTCGCTAGACCTCTGCAGGGCCCGCTAAGGCGCCTCCGACTGGCCCCGCGGACCACCGCGTTGTGACGCCGGCGCCGGCTCTAGGAGCGCCGTTGGGCTTCGCGACGCGGGCACCTGGTACCTGGCTCGATGCGCCGAGCCATATCCTGGTCACCTCGGACGGTGATGATGGTCCGGGGACCCGGGATCTTCATGCATAGATAGCCGTGATGTGGTACCACGCCGAAAGAGTTGAGGATTGGGCGCCCTAATGTGGCATTGTAGGGGTACGGAAGGTCGACCACATCGAAGGTGGCATCTTCGGCCCGCACATTGTCATCTCGGCCGAAGGAGACTTGAAGACCTACTTGTCCCAGCGCCCGCAGGGGTTGTCCCCCGAAGCCCTGCAGTGGGACTCCCGAGGGCCCTAGGCGGCTTCGAGGGATCCCCATCTGGTCGAAGGCCGCCGCAAACAATACGTTCGCGGAGCTACCGCCGTCCACCAGGGCACGCCCCACGTCGCATCCCGCGATAGTGACCCAGATGACCAGGGGGTCCTGATGAGGGAAGTCCACGCCTTGGGCGTCGCCGGGTGTGAATGTGACTTCGTGCCGCGCCTAGTCCGGGGGTGCTTGCGCTGGGTATGCCGCCACATGATGTAGTCTTCGCGCATAGGCCTTCTGTTGCCGTGCTGAGGCGAATTCTAGCGCAGAGCCTCCGGATATGACGTTAATGATCCTGCGGTGGGTTGCCTCCGGAGCCTGCAGCGATAGGAGGCCCTCCCGAGGTTGCTGTACGTGAGCCTGGATCCGTAAGGTGCCTTCCTGGGGTTGCATCCCTTGCGCCTGTACCTGCACGGGGGCCTCGTACGGGAATTGGACGTGGGCCACCGCAGGCGGACGCGTCTCTAGGTTCCTGTCCCTAGCGACGCTATCGCGGAGCGCCGCGATGGAGGTGCAGGTGTGGGTATCATGGTTGCCGCGGCCGTGGACTACACACCACAGTCCCTGGTGCTGGTCGTCGTAATCTCCGCGACCTTTATCGTCGCGGCCCCGGCCACGGCCACGCCCGCGGCCACGGCGCCCCCGACCGCCTCGGCCCACAGGAGCGCCCTCGTCGGAACTGCCCTCAATGTCGAGGACGTACCGGTTTCGCCTCGACCTCTGCTGGCCGCGCTTGGGCTGATCGGACGACTCCTTATGCGAGGCGTCCCTGCGGTCGGGCATGTCCCTGGACGACTCCTGCTTACGTTTTCCATTCGAAGAGCCGCTCTTCGGCGGATCTTCGGCTTTTGCCGAGGCTCCGGCCTGGTTGGTGTCGGAGTCGTCCCCTTGCCTTCGCCGCGCGTCTTCTTCCGCCCTGGCATATTCCTCCATTTTGTCGAAGAGCTTCGCCACCGTCTTGATTGGCTTTCGCACATTGTACTCGGCCATCGGGCCCGGACGAAGGCCCTGTATGGCTGCATTAACGATGGTGGTTTCGTTAACGTCTTTTACTTGGCATCGAATCTTGGCGAAGCGTTTGAAATAGTCCCGGAGCTTCTCCGAGGGTTTTTGCTTCACAGCAAAGAGTTGGTCCGCGTCGACTCGGTCGACGTAGTTTCCTTGGAAGTTGTTGTGAAGGCGGACGCGGAGCTGCTCCCACGCGTAGATAGAGCCCGGCTCTATGGTAAAGAACCAAGAGAGCGCCACTCCTTGCAGCGCGAGGGGGAGTCCCTTCGCCTTCGTGGTGTCGTCTCCGCCCGCGGCTTCGATCGCGGTTTTGTACACGCGCACGAACTCACGGGGGTCCGTGTCGCCTTTGTACGAGTCGACGGCGCTAGGGAACTTGAAGTCTTCGGGCCATGCCGCCTGCTGCAGCCCCGCCGAAAGCGGGGACTCCGGATCTACGCGCCGCAGCGGCACGCTGCTAGACGTGGGGGCTTCGCGACTGTCCGCCCTCTCCGGCGTGGGCTCGGTCGCGATTGCCGGCGCGGCCTGCTGGCTCCGAGCCTCTTGCATATCTCGGACGGCTCCGCGAAGGTCCCCTAGCTCCCGCTGAAACGTGTTGAGGGCCGCCAGTAGAGCGCTTTCCACCGCCTGTGCGGGCGGGGTCGCCGGTGCTCCCAACGGGCGGATCGGCGCGGGGACGACCGCGTCGCGAGGTCCCGAGCTGCCGGTCGCTCCGTCATGGCTACCTCGAACCGCCCGGTCCGCGCCGCCGGCGAGGGTTGCAGTGGGGGCGGCGAGGTCGGCTGTCGTTGCGTCGGCGGGGTCGGTTGTCGCCGCACCCGCATCGACGTCTTCGACCGCGGGGTCCGTCCCCGCAGCGCCGGGGACGGGGCGGGTCGTCGCGGTGCCGGTGACGGGGTTGGTCGTCGCGGTGTCGGTGACGGGGTTGGTCGTCGCGGTGCCGGTGACGAGGTTGGTCGCCACCGCGCGAACGTCGACGTTTTCGGCCACCGCACCTGTGTCGTCACCCGCGCCCACCGCTGCCGATGCCGAAGCCCTGGTACTCATACAACGCTCCGGCCCGGCCGCCTTCTTTCCCTTCGCCGCCGCTGAAGAAGCTTTTTTCGGTGCCATCCTTCTTCTTCGGTCTTCAGGCTTGCTCCTGTCCTCCCCCACGGACGGCGCCAACTGTTGTGGCTACAGACCAAACAGAGAGAGAGATGGTAGTGGAGAGTGATGAAGATGAATGTAATGGTCTGGGGGTCCTCCCCATGGCTTGTACTCATATATATATATACACATGAGGAGTGCTTTTACAGTTATACCCTTACATCTGGTTATCCCCTCTGGGGGCAGTTATGTCATTACATATGGCCTATTCTGGGCCTTATAATCTCCTACCAGGCCTGCTGGGTTTGGGTGGGGGCCATCCCTACGACAGGTCTAGTAGCTGTCTAGTAGTTATTTGCCTCTATTTTTATATTTTGAATTTAGTAGTGATTTGTGGTCTGTAATGTGTGTTTAGATCCAAAGCAAGGATACAAACATCGTCGCATGCCCAGATCTTAGAATTTCTTTTTGGGTTGTGTTGCAGAATCAGTGGTTAAGCCTAGCACTAGTCTACGATATTAAAATTGTCACCTTGATGATCCCACGAAGGTGGAAGCAGTGGTACAACTTGAGTTAGTATTAGTAAATCAACTAATAAGAGTATGTGTTGATTTTGGAAATGAAAAATATTATCAGTTCGAATTTATACCATAAGCAACTCTTTCATTTAGGACAGATCTCATTGCTAAATGGTCAATATGATGCCTTATCTGATTAACGGCTTTCATTGCTGTTACTTCTATGATCATCATGAGTATCTTGGGTGCCCAAGACAAGTGACATGACAACCATCTTATGCCCTTCGCACTGATTGTTTTCTTTACTTCTTCTGGTTCTTTAAGTTGTTCATTAGGCCCTATTGATAGTTGTTAGGTTTTTTATCCTCATTGTTTTGATTGCTAGATAACGAATTGGCACGGACCAAGAAAATAGCGTTGATGAAGCAAAAGAAGAAAAATATGCATGTCAAAGTAAATGGCAGTAATACCAGGCTGATGATGTGGTGGAACTCCTGTCAGACAATAAGAATGAGACAACGCCTAAGATGAGATACGCTTTTTATTACTAAGGTACTTTCGTTATATTTCTCTCTTTTTTGCTTTGTATCTATTCTATTCATATATGAATTTGAGTTGCATAAGAGTAAAATACTATATTTGTGACAATCTAACTTAGCCCACCCTCGATTTTATTCCTGGTTTTGCCACTGGTTCATCAGCATCATTATTTGTTACCACCATTTCCACAACCTCCATCTTTGCATCCTCATCAGTTGTGCCCTTGATGCCATTTTCACAGCCTTTCTTCTGTTCATCAGTATTTGTATATTTTACCAACACTGCCTTGCTCCCTCTAACCCCATCCTGATTGGCATTATCCTTCTTATCTGAAGCAGTGGCTTGTCCATTCGCCAATGGACCTGCATGCACCATTGTCGAAGCTGCGTTTGCCTCAGACACGCCAACTCTCGAGTGACCACTAAATCCTCTACCTGCAACAACAAGATGTCGATAAATAATCCATCCTAAATTAAGAAATCCACCAATCGGATTCCTCGAACCCTAGCCGAGCACCGAGAGCAGCACTACGATGTGATGGACATCGAAAAAACTTGGAGATGCAATCAGCAAGAAGTAAGTTTACACACCCTAGAGGCGAAGAAATTTGTTGGTTGTTCTTGTTCCTGCTTATCGTGCTTGTCTCCTCCTCGAATCCTCGGGTCGGGCAGCTATGCGGGAGAACCTCTACTTCTACCTCTTATGAATTTTTTGCCTCTTTGTATTAGAATATCTCTTTTTTCTGTCCTTTAAAATCTACATTGTTTGGAACACATCAGTTTCTAAGTTGAATAGTGGTTTTGTTGATTTTCTATGGACCGTGGTGTAGTTTAATAGTTAGATTTATTAGACGGATAAGATACCAGGGTTGCCCCGTGGTTTTTTTTAACCTATATACAGGCCTAAGCAGTGGTTTGTAGTTGGCAAGTATCGTGGTAAGGTTTGTTACATACCTATGGTGGGTGACCTAATGCGTGGTTTCTGATATAAGTTGTCAGTCGAACAAGATAGCGTGGCACTTGTTAGATCATGTGATGGTCATGTATTCTATTGATGTTGAATAATTGATATTTGATTTTGTTGGAATTAGCTTTCGTGAAAGTTATGGTCAATGCATTTTTGTGCTTGAAGTTTTCAAGATGACAAAACGACCATGTTTAGTTTTGACCACGGACAGTAGTCCGATCAACCTTGTGATGGCTGGTCCGATCGGCCTTGTAATGAATGGTCCAATAGACAAGTCCAAACGGCAAATTTCAACCATGGCAGACTTCAACCACGTCAGACTTTGACCACGTCAGACTTCAATCATGTCCAACTTAGACCAAGCTCGGTTTCGATCACGGTAGATTTCGACCACGTCCGGCTTCGACCACAGGAAATCAACCATGATATTTCAACCACGATAGAACAATCACGGTAGGTAATCGTAGATTTAGACGTTGAACAATGAACCAGTCGTAAGCAACAGTTAACCAATCTTAGCTATAGTAAATCGATTGAAGGTTGTAAGATCATCTGCTATAGTAACTGGTCGATAGTCATAGCTACAATACTTTTCCATGGTCGTAGCTACAATATCTAGTCAATACTCAATAGTCGTGGACTTTACTGGTCAATACTCAAATAGTAGTAGACTTTACTAGTCGGTGCTCGATAGCCGTAGACTTTACTGGTCGGTGATCAGTAGTCTTAGACTTTGCAGTCTGTTGTCGTTGTCTTAGGCCTTTCGATCAGTTGTCATAGACCTCACAATTGGTAGTCAAAGGCTTTGCGATCGGTTGCCATAAACTTCACGATCGCTACTCGTAGACTTCATGGTCGGTACGAGTACTTTAATTTTTGTGATCTTCGAGTACCTTGAGTACTCATGTTGGGTCAGTGATTGACTGATCTGTTCATGGTGGTCATGATTGGTGGTCTTTGCTATAGTACCAGGTAGGTACTCGATGGTTGTAGCGATTATCAGTGAAACAGTACAAGGATCGATACTCGATGGTTATGTGTTGTTTAATTGTCGATAGCGGTACTTGTGATTCTCGAGTGTTTTGAGTGAAGTAGTGGTAATTCTCGAGTACTTGTTGCTTTTCAGTACTCGATGAGTTAGCGGTCGTAATAAGTGATCTTAGGCTAATTTCTAGAAAGCGATGGAATTTGTGGTCGTGGAGGTTATGGTTGATGTTGATGGATGGATAAGGGTGTGATACATGTGTGTGTGCTGATGACGGTCAAGTTGGGAAGAATCTATGCTGGGAAAATGTTTCTTTAGTCTTTGCTTATGCAGGTGGGCGTGGAGACGATCATGGACAGTCACGAGGAGGATCGGGACTAGGATGGGAAGATTTGAGGTCTAGACGGTTGACGATATCATGTGAGGTGGTCGGGCTAACACAGGAGCATGTGAAGATCAAAGGTGGTGATTCGTGGAGAAGCTATAGGCAGTGCGGTCCTGGAGACTTTGATACGTGAGATGGATGATGCGAGATGAAGCTACGGGAGGTGTGTTCCTGGAGGCTTCGTCATGTGTTGTGTTAGAAGTTGTGGATGGAGTCCATAACTGAGAAGATTGAGAGATTGGTTAAAACCCGTGTTTGGAAGGATTTCGGGTCCCCTGGTTGTGGAAGAGATAAGGTTTTGAGTCCGTATTTGGGGTAGACATAGTTTGTAGCGTTAACTTCTCTTGGGAGAGGCTATAGGTTAACATGCAGTTTTAGAGAGTTTTGTGTAGGATTTGAGAGAGATTTATTTTAGGGCTTTCGTTGGGAAGGCTTTTAGGAGTGCTTATGAGGGCGCTTTGTAAATCCATGGAAATCCAGTAATAAAGAACATTTTGAATCAATCTGGTTTATGATTTGTTGAATATTTCTAGTGATTGTTGTTAGGGTGAAGCATATAACTACGTGCAAAGGTGATCGAGAGGTTTTGCTTCTAGATTAACATTTCTGAGTACGTTAAATCTGGTCGAAGATTGAAGTTGAGCGATCTAGAGAGCAGCCGAGCATCGAGTTGTCGATCAAGCTATCGAAACCTTCGTCGACTACTTAAATATTTCAAAAGCAGAGGCAATCATTCACCCCTCCCCCTCTGATTGCGCCATACAATCCTACAAGTGGTATCAGAGCAAGGTTGCAATGGCATCAGATCAGGATCGGTTCTTAGATAAAGCCACCATTTCTTGATGGATCCGACTATCTCTATTGGAAAATACGCATGGAAGTGTTTCTACAAGCACAAGGTAATGCTATTTGGCAAAAAAACTTGAAAATTCATATGAAGTGCCTTATGTCATTACCATTGAAAATACTACTGATGTAGAAGCTAATGCTAAGGCTAGAAATATTTTATTGCAAGGTTTAAGTAGAAGCGAGTTTGTCAGAGTTGCTCATATTAAATCTACAAATAAAATTTAGACTACCCTAACTGATTACCATGAAGGTTCTAAGTTTGTTAAAGATGTTCCTGAGAATTAATTCAAAAGGAGTATTCTAAATTTGAGATGAAACCAAGAGAATCAATAGATACTCTTTTCAATCGCACTACTATTAATCATTCTATTAGCATGAAAATACTTACTTTGAATGATCTTTATACCAAAATGAAAATACATGTGTTGTGGTTACAGACCAAACAGAGAGAGAGATGGTAGTGGAGAGGTGGAAGTGTTCTGTCCCACCCTCCCCCTCATCTTGACATATATATTCACATGGGGTATACTTTTACAGTTATGCCCTTACATCCATACATCCCCATTAGGGGCATTTATGTCATTACACATGTTATTCTGGTTCTTATAACCTCCTAACAGGCCTGCTGGGCTTAGGTGGGGGCCACCCCTACGACAGGAGCCTCTCATGGTGAAGGGCTTCACAGGGCCGAAGTCATGTTGCCGAGTCCTTTGGCCCCCTCCGTCCCCTGCGGCCTGTGAATTTCTCCAAGCTTGTGGCTGGGGAGCCTGAGGTCTGGGATGGAAGGTGCCTTGTTGCAGCAGACGTGCGCGCTCCGTCGTAGACGCCCACGTTCCGTCCCCTATCCTCCGAACGGGTGGCAGCGGAGGCTGGCGCCTAAGTCAAAGCCGAGGCGCGCGCGCTCCGTTCCCTACCCTTCGAACGGGTGGCAGTGGAGGCTGGCGCCTAAGTCGAAGCCGAGGCGCGCGCGCTCCGTCCCCTACCCCTCGAACGGGTTGCAGCGGAGGCTGGCGCCTAACTCGAAGCCGAGGCGCGCGCGCTCCGTCCCCTACCCCTCGAACGGGTGGCAGCGGAGGCTAGCGCCTAACTCGAAGCAGACGCGCGCGCCCTCCGTTCCCTACCCTTCAAACGGGTGGCAGTGGAGGCTGGCGCCTAAGTCGAAGCCGAGGCGCGCGCGCTCCGTCCCCTACCCCTCGAACGGGTGGCAGCGGAGGCTGGCACCTAACTCGAAGCAGACGCGCGCGCTCCGTTCCCTACCCTTCGAACGGGTGGCAGCGGAGGCTAGCGCCTAGCTCAAAGTAGATGCGCGCGCTCCGTCCCCTACCCTTCGAACGGGTGGCAGCGGAGGCTGGCGCCTAAGTCGAAGCCGAGGCGCGCGCGCTCCATCCCCTACCCCTCGAACGGGTGGCAGCGGAGGCTGGCGCCTAACTCAAAGCAGACGCGCGCGCGCTCCGTTCCCTACCCTTCGAACGGGTGACAGTGGAGGCTGGCGCCTAGCTCGAATGCGCGCGCTCCGTCTCCTACCCTTCGAATGGGTGGCAGCGGAGGCTAGCGCCTAAGTCCAAGCCGAGGCGCGCGCGCTCCGTTCCCTACCCTTCGAACGGGTGGCAGCGGAGGCTGGCGCCTAGCTCGAAGTAGACGCGCGCGCGCTCCATCCCCTACCCTTCGAACGGGTGGCAGCGGAGGCTGGCGCCTAGCTCGAAGTAGACGCGCGCGCTCCGTCCCCTACCCTTCGAACGGGTGGCACTGGAGGCTGGCGCCTAGCTCGAAGTAGACGCGCGCGCTCCGTCCCCTACCCTTCGAACGGGTGGCAGCGGAGGCTTGCGCCTAAGTCGAAGCCGAGGCGTGCGCGCTCCGTGAAGGAACGCGCGTAGGCTACGATAGCAAAAAATAAAAAATTTCTACCGCGCACACCAGGACATCATGCTAAGGAGGGATCATAGATTGTTACCACTAGACGCGCAGCACAGCGAAAGAAGAGTTGGAGAAGCCGATCCAACCACGCGCGTCGAGGTAGTAGTGGAAGTAGCCGATCGTCCCGAACAGATCGTCTCCTCCACGCGATCAACCACACCACGAGCAGATCCAATCCGTAGATTGTTGATGCTGATCAACGCCGCAACGAGCAGCGCCTCCACCGGTATCCACACGTCCGGGGCTGGAACGCCGATCGCGAGTGTACTTTCACTCGTGAGCGGCTAGGGTTTGGCTCGGGAGGTGGCGGCTAGGGTTTTGCTCGGGAGGAACAGAAGTGTACATCCCTCAGCCCCCCGCCTCCAAATATATAGACCTCCTCACTTGGGCCTCGTGGACCGAGGCCCAATAGGAGTCTATCCGGATCTCTATCCGAATTGAGCCCACATCTGAATCACATTCGAATTAGTGTTCCAACCCGTTAAGTGTGCGACCCTGTAGGTTCACGTATACTTGGTCGCGACCCGGAAACACCTTTCCGGTCACCCTGTTAATAGCGGCCTCTAGCAAGACATATTAACCCCAAAGTATACGTAAAGATCATATCGGCTGAACCTGTAATGTTCTCATGTACGAATCCCTTTGCCTCACGATATAGATTAAGCTCAAGGCGAGACCTGTGTCATCCTCTTAATAGCTCAATCACTCTCTCGATTCCGTGATGGATTATAAACTTGTGATTGACTCCTCAATCACATTGGCATGGCCATGCACTTTCATAATCCATTACATCGAGGGGCCCAGAGATATCTCTCCCGTAAGGAGGGGCAAATTCTATCTTGATCATTCACATCCCACTACATGTTTCATAGCAAACCCGAAGACTACTTTTATGACTACCCAGTTACGGAGTAGTGGTTAGTAGTCCCAAAATAGGCTACTACGCATGTTGGGAACCATGATGATCTCAAGTCTAAGGATTCTACATAAACACTACTTGAGACCAACTAATGACACATGGAATCTCTGCAGTGTCTCATGGCGGGTCTATCCAACATATGTCCACTAACACATGTCCATATTATTGATTTGGTATCTCCATACCATGATCCATGAGACATGATCATCAATCAATACATATGCTGATCTTTGAATCATATTTGTTCCTCATATGATATATGATCAGGGATCATTTAGAAATTGCAACATTTTGGCATTAAGAGTCTCATGAATAAGTCACATACTCATTGATCAATAATGATAATGTCTATTTCAAGGAACAAAGCAATGTATCATAAACATAGTATGTGATATATTCAACATCTCCATATTGCCTCTAGGGCATATCACCAACACTCCGTCCCCTACCCCTCGAATGGGTGGCAGCGGAGGCTGGCGCCTAACTCGAAGCAGACGCGCGCGCGCTCCGTTCCCTACCCTTCGAACAGGTGGCAGCGGAGGCTGGCACCTAGCTCAAAGTGCGCGCGCTCTGTCCCCTACCCTTCGAACCGGTGGCAGCGGAGGCTGGCGCCTAAGTCGAAGCCGAGGCGCGCGCGCTCCGTTCCCTACCCTTCGAACGGGTGGCAGCGGAGGCTGGCGCCTAGCTCGAAGTAGACGCGCGCGGTCCGTCCCCTACCCTTCGAACGGGTGGCAGCGGAGGCTGGCGCCTAGCTCGAAGTAGACGCGCGCGCTCCGTCCCTGCGCTGAGATTGGAGCTTGGCGCCGGTATGGTTGCGCTCCGGGGCTGTTGTGACCTTGCAGTCTGGTAGTGCGCTTTTAATGGCGGCTGGAATCACGCCGACGCCTGGCTTGGCAGAAGTCAGGCTGTCGCGTCGTGCAGTCTGCCATTCTGCAGGTGGGACACGTGGTGACTCACGACTGGTGCGTCGTGGGATGTAGGTGGTTGCGCGACCGTGGCCGTTCGCCTCGTCCCCCGAGAAGTTGGACGCGTGTTGAAGGCGTGGAGGCGTTGTGCGCTGCTTGGCCACCTACCCGGCGCGGCCCTCTAGGCCCCGGCGGTTCTTCTTTCCAAATCTTGGGCAGTCGAATCGCTGCGAATTTGATCTGTCTGTGCGTTGAGCCATATGACAGACGAGCGGCCTTTATAAGGTGCTAGTGTTGAGGTGGAGGCACCCTTTCTTGCTTGGCTTTTTGATCTGCCGCCTTGCTTCCGCCCGTGCTAATTGTCACGCCAGTTGTTCCTTTCCCTGCTTCTTCTTCCCTTGTCGCGAAGAGCGATGGCTAGCCATGACGACGCCACCTACCATCCCCGCACCGGTTCCTTGCCTAGCCAGGGCGAGGTGTCCCATCCTTCCAAGGAGTACAAACTGGTGCCGCGGGGGAGCTCGCGCGCCGACAAGTGGTGGAACGCCATGGAGCACTCGGGAGGCTGCTTCTCCTGTGTGCTGGAGAAGAGCCGCATGACTGAAGGGATGCTGCAGCGACTCGTGGATGAGGGGAAGATCGTGGATCGCAATGGGGCTCGCCTACCCCGCCGGGACGAGACGGAGCCGAAGCCCGGGGCAATGGAGGCGATTGTTTTTGTCGCGTTCTTCGACGCCGGCCTTCGAATGCCCTGCACGTTGTTCGTGGGTGAAGTCCTGCGGGCCTACAAGTTGGAGCTAGCCCAGTTGACGCCCCACGCGATACTCCGCCTAGCTGTCTTCACGTGGGCGATGCGGACAAAGGGGTGGCGTCCCAGCGTGAGCTTATTCGCCACACTGCACGACGCACAGTGTCGACCCAGAAAGGTTAACGGGGCGATGTCCAACTTCGACGGTGTGGACTTCGTGCTCCGGGCGTCATGCGCGACGTTGTTCCCTGTGCCAGCCTCGTCGGGGCAATGGGCGTCCGGCTGGACTCGGCGGTGGTTCTATTACACCGTGACCGACAAGAGCGGAATGCAGTGTGGAGGTGGGCCGATCTCGTTTAACAGTACGCCGAGTCTGAAGGCGGAGATTGACGACATGCGAAAGCTACAGAGTCTTGTTGGTGTCGCCCGTCGAATGAGCGTGCGCGACCTAGCCGAGGAGTTCACAATGTATGGGGCGGCGCCACTCTCCTCCCGGGGGAAGTATGTTGGACAGAACGGCCCCCGCGGGGACGGGTTCGATCCATCCGTGTCTCGCCTGCTTCCGCCCTCCGCTCCTTGTAAGTCGCCCAGCATGCTTTACGCGTGCCATTGTATCTGTTTGGTTTCCGCCTGACTGACGTGAACTCCTACACAGTGGCTCGGCTAGAAGATGCGGAGCGCGCGGTTGCGGCACTCCTCGGCCCGTATATGCTTAAGGAGCACCAGGCTCGCGAGGCCGCAGTCAAGGCGGCTAAGCAGGGGCGGGTAAACCGCACCTGCGAGGCTCTGGGCATTATTGTGCCCGAGCGCGCGGTGCCGGAAGAGCTTCCCGCCGGGACTCCGGGCGCTCAGGACGGTGATAGCCCTACGGGGGTGTTATCTTCACGACGCCGGGCCCGTTCCCCGGCTGCCGTACGCGACCCGGCAGCCCACTCGGCGGCTAGCACAGCTGAAACGGGGCGTGCGACCGGCGGTGGGCCTGGCCATACTGCTTCGGAGGGGCGCGCCACCTCGGATCCCCCGGCACCCTCTGCCGACGCCCACGAGCCCGTGCTCGCGGCCGTCATTGAGTTGGAACTCGTCAACCCGGGGGGTGGCGTCGTTCCTGGCGAGAAAACCGCGGTTGAAGGTGCGTTATCAACCGCAGCGGCCGACGAGGGCGCGCCCCCTACCGAGGAAACCGTGGGGGCGACGGTAACCGTAGCTGGTGTTGCCGCGGAAGAATCGCCTGTGCCACCGCCGGCGAAACGCCCTCGGACTCAGTCCCCGCCACCAGCGAGGGGTCGATACGCCGTTGCGGGGCCTTGCCGCGGGATTACGGCGTCTGGCGCGACCGAGAAGACCTCCTCCCCGACCGTCGAGGCGCCCGCCTCCCCCTGGGTGGTCGAACCGGCGCCACTTCCTACCGCGACAAGGGGCGCAGGAGGTAGGCGTGAGTTCCTTTCTTCACTTGATTTCGCGAGACTCTCTCCGATCTGCTCGCTCATTCTGCCAACATCAGGCGAGACGAAGTCTCCTGGACGTGGCGAAGGATGGAGCAGCGGAGGTATGCGCGAAGTCGGAAGCCTTGTGCAGGGTGCCCCGCAGGTGTCCGCTGTTGTTGACGTGGCCGTGGCCGTGGTAAATCCTGGCTTGTTGGGGCCGGGGCTCGCTCGCTCGGACTTCCTCCCTCGCCCAGAGATATTTTGCGACCTTACCGCAGCCGCAGAGCGTGCCGACAACGGCCTCGACCGAGAGATGTTGTCGTCATGCGAGGGGGGCCTCCTAGCGCTCGCGCTGCAGGCCTCCGAGATGAGGGTAAATATGTGCGCTTCAGCTTTGTAAGGTACTGCTGGACACCTGCTGATTTGTTGTTTTTGCCAGACACTTGCCCTCAGCCGGTCCTTTGACGAGGCCCGCGTTCGGGAGCGGAGGGCTCTGGAAGCCAGCCTTCGTGAAGCAAGCAATGCTCTCGCCGCGAAGGATGAAGAACTTCGCGCGCTGGAGGGCGCCATGGCGGCCGCAGAACTCGAGGCCATGGAAGCCAAGTGTGCCGCGGCTGAGGAGCGTGCTGCCTTCGTGCAGCAGATCGCCATCCTAGAAGGGAAGAACGCCCAGCTGGTGGAGTCTGCTGCCGAGAATAGCCGCGTCCTGGAAAATGCGTCCATGTCGGCGTGGCGGGCCATGGAGGCTCTGAACCAGGCCCTCCGAGATCTGTGCATCAGAGTGCCGGACACTACGCACGGGCCGGAGGCCCTGTCGGAGATGCTCGGGTTGATTGAGGAGGGGGCCGGCGTTGCTCTTCGTGGCGCCAGAACGTTTGGCAAGCACTGCGGTTATCTTGGTGCGTGCTTCGCCCTCGCCCTGCTTCACACTCGTGGGTGCAGACATACACATGAGCTAGCAAATCCTCAACTGGATCTTCCCGACCGACCAGAGGTCATGTCGGACGCCATCCCCTCCATCGGGCCTAGCCTGCAGAACTTCCATCAACGGATCTGGGGCCGCTTTGGGGAAGATGCAGCGAGGGTCGCCGTGCAGCAGACGCTGCATGGGGAGGGGGACCTCCTCCAGTGGCTCGAAAGGGTCCTTCAGCGTCACGGCGACGGCGGCACAAGTTCGTTCGCACCGCGCCAAGGCTGAGCGATTGGTCGGGTAAGGCAGGGGGATGATGTACTGGTTCTTACGCTTGTAACCCCTTTGCTTTTGCAATGAATCCAAGTAGTACCTTATTCTGGGTGTTACCTGCCGCCGAATGCGAAGGGAAGAAGACCTCCGCACCTTGTTTATACTCCGTAGAGCGCGCAGGGAGGGCATCCGCGTCTTATTAAAAGTCCATGGACCGGCGCGTGCGGAGGCGAACCTCGCCGCTACGACTTTCTTTATAGTCCGGAGACTCGCGCGTGCGGAGGCGGACCTCAACGCTACGTCTTATTTAAAGTCTGTAGACTAGCGCGTGCGGAGGCGGACCTCGACGCTACGACTTCCTTTATAGTCCGAAGACTCGCGCGTGCGGAGGCGGACCTCAACGCTACGTCTTATTTAAAGTCCGTAGACTAGCGCGTGCGGAGGCGGACCTCGACGCTACGTCTTATTTAAAGTCCGTAGACTGGTGCGCGCGAGGGCGTCCCCCCGTTGCATCTTATTTAAAGTCCGTAGACTAGTGCGTGCGGAGGCGGACCTCGACGCTACGTCTTATTTAAAGTCCGTAGACTGGTGCGTGCGGAGGCGGACCTCGACGCTACGTCTTATTTAAAGTCCGTAGACTGGTGCGTGCGGAGCTAGGCTCAACGCTACGTCTTATTTATAGTCCGTAGACTCTCGCGTGCGGAAGCTGAGCTCAACGCTACGTCTTATTTAAAGTTCGTGGACTGGTGCGTGCGGAGCTAGGCTCAACGCTACGTCTTATTTATAGTCCGTAGACTCTCGCGTGCGGAAGTTGAGCTCTACGCTACGTCTTATTTAAAGTCCGTGGACTGGTGCGTGCGGAGCTAGGCTCAACGCTACGTCTTATTTATAGTCCGTAGACTCTCGCGTGCGGAAGCTGAGCTCAACGCTACGTCTTATTTAAAGTTCGTGGACTTTGTTCTGCTCAGCGCGGACAGGGGATGCTCTGGGAACAGCAACCTTTATTGAACTCCCGTTTGCGCGGGCGGGCATCGCATAACAAAGGGCTGGTGGCTCTACGCTTGCTGTCCTGCTTCTAGGCGTAGTATCGCCGCAACCTGTCCGCGTTCCATGTGTGCCGGAGGGCTTGTCCCTCGAGCGTGGCGAGGCGGTATGCCCCCTTCGGCAATGCCTCCATCACGATGTACGGGCCTTCCCACTTGGACTCCAGCTTGCCAACGGTCTCCGCCTGGAGCGCTACTCTGAGAACGAGATCGCCAGGCTTGAACCCCCGCGGGCATATAGAACGGTCCCGAGTACGCATTGTCTGTCGCGCGTACTTCTCAACATGGTGGGCTGCATCTGCCCGTATCCCGTCGAGGAGGTCCAAGGACACACGGCGCTCCTCTTCGGGTGCCTAGACGAGGACCCTCCGCGAGCCGGCCTTGATTTCCTCGGGCGTCACCGCCTCATCACCGAAAAGGAGCCTGAACGGCGTGAATCCCGTCGGGCGCGTTACCGTTGTGCGGAGCGACCACAGGACGCTGTGAAGCTCGCTTGGCCACTTGCCCTTCGGCAATCCGACCAGGCGCTTTTTGATGGCGGCGGAGATGGCGCCATTCGCCCGTTCGACCGCCCCGTTGGACTGGGGATGCCCTACCGAGGCGAATCGGAGGGTGATGCCCATGCTGTCACAATAGTCTTTGAAAAGGGTGGCGTCGAACTGCAGGCCATTGTCAACCGTGAGCTCCCGGGGCATGCCGAAGCGACATATGATGTTTTGCCATAGGAAGCGCTGTATGGCCGCAGAAGTTACTTTGGCCAGGGCAACCGCTTCCGGCCATCTGGAGAAATACTCCAGCGCGACTACCACGAACCGGAGGTCCCCTGGAGCTCGGGCAAGTGGTCCTACTATGTCGAGGCCCCAGCGTGCCAGCGGCCACACCGGGGGAATGGGGTTGAGGCTCGTCGGGGGCCTGCGGATGATGCGCGCCATCCACTGGCACCCTTGGCACCGACGGACGAGGTCCTGGGCGTCGGTGGTGGCGGTTGGCCAGTAGAAGCCTTGCCTGAACGCCTTGCCGACCAACGACCTCGGCGCCAGGTGGGATCTGCACACGCCCGCGTGGATCTCCGCCAGGAGCTCCTTTCCCCCTTCCCTCGAGAGGCAGCGCAGGAGCGGTGCGCAAACCCCCCTCTTGTAGAGTATCCCTTCGAACACCTGGAAGGACCTTGCGCGGTGCTGCAAGCGCCGAAGCTCGGCGGGGTCGTCGGGCTCGGCGATGCCTTGCAAGAAATTGAAGATGGGCTCTCGCCAATCACTTGGCCGGTCGATGCGGTGGACGAGTGCCGCGTCCTGGTTGTCTTGCGCGATGGCCGCCTGCGCTAGTATCTCGTAAAACGCCCCCTCAGGGGGGCAGTTGCTGGCTGGCCGCCTTAGCGAGGGCGTCGGCCTGCTCGTTCTCCGCGCGGGGGATGGCCTTGACGATGACGCCCAAAAAGTGTCTGTCCCTTGCCCTCACGGCCGCGAGGTACTTGGCCAACTCAGGGTCCTTGGCTTGATATGACTTGTCCACATGACCAGCCACCAAGCGCGAGTCGGTGCGGACTAGCACCCGTCTCGCGCCAACTACCTTGAGCTTCGCCAGGCCGAAGAGCAATGCCTCGTATTCAGCCGTGTTGTTGGTGGCGGGGAAGGCAAGGCGCGCCGAGTATAGCAAACGCTGCCCCTCGGGCGTAACGACCACCGCCCCTACGCCCGCGCCGGCGACGCCGTAAGCGCCGTCGATCGTGAGCGTCCAGACGGGGTCATCGTGCGTCTGGACGGGTTGGGCTGGCGGGGTCCATTCGGCGAGAAAATCCGCAAGTACTTGGGATTTGATTGCCGTTCGCGAAGCATACGTCAAGGAGAAGGGAGCGAGCTCGGCAGCCCATTTGCCGATGCGCCCGGTGGACTCCTTATTGTGCAGCATCTCTGCCAGGGGGAATGAGGAAGGCACTGTGATTGGGTGGGCCAGGAAATAATGCCGAAGCTTCCTGGAGGCCATGACCAGCGCGTAGGCGAGCTTCTCAAGTTCCGTGTATCTTGTCTTGGCACCTTGGAGGGCTTCGGAGACAAAGTAGACGGGCCGCTGCATGGCGCCTTCCTCTAAGACGAGGACGGCGCTGACCGCGGTGGCTGACGCGGCCAGATAGAGCAGGAGGGGAGCCTCTGGTGCTGGGGCGACGAGCGTGGGGAGGCTGGCCAGGTGCTCCTTGAGCTCGTTGAAGGCCTTCGCGCAATCTCCGTCCCAACGAAATCCGTCGCACCCGCGGAGCGTCTTGAAAAATGGCAAGCTCCGTTCCGCCGCCCTGGATAGGAAGCGGCTTAGTGCTGCCATGCGGCCCGCCAGCCTCTGGACCTCCCGCGTAGTCTTGGGCGGCTCCATACCCAGGATGGCGTCTACTTTGTCGGGGTTCGCCTGGATGCCCCGTCCGGAGATGAGGAAACCCCGGAGCTTGCCCACCTGCACCCCGAAGACACATTTGTCGGGGTTGAGTTTGATGCCCGCCTTCCGGAGGTTGTCAAAGGTCTCCTGGAGGTCCCGGCCATGCAGAGCAAGCTGCCGAGTTTTGACCACCACATCATCGACATAAGCTTCGACGTTCCTCCCGAGCTGGGCGGCCAGGGCAATAGCGACGAGGCGGGTGAAGGTAGCGCCGGCATTCTTCAAGCCAAAGGGCATTCTGACGAAGCAGAACGTCCCAAGTGGTGTGATGAAACTGGTCTTCTCTTCGTCGTCTTCGGCCATGTATACCTGGTGATAGCCAGAATAGGCGTCCAGGAAACTCATGAGTTCGCACCCAGCAGTGGCGTCGACCAGCTGATCGATGCGCGGCAAGGGGTAATTGTCCTTCGGGCACGCCTTGTTGAGTGCTGTGAAGTCGATGCACATGCGCCAGGCCCCGCTGGCCTTTTTGACTAGCACCGGGTTAGCGAGCCACTCTGGGTGGTGGACCTCGCGGATGACCCCAGCACGAAGAAGCTTCGCGACCTCTGCTTTGGCCGCCTGTTGCCGATCCATTGACATACGCCGAAGCCTTTGCTTGACCGGCTTGGCGTCGGGGCGGACCGCCAAGCGATGCTCGATTACTGCTCGATCTACGCCCTTGATGTCCTCCGGGGACCATGCGAAAATGTCAACGTTGTTCTGAAGCACTCGGAGCAGATCCCGTTCGACCCCCGATGGGAGCCCCTCGCCGATGGACACAAACTGCCCCTCCGCTTGGAGTGGCACCTTCTTGACTCCGCCCTCGGGCCGAGGCTTGGGCGTCCAACCGGGGGCGGAGGGCCCGTCGCCGCGCGCGCCGGAGAGGGCATGCACCGGACGATGCGGAACGCGGCTGCCGACCTCGGCCCGTCTGGCCAGGTCCTGATCGCCGAAGACGGTGATAACACCCTCTGGGCCCGGGAGCTTCACACACAAAAATGCATAGTGTGGGATCGCCTCGAAAGAGTTGATGGCAGGCCGACCCAGTATGGCTTTGTAGGGATGCGAGATATCGACGACGTCGAAGATGACATGCTCGGTCCGGATGTTACCCTTGTTGCCCTCCTGACGGAAAGTGACCGGGAGGGACACGTGCCCCAAGGCCTGCAGCGGTTGACCCCCGAAACCTTGAAGTGGAGCTCCTGGCTGCTCTAGCCGGCTTCGTGGGATCCCCATACGGTCGAGGGCCTCTGCGAACAAGATATTCGCGGAGCTTCCCCCGTCGACAAGGACGCGCCTGACGTCACAACGTGCTATGTGGGCCTGGATGACTAGGGGGTCTTGGTGAGGGTACTCCACGCCCCTGGCGTCGTTCAAGTCGAAGGTGATGTTGCGGGGCGGCATCCACAGTTGCGGCTGCTCCCCGGGAGCTTTTAAGGAGGAGCCTCCGGTGATGACGCTGACGGTGCGATGCTGCGCGCCCTCCGTTGGGGGCGGAGCCCGAGACCCGGCGGTCACCCTCCGCAGCGCCATGACTGCAGCGCATGCCCTTGTGTAATGATCGTCGTAGCCGTGTACCTCGCACCACTTGCCATAGTGCAGGAGCTCTTGTTCTGCGTGGGGTTGGCCGCCGTAATCGAGTCCGCCTTCCGATCACCGGTCTCCCCTCCATGAGGCGGGGTCGGGTCCTCGGCGGGTGCCCTCGGTGTCGCGGACATGATGGGCCGCCTGTGTCCTGCGTTGGCGGCGCCGAGGCTTACGCCCGCTCCTTGAAGAGCCTTCCTGTACCTCGGTGTCGCCGCCTCGGGGAGGGCCTCCGCGAGGTTCTCGGCCGCGACCCTACTTCGAGGAGGGACCACCCGCCCCCGCCTCGCGCGGGGGGCGCTCCCCCTGGACGAGGTCGAGGGCGGTGATGCCGCGTCTTCGCGCATCCTCCTCCGCCCGCGCATACTCGTCCATTTTGTCGAAGAGTTTGACGATTGTCTTGATTGGCCTCCGCGCGTTGTACTTGGCCATCGGGCCCGGACGAAGGCCCTGTATGGCTGCATTAACGACGGTGGTTTCATTAACGTCTTTCACCTGGCATCGAATCTTGGCGAAGCGCTGGAAGTAGTCCCGGAGCTTCTCCGAGGGTCCTTGCTTCATAGCGAAGAGCTGGTCCGCATCGACTCGCGCGACATAGTTTCCTTGGAAGTTGCTTTGAAGGCGGTCGCGAAGCTGCTCCCACGCGTAGATGGAGCCCGGCTCTATGGTAAAAAACCAAGAGAGTGCCACTCCTTGCAGCGCGAGGGGGAGTCCCTTCGCCTTCGTGGTGTCATCTCCGCCCGCGGCCTCGATCGCGGTTTCGTACACGCGCACGAACTCGCGAGGATCCGTGTCGCCTTTGTACGGGTTGGTGGCGCTAGGGAACTTGAAGTCTTCGGGCCACGCCGCCTGCTGCAGCTCCGCCGAAAACGGGGACTCCGGATCTACGCGCCTCAACGGCACGTAGCTGGACGTGGGGGCTTCACGGCTGTCCGCCTTCTCCGGCGCGGGCTCGGGCGCGATTACTGGCGCGACCTGCTGGCTCTGAGCCTCTTGTATATCGCGGACGGCTCCGCGAAGGTCTCCTAGTTCCCGCTGGAACGCGTTGAGGGCTGCTAGTAGGGCGCTTTCCACCACAGGTGCTGTCGGGTCCGCCGGAACGCCCAGCGGACGGGTCGGTGTAGGGACCATCGCCTCGCGAACTCCAGATCCGCCGGACGGTTCGTTGCGGTTACCCCCGGCCGTCTGATCCTCGCTACCGGCGAGGGTGGCGGGGGCTGTCGCCGCAGTACCCGCGACGGGGTTGGATGTCGTTGTAGCGGCGCTGGCGGGGTCGGTCGTTGTAGCGCGAGCGTCGATGCCCGCGACCCCTGCGCTTACGCCGCCGCCGACTCCTTCGGCGGCCGATGCCGAAGCCCTGGTATTCACGCGCCGCTCTGGCCCAGCCGTCTTCTTTCCCTTCGCCTTCGTTGGTGAAGCTTTTTTCGGTGCCATCCTTCTTCTTCGGTCTTCAGGCTTGTCCTCGTCCTCCCCACGGACGGCGCCAACTGTTGTGGTTACAGACCAAACAGAGAGAGAGATGGTAGTGGAGAGGTGGAAGTGTTCTGTCCCACCCTCCCCCTCATCTTGACATATATATTCACATGGGGTATACTTTTACAGTTATGCCCTTACATCCATACATCCCCATTAGGGGCATTTATGTCATTACACATGTTATTCTGGTTCTTATAACCTCCTAACAGGCCTGCTGGGCTTAGGTGGGGGCCACCCCTACGACAACATGAGATTGTTATTTTGGCCAGAATAAACGAGACATTCTTTGGGCTTAGTGACTAACCAAACTGACAGATCATCTAGTTCTTCTAGTGTCTCTTTGTCTGCATTGTGCTCCATTTCAGATGAACAATTAGAGGAAATTCAAGAAGAGCAGCTTGTACTTCTCTCTAACAAGGTGGCTAAGGCAATCAATAACATCAGAATAAAGCAAAGAGGAGGTCCTATCAGATAATATGAATGTGATGAGGTTAACCACATCAAGTTTAATTGCCCCAAACTGAAGAGCAATGAAGGCAATAATGACAAGACATCACCCTGTTGCATTCGATTTAAGACTGCCTCAAGCAAGAAGCACAATTATCGCAAGGTGGTCAACAACGTTCTTTCAGCGCTTAAGGAGTTTGATTTGAGCGATGTTGATTTGCATGTGATGAGGAGGACAATGGCAAGAAGGAGGACTTTATGGCAAATAGTAAGGAGCTTGACAATGACGACCACTACAGTGATCCTGATGAACCTTCTTATGCTGATTTATCTTGTGTTGTGCTTAGATTGACATAGGAGCTCAAGAAATATAAAAAGAAGATTAAAAATCATCATTCAATAGTTGAGAGCTTAAATTCTGAAATTCATATACTTAGAGCTTCTATTCCTGATGATAAATCTTATGGGTCTCATCAAGTTTTACATTTTGAGTTGGAGTCTGCTAGAAAATTTATTGCATCAACCTTGGTTTAATTTGGTGATGTAACTACTTAACTTGATGAATTAAAATTGGCACATGATTCTTACGATGAAAAGTTAAAACTTGCAAAAGGTGAAATTGAACAGCTCAAGTCTAGTTCTTCTACTCAATCTAAAGCTTGTCGTAAGTGTGATCTGCTTCAAGCTAGACTTAACTCATCTCTGGAATCAATTTAACAAATGATTTATCATGAGACTTTCTTGCTCTAACTGTCATAAGCTTAACATTGAAATAGAAGTATTGACTAGACAACTTAATAATTTTGCTAAAAAAAGAGATTGATACATTCTAGTACTTCTAAGAATCTTGCTCATGAATCTGTTAAGTGCTTATCATATTCCTCATTGTCTAAAGAAAATGAGTACCTTAAGAATATTTTAGGGGGTTCTCCTTTGGCAAGAAGAATTTGAATATGATTTTAGACAAGTCGAACATTAGTATGAAAAATCATGGTCTAGGATTTTATTTCATTGAGCATACTAAGAAAGATCCTCCTAAAACTGTAAAGGCACTCAAACTAGGAAAATTTGAAGTAGAGTCTGAACCAAAACAAGTTATCTTTAGATCGGTTGGTATTGCAAAAGAGTTCTATACCGAACTAAGTGATGTGGATTTGGCTGATATGACCACTCATCAAATCAAATATCAGTGCACTCATTGTGGTAAAGACAGTCATTTGGTTCAATTCTGCTTTAGAAAAGAAAAGAAAAAGAAGGACAGGATGAAATATTTTCCAATAGCTACTTCCCGTGGTCGAACAAGCAAGGCTAGACCAGATGTTTGACCAGTTATTTCCTGTGTTCGGACCAACTTTCCAAGAGACTTTCGATCAACAGTCTCTGCTCGTTTAGACTGGTCAAGAGTCAGACGAGCTTTACTCTTGTAGTTAGATTATTTTTGACCAGTTTTTCCTGCTCGATTAGACTGGTCAGTGGTCAGACCAATTCTACTGAAGTTAGACCACCCTGCGGTTGAACCGGCACCTCATCGACTGTCTGGTCAAAATATGTCAAATACTAATGCTTCACTTAAATCTTTATCAGTGTATGCTTTTGCTCCTGTTCATCAAGTATCTCAGTACTCGATATCTAAATCTTTATTGTCTACCCCTAGTAAGATACCGATGACTGTTCATGCTCTGTAGGCTCGTCGCAAGAGGAAATAGAACATATGGTTCATTGACTCCAGTTGCTCTCACCACATGACCGATACTAGAATTGTGTAGGTTTGAATTGCTTTAAAACCTTGCCTAGGTAAATTGTGGTAATTAGTTTTAGAAGGCAAGAATTTTTAGAACCTCCTATTCACCCCCACTCCCCCCTCTAATCGGTTATCCTTGATCATGCAGAGGTGGCCTCCTAGCACACCTACTCTATTCGTCGCAGGCTGCAGCATCCCTTGCGACTTGGGTGAGCTCCTCCCATTGCTTATCCATGTGTGCGAGGTTGTGTTGTTGTGTAGTTATAGGAAAACTCGCCGCCCAACGGGTAGTACTTATGCACCGAGCCGGCATGGCGTATGTGGGTGAATTCCAATTTGGCTTATGGTGGTTTGCATCCACAAGGTAGCAAGCTTGAGGAGGAATCTTGCTACAGTATTTCATTGTGTCGGTTTACGAAGCTGGCTCGTTGGGTCACGTCGTGACACAAAGCTACCTAGTTACCTCACATCGCTCTACAAAGCTGCATCGTTGGGTCACGTCACGATGGATCGCATTGTTGGGTCACATCGAATTAATGTGATCACAAGATATCGAAGCAGTAATTTTGAACTAGACTGCCATGTGCTCATTATGCGTGAAGATCACAAGTTATGAACTATCAAGTAATATTGTGGAACATCTAAAATCACATGTAGGAGATGAATTGTACATTTGCTTCATAAGGTTTATTAGCACAAGAAACGAAAATGGCAATGCTGATTCAACTGAAGCTGATCCTCGGGATAGGTTAGCCTGTTAGGGGAGCGCCGCACGTCTCGTAGATGCTCCTAACAATCTGTCGGTCATCTCCAACGAATCAGTTCCTACAAGAACGTCAGCGTCTCAGGTGACCATGGGTTCTGCGCAGGTCATAGCAGGGCTCCTCACTCGATGTGTGGTCATACAGGGAGTGGTGTTGAGAACATTTCGGTGATCCAATCCCTTGGCTGCGCAATAGGATCCATGGAGAGGCACCAACTCGGCAGAGCTTGTGGGGTGAACTGTGCAGAATAAAGCAGTTAGGACAGAAATACAAATGAAGGTCATACTTTCGTTTAGTAAAATAGTTACCAGCTGCTGCGAACTAGATGCCCCCTATACCGTACATGTATGAAGGCTCGGGGTATGGCATGTAGTCAAACTAGTACCATGGGGCCATATCGCTCATATGATATTTTCCGGCAGTGGGGTACTTAGTGTGACATCCCAAAAAATTTCTTTTAATTTTTTGGAATTTATTGGATTTTCTGGAATTTATTTTGGCCTAGAGTAAAATCTTATAAAATTTATGTGTAATTGTGGTCAAAATAAGTTAATTTTATTTTTGTTGAGTTCCTTGTATTTTCTAGAATTGTTTGGAATTTTCTAGGATTTATTTGGATTTTCTGCTATTTTCTAGGCCTTTATTCTTTTCTCATGATTTCTTAAAATCGAAATTTAAAATTTAAAAATCTACCTGCCTCCCTCCTGAACCGGCGCGTGGATGGCCCAAATTGTCGCCCTTGTGCGCCCGCCCCACCTTCCCTCTTTTCTTGCGCCATACTTCCCGCGCCCACTTCCCCCTCTCCCCACACCGGCCTCCTTATCCGCCCACAACGGCCACCGCTGTTGCGAGATCTTCGGTGACGAATTAAGCCGGCGACGCTGCCCCCTAGCCCTATAAATTGGACCCCCGAGCACCGTATCTCACTGCACAACCCCTTCCACGCCTCCATTTCTACTCCCAAGGTCCAAGCCACCTTCACACCACTCACCCCTCTCTTGCTGGTGAGCATCTCCGGTGAGCTCTCCTCACTGCTTCGGTCACCCTCGAACTTCACCGACTTTACCTTCAGCTTCTCCGTGTCGCTCTCGACCCCCTCGCCCCTTGACCAAGTCTCCTTGCCATTGGAACGCCGTCGACACCACCACTTGAGCTCCGCCGCAGCCTCTCTCTATCACCGGCTGACTTCATCGCTCCGTCGACTTCGCACGAGGTATCATCGGACTCCCCTCGAACCCCTCTCTCTGTCACGCCATTTGTGGGCCACCGCCGCTCACCATAGTGCCGGCGACCATAGTGCCCCAAGCACCACCCCTTGCTAGCAAGCCAACTCAGACCGCAACGCTGACATGGATGCCACATGGTATGCCACCTCAGTAAAAATCGGCATGGTCAATAGCCACATCAAGCCCCGAGCCACCTCGGTCCCCCGAGCCCATGTGGTCACCAAGTGGCATGCCACCTAATGGTATGGGTCCACATGGATGCCACGTGGCATGCCACATCAGCATCAAGCCCAGGCCACATCAATGCCACGTGTTAACCAGGTGACAGCCACGTCAGCAAGCAGTGACATGTCAGCAGCCATGTGTAGGGCTGACGTCAGCATGACAATATCAATTAGATTTTCCTTTAGAAATTTAATTTGGCCAAAATTCTAAATTCTATAGTGACAGCATAATTTTTATTTTCTTTTAGAAAAATAATTTTAGAAATTCCTTTTATTCAATTTCTTTATAATTTAAACTTCTAGAAGTCCACTCTCCTTCATCTAACTTCAATTGAGCCCGTTTAAATTTCTAAATTCATCTAAAATCATAATCTATCCAAATATGCTATGTTCTCAAATTTTGGAGTTCATTCAAATTTATTTGAATCTTACTTGAATTTGATGGGTTATTTTCACATGTAGACTGCGACAATTCGGGAGAATTCTACTTCGACGATTCGCATCAATCCGAAGAGCAAGGCAAATTACACACCTTGGTCATCTTGATCTCAAATTGTAAAATAAAATTATGTTATTTTAAATTATTTTGTATTCATATTTTTATTCAATGTATTTCAATTCAGTTTTAAACTTAGTTATTTCCCACTTGTTAATACCTCCTTTGATATTGATTCCTAGATACCTTGTCACCCTAGAATAAAACTCTAGTTAGTACACTAGTATGGTTTGAGAATTTTGTAGCAAATGCTTAGACTTGCATAGATATAACTCTAGGCTTGGGATATCTTTTTGCATAAAATGATTAGTCATTAAAATGTATTCTTCACTTTAGTGAGTTAAGAAAGTCTATCGAATATTTCAAAATAAAATATAAAACTTAGTTTACACTTAGACAAATAGTAGCATACGTTGTTCTCGGTGGCTCAACGTGGATGCTAGGCACGAGGGGTATGTGGGAAGTGCCTAAGTCAGTTAAGGACCGGTCTGTGAGCTACTGCTACAAAGTCCCTTCGTACTACCACAAGACTGGTATGATACAGTCCTGACTAACTAATTAGCAGGTTCGAACTTTAGTCTCGCTATAGGCTGAATGTGAGTGTGGTGTAGGCCACGAGAAGTCTCACACGGCATAAGAAGGGATCCCGATCTGGTGAATTCTTTATTGGGGTGAAACCTTAGTGGAGATGTGGCTAGGTTGATAGTCTTGCTTTGTAAAAGCCTTATTATAATTACTCAATTGCACGCCTACGGAAGCGTATAATGGCCGACAACATGAGTTAATCATATCTTTTGGGTAAAGTTATATAACTTCTGCAGGGTGTATAAACTATCTTGGATAGCTATACCCACAGTCATGGGCACACCGAGTAAAGTTTTTCATAGGTTAAACTTACAAAAGTGAAATCTTTTTTAAGATGGTCCGAGTAAGATACCTATGGTTAGGTTAGTATCCGGTCGGTGCCTATACTAATAATATTATTTTGCTTAAATTACTGCCTTTACTTACTGTATTAAATTCAATAGTGTTTAATATATTTACTGTATTTCTTTAAATTCTGCTTTACGCTCAATTAACCATATATGCCTTCCTTTGTTAGCCTTACATTACTATTACATCTTTTCGTGTAACTTCTAGAGTACAACTTTGTACTCACCCTTACTATCACTTCTCATAGGTGGACTGCTTTAACTACAGTAAGGATCAAGACGAGTAGGCTACGTCTTACTATCGTCTACCTATGGGTAGGCACTTGGGCTACACTATTTATTTATTTATTTCCACTGTTATTTCTTTTATTACTTTCCAATGAGCATTGATGATGTAAACTTTGGCCATAAGATTGTACTCTTTTATTTAATAAAGTTTATCATTGTGCTTGATATATATCATTGTTACCGCTGTGTACACTAACTGATCCTAAACTAGTGCAATTTATACAGAAGATCTGGAGCCATCGCTCCGGGGTCCGACACTTGGCTTGCCCCCCTGGGTACTAGTCAGTAGGAGAATCTGGGACAACGTCAGGCATTGTGGGTTGCATCTCCCTACTCTCCGGTATAGCCTCCTCCTACCTCTGTGATGATGGTGATGGCAACGTAGAGTCCGTGCATCGCAACTACGTGAAACATCATGATTAATCAAAGATGAAGTAGTTTGATATAGCGCAACTGAAACTCCATTGTCACTCATCGAGGAGGTCTGCTGTGCAGACAATTGGCCACTAACGTTGCATTGTTGGGTCAACTCACTTGGACAAGCTGTGTACTACTCATAGGAATTTTAAATATCTAACAAGCTCAAAAACTTATGAAATTTTTTATGGAGCCTCCTAACAGAGGTACTTGATTGTGTATTTTTTTCATAATTTTATCAGTTCTGAATTTTACAAGAAAATTCTTACAAATAGTATACTAGAATGAATTTTCAAGTAAAATTAAGAATGAATAAAATTGTAAAAAATTACACAATTAAGTACACTCCGTTGGGAGGCTCCTTAAAAAATTTCATATTTTTTAGCTCGTTTACTATATTTAAAAATTCCTACAAGTAGTATACCTAAATGAAAAATACTAATTACGAATTAATTAATACTAATTATGCATGTAACAATTACCACCGCACAGTGGCTCTGCAACAACAGTGGCCATTTCTATAGCAACATACTAGTGTACGTATATTTCTAACAAATATGTGTAGTTACAATGGTACGCAAAATATGCACGAAAATATTATATTACAACAGTAAAAAAAGTAGCATGCATGCGCGCGAACTAATTTATGAACTGAACAATTGTGCATACAAAATAATGTACATGAATCATTAAGTACTTAACGATAAAAATTACATTAACAAAAGTATTAAATACCACAGGCAAATTAACGATCAATCGGAATGAGCAAATGTGTCAGGACCCAGATTTTATAATCCGGATTCATCTGTGATTCCTCTGCACTATTCCCTGGATCAGTAGATAGTGCTCACATATTACAGTTCTGAATATCAAAGTACATATCATGCGGAAGCGTAAAAATATAATAGTAGACTTACTCAAGGGCCGATTAGGCCGAAATCATTAAATTGCAGCAGCGGAAGAACGAAGCACACAGGTGGGACCTTTAGGACATGCCCACAGGCAGCCAACTGCAGGTTCGCGACCTAGCCCTTGACATCTTCATCTTCTCTGCCATTATGTCCAATCGTGTTGCTGAGGCGGAGTGACCTGATTCCTGATTCTGGATTTGTTGTGAAAGCGAGTGTGAGCACAAACCACCGTGCTCCGCGAGCCAATACACAGAATGCAAATAAATAGTATGCATGGCTTATCAACGGAGAGGCTCGGGTTATTTTATTTTCCAAAATCGCTTTTGGTAGCATTATTATTATTAAATCATAGTGTTATGGTTGCTACCTAAACTACACACAACAATTACCATAATTGACTATACCACCGAAAATACACATTCTTTATTGGCTGTTGCCTAAGATTCTAAACAGCGAGTGACATCATTTAATTAGTCCACCGATCTTACTCTTTCTATATTGTTCGCTATCTAAGACTCCAAACAACGAATATCATCAGTTATACAATCCACCAATCAATTGCTGCCTAATTCCCCAAACAGCGAGTATCATCATTTAAATAATCCACCAATCAATTGATGTCTAAAACTCCCAACAATTAGCGACATCATTTATCTAATATCATTTATTTTATCCACCAATATCTTTTGCATTCTAAATTCCTAACAATCCAATCCTTTTGTTATTGATCCACAACCATAATTTGGTCTTCCAATAATCAACCTTATTTTGCATTAACTATCTCTAACTAATTCACTAGTATACCTTCATCAAGAATATCATTGATCAAGTCTACGCATCACTAGTATACATCCACCAAGAATATTATTGATCAGGTCTACAATTCACTAGTATACATCCACCAAGATTATCATTGATCAAATTTATACTCTAAGAATTGTTATCATAGCTCCAAATTTCCAAAAAATTCAATTGACTCATCTAGTAGTCGATTCTATTAATCCCAATATTGTCAACATCTTTCTAGAATTAATATTAGTTATCAGTGTTGTAATCCAACAATTACCTTTGCACTCCTTAATTCTCCAAAAATCATTTAAATCATCTATCTAGTATATATATTCATTTAGTCTCCACCAATTTATTTCTCCCAGAATCCACTCTATCGTTTCCTATTTATGATCGACATGAATCCACCAATACCTTTATGTATATACTACAAACATCCATCTCCTTTACTCATGACCCTGTTTATTCCTTCCATATTTTAGTTTGTAAGATTAGAAGTGTCATTATTTGAAATACAATACATAGAAATCTCCTGAGACCTAGCAGTTTTACACAAAAACATAATGTGTAAAGGAATACAATAATAATAGTGATTCAGATTCCATAATAATAGTGATTCAGATTCCATCCACCATTACATGGCATCCACACCATATGCTAACATTTCAGCGTTATAACCGCTTACATTACCACTGGGACGACACCCAGGACAACTCAAATCAGGGCTTTCCACTGCCCTTCACTTTTCCAAACCCATCCATAAAGTTTTTGAAATACAACTATATCTAGTTAAGTTCCCATGTCCGCCCTTGACCGTGGGCACGGCTATTCGAATAGTTTTGACTCTGCAGAGTTTGTACACTTTAACCACAAGAGACAATCCACTCATTGCCCCACATGATTCCTTAGTCACGTGGTCGAGTAGACCATCACAGTGACTTTTCAAAGTATCTAGCCCCTTTCGTCATCTCACTTTATGGGCTTCTCCCACTTGCGGTGGGTCTCATCTATGCACGGGATGTTTCCCACAGTTACTAACACAGCCGGGCTCCACTTCCCGCAACGCTTAGAACAGCTGGGAAACTTCACCCTCCACTTGGTGTCCCTGTAGACCTCCCCTTGCCCTTGCGTATCCACTTCCATGCACTACCGGTGAGATGAATCCGGGGGTTTCGATAAATTTACTTAGCCAAGTTGTACTTTACAGACTTATGGTTGTACTGTTTTACACAGGAGGTCATGACAAGATTCAATCCTTAGTGGTATCTGGGCGGTCTACCACTACCCACTTTGTGCTTCCACTGCACCACACACACACCCTCGAATCATCCGCCCAGATATTTAAGCAAGTTGGGGTTTTTGGGATCATAAAATAATCATGTCCAAATATATACCAGTCATTCCCACCATGACTGTCCAAACCAGTTTCTCACAATTAAAAATGACAATGATGTTTGGGGCATTTCAGCGCCCTCGAGTATCTGTGCCGTACTAAGCATAGCGTATAATTAGGGACTTATTTTCGAAAGGTTACTGTTATAATTTTGCTAGGGCAACAAGGTTCACACATTCAGATATTCCCTAGGAGGTGTAATATATTCAAGGCAAACAATGGGCATATAACTAGAATCTTAAATTAAACTTGTATTTGCATATAAAATAACAGCATGCAATTTGATAATTTAAACCAAAGTAATTTGCAGAAAATGTAGGATCAACATGACCAAGGAATTGACTCGCCTGGCGCGGTTTACCACAGTCTTGAGCTCACACAATGCTTCCTCTTGAGCTTTTGGGTCTCTATCTTCACTTCGAGCTTGATCTTGCTTGATCCACTGAATCTTCACGACTCCCAATTTCTAATTATGCGACAAACGACTAAATCTAAATAAAAGCAATTAACTCAAAAAATCCAAATAAATCCGAATAAACTCAATTTAGTTTTTTTATGAGTGATTCAAGTGATTTGAGGCAAGGTCGGTGGTAGAATTACGATGACTTTAATCTTTTTTATTGATCTCTTTTATTATTATTATTATTATTATTATTATTGTTGTTGTTGTTGTTGTTGTTGTTGTTGTTGTTGTTGTTGTTGTTGTTGTTGTTGTTGTTGTTATTATTTTATGTGTCAAGAGAGCTCCTTAGGTTAGACCTATGAGCGGAGCATTCTTTTGTCAAGTGCTAATATTCAGGGCATATACGTTTATATTATAAGTAATAGAAATCTTTATTGCCTGTGGATATTTATCCAAAGTCACTATATTTCCTTACCATTGCTAGGGCGTAGGGGTATCACTTTGTGTTTTAGCTATGCGGTGGCTGGTTCTCTCTCTTTTACCAGAATACATGGGTGTATGATTTGCTCCTTAGAAAGTTTCCATTTGCTAAATTGTTATTCCATGCGAGCATAACCTAAACAAGATTTTTGCTCAATTTCTTAATATGCCCTTGATTGATAGTTAACTTTAAAACAAATATTCAGAGCACACTAGTTACTAACATATGTTGTTTGATCTAGGATTTAACATTTTTGGATGGTCCTAAACCGGGTTCTAAAGGTACAATTAATATTGCACCTTGTTTTAGGTGTTACTAAATTATCTTCCATTAGCCACCTGATTATTTACATATAACTCTTTGCTCGGATGTATATTTAAATGCCATTTGTGCATACTTCCATTATCTTTGGCTTCCCTAAATTATTTAACTTTAATTTGGATATACTTTTAATTAGGGCCCTTATTAAATTTGCACACTAGGTGGTACCATCTTTTACTCATGCTTCTTAATTAATATTAGAGTTGAAACAATTGACTAAGGCACATTAGCTGATGATCAGTCCAAGATTAAGCCTGTAATAGTCTTATTTATGTCCTAATTACCTTTATTAGCTTCCATGGATTTTTCTAAATTTTCCTTGATTCACTTCCTACTAAGCCTTTAGTTAAAAAGGATTTAAAGCAAATATTCAAGGCTTATTATGTACTAACATGTGATAATTGATTCATGGTTAAGTGGTTATGGAGTTCTTTTAGGCCCTAACAAATTTTAATATTTTTGGAGGGTTATTTCAGAGTTTTACTGATGATTTCCTGGCTGCATTCGGCTTACACAACAAAACAAAAATCAAAAAGCCTAAATACCCTAACACTGCGCGGGGCAGGATCGAACTCTGGTCGGCTCGGTGAACGCGCGCTCTATTAACCAGCCTGCCTCTCGTTGTTACCTGATTTAGTTGGGGCAGCAAATGTAGATGAACCGAGTGGCAGGAGCCCAGAGCAAAGGAGTAGGGGGTGGGTACGACCGGTGGCACCGCCAGCGAGGGGTGGCCAGAGAGGTGCGGGGGAGGCCAAAATGGGTTCCCGGTGTTGCAGTGACGTCGATGGATGTGTCGGCGGGGACCGGGGAGCTCTGAGGCGGACCGACGGCGAGTGGCGGCGGCGACGTGGGAAGGGGCTTCGGCGTCGGCGAGGTACGGTCATTGCGGAGCTCGGCCGATGGCAGGAAAAGCTTCGCCACGCTCCAAGGGTGCTATGGGGAGGAGGAATCGGACGGTCTTGGTGGGAATCGATGGGAAGTCCGGTGGCCGGCCGTAGAGGAGAAAGGTGGTGCTGGCGGAGGTTAAAGCCTTAAAACCCGATTGCTTAGGGGAGAATGGAGTGGAGGGGGTGTGGAAGGCAACAACGGCTTCGGTTGCTCTTATCATCGCCTGTGCGAAGCTGGCGTCGGTGCTGCTCGTGTGGTCGCATCAGGCGGGCGGGCCGTCTTTTTGGCGCCAGCGGTGGTGCAGCTGTAGCATTCTTTTGGCGTGATCTGGCAGGGGTGCAGCCTTCCGCGCGTGCGCCAAGTGAAATGATGGAGCGAGGCAGGGGTGGCGTTGGCAGAGCTCTTAGCGGAGTAGGGGGAATCGGCGCCAGCTGCGTGGACACGGGGCAAACGGTGACTGATGGTCCGAAGGGGGATGCGGACGCAGAGGCGGGCCGGGGCAGTGCTGGCGCGGAGGCGGGCCGAGACGGGTGGGTTGCGGCCGGGGAGAACGGCGGGGCGAGCTACGGCCCGGGGAGGGAAGCGAGCAGGAGTAGGGGAAGAAGAAAGGAGCACAGTGCGAGGTGGGGGAAAAGTTAGCTGGGCCGGCTGGCAGCGAGTGGGAAAAGCAAAGTGAGTTCGGGCCGACTGGTGGGGAGGAAAAGAAATAGGGATCGGGCCGGGCCATTTGGCCAACCTGCCCTTTTTTGTTTTGTTTTATTTATTTGTTGTACAAATATACATATGTGTGTATCTATATATAATTTCATACATTGTTATTTTGCTGGCTCATTTCATTTTGCATATTTTATTTCATTGCTATTTATTTTATTTTTACATATATGTACAAGTGTGTGTGTGTGTCTATATATATATATATATATATATATATATATATATATATATATATATATATATATATATATATATATATATATATATATATATATTTGCATATGTTTCTGTTTATTTATTTTTGGTTGCCCTTTTATAATACTGTTTTCAATATGAAATTTTCATACTTTAATTTAAATATCTCCCTCCTTATGTTGGATTGCATTTTTGGTTTTGAATTCAAGACTACAGATTTCTTTTACTTCCATATTTTCTCTTATGGCATTTTTTAAATTCTAGTTTTATTTTCGATGCATTTCTTCAATGTTTTGGAATCTTAACCAGAAATTTAAAGAACACCAAAAAGAATTCAAACTTTCAAGAAAATACATTGCCAACTAATTCAAAAGCTTCACATTTTCTAGATTCAAATTTGTAGGGTGTTACAAAATGCTTCTAGTTCTTATGCACACATCTGAGCGAATGCTTCTCATTCTTATGCACACTCTGGCTTCTAAAATTGTCGTCTGTGTGTTAAATAGATGACAAAGGTAGACAGCGAGTGACTCGACGAGACACGACGTGTCGTAAAGAAGACAAAAAACAAAATAAGACAAGGGACTTTCGGCGTGCACGCGTGCATGGGGAGGGCTCTTGCCGTGCCCGGGTTGGGGGCAGGTCCCTGCCGTGCCCGGCATTGGGGGCAGGTCCACTATACAGGGGCTAGAAATGCAAATTAGACAAGAAGAGGGCTGGTTCTGCAAAACAAAGTTTTCAAGGGGCCACAAATGCGGAAAACTTGTCGGTATAATGTTCTTTTAGATTTTTTTTTTAATTCTTAAAGGATACTTTATATGATAACGATGATATTATAGTTACAATATAAAGATTTGTCATCATTAGAAAACCAAGGATTCCTATTAATAATTGAATTAAGGGGTGGCTATTGCACAACTAACGTTTAACTGCAAGAAGGTTTCTGAATTTTTCTTCTGTATTTTTTCCACTTCCTCCTGCTCCTACTTGTAGAATAAAGAATAAATCATAGAAAAAACATAAGTAAAATAGATAAACATATATCATTGTACGCATTTTAATTATTTTTGCCAATGAAGCGCTGAAAATATGTCCATTAAAACCAAAAAAAATTGGTAATGCATCAAGTTCAAAGACAAAGCAATCATATATTTTGATTAGAACCGGTAATATTGCAGATGGACAAACTGCACACAAGTAAATTCATCATTTTTCACATATGTTCATACATACTCCATAGTCCATACCCACGACATCAAAATTAAACCCAATAAATTACAGTTAACCGATCAGATAACCACGACATCAAAATTAAACCCAATAAATTACAGTTAACCGATCAGAATTAGTTTTATGGTACATAAATGAACTAGTCCACGAGAAACTCTTTGAATTGCACTATGTGACAACTTATCCACCATCAACAATTAATGAGACTATTAATCGACTTAAAAGCTGCTTCTTAAAACATTAGGGCCTGGATGCTATTTAAAAACTGTAAAATTCCAAACCAAAGTTTCAGAATATCATCAAAGGCCACCACAGTTTTCAATAGACTGCAGTTTGCAGTATCATACAGATACTACGTTATGTGTAGAAACCACAATTTCCTTCAGGAACTCTATAAGGCTATGATCCATTTATGCCATTAGGCTTTAGTTATTGCCCTGTTCTTTTTGACTTTTCAGCAACTTTTGATTTTTAGCTTCTCACAAAAATCACTATCTATTAGACTAATAAGCCGCAGCCAAAAAGCCATAAGAGCAGCAAAAAAAAGGCTCATTTCCTTTCTAGTTCTTGGTAATTATATATTTTTTTTAAATAAATTTAGTAAAACCACACTATGATTGCCAATAGTAAAACCACACTACAATTGCCAAGATTATCATAGAACCACTTTTAAGGATATGTATTACAGAACTCCAATTACTTTGGTCAAACGTTTTGCAAAACCACACTTGTCAAATCCAACGGCATTGACATCTCAGACCCACTGGTCAGTCCGACAACCTCAGAATGGCCCCGTTTGCTCACATGGAATGCAATTGGCACGTTGTACAGCGGTAACATTATATCGTGGTTTTGTGAAATTTCCTCTCTTTTCGAATGGTGCACTTGCTTACCATAGCTTTTTTCTTAAGCGTATCTGCAAATAAACACATCAAATATGTAGTTATTAGGTCTCAAAACCCTCACCATTAGCTACCAAACAAGTGTGCCATACCAGTTGACTAGCCTGCCATAGCTAGATGTTGTTTGTTTCATGCATCCTTCACGAATTTTGACTTCACATCCCTATTCACCCATGTTTTATCTCTTGCGATTTGAAAAACGCTAATCGGTTGCAATGGAGGACAGGGAACACGCTCATGCAATCCATCGGATCAAAGACTGATTTCATGATCGGAATCGACATTTTCCCACCAACTTAATCTCTTACCCGCGCTCACATTTCATATGAACAATATATTCTCGCCATCTACCCAATTAATGGCCCGCGTGTCTGCGTGATTGCACTGGAAATGTCCCCTAAAAATACAGTTTGTGCATCAATCGTATGTGTTACTCAGATTGTACTATTCGACCCCTCGATTCAATTACGGGCAAAACCGAGTGGATTCGAAATCTCGGGTTGTCAACCTTGATCAAACCCATATGTTCCTAAATTGAATCAACAGTTCGATATTCATCAGATCAAGACCATTAGAAGCCAGCAAGATCAGTTAAAAGAGTGGCTGCATTAGCGCAGCACACCCAACACAACTTTGCTGCAGGTCTTCGAAGCAACGAATTACCCCCATACACATTTCCTCACACAAATGGCTTGACCACGGTCCACAGAAGGATGAACAAAAAGGAGCATATCAAAGCAACACAATCAATTACAGCCTAATACGTCCATACGTTATTCAAACCTATGACGAAATACTTCATTGCATGCTCTGCCATAACCATTGCAGAGTTTTGAACGTCATTTGGAAATATAGAGAGAAAAGTTACCTAGGTGTGCCTCCCATCAGTAAGCTACAGGTGTGGAGATGACTACAGATTATGTTTTAACATACACAAACGGGGGAAGGGTCTTGGCGTTTGCAGACGCCGATTAACAATAACTAACATAGGATCGCCCGTACTGGCAAAAGAGGGGGAGGCATACATGTGAGTACAAATAATTAACAGTGGTGCTACTACAACTATGGGGTTTCACAAATCTTCAGGCCACGACCTCATTTGATTGCCGCTGTGGTTGCTTCTCAGCATCCTCGTTTCCATCTTCATCCTCATCTGCCTCCTCCGATAACTTGGTTAGCTCTTCTTGAATCATAAGTTTGATAGCTGCTTTTCTTGGAGACAGATCAATCTTGTAATGCTCATCTATAAGATGGACGTTTGTTAGAATGTCTACCAACAACTGCAATTACAACAAAACATGTTTGGAAGGCTTACCGAGCTTCTTAAGAATGTCACTAAAAGTAGCCTGCAAAATCAGATTCCCAAGCATGTCAGCTCCATAAAAGAAATTTGAGAGAGAAAAACCAGGTCAACTAGACATTAGAGTAGCCAAAATAAAAGGGCAAGTAGGCTGTTAGTAGTACAACTGTAGAAGTGCAAGTGAGAATGATGTTTTCTGGAAACACCAACCATATTTAGGGAACAATACTACCATAGAGGCATAGACAATCGTTTTTCTCATTAACATAAGTACTGGTATTTGCCAATAGCCGCCTGTGCTTCAAAACATCTGTCATAGGTTTGACTTTTTGCTATCAAACTCTTTAAATATAAAGACTATCCAGAACAGCCAAGAAAAACATATGGCATTACAAAAATACTCTCTGACGACAAATATAACTGTACCATTTTCATATAGCCATTCATACTTTTCAATATATTAAATTGTCAAAGTTGAAAATAAATTGGCGGCAAATAGTCAAAATGGTGACACTGATGAACTGAGCTAGTAATATTCTCAGTCCACTACATAAAACAAGAGGTGTAACCCACCGTATTGAAGTCAACTCTTTTAAGGATTTCAATGATGGTCTTCCTCAGCTCATCCTTGCTGGGCAGACCTGCTTCTGCTGATTCTCCTTTACCTTTTGCGACCTTTCTACCTATATGAAAACATAATGTTTACATTTGTCACACAATCTGACATCATATGTCTTAATGATTATCTTAAAAAGGAAGATATTTGTGTGATTAATAGCAATGGCTTCTGACTTCTAGCTTCCAGAAGCCAAAAGCCAAGTGGAATAAGATGGCTTCTTGTTAGGGATATATGTACTGGGGAAAGTATTATACTAGGAGGGGGAAAAGGGTGATCGAATCCAGGAACTGAGGGTATTCTGTTCGGATTTGGACCCTAATGATACTTATAGTAGTTCTATTTGATTAGGAAATAATTTTATAACTAGTACTCGGTTTTGGAATCTGACCTGATCTCTGGAAGTCAGCGGCTGTAATATATACAGCCTCCTGTGGTTAGCAAGAAGGCAAGGAGAAATAAAGAGTTTTCTCTCCCCCAAACCCTAGTTCTCTAAAGCCGATTTCAGCCACAGCAAGGCAAGGAGTGCCGAGCCGGGGAATCGAAGACTTATCCCATCCTACCCACTCATACAACCTTAGATCTAGAGCTAAGGCTCATAACAGATTGGTATCAGACTCCATGGCTGACGATCACATCTCCACGGAGCTGTGCGAGTTGAAGGACCTAATTGGCAAAGTATTGAAGCGTCGGAAGGAACAGTCTGCAGCTCATGAAAATCTTCAGGCAGCCATCCTTGATCTGGAGAGGCGAGTGTCCTTGCCGTCTCACAGCAGCAGCCCTGCCAATTCATCTGCATGACAACCTCCTACTGATCAGGCCGAAGCTCCACCTCCAGGACGCTTCTACAATGTTGATTTTCCCCTGTTTGACGGCCAGTCATACCCTCTGGAGTGGCTATCTCATTGCGAACAATTCTTTCGCAGTCATCGCACCCTCAAGGAAGAAAAAGGTCTGCCTTGCTTCATACCATATGACCGGCATTGCTAAACAATTGTATTATACGTTTTGGTCCACCGTTCAGAGCAAACCCCGTCGCAGAATTAGCTCTTCTGCGTCAATCCGGCTCTGTGGAAGAGTATGCTCAAGAATTTTATAAGGTTCTCTATCTGGCTAAGAACCTTTCTCCGGAACATGAGTTGGGGTTATTTCTGGTTGGCCTGGGGGATCTCATCAAATCTGAAGTTGAGCTTCAGAATCCCTCTTATTAGATACGACTGTCAGTTTGGTCAAGGCAGCGAAGCGGCATTACAAGCTCCTATATGGCTCCGGCATGTTTTTTCGACCACCAACGTCAGGATCTCCGCTTCGGCCTCATTACAGTCTTCTACAACACGGGTGCCTCCCCTGCTAGCCAAGGCTCCCGACATCCCTGCTCTTCCGACTCCAGCAACTGCATCTGCTCAGCGCTCATTTAGGTGACATACCCGCCGAGATGGCTGAACGTCGGCAAAAGGGCCTTTGGTTCAATTGTGATAATCAATTCCCCCGAGGACATCATTGCAAACAGTTGTATTGGATCGAGATTTTGGAGGACAATGATATTACAGCTGATGGCAATGAAGAGGCGACTCCACAGATCTCGCTACATGAGCTGATAGGGATCTCTTCTGGGGACACAATACAGCTAACGGTCTTCATTAACAACCACAAGTTTTGTGTGTTGGTCGACTTAGGATCCACGCACAATTTCATCAGTGTGGATGCCGCCAAGCTTTCAGCTATTCCTCTTCAAGACCGGGCGGGCATTCAAGTAGCGGTGGCTAATGGCGAGCGGCTTCTCTGCCCAGGCATCTGTTCGGATTTACCGTTCACCATCGACAAAGAGTCTTTCTCTATCACTTGCTACGCATTGTCTCTTCATGGCTTTGACCTGATTCTAGGAGTTCAATGGATACGCACCTTGGGACCAATCTTATGGGACTTTTCCACATTCTCGATGTCTTTCTGGTATAAGGGTCATAAAGTCAACTTTTGGGGCACCACTCAACGGCAGTCCTCTCGTCTTTGCACCATTGACAAACCTACACAAACCCTACTGCCAGCTCTATTCTCTGACTCTTGAGGATCTCTTCCAGATCCCCACTGGGTTACCACCTTCCCGGCTGCATGACCACAGGATCCACCTCATTCCAGGGTCCAAACCAATGGCAGTCAAACCATATCGCTATCCTCACCACCACAAAGACGAGATTGAACGACAATGTGCAGTGATGCTATCTCAAGGGACCATCCGCCCTAGCACCTCCCCATTCAGTTCACCGGTTATTTTAGTCAAGAAGGATGGATCATGGCACTTATGTATGGATTACTGTGCTCTTAATGCACAAACTATCAAGGATAAATTTCCGATTCCGGTGGTGGATGAGTTATTGGATAAATTGAAACATGCCTCGTACTTTACTAAATTGGACTTACGAGTAGGATACCATCAAATAAGAATGCATCCAGACGATATACATATGACAGCTTTCAGGACACATCAAGGCCTCTTCGAATACTTGGTCTTGCCTTTCGATCTCTCCACCGCTCCAGCCACATTTCAAGCCATCATGAACACTATCCTCCACCCATACCTCGCAAATTTGCTTTGGTCTTCTTCGATGAGATGATATCCTTGTTTTCAGTTCTTCGTGGTCGGAGCATTTGTGCCATTTGCGCGCAGTTTTTACCCTCCTGCGCCAAAATCAGATATTCCTCAACAAATCCAAATGCTCCTTTGGCATGTCGTCCGTTTCATACTTGGGCCATGTTATTTCTGCAGCAGGTGTCTCCATGGATCAAGCCAAGGTAAAGGACATTCAGCAATGGCCAATTCCCAAGTTCCCGCGGCAGTTAAGGGGTTTTCCGGGGCTGGCAGGGAACTATCGCAAGTTCATACGCAATTTCGGCTCCATTGCAGCACTTCTCACCAGACTACTCTCCAAAGACGGCTTCACTTGGTCCTCCGAAGCAGCGGCAGCCTTCTCCAGCCTGAAAAGGGCTCTCTGCTTGCCGTATTTTCTAGCGCTTCCAGACATCACAACTCCATTTATCGTGGAATGTGATGCTTCCAGCAGTGGATTTGGGGCTATCCTTCACCAAGGCTCTCAGCCCATCGCATTCTTCAGCCGAGCAATCCAGCCCCACCATGCCAAATTGGCAACATACGAACGCGAACTCATCGGGTTGGTTAAAGCAATGCGTCGTTGCCAACATTATCTGTAGGACAAAGCCTTCATTGTTCACATTGACCATTATAGTCTAAAATACCTCCTCAATCAGCGCGTTTGAACACAATTCGTCAACACTAATGGGTCAGCAAGCTCCTTGGCTTCGACTTCCAGATTGAATTCAAACCAGGTAAAACCAATACAGTGGCAGATGCTGTCCCGCTGAGATGAAAGCATGTCCCTTTCGGCAATATCAGCTCCTACATTTCAATTGCTTGCACAGCTGAAGGATGAAGTACAATCTCTTTCGGAATTTCAGCAGCTTCACTCCCAATTGGCCGCCAACACTCTGCCGCCCAACTGGACTTTTGTAGATGGTTTATTCCTATTCAGTGGTCGTATATTTGTGCCTGGTTCATCCTCTATGGTCCAGCACATAATCTCGATAGCACATGCTATTGCTCATGAGGGAATTCAAAAAACATTGCACCGCGTTCGCAAAGATTTCTATATTTCCAACCTTAAAGCATTGGTTCGCAACCATGTCAATTGCTGTGCAGTCTGTCAACAGAATAAAGTGGAACACCACTCCATCAGGCTCAAGCCTTTGTCAGTGCCCACTCAAGTTTGGTCCCATATTTCAATAGATTTCATCGACAGGTTTCCTCGCGTCCATGGCAAATCTGTGATATTGACAGTGGTTGATAAATCCTCCAAGTATGCACATTTCATAACTTTTGACTCATCCGTATACAGCCCAATCGGTGGCCCAGGCATGTTTCAATGACATTGTGCGTCTTCACGGGTTTCCTGAGTCTATTGTTAGTGATTGGGACACAATTTTCACAAGCAACTTTTGGAAAGAATTGTTTCTCTTGGCTGGAGTATCCCTCGATATGACATCCGCTTTCCACCCTCAATCTGATGGCCAAAGTGAGAATGTCAATTGAACTATTGAAATGTACCTCCACTGCCTCAGTGGAGATCATCCGCGTCATTGGATTCGCTGGCACCCATGGGCAGAACTCTACTACAATACCTTGTTCCATTTAGCTCTCCAGACGACACCATTTCAGGTAGTGTATGGTCGACCGCCCCGGCCATTATCCCTTACTCGGCAGGGTCTGCACAAGTCTTGGCAGTAGAAGCAACTTTTCGCGCCCACGACGAGTTCTTGAATGAGATCCGTGACCGCTTACTTCAAGCTCAACAGCATATGAAAGTTTTCTACGACAAGCAACATCCAGAACTTGAATTTGAAGTGGGTCAATGGGTTTTGCTTAAACTTCATCACCGGCGCAAGCTGTTGGCATTACGGCAAAATTCTCCAGACTTTCACCCAAATATTATGGTCCATACCAAATCATTGAACACATCAGTTCCGTGGCTTATAAGCTTCAGCTGCCTCCCTCGGCTCGTATCCATGATGTGTTCCATGTGGCCTTTTTGAAGTTCATGGGTACTCCTCCATCCAGTCCTCCAATTCTTCCCCCCATATTGAATGGCCGAGTTTTACCAACTCCATCCAAGGTGGTTTCTTCTCATCTTCACAAATACAATTGGCAGGTCCTTGTCCACTAGGAGAATAAATCGGCCTCGGAAGCTTCATGGATTCCTCTAGATGATTTCAAGCGTAAATATCCTCATTTTCCGCTCGAGGACGAGCTGTTTCCTCAGGAGAGGGGAAATGTTAGGGATATGTACTGGGGGAAGTATTACACTAGGAGAGGGAAAAGGGTGATCGAATCCAACAAGAACTGAGGGTATTCTGTTCGGATTCGGACCCTTATGATACTTCTAGTAGTTCTATTTGATTAGGAAAGCCTTTTATAACTAGTACTTTTGGTATCTGACTTCATCTCTAGAAGTCGGCTGCTGTAATATATATAGCCTGCTGCGGTTAGCAAGAAGGCAAGGAAGAAATAAAGAGTTTTCTCTCCCCCAAACTCTCCCCCATAGGCAGAATTGAATCATTGCATAAAGTACACTTTAATGGCATAACAATGAAATCCTACATCGGAGTACTTGTCCAGGAAAAACATTTTAGTACACAGAATTTTATCAAGTTCTTATATCTAATAATGTAAATTCCAAATCAACACATGTTGTAAGCACTAAGAATGTAAATTCCAACCAGCTAGGCCTGTGAGCGCATTTAGCACAAGTGTGGCTGTGGCCAAATTACTGCAAGTTATAAACACACCCTAATGTACATTTTCAAATCAGCTAGATCCTAGACACCAGAAAATAAATACAGAAAAAAGGCAATTTTACCAAAAAATCAAAGAAAAGGGAACATTTGGAGTATAAGTATCATATGCAAAAAAGAGAGGCAATTTTACCAAAAAAAATGAAGAAAAGGGAACATTTGGAGTATAAGTATCATATGCAAAGTAACATAAAGTAGAATGTAGTGTCTAAGGTCATAAATAACCTGATGACTTCTTTTCTTTGATCTCCTTTTCAGAGCTTGGAGTACGCTTCTGCGTGACAGGTTTCTTCTTCCTAGAGAAGACTTTTGCACTGTCATCAGGGCTCTCCTTTTCTGTGGAAATTTTTCCTGGACTCTTGCTAGTTGTCCTTAGAGGACCTGTCTTATGGGTGCTCCCTGTGGCAGCCTTCTTTTTACCTGCAGAATCTTTTACTTCTGAGGACTTCTTACTTGCCTTTTCTTTCACAGAGTCATAGGCATATTCCTGTTCGTCGGCAGCTTCATCTACGTCTTCATCTTTGTCTTCCTCACTATCAGACTTCATGGGTTGACCTTCATCCTCTTCGTCTTCATCAGTATCATACGCCAGAGCTTTCTTGTGCCTTTTATTTGGAGTTACGTCATCAGCAAATTTCTACAACAGCAACAAACAATGACAAAAAGATTTTTAAAATGATTAAGGCATGATGATCATGGCTGTGCCAGCATTGCTTTCTTCTGCCTTCATGATGATTATCGCTTGGGTGTACACACATATACTCCAATTGAAGAAATATATAGTCAACAAGTTGCATCTGACAAATTTGGCACCATACCTTCTTAGACCTCTTGGGTGTGCCATCCGGAGTCTTACTTGCGCTACCACCTCCTCTCTTACGTTTTCCAGAATTTGATCCCTGGACAGTAGTAGAGAATAAAGCACGCAGAGAGAGAAAGATCTGATATATTACCATGCATTGTAATCCCAACCATAAAACATCAACAACAGTAAGGTATAGCTGATACAGTGATACTGATATGAAGATAGGAACATAGCACAACAACTCTTATTCTCACCTGGTCATCAGAGAGCCCGGAATCAGTAATAGCATGAGGTTCAGCAATGAAGTCCAACAGCTTTGCCACGATATCTTCCTACATGAGTAATCTCAAACTCCATTAGAATGCCATTTATATTCATTATGATATAGCACCGCATATTGGTGTTAACCAAAATATTGTTCTAAGAAGGAAAAAGAACAGAACATTAAATAACCTTTCTAACGTTTGTTTTTGGAACCGGAATAGCAAGGAGCCAACAGAGGTCCAATAGTATGTCTTTCATACATTTGTCAAGCTTCTCCTTTGCCTTGGCTCTCTGCTTTTCCTACAGATAGGAAAAACATTTTAAAGATTAAACCATTTCTATCAGCTAACTAGAATGGACTGTTCAAAATTTGGAGCAAAGAAGCTTACATCGCTCTCGTGCCACACAAATCCAGAGAACTGAAGTATATGACCTTTAAAATCAACAGTCTGAAACATTGAGAAAAGTCTACTTGTCAGGATAAGTGTGCTAAAGAGGACTCCAGCATTTACATCAGTCAAAAATAACTTCAGTTACTGTAAAGGAAATGGAAATGGAAATAATGTCATCATATTTTACTTAAACAGCCCAAACCAACAACTAGGTATCTTTTGACCACCTAAAAGTTGAGAAATTGAGGGAATCCCTTGTGCAAAAGGAAAGTGAACTGGTCAGTGAAGCTACCTTCCCGATGCACCATACCTTAGGCTTTGCTGCTTCCCTATGGCATTTTTAATAAGCCATGCAGTCGGCTGCAAGGCTTTACACAAATTCACTTTTACTAGGATTTGAAAACAATATGCTAATCACGTAGGGTGCTGTATTATTTTGAGGGTTTTATATTTTTTGTTCCCTTACTTTCTTTGTTGCAAAATAGCATATGCAGCAGTCAAAGGATTAACACAATGGATGTGACAATATTTAATATACACCTTTGTTATCCTAAAAATGTACTTCCTTGGTGTTTACAACCTGTTTGGACTTTGGAGTGACTAGTGCTTCTTGGAAAGTTTAGTTAGACAGTTTGCTTGAATAATTTTAATTCAGCTGGACTGGATAGTGAATACAACTCAAGTGCTAGAAGATAACAGACAAATTCTGGATCAGGTATGTCAAAAGCAACATTCTAATATGTCAAATATTTACCTTGCCTTTCCTCCCAAAAAGAATATTGTGAAAAAATTTAAGATCAGCAGGCTTCTTCCTTGATATTCTGTGCGCCACTGTAAATAGGTTTCAAAAAACCTAATCAGCGAAAGAAAAAATACAAAAAAGTGCATTAGAAAAAGAAAGAAATTTCGTAGAGTGAAACATGAGTTGAAACACTAAAACTAGAGACAACCACAATTGTTCATTTTTATCAAAGACACGTTGTGCATATAAAAGCAATGCATATGTGCAATCAAAGTTGTCAATCAGATTGCGATCAATGTAGTTTATTCTTGGATAACTGATGATAATACAACAAATCATCAGGGAGAAAACAAAGCATTACTGATCAGATATTGTTCGTCTATCCCAAGATCAGACACGTTGCATAAATGTGAAGTTGCACTATATTTGCCATTCTACTCTAAAGTTAATACATAAATGCCAGCACCCCTGGAAAAGACAAGCATGAAGCATCTAATGAGTTCCTCAAACTAAGGATCATCCAGAGATGCTAGCACCTAGCGATAAAAAAAGTTTTACCTAGCAGCTGTCAGAACTGAATATAAATTTGTGAAAGTGTGCTGGGTTAAGCTCAGAATATCTGTACTTAACCTGTGTAATAATAAATAAAAATATAAAATATAGTAATTGTACAAACATGGCCATTAAGCATATCAAAGACATACACATCATACAAGAGAACCCAAATAAACACTAGTTGATTCAACTGATAGATCAGGAACAAGCTGATCATAAGATTTCTTTCCTCCGATTAGATGTAAAATTTTGGAGCCATTCTTCATAGCACATAACAAATATAGAAGATGGAGATCACAGGAGGGAAAAAAAGAGTTTTAACTGGGACCTACAAAGCACCTAGTTTCATACCTAACTGTCTATCCAAATTCAGCACAACAACACATCATTAGGGCAAGTACGGTCAAACGATTAATGCAAAAGGACCTCTTTGCCTTAACTAAAAACAGCAGTGAAGGGCTACAATGCAGCACTAAAAAAAGATAGAAGCAAGCAAACAGTAAACATAATGACAAGAGGGCTATACCACTTGGTATATCCTTCAAAGGAGTACCACGACCCTGCAATGAAAATATATACAAACAGTTATGGCCTTGCCAAAACGAAAAGAGTGGGGGTAAAATTACAGCACGCAAAGAACCTTCTCAACTACAAAGTCCCTGTTTGACTCCTTCTCAATCACTTCAACCAACCTCTCCACTGTTTTCCTTTCACGGTGAGGGCGATCAGTACCATAAGGGCTGGGGGTGTTTAGTAAACTTTTGGCTTCCCTAGATTTAGACCCATCCTGTTTCTTATCCTTTCCCTGGCTTCTATCCCTAGCACTCCTTGCCTTCTTGCTCTTAGGTGTTTCGTCCTTATTCTCTTCCACATTCTTGTCTGATTCGCTGACTTGCTCTTCTGTTGCTTCGCCATCTTTTTCTTGCTTCTTTGCACCATCTTTTTCTAGTTTTTCTTCATTGGCATTGGCCTTTTTGTCCCCTCCTTCCTCTTTCTTATCAGCAGAGACCTTTTCTTCTGCTTCCTCTTCCCCTTGCTTCTCAGCAGCACTCAGTTGCTCCTTGTCCATATTCATGTTCTCATCTTTATCTTCCTTCTGTCCTTCATCTTTGACCTCTGCATTTCCTGCCTCAGCCTCAGCCATCTTGACATCCTTGCCTTCTGCTGCCTTGGCGTTGTTATCTTGCTTTGCATCCGCATCCCCCACACCACCCATTTTGACATCCTCAGTGCCCACCAGCTTCACACCACCTGCATCACCTTCCTTTGCATCCTCAGCCTCTGCCATCTTGACATCTCCATCCGATGGGCCCTTGGTGCCATTTTCGGAGCCTTTATTCTGTTCTTCAGCATTCTTATTCGCTACTGCCACATCCTTGCTCTTGGCAGTCTTTTCCTTCTTGGTGTTATCCTTCTTAGCAGCAGCAGCAACTGTCGTTGCTGCTCCATTTGGTACAGCTGCCTCCTCCATGACTGGTGCTGGGTCTGCCTCGGGCATCGCAAGTGACCCTTACTGCTCTAGCTGCAGATAAATGGTTTACCCAAGTACACAAAGGTGAGGTGTTAGAAGCTGAAAGAAAAAAATTTAGAGAAAGAAATAATTGTACACCGTGGTACGTGGGTACCAATGATAATTATGTAAAGCTTGTCCCTTTCATCGAAAACAAGCAAATAAATGAACAATGAACTACAAAATGCCTCCCCTCCTAAAACCATGGCAAAGATGTACTCCTGTATATCTCCATTTCTCACAGCAAAGAAAAGCCACCGCACGACGACACCCAGACGGCCATGGTGCACGAGGAGTCAAGAGAAGAAATAAAATTACGGCCACCGCCAAGGAGGCTAAGAACGGCCATTTTGTTCCACGAGCTCCCACATCACTGAATCAAAACTGCAGAAGTGGCAACTACAGGCTAAATCGACACCGCAAAGCGGCAAATGCGGACACAGAACCACAGAACTCTATTCTACCGGACGAACCCAAGGAACGGTAGCTCCGGCACGGAGGTAAAGACCCACCTTCCGCGCCCAAATCGAAGGAACTAGAGCGAAATCGAGCAGCCAGAGCGCCAAAAGCCCCAGCTTTTACCGCAGCCCAACGCCTCCCAAGCTCAAAAAAGGTCACGCCTTTAAGCACCGAGCAAATTAACAAGTGCTTCCTCTCCTTCTCCTCCTCCTCCTCCTCCTCCTCCAAAAACCCTCGCAAGAAACCAAGATTCGCAAACCCTAGCAGGCGCAAGCTCAGCTCCCGCTCAAGCATCAACACCACCACTCGCGCATCTACCTAACGGAGTAATCTCCAGCAAAGAAAGCGAGAAGTGGAGAGAGAGAGATTATTCTCATCTTACATGGAGGCGAGCAGCAGCAGTTCGTCCGGAAGAGTGGCGTCGCGTCGTCTCCTCGGCCTCCTCTTCCCTCCTCGGTTTATTGCTCCGGAGCGCCGGACCCAGCCCGGAATCCGAGAAATTCTACCGTGTAACAGGGCACATAGCATTTGTGTAACAAGCCAATAGGACGTCGACACAAGGCACGTAGAGAGAAAGAGAGAGAGGAGGAGAAGGCCAGTCAAAACAGAGGAGGACCGAGGGGCGAGTGACGCACGGGGTTTGGCGGTGTCGTCGGTAGGTGATAGCTGGAGGGGCAGAGGCAAGCCCAAAAATAGGTCACCGATGTGGGATAGTAGCCAGAGGATACAGCACTACGGTTGGAGCGGTCATCCCGGCGGCTGGTGGCTGCACGGGGTGATTGGCAGCGGAGCAAGATTGGGAAATGGTGACGCCGGAGTGAGAGGGAAAAAAACCAAGGTGAGCATAAGTAGGATGAGGTCAAGGGGAACTCACCTATGCGGTCAGAAGAGCTTAGGGAGTACCGAGGCTGGCCATCGTCGTCGGTCGGGGGTGAAGCGAGGTGGTCACAGGTTCGGCGAGCTCCGATGGGATGGTGAGCGAAATTTTGGAGCATCCCAGCTGGAGCTCGCCGAACCCACGTCTTCCTCGCTGTCGGCTGTCACAGCTGCCGCCACCACCATTCCTCCTCCACAACACCTCGATGCAATTACTTTGGATGGAAGCACCCCTACATCATCCTCTACCATCTCCAAGTGCCGCTGCGGCCTCTCCTTCACCCTAGGCTGTCGGCACCGGTGACCACCTCACACTACCCCCGGCCGACGACGCAGACCCACCTCGACACTCCCTTGACTCCTCCAACCGCATGGGTGAGTTCCCCTCGGCCCTATCCTACTCATGCTTACCTTGGTTTCCCCCTCTCACTCCGGTGCCGCCGTTCCTCAATCTTGCTCCGCTGCCGGCCGCTCTGTGCAGCTGCTAGCCACCGGGATGACTACTCTGACTGCAGCGCTGCCTTCTCTGGCTGCTATCCCACCTAGGTAGCCCATTGTTTGGGCTTGCCCATGCTCCTCCGGCCATCACCCGCCGGCGATGGCGCCAACCTCCCGTTCGCCGCCCGCCATTAGGTCTTGACGCCGCCAACCCCCGTGTGCTGCCCGCCACTCAGTCCTTCCCTGTTTTGGCCGGCCTCCTCCTCTCTTACATGCCATGTGTCAATGTCCTATTGGCTCGTTACACAAATGTATATGTGCCTCTGTTACACAATCAAATTTCTCCTAGAATCCAATCCGCTTTTATTCCTCCAAACCCCACACTCCTGACATCGTGGGGTGGGTACATACCTACGTGGCTTTCCGGTTCAATATTCTCCCGTTGGGAGAAAGCCAGGAAGGTGAAGGATCTCACCTCATAAGGCATTTTTTACTTTTTGTACTTTATTTATTTTTCTACTTTTCAGAAATCCGGAAGTATGGGTTTTGATGCAACGAAGACGAGGGTTTTTGTCTGGGTAAACTTTTCCTAAGAGGCTTGCTATGGTGGGTTCGGTTTGAAATCCACATCAATGTTATTAAGTGTTTTTCATATGAGATATGTTTCGTACCAAAAATCGGCTTGACGAAATGTTATTAAGACGAATGATCTTAAAAGTATGTAATTAGACATCATGGATTGTGCTATAATACAGTATGTCATAGGACTTGTAAGACTGACTCGACACAAGCGTACGATATTGGCGATGATGCGTTGGGCATCACATCTTCATGAAGACCAATGGGTGACAATTGAGGAAAATTATCCAACACTAGGTGAATTGCTGGTTTGTAAAACCGCGGCGTTGGGCTAAGTGATTTAGCTCATGTCTTCAAGGATTAAGTGTCTTATCAGGCTTGTAGTGCATTGTGGAAGTCGTATTTTGAAAAACATGCAATTGTGTGTAATATAAAACTCGTTTGTGTGTGGGTTACCGGGTTTTTCCAACTATAAGTGGTGTGATCCATTAATGAATGGTTGGTTGTTTAGTATTTGGTGTGAAGTGAAAACCTCTAATATATAAGTCTTGTATGTTAAAGAGAGTTGGTCGTTGAGAGAGATTAGGGTTAAGGTTTTCTTGTGTTTGAGATTTTTGTGTATGTGCTCTAGACTTAGAGCTCTGTCATTCTAAGAGAGTGGCTGTAAAATATTTCTCTCCAAGTGAAATAAATATCCAAGTTTGTCTAAATGAGTTGTGCCATGGATCCTTCTTCATGCTTTTGATTTGCTTAGCTTTTTTATCTGGATTTCTCTCTTCTTAATCTTTCTTGGTATCAAGGATATGTAAGAAGTAGAGATGTTTTTTGAAGATCAGATCATATCTATCTAAGCGCCTTTTAGAAGAAGTTTATGAGTTTGCACAAATTTTCTTAAGAGAGATGTAACTTTGGAATTTTGCTAATGTAAGTATTTTGGCTTGAATCCACGTCAATGTTATTTAGTGTTTTCATGTGAGATATGTTTCATACCCAGAATATCGGCTGGAAAGAACAGTGTACTGTACACGACGGTAAAAACAATAGATTTTATATGACACCATCTCATTTAGGCCTGTATAACCTCATGCAACCAAATAAACAGCTCATACATATATCAACTCATTTTGCTCCAATGAAACAATCTCATTCCCATCCCACTTTAGTCAGGTTGAAGCGACGTAATTAGGCCATTAGGCAATGAAACCTCTGCTGCTCGTGGATATTTTGATCAAGGAAATCCTTTGATCGATGGCCAAAAAAAACCTTGGTAACATTGCATTTGTGTATGTAGAGTTGGTCTTCCATGTAAAATTTTTGCTTTTTAGCCCAAATTTTGAAAGTTTTTTACATATGGACCCCTGGAGAAAAGATTTGCAAAAATGAACTCTAACCACGGCACCAAAGTATATGGCGCCTACGGTACACAGCACGGCGCCATATGCTTTGGCGCCGTGCGTGGCCACGTAGGATCCACGGTGGCACAGCTCGGCGCCAAAGCACATAGCGCCGTGCTGTGCACCAACGGCGCTAACGGCCGTGGCGCCGTGCTCTGAGACTTAAGCCCGAGCGTGGCCCCCCCCCCCCACCCCCTCACTCTGTTCAGCCCGAGCCGAGAGCAACCGCCGTCGCCGCCACTCTCTTCCCCCCCTCAAAATCTACTCAAATCCATCCGTTTTTCTCGCGATTTTGCTTCCAAATCGAGTAAGCAAGATGAACCCCCTCCTTTCCCTTGATTTTTTGCAATAAATATGGATTATTTGAGGTACATTTCGTGTGGCAAGATTTGAAACCCAAATGAAATTAGTTCAATTTGGCGGTTTTAGGTTGAATTTTCAATAGATATGCGTAATGTAAGAGTAGTAATGTGTATAGATTCGTTTTTAGGGTTTGATTTTTAGAAATACATATATTTTTAGGGTTTGATTTAGAAATACATATGTTTTTTGGGTTTGATTTGAGCGAGATTGATGAATGTTTAGATTTAGGGTTTGATTTAGAAATACACATGTTTTTAGGGTTTGGTTTGAGCGAGATTGATGAATGTTTAGAAATACATATGTTTTTAGGGTCCATTTTAGAAATATATATGTTTTTAGGGTCCATTTTAGAAATACATATGTTTTTAGGGTTTGATTTAGAAATACATATGTTTTTAGGGTTTGATTTAGATAGATATGTTTTTAGGGTTTGATTTGAGCGAGATTGATGAAAGTTTAGATTTAGGGTTTGATTTAGAAATACATATGTTTTTAGGGTTTGATTTGAGCGAGATTGATGAATATTTAAAAATACATATATTTTTACAGTTTTTGTTATTCTTATCATTAACATATTTTTGAATGCACAGGATGGCGAGGTACCGGCTGCTAGACGAGTTCTACGAGAGGGAGCACCGCGACAGGCTCACGGAGGACGGCCAGGTACGTGTGTTGTCGAAATATACATGTGTTTTCATCACGCAGCTAACTTTTATAGCAATTTTCAGGAACTTCACATACTTCGTTGTCGAACCCATGATGGATTCCACTTGATGCGATACGACGACCGCTATACCCCACTGCTTCGCCGTACTGGGCTTCACACGGTCGCCAACCTAGTACGGTGGGGCATGCCGGTCTTTAACCCCGCAGCTTTGACCGCACTCGTCGACAGGTGCATTTTCTCTATTAGGTCCAATTGTTTTCGTTTTTATATTCTTACGTACGTAACTAATTTTTTCTCCGTGTACTATTAACAGGTGGAGGTCAGAGACTCACACGTTCCACCTTCCCTGTGGGGAGATGACCGTCACGCTGCAGGACGTGGCGATGATTCTTGGACCTCCCATTAGGGGACAGCCGGTGGTCGGCCCGGCGGTGTCTGAGGGCTGGAGGGCATGTGTGGAGGCCTTTCTGGGCACGGCATTGCCTCCTGTCCCAGAGAATGCCAGGCGAGGCCGCGTCTCGGGGGTCCACATTAGATGGTTGTGTGGTACATTTGGTGCATGCCTTGCGGCCGCAGACGACGCCATGATGACCTACCACTGCCGCGCTTGGGTCCTCCACATGTTCGGGGCCGTGCTTTTCCCAGACGCCACGGGGGACGCCGCTTCGTGGATGTACATCCACTGCCTCCAGGACTGGGGCGACGCTGGACAGTTCAGCTGGGGTTCGGCGGTCCTCACGTTCCTATACCGCCAGCTTTGTGAGGCCTTCAGACGCACGGCGCCCACGTCGTCGCTCGGTGGTTGCGTCTTCCTCCTGCAGGTGTGGATGTGGACACGCATTCCTGTGGGATGCCCTCGAGTGTTCCCGGCACAGCCTTGGCGTCCACAGGGTGTAGATGACCTCGGCCCCACAGTGGCGTACCTGTGGGATAGCGTCTTAGTCCCGTTCGCGACCACAGAGTGGGCGTACGTGGATTTCAGCAACGAGCTGGACACCTTGTCTCTCACGATGGTAAGAAATTGGTAATACATTTATGTTTCTTACAGATCTTGGTTTTTGTACATGGCTAATCGTGTGTTTGCCCGTATGTTTGCTTGCTAGGTCTCGTTGGAGCCTTACTCCGAGCCACAGGTTGCAGCTCTACCGCTCAGCACCATGTGCCGCAGGGACTACCATCTTTGGAGGATGAGGTGTCCGCTGATTTGCTTCTACGCCGTAGAGATTCACCTCCCCTACAGAGTTGCGCGGCAGTTTGGCCTCGTGCAGTTCTATCCCCCCGAGGCGGTGTCGACCTCTGTTGATTTGCACAAGTAAGTTACAATTTTTGCTTTATTTTAAATTTTGTTGGTTCGTACTCTAACACCTATTGTTGACATCTGCTATATTATAGGTTCGACAGGGTCCGCCAACGAAAGGTGATGGACTTCGCTCATCACCACCGAGAGTACGTCGAGTGGTGGAGGAGGATGGAGGTGTTTTAGAGAAATTGACTAGTTGGGAAGGAATAATGGATCATAAAGACCATGGTTATGGTGTCAATTTGGGCGAAGATGGTTGGAATTGGCCAAGCAACAGTGTACCAGCCATGAAGAAGACGACTTCATCGGCGGTGAACCTGGTAATGGCTGGAGAACATGAGGGGTCTGAGAACATCTAGGGGACATGGGGAACCCATCCATGGTCGTATCTTGTCTTGGGATAGGCTGTAGCGGCCTGACAACGTGAGCTGCGAAACTAGAGGGTACGATGCTATTGGCGGCAAGCCACTGGCATTGGAGATGAAGGAGGAAGCGTCCTATGGACTCATTGATTAGAGCCAGTGCTATTAACACTATTTTCGTGGATGGAGATGGTATGAGACAACGGGGTGGTAGGAACGGCCAGGACAAACAGGGAAGGTGTAGGTGCTTATTGGTGGTAAAGAGCAGCAACTAGGGGATGTTCGTATTGGCTTATGTTTCTTTCTTCTTTGAAGTGTCCATCCTCAAATCTAGGGTTAGGGGTGGTGGAGGCGGGGTAGGGTAGGCTGGGGAGGGATGGGGGAGACCGGGGAGTCGGGAGGGGTGGGGGAGGCTGGGCGGCAGGGTGGCGACGCTAGAGCTCGGGCGGCGGGTGTGGCGGTGCTCAGGTGGGGTTGCGCACGGCCATGGCGCAAGCTCGATGGAGGAGGGAGCTTCGATGCATCTAGATGATGAGCCAGTACGTACGTGCGGGGGGTGGGGCAAGTAAGGCAACGGGATGGAAATGGAACAGATGGAATGGTATTTTGCCCAACTTTAAAAAATTAGGTGTTAAAGTGAACATGTTTGGATGGTAAATAGGCAATTATTTCCTTAGCGTTTTAGATTGAGCTCAATGATTTAAAAGCACTGGGCTTCGCTTGAATAAACATAGTAGTATAGTACATATCATAGCTAAAAAAAGATGTTTTTTTTGGAGTTATTGTCACATAATAGAAAATAAAATTGCTTATGAAAAGCCCAGTAGTACCAAATGGGTCATAGGAAAAAAAACTGAAATGCTTGAAAGATCAAGATATATAATCCTTCAAATTTGAGTCTCCATTTTAGCTATGACCTCAATTTTTCGAAGGTCATATCTTGTTAAACTAGTGGTAGATCTCAAACAAACCCCTGATCGTTTGACACCATCACCAACCTTGCAACACGCTGTCTGAAACAAAATCAAGTTTTTCCAACATAAACTGAAACACCAAATTAACCGAGTTCTTGGCCTGACAATGGCATGCAAGTATGCAACAAGAACAGAGACTAGAGAAAGAAAAGACACGCACAACCAAGTGTCCAACAACACTAACAATCCCCATCAGCGTCAGCATCAGGCCATATGCCAACCTCGGAGTACCCACCCTCGGTAGCGCACGCCCTGAACATGCCGGTGGTGTTGTACACCATGCTCACCTCGCCTGCTGCCGACACGGCCACCAGCCCGACGTTGCCCCGGGGCACGCTGGCCACGACGCGCGCGGCGGCCTCCTGCAGGGGCAGGCCCCGGTGCTCCATCACGGCCGCGACGTCGCGCGCCACCGTGTGCCGGATGATGGCCTCGCCCTTGCCCGTGGCCGACACCGCGCACAGAGGGTTGGCGTACGTGCCCGCGCCGATCACCGGGGTGTCGCCGATCCTGCCAGACATTTTGTTCACCATCCCGCCCGTGGACGTCGCCGTCGCGAGGTTACCAGCGGCGTCGATTGCCACGCAGCCCACCGTGCCGGTCCGGCTGTTGTCGTCCTTGGGAGCTTGGGTTTCTTGGCCTTTCATCGGTTGAGTGTAATCGATCTGAGCAGCAAGCAGGAAGGTTGCAAGAATTGCTTGTGTCAAAGTAGTGCTCACGCTGAAGCAGAAATTGTCTAATCTGATTCTTTTTTAAACAATGTGGAATGTGACATTTCTGATTTGATTCTTTTTAAACAATGAATTAATGAAACAATGGAGTTCTTATCTGCATTTCAGAACGATTGATTTGGACAAATGAGTCAGCTGAGAGTTTAGCACTGTGAAGACGCTCTTTGTACAGCCAAAGCCATAGGTACTGAGGGTCGCACGTACCTCTGTACTTCACTACAAATGTTCTGAAATTTGAAGTATATGACAACAGAAGTTTCGGGCTGCACGCATGATGCAATCTACTAAAATTTGATTTTTCCTTTTTTTTTTGCTTAAATCTGTATAGTCATTCAGGTGTTACTTATTTAAATAGATATTTCTGAGAGATTATTTAAAGAGATTCATGCGGAGGAAAATATGTCAGATAGACGGAGGATGCTGCATGTTTACAACTAAACAGTAACAAAGGATTTTACTGCAAATTGTATGTCTATCTTCCTGCACATACACACGTATGGACCACAGATTTGTCAGTCATGTGGTTGCTAAGCATGTGAATCACTTTGAAGTTTGAACAGATTGAGAGGATATGATAATTATTCACGTACTAGTACTAGTAGTCACCCAATGTGCCACAGCAAAACTGAGCAAAGAGACAGGAAAACTGTGACAGTACCTGCACCATGTTGGCTTCTTTTGCTTGTCTCAGCCTCTCGATGTTTTCCTGTGTAATGAAGTGGCTTGGATCCATTGTCTCCACACCCTGACAAGTTACCGCTAACCAATCAAATCAGCGCATCTGAACGTATAATCCGTGAAGTGTTGCAATTCATCCATAAGCTAAACGAAGCACATAATGTGTCTTCCCTTCACACGCTAGAACTGAATTCATGTAGCATCCATTTCCCTTTGTTTATTTTTTCTTTGAGAGTTCAGAATTCATCTTTTGCTAACCCTCGATCGATGTGTACCATTCATGTAGAGTTTAGACTGACAGACTTCAGGAGCAAGAGCAACGATCAGTTGGTATCAGTGCTAGTGCAATCCCATTCCCAGAACGAAGTTTTACTCAAGTTAGAACAGATGTGATTGACCTTATTTGGAGGTTTTCTTTCTTTTCTCCTAACAGGTTTTGTGAAAGAGAGAAGGAACATGAAGTAGAGTTGAATTAAACATATGAAATCCTTTTTTCAGATCAAGAACTTGTATATGAAAAAATGGTACTTCATCGTACAGCAGTTCAGTGGAAACATGAAAGGCGTAGGAGGAGATAGGATCGAGTACTACACCTGCTCCCTTGCGAACGCCTCGGCGCCATCAAAGGCGAGGTAGATGTGTGGCGTCTTGTCCATGACGAGCCTGGCGAGCGAGATGGCGTTGACGACGGTGGAAAGCCCGGACACGGCGCCGCACCTCATGGTGTTGCCGTCCATTATGCAGGCCTCCATCTCCACCGTGCCGTCGGTCGTGAGCACGGAGCCCCTGCCGGCGTTGAAGTGCGGGCAGTTCTCCAGCTCCCTCACCTGCATGCCCCGAGATTATTAGCAGTCCTGATCGATAGTTTTTCAATCTAGAGGAGCAGAAATCATCATATAGTCGAGACACGATGGGGAGCCAAGAATGAATCGACCAATCAAACAGGGCGTGAGGGAGGGACGCACGACGATCTCGACGACGTCGAGGGCGGGACGGCCGGAGCGGAGGGCATCTACGCCGAGGTCGAGGCAGCGGCGGAGCGTGGCGAGGCGGGGCTCCCTGCGCTCGGGCGGCAGCGAGCGCGGGATGTCCCCGGCGCCGCCGTGCAGCGCGATCGCCCACCCCATCAAGCGCGGCGCGGCTGGATCACTGGTCGACTAGTCACTTGCTCACCCACCTTTGTTAATCAGTCTCGTCTCGTCTCGTGTCCGCCAGTGCGCGACGCAACGCAGCAAAGAAACAAGCAAAGTAGGAGGGGCAGGTAACAAACAAACCAATCCGCGCGAAAAGGCTGAGAGCGCGCGTACGTCAGCCGCGGCGCTGGATGGCACTGCCGCCACCAACTCAACTACTCCTGCTGGGCGCTCTTTCTGGCTGGCACGGCCCACGTGCCTGCAAATGGAACTAATAATTTTCGTCCGCTCGATAAAAGGTTTGTGAAACGAGCATAAAAATAGTAAATAGATGTCTGATTCTATTTGTATTTGACTTTAAATCTAAAAAATATAGAATAGTATATGGAACGAGTGTATGAGTAAGTATATTGTGACTTCACTTATGAACATGATAATACATATGTGGATTGTCACATCTAAGTCCGGGGAATACTGAGTAATCTTCTTTTGGCATTTCAGCGATTGATTTTTTTATATTCGCTCTGATTGTATCTCTATTATCTAATATTGTGTGTACATTATAAAAGAAGGAAATAATATCTGTTTGACCGATCGATTGAAGGCTTCTAAAGTAAACATGATAAAGTAAATATATGATACTTTCTAAAAAAGTACAGAATATTATATAAGATAACCGATGTACGTCGGTACCTACTCCAGTTGCAGCTCTAGTAGCCAGGCAAGCAGGCTCCAGAACCGAAATGGCATCCAAGCCGGATGGATCAAGCAGTCCTCTCCTGGCCTTGGGAGATACGCTACGGCGAGTGCCTGTGGATTGGCAGCAGTGCCGTGTGTCACGTGGTGGACAGGACCTGGACTTGCGAAAGATTCGGATCACACACCATTCATTGCCAGGGAACGAGGCATTGGGTTGGGTCGGGTGTGGCCGCGCCAGCTGAGTCCGACTAAACATAGCCCAAGCTACCACAGGCCCAACCAGCTCCTTGGCAACCCTAGCCTCGCCCGACCCCATCCCAAGCCCGACCGCTCCACCTGTCTTGGCAACCAGTCAAGAGAAGTCATGACTTCAACAATGTAAATGTGATGAACCATAACTTGATCAGTCGGATGGTTACTGCCGAATTGATCATGTCACGCTGCACGTGAAATTTTAATTTTAGCCCTATGTGTTGCAGTTGCGATACACATTAGACCTCTTGGGGACATTTGTAAGAAGAATTCAGCGGATGGCAACGGACTCCAAGCGTCCTCCGCCCTGCCTCCACCTTTTTGCATAAAAAATTCACCTTTTGAACTCGAAGTATCAAGCTTTCAACTTGGGAGTTAAAAAAAGCTCAAAATTTAAAAGTTGCACTCAAAAAACAACTTTCAACTTGGAGGTTTGCAAACTTTCACCTGGTTGTTTCGTGGCGTTCGCCCACTCTCAAGCCCCTCCCTTATCGTGGTGGTCGCTGACAAAAGGTGAGTTCATTTGAACTATGATTTTAGGTTATAGTTTTTGAATTCTGGCTGTTCGCAAGAGACAGTATGAAGAGGAAAAAGTTGATGAGATTTTGGCCGATACAGTTGAACTCAGTATAGTGTGTACTACAATCTACCTATGACTCCACTTTAAAAGGACACACTATTTAAAAACTTGTTACTGTAGCGGCAAAAACCAAAACCAAAATAGAAAAAAAAACCCACCCAAAGACGCACCGAACCATGTTGAAGGCTTCGACGGAGGAAGCGATGGGCACCGCTGGTTTGGCTGCACTACGGGAAGGGTAAACAATGCGCCAGCTCTAGCGGGCTGATGCCTCATCGGAGATGGCAACGGAAGAACCGGGAAGTGGACAGGGCGGCAGTATGAAGTGAGTGTGTGGGGGCGCTCCAGTTCTCCCCCACGAAGACTAAGTTGTGGATGCCTGATTTGACAGTGGGATGGTGATCCAACGGCGCTTGTTTGCTCAAGTGTTGGCCCAACGGTTCAGGAGGGTGTCCACTTGATTCGGATCCAACAGATGTAACAACCGTGTCTACGATTAACCTTAAGTGGTGAGTTATGATATTAATCAAGGTTAATTATGTAACTAATGATCTAAAATATAAGAGAATTTAAACCTTTCTACGCATTCATCTAAATTGAATTCGACGAGTCATAGACAATTACAATGCACTCAGAACTTCAACGGTGAGGATGAAAATAATTTGTAAAATTGCGCAAGTAAAAGCATCCAACTCAATTAAAATATATATAACAGCTCGTAGTACAACAGTGTAATCATTACAATTCTTGTATAATAAAGTAATTTATATTCATTGAGCTACAACTAAAATTGGCTTAAATTAAATAAAGATATTACAACTCTTTTTACATTAATAACAACAATACAAATTGCTGTAAATTTACAATTCTCGGTCCCAACCGAATAACTGTCTCACAAACCTAGATAACTACAACACAACTACAACTAATTAGAAAAATTTAGAACTTTAATTACATCGGTAGCATTTCATACATGTATACAGTTAATCAGAAACTATAGAAATAGATTGCATGCATCCCATATTATATAACAATTGTGAATTGCTAGACACCCAAAATAAACACTGTTTCAACTACGAAAGGATCAAATATAAAGATACCAAAAAAAACCAAAAAAAAAATTAAAATAATTAGTTTCGGGCAGGGCAATCTATTCACAAAGATACCTGACCATCCGGGGGCTAGTCGGCACCTCTCACAACCATAGGGTCATCACTCGGTGTAAATAAACCTGAGCTATATTTAAAATACCATAGCTACCAGCCAGCTGCCCAATTACCAACTAACCCTCATGCATCCACATGGCAACAGGAGAGTCAGCACAACCCTTCCGAGCAACTTAGTCACAGTGAGGGGCAGCAGGGCAATCGAGAAGGCACCGCATGGCCTACAGCATAGCACAACAAAGCAAAAAAGCCAACCGAAGACAAGGGAAGGGAGAAGAAAGCCCATGGCACCAGCATGCTTAGCTTCTCTCTTTTTCTTTCCCCCCGCCAAGTCCAAACCCTCATCACATAGCCACAGAGTCGGCCATCGCAAGGCAGAATCAGGGCAAGCCGCCCAGGAGCAAGAAGTCGGTAAGAAGCCAGACCACAGGTCAACAAGCTGTAGGAGGAGAAGGCCATGGCCAGTCGACACATGGCCAACCAAGAAAGCGACCGCCAAGAACAAGCCTTCGTCCCTTCTCAAAGCAGCCCGACCAGCAAAGGTAGCCCAACATTCAATTTCAATAATAGCATCAAATTCGCAGAAGTAAACCATGCACAGTCCATAGCCAATAAGCAACTAGCCGAATGTCACATAGCATCACCAGAACACCATGTAGCCATCAAAAAGATTACTAGCTGACGGTAGAGGAATAGAGGCAAGGGAGCAAAAGTTACCGAGAAGGCAAGCCACTATAGGGCTAGGTGAACTCCGCGCACCCAACGGCCATCCCATGCTTCCCTGGCACATGGGGTAACCTCAAGCCCCGCCGTAGCCACCAAACCCATACCTCATTCCAAGAATAAAAAACAACAAGTCGAAATTAAAGATTCACTTTAGTTAATCGAGATGGGGAGAAGGGTAGGAGAGGAGAAGAGAATTAAGGGTGAGGAGGAGGAAACGGATCAGAGCCGACGGGCAATAGCTCCGACCTCGGCCAACCTTGGGTTACTGGTGAGGACGAGTAGAGCTTGGGCGACGAACGCCGACGGAGGTGAGGGCCGGAGAGACCGATGTAGAGGGGAACCAGCAGCACAATCGGAGAGGGCAACCTAGGGGAGGTACCTGTGGTGGTGAAGTCGTGTGGTGACTTGAGGGCGGCGTAGCCACGGCACAGCCGAGTCGAGGGGAGGAGGCATAGGGAGTAGTCAATGGTGGAGGCGCTAGGGCTGGGGAGAGGCCGAGGTGGTGTAGTGTCGAGCGAGATCTGGATTGGGCGAAGGGAGAAGGGGAGCTAGGAGAGAGAAAAGAGATGGGATAAATGAGAGAGACGACGGGGTAAGGAAAAGAAAAAGGGAAGAAAAAAAAAGAAAAGAAGAAAAAGAAAAAGAAGAAAAAGAAAGAGAAAAAGAAAAAGAAAAAAAGGAAAATAAAATAAAAGAGGCAGAAATAAAATTTGCAGGCTAAATTTAGAAATTTCTTGCTAAAAGATGTGCAGTATAGAGATCTCGTCGTATAAGAGTTGTCGCAAGAAAATAAATTAATTGGATGCCTTAAGAGCTATGTAATTGAATGTTAGCCATATAGAAATAGTAGCAATCCTTTTAAGAACTATACGATACTTAGCATAAATCCTCCGTGTCGACGTAATATTCTTAAATTTCTACGCATGTAAATAACGTCAGTCGAATAAGGTCAACTGTTAGCTAACAATTAAAATAAATAAGAAACCCTAGTAATCCATTTACACACAAGGTGAAGATCTAGAAATCAAGCAGAAGCGCTTTAATATATTTCACTCAATTATTTTGCCATGCTATCTCTTCGACGCCATAGATTAAACCCCAGTACAATTTGCAGGCGAGGTATTGAGTCTTCAGAGGGAATTGTATCAGGGTAGTGTGGAGACTCAAAGCTTTATTTTAGATTCAGGCAAGCATCCCTTTGAGCATTTGATCAGAGTATCTTCTGCAAAATAAAGTTTTTTTCCTATCAAGTCATTACTACCATGCATAAAATGGAAAATTATGTTTAACGTAAATAATTGTGGTGAGAAAGATATGAGAGACCATGTGGTCGTGATCCCATGAGGGTGATGAGTAATTGACAAGGGTTTAGGTCAATTGAGTTTGGTTTGGGTGGTTTGGACCATGTCGTTGCCGGGTGCAACAGGCTCGGTCGGTCTGGTCAAACCTGGTCATTTGGGCTTAGGATGTATATTCTAATGTTTCGACAGGTTTGGACTTCATCTGTGGTAAGTGTGATGGTATTTACGCCTTCATGTGTCGAGCGGTGCTATTTGACGTGTTTCTTGTCTGTGTGACTGCAGGACGTCGAGTTGGAGTCGTGGCGAGACACGGTGGACCGGACTAGGCGCAGGTGGCGCTGAGGTCAGAACGGTCGGGATGTGTTGAAGACGACGTGGACTCGAGGTGGTTGCGAGGCGTGCGAGGCAAGGAGCGCGGAAGCTTCCCGGAAGGTGCAGAGGGGCGAATCGGGAATTTCGCAAGGCTGCACAAGCGGGAGCGGGCTCCGTTGGAAATAGCGGGCGTAACGGGGCGGAGACCCGTTAGCCATGGGCTATAAAAAGAGTGGAGGGGCTGCATGCCCACTTGAGCACTTGAGAGAGTATTAGGGTTTACTCTAGTCAAAAGAGGCTTTGGAGAGGTTGTTTGCTTTGGGGTCTTTAGTGGTTGGGAGAGATAGAGTTTGTTAGCGTGTGCTCCCTCTGTCCCTTCGATGGTTTCTTGGTAGAACAGAGTGTTGTTCATCCCCTCCAAGCATTCATGGTTGAGGATTGAGAGGTTGGAGAGGGATTGAGGGTCATGTAATCATTCATCTTGATCTAATGTCTATGCGTATCGTGACTCCTTGTATTCCTTTCGTGATGGAATGAAAATCTGAAGTTCTTCTTTCATTCTTGCTCTCTGTTCTTCGTTAACTTCTTTTGGGTGATTTTGTGATTTTCGTTGTTTTGAGTTCTTGCTTGCTTGAGAGTGCCAAAATGGGTTGCTATGACACGGGAGATGCTCAAAGGCCATTTGGCTAGTTAATCCCAAGAGCAAACTTGACTTTAATTTCAATTTTGGCATTTTGAGGTTCTCTGTTCGTCAGTTGCAAATACTAGGGTTTTGTGGAAATCTTGTTCCCCTTGGCAAGATGGCTTGAAATTTGATGTGAAGAGTCTAAAGGCTATCTAATAGCTATTCTCAAAGTTTCATAGCCAAAGAATCCACGGTGTGGGAGTAATTTGATTTTTGGCCTCTCTTCTGAAGCTCTCTTGCATTTCTAGGGTTTTGAATTAAATCTTGATCTCCTTCTTGGCTTGAGCTGATAACTGGTATGGGAGGTTCCCTTGCTATTGCTAATATACCCCAGAAGTTTCATGGCCAAAGGATTGGAGATGGAGTGGCAATTGGAATTTTTGGACAGCTCTCTGTAATTTGTCATTTTCAGGCTAAAATCTGAATTCCTTGAGCTATTTGTGATTTCTCTTGAGTTTTAGGCTCCCTCTGCTATTTAGTTCCTTTCATTGTACTCTTGAGCAAATCATTGCAGCTGAATTTCATCTCTTCTCTCAGTTTGGTGGTAATCTGAATATTTACTGTGTGCTGAAAACAGTTGCTATGTCTTGCTGAAATCTGCAGTGCATTGTGCTGAAAATAGTAGCTAATTCTTGCTGAAAACTGCAGTCCTTTGTGCTGAAAAATAGCAGCTGTCTTGCTGAAATCTGCAGTGCATTGTGCTGAAAACAGCAGCTACTTCTTGCTGAAAACAGCATCTCAGTTTGCTGAAAAACTGCAGCTCTTCTTGCTGAAAACAGCAGCTCAGTTTGCTGAAAAACTGCAGCTCTTTTTCCTGAAAATCAGCAGCCCTTCTTGCTGAAAATTGCATGCCGTTTACTGCCTTTATCCCTCATTTTGTGCTTCTTTGGGTTGTTGTTTTTCTCTGATCTTTTCTGAGGTTTTCGCGAATTCTCGGGGGCGATTTTGAAGCGAGCGACATTCACCCCCCTCTGTCGCCATTTCGGTCCTACAAGATAAGACAAAGATCAAGCAGATAGTTGGAGAAGCCATTGTCAGGCTAATAAATAAGTGGGTGGAAGGTCCTAAGGGCAGGAGAAAAAGGGACAGGTACGAAATCTTCTGCATAGGGACAAGATATATGGTTAATCAGACTTCATCCGTGTGAACGGACCGTACTAAAATGTATCAACCAACATTTCGCCTGAGGACGGACAGAATTAGTAGCTCTACCGAGGTTATTATAGTCTCTACATGGGTAAGTAATATAACCAACAGCAGGAATCGAGAGTCAATCAAGAGACTGGGAGTGGGGGACGCAGCCGCAAGAACCCAGAACTGGGAGAGAGCCTAGAAGTGGAGGACATGGACCGCAGGAACCCAGAACTAGGAGAGAGAGCCTAGAAGTGGGGGGACGCGGAGTGCATATATTAGCGTAGGTGGAGTGTTGGGGAAGGGCTAGGCCGCCCCAACCAACAAGTATGTCAAAGTCGGTGGACGCTAAGCGAGGGTGAGAAACCACCTCGGGCCGTCGGTTGAGAGTAGTTGGGTGGAGATATAATATACTGAGATAGATGTAAAAGTTATGTACCCTGATCTGGGCACCGCATCTAAGGAAATACGAAGATCCATAAGCCACCAGGATTAGAATGATGATGGGTAAAGTGGTACAAGCTTGTGCAATGCTATACAAATCATGAATTCATGTTTGTCTCCAGAAAAGGAGAATTACGGAAACATATGGGCGTTTTGCTGTTCATACGAATATCCAGTAGTTTTCTAAATTAATAATATAAAATTCTTTCAAAACCTAACAACCAAACCTTATTTTCTATAAATAATGGGAAAGAAGATGAGAAAGAAAAAGAGAATAAAAATGAGCAAGATATTGAGGATAGGAATGGATATTCCTAAAACTGTAGAAGATAAGCATTCCATGCATTTTGCTAACAACGTTTGTTGAGTACTTCTGTACTCACCTTTGCTATTATCTTCCCTTGTTTAGGAGTATGTCAGTTCAGAGAATAGTTAGGGTCAGGCGGAATCTACTTGGATGGAATACTGTGGATTCAGAATACAGTGAGTACAAGGCGGACATCCCGTGTGGAGGTCGGGTGAAGCAGACAAAAGTTAGAAAATATCTTTGGTGAAACCGAGTATAATTGAATGTAGTTCTATTGTCTTTGTTTTTGAATAGAAAGTAGTTAAAATATCTTTTTGTTCTAAAGATTGTGATATTTGAGCCCTTGAGGCTTTGTAATAAACTTTAGCCCTATGTGACGATATTCTTGTGATATCGTGTTTTGTCTCTAATTATTGTTCTGCTGTAACACTCTGATGGGCTTATTATTTATTGAAGCGATGTCCTATCGGCTAAAACGAATAATAATCTGTTGACTAGTATTTTTACCTCACGGTAAAAATACGGGTCGTCACATAGACATTCACGAGTTAGCAAAATCGTTTTTTTCTCTTAGCTCCCATGTGTGCAAATCATGTATGTACGAACAATGGTTGTCCAAAGGAGATAGAAAATGGTTCAATTGCAGATAATATAGGTACACAACCTAGCACAAATCCAGCATATGCTCCAACGAAGCCCAAACCTGAACCAAACCCAACCTAGGCACGTCCCAAGCCCAAGCCACACCCAACTCAAGAAACCTTCCACAGATACCATCTCCCTTCCTTTTTAGATGTTGTTTTAGAATATGTGCAGTTATCAGTTGAAAACTTTGATTTCCAATATGCACAAAAGCGTTTTAGTTTTTCACATAAAAATGATATCACTAGATTTGTCATAAAAATGCTTTCATATCATTATATTTTAATAATTTTTACTAACATATAATTCAGGGGCGGATCCAGCGGTGGGGCGGGGGGGGGGGGGGGCTCAAGCCCCCCTACCGCTACCGAACCCTTGGAGCCCCCTCATAAATTTTTAGCTATGGATGTATGGTGTAGGAGGGGCATAGTGGAGTTATGTCGCTGTATCGCTTTTGTTCAGCCCCTCCTAAAATTTTTCCTGGATCCGCCACTGATATAATTAGAAAGATAATAGTTAAATGTGTGTAGTTTTTAGGGCGTCAAAGGTGTGTATTAAAGAAAGTGTCAATGTTTAAAACGATAAGTAAAAAAGAACGGAGATAGCATTATTTTTATTTAAAAGATCGCTGTTGATTTGATAATGCGGTACAATGCGTAAGCTTATTAAATATGCATGGAATAGGCTGGAGTTACTACAGCTTAGGCCACCAGAATTAAGGGCTCAAAAGCTTCTTAGACAACCTCGCTGAAAACCCGAGGCTCCAGCCTCCAGGATTGTAATGACCAAATCTCCGGTTACTCCTAATCCGGCGAGTATGCTATTTGCAACAGTCTGTTGTAGCCTCTGAAAGGCCGCCTTATCTCTACAACTAGTTTTTGTCTTCAGTATTCGTTCAGGAAGTCGGATGACGAATTCCACCATAACTACCAACGCTCATACCTTGGCAAACTCACCAGTAGCTCGGACAAACTGACAATGTCACGGTCTTGCTTTCCTCAGCACAGCTGAATAGCTAAGTGCCGGCCAATGTGTCGTTGTCTTGTGACATGCTATTTGAAGGCCATTATGATCCTTTCTTGTTATTTGAAGCTCTTCTTTCCGCTTGCGCCTCTGTTTGCAGTTCACCTGGAGTCTCCACGTCTGGATGTCCAGTCCTGCAAATTCCATGATCTGTGGATTTGTGTGATCCCTGCAACAAATCAACGGTAAAGCTCTCTTCTCTTCTGTTCATTATTTAATCAGCTCTACGTCAAATGCCATGGATCCTTTTTGTCATGTAGCATCTGCCACCAACGTGCGTAGCCGTACTAACTAATCAATGAAAGAAATGCTGAATCAAGATTCCTATTGTAAAGTATGATCTGATCAGAGTAGAAAGTAATGAAAGGCGTGATCTTAGTTATTACTATCCTAAATGTTCTTGTCATTGATAATCTTCAAAAAAGAATCAACCAACTGCCTCGAAAGTTACCATTTGGGATTTAACGTTAAGCCCTCCAGTTAAACTCATCAAAGATTACAATTTTTCAATTTATACATCTTTGCGATGGTATTGGGCTAATTTTCTCTTAGAAAAGTTAAATTCATCAAAGATTACAATTTTTCAATTTATATATCTTTGCGATGGTATTGGGCTAATTTTCTCTTAGAAATACGATTTTTATTGTTTCCTTGTAACTCTGATCTACAAGGTTGGTATAGAACATGATGAATGAGCCAAAAATTTGATCTTCTTATAGCCTTTGTATATTATAAGGTGCAATTTCGAATTCATGCTACAACGATGACTCAACTGTTCTTTTATATCTAAAATTAAGCTGATATTTTGATGAGAATTAAGCCGATATTCTCATGGTTTTTATCATCCTTTGTACTTATTTCAATGATTTAAGTACTTAAGTCCCTTAAAGAAAGTACTTAAGTGATTCCAATGCTTGTTTCAATAATTTGTTTGATTATGGTACTTGCAATACACGATTTCATTACTGAAACATTAGTACTGAAATCATGTATTACAAGTACTAAAATCACTCAAATAAGTGAAACAAGTACCAAAGGTAATAAAAACCCATGAGAAATAGCGTTAACCTACGGCCTATGGGGTTACTTGCACGGTAACTTAACTTATGGGGTTTTATGGGTTTTCCCAATGTGAATTGCACAAATTGCCCTATTATCCACCTCTGTCTAGTCAATCCCTCAACTTAAACTCCCTCCGTTCTTTTTTATTTGACTTCCTAAAATCCGTGCCATCAAATTTTCTAAAGTTTGACAACAAAAAGATTTAAAACTATCTAGATTAGTTATATGAAAATTGTATAATTAGATTTGTTGTTAAAAATACTTTCATAATATTATAATATTATTAGTATATCATAGTGTGAAGTTGTAAAAAAATAGTAGTAAAATTCATATTTCGAAAACTGTAAAAAAAATAAAAAAAATCAAGTAAAAAAGAATAGTGAGAGTGTCTTATTGACTAACCCTTCTACCCTGGAAAAATAGCTATGTAAGGCCTTCGCTAGATAAATAAAATCAAAATTTAATAGTTTATTAATTTCTAGAAACCAACATGAGTTCTTTAAAGACCTGTTCCCCTATTTTTGACTGGTGTTGGACCCTTCCTAGTCTATGGGAAAAATCTAAATAGGTGTTTTGATTAGTTAATTTGTGTTTGTGAAAGCAAAAAGACAACAGAACATATAGGGAATACTGTAACACCTTGGCTTAACAAAAGCCTAAAATATCACCCACAACTACAATCACTAACAATTCTAACCATTCAGTAAGAATTACCAACAACTAGTTTTCAATTATAATTCCACAACACACCATGAACATAGATATTTCAGCAATAAATGAATCAATAATTGACATTAAGATAAACCAATTGACATTAAGATGACCAATAATAAATTTAACCAGAGGAAACTTGGCAAGTAGCAACGATATAAAATCATTAGGTGCTAAGGGGATCACTATTCATCTAAATGTTGCATGGATAGTATAATTTATTTCTAACAATGAATGTTTGTCACTAAGTGAAAGAAAGAACTAAAATAGTTTAATATCAATCTTATGCTACTTTTCGCCCATGGATGTCATCATTAACGATCACCTAAAAACAGCAACAAACGCAAGGCTGAGTCCACAACTCAGTAAGTACATAATAGAACAATAAACGATTTAAACATTGTATCAAATAACCATACTAATTCACAAGTATCTCAATAATAGGATGTTCATTGTCATTAAGTTTCATACACATATCTCATCATCTCTTTTCTCTTTTATGAATGCTATGCACATGCCTCCACTTCTCCCTGCTTACACTGATATAACGGAGTATTAACCAATCGATGAACTACTCTTGCCTTGTTATTTTTTTATAAAGGGTCCTTAACTCCACTCTCGTATAGTTGCCTACCGAAATAGCTCTCTCTACTCCTATGGAGTGACTAACGAAGTGCCCACACAAAGTAGGCTCTAGAGGCCATACATGTCACCTCTTTTCAACATGAATGCTCAACATGTAATGCAATGATTCTTTTATTCATTAGTCACTTATCCATATTAATCATTTAACGTTATCATCACTTAACCATAATCATCATCATTATTTAACCATAATCATATGAGTATTATAAAAAACAAGTATAAACACGTGGATCATCATACCATTTTTTTTCTCTTCATACTGTACCGAGTTCAACTGTACCAACCAAAATTATATATAACTTTTTTCTCTTCATACTATCTCTTATAAATAGCTAAAATTTAAAAACTAAAACTACAGGAAAAAAACCCAGCCGCTGTTAGGCCTGGACGCATCACCGTTCGTTTAAACTTACAGCGACTCTTATCGGCAATCAAACCACGCGCACACGTCTCTGCACGCGGTTAGGATTCTTCCTTTAAATTGCTACACGTCCTCGTCGGGCTACCTAAGGTGATCACATCTCTGAATGCAACGTGAGCCCGATACCAAGGCAGCCAACTGGGTAGACTGATTTGCATGTGCACTTATCCCTTTGATCTCCTGCACCGAATCTGCCAAGGAGAACTGTACAAGGTGCTGACGTGGGCGATCAAGTAAACACTTTTATATACTTGTTGATCTATAGTTTTATGGAGATCGTATCTTTTAAACCATACCTCGGATTTGTAATCCATTTGAACTATCGTGTTTCGTCGTAAACTAAAGGAGTCTAACATTGGATATATTAGGCGTAAAAATATACTTGATGACGCACGGCGCCGAACGTTTGTTCCTTCAAAAAAATTTGTCCGACACAGGCTGCTCTTATGTCATGCGTACATTGTATATATATTGTGGGCCACCGCATCTTTATTTTATTTATTTATTTATTCTTATTGCATGAATTTTTGCGTATAATAATACATCAAGCAATTTGAACTAAGGAATATTATGAATTATAACTTGTACAATCCAGTGTATATATTTTCAAAATTTCTGTTACTGCAAGAAAATTCGGGAGATATGATACCCACGATATTAATTTGGGTTTGATCAAGTAGAACCATATAGACCATAGTAGAGGAACATTTGATGTATTCTGCATTAATAGAGGAACATTTGATGTATTCTGCATTATGTTTTTTTCACATACTAAGTCAATTATTTACATGCAATTCAGAAGAATCTTGTGCAAAGTACAATCAGACTTCCTACGATGATTGTATGATCTCATGGGCTCCAGTGACAAGTCCAGCTTTGGTGATTTTCACGACATCATAGCGAATAGGCCTAGGTGCGATGCATGTTCTTCTCAGGAGTTCATCAAGCCAACTACCAAGTCTAATGATTCAGAGTTAGTTTTGCATTCACCAAGCCCCATGAATTACAATCCTCCACTGTCCGCAGTCTCCGACAAGGATGGTCATGTTACATTGAGCACATCTTCCTCTAGCACAATCTATGACAGTCCCCAATTCTCTGGGGTCAGTAGCAATGTGACATCAGATTGGCATCGGATAAATATGGAAGACTATCCTGAGCACAGTAGAATCAACTCAGATCTAACTCTCAACTACATAGACAAGATGTTGATGCAGGAGGACATTGAATACATGGTCAGTTCATATCATGGAGATACTGCCCTTCGAGCTATGGAGGAGCCCTTCTATAATCTTCTTGGACAAAAATATCCAGTTTTGCCTAAGCTACTACCACTTCGTAGCTGCGATCAACTGAAGAACATCAGCGACAGCATCAACAAGTCTAATGAGCAGGCATGCAGTAGCTGCTCTGTAGCTAGAGCAGTAAATATAAGCTCATGTAATTATCATCCCAATGACAACTTTCAAGCTCCATGGAGTTTGTCTGCCATTATTGGAGAGGCAAAGAAAATCACTCAGGGTACAGATAGAATGGAAATCGGTTTGAACATTAATGATCTTTCAATTACCGAAAAGCCTAGCCAAGGTAACCATTCACTTCCTTTGAATGCCAAAGACACGAGCAAACATGCATTGTCTGAGGTTCCAGGCAGAAAAAGTTGTCCGTGTATAGAAGATTGTGATTTGTTAGAACGAAGAAGTAACAAGCAGTTTGCCATTTCTTCCAATGAGCCAATCCGAAATGAGATGTTCGACAAGGTTCTACTCTGCTCTGAGGATAAGCCTATAGATGAAGGCATTATTTTGCAAGAAACCATGGCAAACAAATCGACCAAGTATTCACAGAATGATCAAGGAAGAACATCAGCTCGCCAAAAGACAAGAGGTAAGAGACGACAAAAGAAAGAGGTGGTGGATCTCAGAACCCTCCTTATCCATTGTGCACAAGCAGTAGCGGTGAACAACCGTAGCTTAGCAAGTGACATACTAAAGATGATAAGGCAACATTCGTCACCAAGTGGGGATGATTCCCAGAGGCTAGCATTTTGCCTAGCAGATTGCCTTGAGGTACGATTAGCTGGAACTGGGAGTCAGATATACCACAAGTTCGTCACTAAGCAAATGAATGCAGCCTACATTTTAAAGGTATTCCATTTGTGTTTCGCAGTATGCCCTTTCTTGAGGGCATCATATTATTTCTCGTACAAAACTATCATTGAGGTCTCAAAGCGAAGACCACGAGTGCACATTATTGATTTTGGCATTTGCTTTGGTTTTCAATGGCCATCATTATTTGAACAATTTGCAAATAGAGAAGATGGGCCGCCTAAGCTTCTGATTACAGGTATAGAGCTACCCCAGCCAGGTTTTCGACCATATGAAATGAATAAGAACACAGGGCTACGGTTAGCTGATTATGCTAACATGTTCAAGGTACCTTTTGAATATCGACAGATCTCATCAAAATGGGAAACGATCTCTATAGAAGATTTTAACATTAAGAAAGATGAGGTGCTCATAGTCAATTGTATATACCGAATGAAGAATCTTGGAGATGAGACAGTATCCATTAATAGTGCCAGGAATAGGGTGCTCAATACCATAAGAATGATGAAACCAAAGGTTTTTGTCCATGGGGTCGTCAATGGATCTTACAGTACCCCCTTCTTTTTAACACGTTTTAAAGAGGTCATGTACCACTACACTGCATTGTTTGATATACTTGATAAAACTATTCCACGAGATAATGAGACAAGAATGAACATAGAGAGGGATATATACCAATCTGCAATTCTCAATGTCATTGCATGTGAAGGATCCGAAAGGATTGAGAGGCCAGAGAGTTACAAGAAATGGAAGGTAAGAAACCTCAATGCTGGCTTTGAGCAGCTTCCATTGAATCTAGCCATCGCGAAAGGAACACAAGATATGGTGAGACGGATTTATCACAAAGATTTTTTTGTCGACAAAGAAGATCAATGGCTAGTGTTGGGATGGAAGGGAAGGATAATGTATGCAATATCCACATGGAAGCCGAATGAGTCTGATGATGGCGATTAAGACCAAAGACATTTGCTGTTGCACCACAAAGATAGAGGTTTGACGATTTAATCTACCAATGTGATGGCTCATGAGGTGCTCAGATTCCTTTGAATGTGTGCAGCTAGCAGCGCACTGCCCAACTACTTGTCGTCGCATGTTTGCCAAACATTGATACTTTCTATGCTGTTTTGTTCACATTATGTACTTACCAATGATATATACTTTGTTCCTTTGGAAGTCAATTTGTTCAGTAGCCTTCTGGTGATAACTGATACATTTTATCGCATTTGCACTTCTCTTCAAATGTAGCCTACTAGCTTAATTAAAGTTACTCTTGAATTTTACCTTTTGGTCACAATTGGGGCACACTTGACCAGCTTTCTGTATAAAAGAAACTACGGACAAATTATGTCCGAGCTACTAATATCTTAAAGGTTAACATTGATTGTCCAACTAACCAACACCAGTTGGTGGTATTTCTTTCACCACAAAAGCAAGACGCCATCGACAAATACTCACTAGTATGCAAGAAAGAAACAAATCAAGTAAGTAATGGCCAAATAGCCAGCTTAATAATACCTGAAGTCCTGAACGAGAGGCTTGTCGTGGAGGCACATTGACAGCCGCATCTTGTCTTCTTGGTTCTCGGCCGAGTTGTTGGGGGTACAGCTTCGACATCTCTGCCAGTGGTCGGAAGAGCTCGCTCACGCAGACCCAAACATTATGGCTGCCATTACTGCCGTGTTGTCACCAAAATTACCCTTAGCTGTAAAAGAAAGTGAATGCACTGCAAGTCCGATGGGTACGTACCGGCCATGCATTCTGTCGAACACCTGCAGAGCATTTCCCGCTCCAGTGCGATTGAACGACTCCAAGTCTCCGATCACGAGTCCACCCCATCGTGGAAGGCCCAAAGCCGGCAGCGCTCCCAAGTAAATGTGTCGAGAGCATTCCTGCTCTCTCCGAAGGTCTTGGAGGCGTCTATGCACGCACGACGGCACGATACGTGTAATCGCCCCAGCCCCAGCCTTGCCCTTTCTTGGACCGATGGTGCCATGGACTCCCGAGTCCTAACGTGGCGGCAATCATGAAGGCATCCTAGTTCCGTGTTTTGGTGACGACGGTGTACGTGCTCGCCCCCTCCAGCCTTCCAGGTCCGCGACGGCGACGGCGAGGCAGCCCACGCTTTCCTCCGGGATCGTGAGGGCATCTGAAGCTGGCACGTAGGCCCGCGGAGCTGCTGTGCCACGTGGAGTCAGCCCCACGAGTGGGACCCACATGCAGGTTTAGGCCCGGTAGAAACTCGACAAATCTGTAAAATTTCCGCGCTTCGAAGCTGGGCACGGTATTTTATTGTTGGGACTGTCTATATGAGATTTGACTGCTTTTATCATCAAAAACAGTCAAAATCTAGGCCACACGTTTACAAAATGGACGTCCAGGAATGTTCTGTACAAAACCAGCATAAAACTGCTAAACGGGCCCTCAATTCTTAATGGGCCACGTTTTCAAACCCACAACCCGCAAACTGCTTAACGTTGCTTTACCAGATTCCATGCTGGGCTTATGTCCGGTTTGTTGTCACGGTCAAAAAATAATAAAAAATTGAATCTTTTCACAAAGGCCCACGAATACAAAAAACAAAGTTGTTGTCACTGGTTAAAACTTGTACAGAGGCCCACGATCACATAACTTTGTACACAAAATCCATTTACAAACTTGTACAACCTTGTGCAGATCCTACTTTACAAACTTTGTACAAAAAAGTATCAACTTGACACCCAAGGAAACAAAGAAAAGGCTCGTCGACGACGTGATCGATAGAAAAGGGGAAAAGTGAGAGACCATGTGGTCGTGATCCCATGAGAATGATGAGTAATTGACAATGGTGTAGGTTAGTCGAGTTTGGTTTGGGTGGTTTTGACCATGTCGTTGCGTGGTGCAACGGGCTCGGTCGATTTGGTCAAACTTGGTCGTTTGGGCTTAGGTCATTTATTCTAATGCTTCGACAGGTTTGGACTTCATCATGGGTAAGCATGATGTGTTTATGCTATTTTACGCTTTCATGTGTCGAGCGGTGCTATGTGATGTGTTTCTTGTCTGTGTGGCTGCAGGACATCGAGCGGAGTCGTGGCGAGACACGGTGGACCGGACTAGGCGCAGGTGGCGCTGAGGTCAGAACGGTCAGGATGTGTCGAAGACGACGTGGACTCGAGGTGGTTGCGAGGCGTGCAAGACAAGGAGCGCGGAAGCTTCCCGGAAGGTGCAGGAGGGGCGAAACGGGAATTTCGCAAGGCTGCACAAGCGGGAGCGGGCTCCGTTGGATTTAGCCGGCGTAACGGGGCGGAGACCCGTTAGCCATGGGCTATAAAAGGAGAGGAGGGGCTGCATGCCCATTTGAGCACTTGTAAGGAATTAGGGTTTACACTAGTCAAAAGAGGCTTTGGGAAGGTTGTTTCCTTTAGCTCTTTAGTTGGTGTGAGTTGGTGGAGGCAGAGTGTGCTCCCTCTGTTGTCCTCTACGATGGTTTCTAGGTGTGAGTTCTAGTGGGTGTTCTTCCTCCCTCCATGGATGAGTGTGTGTTCTTGAGTTGAGAGAGTGAGGAGATGGATTGAGAGTCTTGTAATCATTCCTCTGTATTCAATCGTGTCATCGGGACTCCTCTGTATTCATTGTGATCCAAGAAATGAAGATCTGAAGTTTGGTTCCTCTCTGTCGTAGCTTCTGTTCTTCGTTCTTCATTTTGGGTGATTTGCTCTCTTTTGATTTTCGAGTTCTTGATTGCTGGAGAGTGCCAAAATGGGTTGCTATGACATGGGTGATGCTTAAAAGCCATTTGGCTAGTTAACTCCAAGAGCAAACCAAGTTTTAATCTCAGATTTTCATTGTTTGCCTCCTCTGTTCATCTTTTCTCTTTCTAGGTTTTTGTCCAGATTTTGACTCCCTTGTTAAGATGGCTTGAAATTTGGTATGAAGAGTCCAGAGGCTATTAAATAGCTACCCTCAAAATTTCATAGCCAAAGGATCAACGGTTTGGGAGTAATTGGATTTTTGGCTCAGCTCGGGCAAAATTTCAGATTTTTACCCAAATCTGAAATTCGTGTTTCTTGAAAGTGGTTTCTTGAAATTGGCTCTTGGCTTAGTCTTCTGGGAGTATTCCCTAGCTATCCTCAAAGTTTCCCAAGCCAAGAATCGAAGAATCTTGCGAATTTCTCAGTTTTCAGATTCATTGTCTGAAAATTTCTGTTTGCTGTTTTTCCTCGAGAGGTACTACCGCTCCTGGAAGAGGTACTACCGCTCAGCGGTACTACCGCTCCTGGAAGAGGTACTACCGCTCAGCGGTACTACCGCTCGTCCCAGCGGTACTACCGCTTGCAGCCAGACTTGCGCTGAATTTGTTTTTCTTGATTGCTTCTTTCTGGGTCTAGTTTTTCCTTGTCTCTGTGATGTCCAGTAAGGGTTTATTTTCTCCTTCATAGCTCCCATAGCTATTGGAGAAGAAGATAATTGTTGGGGGCGATTTTTAAAGATCGACATTCACCCCCCCTCTGTCGCCATTTCGGTCCAACAATTGGTATCAGAGCCGGTTAGCTCTAATTCATAGATCTTAACCGGTCTCAAGAGCCATGGCGACGGACAAGTACTCGACCAAGCCACCCGTGTTCGATGGCATCGATTACCCCTTCTGGAAGAGCCGAATGGAGACATACATCCAGGCCCAGGGGTATGCCATCTGGCGGAAGGTCAAGGTACGATTCGCTGTTCCTGCCGATGAGAACATCAATGCCGGGAACATGGCTGATGTTGAGGCGAATGCAAAGGCAAGGAACATCATCATCCAGGGGTTGAGTCGTAGCGAGTTTGACCGTATATCTCACCTGTCGTCCGCCTACGACATCTGGGTGACCCTCGACGCATACCATGAGGGCACCACCCAGATCAAGACGGTTCGACAGGACCAGTTCAAGCGCGAATACAACAAATTCGAGATGCTTGCTGGTGAGTCCCTGGACGAGTGCTTTTCGCGATTTCACAAAATCTTGAGCAACCTCCGAGCGGTCGGTCTCACATACCCCGACTCGGACAACGCTCGTCAGATGCTCGCGGCACTCGATCTGCGCGTGTGGGAGATGAAGGTGACCACCATCAAAGACACGACAGACCTCTCGACCCTGACTCTTGACGCGCTGTACTCGCGCCTCAAGACTCACGAGATTGACGTTGTCTCTCGTCGGTCGAAGTCACAGTCGATGGCTTTGGTCACCGATCCCAGTCCGGCTTCTGGTTTTTCCGCCGATTCGCTTTGTGGGTTCTCCCTAGCTGCTCTATGTGACGTAACTGATGATCAGTTAGAGCAGCTAGAGGATGAACAGCTGGCCCTCCTAGCTCGGAAGTTCTCCCATGCTTACAAGAGGAGGAGAGACAGAAAGAGAGGCGGACCAGTCATCTGCTTCGAGTGTGGTGGCCCCAACCACATTCGAGCAAACTGTCCCAAGCTGGAGAAGGGCAAGAACGACTACGGCGGTTCAGGCAAGAACGACTACACCGACAAGAACCGCAACAAGAAGCCTCCAGCTCAGACGCCGGGAAAGAAGAAGTTCCGCGACTTTGGGAAGGCCAAGAAGCTGTTTCACCGTGTCCTCACCGCCTTCGACGACCTCGACCTCAGCAAGGTGGAGGGATGGAGCGACGACGACGGGACGGGTGACCAAGATCCCAAGAGCGGCGACGACTTCTCCGGCATGTGCTTCATGGCCCTCGAGGGCGAACTTAGCGACAGCGAGCTGTACTCCGACTCGGACGAGGTATGTCCCTCCTATGACCAACTTAATGAAGCTTTCCTTAAGCTAGGAGGTTTTCATGCTAGAGCTAGGACTAGGTGTACCGAGTTAGAGAAGGAAGTAGATAGACTGTCACGGGAGCTTACTTCTCTTACATCTGCTCCCTCCCGTGACGACTGTGATACATGCTATGCCTTGCTGGGTGATTTGGAGAAGTTAAGGACCTCGCATGATAGTGTGTCCTCCGAGCTTGATTCTATTAAGGTGGAGAATGTTAGTCTGCTTGCTGAGTTAGAGTTGAGTAGGATGGCTGTTACCCTACTTACTACTGATGAGACTACTTCTCCCACCTCATGTGAGGTTAAGGACATTGCTGCTAGAGGACCTTATGCCATGCTCCTTGATCTGCCCGAGTCTTGTGAAAATTGCAATAATTTAAAGATGAACCTAAAACGGGCAGATCACAAGATTGCTGAGTTGCGTGCTTCTTTACTTGAGCCTATTGATTCATGTTTGAACTGTCCAAAGTTAACTGCTGAACTTGAATCTGTCTCAAAACAGTTTCAAGAAATGATTGACAACAACAAGAAAATGGCTCAGTATGCGACTAAGGATTCTGTTAGCTCACCATGCATTAGTTGTGATAAACTAAAACTTGAACTCGTTGCTTTGAATGACAAATGTGTGAAGCTAACTAAGGAATTACTAGAGAAGCCACAATCTGGTTGTGATGTGATTGATGGTGTGGGGGAGAAGCCCCAGGGTAAGGGTGAGACGCCTAGAGACGCGAACCAACCTGCTAGTAGTAGGATTGTCCCCTCAGGGTCGGCTGTGCATGCACAAGCCATTCTCTCCTCTACTGTTGGTTCTTCTTCTGCTCCCTTACCTCCTGCTGTTCCCACTTCTCCCTGCTCTTCTTGCACCTCTCTCTTTCGGGAGTGTCAGTACCTTATGAACACTCTCGAGAGATTTGTAGGCGGCAAGAAGAAGCTTAATCTTATTCTAGACCAGTCCAAGATTTGCAGATTTAATCAGGGTCTAGGATATGACTATTATGAGGATATGAGGAAGCATCCACCTGCTGTGCTCAGACCCATAGCACCAGGTGTGATCAAGACCGAGCCCAGGACCGAGAAAGTCCAATTTAAGTCAGCGGGCTATGTCCAGGGGATTTCTGACAGCAAGGTGATTGCACCTGCTGCTTCGGCCTCTCAGAAGGCGAAGCCTGACCGTGCTACTTCTACCTCTCAGAGGATGAAGTATCACTGCACCTTCTGTCAGAAGGATGGACACACGGTTGATCGATGCTTCAGGCGCGCCAAGATCGCGCGTAGAGACCGTGTTGAGTCTCCTAGGCGTATTCAGGGTCAGCCCCAGATCCTGAGTGCACCTAGGACCAGCACGAGGTCTAGGTTTACTGCTGTTGATGGGTTTGGGCAGCATCGAGGACTTGGTTTTTCTGAGTCTTCTGTTTTTCGTCCTCATGCTGCTCCTGGTCATGACTTCCGCCGTCCTGAGGGTGCATCTCGTTTCCCCCGTCGAGACAGTTACCCGCGGCGTGTTCAGCGTGTTGCCGGTGTTCCGACTCGCTCTCCCGTAGCAGTCGGACCCCGCAACAGCTTCAGGTCTGCTCACAGACCTTCTGCTTCCTTGAGTCATGGAGAGCGTAGGGTAGATAGAGGTCAGTCGTGCTTGACTACTTCATCTGCTCGACGTGTTGTTCAGTATTGGGTGCCAAAATCACTTTTGATTTATCCCAGTACTGAGACTTTACTCTCTGTTTGACTCAGGTTCGCCGGGCAGGGAAGGGAAAGGTTTGGCTTGTAGACTCCGGTTGTTCTCGTCATATGACCGGAAACTCCCGTTGGTTTTCTTCCCTTGCCCGTGCTCCAGGTGATGAGACGATCACCTTCGGAGATGCTTCATCTGGGCGCGTCATCGCCAAAGGTACTGTGCGCATTAATGATTCTTTCATCTTGAAAGATGTAGCCTTGGTTAGTAAGCTGCAGTATAATTTGCTCTCAGTCTCTCAGCTTACCGATGACGGTTTTGAGGTGAGCTTTAAGAAAAACAATTGCAAAATTCTTGATTCTTCGGGTAGTCTTGTTTGCGGGATTTCTCGTTTTGGGAGGATCTTTCGTGCTGATTTTTCTGAGTCTTCTGGTGATCCTCTCAGGTGTTTAGTTGCTTCTGAGTCCCGCGACCTTTCCTTCTGGCATAGGAGACTTGGTCATATAGGCTTTGACCATTTGACTCGAGTTAGCGGTCACGATCTCATTCGTGGTCTGCCGAAACTCAAGATGGTCAAAGATCTTGTTTGTGCTCCATGCCGGCACGGCAAGATGGTTGCCGCCTCTCACCCTCCGGTCACAGTCACTATGACCGATGCACCGGGACAGCTGCTCCACATGGATACAGTGGGACCAGCTCGAGTGCAGTCAGCAGGGGGGAAGTGGTATGTTCTTGTCGTGGTCGATGACTTCTCGAGGTATTCTTGGGTGTTTTTCTTAGCCTCGAAGGATGAGACGTTTTCACATTTCCGAGGTATTTTTGGTAGGCTTTCTGTTGAGCTCCCGGGTGCCTTACGAGCGATCCGCAGTGACAATGGCACGGAGTTCAAGAATTCCTACTTCGAGAGTTTCTGTGGTGAGACAGGTGTAGAGCACCAGTTCTCTTCTCCGCACGTCCCACAACAAAATGGCGTTGTGGAGAGGAAGAACCGTACCTTGGTCGAGATGGCCAGGACGATGCTTGATGAGTACTCTACACCGCGGAAGTTTTGGGCTGAGGCTATAGCTACTGTGTGCCATGTCTCAAATCGAGTATTTCTTAGGGCACACTTGCACCGCTCTTCTTATGAGTTGAGATATGGGCGAAAGCCCAGCGTCTCTCATTTTCGTGTTTTTGGTTGCAAGTGTTTTATCTTGAAGTCTGGGAACCTAGATAAGTTCGAGTCACGTTCCTGTGATGGGATCTTTCTAGGCTACTCGACTTCTTCGCGGGCTTATAGGGTCTGGAACTGCGAGTCTAGCAAAATGGTAGAGACCTGTGAGGTGACCTTTGACGAGGCCAGTCCGGGGACTAGGCCCGATATCTCAGGTTCTTTAGAGCAGTCCGAGACCATCTTTGTGGATGATGAGGATGATGGAGACGACGGTTGTCTACCTGATCCTGTCCCTCATCCACCCCTTGAGGTGTCGTCTTCCACCGCACCTCGAGGCGATCAGCCCATGCCTTCTGCTTCTTCTGGAGCTGGTGGCTCTGTTCCTACCTCGTCAGCTCACGAGGTAGAGGCCACTTCTTCATCTCATCCTGGACCTCCTAGACATATCCAGAAAGCTCATCCTTCAGAGCAGATCATTGGAGACCTCTTCGAGCGTGTTACCCGCTCAAAATCTGGCTTATCTCAATTCTGTCTCCATTCTGCTTTCATTGCCTCCTTTGAGCCCAAAGATGTCTCTCATGCTTTATCTGATGAGTCTTGGGTCAATGCCATGCATGAGGAGCTAGAAAATTTTGAGAGGAACAAGGTCTGGTCGCTCGTCGAGCCCCCGCGAGGTCACAATATTATTGGGACTAAGTGGGTGTTCAAGAACAAGCAGAGCGAGGATGGAGTGGTTATTCGAAACAAGGCTAGACTGGTTGCTCAGGGGTTCTCCCAGGTTGAAGGTCTAGATTTCGAGGAGACCTTTGCCCCCGTAGCTAGACTTGAAGCCATTAGAATCCTGCTTGCCTTTGCAGCTTCTAAGGGTTTCAAGCTTTACCAGATGGACGTCAAGAGTGCCTTTCTCAATGGCCTTATTGAGGAAGAGGTCTACGTCCGACAGCCTCCTGGTTTCGAAAACCCCAAATACCCAAACCATGTCTTTAAGCTTTCCAAAGCGTTGTATGGACTTAAGCAGGCCCCCAGGGCTTGGTATGAGAGGCTTAAGTCCTACTTGTTGAGTCATGGGTTTGAAATGGGTAAAGTTGATAAGACCTTGTTCATCCGCCGGCTTGGCGCTGACCTTCTGCTCGTCCAGATCTATGTCGATGACATTATCTTTGGCGGCTCTTCCCATACTCTGGTTTCCCAGTTCTCGGATATCATGAGCACCGAGTTTGAAATGAGTATGATGGGTGAGTTGACCTTCTTCCTTGGCTTCCAAATTAAGCAGACTCGGGAGGGTACATTTCTTCATCAAGGAAAGTACACTCGTGACCTCCTGAAGCGCTTCGATATGAGTGATGGTAAGCCGGTGTCAACTCCCATGGCTTCGACAGCCTATCTTGACCCAGATGAGGATGGCGAGCCAGTTGATCAGAAAGAGTTCAGAAGTATGATCGGCTCCCTTCTTTACCTCACTGCCTCGAGACCAGACATACACTTCTCAGTGTGTCTGTGTGCTCGTTTTCAGGCTTCTCCTCGCGTATCTCACCGTCAGGCGGTGAAGCGCATCTTTCGGTACCTTCGAGCTACCATTGACTATGGTATCTGGTACTCTTCCTCATCCTGTCTTTCCTTGAGAGCCTTCTCGGATGCAGACTTTGCCGGCTGTAGGATAGATAGGAAGAGCACCTCTGGCACCTGCCAATTCATTGGCACTTCTCTTGTTTCCTGGTCTTCGAGGAAGCAGTCCGGAGTTGCACAGTCCACCGCAGAGGCCGAGTACGTTGCTGCAGCCAGCTGCTGTAGCCAAGTACTTTGGATGGCTTCGACTCTGCGGGACTTTGGGTTGGTCATAGATAGTGTTCCACTCTTCTGTGATAACACTTCTACGATTAACATTGCTAAAAACCCAGTGCAGCACTCTCGGACCAAGCACATTGATATCCGATACCACTTCCTTAGAGACCATGTAGAGAAGGGTGATATAGTGCTCCAGTTTGTGGAGAGTGACCACCAGTTGGCTGACATCTTCACCAAGCCTTTGGATAGTTCGAGGTTTTCAGCTCTGCGGGGAGAGCTTGGGGTGGTGTGTCCTTATGGACTGTAGTGAGAGGGAGCTTTGGGCTTTATTGCTTTACTATATTGATTATGCTTCTGTCTCATTTCTATTGCATTGCACTCGGGGTGCATTTGGGTTTAGTCCTTCCAGCATAGGTTAGAGTGCTTCTCTTGCCGAGATGCTTAGACTTCTAACCCTTATCTTGTGCTTCCAGGATTAGCTGCTTCTTATCTCACTAGGTCGAGCTCACTCACTTCTTGTAGGTTCTAGCGAGGGTTGGGCCACCCTCGGGTAGACAGGGTACGTGTTTGCTCTCTAGTGTGTGATTTACAGTCAGCTGATTGTCCTGGAGTCATATGGGGTAGATGAGAGTCAGTCTGAGCCATAGTTGTCTCTATATCTTATCTATGCTTTAAGGACTGCCTGTTTTGGTTTTATTTGCCAGCTTCTCAATTTATTGCTTTGGTTCAGGGAGAGTTCATTTGGGAGCTTCTGGAGCTTAATTGTGACTTAACTCAACTTGAACTAAAAGTTGCATGTCATGTTGAGGGGGAGCTAGATTTTTCTTGCATTTTCAGCATTCTAGCATTATAATCAATCTGCATTGAGCCTTGATTATTATCCTGTTATGACATGCTTCAGTGCTTTACACCTTGCCATGACTTGTGCTTAGCTTGCTAAATTTATCATGACTTCATATGTGTAGACTAGCGTTTGCTATGATAAGTTAAGTAAAATTGATCAACTTAAATTAAACTTGTCATGCTAGCATTTGAGTTTAGTCTTTCTTGAGCTATCCCTTTATGATTCATGCCATGTCAAATAGGCTGAGTAGAGCGTTGAATCTATATTGAGCCTTAGATTGAGCTGTTTAGTCTCTTGATGATGCATGAGTTAGTACAATATGTTAAAAAGCAAAAAGATCTGTTTTGTGCGAAAAAACTGATCTCACCAATTCTCTCCTATGAGACGGCTTGCCATTGCACTTGGCATGAACTTAGGGGGAGTTTTGGATGACCTAGACTATCTTCTTAAGCTCATGGCTTGGAGTAGTCGCATAAGGCTTGAGACCTAGCACATGATAAAACAAAAATCTGGTTGGCAACAACCATGAATTTCAAAAGAAAATATGTCATTTGTGCTCCATTTGCTTAAGCTTCAAAAAGAACCAAGTACTTTAACCAAAGTTTCAATCTTGAGCTTATAGCACTCTATTTGGACTCAATGTTAGCTTCCTTGTTCCGCTTAGCTTATTGACATGGCCTGCATCATCCTTGGATATCTCTAGTTAGACTTTGCTCATTGATGACTTGACTTGCTCACTTAATGTACTTCACTTTTAGATTGTTATCTATGTGTTCTAGCTGGCCTTTATATATGTTGTCATGATCTAGATAGTGTTTTATTGAGTTATGGCTTGGTGTAGTACTTGTTGGTCATATTGGATAATTCTCATGGCTCTAAATGCTTAGAATAAACAAACTTCAGCCATATTCATCCATTGACATGTCATATTCTCTCTTTTGCATCCTTGATGCGTTTATTGCCAAAAGGGGGAGAATAGAGAAGAAAAAGCTAGTTGGGATCATTTTAGAGCTTTGGAGATCAATTTGCTCTTTCAGTTGTTGCTCTTGTGTTCCTTCTGTCGACATGGTCATTTGTCTCATTCTCTTCTTTGGACCATGTTGGATTCGTCAAACTCAAACTCTTCTTCATGCTTTTTCCGAGTTTGTCAATATACTCATCAAGGGGGAGATTGAGAGACCATGTGGTCGTGATCCCATGAGAATGATGAGTAATTGACAATGGTGTAGGTTAGTCGAGTTTGGTTTGGGTGGTTTTGACCATGTCGTTGCGTGGTGCAACGGGCTCGGTCGATTTGGTCAAACTTGGTCGTTTGGGCTTAGGTCATTTATTCTAATGCTTCGACAGGTTTGGACTTCATCATGGGTAAGCATGATGTGTTTATGCTATTTTACGCTTTCATGTGTCGAGCGGTGCTATGTGATGTGTTTCTTGTCTGTGTGGCTGCAGGACATCGAGCGGAGTCGTGGCGAGACACGGTGGACCGGACTAGGCGCAGGTGGCGCTGAGGTCAGAACGGTCAGGATGTGTCGAAGACGACGTGGACTCGAGGTGGTTGCGAGGCGTGCAAGACAAGGAGCGCGGAAGCTTCCCGGAAGGTGCAGGAGGGGCGAAACGGGAATTTCGCAAGGCTGCACAAGCGGGAGCGGGCTCCGTTGGATTTAGCCGGCGTAACGGGGCGGAGACCCGTTAGCCATGGGCTATAAAAGGAGAGGAGGGGCTGCATGCCCATTTGAGCACTTGTAAGGAATTAGGGTTTACACTAGTCAAAAGAGGCTTTGGGAAGGTTGTTTCCTTTAGCTCTTTAGTTGGTGTGAGTTGGTGGAGGCAGAGTGTGCTCCCTCTGTTGTCCTCTACGATGGTTTCTAGGTGTGAGTTCTAGTGGGTGTTCTTCCTCCCTCCATGGATGAGTGTGTGTTCTTGAGTTGAGAGAGTGAGGAGATGGATTGAGAGTCTTGTAATCATTCCTCTGTATTCAATCGTGTCATCGGGACTCCTCTGTATTCATTGTGATCCAAGAAATGAAGATCTGAAGTTTGGTTCCTCTCTGTCGTAGCTTCTGTTCTTCGTTCTTCATTTTGGGTGATTTGCTCTCTTTTGATTTTCGAGTTCTTGATTGCTGGAGAGTGCCAAAATGGGTTGCTATGACATGGGTGATGCTTAAAAGCCATTTGGCTAGTTAACTCCAAGAGCAAACCAAGTTTTAATCTCAGATTTTCATTGTTTGCCTCCTCTGTTCATCTTTTCTCTTTCTAGGTTTTTGTCCAGATTTTGACTCCCTTGTTAAGATGGCTTGAAATTTGGTATGAAGAGTCCAGAGGCTATTAAATAGCTACCCTCAAAATTTCATAGCCAAAGGATCAACGGTTTGGGAGTAATTGGATTTTTGGCTCAGCTCGGGCAAAATTTCAGATTTTTACCCAAATCTGAAATTCGTGTTTCTTGAAAGTGGTTTCTTGAAATTGGCTCTTGGCTTAGTCTTCTGGGAGTATTCCCTAGCTATCCTCAAAGTTTCCCAAGCCAAGAATCGAAGAATCTTGCGAATTTCTCAGTTTTCAGATTCATTGTCTGAAAATTTCTGTTTGCTGTTTTTCCTCGAGAGGTACTACCGCTCCTGGAAGAGGTACTACCGCTCAGCGGTACTACCGCTCCTGGAAGAGGTACTACCGCTCAGCGGTACTACCGCTCGTCCCAGCGGTACTACCGCTTGCAGCCAGACTTGCGCTGAATTTGTTTTTCTTGATTGCTTCTTTCTGGGTCTAGTTTTTCCTTGTCTCTGTGATGTCCAGTAAGGGTTTATTTTCTCCTTCATAGCTCCCATAGCTATTGGAGAAGAAGATAATTGTTGGGGGCGATTTTTAAAGATCGACATTCACCCCCCCTCTGTCGCCATTTCGGTCCAACAAAAAGGCAATCTGGAGAAAAAAAAAGTTCCCAAGATGCAGATACCAGGCGATTGAAAAGTTCCCAAGAAGCCAGCCATGCAGCAAGAGGGGGGAGACGCAGCCATGCCGCAAGACGATGTGTTGTCGCTGTCTCCACAAGAAACAACATACCGCCATGGATCAGATGGTGTCAACAATCAAGCAACCACGGAGCAGCAGCAGTGGGATTCAGGGAATCAAGAGAAAAAAACAGCAAAAAAAAAGGTCCCAGAACAAATGCAAGGTACGTTGTGTAAAACCAACCTTGTTTTTTTTGCTTCGATTGACTCCAGGAAATTGAAGGTCTGGTGCTTGGCACAAAGAATTCCCAAGTATCAACATTCAAACTCCAAAAAAAAAAAGGGCTGCAGTCCCATTTGTCTTGTCTTGTGCAACAAATTTGGAAAACTACTGAACTGGCTGCAACATTAGTTTCCCCATGTCAATCCTTACTAGATGCAAAAAAAACTACTGAACTGGCTGCAAAAAAAAATGTTAGTAGTTATCTAAATTCACATGCACAAATAAAAAACTGCCATGCAATAAACAATATAACCACAAATAACTGCCCATGCAACTATGTTTGAGAATTTAATGACAGCAGTCTTACATAAAAAAAATCGCATGAAAAACTACTGTACTGGCTACAACATTGGTTTCCCATGACAATCTTTTCTAGCTCCTTTTATATGCTCTAGGTTATATTAACACTTGCAGTTAAAAAAAAACAGCAAAAAAGAGTTATAACCACATAAAGGTATAACTCAAAAAAGTATGATAACAAACATATAACAAAGCTTCAACTTACATGGATATATTCAAAAAAAGTTCCATAAGCAAATCAAAAAAGAAACAACAATTACTGGGTAGAACACAGACAATTTTCAAGTATCAGCATTCAAAAACAAAAAAGATATAATCACAGGCACTCAAAAACTGCCATGCAAAAAATAATCACATGAAGGTATAATCTTCTTAAAGTATGACAATCCTTACCAGCTCCTTTGCAGATAAGTGCCAAAAAGCAACTCAAAACAAACAACAAAAAAACTGTTAGAAGTTAAAAATACATGATGCTGGGCATATATTTACAGAAATTTATAAAAAAACTTAAAAAACTACAAAACCTTTATGATTGGTGTTACTACCAAAACTTCCTTTGAAAAAATTATTATGAACAACTGATTTTCATAAAAAAAAAGTAGTAACCTATACAGCATTAAAAACCTATATACTAGTATATAGTTTCAACAAAATGTATTGTGTTATTGCTCTCAGATGTAGGGTTACTCAAGATTTCAAAATCTTGGCCGTCCCGCTACTTTGGTCTATACTCTTCATAAATTGAATATGACAATTGAGATCCAGATTTTTTGAGCTCTACACAACAAAATTGCCAATCTCAACTATCGACTATCACCAAAAAAAACCTCTCGGTTAGCAGAGGAACAAGTGCCAAGTGATCACATATACAAGAATTAAAATCAGCCAAAAAAATAATCTGACAAGCTTCCAGAATTTTGGATTATAATTTTAGCAAGTTATGCAACAAAACCAAACTGACTAAATCAAGGTGCAGACAACACAAAACTAGTGATCACAGCATATACATACTCTCAAAAAAAATCTAACTGTTGGACAGAGAGAGAAATGACAGCAATGGCAAAAGATCTAAAGCTCAAAAAATTGGACATCCAATTTCAGTAATAGACCACAAAAAATCATCATCGAGCATATGACAGGCCCACTAGCATCTCTTTCTACCCCAGATCACAGAAACATATTGGGAAGTTTAATCAAACCGGTCCGGAGAGAAGCTTCACGATACCGAGTCTGGAAAAAATAACGGGTGCGAATTTCGCAACCTGGAAGCACTCCCCTGTTCGCAGGAAAGTATAAACAATGTTAAAAAGTATGATAACAGCTACTTTCTAGGTTAAATTAACATCTGCAGTAAAAAACAGCGAAAAAAAAAGTTAGTAGTCATCTAAATTCTGCATGCACTAAAAATCTGCCATGCAAAAAATATATTCACAGAAAGGTATAAAAAAGTAGCAAAATGACATATGTTCAAAACAAAAACCCCCTAATTGAGTAAATAACTAATGTACCTTTCAAGCATATGTTCTAATCAAAAACTTCTGTCCACACAGGTAATCAAACTGACAACACGCTGGATAAAGTACTGACGACACAAGACAAAACTGAAGACACATATCTAACATTTGATGAATTGCAGCTCTTGAATTATACTTCGGGAACAGTGAGTATATGGGAGGCAACATTTGCTGAGTAAAAAGAAATATATTCCCTGAATATGCTTTTAACTGTTATTATTTTGTCAAAAGGGAGTGCATCTACCATTTACGACTCTGATGCAGCAAATGATTAATAGCACTCAATCAATTTACTCAAATTCCCAGGTGAGGAAAAACATCCTAAAAAATATAAAATGCGCTTTTAGTAACCAGTTAAAATGACACAAAAAACTGACCTGCATTCCTGTTGTGCTTTTGCAGGATGGATTAGGGACTTGTGACCCCTTTTTGAATGTCCCTGTTGGTTTTCAGGTACTAATGTGTATTCTTACGAGAGAAAAAATGACACAAAAAAACACATTTATGTTTTCCATATCATTACTATCTTGAGTCATGTATGTATCCAGAATTCGATGATAATGACAAGCAACAGGATAAATGATGACTACACAGTTGCACAAATAGGGCAGGCAAATTATTGTGAGGACATGCATGTAGACAGTGAGGATGAAACTCCCCATTATTGGTCTTTGGATACGTTAAAGACAATGCAAGATGGCAATGTATGTTATCATATAGAAAATTCTTTCTTATGTACATACTAACATAGGCAACAAAACTCTTAATTCTTGGGTGAAACATTGCTTTACAGGGGCCAGATGATACTGCTGACATTACAAATGAACCAACATCTCATATGACCAATGAAGCACGCCAGCAAGAAGACATAAATCAAACACAAGATGATGGACTGCTAAGTGAAGATGATATTGAAAATTTCTTGATTCTTGAAGAACAAGCAGCAAAACAGGGTAATAATGTACAGATAGATAGCAAGTACACTCCTGCAATGGGGATGCAATTCAAAACAGCAGAAGAAGCACACCACTTTTTCAATTTTTATGCTTTCCTATCAGGATTTTCAGTGGTTCTTACACATACCTAGCACAGCACAGGCAAAAAGAGGGATAATGGGGTGACAAGAGTCACATTCAAGTGCAATAGGCATGGAGTTACAAAAAAGTAAAAACAGGAGGAAGTAACAACAGAAAGAGACACAAATGTTCTGATAAAGACCAATTGTGAGTGTGTGATGGTTGTGACAAAAACAAATGGAATATGGTACATAACAAGGCTTGATTTGGACCACAACCATGATTTGAGTCCAAATTCAGAGACAAGATTCATGAGATCGCATAAATACATGACACCAGAGGAGAAGAGATTGATAAGGACATTAAAAGAGTGTAACATACCGACAAGAAGCATGATCTCGATTCTATCATTTCTGCGTGGTGGCTTGACAGCCTTGCCTTACACAAAAAAAGATGTCAGCAATCTTCGAACATCAATTAACAGAGAGACAACAACTAATGACATGGTGCAAGTTCTAGAGTATTTTAGCAATAAACAGAAAGATGATCCAAGGTTTTATTATGCTTTTGATTTGGATGAGAATAAAAAGGTCAGAAATATGTTTTGGACAAATGGCAGATCAAGAGAATATTATGCTCAATATGGGGATTGTGTTAGCTTTGACACAACCTATCAAACTAATAGATACAATCTGCCATTCGCACCATTTGTTGGAATCACAGGGCATGGGAACACATGTATATTTGGCTGTGCATTCATACTAGATGAAACTGTAGACACATTCAAATGGTTGTTCACCACATTCCTGTCAGCCATGGGAGGGCAAGAACCATTGACAATAATAACTGACCAGGATGGAGCAATGAGATCAGCAATATCTCAAATATTCCCTAACACAACACATAGAAATTGTCTGTTCCACATACTGAAGAAAGCAGTTGAGAAGGGTGGGAAATGCTTTTCTAGGAACCATGGATTGTTTGATGATTTTCAAGACATTATCCACAACTGTCTAACAATAGCTGAATTTGAGAAGCTTTGGCAAGAAATGATTGAAAAATATCAACTACAAAACATCAAGTATTTCCAACAGATGTGGCTAACTAGAGAGAGGTTTGTTCCAGTATACTTTAAACAGAACTTCTGTCCTTTCATAGAAAGTACCGCACTAAGCGAAGGCACAAATGCAAGAATCAAAAGGAATGTTGGTCCACAGTACAGTGTTACAAGCTTCCTCAAAGAGTATGATAGATTGATAGATACAATTTTCGCCACCGAGGAAAAAGACAACCATGAATGCAGATCCAGAGAACCAAAACAACTATGGTCTGAATACTACATTGAAGAGCAAGCTATGCAGCTTTACAACAGGAATATATTCAAAAAGTTCCAAAAGCAACTCAAAGATACCACAAGACTTCAATTGACAGAACTAGAACCATCCAAGGTTTATGAGGTTTTCCAAGCATTAAATTACAGGAAAAAAGAATGGAGGCACAGGAAGTACATTGTACTAGTAGACTTACACAGAGAAGATTTTAACTGCATATGTGCCAAATTTCAGAAGGATGGCATATTGTGTTCACATATACTGAGAGTAATTCTTAACCTGGACCTCACAAAAATCCCAGACAGATACATTATTGATAGATGGAGGAAGAAAGTCAACAAAGTTGTCAGAATTAATGCAATGAATACAGATGCAGAAAATTCGACCTTAAGGTTTAATGTCCTTTCTAGAAGGTTTGCTGATTTAGCATCAAAAGGATCAAAGACAGGAGCAACATATAATTTTCTGATGGAAGAGATATCAAGGATCGAAAACCATTTAATCGAAATTGCAGCTGACAAAGAAATGCATGAACAGCCACATGGACAAAGCAACAGTGACAAAAATGCAAATGATGCTGCAGCAGATGAAAGTTCGTCAGTTGGACAGATCAATCTTCTAGATCCAGATGTTGCCCAAACTAAAGGAAGACCATCAACAAGATTTAAAAGTTTAATTGACAGGATTAAAGAGAAGGAAGTATACCACTGTAGTCACTGTGGAGGTACTGATCACAACTTTGCAACATGCAAACTGAAGCACATTGAAATTGAACTACCCAAGAAGAAGAGGCAAAACATGAATAAAGCAAACAAACAAGGTATACTCTTCCATCAGAAAATTATACATGGTGCTGGGCATATATACATATTAATCCTTCAACTCCTAAATGATTAAAAGTAATGAAACCTTTCAAGCATACGTTCTAATCAGAAAATTCTGCATACTAGACTATTGTTTTTTCATAGGAGACTTTTGTTTATGGCATTGTGGCTACTTGCATTCATCATAATAAGTACACAAAACAAAGAAGGATTGATTTGCAGCAATAGATGTCTTTCACAAACGAAACACTTTTGGAATTTTTTTTAAAAAAAACATATGCAAATGTTCAAAAGTAATGTTCATCTTGTTGAATTTCCTTTAGGAGGACAGTCAAAAAAGAAGGCCAGAGAGCATGCAACACTCAAAAGAGATGTAGAGAATACTGAAGTACAGAAGGCTACAATGTGGCCAGGAGAGGATAAAAAAAATACTTGACTCACGTATCAGAAAAAATATGACATTTGTATTTAGAAGTATGTTATAGAAGGACACTACTGGAGTGACATTTGTAAAGAAAAGACTATTGCAGAATGGAACAGCACAATTATTCTCTTGTAATCGTCTAGCTCATACAATTTTGAACAATTACATTTGCAAGAAAGGGCTATTGTAATATGGACAATTGCAAAATGTGCTTTCCTATAAGTATTTTTGATGTTTTAATTTCATGTTAGTGGTCATGTATACATGAGAAACAAAACTGACAGCTTGGAAATCTTAATAAAACATAACATTCATACTCAACAAACCATCTTGGGAAATTCAACAAAACAAAAATTCTGCATACTATAATATTGTTTTTTAATAGGAGAGTTTGTGTTTATGGCAGTGTGGCTACTTACATTCATCATAATAAAGTTCAAGACAAGCTAGGCAATAAAAACTGAGCATATGTCAATGCTTCACTTTACATGGATATGTTCAAAAAAGTTTCAAAAAGCAGCTACAAAAAAGAACGCAAACAAAAAAAAGACAGGTAGAAAATGAAAAATACATGGTGCTGGGCATATTTTAATATCAATACTTCAACTCCTAAATGATTAAAAGTAATGAACCTTTCAAGCATACGTTCTAATCAGAAAAATTCTGCATACTAGACTATTGTTTTTTCATAGGAGACCTTTTTGTTTATGGCATTGTGGCTACTTGCATTCATCATAATAAGTACACAAAACAAGCTAGGCAAAAAAACTTGAAACTGATCAAGATGCTAACCTTCTAAGAACACAACAAAAACAAATAAGCAAGATTCAAAAAAAAGCAAATCCAACCAACCAAAAACAAGATTAAAAAAAAGATTAAAAAAACTACCATGCTAGTATGTTCCATAAGCAACTCAGAAAAGAAAAACAACAACCTGGTAGTAGAAAGCAGAAAATTCCAAGAATCAACATTCAAAAACAAAAAATCTTAAACGTATGATGCTTCAGTAATCTCCTGTAAAAATTGAAGCATTGATATATGGTAGACGTGTAAAAAAACATGCATAAACATAGTATAGCACTTCCGAAATCATTGGAGCCTTAGCATATATGGTTAGATCCAGCATTTGTTCAACAAAAAAATTTATTGTATTATTGCTCTCAGATGTAGGGTTGCTCAAGATTTCAATCTTGGCCGTCCCGCTACTTTGGTCTATACTCTTCATAAATTGAATATGACAAAAGTGAGATTCAAATTTTGAGCTCTAAAAACAAAACTAGGCAAAGCTTCCAGAATAACTTGACAAGCTCCATATTTTGGGATTATAATTTTAGCAAGTTATGCAACAAAAAGTTGACCTGACTAATCAAGATGCAGACAGAACAAAACTTGTGACCACAGCATATACATACTGTCAAAAAAAATCTAACTATAGGACAGTAAGACAAAATGACAGCAATGCAAAAGAACTAGAGCTCAAAATTTGAACATTCAATCTCAGTAGTAGACCACAATTATCCTCATCGAGCATATGTCAGGCCCACTAGCATCTCTTCTCCACCGCAGATCACAGAAAGAAAAAAAAAGAGATGACACTCACTGTGCAGTGATATTCGAAATCACTTTGAAGGTATAAATCTACCATTTGCACCATTTGTTGGGATCACACGAAACATAAATCAATTCTTCAATTTACAGGAATACACTGAGTATTTCATTATTAGCTGAGACCAAAACATAAATATTGCACATCAGAGGAGTTGTGTTTATGGCAGTGTGACTACTTGCATTTCATCATAAATAAAAGTTCAAAAAGACAAACTAGGCAAATAAAAAACCTTAACTATTATGCTAACCTTGTAAGAACCAGTACAGAATCTAACCTTCTAAGATAAGGTTTACCAAACAAAAGATCAAAAAGGATAACATAAGAAAACATATGTCAATGCTTCAATTTACATGGATATATTCAAACAAAACATATTGGGAAGTTTAATCAAGCAAAAATATTAACCTATTGAAACAAAACAAAACATAATAAAAAAACACCTGTCATCAAACAAAACATATTGAAATGTTTCACCAAACAAAACACCTTGAAATACTAACCTCATAATAAAAAAAGTATACAAAACAAAACCAAACTAACTTCAAAAAAGATAACAAAACAACTACAAAATGTAATCAAACAAAACTTGACTATCCTTCTAAGATTACAAAACTAGTAGGGATGCTTAACCTAAAAAATTATTTAAGCCTATTAATAAAAGTTCACAAAAACTTACAAAACATGGAGGTTCATCAAGCATAGCATTCAAACTTCCAAAACAGAACATTTTGATATACCAACCTAACAAAACACCATCATATACTAACAAACTTCAAAAAAGAGAACAAAAACAGTTTGGGAAGTTAATACATGGAGGTTAATCAAACATAGCATTCAAACTTCCTAAACAAAACATATTGCGATATTCCTCCAAACAAAACAACTTTTGATAACTTGACCAGTACAGATACTATATGCTTTGACCAAAATAACTTGAGATACTATATGATTTGACCAAAAAACAACTTGGGATGTTTGACCAAATAAAAATACCTTGAGATACTAACAGTTTTGGAAGTTTAAAAATGGATGTTAAATGCTAAATATAGGACATTAGAAAAATGACATAACAAAACAAAACTTCAAGGGATGATTCACCAAAAACAGCTTCACAAGTTTAATCAAAACAGGACATTCTTGCGAAATTAAACCAACAACCTAATGAGGCTAACAAACACATATATTGTTAGTACAAACATTTTTAGAAGAGCAGTACATAGTTTGTACAGTATATATGAAAGCAAAAATATGTGGTCCATATAGTATATCACTACTGAGTATGCCTGCCTACTAACAAAAAAAGAACTTGATATCATAGAAGACTAAACACATAGCAAGCACATAAAACCATTGGGAGATGTCCAAAAACAGCTAAATTTGATGTCCAGCATGTCGGAAGTCACCCTACAAAATAACAAAAAAAGAACACGGGGATATTATTACTTTGTGGAATTTGTATTATGCAACTTCTATTATTGCATTTGTACATATGCTATGTATTGAGCTGATGGTACTACTTTGCATTGAGCTACGGTAGTAATATATAAGAATGCAAATTAGTGACTAACCTTCCCAACTATAGAATGAATATGACTCAAATCTGCCATGTTTTGGTCGCTGCGCAACATACGGTTAAGAAGATGAATCCTTATCTTAGGCATATCATCAATAGTGAACCGAGCTTCCAACGCAACTCTAGGGTCCCAAATATCCATATATTTCATAACAAACACGCCAGAATCTTTCCTGAAAAAAGGAAACATTTCAATAAACAACCATCGTAAGTGAAAAAAGAAGGGGATTGAAAGATTCAGCTACAACAACAGCTACAAACAACCATTGAAAGGGGGACTTACTTCCACTTTTGCCGATGGGGTGATAGCTGATCGATGTCAAAATCAAGAGGGTTGACTGATGTTCTTTTTGCGGTTGCAAAAAATGCTGATGTGAAATTTCCTATCTACAAATACCAATAAATTGTAGAATAAAAATATTAAAATATACAAGAAGATTACAGATTGATTAATGTTCAATAGCAAAAACACACAAAATTGGGATTTAACACAGGAAAAAAAGATAGATAAAAACAAAGGAGGACAACAAAAAAAAGGAAAGATATACCACACATACCAGATTCATCATGGTGGTGTCGTCATACGACCTCCCACCAACTGCCGAATCAAGGAATACAAACTTCTGGTCTTTAATATCAACAACAAAAAGGAACCAATGATCCTCTTTTAAAATAGGGAATAGAATCTAGTACACAACAGGCAAAGCGTAAAAAAAATTGGTTAGCGAAAAAATACAAAATGTTGAAAACAAAAAAAGTTATACAAAACCTAAAAATACATAACAAATTTGGATGAGTACTAACCAGTTCACAAGATTGCAGTGACCTTACTTTATGGGCGATTTCGAACTCATGCTTGACATTTCCAAAACTAAATTCTGATTCTGCCTTCAAAAATTGTTGCTACAAAAAGAAAGAATAACAAGATTACCAACAAACAATAAAAGTTTAGCAAAAAAAAAGCAAAAACATACTGAAAATATCAATATATATGAACTGAAATACAACTAGAAAATTTTATTTTAGATGCTAACATACTCCAACTGAGTTGAAAAAAAAGTGCTTCTTTGACTTTGTGGGATGATTCTCTTGAAAAAGAAGCCGACAGAAGCAATTCACCAAAAAATTGTCGATCTTCCCTTCGGGCCTAAGAGAGTACCCTAAGCAACTATATGTGACATATGTTTTGCCGTCTGGCTTCACTGAGATTGCCTTGGAACTTGAAAAAGAAAAATACCAAATTACATATGTGCAGAAAATAAAATGCAAAAAACAATGCATACATAAAAAAATGTGGGTGCATAAAAACACTAACCTGCCATGTTTTCCTTTCGACAAACTAATTACTGCTTGATAATATGCCATATCTTCTGAGGACACAACAAATCTATTAATTGGACTAGTGTATGGGTGACCAGTGTATCTACTACCCCTCACCTGCCTTCTCTTTCCATAAGCAGGCATCTTGCAAGTGGATGACCCAGCACCTCCGCTGCCCCTGCTGTTCACAACATTGACGTCTAGTGGTTGAAGGACGTTGACAGTTTTCTGTGGAGTGGTTGAAGAGAACACAGTGCCTGGAGGGACCTGTACACCAAAAACAAAAAAAATATCATAGTTATCTTTATATAAAAAAGAATGATAGAAAGAGATACAGAAATGATAAACCACCATGCTACAACAGCGGGGGGGGGGGGGGGGGGGGACAAAGCATAAATCACAAAAAAGATAAAAGTTTGTTTACCAGATTGATTACATTCATAGAAGAGACATTGTTGGCAAGTGGGGTGTTCTCCGTAGGAACTTGAGACTTAATATTATCAATAACAATGACTCCTCCCTAGCATCAAAACAAACAGATGAAGACATTACAAAATGATGATACAAAAAAAAAGGCATAAACAAAAAAAAAGGATTCATAACTAAAATTTTTTAGAAGAAAAGGCTCTGCTCTTTTATACACCTGATTATGTTTCTGTGGATTATTCATGACTTGGATGTCATTGTCTATATCAATGTTTAAAATGCGGATATCCTTCAAAAAAGAAGATATTTAAGATAAAAGTGTTTGACATCAGAACAAATGCATTAATCTTAAGATGAAGGATGTATACCTCTTTAACATAACTGCCCCCTGTGACACCATGAACAGAATGTGAAACATTGTTCAGCTTTGATTTACTTACTCCTTCCGGAAGAAATATTGCATCTGATTGACTCCGTATAATATGCACATCATCGTCGTCGATGCCGAGATCAAAAGAGGGGACCCAGTTAAACAAATCCATAACCTTTGGACTATAAGGGAACTTGAAGTATTTGCTTGCCCTATCATTTTCCCCTGTATTAGCTTGGTTCTGGCTTCCTGGAAATTATATCGGATTAAATATAAAAAAGTGTGTATGGGGGGGAATTGGTTTAGTAATTGGTATACTAATTGCAACAGCGCGTTAATGTATACTGCCTCATTAATTAACAAATAAACATTGGTAGTATTAGTTCTCTGTATTAAGATATGATTCTAATAAAAAGTTTAGAAAACAAAAACATGCAACCTCAAACTGAAAAATCTACTAAATACCAGTCATAAGATGAAAAGTTGAACCCTGGTCTGAACTCTAAAGACCCCTACATAACGTTCAAAATTACTAAACATGCAACATGATTTAACGTCTTAAAATGCACAAAGCACAACTTGAAACCTATGATCCAACAATCCAATATCATATTCTTCACTCACTGCACAAAAGACCCCGAATTGAATTGCATCCAACAGAAAAACAATGATAACAAAACACCAGCTCACAACAGACATAGCATAACATCAGCTCATCAACATACTACCATCAAAAACCTGTGTTGCTACAAATAAGAGATCACCAAAAAACGAACAGACAAATCAATAAAAATCTGAGACCCTGGTCAACTAACTAAAGCAGCCGTTCTAAAAAATGATTTCAGCCACTGTAGAATCCTAGAAAAACTTATCCTAGCATCTCCAAAAACCATAATTAAGCTTTTTTTTACAGAGAGACATCATAGAGCTAGAGTTGGACAAAACACGAATTCGAGCACGTATAAACCTTGCCATGAATAAAACTAACTTGGTCAGCAGGGCAGAAACCTTCACACAAAAAAAATGAACCACCAACAACAAACAAGTCAGTGAGCTTCAGCAATATGCTTGCGTTTTGAACTTCAGATTGGGGTAAAACAAAACAAGGCCGCGATGTAACATACCTGCATTCCTGGTTCTATCATAATCTTGGCTGCTAGATGTCCTCTTTCTTTTATTATTAGTTGAAAGATCTAAAAAACAAATTGAAAAAAATGTGAACACAAAAATAAAACAGATATAAAAATTGCGCTGGTATGCAAGCAAAAAAAAGCTCGAGAGAGAGAATAAACGCATATATTGCTGACCTAATGAGGTAGAAATCTTCTGTGTCATTTGATCATCACAATGTACTGATGCTGCTTCTGACCCAGAATTCAGTAACTTCTGAGTTTCCTCTTGATCACAATCACCTCCTTGGATTGACTCTGTATTTATTAGATGAAAGATACGAAAACAAAAAAAATTATGAACAAAAACAAATAAACCATTTACCATAAAAAAGTGCTGGTATGTGAGCCAAATATGCTTACAAAGGAACAAAAAAGGAAAAGACATTGCGGACCTGTTGAGCTACATAACTTCTGCGTTGGTTGATCGTCACATTGTCCTGGTGTTGCTTCTGACCCCGAATTGTACAGCTTTTGAGTCTCCTCTTGATCGCAGTCACCCCCTCGGATTGACTCTATAAATTTTACAAGACAGAACAGAAACAACTTTAAAAAGGAGTATATGAACAAAATACATAATATACATACACAAATTGGCTGGTATGCAAAAAAACAAAAAACATAACGCTAAAGAAATGAATAGGACAGAAAATTACTTCACCTGTCGAGCTAGATAGCTTCTGTGTCGGTTGATCATCGCATTGTCCTGGTGTTGCTTCTGACCCAGAATTGGGTAGCTTCTGAGTTTCCTCTTGATTGCAATCACCATCATCACATACCCCAGTTGGATAAAACCCTGCTGGACCAGCAGGACAGTCATCCCTCACGCAATGCTCATCACAACACCCCTTCAGATTGAGTCCTTGGGCATCTACTCCCTCCATATGAATATCCGCATGTACCATATTAGTTGAAGTCCTGTTGCCCTCAAACTTTGTACTATTAACTCCTCCGCGATAATTCCTGGTGTCGCTACAAAGAACTGAGGCTATACCCGCAGCCAAACATTCTAACCCATGATGTAACTTTGTTGTCTGTTCGTGCTCAAATTGATGAAGCATTGACGATAATGTCTCCTTAACCTACAAAAAATTGAATATCAAAAGCAAATAAAGTTAAACTAGTAAAATATTATACATCAGAGCAAGCAAACACACTATTTAACAATAATTACCTCATCAAACAATGGATTTTGACCATGTTGATCAAAAATGGATATAAACTTTGATTTCATTTGAGCAGACATTTAGGAGGGTTGATAAAAACACCTACAAAAAAACAAAAACAAAAAATGACTTAAAGTAAATATTCACAAACAATTTATTCTAGAGATTGCATACTTGTTTGTGATATGTGCATACAAAACGCTGCTAATTAAAAGGAAGTTTTCTTATCAGGTAATATGCCACAGTTTTAGATTTTCAATTCCTATCCAAAGTTACCAGGTTGCCACAAAAAATTGCAGAGGTTTCATTTTTTTGAGATATATGCAGGAGATAATATGTTGGTTTCAGCACCAAAAAAAATTGTGCATAAAAAATAAGCCTTCTCTCTCAGCCAATGTGCAAAGTTTAAAGAATATTCAGATTTCTCCTTTCTTTGAAAATTTACAAGACAAAAAAAAGTACGCATAGTATTCATTTGTTTACAAGACAAAAAAAAAAGTACGCATAGTATTCTACAATCTTTAGTTCATCTTGAGGGGAGAATTTATATCCCAAAAAACAACAGTCCTGGAAACTAACCAAACACCACATATGATTCTTCGAAGTTTGAAGTTCAAACATAACAAAGTAAACTGCTATATTCTTCTTCCATACGGTCCTATAATCTTCTTTCATACAGTCCTACAAAAAGCAGTATAATCTTCCCCTAAAAAAAACACACATCAAACAGCAGTATCAAAAGGGTCCTAAAAAAACCCCTCCCCCCCTCTTCCCCTTCTACCTCCCCCCATACTTCATCTATACTACGGATCTGGACATAACAACATGTAATATAGAGATAAAAAGCATGAAACAAACAGTAAACTTACAAAGCACAGTCAGATGTATACGTAGAGAGAGGGGGGGGGGGGGGGGGAGACATACCTCAACAAAAAAAACCCCGCCGCGCGATGAGGTCTACACTCCAACTGGACGATAACTTCGTTTGCCAGAGAACAACACGGAGAAGATCTCTGGAATGGGATCTCTCAGTTAAAAAGACAGTACATCAAAAAGAACATACATAGATGTAAGAAAAAGAGCGAGAGAGGCAGATCTCACCGGAGAATGCACCGCGCGCGACGATGAACAACTCACCGGAGAAACACAGCGACGAGATCTCCGTAAAAAACTGAGAAGACGAAGAGATCTCCGCTCCAGCGACACCCTCTGGGATCTCTGGGTGCACCTCGCCGCTCTCCCTCGGGTGGAGCACCTGGACTCTCTCCAGCGACGAGATCTCCGTAAAAAACTGAGAAGACGAAGAGATCTCCGCTCCAGCGACACCCTCTGGGATCTCTGGGTGCACCTCGCCGCTCTCCCTCGGGTGGAGCACCTCGACTCTCTCCAGCGACACCCTCGGCTCTCTTCAGCAAAGTGAATTAGTACAGGCGCGAGAAACAAGGAAAACACTATTCAAAACTACCCGGTGGATAGAAGCTTCACGATGCCGGGTCTGGAAACAAAACGGGTGCGAATTTCGCAACCCGGAAGCACTCCCTAAAAACACGAATCTCAAAACAGAAAATGGACGGCTCAAAAAACGACTGCTTTTGGGATAAAAAAACAGCCGACTGCCGTATAGTACTTCCGTTTATTGTTACCACCGCGCCGAAGCATAAAAATAAGAAAAAGCCATGCTGACATCGCAAGTTAACATGTTTAACTGACAGTGTTGTTCACATTGAGTCGGATCATGTTGATAAATCATAAGAAATCTATCTAGTATTACAGTCCTCCTATTGGCGTAAAATTCAACAATCAGCCATCTCGCCATCAGAAAACAGTCAGATAACCAGGACATGTATCCTACTGGCGAAAAACTCAATAATCAGCTATCTTGCCATTAGAAAACAGTAAGATTACCAGCACATGTATGACAAAAAAAAAAAAAGAAAAGAAAAAGGAAAAAGAGAACATAATAAACTTAACCGAAAACAGATCTGTCAAAGGAGCTAACTGTAAGCACAAAAGTACGTAAACATGTGTACATAAAAGAAATGGTCAAAATAATTAACGTAAATAGTTACTGCAAAATGTAAAACAAACGTATTAAACAGATGGGACAGCATGAATAAGTAAAACAAATAGTGTACTTACTAAACAGCTTGAACGGTAACATGTAAAGAAGCACGGGCAACTAACACAAGAAATTAGCTAATGGGAGAAATAGGAAGATATGTAAAAGCTGTTTACTGTAACTACAGAAGCGGAAACAAATTGCATCAAGTGAGCAAAAAAACAAAAAGAAAAAAGGGATGAATCAAATGGTTGCTGTAACCACAGAAGCATAAAAATTTTGTATCAAGTGTATGTAACAAATAGGGTTACTAAACACTGTAAAATAAATAATGAGCACAGGAAGGATCAGCCTAGGCAGTGTAAAAACGGTCAGATTCGAAGATACAGAAGCGTGTAACACAATGAAGTAGGTAATTCTAATTCACTAACTATAATTGGAAATGCAGGGAAGCACGTAAACGAAACTCGCTATAAATATTAAAAAAAACAGAGTGAACACGCGGAATTGCTGAAACAAATAATTTTTTCTCGCCGTAAATACTAAAACACAGAGTGAACACGTGGAATTGCTGAAACAAATAAGGACTATATTTTTGTAGAATGCAAATAGCGTGTCTTGAGTATACGCATAAAATTGAGAGCGTAAATAGATAACTGTAAATGTAGGAAAACATGTCAAAGGGTATGGTGGTAAATCTAGAAGTAGGAATATAATAGTGCATATCGGCTGGGTGAATCACATGGGCACCACAGTTAGCAGATCCTGTGAAATAAATAACTACTATAGGAAAGAGCACCCTAGATGAATTTACAAAACAGGTGCATCAAATAACCAGCACAGCTAGGAAGACACGTAAGTTAAATAACTACCGTACCAAGAATGACCCTAAATGGTGTGCAAATAATGGCATTGATAGAAGTGAGAGCACCAAACGTAATACACTGCAGTTAGAAAACTATAGCAAGTAAATAACCACCACGGCGAGGATCATCGTAGATGCTGTACAAACGGCCGAATCAAATGGCCACCAGGGATTTCTTTTTTTCAGCCTATGAAATTGCTGACAAGAGAAATGAGGAAACATGGTCACAAAGTATGAAATTGACTTACCTTGATGCTTTCAGGTATAGGCAAATTAGCTGAACAAAGTCTGAGATTTCTGCCTTATCTCAGAACAAGCACCATATGAGTATCACAAAAGTCAACATCTTCAACCATTACACCTGGTTCTTGGTTGGAACATCAAAATTCAGAAGTGAATCAAATAGATCGTATGAACTGACTAATTTGAACTAATCCCGAGCAAAACTAATTTCCTAACAGCAGGTATAACAAAGCGCCAGTTAGCCTAATTTACAACCTCACATAGATGATGTTTGTGTTGCTTTTACCAAAAATATATTAGAAATACAGACTAACATATATTTACAATCTCACTATTAGGAATCATTATTTTTTTATTTATTTACAATCTGTGACCAAAGAAAATTACAAAATGGTGTGGAAGAATCAATATGATTTAGCATATGAATAGCCTTAAATAGTGTGCCCCATAGGAAGTTGGGACCTGCGACTTAGCTCCCTCGTTCAAAGCAAACAGGGGAAAAAAAGCAAAGTCATTTCAATGCTTCTCTAACCCAGTAGAGCATACTGCATACATCCCATCCTAACTGCAGGTTACATCATCGCTTTTTGTAAAATGCAAAAAATAAGTGAAGCAAAAGAGAAGCCAAGCATAGACATAAAACATGTTGCAAACGCTTAGCTTCTGATAAGGATAGACATAAGACGTGTTGGAAATCAAGTACACGTAAGTAAGAACTGACACAGGCTACCTTACAGCACAACCAAGTTAAGACCTTAGAATTGTCCAGCCTAAAGAACTTCACATTAGCAACTTCTGCAAGAAAGGTAATTAACATGCATGCGAAATCATTAGTTCTGTAAAACTATTGGTTACTATGTAAACAAGTTATACCAGAAATCACACAACAAATTAATGTGTCTGTAACAATATAACCCATGGCAAATCATATATCAAAAAACAAAACGCTCAAGATCCCCAACTGACCACTCGTGTTAAGTAGTAGTTAATAATGTGGTAGCAACTTGATATTACATTAATTTCGCAGGCTACCAACCCATCATTACTTTACTTATTTTTTTAAAAACCCATTTTGTTCTAATTATATTATTATTAGGAAAAGATTCAACTAAGGTCTAGATTTTGGTTTCTTTTAAAGTTATTAAGCTCTTCATACATGGTATTTGTCACATCCCAAAATTTGGCTTTTTGAAAAAAATTTAAATTCAAATTAATTATTTTAAGGTAATTGGATTTTACTTGGCTTTTAATTGCCTTTCTGGTTTTTCTGGAATTTAAAAACTATTTTTTTTGAATTTAAAAAGTAATTCAAAATATGAAAATTAAATATCAACAGTAGTTGGAAATAATTTTGTTTAGTCCAAAATATGTCCAGGAGCTTCTGTGAATTTTTTTGGAATTTTTGGAGGTATTTTCATATTTTTCTGAGGCCTAAATAATTTTCTAGCCTTATCTGAAAATCAAAATCAAATTCTGAAAATAAAAATCCCTCCCTTTCCCTCCAGCCGACGCGTGGACGGCCCAGATCCGTCCACGTCGCCGCTCGGCCAATCCAGGCCACCCCTCCCCTTCCCTCGCTGTCCAGCGGGCCCGGCCCGTCAGCCGGCGGCCCCGCCTTCCCCTCCTCCTCGCCCGACGCGTGGACGGCTCGGATGAGCCGAGTCTCCGCGCGGGCCATCCAGCCGCCCGCTCTCACTTCCTCCCTCACCTCGCTGACCCGCGGGCCCCGCCCGTCAGCTGCACGCGCTCTCGCTCCCGCTGCCACCCGGCCCCGCCTGTCAGGCCCGTCGTCCCCGCGGAGCGCCTCCTTCCTTTCTCTCCCCCCTCTTTCCTTTCTCGCCGGCCAACCGAATCCTCGACGGACCCGGCCTTTCCTTCCTCGTCTCTATGCGGTTTTGGAAGCCTCGGACGCCGCCGCGACCGAATCCCCAAATCCCCGCGCCTCCCTTCCTTCCGCGCCCCCTCCTTCCTTTCCTCCCCCAAACCTTCCTTCTCCGGCCGCCAGCAACGGCGAGCAATTGCCGCGCCCCTGCTCCCCCTCAGCCCCTATAAATACCCCCTCGGCTTCGCCTACTCCCGCACCACCTTCCAGAGCCTTCCACCTTCACTCCCGAGCCCCGTAGCACCCCAGCGCCGTGCGCCCTCTCTCCACGAGCTCCGCCGCACTCCGGCGAGCTTTTGCCGACGCTTCGGTCATCCCCGGAGCCAGCCACCGCCACCCCGAGCACCCCCGTGCCCGCGCCATCCTCCCCGACGCTTCGGCCGTTCCTTCCCGCCGCCGGAGCACCGTCGCCCCGGAGGACCTGAGCTGCGCCACCGTCTTCCTCGTTGCCGGCCTACTCCGCTCATCGCCGCACCCCGTTGACCCCTCCAGCAGCACCGCCTTCGCTCCAGGGACGCGTTTTGGAACTCCACCGAACCTCCCCGACCACCTCTCGCCGCCGGCAACCCCGCCTCCGTTCACTGCAGTCCGGGCCTACCCGAAGGTACCCCTCAAGAGGGTTACCTACCCTTATTGGGTAGGCAACGCCTCCCCGCTCACTTGGCTAGCAGCGCCCGCTCGTAACTCCCTTGGCGCGCGTTCGAGCCTCCGGCTCCCCGCGCGGAGGTTGAGTTTTTCGTTTATTTTCCGGGCTGACAAGTGGGTCCCACCCGTCAGCGGCCGCCGGTCTGCGCTGGCACTGCCGCCTGGGCCCCACCAGTCTGCGTCAGCCTCTGTCAAGTGGGTCCAGATGCCAGTGGGTCCCACCTGTCAGTGACCGAAGAAAATGAGGTCACTGATAGAGAGGTCCCACATGTCAGTGACCAGCAGAGAATACTGTTCCGTGGGTCCCACCTGTTAGTCTCCCGAGATAAAAATAAAAGAATAAAATTTAATTCTCCAGTGGGTCCCACCTGTCAGAAATTTTCGAATTTCTGGATTTATTCAAAATCTGAGATTTTCAAATGAGCATAACTTTCTCATTTTAACTCCAATCCAGCCATTCAAATTTCTAAATTCATCTAAAATCATAATCTATCCAACTATGGCCTCTGTTGATTTTTTTGGATTTTATTTGAATTTTTGTTTGTATTTATTTGTTTTGTTGCTTCGTCTTTCCTCGCGTAGATTCCAACATTGTCGACGATCCCTCTTCACAGCAACAAGAAGACCCAGAAACCCTGCAAGAAGGCAAGTCTCCTTTGATCATCTTGAACCTATGCTTTTGAAAATGTTTTAATTATTTTAAATTGTATGCATTGCTATTTACATAAAAGTCACTAGTTCAAATCTTTAGGAATTAGTTATTCCAACTTTGTTGTGCCCTCATTTGACATTGATTGCCATGTACCTTGTCACCCTAGAACTTCCTTTGTCTCAATAATGAGATTACTATTAATCTTTGTGAATATTAGAATGGTAGGTTAATGCTTAGTCTTTCTATCTAATAACTTTGGAAAATCTTGAAAATGGGAAATTATGATTTATTATTAAATCCTTGTGTTTGAAAGTGAAGTGGCAATTGGAGTTGTCACTGTGATTTTAAAATAAAATAAAAATGTGAAAGTTGGTTTAGATTAGGGTGGATGGATGTTTGGGTTGGTGCAGTAAGCACGAGAACTTGTTAAGTGTATGTTCCACCCTAGTCAATTAAGGACCGACGCTTGTGTTTGTCCAAACTGAGTATTAACTGTACAACCACAAGTCTATATGGGTACGACCTAGCTAACTAACTTATGATAGTCTAGTTTAAGTGCCACCAGTGGAAAGTGGATGCTAGGGATGGACTGGTTATTCACAGCGAGGGACAGGGATTTACTGTACTCATATGGCGCAAGAGGGGGCTTCGGTTCGGGCAGTTAGCCTACCTGCGGTGAAACCTCAGCGGGTGGTATCTAGCTAGATTAGAGTAAGGTAAAGGCTTTGTGATATTTTATCTGGGTCTCATGCCAAAGGAAGCGTGTTGACTTTTAGGATAATTTATCTCTTGTGGGTAAAGTTGTACAACCTCTGCAGAGTGTAAAACTATTCGAATAGCCGTGCCCACGGTCAAGGGCGGGCAAAGAATGCATTCACATGGTAGATTTCTGGTTTTGGATTTAAAATCAAAAGTTTTGTATCCCGAGAGTGGAGGGAACTCTCGGAAGGGAATCCTGGCGGATGGAGCCAGAGAGGGTGGATGGAACCCGCAGTTTAAAACTTGACCAATGGTAATTGGTTAGTTAGTGTTGGTAGTTGGAACCTTCGCTAGAAAGATAATTCTGTTAAAACATTTATTTCATTAAATTAATGCCTTCGAAAATAATTAGTAGTAAGTGAGATTTCAAATATTGCTTTGTGCAAAAGAACCCTATGGCCTTCCTTTGTTAAGCCTTGCATCTATGCATTTTTCCCAAGACTTGCGGAGTACTTTATGTACTCACATGCTACACTTAAAAATAAAATCTCAGAGGAAGTTGAAGCTCAAGAAGGTGACTACGACTACTGCTTCGCTTGTGGCTGCGATGGATTCTTCCCGGAGGACTAGGTCGCGCTTCCCCAGTCAACTGCCTGTGGCATCTTGATGGGTCTACGTTGATTTCACTTTGCTTCCGCTGTGTTTTGATTGTGCGAGGTCTTGAAACCTCCAATGTAATAATGAGACCTGGTGGTCAGTACTCTTTATAATTGTAATAAATACGTTGTTGGTCATGAATCATTTCTGTTTAACTGTGTGCACTAGCTTTGATCTGGGACTAGTGCAGAAATACACAGAGGGTCCGGGTTTGGAAATCCGGGGGCCCGACAGTATTGATCCAAGAGGATCAGATAAAGCATGATGACATCTCGGGGTTCAAAAGACACAACAAAAGTAGAATATGTATGAGAATATGGAGTGAGTAACTCATTTATGGAGATCCCCAATTACCTGCTCCTGAGGGTGCCATCGCTGAATATGAAGAGGAGGTTCTGGTATAGACATGGCCTCTACCTCATGGGCTGTGGAGGTAGGAGCAGAGCCACTCGAAGCGTCGATGAAGGTGGGTGGGAGGCTACTTTGTTAAAGCTAGAGTAGTGGAAGTAAGCTCTCCAACTAACTCAAGAGTGACTAGAAAAGGAATTGGTCCTCATCCTTGATGTGGCACCAAGTGCCAATGCTCTTTCATATTGTAATTCCATGTTGCAAACTGAAGTTGTTTCACATGTTTGTGCTGTTTTGCATAGAGAAAAGAAGATAGCATGTTCGGCCAAGAGGGAGGAGAGGGAGAAAGGCCAAGGGAGAGAAGTGAGGTAGCTCGTGATCCTAGGCCATGCGTTTGGCTGTATGGAGCTTGTGGAGAGGAAGGCCGCATAGTGCATGGGAGGCGTGAGAAAGAAGACAACATGGTGTGTGGGAGGCTTGGCCATGCACGTGATCCAAGGGGTGCACGTGGAGAGCCTAGAGCGTGTGGGCTGCATGAAGGAGCTCGTTGGGGTGAGTTGGGCTTGGTGTGTGCACGGGGGGATTTCAAATAGAAAAATAAAGCATGATCTCTTTCTTGAGCGCAAACAAACAGAGGGGAGCCATACACAAAGGAACCAAGCTGTGTGAAGTAAAAAAGGAAAGGATTCCTTGTGCTTTATGCATGAGGAAAGGACTCGGATGGCAAATCGAGTAGAGTTCTCCAGCCATGCGCCACCAAGGAAGGATGGCCATGTGTATTCCGGACTCCATGCCATGCACATGTGGGAGAGATAGCCAAGCCGAGCCAGGAACTAATGAATCCAGGAGTTCTCTTCGAGTTTAGCCAAAAGAAATTGAGCCAGGAAGGGAGCATACACATTGGCACCATCTGAATCATCCTTTGAATCGGCTTCAATCTGGGATGTATTTCCTTCGAGTCCGAGTAGGGTTTTGTGTTATATATGTTAGGAAGTCCGAGTTGGTATTAGCTAACACACGTGGTTTGAACCGGCCCTAAGCCAGTCATTGTGTGCATGAGTTTGTATCCGAGTTGTGCATTAGTTTTATGTATGCTGGCCGCACCTTGGTGCCAATATAAGGCCAAGCCTTTCATTGTAATGAGGGATAGATCAGATTGAATAGAAGAAAAAAACACCAAAAAGCCATGAAAGTTTATGGTGCAACTTTTGCTTGTATATGATTTTCCCTATTAGTGTTTGTGAGGATTTCGCAGATCAAGACCATTGTTCTTGAGTTGTGGAATTGAATCTTCAAGGTTCCTCCCATCTAATTCGTGATGGTCACTTGGTGTTCACAGTTTAGAGGGACTCAGATAGATTGCTGCTACTGGGCACCTTGCTAATTAGTGCAATTTCTACCACTTATCCATTTGATCAGTTGGTGAAAGAAGGGAGGAGATTAGGGCTTTGAAACCCTAGCCTAGCCGCAAGGAGAAGGAATGGAAAAACTACTGCCACAAGGAAGAAAGGGTTCAAAACCCTAGTTTTCTTGCTGACCATACAAGAAGTAGTAATCCAATAGCTTGACCATAAGGAAGATTGAAACCCTACTTTATTTTCTAAACCATGCTTGTGTATGCTTTTGGGTTAGTCTTTCTAGCATAGACCAGAGTTATTATTATACTATACAATTTAGATTTCTTATTCTCATCTTGTGGCTTTAGGATGTTGCTTATTAGTTGTTCTTTTCTCAATAGGTTGAGTTCACTCACTTCTTATAGGTCTAACAGGTGTTGGACACCCTAGGTAGACAGAGAACGTGTTTACTCCCTTGTGTTTAGATGATCAGCTAGTCCTAGAGTCATATAGGGTGGATGAGAGCGAGTCTGAGCCGTAGTGATCCCACTATCTTGTCTATGCTTTATGGATAGACATTTATTTCATTTTCTGAGCTTTTTCTCTCTTGCTTATAGCTTTGGTTTAGGGGGAATTCATTTCATATTTTCTTAAGCTTAATTTTGACATAACTTAACTTAACCCAAAACATCTCTAAAATTGACTTATTTGTTAAGAGGGAGTTTGGATCTTCATTTTGTTCATCATGTATATCATGCAGCCATATGTGATATACTCATTTACATGATAATGAGCTTTGTCTATTATTTATGATGAAATTTTGCTTCATTCTATTTTCACCTTGCTACCATAATGAAGTGCATTGCTAGCTTGTTTATGCCTAGATATGTGTCATTTAGTGTATCAATGCTTGCTGAAAAATAAATGTCAACATGAGTTTTATTGAAAACTTGATGAAACTTGTAGCTTTTTCTTGCTATTTCAAATCTTAATGCTTGTGCCATGTCCTTAGGTAATATGAATTTCTACTAAATTCCGTAGAGTAACTTGGGCTTGAGCTATTTTGAATCATGCTTGAATCATGTGTAAATATGCTCCTAGTGAAAAGATGTGAGGTCAACCTCACAAAAAAAACTGAAAATGAATATTGTAAAGATGTGAGGTCAACCATACCAAAAAAAATGAAAAAAAGTTAAAAATGGCAAAAGACATGGTTCGATCCCACTTTACAAAAGATGTGGTTCGATCTCACCTTGCAAACAAAAATATGAAAAAAAAATGAGCTTTAGGTTCTTTCATGAACTTGTAGCACGCCTAAAGTGTTAACTAGGTTGAACCCTAGGTTTTTCTATGCATCTTGGACATAGCTATATATTTTTAGTTGAAATTGTGCTAAGAACTTGCTACTTGTGTAATCATGCAAAACTTGGCCTTAATTTGTGCAAATTGCTTATCTTGCTAGCTAGTCTTTGCTTCATACTATATATTTGGTCATGGACTCGATTAGCAAGATCTAAATTGAGGTGGCTTGGTGTAATATTTTGAGCTTCATATTCATGTTGAATAACATACAAAGCTTTTTAGGTTTGCATTCCCATGCATTTCACGCATATGTGCTCTCTTTTGCGTTCATTGGCATTAAGTAGTCTCTTAATGACTAAATTAACAAAGGGGGAAAGGAATGTGGACAAAATGCATAGGCTAAAATGCAAAATTAAAAAATAGTGCTAATCTCAATCATAATTGAGCTTAAATGTTCATCAAAATGATTTACAAATAAAGTGTAGGTCACTTGCATATCATCTTCTTCATTTGTTTATGTTTGAGCTCTTTTGTGAATTCGTTGGTCTTTGGAGCTTTTGAGCAAAATTGTTTATGTTGAGCTCCTCTCTATTTTGGCAACTTGATCATGATTTTCTTGCTTCATTTCTGGACCACGTTTCTCTCTTCGCAAACTTCTTTTGTTTTAAAAACCTTTAACTTGTATTTTGATTCAGGTTGTCAATATATTCATCGAGAAGACTGTGAGACCATGTGGAGATCCTCTATATGTTGTGATGAATATTTCATAGCATGGGACTTAGTGGTGAAGGTTAGAGAGTTGTTGAAGTTCGCGAAGTTGAGTTTTGTGTTTAAATGAGGTTGTATGGAATGTTCTGATACATGTTTTCACTAATGATAAGTACGTGGCACTTGTGCCAAAGAAACGATTTCTTTGTCTTTGTTGACTGTAGGTTGACTTGATGGCTTAGATGATCATCGATGTGAGATCGGGAGCAAGCTTGGAGAGCTTAGCATCTAGAACAATCATGAAGGTCGAGGAGATCATTGGGGATCAAATCCGGTCATGAAGATGAAGTCTTCATGAAGATGGTGCAAGACAGGTCCGTGCAACGACTCAGGGTGACTTAGCAATGTCCAACTGACGATGATGCATTTTGAGGGTGTTCGGAGCTCGAGACACAAGGTGTGAACGTGACAAGTCAATGAGAAGCGAAGACCGTCAAAGTGGAGTAGCGTGGTAGATCTAGGTGGCTTATGTTGAGGCATTGATGTAATTGGGATATTACCGGGAATCTTTGAGATGGAGAATATCATAGCATACTCTTGGAGATGGTTTAGGGCTACATAAACCATGTGTATTGAGTTATGTAGAGCCAATGGCTCAGATCTTGTAATAGGCACTTTGTGATGCGTGCTAAGTGATGAGTTGTAGTTTTAGCTAGCCTAGAGGGGTATTCTAGGTAAGAAAAAGAGTTGGCTGAACCCTAGGAGGATATGAGTAAGTGGAGAGAGTTAATCTTAGTCCTTGAAGTGATTCAAGGGTTGAGGTTGCTCCCAAAGGACTATAAATAGAGGGATGGGGTATACCTCCACTACCAAGTCTTTGAGAAGAATTTAGAGTATTTCTTATACTCCTTTGAGCTTTGCTCATTAGGAAGTGTGTCTTTAAAACATTTTATCTAAAGCAATGAAAGTTCTAAGAACATGTTCTAAAATTTATTTTATTTCTTACAATTTTTAACTTTTCTTTGTTGCAATTTGAGTTTCTCTTTCCCTCCTTCTACTTGCCGCGGTTCTATTGGATCTAGGACATGTAAGAGGTTGAGGAGTTCATCAAAAACATATCCCAACCCAGCAAGATCCATTAGGACTTATTCTTGCTCAAGTTGTATTTGCATTAACCGAGTTCTTGAGCTGAATTTGCTGTTTTTGGTGCAGCTTGAACCATTTACATGATAGGTTAAGATTTTGGGCATATCTTTGTAATTTCTTCTAGAATCATAGCTATAAGATCATTTCCTTTCCATGGTTCAAGTTTGGAGGAGTAGATCTTGAGTTTTTGGGATTTCTTGACTGACAAGTTGCTGAAATTTCTGTTTTGATGCAACATGAATCTTGTGCAAGATAGGTCTCTCCCTTGGGTTTTATTCTATAATTCCTTTTGGAATTATGACCCTGAGGATCTCATCTTGCTATGGTTCAAGTTTTATTAATTTTTGTTGAGTAGATTTTGAGTTCTTGAGGTTTCTTGACCGATAAGTTGCTAAAATTTCTGTTTTGATGCATTGTGTATCTTGAGCATGATAGGTTTCTCTCTTGGGCTTTATTCTGTAATTTCTTTTGAAATCAAAACCCCGAGGAACTCATCTAGCTATGGTTAAAGTTTCATCAATTTTGGTTGGGTAGTTTCTGAGTTCTTGAGATTTCTTAATAGCCAAGTTGTTGAAATTTCAATTTTAATGCAACATGAACTTTAAGCAAGAAATGTCTATCTCTTGGGCTTTATTTTGCAATTCCTTTTAGAATCACGACCCTGATGACCTCATCTTGCTATGGTGCAATTTTCATTAATTTTGGTTAAGTTTATCTTTAGTTCTTGAGATTTCTCAGCGATCAAGTTGTTGAAATTTTTTTAGCTCATCCCATTCTTAGTGTACTCTTGGTGTTCTTGTACATAGTGTCTTAATAATACCACTAGAGTTCGAGAGAAGCAATATTTGAGTAGGGGATATTTAATTTGCATCTATTCACCCCTTCTCTAGTCACCGTAATCGATCCTTCACTTTCTTCAATTGGTTATGTCTAACTTCCTTGATTGCGGCAGAGTCCTCATGGTAATCAGCAAAGGTTTTTCAAATCTCATAAGCAGATCTTAAGTGAGTGACACGCTCAAAGTTACATCAATTAAGCCCTTGAATCAGAAAATTGTAAGCAGTGCTATTTGCCTCTACATACAATGTGATCACCTCGTCATTGGCTAGCACCGTATAAGGATTCTTGACTCTAATCCAAATTACGTGCCTTTGAGGCTCGATGCAGGATTACATGTGACTCTTTCAATAAGAGAAATTGACTCCATCGAAAATGGGGGGCTTGGTTGAATGCTTACCTGATGCCATGGTTCCTAACACCGGTTAAGATCTATGAGAAGAGCTAAATGGACTTTTGTATCACTTGTAGGACCGAAAGGAAACAAAGGGGGTCAATGGTGCCATCCCAAACATTTCTCCAAGTATTCTTGATTCTTTACTCAAGCAACTATAGAGTTGCTAAGATTAGAATCAATAGCCAAAGCCAAAATCAAAATGCTCAAGAAAATGAACTTTAGAGAAATCTCAAACCCTGGAGGTCTGATTGGCTATCAAGAGCCAGTCTGACCTCATTGGCAGTCAGACTGCTAGATCCAAGCCGATCTAACCAGTGGAGGGCTGTTGGACCAACCTTTGTTCCAGAATAGCCCGAGATGAACCAAAAATAGTGCAATTTCTAAACTACAAGTCCAATCACTATGAAAATTTGCACACACCTTGCTTAAGATCTCAGGAACCTATTCCATTTATGGATTGCAAAAATCCATGTCAAAGTTCAGATCATCTATTGATCACAGAAATCCATGTCAAAGTTCAAACCCTTTTTAGATTTAAGAAAAATTGCACCAAAACCGAACAAAATACAAAAACAGTGAATATAACTTGCTCGTTAGAAGAGGATGGCTAAGATGGCTCTAGATGTATTCCTACATGTCACAACAAGTAAGAACACCAATGAAATCAAGCAAAAAACTCTTGGATCAAGAAATCACCCATAAAGGTCAAATCTAAGCAAAATGGGGTTTCTTTGTGAACTTACCAACCAAGTATCTATATGGATGAAAATTGATTTTTAGAGTTTAATTCTATCTTTTACACATATTTGGCACAATAAGATCTAGAAAAGGGAGAGAGGAGCAAAAATAAAACCAAGTCAAGAACAAATCGATCAACACAAAAGAGATCTATAGAGATGAACAAACATTGATATATTGCTACTTGAGGATGAAATTTTTACAGCCACTCTACCTGGAGGACAAAAGAGTATACTACAACACTCAACTTCTCTCAAACCATAACCCTAGAACACATGGTCACATGAGAGGATAGTTAGATAGTTAACTACAAGTCTCCACTCCAACCTATTAAATAGATGAGCTAGTTAGCCCCCTCTAACCCTTGGTGGGTACTATCCACTTAGCATAAATAGGAAAACCTAGTAACCCCCTATACACAGGTTTTAACTTACACACTACTCTTATATACATTTTTCAAAGCGCTTAAGCCCGAATCACTAAATCCTTAGCTTGACCCAGTTTGATCTTCTCAGTTTCTCTTTGACTTAAATTGCTCTCCTAAGTACCACTCAAGCGCTGCGGTTTTGATCTAAGTTAGTTTGCAGGATTTTGATTAAATTACCAAAATATCCTTTCTTAACCTGGTCTTCTCCTTCTATTGCAAGGAATATCCATGCTTGACATGTGTATGTGCACCACTGGCTTGCCACATGTTAGTAAGTTTCTCTAATTTCGGTTCCACTGGACCATGCCTCACTTGAATAGACCAAGCCATAAGGTGCAACCCGTCGCTCGAACATGCCTTTAACATTCTTTACCTTTCTCATGCCATGCTTGAGCTCAGCTATCTCACCTAGCATTCTTGATCGTTCTGGGCCTCAGCTCCTCCATGAACATAGTTTCGATCCTCGTCGTTGACCATAGTTGACTCCGAACGACCCCACACATGCAAAGACAAAGAAGTCATTTTTAAGCACAAGTTCTTCACAATTTGACCCACATTAGCTATAATATGTTTCATGCAATATATATGTACTGACCTAGGTCGACAAAATCATCCACGACTTAAATCCTTCAAAAACCAAAACCTAACTGAGAGTACACATATCAGCCGATTTGACCGCATGCCTGTAGCGACCAGACCGCTAACACCAGGTAGTTTAAACTAGAAATGGCCACTGGTCTGATTGCTGGGGACATGCAGTCTAACCAGCCCCCTAAAGCTAGTCTAACCGGCCGGTCTGTAGGCTTGTAGAAAATTCCGACAAATTACAATTTCAAATTTTCAATCTTTCTAAATTACAATAATTCATCGTAATATAATTTTGAACTTTCTCATATGATCCTTCACAACCACATACAGTACATGAGCAACATGCAAGTGCACAGCTACTGGTGCATCTTGTAGCATGTTGGCCGGCACATGTGGAGCCAAAGAAAAGGAATAACTTGAGCCACAGGGAAAGTAGCCAGCAAGGGATGTGCACAAGCCAGAATAAAGAGCTAGAAGAGCAGTTGCAAGGCGAGGAGCCAGAACGTGATATCCAGACGAACAACTACATTTCTATTGGGACTATATTAGTCCAAATCAATATATAAGTTTATATTATTTTAATAGCCCACATAGTGTTTCTAGGTGTGTTGGTTTCCTATTTATATAGGTTAATCCGAACTAAAATATTGTGTACGTGTGTTCTAGTCAGAATCAATTCACGTATGTGCTTGACCGTTTGAGACGGACTAGAGTGGAGTCCTAGTTGGTTTAGGGTTTTGTGGTATGTGCAGCATAAAAGGCCTAGGGCGGTTGCCCATGTAACCAAAGCCTTTTGCATGGCGATTGATTCCAGCCGAGATGGCTAGTTGTAGGCAGGGGTGGGCCCAGCAGGTAGTCCATATAGGCCCAGGACTACCCTGCAACAGTACAATTTGGCCCAAAAAAATTTTGGCCCAGGAGCCAGGCCAGCGCCCATCCGACTCCACAGAGGCACAGACCCCTCGGCGGCGCCTCCACTCCGCCAGCCGCCAGCGCCAGGCTCTCTCGCCTTTCGGTCTCTCTGCCAGACCGCCTCCGCCTCCGCCTCCGCCTCGGCGCCTCCGCCTCCGCCTCGCCTCGGCGGCGCCTCCGCCTCCGCCTCGGCGCCTCCGGCCTCCGCCTCCGCCTCGGCGGCGCCTCCGCCTCCGCCAGGGCGCGAGGGCGGCGCGGCACCGGTGCTGGCCGGGCGAGTCCTGTGGGTGGTGGCCTCCGCCGTCCTGGACTCCTGGTGGCCCGTGGCCACTGGCCAGTGGCCTTGCTAGTCCCGCCTCCCGGCTAAGGTTACTAACCATCACCGATGCTTCACTAATCACTACACCCTAACTATCCGATGCTTAGTTTCATACTTTCATTGGTTTCTTATTGTTAGTTTGTTACTATGAGAATGGATTAATGTAATAGATTGTTGTTTGTGCTGAATTGGTGTACAAGCATTGGATTATTGTGTTCAGGCTTTCAGGGAAGCTGAATTGGAGCAGGCTTTCAGTTTCAGGGAAGCTGAATTGGAGCATGTTTAGGCAATATGTTTTGCAATTAGGACTTAAATTTTTACTCTAGTTTTACCTCACAATTTCAAATTGTCGCATTTGTAGCAATGAACAATCAAACCACATGTGATGGCCCATATGCGCATTGGTAAATTGCATGATGGATATAATTGTTTCGAGCTTGGATTTCATATATAGTTGGCACAAGGGAAATGTGGAATGTTATTGAATGATTGTAAATATGTAATGGTGATTCTGCTGTCTGTCTCATATGGTCAAACTTCGTTTCACATTTTGAACTTTTGATTGAATGTTCTTCTTTCCAGGACAATAAATCTATATCTGGATTTATAGCCTATGCTCTATGTGCAGCTGATGAGGCTTTAAGAGATGCAAATTGGTTGCCTTCGGAAGATGAGAAGAAGGAAAGAACGGTACCAATTGCTTTTGCTGGAATATCTTAGATGTGTCGCAGGTGGTCATTGAAAATGTTAGTATCCCCACTAGCTTCAATTCTTATTGCTCTTTTTCTTTAGTATTGTCAGTCATAGTGTCAGCTATGGTAATTTCATATGATGCATGGAAGTAGTTAGATCATTTTTTCACTGCTATTGTGTTTCTATGTGCTGAACTTTCTACTTATCAATTCATCGTCCATTGAGAACATATTCAGGAAATACAGTGCTAGATATTCGGTTGAGGCCAGAAGCAAGCCCGTACTTTCTACATTTTATCTATTTGCTAACATTTTTACCTGCAGTTCCATACATGGCTTGCAATATAACCGATAATATTCGAGTCATACCAGCACTGACATTGGATAATAATTTTTTAGTTAGGCATACCCTGGATTCAAATCCTGGGTCCGCCACTGGTTGTAGGGGTGGAAAAAAGCTCGTTGGTTTAGTTAAAAATTGCTTCAATTGCACTCGTTAATTGGTTAAACATTGAATGAGTCAATTTTGGATAAAATTAAATTTTGCTTTGACTTAGCTTGGTTCAATTCATTAGCTCGATTCTAAGAATATTTTTAAACTATAAATCAAATAATATTGAAATAAACTGTGTTAATTTTGAAAAAAGCTCGATAAGACAGGGAGCCAGCTCAATATCCAGCAGTTGAGAGCTACAGAGTTTTTGAGAAAATTACTGAGTTCTTGAAGAGAAACCAATCTAGGGTTTGGTGTTGCTACATTGGAATAGGAGAGTGTAGGACCGGACAGGCAACAAAGGGGGGGGGGGGTGAATGGTGCCTTCAAAATCTCCCCAAGTATCTACTTAACCCTTTTTCTCCAATAGCTATAGAGCTATGAAGACTAGGGTTGAATGCTCACTAGAAAACCGAGAAAATAGACTGAAAAGAGCAAGAGAGTCAAGTTTTGTGAACGTGGTTGTAAGTCTCAATGTGGTCGAAACTTACAACGTTGTCATAAGCTGACCGAGAGATGGTTGTCCGACTACTTGACAAAAGTACACCGTGGTCAGTAGTCGATAATACCCGAGATCAGAATATCAGTGAACAGACACCAGAGATTAGACCGTGGTCGGAGACCAGAGCTGTGGTCTAAATGTGACAATGTGGTCGTAAGCCAACAAGTGGTCGAACAACCAACGTTGTTGTAAGTAGTCAGCTCTCTATGGTCGTAACCGACGTGGTCGTAAGCCAATAAGTGCTCAAAAAACCAACGTGGTCAAAACCACTCTGCAACCCAAAGATCAACAAGGTCGAAAGTAATCGAAACTTGAGGACTAACTGGATTGAACGTGGTCGTAACACTCTTGGGAAAACAGAGGAGGGTTAGTGAGGTGCACGACCACAAGGCCAAGATTCCCGATAACTTTCGACTTAAAGAACAATTGACCAAGAGGCTTCGCACACAAGAAGGTGAGGATCTCAAGAGGTTGCTCTGATCTTTAATTGAAAACTTATCAAGAAAACAGAGATCTTTCTGTGAATTCAACAGAAGCGCTCAAAGCCGAGTCTGAGATGGAAAGAAGATAATCAGACCATGCAAGTGGGAATAGAAAGGCCAAGATGGCTTCAAGTATGATTTCCCAATACCAGGCAAGTCAGATCATCAACAAATCAACTGAAAGCAGAACTCTCAAATCAAGAAAGTGAAGGGACAACTGAAGAACAGAGTGATGACATCCAAAATGAATAAAACCAACTCAACTGCACACATACAAGCATACACAAACATAGATCAAAAGATGATATATTGCTCTGGGAGTTGATTCTGCAGCCACTCCATCCTGGAGGACCAAGAGCACGAGTGCTCCGAAACCAAAAACAAGAATGCACGTAAGAAGAACAAAAAACCTTAGAGACTCTGTTGGATGGGTAGCCTCCATCCCTATTTATAGTCTCTTGATATCGGGGATGACCTGTTAACCCCTACCTAATACCGGGTTTTGTCACACGTACCCCAGACATCAACCCATTAAATCGTACAGTACTCAGATGCTTTAATAGAGCAGCCTTTTCTTTTCAGGTCTTGGGCAATTATCCAAAATGCCCTTCCACCACCTTCCTGGAAGCTTCCTTCTATTCTTGCCGACCACGCTTACAACCACCTTGCAGGCTTAGTCATCTTCGGCTTCTCTGGGTCGTTCTGAACCTCAACACTTCCATGTCTAGTCCTGATTCTTCCACGCCTCACCATGACCTAGCTCCAAAGTCCTGCAATCATCAAAAACAAGCAAAGCATCACATAGCACTGCACAAAACACGGGAATCATCAATCTGCATAAGAAGAATGCACTTAGAGAACAACCCAGCTGGTCTTATACCACTTACGACTACTTAGATGCACTAGACATGAGGTACTCGTAGCCTTAGAAGTCCCACCAGCAGTCTACAACCACTCAGCAAGTTGTTACGACCACCACACTGGTCGCTACGACTATGAAATAGTTGCTACGACCACATAGCAGACGCTACAACCACCGCTTACAGCGGCTACGACTTTAACGTACCTGGTCGCTATGACTTACGATCACCCATACAGAGCGTTACGACTATCGCTCTCAACCAGAAGTATCTACGACCATCGATCAGACTGCTACGATCACGAAGACAGATGTTACGACCACGGCCAATAGAATCATCGACCACGGCCATTCAGATCTATGACTATCGACCACGGCCAGTCAGATCTACGACTATCGACCACGGCCAGTCAGATCTATGACTATCGAACATGGCCAGTCAGATCTATGACTATCAATCACGGCTAGTCAGATCTACGACTATCAACCATAAAGTCGTAAAATCGACTACCGAGCACAAAGTCGTAAAATTGATTGCCGACCATAAAGTCGTAAACTCAACTGCCGACCACGTAGTCGTAAACTCTTCTGCCAATCACAGAGGCACACAGCGTGGTCGAAAAGAGCAAGTCATAAAAGCACCTACGACCACCAAGTTGTAACTAAGCCTACGACCATCAAGTCATAGCAGCGCCTATGACCACAAAGTCGTAACAGCACCTATGACCACCAAGTCGTATCAGCACCTATGACTACAAAGTCGTAACAGCGTCTACGACCACCAAGTCGTAACAGTGGCTATCGATCACATGGTCATAAAATCGGCTATCGACCACAAAGTCGTAAACGCTACTACTGATCACAGAGACACCTAACGTGGTCGTAAAGAGCAAGTCATAAAGACACTTACGACCACCAAGTCGTAGCGGCGCCTACAACCATAAGTCGTAACGGCACCTATGACCACCTGGTCGTAACAGCACCTACGACCATGAAGTCGTAAGGATGACTGTCGATCACACAGAGATGAGCACAGAGGTCGTAAAGCCAGCATCCTTCTGCACAGACCTCAAAAACCAAACTCATCCTTTACACAACTCTAAAGCAATGGTCAATTATTCATCACAACCATGGGGTGACCTCCACATGGTCTCACAATCTCTCCCTTGATGAGTATATTGACAAACATAGAAAAGGCATTAAGATGGGTTTGTTTTTGAAAAGAAAAGCAAGAAGTTGCACAAGACACACATGGGCTAAAAGAAGTGAAACAGAAACTTATGACCATGTTGACACATAGTGAACTTGGAGTAACAAGAAAGAGCAAGTTTTCTTCAAACAGCTCCAAAACATCCCCTTCTATGCCTTTTTCCCTATTAGTCTCCCCGTTTTGACAATAGAGTCATCAAGATGCAAGGAAGAAAATAGAGCATGAGTGAAGCGGAGTGACTGTATTTTATTCATTTTAAGCATTAGGAGCCGTGAAGATTATTCAAACTGACTTTCTAGGTATTACAGCATGCTATAACAAAAGAAAGTGCTATGTAGATCATGACAAATCATGTATCGACAAGCTAAAGCCAAATAAGCCAAAATCTGAAATCAGATGGATTGATTAACATGTCAAGTCACTCAAGATCATAGTCTAGTTAAAGGTATCCGAGGATGAGTCAAGTCATGTCAATATTTTAAGTAGAACCAAGAAGCTAGCATTGAGTCAATTAGAGTGCGACAAGTTCAAAAATGAGACATTTGATCAAGTTCTTGATATTACTTATAATTGAGCAAATTTAGCACCTCTAGCAATTCTAGAAATTCATGGTTTGATTCAACCATTTTTCACAAGACTTTGTTTTCTTAGCTACGTGCTAGATCTCAAGCCTTATGCAACCACTCCAAGCAAGAAGTTTAAGGAAATGATCTTGGTCATCCAAAACTCCCCTTGAGTTCATACCTAGTGCAATGACAAGTCGTCTCATGAGAAAGAATTGGTGAGATCAGTTTTTCGTACAAAAGAGATCTTTTTGCATTTTCTGAATTTCAAGAACAAAGAGTTAATACTAACTCATGCTTCACTAAAGAATTAGCATAGCTCAATCTAAAGCTCAATGTAGATTCAAAATTCAACTGAGCCTATTTGACATGGCAAGAATCATAAGAGGATAACTAGAGCCAGACTAGTCACAAGACCAGGACATGATTTAATTCAAATTGTGCACAATGACTTAAGCTATCACGACAAAAACTAGACCACACATAGAAAGTCATGATAAATCTAGCACCCTAGCACAAATCATGGCGAGATGTAAAGCAATTTTTTCATGTCATAGGGATAATAATCAGGGCTCCATGTAATTATATTACAATGCATAATGTTGAAATTAAATTCCATGAGATGCAAGAAAATCCAGCTCCCCTCAGCATGTGAAGCAATTTCAGTTCAAGTTGAGTTAAGTCATCTTTAAATTCTAGCAAATCTCAAATGAACTCCCCCTGAACCAAAACAATAAACAAGAGGAAAGAAGCTAGGATAGAAAGAAAAAATGGCAGTCCTTAAAGCATAGACAAGATACAGAGAATATCATGGCTTAAACTGACTCTCATCTACCCCATATGACTCTAGAACTATCAGCTGGTTATCTAACACACTAAGGAGTAAACACATTTCCTATCTACCCAAGGGGGCCCAACTCTTGCTAGACCTATAAGAAGTGAGTGAACTCAACCTAGTGTGAAGAGAACCACTTAATAAGCAGCATCCTAGGATCATAAGATGAGAGAAAGAAATCTCACTGACCGACAAAGTGAACCACTCTCATCTATGTAAGAAGGACTACCCCAAATGCACCTAATGAAATGTAACAGGAGAAACAGAAGCATATGAAAAATATATTACATAAAGAACAGGAAGCTCCCCTTCAAAATAATCCATAAGGATAGACCACCTCGAGCTCTCTCCGCAAGGTTGAAAACTTGAGCTATCCAAAGGCTTGGTGAAAATGTCAGTCAACTGGTGGTCACCCTCCACAAACTGAAGCACTATGTCACCCTTCTCCACATATTCTCTAAGGAAATGATATTTGATACCTATGTGCTTGGTCCTGGAGTGCTGCACTGGGTTCTTGGCAATGTTAATGGCAGAAGTATTATCGCAGAAGAGAGGAACACTATCTATGATTAACCCAAGTCCCACAAGGTTGAAACCATCCAAAGCACCTGACAACAGCAACTAGCAACTGCAATATATTCGGCCTCTGCAGTGGACTGTGCAACACTGGACTGCTTTCTAGAGGGCCAAGAAACAAGAGAAGTGCTAATGAATTGTTAAGTGTCAGAAGTGCTCTTCCTATCTATCCTACACCCAACAAAGCCTGCATCGGAGTAGGCTCTAAGGGAAAGATAGGAAGCTGAAGAGTACCAGATATCATAGTCTATGGTAGCTCGAAGGTACCTGAAGATGCGCTTCACCACCTGGCGGTGAGATACGCGAGGAGAGCCTGGAATAGAGCGCACTGACACACGGCGAAGTGTATGTCTGTCCTCGAGGCAATGAGGTACAAGAGAGAGCCAATCAAGCTTCTGTACTCCTTCTGATCTACTGGCTCGCCATCCTCATCTGGATCGAGTGAAGTTGAAGTTTCTATCGGAGTTAACACTGGCTTACCATCACTCATGTCAGAGCATCTCAGGAGGTCTCGAGTGTACTTGCTTTGATGCAAGAAAGTACCCTCCCGAGTCTGCTTAATCTAGAAACCAAGGAAGAATCTCAACTCGTCCATCGTGCTCATCTCAAACTCTATGCTCATGACATCATAGAACTGGGAAATTAGAGCATGAGAATAGCCGCCAAAGATAATATCATCCACATAAATATGGACGAGTAGAAAGTCATTACCATGCCTGTGAATGAACAAGGTCTTATCTACCTTACCCATCTCAAACCTATGACTCAACAAATACGACTTAAGCCTCTCATACCAAGCTCTTGGTGCTTGCTTAAGTCCATACAAGGCTTTAGAAATCTTATAGACATGGTTGGGTATTTGGGGTTCCCGAAACCTGGAGGCTGTCTAACATAGACCTCTTCCTCAATATACCCATTGAGGAAGGCACTTTTGACATCCATCTGGTATAGCTTAAAGCCCTTAGATGCTACGAATGCTAGTAGAATCCTAATGGCCTCTTGCCTAGCTATAGAGGCGAAGGTCTCCTCAAAATCTAAGCCCTCAACCTGGGAGAAACCCTGAGCTACCAGTCTAGCCTTGTTTAGAATGACTACCCCATTCTCACTCTGCTTGTTTTTGAAAACCCACTTGGTTCCTATGACATTGTGACTGTTAGGGGGCTCAACAAGCGACCAGACCTTGTTCCTCTCAAAATTTTCTAGCTCATGCATGGCATTAACCTAAGACTCGTCAGAAAGGGCATGACAAACATCCTTGGGCTTGAAAGAGGCGACGAAAGTAGAATGAAGACAGAAGTGAGATAAGCCAAATTTTGAGTGTGTGATATGCTCAAAAAGATCTCCTATGATCTGCTTTGGAGGACGACGGCTCTGGATATGATGGGGAGGACCTGGATGAGAAGAGGAAGTGGCCTCTACCTCATGAGCTGAGGAGGTAGGAGCAGAGCCACTAACTCCAGAGGAATTGGAAGGAATGGGCTGATCTCCCTGAGGTGCAGTGGTAGAAGCAGGCACCTCGAGGAAAGAATGGACTGGATTAGGTAAACAATCTTCATCTCCATCCTCCTCATTATCTACAAAGATTGTCTCAGACTATACTACAGATCCTGAGATATTGGGCCTAGTGCCTGGATTGGCCTCATCGAAGGTCACCTCATAGGTCTTTATAATCCTGCTAGTCTCGCATTTCTAGACCCTATAACCCCGCGAAGAAATCGAGTAACCCAGAAAGATACCATCATAAGATCGTGACTCAAACTTATCTAGGTTCCCAGACTTCAAGATAAAACACTTGCAACCAAACACACGAAAATGTGAGACACTGGATTTTCGCCCATACCTCAACTCATAAGAAGTGTGATGCAAGTGTGCCCTCAGAAAAACTTTGTTTGAAACATGGCACGTGGTGGCTATAGCCTCAGCCCAAAACTTCCTAGCTATAGAATACACATCTAGCATCGTCCTGGCCATCTCGACCAAGGTACGAATCTTCCTCTCCACAACGCCATTTTGCTGAGGGACGTGCAGAGAAGAGAACTGATGTTCTACACCCGTCTCATAACAGAACTTCTCAAAGTAGGAATTTTTGAACTCCGTGCCATTGTCACTACGGATTGCTCGTAAGACACTAGGGAGCTCAATAGATAGCCTACTAAATAACCCCCAAAAATGATTGAAGGTCTCATCCTTCGAAGCTAAGAAAAATACACAAGAAAATCTTGAGAAGTCATAAACCACGATAAGAACATACCACTTCTCACCAGCCACTACACTCTAGCTGGACCAACAGTGTCCATATGAACAAGCTGTCCTGGTGTCCATATCGACACTTGTTCTCTTCCCTGCATCCTTGATGTGTTTATTGCCAAAAGGGGGAGAATAGTGGTAGAAAAAGCCATTTTGGGAGCTTTGAGAAAAAATCGCTCTTTCTTGTGCTCCTTGTGTCGATATGGTCATTAGCTTCATTTCTCTTTTCTTTGGACCATGTTTGACTTCCTTCTTGCATTTTGTCGGGACCCGGAGCAACAACTCCAGAACCCTCTGTGTTATTCTCACTATCCCAGGAAAAGCTAGTGCACACAGATTAAACAGTGATACATATCATGCATGATAACCAAACTTTATTATAAAGCAAAAGTACGGGCCTTATGGCAAAGTTTACAATAAGGTGGCTTCATGGCCAAACATAAAAGTAAATAGCGGAAAGATAACAGCGGAAACATAAAGATAGTGGCAGCCCATCCAGCCTTCCCACAAGGCGAATTGACTGTAAGACGTGGCCTATTCGTCGCAATCCTCAACATAGTTGACGTCGTCGTCCTCTGGCAACATTGTTTATAGCAAGGTGAGTACATAAAGTACTCCACAAGTTACACCAGGAGATATAACAGATTTGATGCATGCATAAGGGATTACAAAGGAAGGCATAATATGGTTGATTTGCATAATCAGCATTATTGAATCAAATACAATAACGTAAGTGCAAAAGCTGAAGTTGATACAGTAAATAGAAACAAGATTTAACAAAATAATAACGTTAGTGCAGGCAACAACCTAACACTAACCTAACCACGGGTATCCCACCTGGACCATCTTTCCAAAAGATTCACAAGTTTCCATAAACCAAATTTTATTAAAACCAAAGTCTAATCCGTGAAAAACCATACTAAGCATGTCCTTGACCGTGGACACGGCTATCCAGGATAGTTTGTTACTCTGCAGAGGTGTACAACTTTACCCACAAGACATGTCTCCCGTTTTGCCACCGGATTAACACACTTCCTTAGGTGTGCGGCCGAGGAGATCATGACAAGGCTGTTCCAATGTTCCATTACCAAATTAGCTACGCCGCCACTAAGGTTTCACCACAACATGAATCCACATGTTGGAGCCCCCTCTTGTGCCATGTGAGGCTTCTCATGGCCTACGCCACGCTCACATTCAGCCTATAGCGAAACTAAAATGGAACTTCACAAATTACTTAGCCAGGTCTGTCCCATACCAGACTTGTGGTAGTACGGTGTGACTTTGTATTAGTAGTTCACAGACCGGTCCTTAACTTGACTTAGGCCTACCCGCTTACCCCTTGTGCCTGGCAGTCAACATCGAGTCAACAAACTACGACGCATGCCAGCAAGCACCCACCACCATACAATGCCTAAGTCTAAAATAAGTTTTATACATTTTATTTCATCAAAATTTCACAGACTTTCTTGACTCACCAAAGTCAAGAATAGATTTTATAAACCAACATTTTGTGTGAAACCATTCTTCCCACCTAAATTAATCTAAGCATGGTTAAGCAATTCTATAAAATGTTCTAGTCAATACTAATATACCAACTAGGTTTTCATCTATGGTGACAAGGTATGTTCGTTCAATTTCAAGATTGGCCATACACAAAGGAATTCGGCATAACTAAAGTTTAAATCACATTTGAACTAGTTTGAATAAAAGTACGCATGCATAATAATTTAAAAACAACATAAATAATTTAAATTACTGGGATCAACATGGTCAAAGGTGTAACTTGCCTTGCTCGAAGTCTTGCTGCGATTCGTCGAAGAAAAATTCTCCGGATTCGTCGTAATCTACACGCGAAGAACCAAAAGAAAAATTCAAACAAAATTCAAATAAAACTCAAAAATTCAAAAAGAGGCCAGAAATGGAAAGTTTAGGATTTTAGAAAAATTTAGAAATTTGAACGAGTTAAATCGGAGTTAAAATGAAGAAGTTATGGCCTTTGGAAGTTTAAATCTAAAGAAAAAGACTAATTTTTTGAATTATTTTTATACTGAAAATTCCATTTATGACGTCAGCATCTATTTTAATTTTAGGCCAAATTATTTTTATACTGTAAAAGGGTTTATCTCTATGACAAGTGGGGCCGGGTGTGCGGTGGACTGGGTTCACGGGTCGGGGCGGTCCACCGTGGGCTCGGTCCATGGCCGACGTGGCCCAAGGAGGAGGTGGCGGCCAGGCGATGACGTGGCGGCCACGCGGCCTGCCACGCGGGCGCGCGCGCTGACGGGGCGGCGCCGGCCGAAGGCGGCAACGGCGGTGCGGCTCGCCGGCGCTCCAGCGCTCGGCAGCGGCGGCGGTGATGCGCAACGGCGAGAGGGGGAGGCGGGGGTTCGGGCTCACCTGCGCACGAGGTCCGAGAGGCGCGGGAAACGGGTCGGCGGCGAGGTTGGCGGCGGCGGCGCACGGTCTTCGGCGGTGACGGGGCTCCGGTGGCGGCGTCGCTCGGTGGAGGTGGGGAAGATGGTCGCCGGCGCACGGGGGTCGCGAAGGCGTCGACGGCGAGGCGCGGGAGGGACCGGAGCGACGGTGATTCCTCGCCGGAGCTCGCACGGGCGGCGGACGGTTCGGGGCCGATTCGGCTCGGGATGGAGGGGAAAAGAGGCGGTGGCGCACGGGGAAGGCAAAGGAGGGGAGGACGGCTCGGGGAAAGGGGCTTTATAGGCGCGGGGAGGAGGTAACGGCTCGCCGGAGTTAAGGCGGGCGGAGGCGGCTTGAAACGGCGGCGTAAAGGGGCTTGAAGGAGGGAAAACGGCCGGGAGGTGGGGCGGTTACTAGCGCGCGGCTTAAGGGCCACTAATGGCATCAATAGCCGGCCGGGAGAGGGAGTAACCGAAGCTTTAAAAGCTCGGGTGGGGCGTTAATGGAGGCCGGCGGGAGGAGGAAGAAGGGGAGGTGGGGGAAGGAGCTGACGGGCGGGCCCCGCATGTCGGCGAGAGAGAGAGAGAGAGGTGAGGGGAGGAGGCGGACGGCCGGATTTGAGCCACGTGTGCACAAAGGGGATCGGCCGTTGGATCCAACCCGAAGGGGTAAGTGGATGGGGACGGCCCAGATTAGATCGGCCGGCGGGGCGGACGCGATCCGGCTGTGCCACGTGTCAGCCCGAGGGGTTTTTGGGTTTTAATTTTCGTTTTTAATTTCCAGAAATGCTAGATAACTTTATAAATACTTAAAAATTACTATTTAAAGCCCAAAAATTCTAGGAAAATTCCTAAAAATTCCTGGAGGCATTTTAGACTTGGCAAAAATATTTTTAATTTCAGATTGGCATTTAATAATTTTATAAAATACTTTTTAACCTTTAAAATTGATTTTTAATTCCAGAAAAAAACTCCAAAATTAATTAAAATTTAGGGAAGGCTAGGAAAAATAAAATAAACTCTTTTTGGCTTTTATAAAATATTTTAATACATTTTCTTGCTTTAGATTTTGAAATAAAATTCAGATAAATCCAAATAAACTCCAGAAAATCAATAAAAGGCAAATAAAATTTTGGGATGTTACAAACCTACCCCCCTTAAAGAAATCTCGCCCTCGAGATTTGAACTAGCTAGCAAAGAGATGGGGATGGTTGGCTTTCAGATCTTCTTCTCGCTCCCAAGTTGCTTCGTCTTCTGTGTGATTGCTCCATTGAACTCTGCAGAATCTGATAGTCTTTCTTCTAGTCTGACGCTCGGCTGTCTCAAGAATCTTGATCGGTTGCTCTTGATAGGTGAGATCCTCTTGAAGATCAAGGGCTTCTAGGTCTGCTTGTTCTGCGGGCACTCTGAGACATTTCTTCAGCTGAGAGACATGAAAGACGTTGTGCACACCTGACATGCTTGGCGGCAAATCCAACTGATATGCAACTTCTCCTTTGCGGCTTGAGATCTTGAATGGCCCAACAAATCTTGGTGCAAGCTTTCCCCTGACATGGAATCTTCTGACTCCTCTGAGTGGAGATACTCTGAGATACACATAGTCCCCAACTTCGAAAGTCAGATCTCGACGACGATTATCGGCATAACTTTTCTGCCTGGATTGAGCTATCTTTAATCTGTCTTTGATCTTCCTCACTTGATCTTCAGCATCTTGAAGTAAAGTTGGTCCCGCATCTTGGGACTCTCCAGACTGTTCCCAATTCAAGGGTGTTCTGCACTTCCTGCCATACAGTGCTTCAAAAGGTGCCATTTGCAAACTGGCCTGATAACTGTTGTTGTAAGAGAACTCAGCATAGGGCAATGAGCGATCCCAACTATTTCCAAAATCCAGAGCACATGCTCTCAACATATGCTCTAGCACTTGATTTACTCGCTCTGTCTGGCCATCTGTTTGGGGATGATAAGCCGTACTGAAATTAAGCTTACTCCCTAACTCTTCATGAAGTTTCTGCCAGAACTTGGATGTGAACTGACTACCTCTGTCCGATACTATCTTTTTCGGAACTCCATGCAAACACACAATTCTAGCCATGTAAATCTCAGCTAACTTACTTCCAGAGTAAGTAGTCTTGACTGGTATGAAATGAGCTACTTTGGTCAACCTGTCAATTATCACCCAGATTGAGTCATAGCCAGACTGAGTTCTAGGGAGTCCGGTTATGAAGTCCATACCAATCTCTTCCCATTTCCAATCTGGTATTGGCAAGGGTTGCAAAAGTCCTGCAGGTTTCTGATGCTCTGCCTTGACTTTCTGGCAGGTATCACAAGCTTCAACAAACTTTGCAATTTCCCTTTTCATACTAACCCACCAGTATCTTTCCCTAAGGTCCTGGTACATCTTGGTACGACCTGGGTGAATTGAATATGGAGTTTCATGGGCTTCTTGCAGAATCGCTTTCTTGATCTCTTGATTATTGGGCACACAAATACGGTTTTCAAACCAGACAGTCCCATTCTCATCTTCACTGAATCCTGGTGCTTTGCCTCTTCTCATATTTTTCCTGATTTCTTGAATATCTTCATCCACCTTTTGGGCTTCCTTGATTTGATCAGGTAAAGCAGGTTGAATCTCTAGGGCTGAGAGAAAACCTTGATTCACCGGGTTTATACTTAAACGGGAGATTCCTTCCTGAAGTCGGATCTGATCTTCTTTTGACAACACACTGTTTGCATAAGACCTTCTGCTTAGCGCATCTGCCACGACATTTGCTTTGCCGGGGTGATAATGAATTCCAATATTATAATCCTTGATCAACTCTAACCATCTGCGCCGCCTTAAATTAAGTTCTGCTTGAGTGAAAATGTATTTCAAACTCTTATGATCCGTGTATACTTCACAACGATTACCGATGAGGTAATGACGCCAGATCTTCAAAGCATGCACTACGGCTGCTAGTTCCAAGTCATGAGTAGGATAATTACCCTCATGTGGTCTTAGCTGGCGTGATGCATAGGCTACCACTCTGCCTTCTTGCATAAGAACACATCCCAAACCTTGACGGGACGCGTCACAGAAAACTTCAAAATCCTTATGCACATCCGGAAGGATAAGCACTGGGGCTGAAACTAGCTTATTCTTGAGAGTCTGGAAACTCTGCTCACAGGCTTTCGTCCATTCAAACTTCTTTTCTTTCTTCAAAAGCTGAGTCATGGGCTTGGCTAACTCTGAAAATCCTGCTATGAAGCGGCGATAATAACCAGCAAGTCCAAGGAAACTTCTGACTTCTGTTACTGACTTGGGTGGCTGCCATTCCATTACGGCTTGCACCTTGGAGGGATCCACAGCAATTCCTTCGGCTGTCACAATATGACCAAGAAAAGCAACCTCCTTTAGCCAAAATTCGCATTTACTGAATTTGGCATAAAGCTGATGCTCTCTAAGCTTTCCCAGGGTTATCCGAAGATGAATCTCATGCTCTTCTTCATCCTTGGAATAGATAAGAATGTCATCTATGAAGATTACAACAAACTTATCTAAATACTCCATGAATACACTATGCATCATGCTCATAAAGTAAGCAGGCGCATTTGTTAGTCCAAAGGACATGACAGTGAACTCATAATGTCCATAACGGGTAGAGAATGCAGTCTTAGGGATATCCTCTGCACGGATCTTCAACTGGTGATATCCTGATCTCAAATCGATCTTGGAGAAGACACTGGCTCCCTTCAGTTGATCGAACAGATCATCGATCCTGGGCAACGGGTATTTGTTCTTGATAGTAACCTCATTAAGCGCTCTGTAATCCACACACATTCTCATGCTTCCATCCTTTTTCTTAACGAACAAAACAGGTGCACCCCAAGGGGAAGAACTTGGACGAATATACCCTTTATCCTCCAATTCTTGAATCTGCTTCTTCAACTCGGCTAACTCATTAGCTGGCATACGGTAAGGTCTCTTGGAAATTGGGGCAGTGCCGGGGACTAGGTCAATCACAAACTCGATTTCCCTATCTGGTGGCATCCCTGGTAAATCCTCCGGAAATACATCTGGGTATTCCCGTACTACAGGTATTTCTTCTTGTACTTGGAGATGAGTGAGAACACAATCTCCTTCTGCAGGGGTTTCAGGGGAAAAGTTCACTTCTATCCCTTGATCATTGGTGAGGGTTATAGATCGGGTAGCACAATTAATCTGACCATTGTTCTTGGCTAACCAGTTCATACCAAGAATTACATCCAATCCCTGAGATTCCAATACTATTAAGTCCGCTAGGAACAAAACTCCATTTATGATTAACTCTATTCTCGGACACAAGGTCCTTGTTCTCATTTCTGCTCCAGGGGAGAGAACTATCATGGGTGTACTAAGAGAAACCATACCCAACCCATTCTTAACCACAAAATCCAAGGAAATAAAAGAATGGGAAGCTCCGGAATCAAAAAGAACTGAAGCTGGCACTGAGTTTACAAGAAACATACCCAGTACGACGTCTGGTGCAGCCTGAGCTTCTTCAGCGGTGATGTGGTTCACACGTCCCTTAACATAGTTTTCTGGCTTCTTGAACTGCTGACCTTGATTCTGACCTCCCGAAGCATTTGCATTAGCTGCAGCTTGAAGCTTCTTAGGGCAAGACTTGGCATAATGCCCTGTTTCCTTGCAATAGAAACAGGTCACTCCATCAGATGCAGTAGTATTCTTCTGAGCTTGACCACCGGTAGGAGGAACGGAAGCTGCCTGATGTTTGGGGCGGTTGACTTGGAAAGTTGGCCGGTTAGCTGCTGGCTTGAAGTTGCTTGATTGAGGCTTGAAGTTGCTGGAGTGCGGCTTGAACTGCCCAACCTGAGGTGAGTTACTACGGGGCTTGGGAAAACCTCCAGGGTTAGCCTTTTGCGTGGCCATCCTTCTCTTCCGGTTTTCCATCTCTACAAACTTGCCCTCCTGGCGAATGGCTTTGCTAACCAACTGATGAAAATCCGCATAGTCACTTGATATCAACTGGACAGAAATATTGTCATTCAGGCCCTCCAAAAATCTTTCTTGCTTGGCTTCATCGGTAGCCACATCTTCTGGTGCATAGCGCGCCAATTGATTGAACTTTTGCAGGTACTCATTCACTGTGCGGCTTCCTTGGCGCAGAGCTCTGAATTCCTTCTTCTTCAGGGTAATGGTGCCAGATGGAATATGAGCCTTGCGGAAACTCTGAACAAACTCATTCCATGAAATGGCCTGAGGGTTGGCATGAGAAGCAATCAAGGTATCCCACCACTCGGATGCAGGTCCATTAAGCTGGTGAGAAGCAAACAAGACCCTTTCTCGATCAGTGCATTGCAGAATATCCAACTTCTTGCCTATCGCGCGGAGCCAATCATCAGCATCCATTGGCTCGGCACTGCTTGAGAAGGTTGGAGGCCTTATCCTCAAAAACTCTGACATCCGGTTTTGAGGAGCTTGAGCTGGTGGCTGAGGAGCTTGCTGAGCAGGGTTGTTGATAGCTTGAGCTAACAGTTGAATCAACTGATTTTGATTTGCCATCATTTGAGCCCAGTCGGGTCCAGCTGCTGGCGGAGGAGGAGGGATGGGGACAGACTGACTTCCTTGCGCTCCGGTGTTGTTGGCGCTGTCGTTGACATTCCTCCTTGTGTTCACCATCTGCCAGATTCTTCTAGATTTAGAGGAAAGAAAGAGAGAACTAGGAGAAGGTCTATGTAACATTCCCACCACGAAACAAGAAATACAACAAAATTTCAAGGAGCAACCAAACATATTATTTTATTGAATATAACCTTGAGGCTGTTGACAAAGGAATAACAGCTCACAAGTATCGTTCTATAACTTTAAACTTTAAACTATGGTTTCTATGGGCTGGTGCTACTACTAGTAGAAGGCTGGATTTTAAGCTTCTTTGGGGGTGGTCCTGTAACAGAAGAACCCTCATCTTCTACACGATACTTGGCTAATTCTTCTTCTGCTTCGCGGAGTCGCTGCGCCATGAGACTCAACTCCTTCAAGGTGTCTTGGTACACATAGTCCAAGGACTTGGTGTACTGCACCTGCTGAACGAGCCGAGGGTTACTCTCAAATTCTGTCGAGGAGAAGACGCTGCTGGAGCTGGCAGGGTACTTGCTGGGGAAGTATCGGAATGTGGTGCGTTGAAGTTCTTGGGCGTAGATGTCCCTCATCTGCCGAATTGCTTCACGAGCTGCGTCTTGGACTCCGTTGAAGAAGGTGTCCCGGGGTATAGGAGCATCAAAAGTGTGACATGCTTCTTCATCTCCCACGTTGGCGTAGATCAGCACCTCCACTCTCCAACGTTCTTGATCTCCATAGGTTCCCAGATATCCTTGGTACACGGGGCGTGCCGTAACACCCAACTCTTGAAGGAGATCCCAAAGGCAGTCAGCTAGGTGTCCAGCTAGGATTCCATGGCTGGCTGTGGTAGGACGTTCAGCCATCTACAATTTTGAAAAAGAAAAGGAGTTAGTCATCAATTATGCATATTTAAATTTTGAAAAGAAATAGACAAGTGAAAGGATGAAGCAGATAAGAGGTAGAAGGATTTTCAAAATGTTCTTATTATATATATATTTTTAGAAAATAAATCCTTAAGGTCATCCATTCTATTCTACCTACGGTCACGTCTTAGGTCAACATGCTCTGATACCATCTCTGTCGGGACCCGGAGCAACAACTCCAGAACCCTCTGTGTTATTCGCACTATCCCAGGAAAAGCTAGTGCACACAGATTAAACAGTGATACATATCATGCATGATAACCAAACTTTATTATAAAGCAAAAGTACGGGCCTTATGGCAAAGTTTACAATAAGGTGGCTTCATGGCCAAACATAAAAGTAAATAGCGGAAAGATAACAGCGGAAACATAAAGATAGTAGCAGCCCATCCAGCCTTCCCACAAGGCGAATTGACTGTAAGACGTGGCCTATTCGTCGCAATCCTCAACATAGTTGACGTCGTCGTCCTCTGGCAACATTGTTTATAGCAAGGTGAGTACATAAAGTACTCCACAAGTTACACCAGGAGATATAACAGATTTGATGCATGCATAAGGGATTACAAAGGAAGGCATAATATGGTTGATTTGCATAATCAGCATTATTGAATCAAATACAATAACGTAAGTGCAAAAGCTGAAGTTGATACAGTAAATAGAAACAAGATTTAACAAAATAATAACATTAGTGCAGGCAACAACCTAACACTAACCTAACCACGGGTATCCCACCCGGACCATCTTTCCAAAAGATTCACAAGTTTCCATAAACCAAATTTTATTAAAACCAAAGTCTAATCCGTGAAAAACCATACTAAGCATGTCCTTGACCGTAGACACGGCTATCCAGGATAGTTTGTTACTCTGCAGAGGTGTACAACTTTACCCACAAGACATGTCTCCCGTTTTGCCACCGGATTAACACACTTCCTTAGGTGTGCGGCCGAGGAGATCATGACAAGGCTGTTCCAATGTTCCATTACCAAATTAGCTACGCCGCCACTAAGGTTTCACCACAACATGAATCCACATGTTGGAGCCCCCTCTTGTGCCATGTGAGGCTTCTCATGGCCTACGCCACGCTCACATTCAGCCTATAGCGAAACTAAAATGGAACTTCACAAATTACTTAGCCAGGTCTGTCCCATACCAGACTTGTGGTAGTACGGTGTGACTTTGTATTAGTAGTTCACAGACCGGTCCTTAACTTGACTTAGGCCTACCCGCTTACCCCTTGTGCCTGGCAGTCAACATCGAGTCAACAAACTACGACGCATGCCAGCAAGCACCCACCACCATACCAATGCCTAAGTCTAAAACAAGTTTTATACATTTTATTTCATCAAAATTTCACAGACTTTCTTGACTCACCAAAGTCAAGAATAGATTTTATAAACCAACATTTTGTGTGAAACCATTCTTCCCACCTAAATTAATCTAAGCATGGTTAAGCAATTCTATAAAATGTTCTAGTCAATACTAATGTACCAACTAGGTTTTCATCTATGGTGACAAGGTATGTTCGTTCAATTTCAAGATTGGCCATACACAAAGGAATTCGGCATAACTAAAGTTTAAATCACATTTGAACTAGTTTGAATAAAAGTACGCATGCATAATAATTTAAAAACAACATAAATAATTTAAATTACTGGGATCAACATGGTCAAAGGTGTAACTTGCCTTGCTCGAAGTCTTGCTGCGATTCGTCGAAGAAAAATTCTCCGGATTCGTCGTAATCTACACGCGAAGAACCAAAAGAAAAATTCAAACAAAATTCAAATAAAACTCAAAAATTCAAAAAGAGGCCAGAAATGGAAAGTTTAGGATTTTAGAAAAATTTAGAAATTTGAACGAGTTAAATCGGAGTTAAAATGAAGAAGTTATGGCCTTTGGAAGTTTAAATCTAAAGAAAAAGAAAAAGACTAATTTTCTGAATTATTTTTATACTGAAAATTCCATTTATGACGTCAGCATCTATTTTAATTTTAGGCCGAATTATTTTTATACTGTAAAAGGGTTTATCTCTATGACAAGTGGGGCCGGGTGTGCGGTGGACTGGGTTCACGGGTCGGGGCGGTCCACCGTGGGCTCGGTCCATGGCCGACGTGGCCCAAGGAGGAGGTGGCGGCCAGGCGATGACGTGGCGGCCACGCGGCCTGCCACGCGGGCGCGCGCGCTGACGGGGCGGCGCCGGCCGAAGGCGGCGACGGCGGTGCGGCTCGCCGGTGCTCCAGCGCTCGGCGGCGGCGGCGGTGATGCGCAACGGCGAGAGGGGGAGGCGGGGGTTCGGGCTCACCTGCGCACGAGGTCCGAGAGGCGCGGGAAACGGGTCGGCGGCGAGGTTGGCGGCGGCGGCGCACGGTCTTCGGCGGTGACGGGGCTCCGGTGGCGGCGTCGCTCGGTGGAGGTGGGGAAGATGGTCGCCGGCGCACGGGGGTCGCGAAGGCGTCGACGGCGAGGCGCGGGAGGGACCGGAGTGACGGTGATTCCTCGCCGGAGCTCGCACGGGCGGCGGACGGTTCGGGGCCGATTCGGCTCGGGATGGAGGGGAAAAGAGGCGGTGGCGCACGGGGAAGGCAAAGGAGGGGAGGACGGCTCGGGGAAAGGGGCTTTATAGGCGCGGGGAGGAGGTAACGGCTCGCCGGAGTTAAGGCGGGCGGAGGCGGCTTGAAACGGCGGCGTAAAGGGGCTTGAAGGAGGGAAAACGGCCGGGAGGTGGGGCGGTTACTAGCGCGCGGCTTAAGGGCCACTAATGGCATCAATAGCCGGCCGGGAGAGGGAGTAACCGAAGCTTTAAAAGCTCGGGTGGGGCGTTAATGGAGGCCGGCGGGAGGAGGAAGAAGGGGAGGTGGGGGAAGGAGCTGACGGGCGGGCCCCGCATGTCGGCGAGAGAGAGAGAGGTGAGGGGAGGAGGCGGACGGCCGGATTTGAGCCACGTGTGCACAAAGGGGATCGGCCGTTGGATCCAACCCGAAGGGGTAAGTGGATGGGGACGGCCCAGATTAGATCGGCCGGCGGGGCGGACGCGATCCGGCTGTGCCACGTGTCAGCCCGAGGGGTTTTTGGGTTTTAATTTTCGTTTTTAATTTCCAGAAATGCTAGATAACTTTATAAATACTTAAAAATTACTATTTAAAGCCCAAAAATTCTAGGAAAATTCCTAAAAATTCCTGGAGGCATTTTAGACTTGGCAAAAATATTTTTAATTTCAGATTGGCATTTAATAATTTTATAAAATACTTTTTAACCTTTAAAATTGATTTTTAATTCCAGAAAAAAACTCCAAAATTAATTAAAATTTAGGGAAGGCTAGGAAAAATAAAATAAACTCTTTTTGGCTTTTATAAAATATTTTAATACATTTTCTTGCTTTAGATTTTGAAATAAAATTCAGATAAATCCAAATAAACTCCAGAAAATCAATAAAAGGCAAATAAAATTTTGGGATGTTACAAACCTACCCCCCTTAAAGAAATCTCGCCCTCGAGATTTGAACTAGCTAGCAAAGAGATGGGGATGGTTGGCTTTCAGATCTTCTTCTCGCTCCCAAGTTGCTTCGTCTTCTGTGTGATTGCTCCATTGAACTCTGCAGAATCTGATAGTCTTTCTTCTAGTCTGACGCTCGGCTGTCTCAAGAATCTTGATCGGTTGCTCTTGATAGGTGAGATCCTCTTGAAGATCAAGGGCTTCTAGGTCTGCTTGTTCTGCGGGCACTCTGAGACATTTCTTCAGCTGAGAGACATGAAAGACGTTGTGCACACCTGACATGCTTGGCGGCAAATCCAACTGATATGCAACTTCTCCTTTGCGGCTTGAGATCTTGAATGGCCCAACAAATCTTGGTGCAAGCTTTCCCCTGACATGGAATCTTCTGACTCCTCTGAGTGGAGATACTCTGAGATACACATAGTCCCCAACTTCGAAAGTCAGATCTCGACGACGATTATCGGCATAACTTTTCTGCCTGGATTGAGCTATCTTTAATCTATCTTTGATCTGCCTGGCAGAGTGTAAAACTATTCGAATAGTCGTGCCCACGGTCAAGGGCGGGCAAGGAATGCATTCACATGGTAGATTTCTGGTTTTGGATTTAAAATCAAAAGTTTTGTATTCCGAGGGTGGAGGGAACTCTCGGAAGGGAATCCTGGCGGATGGAGCCAGAGAGGGTGGATGGAACCCGCAGTTTAAAACTTGACCAGTGGTAATTGGTTAGCTAGTGTTGGTAGTTGGAACCTTCACTAGAAAGTTAATTCTGTTAAAACATTTACTTCATTAAATTAAAGCCTTCGAAAATAATTAGTAGTAATTGAGATTTCAAATATTGCTTTGTGCAAAAGAACCATATGGCCTTCTTTGTTAAGCCTTGCATCTATGCATTTTTCCCAAGACTTGTGGAGTACTTTATGTACTCACATGCTACACTTAAAAATAACATCTCAGAGGAAGTTGAAGCTCAAGAAGGTGACTACGACTACTGCTTCGCTTGTGGCTGTGATGGATTCTTCCCGGAGGACTAGGTCGCGCTTTCCCAGTCAATTGCCTGTGGCGAATTGATGGGTCATCCTCGAGTTTTATTTGCTTCCGCTCTATTTCTTGTGTGCGAGGTCTTAAACCTCCTTTGTAATAATGAGACCCGGTGGTCAGTACTCTTAATTATTGTAATAAATCGTTGATGGTGATGTTTTCCATTCTGTTTGACTGTGTGCACTAGCTTTGATCTGGGACTAGTGCTGTAATACACAGAGGGTCCGGGTTTGATAATCCGGGGTCCCGACACTAGCTTTTGCCATGATAAGTTAATTAAAGTTGCTCAACTTGAATTAAAACTTGTCATGCTAGCATTTGAGTCTAGTCTGTCTTTAGTTATTCTTGTATGATTCATGCCATGTCAAATAGGCTGAGTCGAGTCTTGAATCTTTGTTGAGCCTTAGATTGAGCTATTTTAGTCTCTTGATACAGCATGAGTTAATACAACATGTTTAAAAAGCAAAAAAGATCTCTTTTGTGCGAAAAAACTGATCTCACCAATTCTTTCTCATGAGACGGCTTGCCATTGCACTAGGCATGAACTCAGGGGGAGTTTTGGATGACCATGATCATCTCCTTAAGCTTCTTGCTTGGGGTGGTCGCATAAGGCTTGAGATCTAGCACATGATAAAACACAAAATCTGGTTGGCATCAATCATGATATTTCTAAAGAGAAACTTATCATTTGTGCTCAATTTGCTAAAATTACAAAGATTACAAGTACTTAAACAATTGTTTCACTCTTGAGCTTGTAGCACTCTAATTAGGCTCAATACTAGCTTCTTGGTTCCGCTTAGCTTATTGACATGTTTTGCATCATTCTTGGATGCCTCTAGCTAGACTTTGATCATGGATGACTTGACATGCTCACAAATTGCTCTAAATTTCAAATTGTCGTCTATTTGGTTTAGCTGTCTTATATATATCTTGTCATGATCTAGATAGCATTCTATTGAGTTATGGCTTGATGTAATACTTGTTGGTCATCTTGGATAATTCTCATGGCTCTAAATGCTTAGAATAATCAAACTTCAGCCATTTCATCCATTTCCATGACTTGTTCTCTTCCCTGCATCCTTGATGTGTTTATTGCCAAAAGGGGGAGAATAGTGGTAGAAAAAGCCATTTTGGGAGCTTTGAGCAAAAATCGCTCTTTCTTGTGCTCCTTGTGTCAATATGGTCATTAGCTTCATGTCTCTTTTCTTTGGACCATGTTTGACTTCCTTCTTGCATTTCAAACTCAACTTTGCGCTTTTTCTGAGTTTGTCAATACTCATCAATGGGGAGATTGAGAGACCATGTGGAGCTCAAAAAGATCTCCTATGATCTGCTTTGGAGGATGACGGCTCTGGATATGACGGGGAGGACCTGGATGAGAAGAGGAAGTGGCCTCTACCTCATGAGCTGAGGAGGTAGGAGCAGAGCCACTAACTCCAAAGGAATTGGAAGGAATGGACTGATCTCCCTGAGGTGCAGTGGTAGAAGCAGGCACTTCGAGGAAAGAATGGACTGGATTAGGTAAACAATCTTCATCTCCATCCTCCTCATTATCTACAAAGATTGTCTCAGACTATACTACAGATCCTGAGATATTGGGCCTAGTGCCTGGATTGGCCTCATCGAAGGTCACCTCATAGGTCTTTATAATCCTGCTAGTCTCGCATTTCTAGACCCTATAACCCCGCGAAGAAATCGAGTAACCCAGAAAGATACCATCATAAGATCGTGACTCAAACTTATCTAGGTTTCCAGACTTCAAGATAAAACACTTGCAACCAAACACACGAAAATGTGAGACACTGGATTTTCGCCCATACCTCAACTCATAAGAAGTGTGATGCAAGTGTGCCCTCAGAAAAACTTTGTTTGAAACATGGCACGTGGTAGCTATAGCCTCAGCCCAAAACTTCCTAGCTATAGAATACACATCTAGCATCGTCCTGGCCATCTCGACCAAGGTACGAATCTTCCTCTCCACAACGCCATTTTGCTGAGGGACGTGCAGAGAAGAGAACTGATGTTCTACACCCGTCTCATAACAGAACTTCTCAAAGTAGGAATTTTTGAACTCCGTGCCATTGTCACTACGGATTGCTCGTAAGACACTAGGGAGCTCAATAGATAGCCTACTAAATAACCCCCAAAAATGATTGAAGGTCTCATCCTTCGAAGCTAAGAAAAATACACAAGAAAATCTTGAGAAGTCATAAACCACGATAAGAACATACCACTTCTCACCAGCCACTACACTCTAGCTGGACCAACAGTGTCCATATGAACAAGCTGTCCTGGTGTCCATATCGACACTTGTTCTCTTCCCTGCATCCTTGATGTGTTTATTGCCAAAAGGGGGAGAATAGTGGTAGAAAAAGCCATTTTGGGAGCTTTGAGAAAAAAATCGCTCTTTCTTGTGCTCCTTGTGTCGATATGGTCATTAGCTTCATTTCTCTTTTCTTTGGACCATGTTTGACTTCCTTCTTGCATTTCAAACTCAACTTTGCACTTTTTCTGAGTTTGTCAATACTCATCAAGGGGGAGATTGAGAGACCATGTGGAGGTCATCCCGTGTGTGTGATGAGTAATTGACATCGGTTTAGGAGAGTCGAGTTTGATTTGGTTGGTTCGGACCCTGACGTTGCGTGGTGCAATCGGGCTCGGTCGGACTTGGTCAAACCTGGTCAAAATGGTTAGGATGCATATTATGTCGACTTGCCAGGTTTGGGCTATTTCATTGGTGCTAATGGGCTTTCATGTATCGAGTGGTGTTATTTGATGTGTTTCTTGTCTGTGTTGGCTGCAGGACATCGAGGCGGAGTCGTGGCGAGACACGGTGGACCGGAATAGGCGCAGGTGGCACTGAGGTCAGAACAGTCGGGAGGTGTCGAAGATGGCGAGGGCTCGAGGTGGCTGCGAGGCTTGCAAGGCAAGAAAGGGGGAAGCTTCCTGGAAGGTGCGCGAGGGGCGTTTCGGTAAAAACGCAAAGCTGCACTAAAGGAAGCGGGTTTGGATAAAGCATCGAGTAGGTGGTGACCTAACGGGTAAAGCATGTGCAAACCCATTAGTGGGAGGCTATAAAAGGAGAGGGAGAGGTTGTGCTGAATTTTGAGAGAGTGGGTGTAAGAATTAGGGTTTTATTTGGTTCTATCCATGTATGAAAAATGAGAGATGGATTAGGGTTTCATTTCTAGTCTTTGTTTGTTGAGAAAGAGAGAAAGAGAGAAGGTGAGAGGTTCTCTCTATGCTCTCCGGGCGTATGGGGACTTGTTGAGTGTGAGATTGAGAGAGATGAGCTGAGAGCATCTCATTGTAATAGCGTATCTCTCTGCCTCAATCTATGAAAGATATGTTTTGTGATTTGCCAACTGGTTCTTGTTTTCAGTTCTTTGTTTTGTGTTGCTCCGTTCTTGAGCTTCCTTTTATCTTTTGTGTTATGGTCTCTCTCCTTTTCTGTTTGCCTATACTAGCAGATTTTAGTCCTTTTTGGTTATCTAGTTCCAGTCGGCTTTCAATCAATCTCTCCTTCTCATTTTCTTTATTTATTGTTTGGTGTCTCTCTTTGATTTGAGAAGGGCAGTAGTAAACCAATCACTTTGTTCGGCAGCTTGTGCTTGCACTAAAAGACGATTGCCTTTTTTCGTCTTTTGTGCTGTTTTCAACCTTATTGCGTGCAGTCCAAATGACTTTGTTTTCAGCTATATTTTTCGCTGTTTATTTGCTGTTCTAAGCTGATTTCATCCATGCTGCATGCAGTCCAGATTTCCATTTCTCTTATTAGTTTCGGCTAGGTACAAGTTCTCCATTTCCTTGCTCTTTCTGCAGACAGTTCACGGCAAGGCAGCTTCTCTTTTTCTTTCGGTCTCAACAAGTTGGTAGCTTCTTTTAGCAGCAGCAAAAACCATTCTTGGCTGTCCTGTTTCTGGACTGGGTCAGTTCTTTGTTCTCGACTGCTTTCTAGCTTTTCGGCCAGCAATTATTTCATGCAGTTTGAGCAACAAAGTTCTTTGGCCAGAGTCCTTTTTGATTGGTTCTGGTTGGTTGTAATATTCCTCTTCATTGCTTTTTTCTTTGGTTTTTGGTAGCAGTGCTCCTGTGCTTCTCTCGGATGTGCTTGTTTCTTCAAGTTTTCTTCTCTGAGTTTTTGTTGGTCCAGTAGATTCATCCAAAAAAAATCCTTCTCTTCATAGATTCTATATCTATTGGAGAGAAGAATTTTTGTTGATACTTGTTGGGGGATAATTTTAATTTGCGACATTCACCCCCCCTCTGTCGCCGTTTTCGATCCAACAATTGGTATCAGAGCCGGTTAGCTCTTCTCAATAGATCTTAATCGGTCTCTAAGAGCCATGGCGACGGACAAGTATTCCACCAAGCCGCCCGTCTTTGATGGCATCGATTACCCCTTCTGGAAGAGCCGAATGGAGACATACATTCAGGCTCAGGGATATGCCATCTGGCGGAAGGTGAAGGTGTGATTTGTTGTTCCTGCCGATGAGAACATCAACACCGGGAACATGGCTGATGTTGAGGCGAACGCTAAGGCAAGGAACATCATAATCCAGGGTTTGAGCCAAAGCGAGTTTGATCGCATCTCTCATCTCACGTCGGCTTTCGACATCTGGGTGACCCTCGACGCATACCATGAGGGCACCACCCAGATCAAGACTGTCCGACAGGACCAATTCAAGCGAGATTACAACAAGTTTGAAATGCTCGCTAGTGAGTCCTTAGATGAGTGCTTTGCGCGCTTCCACAAGATCTTGAGTAACCTCCGAGCGGTCGGTCTCACATACCCGACTCGGACAACGCTCGTCAGATGCTCGCGGCTCTCGATTTGCGGGTTTGGGAGATGAAGATGACTACCATCAAGGACACCACGGACCTCTCGACTTTGAGTCTTGATGTGTTGTACTCGCGCCTCAAGACTCACGAGATTGACATTGTCTCTCGCAAGTCGAAGTCACAGTCGATGGCTCTAGTCACCGATCCCAGTTCGGCTTCAAGTCTTTCTTCTTCCGACTTGCTTTGTGGTTTCTCTCTCGCTGCTCTCTGTGACATAACTAATGATCAGTTAGAGCAGCTTGAGGATGAGCAGCTGGCCCTCCTAGCTCGGAAGTTTTCCCATGCTTACAAGAGGAGGAGGGACAGAAAGAGAGGAGGACCTGTGATTTGCTTCGAGTGTGGTGGCCCCAACCACATTCGGGCAAACTGCCCCAAGCTGGAGAAGGCCAAGAACGACTACGGTGGTTCGGTCAAGAACGACTACACCGATAAGAACCGCAACAAGAAGCCTCCAGCGCACCCTCAAGGCAAGAAGAAGTTCCGCGACTTTGGGAAGGCCAAGAAGCTCTTCCACCGCGTCCTCACTGCCTTCGATGACCTCGACCTCAGCGAGGTGGAGGAATGGAGCGACGACAACGGGACGGGTGACCAAGAACCCAAGAGCAGCGACAACTTCTCCGGCATGTGCTTCATGGCCCTTGAGGGTGAACTGAGCGACAGCGAGCTGTACTCCGACTCGGACGAGGTATGCCCCACCTACGACCAGCTTAATCATACTTTTCTTAAGCTAGGTGGATTTCATGCTAGAGCTAGGGCTAGGTGTACCGAGTTAGAGAAGGAAGTAGAGAGCTTGTCACGGGAGCTTACTTCACTTAGATCTGCTCCCTCCCGTGACGATTGTGATGTTTGTTCTGCTTTGCTGGATGACATGGAGAAACTAGGGACCTTGCATGATAATGTGTCCTCTGAGCTAGACATGATTAAGGTGGAGAATGTTAGTCTTCTTGCTGAGCTTGAGATGAGTAGAGTAGCGCCTATTTCATCTGCTGTTGTTGAGACTACATCTTGCACCTCATGTGAGGATAAGGACAATGCTTTTAGAGGTCTTTATACTATGTTGCTTGATCTGCCCGAGACATGTGAAAATTGCAATAATCTAAAGATGAACCTAAAACGGGCAGATCATAAAATTGCAGAACTACAAGCTTTTCTTCTTGAGCCGATTGCTTCATGTATGAACTGTCCCAAGCTTACTGCTGAGCTTGAAGCTGTCTCCAAACAGTTTCAAGAATTAGTTGATGACAACAATAGATTGGCTCAAACTGCTTCTAAGGACCCTGTTAGCTCACCATGCATTAATTGTAACAAACTAAAATCTGACTTGATTGCATTGGATGAAAAATGTGTGAAGCTAACCAAGGATTTACTAGAGAAGCCATCAACTCATTGTGATGTGATTGCTGAGGTGGGGAAGGAGAATCCCAAGGGTAAGGTTGAGACGCTTAGCAACGTGAACCAACCGGCTAGTGGTAGGACAGTCCCCTCAGAGTCGGCTGTGCGTGCACAAGCCATTCTATCCTCTACTGTTAGTTCTTCATCTGCTCCCTTATCCTCTGCTGTTCCCTCTTCTCCCTGCTCTTCTTGCACCTCTCTCTTTCGGGAGTGTCAGTACCTTATGAACACTCTCGAGAGATTTGTAGGAGGCAAGAAGAAGCTCAATCTTATTCTAGACCAGTCCAAGATTTGCAAATTTAATCAAGGTCTAGGATATGATTTCTATGAGGACATTAGAAAGCATCCACCTGCTATTCTTAGACCCATAGTAGGAGGTGTGATCAAGGTTGAGCCCAGATCGGATGAAGTTAAATTCAAGTCTATGGGCTTTGTCCAAGGGATTTCTGACAGCAAGGTGAGTTCACCTGCAGCTTCGGCCTCTCAGAAGGCGAAGCCATCTCATGCTACTTCTGCCTCTCAGAAGGCAAAGTATCATTGCACCTTCTGTCAGAAGGATGGACACTTGATCGATCGATGCTTCAGGCGCGCCAGGATCGCGCAGAGAGACCGTGTTGCAGCTCTTAGGCGTATTCAAGGTCAGCCCCAGACCTTGAGTGCACCTAAGACCAACACGAGGTCTAGGTTTGCTTCAGATGCTTCAGATGGTTTCGGGCAGCATCGAGGATTTGGTTTTTCTGAGTTTTCTGGTTTTCGTTCTCATGCTCTCGTCGGTCGTGACTACCGCCGTCCTGAGGGTAGATCTCATTTCCCTCGTCGAGATAGCTACCCGCGGCGTGATCAGCATGTTGCTGGTGTCTTGACTCGCTCCTCTATAGCAGTCAAGCCCAACAACAGCTTCGAATCTGCACACAGACCTTCTGGCTTGTTGAGTGACAGAGAGCATATGGTAGATAGAGGTCAGTCGTGCTTGACTACTTCATCTGCTCGACGTGTTACTCAGTATTGGGTGCCAAAATCACTCTTGATTTACCCCAGTACTGAGACTTTACTCTCTGTTTGACTCAGGTTCGCCGGGCAGGGAAGGGAAAGGTTTGGCTCGTAGACTCCGGGTGTTCACGACACATGACGGTAGACTCCCATTGGTTTTCTTCCCTTACCCGTGCTCCAGGTGATGAGACGATCACCTTCGGAGACGCGTCATCGCCAAAGGTACAGTGCGCGTTAATGATTCTTTCATTTTGAAAGATGTTGCCTTGGTTAGTAAGTTGCAGTATAATTTGCTTTCGGTTTCTCAGCTTACCGATGACGGTTACAAGGTGAGCTTTAAGAAAAACGCTTGCAAAATTCTAGATTCTTCGGGCAGTCTGGTTTGCGGGATTTCTCGTTATGGGAGGATCTTTCGTGCTGATTTTTCTGAGTCTTCTGGTGATCCTCTCAGGTGTTTAGTTGCTTCTGAGTCCCGCGACCTTTCTTTCTGGCATAGGAGACTTGGTCATATCGGATTTGACCATTTGACCCGAGTTAGCGGCCACGATCTCATTCGTGGTCTGCCGAAACTCAAGATGGTCAAAGATCTTGTTTGCGCTCCATGCCAGCACAGCAAGATGGTTGCCGCTACTCACCCTCCGGTCACAGTTACTATGACCGATGCACCGGGACAGCTGCTCCACATGGACACTGTTGGACCAGCTTGAGTGCAGTCAGCAGGAGGGAAGTGGTATGTTCTTGTCGTGGTCGATGACTATTCGAGGTTTTCTTGGGTGTTTTTCTTAGCCTCGAAGGATGATATATTTTCACATTTCCGAGGTCTTTTCAGTAGGCTTTCTGTTGAGCTCCCGGGTGCCTTACGAGCAATCCGTAGTGACAATGGCACGGAGTTCAAGAATTCCTACTTCGAGAGTTTCTGTGTGAGACAGGTGTAGAGCACCAGTTCTCTTCTCCGCACGTCCCACAACAAAATGGCGTTGTTGAGAGGAAGAACCGTACCTTAGTCGAGATGGCCAGGACGATGTTTGATGAGTACTCTACACCGCGGAAGTTTTGGGCTGAGGCTATAGCCACCGCTTGCCATCTCTCAAATCGAGTTTTTCTTCGGGCACACTTGCACTGCACTTCTTATGAGCTGAGATATGGGCGAAAACCCAGCGTCTCTCATTTTTGTGTGTTTGGTTGCAAGTGCTTTATTTTTAAGTCCGGGAACCTAGACAAGTTCGAGTCATGATCTTGTGATGGTATCTTTCTATGTTACTCGCCTTCTTCGCGGGCTTATAGGGTCTGGAACTGCGAGTCTAGCAAAATGGTAGAAACCTGTGAGGTGACCTTTGACGAGGCCAGTCCAAGGACTAGGCCTGATATCTCAGGTTCTTTAGAGCAGTCCGAGACCATCTTCGTGGATGATGAGGACGATGGAGATGAAGGTTGTCTACTTGATCCTATCCCTCACCCACCCCTTGAGATGCTCTCTTCCATCGCACCTCGAGGTGATCAGCCCATGCCTTCTGCTTCTTCTGGAGCTAGTGGCTCTGTTCCTACCTCGTCAGCTCACGAGGTAGAGGCCACTTCTTCATCTCATCCTGGACCTCCTAGACATATCCAGAAAGCTCATCCTTCATAGCAAATTATTGGAGACCTTTTCGAGCGTGTTACCCACTCAAAATCTGGCTTATCTCAATTCTGTCTCCATTCTGCTTTCATTGCCTCCTTTGAGCCCAAAGATGTTTCTCATGCTCTTTCCGATGAATCTTGGGTCAATGCCATGCATGAGGAGTTAGAGAATTTCGAGAGAAACAAGGTCTGGTCGCTTGTTGAGCCCCCGCGAGGTCACATTGTCATTGGAACCAAGTGGGTGTTCAAGAACAAGCAGAGTGAGGATGGGGTAGTCATTCGAAACAAGGCTAGACTGGTAGCTCAGGGGTTTTCCCAGGTTAAGGGTCTAGACTTCGAGGAGACCTTTGCCCCTGTAGCTCGACTTGAGGCCATTAGAATCCTGCTTGCCTTTGCAGCTTCTAAGGGTTTCAAGCTCTACCAGATGGACGTCAAGAGTGCCTTCCTTAATGGAGTCATTGAGGAAGAAGTTTACGTCAGACAGCCTCCAGGTTTCGAGAACCCCAAATACCCTAACCATGTCTTCAAGCTTTCCAAAGCCTTGTATGGACTTAAGCAGGCCCCTAGAGCTTGGTATGAGAGGCTTAAGTCCTACTTGTTGAGTCATGGTTTTGAGATGGGTAAAGTAGACAAGACCTTGTTCATTCGCCGGCATGGCACCGACCTCTTGCTTGTCCAGATTTATGTGGACGACATCATCTTTGGCAGCTCTTCTCATGCTCTCGTTTCACAGTTCTCGGATGTCATGAGCACCGAGTTTGAGATGAGCATGATGGGTGAGTTGACCTTCTTCCTTGGCTTCCAGATCAAGCAGACTCGGGAGGGTACTTTCTTGCATCAGGGCAAGTACACTCGAGACCTCCTGAAACGCTTCGACATGTCTGATGGTAAGCCTGTGTCGACTCCCATGGCATCTTCCGCCACTCTAGACCCAGACGAGGATGGCGAGCCAGTTGATCAGAACGAGTATCGGAGTATGATTGGCTCCCTCTTATACCTCACTGCCTCGAGACCGGACATACACTTCGCTGTGTGTCTTTGTGCTCGGTTTCAGGCTTCTCCTCGCGTATCTCACCGCCAAGCGGTGAAACGTATTCTTCGGTACCTTCGAGCTACCATTGACTATGGTATCTCGTACTCTTCCTCGTCCTGTCTTTCCTTGAGAGCCTATTCGGATGCAGACTTTGCCAGTTGTAGGATAGATAGGAAGAGCACTTCGGGCACCTACCAGTTCATTGTCATTTCTCTCGTTTCCTGGTCTTCGAGGAAGCAATCCGGTGTTGCACAGTCCACCGCAGAGGCCGAGTACGTTGCTGCAGCCAGTTGCTGTAGCCAGGTGCTTTGGATGGTCTCGACCCTGCGGGACTTTGGGTTAGTCATCGACAGTGTTCCACTCTTTTGTGATAACACTTCTGCGATTAACATTACTAAGAACCCAGTGCAGCATTCTCGGACCAAGTATATTGATATTCGTTATCACTTTCTTCGAGACCATGTAGAGAAGGGTGACATCGTGCTCCAGTTTGTGGAGAGTGACCACCAGTTGGCTGATATCTTTACCAAGCCTTTGGATAGCTCGAGGTTTTCAACTCTGCGGGGAGAGCTTGGGGTGGTTTGTCCTTATGGACTGTTGTGAGGGGGAGCTTTGTGCTTTACTGCTTTATTATATTGATTATGCTCTTACTTCCTTCTGATTGCATTGCATGCGGGTGCATAGGGTTTTAGTCCTTCTAGCATAGGTTAGAGTGGTCTTCTTGTCTAGTGTTCAGACTTCTTACTCTTACCTTGTGATTCTAGGATGCTGCTTATTAGCTGTCTCTCTTCTCACTAGGTTGAGCTCACTCACTGTTTATAGGTTCTAGCGAGGGTCGGGCCACCCTCGGGTAGACAGGGTACGTGTTTGCTCCTAGGTGTGTTAGGTGGGCAGTTGATAATCCTAGAATCATATGGGGTAGATGAGAGTCAGTCTGAGCCATAGTATTCTCTATATCTTATCTATGCTTTAAGGACTGCCTGTTTCAGATTTACTTTGCCAGCTTCTCGATTTTATCGCTTTTGTTCAGGGGGAGTTCATTTGGGAGCTTCTGGAGCTTAATATTGACATAACTCAACTTGAACTAAAAGTTGCATCTCATGTTGGGGGGAGCTGGATTTTCTGCATTTTCAGCATCTAGCATTGTAATATAACTACATTGAGCCTTGATTATTATCCATTTATGACATGTTTACAATGCTTTATGTCTTGCCATGACTTGTGCTTATCTGCTAGATTTATCATGACTTCATATGTGTGTACTAGCTGTCACATCCCAAAATTTGGCTTTTTGAAAAATTTAAATTCAAATTAATTATTTTAAGGTAATTGGATTTTACTTGGTTTTTATTTGCCTTTCTGGATTTTTCTGGAATTTAAAAACTATTTTTAGAGCTTAAAAAGTAATTCAAAACATGAAAATTAAATATCAACAGTAGTTGGAAATAATTTTATTTAGTCCAAAATATGTCCAGGAGCTTCTGTGAATTTTTCTGGAATTTTTGGAGGTATTTTCATTTTTTTTCTGAGGCCTAAATAAATTTCTAGCATTTTCTGAAATTAAAAATCATTAAAAATCTCTCCCTTTTCCTCCAGCCGACGCGTGGACGGCCCAGATCCGCCCACGTCGCCGCTCGGCCGATCCGGCCCGCTTTTCCCCTTCTCCCTCCGCCAAGCGGGCCCGGCCTGTCAGCCTCCCGCGTCTTCCCCCCCATTCTCTCTCTGCCCCTGGGCCCCGGCTGTCAGCCACCCGCGTTCGCATCCCGCCATCCCCTCCTCTTTGGGCGACGCGTGTACAGCCCGCCTCATCTCGGCCGTCCCCGCTTCGCCCGCTCTCGGACGCCCGATCCGCCTCTGGGTCGCGTGGCAGCCATCCGCGCCGCCCGCCCGCTCCCTTCTCTCTCTCACTGCACGCGGGGCCCGCCTGTCGGATTCGTCGTCCCCGCGGAGCCGCCCCTTTCCTTTCTTTCCCTCCTCTCTTTCCTTTCTCGCCGGCCGACCGTACCCGAGCCGAATCCGGCCCTTTCCCTCTGTCTTCTCTCCGTTTTTGGAAGCCCCGGACGCCGCCGCGACCGAATCCCTGATCTTCCGGGCTCCCCTTCCATCGGCGCCCCCTCTTTCCCGTTTCTCCCCTTTCCTTCCTTTTCCCGGCCGACACACCGGCGAGCGATTGCGCGCCCGTGTCCCCTCCTCCGCCCCTATAAAAGCCCCCCTTGGCTCCGCCTTCTCCCGCACCACCTCCTAGCGCCCTCCACTTCTCCCTTTGAGCCCCGAGCGCCGTCGCACCAGAAGCTCCCCGTGCGCGTCCGGTAAGTGCTCCGGTGAGTAATCGCCGTCGCCTCGGTCTTCCCCGAAGCTCGCCGCCGCTACCTCGAGCACCCCCGTGGTCGTGCGGTCCTCCCCGACGCCTCAGCCGCCCCTCCCCGCCGCCGGAGCGCCGTCGCACCGAAGGACCCGAGCCAGCTCCGCCTCCCTCTCGTCGCCGGCCACCTCCGCCCGTCCCCGAGCCCTGCCAACCCCTCCGTTGGATTCGTCTCCACTCCGGGCTTGCATTTCACGCGTCACCCGAACCCCTCCGCCACTCCCTCGCCGCCGACGACCCTGCCTCCGGCCACCTTCCCCGGCCTCCCCTCCGGCAGGTAACTCAAAAGGCTTGATTGCCCTATATGGGTAGGCAAAGCCTCCCCCCTCCCCTCTGGTTAGCAGCGCACTCCCTCGACTCCCCGGTGCGCGTTCGAGCCCTCGGCTCCGCGCGCTGGGTTGAGTTTTTCGTTATTATTCCGCGCTGACAAGTGGGTCCCACCCGTCAGCGGCAGCCGACTGTGCGGGCCACTGTCGTCTGGGCCCCACCCGCCTGTGTCAGCATCTGACAAGTGGGTCCAGATCCCAGTGGGTCCCACATGTCAGTGACCGCCAATGGTTACTGGTCAGTGGGTCCCACCTGTCAGGCTCTCAGAATTAAAATAAAAGATTAAAATTTGATATTCCAGTGGGCCCCACCTGTCAGAAATTTGGGAATTTCTAGATTTATTCAAATCTGAGATTTTCAAATGAGCATAACTTTCTCATTTTAACTCCAATTCCAGCCATTCAAATTTCTAAATTCATCTAAAATCATAATCTATCCAACTATGGCCTCTGTTGAATTTTTGGATCTTATTTGAATTTTCGTTTGTATTTATTTGCTTTGTTGCCTCGTCTTTTCTCGCGTAGATTCCAACGTTGTCAACGAACCCTCTCCACAGCAGCAAGAAGACCCAGAAACCCTGCAAGAAGGCAAGTCTCCTTTGATCATTTTGAGCCTATGCTTTTGAAATGTTTTTAAAATATTTTAAATTATGTGCATTGCTATTTACATAAAGTCACTAGTTCAAGTCTTTAGGAATTAGTTATTCCAACTTTGTTATGCCCTCATTTGACATTGATTGCCATGTACCTGGTCACCCTAGAACTTCCTTTGTCTCAATAATGAGATTAATATTAATCTTTGTGAATATTAGAATGGTAGTATAATGCTTAGTCATGCTATCTAATATCCTTTGAAAAATCCTGAAAATGGGAAATTATGGTTTATTATTAAATCCTTGTGTTTGAAAGTGAAGTGGCAATTGGAGTTGTCACTGTGATTTTAAAAATAAAATAAAAATGTGAAAGTTGGTTTAGATTAGGGTGGATGGTTGTTTGGGTTGGTGCAGTAAGCACGAGAACTTGTTAAGTGTATGTTCCACCCTAGTCAATTAAGGACCGACGCTTGTGTTTGTCCAAACTGAGCATTAACCGTACAACCACAAGTCTATATGGGTACGACCTAGCTAACTAACCTATAAAGGTGTAGTTTAGATATCACCAGTGGTGTATTGAGTGCCAGGGTGTACTGGTTACTCATAGTGAGGGACAGGGTTTACTGTACTCATATGGCGCAAGAGGGGGCTTCAGATTGGGCGGATTTAACCCTTCTGCGGTGAAACCTCAGCGGGTGGTCTCTAGCTATACTGGAGTAGGTGAAAGGCTTTGTGATATTTTATCTGGGTCTCATGCCAAAGGAAGCATGTTGACTATTAAGATAATTTATCTCTTGTGGGTAAAGTTGTACAACCTCTGCAGAGTGTAAAACTATTCGAATAGCCGTGCCCACGGTCAAGGGCGGGCAAGGAATGCATTCACATGGTAGATTTCTGGTTTTGGATTTAAAATCAAAAGTTTTGTATTCCGAGGGTGGAGGGAACTCTCGGAAGGGAATCCTGGCGGATGGAGCCAGAGAGGGTGGATGGAACCCGCAGTTTAAAACTTGACCAATGGTAATTGGTTAGCTAGTGTTGGTAGTTGGAACCTTCACTAGAAAGTTAATTCTGTTAAAACATTTACTTCATTAAATTAAAGCCTTCGAAAATAATTAGTAGTAATTGAGATTTCAAATATTGCTTTGTGCAAAAGAACCATATGGCCTTCTTTGTTAAGCCTTGCATCTATGCATTTTTCCCAAGACTTGCGGAGTACTTTATGTACTCACATGCTACACTTAAAAATAACATCTCAGAGGAAGTTGAAGCTCAAGAAGGTGACTACGACTACTGCTTCGCTTGTGGCTGTGATGGATTCTTCCCGGAGGACTAGGTCGCGCTTTCCCAGTCAATTGCCTGTGGCGAATTGATGGGTCATCCTCGAGTTTTATTTGCTTCCGCTCTATTTCTTGTGTGCGAGGTCTTAAACCTCCTTTGTAATAATGAGACCCGGTGGTCAGTACTCTTAATTATTGTAATAAATCGTTGATGGTGATGTTTTCCATTCTGTTTGACTGTGTGCACTAGCTTTGATCTGGGACTAGTGCTGTAATACACAGAGGGTCCAGGTTTGATAATCCGGGGTCCCGACAGAGATGGTATCAGAGCCAATTTGACTGTAGGACGTGACCTAGATTAGGAATGGCAAACCATAAGGACTTATGTTTATAAAAAGAGTATATTAAAAATGTGTAAGCTTCTTTGCTTCTACTCTCTTCCTACTTAGAATCTCGTTCTTGTCTCCAACTCCATTTGTTAAAACTTTTACTAATCTTTTCTTTCACTCAACTTTGTAGATGGCTGGTTCATCCTCCGCTGCCCCGTGGGACTACTACTCACATGGAGAGGATGCTGGAGCATTCGCTAGCCTTCTCCGGCAGCTGATGCAGTGTTTGGAGTACCGTCAGCAGCCCATCTTCAGGGGTCGGAAGACGCGGATCCTGGATCGAGACTCTTGGACGATGGAGGTATTCCTGTATGCACGGGAAGAGGAATTCAAGTCCCACACCTACCCCATCAAGCACCCTCGGTCCCGCTGTTTCGACGCTGTCCAGGACGCAGCACGCCTCGCCATTGACGAGTTGTGCCACCTGCACAAAGATGCTGTACATCAGTCCCCTTTTTGCTTCTTCATCAACCCTCGCCCAGGACAGAGGTATCCAGATCCCTTTGATATTCCAGCTGACGATCCTCGACTGTCACATCAGGTGCAACTCACCCAGGCGATGGCCGTCACTTATGCTAGAGCTCAGGAGGAGATTGGACAACTTCGGATGCTTCTCACTTCCAGCTACCAGCATTCTGACACGCTTCGCACACAGCTTCTCCAGAGCCAGGCAGCTGAGTTTGAGTTGGGACGTCTCCGGGCCGCAGCCGACTACGCGCCATCTTCACCCGTAGTTGACTACACGCCGTCTTCCCCAGTACCAGCCGTCATCCCCAACAACCCGGCCCCAGCTCGACTTTCAGGACTCCACATCAGACTTACAGCACGCAAGAAGGTGCGACGCCCCAGTCCGCCACCTGTCATTACTCTCAAGAAGCGCAAGCCTTCTCCTTCTCGTTCTCGGTCGACTGCCTCCAGTTGTAACCGTGCCTCGGCCGAGTGTGACTGCTCACGTCACCACGTGAGAGAGCGCCAGGAAGACCCGGAGGAGGATCCAGAAGAGGACCCGGAAGAAGACCCTGAGGAGCGCGTCTTTGGAGAGGATTAGTAGTCTTTTGAGTCCGTAGTACCCAAATAAAATGTCCGCGTCCTTAGAACGCTTATTGTTATGTTTTGGTGTGCTAGATGGACTGTACCAGGCCTATGCGCACTTGTGGTACAGCCATCCTTGGAGTTATCTTGATTTTAATAAAAAGTTTCCCCTAAGTGGTGGCTAGTTCTTTCTTGTGTGTTGGCTGGGATGTGGTTTAGTTCCCCTAATCTCTTACCTTTGCTATTTCCCTCTTACCTTCTGCTAACCTAAACCGCTTCAGATGGTGAACACGAGGAGCAACCCTGGTACCAGCCGTGACGCCAACAACCAGCCGGGGGACAACATTCCACCACCTCCCGCTCAGGCCCCCAACTTGGAGCAAATGATGGCTATGCAGCTGCAGTTACTTCAAGCTCTCGCCCAGAACCAAGTGCAGCCAGCCCAGCAGGCACCCAACCAGGCACCCCAGTCTAAATTGGGGGAATTCATGAGGACAAGGCCTCCCACTTTTGCTGGATCAGTGGATCCCTTGGAGGCAGATGATTGGATCAAGGATGTGGAAAGAAAATTGGTCCTAGCTCAGTGCAACGATAATGAAAAGGTGTTGTATGCTGCTCATCAGCTCAAGGGAATGGCTGCCAACTGGTGGGAAAACTACCGCGCCGCCCATCAAAATGCACAAGCCATCACTTGGGAGGAGTTTGTCGAAGCTTTCTGCACTGCCCATATTCCTACGGGAATAATGGAAATGAAGAAGAGAGAATTCTACCAACTACAACAGGGAAACCTCAGTGTTTCCGAATACCTGAACAAGTTCACCCAACTGTCCAGGTATGCATCTGAAGAGGTCACCTCAGAGGCGACCAAGATTTGGAGGTTCACGCAGGGACTTGACCCCAATCTCAAGGTGCAGCTAGTATCCAATGACTTCCCAACCTTCCAGCACCTAGTGAACAAGGCCTTTGTCCAAGAAGATGCTCAGCGCCAGCTGTACGAAAATCGGAAGAGGAAGTTTCAAGCCCAGCAAGGAGCAAGCAGCTCTCGATTCCGCCCCAACGCACCTCACTATCACAAGCTCTCAGAGTCAAGCGTGCCGAGGACTCCCTTTTCAGGACCCCGCCCAAATCCACAAACTCCCCGGGCAAACAATGGTGGCCAACCCCCGCAGAACAAGACTTCAGCAGCAGGAGTGCAGTGCTTTAACTGCAAGAACATGGGGCACTATGCCAGCAACTGTCCCCAGAAACGCCCAGCAATGACTCCAGTTCGTTTCAATCTGGGGACTACGCCAGCAAGAGCTCCGACTGCAGGTCAAGGCCGTGGGGCACCACAAACCCCAAGGACTCCACAAGTGGTGAGCAGAGGGCATCTCAACCATGTGACCGCGGAAGCAGCCCAGGATGCACCTGACGTAGTTCTGGGTAAGTTTCTTGTCAACTCAGTAATTGCATCAGCATTATTTGATTCTGGAGCTTCACATTCTTTTGTGTCAAAAGATGTGGTTGAAAGGTATAATTGGGATGTGAGTAAACTACAGAACCCCATGCTAGTCCAGTCCCCTGGAAAGGAAATGAGGACTAACACAGTTTGCCTTGACGCAACTATGGATATAAATGGAGTTAAGTTCTTAGCAAATCTTATTATAATAGACTCCAAGGGTTTAGATGTAATACTTGGAATGGATTGGTTAACCAAGTATAAAGGGCAGATAGATTGTGCTGATCGAGCTGTTACAATCACTAACTCTGATGGGATTCAAGTAAGGTATAAGTCAAACTCCCCTACCCAGAGCAGGTGTAGTTTGAACAGTGTAAAGGGAGTGACTCTGGAAAAAGTACCTATAGTGAGTGAGTACCCAGATGTATTCCCTGAAGATTTGCCCGGAATGCCGCCAGACAGGGAAGTAGAGTTTGTCATCAACCTAGTACCTGGAACAGCTCCAATTTCCAAGAGACCTTATCGGATGTCTGCAAATGATTTGGCGGAAGTTAAGAAACAAATTGAAGAGCTGCAGGATAAAGGATTTGTAAGGCCAAGCTCGTCACCTTGGGGAGCACCAGTACTGCTAGTAAAGAAGAAAGATGGTAGTCTTCGCATGTGTGTGGACTATCGATCATTGAATGATGTGACTATTAAAAACAAGTACCCTTTACCCAGAATAGATGATCTGTTTGATCAGTTGAAAGGATCATGTGTATTCTCTAAGATTGACCTTCGATCAGGATATCACCAATTGAAGTTAAGACCAGAGGACATACCCAAGACCGCATTTGCCACCCGTTATGGATTGTATGAGTATACAGTGATGTCTTTCGGTCTAACCAATGCCCCAGCATACTTCATGAATCTGATGAATAAGGTGTTCATGGAATATTTGGATAAGTTTGTGGTTGTATTCATCGATGATATTTTGATATATTCCAAGAATGAGGAAGAACATGCCGAACATTTGAGGATAGTTTTGGAAAAGCTCCGAGAAAATCAGTTGTATGCCAAGTTCAGTAAGTGTGAGTTTTGGTTGAAGAAAGTAGCTTTCTTGGGCCATGTGATTTCGGCGGGAGGAGTATCCGTAGACCCGGAGAAAGTTAATGATGTGCTCAATTGGACACAACCAAAGTCAGTATCCGAGATCAGGAGTTTTCTTGGATTGGCTGGTTACTATCGTCGATTTATTGAAGGATTCTCCAAGCTCGCAAGACCTCTGACCCAGTTGCTGAAGAAGGAAAAGAAGTTTGAATGGAGTAAACCATGTGAGGATAGTTTCCAAGAGTTGAAGAAGAGGTTAACTTCTGCACCCGTGTTGACGCTTCCGGACATTAGGAAGGATTTCGAAGTCTTCTGTGATGCGTCAAGGCAGGGACTAGGCTGTGTACTGATGCAAGAAAGAAAGGTAGTAGCATATGCCTCAAGGCAGCTGCGACCCCATGAAGGAAATTACCCAACACATGATTTAGAGCTCGCTGCCGTAGTGCATGCACTGAAAATATGGAGGCATTACTTGATTGGTAACCGTTGTGAAATTTACACGGATCACAAGAGTTTGAAATATATATTCACTCAACCCGATCTCAACATGAGGCAAAGGAGATGGCTTGAGTTAATAAAGGATTATGATATTGGAATACATTATCACCCAGGAAAGGCTAATGTGGTAGCAGATGCCTTGAGCAGAAAGAGTTATTGTGCCAAGCTGTGGATTAAGGACAGTATGCCTGCCCTTCAAGAAGAGTTCCAACGGCTCAACCTAGAAGTAGTGGAGGAAGGATTTCTAGCCACTTTGGAAGTTCAACCAACCTTAGAAGATCAAATCAGAGCAGCTCAAAAGGAGGACAAGTATGTCCAGGAGATCAAGGATAATATGAAGAAAGGAAAAGCTTCGGGATTTTCAGAGGATGAAAAAGGTACCCTTTGGTTTGGGAAAAGAATTATTGTGCCTGAAAAGAAGGAGGTAAAGGAGTTAATATTAAAGGAAGCCCATGAATCTGGATATTCAATTCACCCTGGGAGCACCAAGATGTACCAAGATCTCAAGGAAAGGTATTGGTAGTCAAGTATGAAACTAGAAATTGCAGAATACGTAGCCTTGTGCGATGTATGCCAACGGATTAAAGCTGAACACCAGAGACCTGCGGGACTTCTGCAGCCATTGCAGATCCCTGAGTGGAAATGGGAAGAAATTGGTATGGATTTTATAACTGGATTACCAAGAACCAAAATAGGGCACGATTCAATTTGGGTTATAGTGGATCGTTTGACAAAAGTCGCCCATTTCATTCCAGTAAAGACCACATACTCCGGGGATAGACTTGCAGAGTTGTACATGTCAAGAATTGTGTGCTTGCATGGGATCCCAAGGAAGATTGTGTCAGATCGAGGAACCCAGTTCACTTCGAGATTTTGGCAAAAGCTACATGAACTTTTGGGCACAAACTTAAACTTCAGTACAGCTTATCATCCACAGACAGATGGTCAAACAGAAAGAGTAAATCAAATCCTGGAAGACATGTTGAGAGCTTGTGTACTGGCAAACAAGAGTAATTGTGATCAGAGTTTGCCCTATGCAGAGTTCTCCTACAACAATAGTTATCAATCCAGTTTGCAAATGTCTCCCTTCGAAGCCCTATACGGCAGAAAGTGTAGGACTCCATTGTATTGGAAGGAAACAGGAGAAGGACAAGTGTTTGGACCAGATGTGCTGAAGCAAGCAGAAGAACAAGTTCGTCTAATCCAGGACAGATTAAAAACAGCACAAACCAGACAGAAAAGTTATGCAGACAATCGACGTAGAAGCTTAGAATTCGTACCTGGGGATCATGTTTATTTGAAGGTGTCACCTCTCAAAGGAATGAGACGTTTTGGAGTCAGTGGAAAGCTAGCTCCCAGATTCATTGGACCTTTTCCTGTTGTGGCGAAACGAGGAGAAGTGGCTTACCAGTTGGAGCTTCCACCTCAGCTGTCAAAGGTGCATGACGTCTTCCATGTGTCTCAGCTAAGAAAGTGTCTCAGAGTTCCAGAAGAGCAGATGCCTCTAGATGAAATAAACGTGAAGGAGGACCTCACCTATCCAGAGTATCCAGTCAAGGTATTGGAGGAAGCAGAGCGCCGTACGCGCAGCAAGGTTATAAAGTTCTGTAAAGTGCAGTGGAGCAACCATTCAGAATCGGAAGCAACTTGGGAGCGCGAAGAGGATCTAAAAGAAGAGTTCCCCGACCTTTTTCCCAGTCCATCCGAATCTCGGGGTCGAGATTCTTTCTAAGGGGGGTAGGTTTGTCACATCCCAAAATTTGGCTTTTTGAAAAATTTAAATTCAAATTAATTATTTTAAGGTAATTGGATTTTACTTGGTTTTTATTTGCCTTTCTGGATTTTTCTGGAATTTAAAAACTATTTTTAGAGCTTAAAAAGTAATTCAAAATATGAAAATTAAATATCAACAGTAGTTGGAAATAATTTTATTTAGTCCAAAATATGTCCAGGAGCTTCTGTGAATTTTTCTGGAATTTTTGGAGGTATTTTCATTTTTTTTCTGAGGCCTAAATAAATTTCTAGCATTTTCTGAAATTAAAAATCATTAAAAATCTCTCCCTTTTCCTCCAGCCGACGCGTGGACGGCCCAGATCCGCCCACGTCGCCGCTCGGCCGATCCGGCCCGCTTTTTCCCCTTCTCCCTCCGCCAAGCGGGCCCGGCCTGTCAGCCTCCCGCGTCTTCCCCCCCATTCTCTCTCTGCCCCTGGGCCCCGGCTGTCAGCCACCCGCGTTCGCATCCCGCCATCCCCTCCTCTTTGGGCGACGCGTGTACAGCCCGCCTCATCTCGGCCGTCCCCGCTTCGCCCGCTCTCGGACGCCCGATCCGCCTCTGGGTCGCGTGGCAGCCATCCGCGCCGCCCGCCCGCTCCCTTCTCTCTCTCACTGCACGCGGGGCCCGCCTGTCGGATTCGTCGTCCCCGCGGAGCCGCCCCTTTCCTTTCTTTCCCTCCTCTCTTTCCTTTCTCGCCGGCCGACCGTACCCGAGCCGAATCCGGCCCTTTCCCTCTGTCTTCTCTCCGTTTTTGGAAGCCCCGGACGCCGCCGCGACCGAATCCCTGATCTTCCGGGCTCCCCTTCCATCGGCGCCCCCTCTTTCCCGTTTCTCCCCTTTCCTTCCTTTTCCCGGCCGACACACCGGCGAGCGATTGCGCGCCCGTGTCCCCTCCTCCGCCCCTATAAAAGCCCCCCTTGGCTCCGCCTTCTCCCGCACCACCTCCTAGCGCCCTCCACTTCTCCCTTTGAGCCCCGAGCGCCGTCGCACCAGAAGCTCCCCGTGCGCGTCCGGTAAGTGCTCCGGTGAGTAATCGTCGTCGCCTCGGTCTTCCCCGAAGCTCGCCGCCGCTACCTCGAGCACCCCCGTGGTCGTGCGGTCCTCCCCGACGCCTCAGCCGCCCCTCCCCGCCGCCGGAGCGCCGTCGCACCGAAGGACCCGAGCCAGCTCCGCCTCCCTCTCGTCGCCGGCCACCTCCGCCCGTCCCCGAGCCCTGCCAACCCCTCCGTTGGATTCGTCTCCACTCCGGGCTTGCATTTCACGCGTCACCCGAACCCCTCCGCCACTCCCTCGCCGCCGACGACCCTGCCTCCGGCCACCTTCCCCGGCCTCCCCTCCGGCAGGTAACTCAAAAGGCTTGATTGCCCTATATGGGTAGGCAAAGCCTCCCCCCTCCCCTCTGGTTAGCAGCGCACTCCCTCGACTCCCCGGTGCGCGTTCGAGCCCTCGGCTCCGCGCGCTGGGTTGAGTTTTTCGTTATTATTCCGCGCTGACAAGTGGGTCCCACCCGTCAGCGGCAGCCGACTGTGCGGGCCACTGTCGTCTGGGCCCCACCCGCCTGTGTCAGCATCTGACAAGTGGGTCCAGATCCCAGTGGGTCCCACATGTCAGTGACCGCCAGTGGTTACTGGTCAGTGGGTCCCACCTGTCAGGCTCTCAGAATTAAAATAAAAGATTAAAATTTGATATTCCAGTGGGCCCCACCTGTCAGAAATTTGGGAATTTCTAGATTTATTCAAATCTGAGATTTTCAAATGAGCATAACTTTCTCATTTTAACTCCAATTCCAGCCATTCAAATTTCTAAATTCATCTAAAATCATAATCTATCCAACTATGGCCTCTGTTGAATTTTTGGATCTTATTTGAATTTTCGTTTGTATTTATTTGCTTTGTTGCCTCGTCTTTTCTCGCGTAGATTCCAACGTTGTCAACGAACCCTCTCCACAGCAGCAAGAAGACCCAGAAACCCTGCAAGAAGGCAAGTCTCCTTTGATCATTTTGAGCCTATGCTTTTGAAATGTTTTTAAAATATTTTAAATTATGTGCATTGCTATTTACATAAAGTCACTAGTTCAAGTCTTTAGGAATTAGTTATTCCAACTTTGTTATGCCCTCATTTGACATTGATTGCCATGTACCTTGTCACCCTAGAACTTCCTTTGTCTCAATAATGAGATTAATATTAATCTTTGTGAATATTAGAATGGTAGTATAATGCTTAGTCATGCTATCTAATATCCTTTGAAAAATCCTGAAAATGGGAAATTATGGTTTATTATTAAATCCTTGTGTTTGAAAGTGAAGTGGCAATTGGAGTTGTCACTGTGATTTTAAAAATAAAATAAAAATGTGAAAGTTGGTTTAGATTAGGGTGGATGGTTGTTTGGGTTGGTGCAGTAAGCACGAGAACTTGTTAGGTGTATGTTCCACCCTAGTCAATTAAGGACCGACGCTTGTGTTTGTCCAAACTGAGCATTAACCGTACAACCACAAGTCTATATGGGTACGACCTAGCTAACTAACCTATAAAGGTGTAGTTTAGATATCACCAGTGGTGTATTGAGTGCCAGGGTGTATTGGTTACTCATAGTGAGGGACAGGGTTTACTGTACTCATATGGCGCAAGAGGGGGCTTCAGATTGGGCGGATTTAACCCTTCTGCGGTGAAACCTCAGCGGGTGGTCTCTAGCTATACTGGAGTAGGTGAAAGGCTTTGTGATATTTTATCTGGGTCTCATGCCAAAGGAAGCATGTTGACTATTAAGATAATTTATCTCTTGTGGGTAAAGTTGTACAACCTCTGCAGAGTGTAAAACTATTCGAATAGCCGTGCCCACGGTCAAGGGCGGGCAAGGAATGCATTCACATGGTAGATTTCTGGTTTTGGATTTAAAATCAAAAGTTTTGTATTCCGAGGGTGGAGGGAACTCTCGGAAGGGAATCCTGGCGGATGGAGCCAGAGAGGGTGGATGGAACCCGCAGTTTAAAACTTGACCAATGGTAATTGGTTAGCTAGTGTTGGTAGTTGGAACCTTCACTAGAAAGTTAATTCTGTTAAAACATTTACTTCATTAAATTAAAGCCTTCGAAAATAATTAGTAGTAATTGAGATTTCAAATATTGCTTTGTGCAAAAGAACCATATGGCCTTCTTTGTTAAGCCTTGCATCTATGCATTTTTCCCAAGACTTGCGGAGTACTTTATGTACTCACATGCTACACTTAAAAATAACATCTCAGAGGAAGTTGAAGCTCAAGAAGGTGACTACGACTACTGCTTCGCTTGTGGCTGTGATGGATTCTTCCCGGAGGACTAGGTCGCGCTTTCCCAGTCAATTGCCTGTGGCGAATTGATGGGTCATCCTCGAGTTTTATTTGCTTCCGCTCTATTTCTTGTGTGCGAGGTCTTAAACCTCCTTTGTAATAATGAGACCCGGTGGTCAGTACTCTTAATTATTGTAATAAATCGTTGATGGTGATGTTTTCCATTCTGTTTGACTGTGTGCACTAGCTTTGATCTGGGACTAGTGCTGTAATACACAGAGGGTCCGGGTTTGATAATCCGGGGTCCCGACACTAGCTTTTGCCATGATAAGTTAATTAAAGTTGCTCAACTTGAATTAAAACTTGTCATGCTAGCATTTGAGTCTAGTCTGTCTTTAGTTATTCTTGTATGATTCATGCCATGTCAAATAGGCTGAGTCGAGTCTTGAATCTTTGTTGAGCCTTAGATTGAGCTATTTTAGTCTCTTGATACAGCATGAGTTAATACAACATGTTTAAAAAGCAAAAAAGATCTCTTTTGTGCGAAAAAACTGATCTCACCAATTCTTTCTCATGAGACGGCTTGCCATTGCACTAGGCATGAACTCAGGGGGAGTTTTGGATGACCATGATCATCTCCTTAAGCTTCTTGCTTGGGGTGGTCGCATAAGGCTTGAGATCTAGCACATGATAAAACACAAAATCTGGTTGGCATCAATCATGATATTTCTAAAGAGAAACTTATCATTTGTGCTCAATTTGCTAAAATTACAAAGATTACAAGTACTTAAACAATTGTTTCACTCTTGAGCTTGTAGCACTCTAATTAGGCTCAATACTAGCTTCTTGGTTCCGCTTAGCTTATTGACATGTTTTGCATCATTCTTGGATGCCTCTAGCTAGACTTTGATCATGGATGACTTGACATGCTCACAAATTGCTCTAAATTTCAAATTGTCGTCTATTTGGTTTAGCTGTCTTATATATATCTTGTCATGATCTAGATAGCATTCTATTGAGTTATGGCTTGATGTAATACTTGTTGGTCATCTTGGATAATTCTCATGGCTCTAAATGCTTAGAATAATCAAACTTCAGCCATTTCATCCATTTCCATGACTTGTTCTCTTCCCTGCATCCTTGATGTGTTTATTGCCAAAAGGGGGAGAATAGTGGTAGAAAAAGCCATTTTGGGAGCTTTGAGCAAAAATCGCTCTTTCTTGTGCTCCTTGTGTCAATATGGTCATTAGCTTCATGTCTCTTTTCTTTGGACCATGTTTGACTTCCTTCTTGCATTTCAAACTCAACTTTGCGCTTTTTCTGAGTTTGTCAATACTCATCAATGGGGAGATTGAGAGACCATGTGGAGCTCAAAAAGATCTCCTATGATCTGCTTTGGAGGATGACGGCTCTGGATATGACGGGGAGGACCTGGATGAGAAGAGGAAGTGGCCTCTACCTCATGAGCTGAGGAGGTAGGAGCAGAGCCACTAACTCCAAAGGAATTGGAAGGAATGGACTGATCTCCCTGAGGTGCAGTGGTAGAAGCAGGCACTTCGAGGAAAGAATGGACTGGATTAGGTAAACAATCTTCATCTCCATCCTCCTCATTATCTACAAAGATTGTCTCAGACTATACTACAGATCCTGAGATATTGGGCCTAGTGCCTGGATTGGCCTCATCGAAGGTCACCTCATAGGTCTTTATAATCCTGCTAGTCTCGCATTTCTAGACCCTATAACCCCGCGAAGAAATCGAGTAACCCAGAAAGATACCATCATAAGATCGTGACTCAAACTTATCTAGGTTCCCAGACTTCAAGATAAAACACTTGCAACCAAACACACGAAAATGTGAGACACTGGATTTTCGCCCATACCTCAACTCATAAGAAGTGTGATGCAAGTGTGCCCTCAGAAAAACTTTGTTTGAAACATGGCACGTGGTGGCTATAGCCTCAGCCCAAAACTTCCTAGCTATAGAATACACATCTAGCATCGTCCTGGCCATCTCGACCAAGGTACGAATCTTCCTCTCCACAACGCCATTTTGCTGAGGGACGTGCAGAGAAGAGAACTGATGTTCTACACCCGTCTCATAACAGAACTTCTCAAAGTAGGAATTTTTGAACTCCGTGCCATTGTCACTACGGATTGCTCGTAAGACACTAGGGAGCTCAATAGATAGCCTACTAAATAACCCCCAAAAATGATTGAAGGTCTCATCCTTCGAAGCTAAGAAAAATACACAAGAAAATCTTAAGAAGTCATAAACCACGATAAGAACATACCACTTCTCACCAGCCACTACACTCTAGCTGGACCAACAGTGTCCATATGAACAAGCTGTCCTGGTGTCCATATCGACACTTGTTCTCTTCCCTGCATCCTTGATGTGTTTATTGCCAAAAGGGGGAGAATAGTGGTAGAAAAAGCCATTTTGGGAGCTTTGAGAAAAAATCGCTCTTTCTTGTGCTCCTTGTGTCGATATGGTCATTAGCTTCATTTCTCTTTTCTTTGGACCATGTTTGACTTCCTTCTTGCATTTCAAACTCAACTTTGCACTTTTTCTGAGTTTGTCAATACTCATCAAGGGGGAGATTGAGAGACCATGTGGAGGTCATCCCGTGTGTGTGATGAGTAATTGACATCGGTTTAGGAGAGTCGAGTTTGATTTGGTTGGTTCGGACCCTGACGTTGCGTGGTGCAATCGGGCTCGGTCGGACTTGGTCAAACCTGGTCAAAATGGTTAGGATGCATATTATGTCGACTTGCCAGGTTTGGGCTATTTCATTGGTGCTAATGGGCTTTCATGTATCGAGTGGTGTTATTTGATGTGTTTCTTGTCTGTGTTGGCTGCAGGACATCGAGGCGGAGTCGTGGCGAGACACGGTGGACCGGAATAGGCGCAGGTGGCACTGAGGTCAGAACAGTCGGGAGGTGTCGAAGATGGCGAGGGCTCGAGGTGGCTGCGAGGCTTGCAAGGCAAGAAAGGGGGAAGCTTCCTGGAAGGTGCGCGAGGGGCGTTTCGGTAAAAACGCAAAGCTGCACTAAAGGAAGCGGGTTTGGATAAAGCATCGAGTAGGTGGTGACCTAACGGGTAAAGCATGTGCAAACCCATTAGTGGGAGGCTATAAAAGGAGAGGGAGAGGTTGTGCTGAATTTTGAGAGAGTGGGTGTAAGAATTAGGGTTTTATTTGGTTCTATCCATGTATGAAAAATGAGAGATGGATTAGGGTTTCATTTCTAGTCTTTGTTTGTTGAGAAAGAGAGAAAGAGAGAAGGTGAGAGGTTCTCTCTATGCTCTCCGGGCGTATGGGGACTTGTTGAGTGTGAGATTGAGAGAGATGAGCTGAGAGCATCTCATTGTAATAGCGTATCTCTCTGCCTCAATCTATGAAAGATATGTTTTGTGATTTGCCAACTGGTTCTTGTTTTCAGTTCTTTGTTTTGTGTTGCTCCGTTCTTGAGCTTCCTTTTATCTTTTCTGTGTTATGGTCTCTCTCCTTTTCTGTTTGCCTATACTAGCAGATTTTAGTCCTTTTTGGTTATCTAGTTCCAGTCGGCTTTCAATCAATCTCTCCTTCTCATTTTCTTTATTTATTGTTTGGTGTCTCTCTTTGATTTGAGAAGGGCAGTAGTAAACCAATCACTTTGTTCGGCAGCTTGTGCTTGCACTAAAAGACGATTGCCTTTTTTCGTCTTTTGTGCTGTTTTCAACCTTATTGCGTGCAGTCCAAATGACTTTGTTTTCAGCTATATTTTTCGCTGTTTATTTGCTGTTCTAAGCTGATTTCATCCATGCTGCATGCAGTCCAGATTTCCATTTCTCTTATTAGTTTCGGCTAGGTACAAGTTCTCCATTTCCTTGCTCTTTCTGCAGACAGTTCACGGCAAGGCAGCTTCTCTTTTTCTTTCGGTCTCAACAAGTTGGTAGCTTCTTTTAGCAGCAGCAAAAACCATTCTTGGCTGTCCTGTTTCTGGACTGGGTCAGTTCTTTGTTCTCGACTGCTTTCTAGCTTTTCGGCCAGCAATTATTTCATGCAGTTTGAGCAGCAAAGTTCTTTGGCCAGAGTCCTTTTTGATTGGTTCTGGTTGGTTGTAATATTCCTCTTCATTGCTTTTTTCTTTGGTTTTTGGTAGCAGTGCTCCTGTGCTTCTCTCGGATGTGCTTGTTTCTTCAAGTTTTCTTCTCTGAGTTTTTGTTGGTCCAGTAGATTCATCCAAAAAAAATCCTTCTCTTCATAGATTCTATATCTATTGGAGAGAAGAATTTTTGTCGATACTTGTTGGGGGATAATTTTAATTTGCGACATTCACCCCCCCTCTGTCGCCGTTTTCGATCCAACAGTATTGTCCTTATCCTCGCATGAGGTGCAAAATGTAGTCTCAACAAAATTAGATGAAATGGATGCTACTCTAGTCATCTCTATCTCAGCTAGCAGACTAACATTCTCCACCTTAAGCAAGTCTAATTCATAAATCGCACTATCATGAGAGGTCCTTAGCTTCACCATATCATCCAACAAAGAAGTGCAAACATCACAATCATCATGGGAGGGAGCAGATCTAAGTGAAGTAAGCTCCCATGACAAGCTCTCTATTTTCTTCTCTAACTCACTACACCTAACTCTAAATCTAGTATAAATTTTTTCTAACTTGACAAAAGCATCATTGAGCTGGTCATAGGAAGGGTCTACCTCATCGGAGTCGCTGTAGAGATCATCATCGCTGATGCCGTCCTCGTTAGCCATGAAGCGCATGACGATGAAGTCGTCGCCGTCTTTGATATCCTTGTCTGGTTTATCCTTGCCGTTGTCGTCACTCCAGCCTTCCATGTCGCTGATGTCAAGGTTGTCGAAGGCGGTAAGGACGTGGTAGAAGAGCTTCTTGGCTTTGCCAAGATTGTGGTACTTCTTCTCTTTGCCATAAGCTTGGGGCTTCTTGTTGTGGTTCTTGTTGATATAGTTGTTCTTGCCACATAGCCGTAGTCATTCTTGCCCTCTCCAGCTTGGGGCAGTTTGCCTGAATGTGATTGGGGCCACCACACTCAAAACAAATCACTGGTCCACCCCTCATTCTCTCCTAACCCTTTTGTATGCATGTGAGAATTTTCTGGCTAAGAGGGCTAGCTCACTTTCTGGAAACTGCTCAAATTAATCATCAGTCATTTCACACAAAGCAGCTAAAGAGAAGCCAGAAGCACCATCAGAAGATGCTCTAGAACCAGGATCGGTGACCGAAGCCATCGACTGTGATTTCGACTTGTGAGAGACAATATTAATCTCGTGAGTCTTGAGGTGTGAGTACAATGCATCAAGAGTCAAAGTTGATAGGTTAGTCGTGTCCTTGATAGTGGTCACTTTCATCTCCCACACTCTCAGGTCCAAGCAGAAAGCATTTGGCGAGCATTGTCCGAGTCTGGGTATGTAAGACCAACAGCTTGGAGGTTGCTCAAAATCTTATGAAATCTGGCAAATCACTCATACAAGGACTCGCTAACGAGCATCTCAAACTTGTTGTACTCTCGCTTGTATTAGTCCTGTTGGAAAATTTTGATTTGGATGGTGCCCTCATGGTATGCATCAAGGGTCACTTAAATGTCATATGCCGACGAAAGATGAGAGATTCGATCAAACTTATTCTGCTAAGTCCTTGAATGATAATATTCCTTGACTTAGCATTTGCCTCCACATTTGGCATATTCACTGCTGTGATGTGCTCATCGGCAGGAACAACAAATTGAGTCTTAACTTTTCTCCAGATTGCATAGCCTTGAGCCTGTATGTAAGACTCTATTCTACACTTTCAAAAGGGATAGTCGATCCCATCGAAGATAGGAGGCTTGGTGGAATACTTGTCTGTTGCCATGGCTCTATAGACCGGTTAAGATCAATTGACAAGTGCTAACCGGGTTTTGATACCACTTTTAGGATCGGATAGGCAACAGAGGGGGTGAATGGTGCCTTCAAAATCTTCCCAAGTATCCACTTAACCCTTTTTCTCCAATAGCTATAGAGCTATGGAGACTAGGGTTGAATGCTCACTGGAAAACCGAGAAGACAGACCGAACAGAGCAAGAGAGTCAAGTTCTGTGAAGGTGGTCAAAAACTTACAACGTGGTCGTAAGTCTCAATGTGGTCGAAACTTACAACGTGGCCGTAAGTCGACCGAGAGATGGTTGTCCGACTACTCGACAGAAGTACACCGTGGTCAGTAGTCGATAACACCCAAGACCAGAGCAGCAGTGAACAGACACCAGAGAACAGACCGTGGTCGGAGAACAGCGCTGTGGTCGAAATGTGACAATGTGGTCGTAAGCCAACAAGTGGTTGAACAACCAACGTTGTTGTAACCAGTCAGCTCTCTGTGGTCGTAACCGACGTGGTCGTAGCTAACAAGTGGTCGAGCCACCAACGTGGTCAAAACCACTCTGCAACCGAAAGATCAACAAGGTCGAAAGCAATCGAATCTCGAGGACTAACTGGACTGAACGTGGTCGTAACGCTCTCGGGAAAATAGAGGAGGGTCAGTGAGGCGCACGACTACATGGCCAAGATTCCCGATAACTTTCGACTTAAAGAACAATTGACCAAGAGGCTTTGCACACAAGAAGGTGAGGATCTCAAGAGGTTGCTCTGATCTTTAATTGAAAACTTATCAAGTCTACAACCACTCAGTAAGTTGTTATGACCACCACACTGGTCGCTACGACCATGAAACAGCTGCTACGACCGTGTAGCAGATGCTACGACCACCGCTTACAGCAGCTACGACTTTAACGTACCTGGCTGCTATGACTTACGATCACCCAGACAGAGCGTTACGACCATCGCACTCAGCCAAAAGAATCTACGACCATCGATGAGACTGCTACGATCACGAAGACAGATGTTACGACCATGGCTAGTAGAATCATTGACCACGACCAGTCAGATCTACGACTATCGACCACGGCCAGTCAGATATACGACTATTGACCATGGCTAGTTAGATCTATGACTAACAACCACGGCCAGTCAGATCTACGACTATCGATCACGGCTATGACTATCAACCACGAAGTCGTAAAATTGACTACCGACCACAAAATCGTAAAATCGACTGCCGACCACAAAGTCGTAAACTCGACTGCCGACCACATAGTCGTAAACTCTTCTGCCGATCACAGAGGCACACAGCGTGGTCGAAAAGAGCAAGTCGTAAAAGCACATACGACCACCAAGTTGTAAATACACCTATGACCATCAAGTCGTAGCAGCGCCTACGACCACAAAGTCGTAACAGCGCCTATAACCACAAAGTCCTAACAACATCTACGACCACCAAGTCGTAGCAGTGGCTATCGACACATGGTCATAAAATCGGCTGTCAACCACAAAGTCGTAAACACTACTACCGATCACAGACACCTAACGTGGTCGTAAAGAGCAAGTCGTAAGGACACTTACGACCACCAAGTCGTAGCAGCACCTAGGACCATAAGTCGTAACGGCACCTACGACCACCTGGTCGTAACAACACCTACGACCAAGAAGTCGTAAGGATGACTGCCGAACACACAGAGGCGAGCACAGAGATCGTAAAGCCAGCATCCTTCTGCACAGACCTCAAAAACTATACTCAGCCTTTACACAAACTCTAAAGTAAAGGTCAATTACTCATCACAACCATGAGGTGACCTCCGTATGGTCTCACAAAGAGCAGCTACTGTTCATCTAATCCACGTGATCCTGGTGATTCTTCTTGTGATTCTTTCCACACGATTGGTTCACAAGTTTACTTCTCCTGTTTGCATCTATTAGCGAATTCCTTTGCTGTTCTTGTAAACCTGAGTTTGTCCATCAAGTTTGCTGCTGTGAGTGCGACTAGAGACTTCCTTTATTTAGTGCTGCTGGTTGAGAGACGACTGCGCACATACCAATCAGTTCTATCTATCGGTTGGAAGGGAGAATATTGTGGGGTTCCTTGTTCATTTACCATCAGAAGACATCAATTACCGCTAGCTGCTCCTATAAGCTATTTAGGTTTTTGCATATATTCAGTATATACATCTTACTGTCTATTTGCTTGAGAGGATAAATTCAGTGCGGGCTCGCCAACGAACAATGCAACGGAACTTTTCTACCGTTGGAGGGGTTGAAGATGGTTTCTTCGGGCAGACGATCGCTATAGTTGGGCTTGTTTAGGCTTCAAAAAATTCAGAGCTCTGCCACCGGATAAATTGCTGTGCTGCCGCTGTTGTATCGTGAAAGATCGACCAAAACACATGATCCCCTGTGTCCGCGTTCCCGAGGGCACCCCTTTTGAAGCTAGATTACTAGTTAGATCCTTATCGATGATACTCGAAATGAGAGGCCAAGTTGGCTTGCTTTGCTCTGAAATTATTGTAGCTGTCCTGCAATTGGAATCTGCGTGACAGCAATAGCCGCTTCAAATTCTCTGGAGAGCAAGCAGATGCAAGTCAGTAGTCAAAAGCATGCTATTTTCTTCTTACCTGAAACTTTGCTGATAAAACCGCATTGCACTAAGCAGTAAGCAGTGCTGATAGCCTGATGCTGACAAAACTGTATCAAAGTAAATCAGCTTCTGTGGCTGACCGGTTATCCTGCCATCCATAACATTAGCTCTAATATGCAAACTTCGACCGATGATGTGGCGGTGACGTTTCAGCCGTCTTGCATTGCTTTGCAGCAGCCTACAGATGTTGAACCTTGTGCCACAAAGTTCATCGGAGAGCTAAAAGAGTAGCTGAAATCAGAATGAAGAAATTGGTGGCGCGAGTGTTACTTTGCAAGGCTTCTCACCTTTATAGATCTCTATGTTAAGATTCAGGTAGACTGCACTAGTGCAAATTAAAATTTTCTACCACATAAACTAAGAAGCCATAGAATAAAAAGAACATAAATCGTTATCACTAGACACGCAGTGCAGTGGAAGCAGAGTTAAAGTGGCCGGTTCAACGAACCACGTGTCGGTGTAGTAGAAATATTCGATCATCATCTGACCAACCATCTCCTCACGATCGTCTCGATCAACGTCGTATTTACAGCAGCGCCTCTACCGAACCAATATGAGTAGAGATTGTATCCTATTTGGAGACTATCATCTAGTCCCTATCGTTAGGACCTATCAAATGGTGACTCTATAGGTTCATGTATATTTGGCCATGGGTCAAAAACTCATTTCCAGTCCATAAGTCGGTAGTGATCCCTAGTAGAATATAACAACTCCTAAACATATGTAAAGATCATATTGGATGAACATTTGTAATGTTTATGTATCGATCCCTTTGTCTCATGATATCAGATTAAATTCAGGGTGAGAAGCATGCCATCCTTTGATAACTTGATCCTTCACTCAAACTTGTAGTGGATTACTTAGTTATGCTTGACTCCTGTAGTGGATTACTCAGTTATAATTGACTTCTCAACCATATTCGGTATGGACATGCACTTTCTTAATCTAACTACATCGAGAGGCCCAGAGATATCTCTTTCGTTATATAGGAGGGATAAATTCCGTTTTAATCACTCATATTCCTTCGTATATTTTATAGTAAATACGAAATCTACCTTTATAACCACCTAGTTATATAGTGGTGTTTAACAATTCCTAAGTAAACTATTACATATATAGAAAACTATGGCGGTTTTAAGTCTAAAGATTCTGCATACACTATGTATAGGATCAATTAATGACACTAAACAATATAACAATTCTCGTAGTATCTTATGGTAGGTTAATCCAACACCATGTTCTCTAACATGTGTCTAAATTATTAATTTGATATCCCCATATCCATAATCTATGAAACATAATTATCGATCAATATATATGTTGATCTATCAATCATAATTGTCCCCACATAATAACATAAGATGAGGAATAATTTAGAATAACATCAAAAAATATGAATAAAGAGTTTTACGAATAAGTCATATACTTGTTGATTAATATGAAAGATATTTATTCAAGGGATAAAATAATATATTATTCAAAAAATCATAAATGTAGACGTGATACATTCATTTTTTTATTGCCTCTAAAGTATATCACTAACACTCTATGCTTCCTGTGCTCATCAATAGTGTTGCTTTTGGCTTTGGTGATTGTTGATTGGATGCACGTATTTCTGCTTTGGTTGGTGACATCTGATCTAGAAAGGCATGAAAAAAGCAGCAGTACTTGGCCCCCGCTTCAAACGGATTCGGTTTATTTAAGTAAGAACCCATTTAGAACGTGTCAACTTTTAATTTCGGTTTATTTTATCTTTCTTTCCCTTTATTTCTTTGTATTGTCTGTAACAATATAACGGTTTTTTTTATTTTTTTTCTATTTTTTCTCAGAAAAAACTAACCGCCGCTACAATACAATTTTAACCATAAACCAAAAACTATAGCCAGAAAGTTATGCCATGAGTCAGTTGGAGCCGGGAATGCACACTGAGGTCAGAACTAGAGCCTTCAACAGCAGAACATTGCTGAACAGTAAAGCAGCTTTATCTTGCATGCTTTGCAGAGAGATAGGTGCGTATGTGCCATTAGGCGCACGCCTTCTTCACCATGAATTGAGTGGAATTGTCTGAATAATGGCAAAGTGGATGCAAGTGGCCTGTCTGACAAGTACTTAGGCAGATGTAAGCATCAAGAGCCAGGCAGGTACAATAGTGATGTTCTTGCTCTCCACATGAAGCCATCCCAGATCAAAGCATTTCATCATTTGTGAAAATTTAAATTGCCTACCTAATTCATCTCCTGACGCAGGAGAGAACCAAGTACAATAGCACATGTAATTTGGATGCTGGTAAACAATATTTCCCTTGAAATATGAGCATACTTGAGAAACAGTGAACCATGTGGCAACTTGCCACTGGCATGGCTATTTCCAGACCAAAATTTGCGTCCAGACTCCCAAGAATCACAACTGGAAGTCTGGAACACAATTTTCCATCACTTATAAGTTATGATGCACACAAGTGGCATAGAACAGTATATTACTAGAACAACGTAACATATGAATGTTTAATATCAATAAGGATGACCTTCCTTTAAATTAGGCAAAAAAAAAGACAGTATAAAAATTGTGTTTGCCATTGAAACGTTCAGATACATCTGACAAGTAACACTGCGTACAAAAGGTAAAAAAAGAACAAAAACTCTTTGCTGTGCTACATTAAATTGTTATATCACGAGCATAGCACAGTAGAGCAACTCATTCTTAAGTACAAGAGAAATAAAGCCTTTTCCAAGTCGGTGGTTGGTCGAAGAGATGCCATGTAAAGTGCTTGACACATTGCAGATGGCTACACATTGTTCCAGGCTAGATTTTATGCAAGGGAATGCTCCATGGGCTAACAGGGGCATCTTGGCCATGTACTTTTGTATTTCGGTGTATCCACAAACTTGAACAAAAGCAGTTAAAATGGGGCATGCTAAGGTCATCAGCTACATGCCTACATCTATCTCCAGTACTCTAAAAATGGCGGTGGACAAACTGAACGGCAAGAGCAACATAATCAAGATATTTACACTGGATAAATATACGGAGAAAATATCACCGCCTCCTTTTTCTGCCTTTCCCCAGCTGTCCAGATTTAAAAGCATGTTCCTGTTCTTGAAGGAAAGCCATTGCTTTTCCGTACTTTTCAGCTCTCTCTTGCTCTTGTTTTATACTCTCCTTCTCTTTCACAGCAGACAGGAAATAATTATCTTTACGAAGCTCACGCATTGCCCCCTTCTTCTCACTCTTCAGGCGTTTCTTCAGCTTCTTCATTTGTGCCCTTTCTCGGTCAGGATCGTAATCAAGACCCTTTATGTAACTGCAGAAAGAGAAGAAAGGAAGTTGATAAAAGGTATCAACGCTTTTACATTAAATACAAAATTAGACCCTTCAAGAACAAAACAGCAGAGAAAAAGAATATGGCATACTGACAACACAGAATACCAACAAATACATACTTCTCTTCGAATTTCGGATTCAACTGCTTGATTGGTTCAGGCTTCTGCTTTCGCATTTGGAGTGGCTCTCTTGAAGCATGGTGTTCATCACTTCTCTTTTTAATCAAGTCAATGACTTCATGAAAAATGTCTTGTAACAGGCCAGTTAAGTTGGATTTATCCAGAATTTGTTGCAGAAGAGAAGAGATTGGAAGGAAAATTTCTGGGAAAGAGCGCAGTTCTTCATGTATAATAACAAAGCCCCTTAAACATTCAGCCACAGATAGAAGTACACCAGCCCTATCACAAAATGTACGAATATAAGATGATATGCAAAAAACAACTTTCAGTATCCAGTCTTGAAGCCAGTAAAACCACATACTTACTTGAAATTATCGGATGAGAAATAAGGGGAATCGGGATCCATGCTCATGACTTCCAGGACATTCACTCGATTCACCTCATGCACTTGCTCATGGATATGAAGCCATGGTTTCAATGTCTTGAGCTCCATAAATTGATCATTAATCTATACCAAATGGGATTCCACTTAGTATGAAGCAGCAAGGTGAAAGTATGTAATACCTGAAATAAAATTTACCTGATTGCGTAGGTGAGGTCCCAGTGATGTTACCAAAAGAGTTTGCAAAAAAACAATAGCTTCAGGGCAGAACTTCTTCGATTCTTTAGTAGTCTACAGATTGAAATTTGTAGAGAAAATGAGTATTTGCTGTTTTAGAAAAGAGGGAAAGGAAATTCATGTCTGCTTGGTACTGAAGGAACGGGATAAATTCAGCTAATAGGTCTTAACCATTCATTTAATCAAGCTAATGATCTTTTGTGGACTCTAGAGCATACAATATGTCTGTGGACTCTACAGCATACAATATGTACTCTTCAGCAAAAGAACCTATAACACAAGATTCTATAAAGTTCAAGAACATACCACAAGCACCATGGAACACAAGAAAGAACCAACAGCTGCATCTCGACCAGATTGTATAGGGCATCGCATCAGATATTCGCACATAAGCACAAGCATTGGAGTTGCTACAACATGGCGGTAGTCGGAGCAGGGGAATATAAGAGACCATAACCTCAGGAGAAGTAATGTCTTCAAACTTGGCCAACAGCTCTTTCCTGTAAGATTTAAAGAAATCACACAATGAAAAACACAGATTAATGACAATAAAACCAATTTCCCATAAAACACAACTCTTATCTCGCAAACCTGGAACCTTCATGTCTTCACTTAGACGAGTACGTGTATGAATAAGTCGTTGCCTTGCACAGATGGCAGCAAAATATGGAGTCTCTCCACTCATTTCAATTAAGGGCTTAACAAGGGTGTCAATTATTTTGAACTTCACTGGACTTTGAGTAGCTAAAACTGCAAAGTACTGCAGGAGAACACCATAGAAAGCCTGCCAAAGGGATCTGAAAATTTGAGGATACGTTCCACGAGTGCAATGGGAATTATAAGATATCTAACAAACAATTAACCAAATATATTCAATAATTATAAGTGATAACCTAATGAATTTAGTTAGAATGTAATGAATTTAGTCATAATGTCACCTGCATTTTCTTTCTGTTTTCAGCTGTAAGCCTTATTGAATTGCAAGTACGTATTCGACTAATAATCTCAATTATTTCAGTTTCTGCACGACCATCCATCAAGGAGAATAAATCTTGCAAGTTATTTGGTGCTTCTATCACAAAAGGAAGATTGTCATCCTTGACTTGTGGTTTTCCACTAGATTCTCTCTTTGAATTTAGTGCATCTTTTTTCACCACTTTGTCACTATCTTGTTCTTTTTCTTTGACATCCTCCATTTCATCTTCTTCTACAACAACCTCATCGTCGTCACTTTGCTCCCAATCTCTTGCAGACATATTACCAAAGTCATTATCACATGAATCCTCTTCATCACCAGCATCTTCATGATCATCATCTTCATTCTCATCAGCCTCATCACCACCACCATCATCACTTTCTCCATCAGCAGATCCTACAGCATCTTCACCAATCTCTTTACCCTCCTTTTCATAAATTTCGTCAACCCAGCCCCTTTTCCTTTTTGTCGACTCCTCCAAAGAGAAGGAATCACCAAGATCATCGCCAGATATAGGTTTTGAGTTGTCCAGCTTCATGTGGAAATCATCCTCATCATCATCTTCTTGTTCATCGGAGGACTCAGCAATTCCAAGCATTCGTTTCTGGCGCTCCTCCTAGAATGTCATCCAGTATCAGAAAGCAATTAAATATCAGTAGTTCAGTACTTCTGTCAACAAAAACACCAGTCATGTGGTAGATTTATAAGCTAAACCTAAAACTACACTAGAGTTCACAAAAACAAACTGTAGGATAAACAGAACAAGCAAGTTTTAAATAAGCACTAGTTGCATCCAATACCAAAGTTAGATCAAACAAACCTCCAACTTCTCAAGGTGTTCTTTTTCTTCTTGAGCTATTTCTTCTGGGGTTTTTGTCCTGTCCGATGGGCGAGCGCGTTGATCCATCACCATTTCTTTCACCAGTTTGTCATATGTGTCCGGCTTTTCCTGGCATGCAACAAAATAGATGCAAATTTAGTATCGGGAACAGAAGAAACACACAACTCTTTAATATTAAAAACATGCAGAATTGTCCACAGGCAACAATAAAAATCTGTGAAAATAAAGAGGCACTGTAAAGCGGACGTAAACACCCTTCATAGGTACCAAATAAAAAGGGTGACCACACATACCCTGATCCTTAGAATAGATGCAAAACCAGACTACAACATTTTAAGAAAAATCGATTAATGGCTCACAATATGAAGCACTATGCTTTCTGTCAAAAAAAATATGAAACACTATGCCCATTCTACCCTTTTCAAGCAAACATGTGTGTGCAGTGTGCCGGTGTTTGCACCAACGTTTTAACAACAAACCACAGTTCCACCCATGCTACCAACTCATTTTTCTAATGAAAGATGTGTAAAATGAATAATCATGTGCTTGTTGACAAAATAGGTGAACAAGCACTGAAGGCATACCTTATTAAAAATCTCCTTCCCCGTCAGACCAGATGAACCTTTATGGACAGTACTTGAATTATTTTTGTTTGCATTCATTTTAGCTGACTCGGTCAAGGACAATAGTGCCGGTGTCTGGGCCAACAGTGCAAAGTCACTATCTAATTTGTCAACAAAATGTTCATCCTCTTCCCTCTCCCTGGCTTTTTGGGCCTGCAACAAGAAAACAAATTGTGTTAACTAATCCTGCTCATGATACACCACTAAGAATATGCAGGAAATATGGAAATAAAAGGCTGAACACAGAACACCAAGTATAATATGTGTAAATCAGGTAAACTAAGTACCAAGAAACTGCAACATCAATCTAATGAAGTAATGAGGTCATGCATAAAGCAACAGGAATATAGCATAATTCATCAAAAGAATTATATTACTAACATAGTGGATTACTGGACACCCTGATAAACACTTTATCATTGGTGTCACGAAAGACAGGCATACAAAGCTACAGTAAGGTTTCATTGGTCTTATCTTTGAAAATGGTTTGAGAAAAGAAAGGTGCCAAGGGTTAAAAACAATGAAACAAGCATCATGTATCAAATCAAACAATAATTTCTAAGCTAAATTCAAATTACTTTAGTTGAAGCTTCAGAATGAGTGACAGGTAATACCAGAAAATTAGCACACTAAAAATAGGACTGATCTAGATCATATTGAAGCTAAAGAATGTTGTTGTAGGTGATAGTACACGACCAAAAAGGCAACGATCAAAGCAAGGAAGAATCATCTCTAATCACACAAGATGTTTCACCTTATAAAATTTACTCTTTAAAATGATCTCCGACATAACTTCCTTCTTGCTCTTGTGATCCTGCCAACAAGAGTAACTAAAATTAGGTCACAGCATATGGATTGCAAAACTGAATCAAAATATAAATTTCTTCCTATGAAAACTTACATGTTTTTCTTCAGGCAGATCACCACTTTGGAGAGATAAGCGCTTCTTTGAGAGGATCATTTTACCTGAAAAATACAAAAGATTAAGCACATTGAATAAAATAGGAACACTAACATCAATTCCTATGGATGGGAATCAAATTCCTTTTAACGCCCTAATATGACACCAGAAACATTTCGTCCAACAATTCCATCTCATCTTCTCAAATGTTGAGGTTCACAAACAAAAAGCCAAAACTAAAACCAGCACATGAATGTTGCAAGGCAAATCAGTAACTATAAAATATAGACATCACAAGGTATTTAGACATTGAACATCACAAACATTCATGCCTAATACTACATCTAGATGTTTCCTCTCAGTATTAACTTAAGTGAACCCAATCATGAATACAGGGGGGGGGGGGGGTACCAGTTTACAGTGCTATGCCCTCCAGATAATTACATAATCAAAACCCGGTGTTTCAACCCATCAACATTTATCTTTTACTTTGGAAGGCCCACATTTATCTTTTAGGTAGGTACACCCTTTAGATACAAAACAGGACACTAACTTGACAAAATTCAAGTCCGTTTAGTATACACGTCATACATATAATTAAACAGCACAGCAGGATCCGCAGTACACTAGGAAGCTGAAAACAAGAGCAGGTTATTAAGTCGTAAGACGTAAAGTCAAGTCGAGTTGTGATGCTACCAACTTGGAGATTAGTCGCGAATAATCCTGATTAGTCGTCGACTAGTCTACTACTACTTGCTTGTTGCTTCGTCTTCTACCACTAACTGTCTTCTACCACTACTACTACTTGCTGCTGCTACCCAGGCTCAGAGAGGAAGGATACCCAGATCTTGGTCTAGAAGAAAGCATCAAACTGAGTCTGATAGAAAGAATGAGGGAACAGAGCAGCAAAACAGAAAAAAAACTAGGATCAAGATCTAGAACAGAGCAGCAAAATAAAGGAAGAAGATGGGAGACTAAGTGGGAGGAAGAACAAAGCATCAAACGGATGAAGAACAGAGCAGCAAAACGGAGCAGCACCTGGCTCGATCTGCTTCTTGCGAGGGGCGGCAGAGGTACACTACCGGTGGTGACTCCCTCTCCGGGGCTGCAAAAGTGAGGTCGGCTGGGTTGCTAAGGGCTAGGGAGGAATCGCTCCATGCCTCCATGATTCCATCGCTGGTTGAACACATCTGATCATGTGTTGGGCCGTCGGCAACCAGCTGCAGCGGCAAGACCGCCCAGCGCCACAAGAAGGTAGGAGGAGCTTGGGGAAGGTGGAGGAGGAGGTGGCAACGAGCGGCATTGACATTGTGGACGGGGGCGGCGATGGGCTAGGGTTCGCCTCTCCCGGCGGCGTCGTGGGGAATGGGGGAGCCGAGTTTCGATTGCATCTGTATGTCCTCTTCCCCTCTCTCGTAATATATATCCTCTCCCAATAGCGTTGCTGACACTGGGCCATTAGACGTTCGACTCAGGCTGGCCGACTAGTCGCCGACTAGTCAGCTATGTAGCACGGACACGCCTCAAAACCGCCGTATCCGTGTCCGACACCGTGTCGGACATGGATACGACACAGACACATCTTGGACATGTCGGCGACATATCGGCTGATTTCAGAATTAATTTTAATTATTAAAATTCTCGACACGTGTCGGACACACTAAATATACGAATCGGACACGGCCTGGACATAGCCAGCCTAAGAATGGCCCAAGACATGGCCGGCCCATAACGCATGCACGGGCGTTGCCCTAACCCTAACCTTCTGCCCCGGATACCGAGCGCATCATTCCCATCGCACTCGCGCTTCTCCGCATCGGCCGCTCGAGCCGGCTCCTGCATCTTGCCGCTGCCCGCTCCCGTCGGTTCCGGCATCTCGCCGCTGCCCGCTCGCGCCGGATCCCGCATCTCGCTGCCGCCCGCCGGCTCCTGCACCTCACCGCCGCCTGTCAGCTTTCTCCCGCACGCCGCCGCCTTCCTCCCTGCGTGCCGCCGGCTTCCTCCCCGTGCGCCGCCGGCGTCCCCGCTCCACCGAGGTATCATCTCCCCGCTTCTCTGTTTTAGCATTTAGGGTTGAGATACAGATTGCAGTAAACCAGCAATATATATTTAAACATTTAGCAAACTTGTGCTTGATTGCTTGTTTCATCATTATAGAAAAATCAAAGCCGCGAATTCTAGTGCTAGAGAGGAAATTACACTTTACAAATTACAAGTTTACAATTTACATTATTTCAGTTTAATAAGTACGTGGAAACATAGAAAATAATACATATATATATATAATTTATTTATTATTTAAATA